>JAUMJL010000595.1:0-1480000 GCA_033558185.1 Dromococcyx pavoninus
GCCCCGCCCCCTCCCTGCAGCGGGGCGCGATGGGAAACGGGGCTGAGGGTCGGGGTCTCCCGCGCGCTGCGTGCCGAGGGGGCAGATGGCGGGGAGATGATGGGGATGTGGGGGTGGAAGAGAAGGGAGGTAGAGACAGAAGGGGGGGAGGGAACTAGAGAAGGAGAGGAGGGAGAGAGGAAGAAGGAGAGATTGGAGAGGAAGGGAGAAGAGGACAGAAAGAGAGAGGGAGGAAGAAAAGAGAGGGAGACGAAAGGAGGGAAAGGGAGGGAGGAGAGGGAGAGAAAGGGAGGGAGAGACGGGGAGAGAAGGAGGGATGGAGAGAAAATGAGAGGGGAGGGAGGGAGAGAAAGCAAGGGAGAGATGGGGAGGCAGGGAGAGGGAGACAGAAAGGGAGGGAGATCGAGAGAGGGAGAAAGAGGGGAGAGAGACAGGGAAGGAGAGAGACACAGGGGAGGGAGAACCAGAGGGAGGCAGGGGAAGAGGGAGAGGCAGGGAAGAGGGAGAGAGACAGGGAGGGAGGGGAGAGAAAGAGGAGAGAGAGAGGGCAAGAGAGGAAGCGGGAGGGCAGTAAGCTGTCCCAGGTGGCCCTCCCCTCCCTTCACAGCCACCCACTCCTCCCCTCACACCCTCTCCAAGCCCTGCACCCCTCTCACAGCCCCTCTTCTCTCCCATCCCCTCCCCCCCATCCCCAGCTGCCCTGCTCAGGCAATGTCTGGTCTCCCTCTTCCCTGCACTCGCCCTGCAGCTTCACTGGTCCCTGCAGGCAGTTTGGGGTGAAAGCTGTGTGCTGAGGCACCCCAGCCTCCCGCCAAGCCCAGGCCAGCCCCCCCTGGCAGGATGTTGTGCACAGGGGCTCATCCTGTGGGAAACCACACTTGGTGTGGGATGTAGGCCTCCACTTGGCCCTTGGGTGAAGGAAACGGGAGCTGGGCTCCTGCAGCATCCCTGCTCTGTAGAGGTGAAACGTCCCCCTTGTTGCCCCTTCCAAGGGGCAAGTGACAAGTAACAAGTGATAGAAGCAGGGAAAATAGCCTCAAGTTGCACCAGGGACAGTTCAGAAATCTGTTACCTGAAATCAGTAAAAAAGAAGCTTCCAAAACAAAGTATTTTATTTAGAGAGGAGAAATAGCTTTTATTCTGCGCAGGGTGCTGAGTGGAATGTCTTCCATGAAACCATCACACCCATGAAGACCCCAAAGACCTATTTATACAAAACTGTTGCCCAAAAACCCGCCTAGCTAATACAATCATTACACCTAGCTAATACATACGTTCATTAGGCTACACAGTTCTACTTTAAGACAAAACTACTTATTTCCTTTCCACATCCTTAGTTAGGATAAGGATGTCCTTCAGGTCATCACAAATTCTCCGTGTCTGGTATCCCTTTCCTTGTTTCATCACACTCTCCCAACCTTGAGTCGATTAGTTACTGAGTTCATCATTTGCTCAAGACTGAGTGTCTAAATCCCTGAGCAGAGGTCAGGATGTTTGTAGATGATATTGTGTCTGCATCTCTGGGATTAGGATGTTTGTAGTAAATAAAAATGGTAAATGAGGTGCAAAATACATTCTTATCCCCTTAGGTAACAATATCAGGAAAAATCTCTTCAATGAAAGAGTTATCAGCACTGGAATGGCTGTGAGGTTGAGTCACCTGAAGCGCTCAGGATATGGTTTATTAGTGGACAGGGACGGTTGGACTTTATTATCTCAAAGGTCTTTTCCAACCAAATGATGCTGTGATTCCCACACCCTGGTGCTGAAGGTGGCTTTCGTCAGGCAGATTGTGGCAGTGCAGGACCCCAGAGAGGACCAGTGACTGGGGCAAAGGCTGACCTTGTGCGCCTCCACCCCAGCTGCTGGCTGTCCTGTGCATCCAGAGTTACTGCCAGCCCCTTGGCTGTCCATATGTGTGTTTGTGGCTTTGCAGGTGGAAGAGCCATGGGAAGGGAAGAGCGATCCGGCCTGTATGTGATGCCTGAGGACCTTGCAGTTGGTGTAGTAGGGTGCAGTGACCCATCATCATTTCTTAGGTTCCTGTGAGGATCCTGTAACACACACACCCATGCACATCTCTCCATTCAGATGCATCAGGAGAGCAAGTGTCACATGAGTCCTTCAGCAGAGAAAATCTCAGTGGTGATTTTCTCAGACAATTCTGCTGCCCTCTAACACAGTGAAACCACCTCTGAAACACAATGAGCTGTTTCTTCCCCTCAGATAAACTAGATCCAAACATCTCCTGGGACAAAAGCACAATCTTCCAGGAAAACCATAGGGTAGGCAGCTCTGATTTGTCTGTCTCTCTGTGTGACCTTGAGCAACTCGCTCAGGTCCTGCCTACTACTGAATATCTCGAATGGTTAAACTCTTCCTCTCCCTAATAATTCCACCTTTTCCATAAGAGAAAGTAAAATGCTTGCCTGCTTCGCAGAACTGTTACTGAGTTTGAGTAATTGTTTTCTGTGGTGTGAGTGGCTGAGATGGGCCGTGCTATCGACATACAAAGCTTGGCGTTAAACGAAAGCATGCTGCCTGAAGTCTGCAGGCGGAAACACTAGATGTTGCTGTTGCTACAAATTAAAAACGAAGTGATCGCTTCAGCTACGTCAGAAACAGAGAACTGGAGTAATGCTCTTTAGGAAATGTAGTCTGAATAAAAGAGCTGGTCTATCGTCCGCCAGAAATAAGACAGCATTACCAACAAGCTTTATTCTGAGTGTCGCAATTAAGTTCCCTCTTCTATCCCAGGCTTTGTTTACCGTGGTGGCATTCAAAGGCACAAGTGTAGTCTGTGACAGGTTGAAGTCTGGCATAACACCATGCTTCTCGATAATTTTAATAACTGCAGTACTAAGAAAGGCATATCTAACATGTAGAAAATAATAGAATGTAGTAGCAAAAGTACTATTTATCTATTTTTTTGTGATAATATGCATGCACTGAAGTATTGGAATGGTGCAGAGAATGAATTTCTTTGAAGTTGAGTCCCGTATTCCGAAATGTGTTACTGTCATTCTGAAACACTAGATGATCCTGTAGCAGTTACACAGCAAATCTGGCTTATTGAGTCCAGTCAAATCATGGAGTGCTGAGGGTACTTTAATGAACTAGAGATTGGATCAAATCCTGATAGTGCTTTCAAGAATGAGAGCACATCTCTCAGGTTAATTTTAGACAAGTAAAATCCCATAGGGGATAAAGGCAGTTTGTGCCTTTATGTCTCATACTGGAAGGAATATTTAAATCCTGATAAAGCCTGTTTTTGTATTTGGAAATCTGTTATAAGAATGAATTCCTCCATCATAATTATTTGGAGCTTTTAGGAGTTTTATTTCTCCTACAAAGCAATTAAACTCCCCATACTGCCAGTCCCTCATCATTTGACATTTACCTCTGTCCCTGTTTTCAATTTGGTCGCTGAGTGAGCACTTGAACATTTACAAGCTCTCCCATGAGAAACACCTTAGAAGATCATTCACTTGTGGGTCTGCCAGTTTAGTGCTTGTAGGATTGTAATCTTGAAATACTCATTCTTAGTAAATATGGTGATATTAAAGACATTGTATTTTTCTCTTGTTGAGGCGGACTAGAACTGAAAAAATGCAAAATGTGTTTTACTTTCCTGTCTTCTGTGAAATCTTGAAAATAATTGGTCTGAGTTGAGATACATTTAGACACACCCTTGTTCTTCTGTTGAAGACAGACGGACTTCACATGGGTGTAACAGCCACAGAGATCACTGTAATAAGAACTTTTATGTCTCTAGAAAGAATGTGATGATTCTTCAACTGTAGTAGTGGTGGGGAAATGTTCTGATGAGGGCCCAGCTGCCTGAGGTGTCATAAAACTTGTAGCAAGCCTTAGACCATTCCACAAAGAACTTGCAGCTTGTAGAGGTAAAAAGGAGATGAGATTTGTAACAACGCATTTGGGGTCCTCACAGTGATGAGAGTGTATTGGGTCAGCATCACAAAACACTCCAAAATCATCCTCCACCAGACTATGGCCAGCTCCTTTAAAAAAAAAACAAACTACCACTCATAAAACCCTCTAGTAATTATACCAGCAACCCCAAATTTTTAAGTAATGCTGAAAACACTGAATGTTTTTCTCCCTCACCTTGCAACTCACCTGAAACAAGAGCTTTCCTCCTGTTTTGAATGCTGTTCTGCACCTGCTGGTCAGCTTTAGTCCTGTTTTGAATGCTGTTCTGCACCTGCTGGTCAGTAATTGCACCCGGCTGTTTCCCTTTGGCTGAGCCTGGGATTCCCAGACTGAGCATGGGAGAGTCCCAAAAGAGCCAGGGTGTAGCTGCAAACAAGTTCCTGACCTCTGTAAAAAGTTTATGTTATTTACAAGATGTGGAGGAGTTTTTCTCTCATGGTGCTGGAGTTAAGCTGAGAGAA
This sequence comes from Dromococcyx pavoninus, assembly GCA_033558185.1. NCBI lineage: Eukaryota > Metazoa > Chordata > Aves > Cuculiformes > Neomorphidae > Dromococcyx > Dromococcyx pavoninus. The sequence goes on from JAUMJL010000595.1 coordinate 4,416, forward strand.
TGTGGCACAGAAAAGCTATGACCCAACTCACCTCCCCATCGCTACTGTGTTTTTGTTCCTGCAGCTGCTGAAGGAAGGTTTTTGTTTCTTGTTGTGGGGTTTTTTTTCCCTCTTCCGGGGCTTCCCTTTATCTTCTGCAGGAACAGTTGGTACTCTCACTGAATCTAATTCACCTGGTTGTTTTCCATATCTCTGCTCCATAAGCAGTTCCGCTCGGGTGGGTGAGTTCAAGTGCTCTGTCATGCTGACTCCCCTGGGGACTAAGACTTTACAGACAGAGTGACCCACCCACTAAAAACTTGCTGCCTGGGGAAGACCTGACTCATTTTCCCATTAACAAAAGGGTTTTCACTCGGTGGCAAGGGACAGAAAACATTTATTTATTTTCTCCAAACTGGAAAAAATGATTGTAAAACCACAGAAATGGTTAGGGGAATTCAAAATAGGAGTGGGAGCAATATTAATCAAGTTAGGCAACTGAACTCACTGACCTTAGCATCAGAATGTTCTACTGAAAGCTCTTCATACGGGTATTTGGAAAAACAAACAACTATGCCTACATTTTCCTGCCCTCCAAGGGAGGTTTCAGTTACATGATAAAATAATTAATAGTTAAGATTTTATTGTGCACATGATAATTCTGGGTGCTCATGGTGTTCTAGTTTATTTTTCTTATTGCCATAGTAATCTGCTGTAAAAGGGGAAGAAAACCACAGCTAGGTGCTTGTAGCTTCCTTGGCAAAATATCTACACTTTATAAGGGTAGGCTTAAAAAAATACACATACTTTTAAGAAATCTTGAAAAATTAATTTGAGTGAGCTACGATATGATTTTCATAGATTGGTGAAATAAGCAGTAATCTGTGAGGCTTTATACTAGAAAAGGTGATGTGGGCTCACTTGGACATTTGACTGTTTTAGAGGTTGTCCATGAAATATCAATAGTAAAAATAACTGGTTTGCGAAAATATGTGAATAACAGACATGCTTTGGCATAGGTAGTACAAATAGCTGAGCTTTACCATTTCACACATTGGCAGAGGAGCAGTCAGAACATTGCACTGAGACTCAGGGGATTTGGGATCTATTTTCAGCTCTGCATTGGGCCTGCTGATTGGCTTCTAATTATTCTGCACCTCAGTTCCCCCATCAGTAAAAAAGCAAGAATGAGCCCAACATCCTTTATAAACAGCTTTAAATTCTGTTGATGAAACACACTTTATTAGTAGCAAAGATACCTTCTCACACACACTGGTGTTGGAAAAACAGTTGTAAATTCGGAAATGTCAGTCAACTTATGGTAATGTGCAAGTGGCTATGGAGAAAATAAAGAGAGGAGGACCATCATGCCTCCTCCTTTACTGCCATGGAAAATGAGATGTTAACCCCTGGAGTCAGAATGGCAACATGCACAGTGAATTAGGGGTGTTGGTCCATATTCTTGCGGTTTGTCACAGAAATGCCCACTAAACTGGCCGAATCAGTAGAGATCATTGACTGAACAGATCTAGAATGTTAACCATGCCCTCAGCCAGGACTGAAGGTACTCCTTCAAGTGGAAGACCTCTCTTCGCTCACTTTAAACTTGGGCCGGATATTGGCCTGAGTCATAGCAGGGTAGGTCTCCAAAATGTTCAACTCAGAGGTATTCTTGCAGAGCTGAGACCCCAGCCTGCCATCCACTCACCACACAGAGATCTTTGTATCTGCCTGCAAATGAAATAAGCTGTCTTGTGCACAGATGCAAGTGTCTTGCTCAATGAATATGTTGCTGCATTTTGTGCTAGACAGATGGCTCAGCAGATTCTGGTTTCATATTAGGGCTACAGCTTACTCTTTACCACAAGAGGGAAGCCAATACTAATAATATAGCTTTATTCGTATATTAACTATGGTTGTTGTGACAAGGTCTTTATGCATTTCAAGGCTGCTGCATGCCTCCTTCTCTTTCCTGGTAGCAAACTTGCATTTGATCATATGTCAGAAACTAAAGAACATTATTCCACATTCCATTTGCTCAATGTTCTGTGAAATGAATTTCATGGATTTGCCTGTCTCATTTGAATGACAAATACATGAACCTGAAAAGGAAAGTTGGAACGAAACTAAGCTGGTTGCCTTCTTAGTGGATTTAAACAGTCCACGTGCAAGTGAGGGGAAGTTCGGTGAGTATGCTACCTGAGAAAATAAAGATGGTGTTTTCCCTCATTTGGGTGAGCATGAGAGTTGTAGACATAGATGTTTCTAGTAGTTCTTACCACATAGTAATGACAAATTAATTCAGCAAGTCTTCTGAATCTTATTAGTCTGTTTTGCAATGTATGTGATCATCTTCTTTATTGATTAATTTATTATGGTTGAGAACTTCATTGAAACTCTTATTTTGTGGTATAGTACCTGTGAAAGTGATCCTTGCTCAGATCACATGTTGAAGGCTTAAACCTGATAGGTCAAGATTTGTCGTTACATTTCATTTTGCAGTCAGACATTATAATATGTGGGCAGCCTTTTGAAAAAGATCTTCATAAGCTGGTGAAAGCTTTTTTGCTTTTTCAAAAGGGGATTTTATAATTAGTCTGGGTGTAACAAAGAAACTGAATGGGGATTCATCAACCAAATATCTTTGGTTGATGTTTTTCTGGTCTGTCTTCTAGATCACTGCAAGATATAAATATGTGAGAGTGACCATTCAGAAGATTTCTGTAGAGCGTTGCTGATATATCACACTGGTTACAGATCATAATTCTTGGTGAAAGTCACCATTTTTGAGGAACGGGAGAAATGTGGAGCCAGAAGCAATGTAGAAAAATACGTATGTTGAGGCTTCCTTTGAAGACCCCCAGGGTGTTCCCTGCAAGTGCAGGAGAGGGAATCAGGGCAAGGTTGTGAAAGTCACAGACATAGATTGCAGTCCCCAAAGGACATTTGCATAACTGTCTTCTTTGTTAACTTTTTTTTTAAGTACTTAGGAGCATTTGGGTATTTCGTTCTCCATGACACTGCCCCTTCCTTTACAGAGGTCATATCTTAAAATGCTTCCCTAAAGATGCTGGTGGTCTCAGAGAAATTGTCAAGCTTAAAAGGAGAAACACACCTGGAAACATTACTGTTACCTAAGTGGGCTGACACCTTTCACAGACCCTCACAGAACATTTTTGTTTAGGTGTTCCCATACTACTTTTATTTCATTTTCCTCCAGTGCTGTTTTAGGCACCAGTCCCATGTGTATATATGCATGCATTTGCCTCTAAGTACCTGAGCAGTCACACTGCCTCCAGTGAGAGTATTCACATGACTAAAATCATGCACTTGCATAGCGATTTCCTGAATGAAGGGCATAAAAGGAAATGGCCAGGTTAAAAATAATGGGTTGGTTTTATCCCTGATGTAATGCCTTTGACACTAGTGGAATTATACAGGGCTGACGTGGATCCAATACATCCAAACAAAGGACTATCTCCAGCTCCCTCACCTGCCAGTTTCTGTATCTATATTTATGTTATAATCAAAGTCAATCCTCTGTTCCCCATTCTTGGGTCGCTGGGTCTGGGGGGAATTCAGATCACTTTGCACCAGTAGGAGCTGCTGTCCTTCAGGACAGTTCTCCCCAGGTCGCAAATGTGTTTGCCCTGAAGAGCTGTTATGCCCATGGAGGCTGTATTTCCCGTGTCTGTGTTGCCCAGTCATTGCTACAGAAAGTGGCCAATGTGACTAACAACAAAGAAAGTCTTGCCTGTCCTGCTCCTGTCTGATGCTGAGCCATTTTGTGGCCTTAACAGGAGCTGCTGATCTTGGGGCAAGAGCCCCTCTTTTGTCAGTTGGTGTGTAGGTTGCTTCTCTTTGTCTCCTGTGCCAGTGCTGCTTTGTTCTGTGTGGGCATTAAACGCTCCAGATGAATGCTCACACTTGAAAACAGCTGGTAGGTAAACATATAAAAAAAAAAAGGTTGGTAAGCTTAGAAGAAAAAATTGTTTCTCCCTCCTTTCTGAGGGTGTTCTGCCCTGCACTCATATGGTGTTAAGGAGTCCCCAGCCTGTGCCACTGGAGCTCTGATCTGGGACCTTGGTGAGGAAAAACTCACACCCACAGCTAGACTCCTGCACAGCCATCTATGGTTTGCTCCAGATCCACACAAGCGTGTGCCATATCTGCCGGCTCCCCCAAAAACTCACTAACATGGCATAGACCTTCGAATGTCAAAAGTCAGGAGAGGGAGGAAAAATACCCACCCCAAAACACAACACTAAATAAACAACCTCTAGCATCCAGGGCTCATGACTGCTTTTGACAAGATCTATCTTTAGCCATAATAGTGAGTCACATCATTGTGATTTGACTTTACGGTTAGCTTGAGGTATGAGCCAGGCCATGGGATTGAGAGCGAGAGCATCATGGGATGTAGCTGTAAAATTCCACTACTCGCTACTCTCTAAATCAGGTTTGAAGAGCATTAAGAAACAGGAAGTGTGGGGGGTGGGGGGAGGTATTTTTTCAGCGGAAAATTATTGCAGCGCATGGTGCATCATGATGTAGTTCATCAGTGCAGGGAGAATAATAGGGGAGATATATTAGCAATCGGAGATGGCCATAATAGTCTTGAGCAAAGCACACCTCTCTCTTCATAGCTGTGTGTGCAAAGTATCACGTCTAACCCACCCCACCAGCCACTACAAGCTAATGCAGGATTTTCTTGGATGGTGCTGGGTTGCTTAGCAACATTGCTAGGCAGCATGCTATACATCATGCACGGCACTGGCTACTACGGTGCAGCAGGGCTGCTTCTAGTTATTTTTCTTTGATATAAAATATTTATTTTCTGCTTACAGGCAGATGCAGCACCAGGAGGTTAAGGGACACTTCATCCCAGGTGGACATGTGCAGCTCCTGTTGGCTGTAATGGGAATCACAAGTAGCCCCAGGCTGAGCTGAGCTCCCCGTGTGGGTGTGATTCTTGAGGTATAACCACTTGCCATGTCTGAGGTGGAATACAGGTTGACTTTAGCAGAAATAAATAAATAACGAGACAGTGAAGGTGATATGACAGACAGAATAATAGGTGTAACATACACTCCCCTACACTTTTTTTTCCTTGGCTGACATGTGAAAATCCTGTTGCAAGGATCGTGTACTTGTGTATACAAAGAGAAGGGCATTAACTTGACATTCTGGGATATTTTTGAGGCTCCTCCACACCATGGCACTGTTGGATGAGAGCTCATACTGCAAACACCAGCGGTGGATTTTTAAACTGAGTGTGATTTCAGTGTAGATCGTGTGTCAAGCCCCCTCCCTGAATTAATTGCATAAACAGCTGTTGCATGCACACATGTACATAAAAAGATAAACCCAGTCCTATTCTATAAGAAACTGAGGTGTTGTTACAGAAGGCAAACAACAGAGACCGTGGTCCCCAGAGCTACAGAGAACATGGCATCTGCAGCTCGTTTCTGGTGTGAAGACTTAGAACTAGGAGCTATCTTGTCCAAGGGCAAAAGAGGCCTCTGCAAAAGGTCTATACAGGACAGAGTTTGAATAGTTCTGAAATATCCAGACCTAAAAATGTTCACTTTTTGGACATATTGTCACTGTTCCTGTTAGCAGGTGGCAAGAAGGGAAGGATGCAAAAGAGCTTAATAGAAGGCAGCAGATAGTTTCTGGCATCTGAACACTGTGTTTTCCTTCTGCGCAACAGCGGACAGACTCATTGTTTGAGCCAAGCAAAGAGGGAAGCAAGAGGGGAAAACCACACTGTCAAAATATACAACGGTTTGTGAGATGAACAGCTGCATTACCCCTCACTTACACTTGCAGATATGGCAGCACTGATGGAGTCAGCAAAATTGTGTTTTGTCCAACAATTAATTTTTGAGAGAGCAGGAATTTAGTTTTAGCTTAACCCATCCTATTGTGGGCATATCTCACTGCATTTTGCGGAGTATGGTGTGACCAGATAAACCAGGCTTTTCTACAATAGAGTGGTACGTCTTAGCATTACCGATCCTGGAGGAGTACAACGAGTGCAGGTTGGTACAAAAACTCTTCTTGTGGCATTCAATGGCATTTGTCCAACAGCAGAACAAAGACAGCGACAGAACTTCCATTTCACTTTTTTTCACCAAATCGCGGCAGACTGAAGCAAATTCAGTGCCCAGAGCTAAGCTCCTCCGTCAGGCTTCTCAGTCTTTGTTTGAACGTGAGGCCAATTTAATCCTAGGAGAAGGTGTTCAGAATTACCACTGAGAGTAGTACGTGTACTTTCAGTTTTATATGTACTTTCAAGTTTTCACTCTGGAGTGAAAACTACCACTACAGACAAAGTGTCATCCCTCCTATACCTGTACTTCAGGCACAAGTGTCACAAGGCTGTCTCAGCTTTGAAGCCATTTTTGTCAGGTGAGATAAAAAATAATACTTATCATCTGTCTTTTTTTTTAAGCTCAAAGACTTTAACTGGAGTGATTGCTCAGTTTTATTGCTAGATTTTTGCAAGATATTTTTTCCATAAAGTGCTTCAACCAATATTGACAGAAGTCATCGTAAAATTTAAGGTATATGAAAAATTGCAGAATTTCATCATATGATTGCAAATCTTTCTGTTACTTCACAAAGGTTCTCAGCATTTATCACTTGACAATGGACGGAGCTGTTGTACTTTCAGTAAACGAAGACCAAGCCAAAAAATATGAGGCCCATGATTGTGTGCATTCACTGATGTCTCGAGGAATGGCCTTACCTTTGTTGTTCAAGCAGAGCCATGAATTGGTCCAGAAAGACACCCAGAAAGACACCCAAAAAGACTGGTAGAGGAATGCCGCACATCTAGGACTGGTCCTTGCCAACACGAGGACTTCAGCAGCAGGAGAGTACTTTGCTATGAATCCAAATGTCATTTATACCTGCTGCAAGACCTCTGTGGAGTCTTAATACAAATGATGACTCTCAGCCCTTTCTGAGGGCCGAGAGTCACCACAGAAAAATTTAAAAGGTAAATTACACCTTACTACAAAACGGTGCCCAATACAGTACATGCAAGAGTCCAAGTCCGTGCAGAAATCAGGATAATGTTATGTTGGACAAGAGTAAAAAAAAAAACAAGCGAATCTCTAATGAAATTGAAAAAGAAAATAGCCAAAGGACTTCTTCTCTCTGTGAGTTTCATGGTAAATACCACTCAATTTCTGATATTATTAACATATTATTATCACTACTATTAAGCAGCAGCCCTACCTACTTTTGTCTGTGTTTTATGAGCACATCTCAGCATTTTACGAGTTGGAGGTTGTGCTAAGATTTGGAAATATTGTATCATCATTTCATTACTACCTGGCTTGAAGAGAAGATCCATTAATCCACTTCTGTAGGCATCTGCTCTGGGAACGTAGGGGAGGAGGCTGCTACAAACTCCACTATAGTTACTGTGAAACTGCAATTATCTTTTTTAAAGAAGAGGCAACATTTCTCTTCTACTCTCTTAAACTGATCATCACAGCTTCATTTTTCCCTTCTATTTATTTACAAGAAATAAGGTTAGTTTGTTTGCTTCAGGCTACAAGAGATCTCACAGTCTTCTTTCTCTCCAAACGGTTCAGAGTCAACATAATCTGAAAAACAATTCTAACAGAACAAATTTTTCACAGATAAACCCATAAGAACTGAATCTAGTGCTGGTGTCTGCAAAAAACTATTTGTGTGTTTTCCTTTCCTTTATATTTCTCTTGTATGCATGGATGAGGGACAACATGTAGTTATGTTCAGAAGCAGAAGAGCTTTTCTTTAAAGATATGGACAAAAATGTGGTATGTCAGAGAAGTCATACGTCACCTACTTTACCTGAAAGAACTCTTGAAATCAATATAATTGGGAAAAAGTGAAAAAGAGCACTTAATAAAAATTAAGTGCAATCAGGTAGGATGTGTATTTGCTTGTGGGGGTATCAGTCTCTCTGACTCTCTCTGATACTTTAAAAAATAGTACTGAAGTTATGAGGCAAACCCCTGAGGATGGATAAGTGAAGGAAGGGACTAGCCGAATCATTTGCCCCCTCTGCACCTGCGTTTTTTTAATCAAACAGTCCCCTGCTTTTTAATCATAGAACATCTGCTTCATTGACTTGAAAAAGGTGGCAACCACTGAATGGCATTTTCAGACCCCTGTCTGTCAGGGTGAAAGTCTAATAGAAAGACCTTCAAGCAACCTCCTGGTGAAGGACTGGAAGAACACACAGAGAGCATAATGCAGAAGTCACAAGCTAGCTGGTGAAAACAAAAAGGAAAAAGCCAACTTGTTCTTTAGCTCAGTGCTGTTGGTCCCGAGCACTGAATGTGGTAGGTGTTCATAGATAAAAGACTATCTGCTCTTGTAATAAAAGGCTATAAGAATTCAAACGTACTAAAAGGTGTTAAACATATTTGGATGCTCATGATCATCTCGTCAGGCTTCCTGTAAAATTCAGGCCATTGATCCTCAAACTAGAGTTCCTCCCTTCACCTCCTGATTACTGTTATAATATAATATATGTGATTTTGCTGCGATCATATTCTTCTGATGCTTATTTTAAATGTGTTACTTGCATTTTGCCTTGCACTTTTGATTTGGCGTTGCAGAATAGCCAGCCCAGGTTTGCTTACAGAGACCTGCACAAAGGCTTTGTATGCAGAGTTATATTTAAAATATTGCTAGTAGCAGTCTCACAGTTATGATGTTTTGGGGGTTTCATATTTATTTTTATTTATATTTGCTTTAATTTTATTTCAACATCTATTTATGTTTACACTTTAAATTGCAGTGAATTGGCAAATGAACAAAAAAATATGAGTTCTTTTGTGTTTCATTTTGTTTGAAGAAACACTCTTCCTAAGCAGAGAAGAAAAAGAAATTAAGGGGTTTTTTAGATGTAGACATTTTAAGACATTTTTCCTTTTTAAAATGAAGGGAAAATTAAAATAAAAATAGCAAAACTCCTTCCTTTACTCAGTGATTTTTAATACTAGAATCCTAAAAGCTGGTTTGGAAGATAAACATGCATTACAGAAATATCTAAGCATGCATTTTTTTTGCCCTGGTCCTGGATCAGTGGCAGTAACACCCCCATGGATATTTTCCCAATACAGGGGAGGTTGCTGATGGCTGGTTTATAGATGTTGGGGCCATTTTGTTTGTCCCTTAAAATCGTGTTAATGTTGCTACTATCTGACAGTGAAAAAAACATGCTGTTGCTATGAACTAAGAATTCACTAAAAAGCTGAGTTATTGAAAAACAGTTACAGAAATCTTTTCTGATTCATTAAGGTAGCTGTACTGATTAGGGGTAACAGCAGCACTACTGTGGCCAGTTTACTTTCTGCCAATAAATCTGTTTTTTTGGTCTGGTTGAGCAATGTGATCTGGCTTTTGATATTATACTGTTTTGTGCAGTAACATTTGTGTTCAGGTGTAATGTGAACCCATTGTTGACAGCGCGTCAATGAAAGTGATGCCAGCCTATGCTTTAGTCAGCCTGTCATTGTGTTCCTTACTCCAGCAAGCTGTGCATCCTTGTAATATATGTTATGTAGTCAATGCATAAAAAAATAAAACCTAGAAGGAAACTTAGAGTTTGATTCTGATCTCTTGGGGTTCATGGGGCTGAAATGCCCCATGAAGATCACAAGTAATATAGTTAGAAGCATTGGAGTTGCATTGCTCTAAAATTGGCAAAGGGCTTGAAGTATTAACCTGTGGTTTAATTTATACAGCAGTAATTCTCCTTCAACTTCATTCCCTTTATTGCTGTTAGGAGGACAGACATTTCCAACTCCTTGCCAAGGCTGCCTGTCACGTAGACAGCCTAAAGTTTGTTGTTGATTCTTGTCCCGCTGAATTCCCCTCTCTCTAAATTTGTCCTTGATGACTTTTGTGGTCCTGTTTCCAGCCTTGACAGCCCACTAACATTCATGTCATATTATACCTGCTGAATGGAGGATCTCCTGCTTGGTTTCAAGTTTTGATAGCCATTCATCGCTACTGACTGTCACACAGTCCTTCCTCGCAGGTATTTTCATCTTCTCCTGCAGCTTCAGTTTGTATTTGATGAGCAGCGGCATCTTCAGAGGAATCTAATTTGATTTATCTTTAAAATGTCTTTCAAACCACTGAGATGGTATAAGCAAAAAGTAAAAATTAACATTCATAAGTTGCATATTGTAAACCACTAAACAGTTCTAAAGAGCAAGTCACAGCAAACAGGGTTTGGAAAATCTGTCAGTGCTCAGCTGCTTCTCCACAGGATGTTGTCAAGTGCTTTTTTCCAGCTGATGTTTAACTGGCCTGTTCTAACTGACCAGATTAAACATTCCCATGTGGGTTCCCGTTGAAGAGGGTGTCTATTGCAATAAATGCTGCAGATACTCTTGAGCTCAGCTACCTTTCTCTGGGTTTTGCTGTCTTGTTGGAAGGTGCCAGCAAAGGAAAATCAATATGGAACACATAAAATTGCTGGCCAGAGGTTTGGAATAACTTCTGATGGAAAGAAGGAAGATGAAGACCCCATTTCTGGCAGAAATTTTTTCAGTATTTAAACGGGGTTAATTTGGTAACAGAAAGTTCTAGAATGGGCATATCTGTTTCCAGGAAAAGAAAAAGGAAAAAAAAAAGACAAAAAAGACATGTATTTCTCAAGCAGTTAAAATGTCCCTGGCCATATGTATTGGCATTCTGACACCTCTTTCCACACAAAGCTAACCCTGGATTTAAGAATGCAAGTAGTTATTTCCTTAAAGTTGAGCCTAGAAATAAATCTTTTCAGGATCCAAATGCTGTTAAATATTTTGTGGTGCTGGTGTTTAACGACCTGGACAGAAGAAAGTTTGCAAATTTCAGATTTGTAGTTATAATTTACTATAAGGAGAGAGAAAAATATTCCCTTAGTTTCCTTCTTCTTTTTCTTTCATTGTTCAAAGACTTTGTATGGACAAATTCCACAGCAGAAGATACTGGAACAATGATTATGGTTAATGATCAGTTTGATGTACAGTGATGCAGAGAAAAAGGACTAAAAAATGGCTGCTAAGATATAGTAAAAAAAAGGAAATGCAGGTCAGATATTTTAAGATTTTAACAGGATTTGAAAAGAATCTGTTTATTTTCAACAGAGACGTAACAGTTAAAGTCTGCCATTGATTCTGCGTGCACAACATCCCATCCAAAAGCAGGACTGTCACATGTCCAGGTATACCTTCTTCCATCCAGAAACTTTGTGCTGTATCAAGAGGAAGAAGGTAAGCATCCACCTTGAACTTCCAGCTGCCAGGCAGATGTCCCAAGTCCCATAGAGATAGCCTGTACATGTGTAGAATGACTGTGCAAAGGATGTGCAACATGTCCAGTTTGTTGGGGTCACGCTAAGCACTGCGGTCTTAGGCTGCAGAGTTGGTCTGTATCTCCACGTTAAGTTCAGAGCTGTTCCAGCACTGCATGATCTTGTTGTGTTGAGATTTCCCGGAGAGAAAAATGGGAGCCCAAGGTGGATGTGCAAGTTGAAAAAAGGTTGTATGGGTCTTCTCACGAGCCTGAGTGAGAAACAGGCGAAAAAATCACCACTGAATATCCACATCCACTGTCAGCCTGCTGTTTGTGAGCTTCTTATTGGTCTATGACAGCTCCTATCCAGTCATTGAAAAGTGTTTAAAGAAAATGAGTGCAGTAGCACAGGAATTAAATTACTGCAGAGGGATCTGCAGCTTTACTGGAAATATTCCAGGGGTGCAAACTGGAAAATCCTGAAAACGAGTTTGGTAAAGTGCTGGGGTAAACCACTGTGGCAGACTTCATAGTGCATATTTGTAGAATTTTGATTTTGGCACAATTTGATGTTGTTTGATGTGGTTTTTTGTTTGCTCTGAAGAGATGTACATATATATGTATATATGCCATTTATACTTCATATACCCACTAAGCATATACACACATATACTTTGAAGTTCGTATATGCACACTACATACACACACACACACACCTGCACATATATGTATATTAATTTACATATGCATACACATATGAAAACCTCTGTTACTTTCCTGCCCATGTACTCTTTGTGTGAAACACGGTGACAACAGTGAGAAATGGTTCAAGGACTGAAATGGTTGCAGGGCACTGCTTGTCAAAGGATGGCTAAGCAAACACCAACTGAAGTGGCATCACCACAAAACCTGTCCCCCATCTTTCTTTCTCATTTATTTCTTTATTCTCCTCACTTTAGAATTCAATAGCAATAGCAGCTCCTGTGTAAAGAATTTTCTGTAAGTAATGGCTCTTCCCAGCTGGTCCCTAATCCCCAGAAATGCCTTGCATCTCAACTCTTCCCTTGGTTCCTGGAAGACTATGCAGCAGACCTTTGGTGTTTCAAAATGGATGAGCCACTTTAAATCACACTGAGATCAACTATCCAATTTTAGTCTAGTCAACCTTTAATTGTGACATAAGTGCTTCACTTTCTTTCACTTGCTCCCCCTCTTATATGTGCTAATGTGTCTTTCATAAACACCAAGAGAAACAGGATAATCACTTTTAGTTTCTCCTCCAAGGTCAGATCACAGCTGACTCAAGTGTATCTGGTTCTTGTCCTCTCTGAAAGCAGCTATGACTGTGTGAGAACATAGCTGTTTAAATTATTCAGATTGCTACTTGTCTGAGATGGTTCTTCTTATATCAAGGCTTTCTTTTGTAGCTCTCACAGCACTTGTGAGGGGATGTTTTACAGAAGATGAGAGCTAAGATTAAGGTCTTGCCTGAAGTCCACAATATTGCTGGGAGCTTGGTCTCAGGAATGGACTGCAACTTCTTAGTCATTGCTCCACTCTGCCTCACACTAGGTGGGACGGCAGAGAAGCAGAACAGGGTTTCAAGGAGGCTGGTGGTGTTGATTCTGACATGGGCATTTGTGCCAGAGGAGTTATGACCAGCTTTCACACATCCGCTATTTGAATGAATATCAGTATGCATTTTTACAGGTAGGGATTTACTGCTCTCTTACATTTTTTCCAGTGTAAATACAGGACAATTTCACTGCAACCGCCATAAAATTGGTGAGAGGCAGCACAATCCAGCTCACACTGCTTTTCAAGTGAAAACAACGGAATGTTTTGTTGAGAAATACCAGAGATAAAAGTGGCCGTTCGTATCATCAAACTACAAAAATGAAAGAGGAAACAAATGGTTTGTTTAATTAGCATTCATTTTCCTATTATTTGTGCTCACTGTTCCAAGCAAATAGCAAGTCTTTACTCGGTCTTCACCGGGAGCAGGAAAGAGGCCAGTTTCATTGCCTGCTTTTTTTGTTATTATTTTTATTATCTTAGTAGTACATTGATCAGAGTTTATTGGCAAGTATGTAGCACAGATCATAGGCATTCCTGGTGTTGTTTTATTGAAATGAGTAAAATGATATCAGGAGAAAATTTGACCCAATGTGTTTTATTTTGATTTTATTCACAAAATCTTGCTGGGCACTGATCGATTATTTTTTAAACAAGATTGCTCCAGATTAAACAGGAATAGTACAAACCAAACGATGCAGGGTTTGCTTGTTTTGGACACAGTTATTGAATAAGTGTAACTTACAAGCATCCTGCTAATTTGATCAGTTTAACAGTGTGCATGAGAAAGCATGTACTGAGTTAACTATTTATGATGCCAGCTGCCTATGCAATTATTTGACAATCCTTAGTTCATCTGGCCTTTAAAACTTACTTTAACACACAACTGCTTTTGATAAAGTGAAGCATTAAGGTCAGTTCTTCCTCTCATAGCAAAGTAAAGCTAGCCTGTGCTGTGCAAGCAGAACTGGACCTTTTAAAGGATATCAGTTTTAAAGGATATACCTTTAACGATATATTTTTTTTACAATTGGAAAAGAAGATAACTTAAAAAAAAATAAAGACTAAAGGTGGTGTGGATTTGAACTATGTTTTAAAGCCAAACAAGCAGTGCCAAAATAGGCCCAAACATGAAATACTGTCATTTGGTTGGATCATTGTATGTCTGTTAAACTTGATCCTGGTTGTTTTGGGATACTCCTAAGTAAAATTAAACACATACGAAAACATGAACAGAATTTGTTTTCACAGAAATGGACTGCTGTTAAGAAGAGCTCATTTCAGCCTTGTGGACCACCTGAAGTGTTTTCCAGGCATATAATAAAACACGGCCAGGGGGTAAATATTTCCCTTGTTCCAGTCCCCACTTCCCCTTTCACATTAAACTCCCACTGACTTCATTGACATTGTCTTGATGGAGTAATAACTGAATACATCTCAAGATCTGACTTATACAATAGCTGTGCAATCCACCCAGATACAGTGACTCCTTAGTCTATTTTCAAAAAAAACCAACACACCTGAGCCTGTTTTGGGTGATGTTATCTTTAAGGAGGAAGACTTTGCCCTTTGGCGGCTGTTGCTGTGAGAACGTTCACCTCATGTCAATACTGTGATATCAGATGGGGACCTCGTGATGCCCTTTATTTGGAGATGTGGAAGCTCAAAGTTTAGCAGAGTGGCATTGCCTGTGCCTTTATCTTGGCTTTTAGTTGTCCGACGCCAGCAGAGATGGGCATTGGCCCTATTGGCTTTAACCAGAGAGGAAGCTTACAATATGAGCTGTGTTTCTTGCTAGGTCTTTGGTGAACTTTCAAGGTTGGATCAATTTTAAATCTCACAATTCATCCTTACTCAATTGACTGAGTTGAGAACAAATTGCCAAGGAAGTAAAATACTGCCTGTTTCCTCTTCATGTCCCAAGATATCATTAACACCTTGGCTTAGGTCCTGTAGCCCACTTTCAGTACAGAGGCTCCCTCTTTTTCACTTCTTCATATAGTTAGTGTCAGTGCCTCCCACACCTGGTACCATACACACAACATTCCTCCAGAGCAGAAGTATGCCTATGTTGTGGTTACAGTGTAGTGTTTCAGGGTCATGTGTTAGGTGCAGCATGTATTAGAGGCACCAGACTTTAGGATGACTCTAAAAGGGCCTAATTTTCACTTGGATAGCACAGGAAATGCACCTACTTGCTACCTCCCCTACCGAAACAAGGCATAAAATGCTATATAGTTTTTCTGCCTAAGTTTTCTGAAGGAGTTTTGTACTTGTGGGTGCCTCTGATTGTTCTGCTACATCTTTGTGTTTCTCAGCACTGTCCAGCCCATCTTGGTCATCTTTTTTCAAACTTTGGACAGTCTGAAGCAGCCCAAACCCCACCCAATTGTGTAAGCATTGATCATCTGTTTTTGTCTTCTTCCCAGTGAACCTGTGAGTCTCCCCATGTACCTCCCCATGGAGGACTGCAGGCTAGTGTCAGTACCTTGCTTCCTTTGCCATGTCTTAGGGCATTTGCCAATCCAGAAGAGGAGGAAACTTGTTTCAAGTAGCTCTTGACTGAGTAGACAAAGACTAAGGTAGTTTGAAAACTGGCTGAATGGCTGGGCCCAGAGGGCGGTGGTCAGTGGTAGGAAGTCTGTTTGGAGGACAGTAACTAGTGGTGTTACCCAGTGGTCAATACTGAGTCCAATCCTGTTAAACATCTTCATTAATGATGTGGATGGTGTGGCAGAGTGTGCCCACAGCAAGTTTGCAGATGACTCAAAACCGGGAGGAGATACTGTTATGCCAGAGAGTCCTACTACCACTCAGAGGGACCTTGACAGATTGGAGAAATCATCTAACAAGAATATCTTGCAGTTCAAAAAAGGGGAAGTACACAGTCCTGCACCTGGAAAGCAATAACCCCATGTACCAGTATGTGCTGTGGAATGACTGACTGGAAAGCAGCTTGGCAGAAATGGACCTGGAGGTCCAGGTGGACACCAAGTTGACTGGAGTCAACGATGCAGCCTTACTGCAAAGAAGGTCAGTGGTGTCCTGGGCTGTCACAGGAGGTTCGCTGCCAACTTTCTTCTCTACTTAGCATTGGTGAGGCCACACTTGAAGCACCGTGTTCAGTTCTGGGTTCTCCAGCACAAGAGAGGCATAAACACACTGGAGAGAGTCCAGTGAAAGGCCATTAAGATGATGAAGGGACTGGAACATCTCTTCTATAAAGGAAGGAGGGGAGAGTTTGGACTGTTCAACCTGGAGAAGAGAAGGTTGAGAGGGATCTCATCAACGTACATAAACACCTGAAGAGAGGGTGCAAAGAGGGTGGAGCTTTTTTCAGTGGTGCCCAGTGACAGGACCTGAGGCAATGGGTACAAACCGAATCACAAGAGGTTCCCTCTGAACATCAGGAAACACTTTTTTTTTATTGTGAGCGTGACTGAGCACTGGCATGGGTTGCCCCAGGGAGGCTGTGGAGTCTCCATCCTTGGAGATGTGAAAAAGCCACCTGGACACAGTCCTGGACCTGCTGTAGGTGGCCCTGCTTGAACAGAGGGATAGACCAATTTCCCTCAGAGGTGCCTTCCAGCATCAACCCTTCTATGATTTTGTGACAAACCATTAGGATTTACTTACCAGCCTTGCTCATGTGTTTTGCAATAAGTGATACAGTCCTCGTCAGCAAATGGTGAATTCCAGAGCCACACAACAGTACCTCACAACAACTTGATGCTTCACAAGTTGAATATAGATAAAATGCCAGAGGTTATCTCACATATATAAATATTAATACATGTATGCGATAGAAGATGGGTGTAGGTACAATGAAACATTGCATGAATTTATATCTCAAAAAAACCAGCAGGGGTTACTCACTTAATGAACCAATATGTAATGAGTCATGAGGTAAATTTCAGTAATTGCTCAGTGTTTTGTGTAATAAAAGTGGTAACCAAAGATTTATGGATAACTGAAGATCTACTGTTTGATAGCAGAGAGAAATCTAACGCCGTCAGATGATACAGTTTGTATATGTTGGAGAATATAAGCTCTTACCTAATAATTCAGCTGGTGCATGGCAATGTCACGTGCCAAGAGAGACAAAGGACTGTGCTAGAAAGAGAAAGCTGAGGTTAAAGACCCTTTGCCCCACCATGGTTAAGCCTGTATGAGTCAGAAGTGACATTGGTCCTCAATAGCCGTAATTTGGAACTGAGGTTTGTGCAATCATGATCTATCTCACTCCCTACCACTTTGGACCCTTTTGGCTAATTTAAGCTATATGGGATAGATGGAGTTGGGTTTTTCAAGATATTAAATTCCTACCAGTTTCGTGAAAATCAGAATCTGGAGAGAGAGAAGGTCAATTCAATATCACCACCAAAGAGCAGGCAGGCAGAATTCAGGCATTAGTTTGCCTGTTTGTTAGTATTTTATGGGCTGATTAGCCCATACGTAGCTCTGGAGTAGCTGCATTGCGTGCTATTTCTTGGTTGGTAGGAATCTCATAGGGAAAAGTTTATAGAATTAGTTTGAGTAGGGGAGAAAGGGCAACAAATGGCAGAAAATCTGGCTTTATTCATACTATTGATTGTACAATAATGCGTGGAGTTTTCCCATGAGATGTTTTCTTTCTCTGCATTTAATTTCTCTAATACAGAGATTTAATTAAGGGATTCAAGAAGCTGAACTTAATGTAGTACCCTGGACCAGTATTCCATGTTTCCTAATATTTAGGGAATTACAGCAGAGGGGCTTTTAACCAGAACTTGGAGACATTTGAGAAGGATTCCAAGAGAGTTATTTGAAGATGGGTCCTATTTTTCTCAAAATCTGAGTGTCTTCAGATCCAGAATTCTGGTTCTGACTTCTTGGATGGTAATTTTTTCCTATTGTACCAATGGGGAATATTTTCCATACAGGCTGGGTGTTGGGTCTTGATGGACAAGCTGCCTCATCTGTTGTGGCAGAGCCTATGTTTCCTCTAACATCTTCTCACATAAATATTCCATGCATCAAATATGTACAACACGCAACATAATTGCGTAAAAAGGATGACGTATGAAGAAAAATACACAGTGCCTGTGGCTAAGAATGTCTTAATCAGATGTTCAAAATTCACATGTATGCACCAAGAAAATATTTTGAGGTATATTATCTAAGCAGGCTATGAATACATTTTTTTTCATGTTAAACATAACAGCTACCATTGGAGGACAAACCATTGAGATGTATCCGCAGTCCTCTTTTTCTAGGGCAGTGGAAATTTTCTTTCTTTTTTCCTTCCACTAATTCAAACAAATCTGCTCTTTGGTCTTTCCAGCCAAATTACTTCACTAGTTGCCTTCAGGACAGCTTGTTTAAGCATAAATTTATGTAGGACTCTTGTTTTTTGTTAATTACAGGGTTTTTTATATTGGTTTCCCCATTAAAACTGAAGAAGGAAAGAATGATTTTGTCATTGTGACTGTTCACAGTGAAGATCAGACGTTGTTTAATTCTTGATCATGGAATTCCCTCAATTTAAGATATGTAATTCGTTAAGATTGGTGACTTTTACAGTGCTGGATTTTAAGAAGTGGGGGACACTGTAAGAACCAGTTGGAGGCAGAGATCTTTAGGTGCATAAGTGCAACACAGGCTTGCAAGACCAAGGATCGAAAATCTGGGAAAGAGAGAGGAGATTGTAGAGTCGAAGTGTTGTCATGTATCCTTAGTGAAGTGCAGCGGTGAATTTATGATTCACTGAGGACAAATTGCTTTTGCTATAGCCTGTTAATTTCTAACAGGAATGAATGAATAGCTTGAGTGGGTGAAAGAAAAACAAACAAATAATAGAAACTTAAAGAAAGAAATATTAAATAAATGAAATGTTACAGTATGTGACTCTGCAAGAGAACCGAGGGGAACTGCAAAAAAGAAGGGCTGAAAGGGAATGGGAGTTTGTAATAGAGTAAATACAAATTAATGCTAAGTGACAGTGAAATTCCCAAAGAATTTTATTTTGCACCCACATGAATACTAGGCTAATTCATCATGATTAATGATGTTACAATGATTCCTGGTATGTGTTGAAATACTTTCCTGTTTTGAAAGTAGGGGAAAAATGTTTACTATGAACAGCTAAATATGGACATTAATCATCAAGTCTTTAATGCCAAGTCAAAACTATTTTCCTGCTGTGAATATTCTGCTTATTATTATAATATTTAGAGTTAATAGACTCACTGAGACCAGTGTAAAATTCCTAAAGAAATTGCAGTTGAAGTTAGAGTTGCACAAAAAGTCTCAGGCCGCCCAAAATGATTGGGTAGTCTCTAGTGCTACTTAATTTTCATGTGGCATGGATGCAAAATGGCCAGAAGAGCCACAAACTTAACGCGAGGTGTGTTGACACTGATTTCAAAATATCCTTTGTTGTCAAGGTGTGGAATTAAAATTGCAGAGTCATACTTGCTCTGTGAAGGACAACGTAGACTCTGGGGGAATGGGTACAATCCTGCTGACTGCAGTGGCATGCCCTCCAGCAAGTGTTTAGTTGTTGTACTGCCTAATAACCTCGGGCATGCGGCTTCTCTGCCTGGAGCTCCTAGGTGCTGCATGCAGCCTTGGACAATCTCCTCTGAAGCCCATCCTTGCATTCAGTGCCACAGCTGCTGGTCTCACTAGGAGCAGGAACAAACTCCTGATTTCTCTCTTTTACCTATCTGGAGGACATGCTTCGAGTCCTGTTGTAAAAACATTTTCCTCAGCCTTCTGACTTCCACTCTCCTTGCACTTGGAAAGGGCAATGCCACCACCTCTGGCCATACCTTCTGCCCCAGGACCCGATCCTGACTAGTTTGTGCTGCCCTTCATCATGCTGGCAACAGTATTTGTGTGAGCAGCGGTTGTCTCAGCTTCTTTGCAGGGGTAATTTTCAGCATTGCAGTTCCCTGATTTGCCTTTTGCTTGGCCTTATGAAAACTAGACCTAGCTCAAAGGAAACAGCAGGACACATTACAATGTTCTCCAGAAACAGCCCACACTTCAGGGCTGCACTACTGGCTGCTCTTACAGCTTGGACGGAACTGGAAACTGCAGCCTTATCCTGTTATTCTCCTTATATTACCCCTGCCCTCTGACTGTGACTGATTTGCACTGGCCTCCTCTGATGAAGCAGCTCATCTTATTAGTTCCCCTCCTTTTTAGGTACTTTGTGATAACTTGGAGCCAAGCCAAGCTATCTACTGAGTTTCACCTCTGCTTGGCTCAGGGCTCTGCTGATGTTCCTTGGAGGAACTGCTCAGCAGTAGAAACCGGGTGGAAGACTATGCAGAAGCTAAGGCTGTTGGCCACATTCCAGGTGTATGTGTCTTCTGGAGAGCCAGACCCCTCTGGGGAGCACAAGCCACGGCATCCTTCGGTGCCAATGTCCCTGTTCAGGGCTGGGAGATCCAGGCCCTCTGGCGATCCTTTTTTACTGACACGTGACAGCAGCCCAGCGTGCTCTCCTTCCCGAGGCCTGCCTTCCACAGAAGTGTTCGAGGGGCTCATCTGCTGCTGGAGTGGTTTCTTTTATGGGAAATTACACTGGAAGGCACATACCCATATCTGTCTGTTTACATTTTGAAGCTTCTGGGGCTGTGTCCAAAGTCCACTGAAATCAGTGGGAGTCTTTCCATTTATTTCAATGAACTCTGATCGGGCTGTGTACCAACACAGAAAGGAGACATAAAGACATTTTGCCACCACCCCCCTCCCTCCCTCCCTGCTTCCCCTGCCCTGGATTCCCACCTCCCTCCTCCTCTCCCCACTGACACCATCACCATATAAACCAGAAAGGCTTAACAAAGATTTGTGTTATCAGTGACATTTAAAGCTTCCAGAAATCAGGAGTCTTTGTAATCACGGTCACAGGCTTTGTAATCCTCCTGTGCCAGTACTGATTATACAGGTAATGGGGTGCTGTAGCAAATGTTATCACTGCCTATTCAGAGTGCTAATCCAGGGACTAGGAAATTAATGATCGCATTACATTTACACGTTTTTCTGTCTGTCTAAGGTACCGGAATATTGTGCTTCCTTTATTGGATTTACTTTCTCGGTTTCTGTTCTCTTTCCCCAGAGGAAACACAACCACCCTCCTTCTGCTGCCACACACAGAGAAAATGATGCGGGCAAGGCAACGTGGGCAGTCTGTGGCAGAACAGGGAATTGAACGTGCGTCTCCAAGCACCGGGCTAGAGCAGGGAGGGTAGATCCCATGATTTTGAACAAAAACAATGATTTATGTATTTTTTTTAAAGGCCAGATTGGTGACTTTTTTCAAGACAAATGGTTGAAGTAATCACTACCAAGCAAACAAACAGAGGTAGGAAAAGGGCAAGGAGAAGAAACTGTGTGTTTCAACATTTTTTCAAGTTCTTTGAGAGAAAAAGGCTTCTGTCTTAATCCAAGCTATACTTGGAGGTGATGCTAGAGCAACTGAGTGGCTTCTGTATGGGGATAAGTGAGGCTAACAGTGCTTGTCTTATCTCACCCTGGTGATTCCTCCACTTCATTAGTCCTGGAAATAATTTTGCAGCACTGTATGTCCTGTTTATAAGTGCTGTTAAGGGACGGTGATGTTTTATGTCATGGAAAAAGGATTTTTATCTGCCTTGGATAAGTAGTTAGAGGAAAATTTCCCTGGAAAACAAGGCTTACTACCTTGTTCCATGCCTTCTGCTTCCCAGCTATGCAGTGCCCACAGCCTTTTCTAGGACCCCATTCTTCTGCCTCGTGCTGTTGAGTGGAGGAGCAGGAATCCTGGCTGCTCTCAGCCTTCAGGGTAAGGGCACTAGCACGGAAAACTCCTGGACTGGCAGAGGGATTTGCTGCCACCTCTCGCTGCAGGCCCTGGCACGGGAGTGGAGCCAAGGGATGCTGGCGGGGAAGAACCCGAATATGTTGCAACTGGTTACTCTCGGCTGACATCAGGGCTCCTGGGGGGCTGCCTGCAAGCCAGTGCAGTGTAAGAAGGCCTGGTGTGGGTTATGAGACATGGAAGTGGCTTGGAGCCACCTTTGTTCTTACTCTTGTAGCCCCTCCGCTGTGCACAGGAGCAGAGAATCTCAGGGAACTGGGATGGAAGAAGCAACTGGCCAAGAACCCATGGGGAAGAGAGAGACATTTTAGACAGTGATGATTTTGATCAGCTCTGCATTGTTTTAATCACATACTCCTTAAAAGGAGTTGCAGAAACCGATGGCCTATGTGGTATGATACTGAGAAGAGGATTTTGTTTAACATAGTGGGGAGTGTATAAAGTAGCAGATGAGAGCTTTGGAAAGATTGGATTAAATTCAGCAAATCTGGAGGAACCCTGTGTACATGTGTCCTTAGCTTTGTCTTGGGCTGAGCACTGGCTGACTGGGGGCTGCAAAGTCCACATAAACTGTAGATTATCCTGAGCTAATACTGTCAGTTTTTATCCTAAGAGTAACTTATTTGCGAGTAATTTCTAAATATTATCTAAAAGGGTAGTACACATATATTCAAATGGTTTTACTACGCGATAATCTTCACACCATAGTTTCAGTCCTGGAAACAGCAGTGGCTTTATGGAGTTAATAACCTGAGTCAGGTGAATGCTCCTGTGTCATCGTTGGAGTTAATTTGCTCACATTAAGATAGGAAGGTATGCAGGAATGGGCCTAGCAGAGCTCCTTGCTGTCATCAGGATATAAAAACATACAAAATAGTCTTTAGAATGACAGAGGAAATAAATAGGTTTCCCTTATTTAAAGCAAGAAGTAGTGCCTTACCACAGATCATTGGTAAATTAAGTCAGTCAATGAAATGGTAACCTTTCTCAACAGTGTATAGCATTTCTTCAGACAAGCATTTATGTTTTTCCTAAGCATCTACGTTAAATTTTTAATCAATGTTTGTCAGATGCTTTTGTGTTTCTAAGCATTTCATTAATATTTCAGCAAATGTGTCATATCTCCCAAAACAAAGCTTTTGCTACCTGTGTGAGTGCCCCAGAATCCTTTACTGCAATCAGGAGTAATGACTGGGAGGAGCCCATAGTCTTGTGTTGGCTTGAATGCCCTGGTGGGAACATGACATGGCATGAGGAATGTAGAGACTCAGGGAGAGGCACCTTTGGGCCACCTGAAGGAGACAAAGCATCTGAGAACTGTTGGATAGCAGCAGGGCAGTACGGGCCAAGGCGAAAATGGAAGGAGTTTGCTGAGAGAGCATGCATGTACTGGTAATATTTGTGACGAGCATGCAGGCAAAAAGAGCACAGACGAGAGAACAGTGGGGACTTGAGAAGGGGGTCTTGGATGTGACGGGAAGTGGAGGAGCAGCAGGGCTGAACAGCAAATGCATAATCTCTCAAGAACTGGAGGGTATTGGAAGACTTAACTGTGGTCTAAGACAGAGCAGTTCATGCATGGCCATGAGGTACTGAGATAATGAGGTGGGAGTGAGTGATGAAGGATTATATTCAGCAGGAGGGAAGCAGTTTGATTCCTTCATTGCTCATTCCCGAGCGCTCTAATGTTTGGGTGGTATTTCAGTGGCAGGGTTTTTATTATGGAAGTGTGATGTTGTTTTATGGGGTGCTAGCCAGATCCCACTGAGCCATACTCTCAATCTTCAGTCTTCTTAGTCACAGTTTTTTCAACAGAGCATTCATCTGTTCATAAAGTTGCCAGTGTTTCGGCATTATCATTGCTAAGGACTGGTCTACATTTACATTTTTTTTGCCAATATAACTGTCTCAGGACTGTGGTTTGGTATTGTTGTTGTAATAAAGGTACAGTCATTAGTGGGAGTGCATTTATACCAGGACAAAAATCAGTTATTGTGATGAAAGTATCCCACTTAGTGCCTGGAAATAGCTGCATTAGCATAAACAGCTTTTCATATGGTTGTGTAAAGGGTATATTAGCATGAAGGTTAACAGTATAGGAATGATAATGCACTACGGAGCTGTACTATAGAAAAAAAACAATGTTGGAAAGGTCCTGCTGAGCATTCAGAGTGTTTTTTCTTGGTTTTGAGTTTGAAGGATCTTTCTGATGCTCTAGAGATTTTGTCTTTTTCAGGAAGACACAAATTTTGTAAGTTTTTCATCTAGACTCATTCGTGAGCACTCAGCTTTAGTTATTTTTATGATGTACCAACAAGGCATTTAGAAAATTAGGCATTCTTTTCTTCATCTGCACAGAAACAATGGTGCAACGAGTTGAATTTGAAACAAACACATTGTTTTCCCCTTTCCTGTGATACCCCTCCACCAGCTCAAGATAGCATTATATTGTTGATTAACACGTCAGCAAGGTCTTCTGGTTATTGCTTCCCCTTCAAAAAAAAAGATCTCTGAATCCTCAGAAACTGTTTTCCCAGTGGGCTAGCTTTTAATCTGTGATGTTGCGCTCCAGTGGTTGACATAAGCCATCGTAAAAATCACTTGGAACAAGATTGTCAGGTTGAAGGCTACTGAAATTGAACCTATATGATTTAAAGCTAAACTCCCTGTTCAGGGCAGAGGGCTTTAGAGCAGCAATAATGCACGTGAGCAGGAAAAGTGCTTAAAGCAAAGTGCATCTCAACTTCTGCAGCAGCATTTTGGCTGACATACTGTGAAAAAGGATGCTTAAAGGCTTCTGAGCGCATGCCATGCTAGCTTTACAGATGCCCGCTGTGCCACAGTCATCCTTATCCAGTAATGTTCAGTTACAGTGGTTTTTTCTTGATCAGCTGGAGATTCATCACCACAGTTACACAGAGCTGCTTGTTGCAAAACATGCCCATGCCACCACGCTGGTACTGAGCTGCAGATATCAGTGAAGCGCTGCTGACTTGCTCTGGTGGAAGACTTTAGGTTGCTTACACAGTTTACCTTTTCTCATTTTTAATGAGGAAGGCCTGCTCAGAGGGGTTTGGGTTGTACTCTTCATCATGATCTTAGCTGTGGTGGTCAGTCAGGAACAGTCTTATCTCTTGGCACCATCGATATCCAAGGACTTAGTTTACATTCTTTGCTATTCCCGACTGCAGAAAAGAAGTAGGTTGGATTTTATACCTGGAGACACTGCTTCTGTTAGAGTAAACATTAGGGTTGCTACAGTAATTGGGCACGTACAACTTACCTGTATTGACACTCCGACCCTGTCCAGATTTCCTTCAGTAGCTACAGTCAGACTCTGCATTGGCAAGGTCCAAAAATAGTTCGGATTTCGTACACTTCGTTGTCATTAACTCATCAAAAAGGGCACAGTGTATTGTACCCTCGCACCAGTCAAGTTCTAAGCAGACTTGTCTGGGGATGAATTTGGAAAGTTTAGAAAGGGCTTTGCCAACATTCTTGAGGCTCAGTATGTAACAATTCCTCTGATTTGCTCTGAAGCTAAATTTTAAGACAAAGAATTCAATGGCTTCTATTACTTCAGGACTAAATTGCAGTGATCGAGTTAAAAGGGTAGTTGCTTGTCAGGATCAAAGTGGCATTTTTTTTCCCTCTAAATGCGGTCATTGCTTGAAGAATGATCATGTAATCTCATTAGTTAAGTGATGAATAGATACCAGCCTGGTTTTGGGGATGAGCAGTGAGTCTGAGGCTGGATAGCAATGCAAGTCTTTCAGTAAGTCAATGGCAGAAGGGAGGCGACCAGGGCCCCCAGAAATCTACTGCCCACTCTAAATGCAGAATATAACAACAGCATAACACTCCTAGTTCCCTAGAGAGATTACTGGTCTTCATAGCAGGCCCTGTAATGTTCTGGACCCATGTTACATACTGAAATAAAGTGACTCTGGTCTGGTGGGAGGTGTCCCTGCCCATGGCAGGGGGATTGGAACTGGATGATCTTTAAGGTCCCTTCCAACCCAACCCATTCTATGATTCTATGGCTCAGTTCCAGCTTTTATTGTAGAAATCCCATTAAAACACTTCTTAAAAGCAAAATAAAACCAAGAGACACATTATCAGTATGAAGCAATTAATCCAGGATTAAAATACTTTATTAAATAAAAAGCAAATAAATCTTAATACTGCATAAGAATTAAGTGACCAAATGAATATCAGCTCTAAGCAATCCTAAGCTGAACTCTAGAAGGTGAATACAAAGTTTTGCTGTAAATTTCAGCTACATTATCATATTGAACACTTCTATTAATGATCTGAACATGTTTGTTGTTTCATACTCAGTTCAAAGGGTTATTTTGGGTGCCCTTTTGCTTTGATGAAGGGAGGATTTTTAAAATCTACATTATAGTTGTACACAGGACAAGCACACTGCTGCATTTTTACTTTTGCACCTTAAAACTTAAGAAAGAGATTAGGTTACCCACACAACTGGTTAAAACAAGAGACGAGAAAAGTTGTTCCACGAGGAAGAAGCTTTGCTTCCTGTGGGGTTTGTGCCCTCTCTCTTTCGACCATCGGTTTCCTAAATTCTCCTCCTGTTTGGCTGAGTGCGCAGCCATCCGTAGGTGTGCTGACTGCCCTGCCACGGGCTGCCCGCACACAGGCCACCCGGTGCTGCCTTCTGCTTGCTTGCTCCTGCGGGGCAGTGGTCCCACACCTCTCCCTTGCCAGGTTAAAAGGAAGGCATAGAAACCTCTCCTCTCATTTCTTTGAAATCTCCCCTGCTTGGTCAATTTTAGCAGAAATAGTCCACAGGTTTGCAGTATTATCATGGGAACTAATATTTGGGCGAACAAAATAATCGTGGTAGCGTTGTGCCCTTGAGAAACCAGATGAAGGAACAGAAAAGTAAGAAAGAAGATACTAAAAACACGAGGCCAGCGCAAGCTTTTCAGATCTCGGAGTCTTCTGCACACTTGTGTTGTAGGGGCTGGAAGTGCAGAGCAGATGTGGCACTGTTTTGCTGGCATACTGCTTCCCACTAGGAGAAGTTTTTTTAGTTTGGAGAAGGAAGATGATTGATTAGTCAGCTACTTAAGGAGCTTTTAAAATGTTGATGCAATGACTTGCTTTTCCCCAAATGGTAGCTGTTGATATTCTGAAGCAGCAATGTTCCCTCAGGTTGCTTGCTAACCCATAAGACAAGGCTTCTCTGCCTCACCCTTGAATTTTGTGGGTTGCTTTGCAATGTTTCCCCTAGGGCCAGGCATCTTTTTCAAGTCAAGCTTGAATTAGGTCACAGTTAACTAGTGTCAACTTGGAAGAGTCTTGCTGAAGCTGGCAGTCTAAAAAAAAATTAAATATTTTCCATGCCACAAAGACTGTTGGTCTGTGACCCACCAAAATATCAAAAATCCAGATGCATAAGACCAATTCTGATGAAGTTGGCATAGTCTTATCTGGGTCAATTGTCTTAACAAGACATTATGTCACCAGTTAGGGGAAAATACAATCTAAACCCCCTAAAAATAACTAATGGGAAAAACCTTGCACAACAAAGCCAGTCGCACAGCATTTGATCATCAGAAAAATAAAAATAATTTCAGACCCATGATATATTTAATCATCTGTATTTATTCCTCTGCTAATCTAAAAACAGGCAAATGTTCTTTTTCTTCTTGGAAACAAGGCAATTCTGAAAAACTTCATATTTTAGGCAGCTCTTCAAACAGCTTTTCTACTAAAACTTAAATTTCATTATTTTTTTAGGAGGAAAGCCATTGGAATGAAAAAAATTTGAATTGTATATAAGCTCCTTTACCATATCAGCTAAGTTGAGGAGAACTGTTCTCTGTTTTTTCAGAGTAGGCACCAGAGGAATATACTTCTTGTGCTTTGTCACGGAAAGAGAACTTGGATTTCATAACAGCCACTTTGACCTAGGCTGAAGAAGACGGAACTGAAGACACCTGGAGGAAACTGGACCAAGAATGAGAAAGTGTGAGGTGGGAACACATACACCTAAGCCAAATTAGCCACTGTTTTATCCCAGAAGAAGAGTGGTAGCTCTGTAATATCAGTAGCAAAAAGGGCCCAAGGAAGAAAAAGAAAGGCAGAAGAATCTCCAGATATGTTATGTGCATACAGGGAGCATCCTGCATGTGAAAATATTTTGTGGTGGTTATGTCCAAAGCCTTCAAAAATAACCACTCCATTAGGAGAAAAGTTATCTAGGCATTCTCAGCCACCAGCTTCCAGGTCTTTTATATGAAAAACCTTGGGGGAGGAGTGGGAGGTGAGGAAATACAGGCAGGAGTACTCCAAAATACAGTGTTGAATCTAACCACTTAGGGAGTTTTTCAAGATCAGCCTACATTTTGAGAGGGAAATAAAAAAGCAATGCAGGGAGAGGACTGCTAAGAATGCGTTTAAGTCCGTGATGCTGCGAAAACATCAAAAAGTCCTGGGGTCCTTCATCACAGTAGTATCCAGAAAATGTAAGAAGTTTCATTAAGGTGACACCTTTGAGGAAGAAGAGGAAGCAAAGCATTTCAGACTCCTTGTAGTTCTTGAGAATCTTGAAAATTGTTGTTTGAAGGTTTTTTCTTTTGCTAAGTGGATTAGAGATTTGGTTGGATTAGGACATTAATAAATACCTACAGCATTTGTCTTTCATCTGCAAAATGTTTCCCTGCTTTTAAATAGACTATTCTTGTTTGCTCCAGTGTTGTCACGTTGATGTGAAACTTTGGAAACAGGAATTCTGCCCTTAATTTAATAAAAGCACTTGGAAACCTGAGGCTAAAACTTGCCTCAAATATAACTGGTATAAATCCAGAATAGCAGGACTTTATTTCAGTCCTGGAGAAGCAGCAGGAGACTAGCTCCTTGACAATTTTTGATGTCTGGGTGACTTGTTTATTTGCCTCATGATAGTTTGCGGTAGTGTAGCTATTATTTTTAAAGCTCAGCTCTAGCCAGAGGGCAGCCGTTGTGTTCCACGCGATGGGGAAACCCAGCGGTGCTTCCCTGGGCGGGAGACGACTCCTTCATCTGGAGAGCAGAGGATTGCTGGCTACAGCAGTGGCGAACAGAGAGGCAAGGCTGGGCCATCTTCGCTAGACCGATAGCTATGCGGCCGTTAAACCAGAGCAGGTCTCGTGAAACAAGACTGGATCTTGTGCAATCTGTTCGATGGTGGCGAGCCAAGGTGGCTCAAGGAAAGGTGCTGTCCAGCTGTGCTCCTTCCCTCTGCCGCGCAGCGCTGCTGCCGCTCCCTGCTCTGCTTTTCCTTTGTGGAGTGGCTTGGGCAGTCCAGTGCGCAGCTAGACCTGTGTGTGTGGTGAAGGAGATGCTGTCTGCTCTGTAGCCATAAACAGAGAAGCCATAAAAACCAGTCCCTGACACTCTGGCTATCCTTTGGATGCTGTTAACTGATGAACAATTCAAAGGTGATAACTTGATGATGACAATTTATTGCAGAGATTTATATCTTTGGTCATGTACAATTAACAACCTACAGGCAATAGGAGGGCAATGGTGACAATTTACTGCAGCCATTTGTCATTTCTATTGGTGACCAGAACAAAGCATGTCAAGGCACAAAGACAGGCCACAGACCAGGCAGTGGGAGCCAGCTGCCAGCTTTGCGGACGAGGAGGTCTTGTCGCGGATGAGTGGAAAACACCTCACTCAAAAGAGGGAAGCAGCAATGTGTTTTATTGAGGTAAATTAATAATTTGACAGAGTTCAATAAATTCAAAGGAATTTAATGACATTTAACAGTGGTTTCCTAATATGCAATAAGTTTGATGGCAGGGTTCACCTTCTAAATTAATGCATGGAAGAAATATACAAAGAAAAACTGAGTTAGCAAAGCTTGCAAAGTTTAAGAAGCTATTAGACACTTACCAAGGATCTGTTGTGGCAAGGAATCTCTCAGTGTTGAGTGAAGGATCTCCTAACATTGAGGAGCAAGGCATCTCTCCACCTTGGGCAAGGAAGGATCTCTGAATCTCAGGTGAGGAATCTCGAACCTTGACAGGCTTCTCTGCTCAGAGGTACAGACACCTGGCAGCAGTCTAGCTGCAATCCAGGGAGAGCTCAAATCAGGCTCATCCAATGATCAGCCATTGGTAAAAGGTCTTTCTGCCTTGAGGAGCAACCTGGAGAGGCGTCTCAGCACAAGCGGAGATCACTGCCATACAGCCACACTGCCTAGCAGGGAGAGCTGAAAGAAGGCTCGCTTAGGCTGTCATATTTATGGGATAAAGTGGTTGGCTCATAGTCAAATCACATGTGATGGAAAGGTAGCCATGAGACTCCTTGTACCCACAGCTTTCTTTGTGTTTTGATAAATGAGTTTTGGAAAAGCCACCTGTTATTTATACCATTAATCACATGATTGGTGTTCCAGACTCATATGTATTGATGTTTACTGTGTCATCCTGCTCCTTTGTGGGTTTGAAACCAGAGAAGTTCTTGGCCCAGCTACAGCTCTGGCCTTTACCTCCTTTGGAGCCTGTACCAAACTACCACTTGTTTGGTTAAAGAGTCAAGGGAATCTATCACAGGCCCCCAGCTCCAAGTGCTGACCCACAGCACACCCTCTCCCGTGAGGACACAGCCACATGGGTTTTATGGGCCTGGTTGTACACTGGCATGTTGGGACGGGTTTCTCACTGCCTACAAGGCCAAGATGGAAGTCCACGGTGGGACTATCTGAACCTGCTGCTGTGAGGTGTGGTGCAAGATGGACCAAGAGGCTGGGGAGGTGTGGGAGGTGCAGTTGTACAAAGGGGTTGTCATGGCAAGGCTGACATATTGTCTGAGGGTGCTGTTCATCAAGGTGGGCTGAGCTGGCTGACTCCTGGTGGGCTGTACTGGCTGACTCCTGGCAGGCTGGCATGGCAGTTTGTGCCTGCTCTCTCCCTCTCCCTTGTTCCTACCATGCAGACTGCAGGGCAAGGCTGCTCAGGTATCCTTGCTAAAAGGCAACAGCAAGGTACAAACCCAGGAAAGAAGATTCTTCTGATGGTGTAGTGAGCTGCAGTGGTTCATTGAGGGCTCAGATGAGGAGGGTTCGGAGCAGAGAAGGAAGCAGTGGAAAAGAGGGAGAAAGACCCCTGCCCCTTTGGCTGGCAGTGAGGTAGACAGCAGTCTGCAGTGACCGGAGATGAGGTCCCACACCTGCTTCCCAGCTGCCTGGGGAAGGGGCAGGGTTATGCCTCTCCACAGGCAGAGGTCTGTTTCCAAGGGCATTATTGACAGTCTCTTTGTAGAGCAGAGATTAGCTCAATAATGAATGCCTCAGAATAAATCAATGGTGGGACAGCTTCTGGACCTGGTGATTTTCCACCCTCTGCAGCTTGTAGGTAGGAGGCTAGCATAGGCTGCAGCCCAGCAGGGACAGCAGGGCGTACTTCAGCTCCACCTTGGAAAGCACTCGAGGAGCTCACTTCCTTCCACTTCAGTTCAGGAATGTGGCCTTTTTTCCTCAATGTACATCTCAGCGGCATCTCAGTTACATATTGACCAGGCTGGTGTGTTTGCTTCAAGGAGCTGTCAAGGTCACTGACAGAGCTGTTCAGATGCCGTTACACTCTTTTCAACACTACTCTGTCATCTGCCATCTGATCTTTCCATATTTGTGATTATGGGACTGGTTTTCATTCTGCCTGATGAACACAGCCAGTAGCTTGCAATGTTTATTTCTGGTTTCATAAAATCTTTTTAAAGAACTGTATTGATCTTTAAAAAACAGAATTACAAGGTCATAAGACAATTATGGCATGCTGAATTTTGTGGTGTGCATCAGTAGTGGAGAGATCAAGTCCTACGGGTGGAAATGAAACTTAGATCTGGAGTATAATGATAATTGACCTGCATGTAACGTCTCATAGGGTGATATAAATTAGTATGATTTATTGCTTGCATTTTAAGATTCCTATTTCTCTGGGCACCGCAGCCACAAATAACAGAAAGAATCTGCTCCACAAAGACTGTAAGGTAGCCATCTACTCATATGACAAAAAAACAGGTGGGAAAGAGCAATAACAAAGGATGGAGAGAGAGCATGTGAAAGGATCAACCCAATGACCACAGATGCCAGTGCACTGTCTACCTGCCTCTTGTCAGATGATTTGTAGACAACAACAGTTGTTCAACTCCCCATTTTTGCACAGGAATCTCTTTTGATATGACCTTTAGTTGTCTTCTTTTCCTTCCTTTTCTTCTGCCAGAGCCGGAAATCAGTAGACAAGTGGATATCAGACATGCACAGAAAGGAAGAAGCAAAGAAGAAACCAGAAGGTCCATGCCAGAGTGAGGAGTAAACAGGGAAACTGTATTGTGCTTGTGAGAGAAAGATGTCAAATGACAGTCTGAACAGTTTGGGCAAATGGAGGTGTTATTCTCCATGTCATTTTAATAGCTGATGATTAAATAAGAAGAAAGAGAGGGCAGGCAAGAGTACTTTACTGTTGAAAGGCATAAGAAGGAAAAATTGTGTGATCTCCTAGGATGGATCACACACCCAGAGCTAAACTTGTCAGAGCAGAATCAGGTTGATTCATGAGTCTCTGTGCTGTGTGTAATTATACCTTATTTAAAAATAAAAAAAAAAAGATTTTTTTTTAAAATAATGATCTTAAGGTTCAGCTGCACTGCTCTTGCAGAGCTAAATCCTGCCCAAATTAGGAAGGAGGAAACACTGCTGGAAGGCCCTGAGTTGCTGGGCTCTTCCTGGCCAAACCAAGATTCCTTGGGATGGTTGAGACAGTACGTTCTAGAAACAAAAACACACTCGGGCCTTCCTCCAAAGGCAGCTGTCGTGCTAGGAAGCCTAATAAACTAGCCACCCCCCCAAACCACACCAGCTTGTGTGAGCTTGCCCACATGGTGAGCTGGTCCTCAGTGCTAGCGCTTTGTTGAGCACGGAGAACCTGATCAACTACTTGGGCCGGAAAAAGAGGCTCCCTACATCTGCTGAACAGCACATGATAGGATTTAGCCAAGAGATGACTTAATTTCTGTGGAAATAGCCTGTTTTTTTCCAAAGTGGCTGAGCACCACGCACATCCTACTAAGATGAGGGGAGGGGGAAGATGCAGGTGCTCAGGCTTGGTGAAGACCACTGCAAAGGGTTGTGCTCCTCCGTGTGATAAGGAGATGGGAAGGGCTGTCAGGTCCTGCACAGCTTGCAGATGTATTTTTTGCTTTTGCAAAATTCAGCCATGGCTGAAAGGATCCAACAAATTTTTTTCTGACATAGGGACAAAAAGGGGAAACTTCAGTCTGAGCAGAGAATTGCTCAGAAATGTAGGAATAGGTGATAATGGGATTAAAAAAAACAGGGCTGCAGCTTGAAGTGAAACCATTGCTGCCCCAGAGGCTTGTGTGTTCTGATCAAGAGTGGGAGGCAAATTAGGCTGGCAATACCTCTGTCTAGTCACCCCACCTGCAGAGTTTCCGAGCATGGTATTTCTGAGCTGTCTCTATTAAAGAGCTGAAGTTCAGCCCTTTCCGTACTGCTAAAACCATTTTTCTCTCTCTTGTCCTTGATTAAGTGATGGCTACTGATAATCCTCCTCTGCCAGCTCCCCTTCATCTAAACCACCCCCTCTTAACAAGGACTTCCAGTCCAGCTGGCTGACTTACTGCCTTCAATGCTTCTGTTTATCCCAACTCCCTCTGTCCGGGAATGTAGTGTGGAAAGGAAGGCAGCTCTGCATGGAGGGCACCGGGCGGGAAAGGACACAGACAGCAGGGGCTGCCAGGAGGCGGGCGCCAGGAAGTGTTGAGAAACACCCCGAACCCTTCTTCACAGTCACAGATGCTGGCATGGGACAGCCTTACCATACCCCACCGACATCAATATCGAGAGTCTGGAGTTAGGTCAGTCAAAATGTGCAAGCAAGAGCTACTCTCTACCCCCCCCCCCAAGTTAATTACACCATTAAATGCCAAACAGCTTTTGCTGCCATTTTCTGCTGATGGAGCACCCAGTCTGAAAGGGTGTTTTGCCCACCTGCTCCATAAGTTCTCACCATTTTGATCTTCCACAACGATTTGTCATTGTCCCTTGCCTGACTTGTTTGCCTTTGCTGGTGTCGTGGTTGCAGCCTTGGAAGCCTCTCAGTCTGGGGCACACGTATTTCTGAGTTGTCATTCGTTTTGTGCGGACATTGTTCTCCTGCACCCTGTTGACTCAGTGAGGGTGGCACCTCTACACTGAACAGCAGAGCATTGCTCTGAATGTGGAACACGCTAATAAATAATAACCTTGTTGACCAAATGCCAGCTGATTTTGTAAGCCTAGAGTGGATAATTCAGCAATAGCTTGGTATTTGCTTGTCCGATAAAAGTGTCTTTATTTTGCGAGCCCAGTGTGGGATAGGTATGGAGGAGAAGTGAACATTGAGCTCTTCTTTAACTCTGTCTTTAGGGCTGGTTGGATAAGTCAAAGCACTCATGATACTGCCCTGTGGACGTTTTATATTGATCTCAGTCCATGAAACCACTTTCCTCTGTGCATATTCCCCATTGACATTCCCTTCTGCCTTGATGTCCTCGTGGTCATGGTAATGTTCATGTGGCCACTAGCACGAGCACTATCGTGACCACATGGATATCAAGGTGGATGGGAATGTCAACAGGGAATATGCATATGGGGAAAAAGAAGGGAGCAGGAGTGTGCACCAGAGGTAAAAGAAGGACTCAACAGTGATCACAGAGCCACTCGGACATGGTGGCTGATGGTGTGTGAGTCCACATGTCTTCTTGGAAGTTACAAAAACCAAGGGGCCCTGGCCCAGCCAACTTCATCTTTTGCTATATTATTTTTTTGGAGATGGAGTAAAGATGTCCTGGAGGTTTAGTACTCGGGACGAGATGATTGTGAACATGACAGGGCTCTTCTGCCAAGTGGCTAAGATATTTTTTCAGTCACTTTGCATCATGCAAGTGGGGATCTGGATTAGGCCCAGGTTGAACATGTGTGCTCGGGCTGCCCACCGCGATGGAGCATTGGTGTTTAGACACCAAAAAAAATGTTGAATTTAATCCTGCTTTCTCCTGAGCGCAGTATTGATCTTTAAACAGGAAAAGACCAAAGCATAAAAGGGAAGCTCTATATCCATGGAAACATGGAGCTTAGCTTCGACGACTCAACAAGCACAACAGTAATTATTTTGCTGTCATTTCTACAACTTCATAGCTTAATGGTATTAAGAGACCCTCAGCTCCTCCAGTTGATTATTATCTGTCATTTGTGGTTAAATAATACTGTCAGAAGAATATTACTGAAATTTTATGTTTCCATTTCAAAAAAACCCCAAACCCTACCACATACTGCTGTATTAAGTAGTATTCAAGGTTTTAAAATTAAAGACATAGACAGATAGACAGACAGATAGATATTTTGTCTCTTGTTTCCCTCTCCTTCATTTTTTAAATGGAGATACAAATACATTCTGTACTTTTATTATAACCCAGATCAAGCCTGTTAGCTAAATTTCTTGTTTCCCTGGTTGTCACGTTGGTCTTTTGCTCAGTGGTGAAGAAAGCTTTTTGTAAATTGGTAACAAAAACATCATTTCAAAACTGAAAAGGCAATCAGAATACCTCTGGCAGGACCAATTTACGCATAAAGAACACTTTTTTACCGCAGCATCAATACTGATGGAACTGGTTTTAATAGGGAGCAGAACTGCTCCTGTTAATGATAGCTTTTTCTGGCTTATCTCAGAGCTTCGGGGAACAGATGGGAGACCATATAAACAGGACAGGGCTGGGATAAGTAATACTTAACTGAGTGTGACCAAGCTTTTGGTATAGAAAGTTTCATATTTTAAATAAAAGGTGTTTTACCATATTGGATCCCATGGTATTACTTAATAAATATGCACTTATTCATATTGAGGAAGACTATTTCATGCCATGTGTGGAACAAACTAGCTTTAGATAGAGTATTTTTCACCAGCGTTGTAATATGTTGATGGCAGGCTAAAGACAGGGTTGGAAAGCCCGTATTGAATCCTATGGAGAGGGAATGAGAAGGTCTGATTTCCTTATCAGAGCCTGCAGGATGCTCCCTAAGTGTAACAAGTGGTACTGCAACTTGCAACACAAAAGGGCTCATAAACAAGGGAACCTTAATTGCAGAAAAGTTTCCACTGCAGCGAGTTCTTGAATGGTCCATAAAAGGACATAAATTGGCTCTTTCATTTCAGAAAAATAAAATGCCTTCCCACTTGATAGCACAAATAGTAGAACCCAAAGTCAGCTCTCATTTAAGGTGTTTACAGGACTAGGCACACACCGGAAAAAGGGAATGGAGTAGGGTAAGGGAGGAGCCCACACCTCCCTGGATTGCTGCATCGAGTACCTGGACCAAGAAGAACCATTCAGGATTTAGGTTAAAAAAGCAAGCAAACAACACCTTAATGGTTTAAAAAGCACTGGCAAAAGACAAGCACCAGGAAATGTGTTGCAGCCTGACAAAAAAAAGAGAGAAGGCATTTAATTTTAAGAGTTCCATGGTTTTTTTTTTTTGCTTTTTTTTTTAGTTATTCACATGAGAAAATAACTCGGCATTCCAACGACATCATTTGGCAGAAATGAAATCTAAGTTCTCCAATTTGAGTTTCAATAAATCAGTACTAGAGTTGGCTCTGTCACTCTATAAACTCTTGGGCATTAGCTTTTATACCCTTTTGGAACTGGCCGGCTGCATTCTTAAACACGCTGATCATGACGCAGTGATGGTTTCATCATGACATGCTCTGATCCAAAAATCCAAAAAAAAAAAGGAGAATATTTGTATCGCTCCCCCCCACCCCGAGTAGCATTTTTAAAACTTTTATTACAGCCTAATGAAAATAGAGTAGTTTGTTTAACATTTCCAGGATTTCCTTTCTTTTCTTTCTTTTTCTTCTTTAATTATTTGGAAAAATAAAAAGGCAATATGATACCACACAGCAGCTACTGTGGTTAACATGATCTTTCTGTAATGGTGTATGGAAAGAATGCACAACAAAGGAACTAAGAAAGCTTTGTAAATATACATTGCCTGTTTTGGCAGAGAATAAACCTGTCTGATTATCTTTCTGCTACTGCTGTAAGTGATATTGCCCTTTTATTGAACAGACACAGGCCCTTCTGAATCTAATTAAAGGCTTCTCAGGTGTACCCATATGACAAAATTTTGGTTGCTGAGGTGTATGTGCACTGATGCAGAAGGTATTTCTGTTGTAAAAGCTATGAAGGCTTCAGTATAAGCATGTGTACATTGGGGGGAAGACAGGCTTTTCCAGCATAGACACACTGGCAGAGGCTCTGGTATCAGTGAATATGAAAAGCATTGTTGTTTCTCTAAATGTTATGACAAAAGCATGAATGGAATTACAGCATTTCTAAATATTTAGCCTAATTAGGCTGTTGAGAAGAATTCAAACTCCATTTGTCCTGGATGCGAATGTAAAGCGCTAACTAAACCTGAAACACCCTTGCTGGCCATCGAGAAGGCCCAGGCTCTGTATCACCAGACAGCTGAAAATCCCAAAGGACACTTTTCATGAAATCCACCTTCCTAGCCTGTGCATCTCTGAGTTTTTTAAAAGTCAGAACCAGAAGTGTCTCAGATTACAAGCCCTGGTCTTCCTCCTCTGGCTTAGAAGTGTGTGGTACATACAAAAATGTAGGCACAAGGCACTTAAATAGAAAATAACCCCGGAAAGGATTATATCCCTACAAAACAGCTACACCCTGTTAGGCCTAGCTCAAACAGCAGTGCTGCTCCCTGTGTATCTATCGGAGGGGCACTCTCTGATGCCTCAGCTTATTTAAAACCACAGCCTACTTTCTGTGGTAGATAAAGCAGCTTTCCCATGGGAGAGAGGAACTGGAGCAAGGGACTCTGCCTGCCATTCCACAGCCATTACTGGCAGGGCTGGAAATAGTGGAGCGATGAGAGGTCAAAGGGTTTTAACATTTTGACAGAGGTTTAAAAAGAAAGAGTCCTTAAATGCTCTGTCTCCCTTTGGTCCACTGCTACAGCTACGAGCGCAGCCACGATAACAGTGATAGTTTGTCAACAGAGACGTGGCCCTCTTCATACAGAGGTCTCCCTGGGGTATTCCAGCTCTCTGGAAGCTTTGGAGGGCAACGCAAACCCTCCTCACTACCTCTCTGCCCACACTAGACAGCACATCTCTGCTTGAGCAGGTCCCTGTACCAATTTTAGTGTAAACCTCATTTAAACAAATCCTGCATCCTGTTAGTAGGGCCCATCGCATCTGCAAGAGTTGGGAACAAGCAAAGGAGACAAGTAGGATGACAGGGTTGTTCAGAGGGATGGGGAGGACATAGCAACATCAATGACACTGTTGAAGCAGAAGCAGAATAATTTGCCTCATTCTTCCTAGGTGAGCAGATGACAGATCTCCTGTCCCTAGGTGTCTGTAACTTGCAGAACACCTGGATTGTGGTTGCCTGGAGGTGATTCTCACTCTTTCAGCTTGGACAGTCAATATAGCCACTGGTGAATAAAAAATAACAATCTACTAATAAATTCTGTCCTCACTGACTTCCTCCTCCCATTGCTGTTTCCCTCCTCCCCTCCCTCCCGTCCAGCTTGAATCCTCCCTTTTCTCTGTTTCAACCAACCTTTTAGCTCTCCAGTGAACAGAAAGACCCAGCCTCCCACCTCCTGCTTTCACATTTACAACCTCTACTTCACCCTGCTTCTGCAAAGACTGCTCCTCTTCTCTGGCAGCAGGTTCCTGATCTCGCTTTCTGCCAACCTTTCTGCTGCAGGGGGCTGTGCTCCTGCCTCTCCAGGCTGAGGGTCCCACTAACCAGTGCCAGAGGCAGGCAGTGTGACCAGGACCTGCTGCCAGCTAACTGTCCCAGTGGAGAAGCCAGGACAAGGCAGCACTATCTCACTGATAGTATAGAGCAAGATTATTGGGAAACTGCAGATTGAAAATGGAGATGAAGCAAAATGGTCTCACTGAATTCATGGGAAGTTTTACCACTTGCTGGAGGAGGTGGCTTGCTTTCTTGCTCCTCTTTTCACACCATGATGTGAATGGGCCTGCAGGGCAGTGATGATTCTTCCAAGTCACTTTATTATGATTCTTTGAAAACACATGGAGTGAGGTCCTGGTTGTATAGAAGGCACACCTTGCATCAAGGTGGCACCTAGAGTTATTTTAAATTGTAGCCAGTGACTTCCTAGGTATGCTCTAGAGCTCTCTAGATCCTACGCCTTCAGAAAGCTAACCTTCTATAATCCATGTTGCGTGTATTAGGAATTGTGTACACTGTGAAGATGGATTTGTTACACTGAAATAAATAAATGTCTAGGAAATGAGCATGTTGAAAAATTCAGAAAAACGAGTATGAGGAATCCAAACTAGAAAAAATGCCTACTTAAGGGGGAAACAGCCAAGAAATCCTGTATTAGTGAAACTTGTTAAATTAGCAACCTGTTATGTCTGATATTGTAAGGCTATTAGCAGGCTTCCCACTTCACTGTGGTACACTGGATTTGTTAATGTATGCTTCAGCCCCGTGATTATTTCTTAAAGCAATTTTAATGTGTGAATTTCTTCTTTAATTTACTGTGGCCAGGGTTAATTCTGTGAAAAGAGAGGAGAGAGTGCTGCCATGTAAGATGTTCAGTGTTTAAAGAGCATCTTTTAGCCAGAGCTGTCATGCAAAGTTATCAGTAAAATGTCAGTGATTTTTTTATGCTTATAGTAGGAAATAATCATGAGATCTTAGATGCCTCAGTGAAGTTACACTCATCAAATGTAAGCACTTTAGGAGACATTTTGCTTTAGGAACATCTTCCTCTTAAGTCAAGTAAACCACTGATCTGTCTCATTTCTACATGTAGCCCACATTTGTGGTAAATTATTCTTTGTTTATTTTCTCATTTGACTGAAGGTTTCTTCCTAGGAGCTGAAATTTGTTCTTCTATTTCAGGAAGCTGTCTAGATAGGGTTACAGCAAATGGCCCGTGGCAATCCTTAATGCTAATCTTTCACACACTTCAGCACGTTAGGTTAAAAGGAGGACAAATACCATTCTTGCTCATACAACTGATATGTTCCTCCTTCCACTTCCCAAGATTTTATCTGTAAAAGTGAGGATATGGCCATTATGCACATATTTTCTACAACTGCTGGTAACATTTATCAAGCAGCACAAGTGTGTGCTCCGCCATCAGGTCTTGTCCTTCAGGACAAGACTCGGAGGTGAAATTTCTGCTCCTAGAATTTCCCAAACTTCCCAAGTATGCACTGACTTTGGACCATCATTTCAAGAGTGCACTGGGGTTCAGGATGTCTCATTTCTGAGCTATCAAGTTGAGACACGTGGGATTTTATTTCAGACCAAAGGTGTCCTTGGAGTGCCACCTGCAAGTGGGGGCTGCCTAGCAGTAATTCAGGTTCAAGTAAATCTCGCTTGAAGGCTGCTTTTGAAAAAGCTGGTTTTCATCTTGCTTTTTCTACTGGAAATCACTGTAAATATTAAGATCCCTCATCAGGAGATGATTTAGCTGATAGCCTTTCTAATCTCTGTGGGATGTTTCTGTTTGATATCCCAGGTGACTGAAAGTGTCAAACTTCAGCAAATTTAAATTACGCACAAACTGCATTACTTGGTAATGAAGCCTATTGGTTAAGATCAAAGGAGCTCTTCTGACTCCTTGGGTGTCTACCTGAGTTACTAACTGAGTACCTGCCTAGAAACAGGGAACAGGAAACACAAATAGATAACATGGCAAGGCACTGATCCATCTCCATTTGTAAAACTGACTGTATAACAAGTCTTTTATAACAGTGACTTCTGGGACTGAGTCCATCTGGGATGAATAACTTTTATATAACATTTGGGGTCTAAATTAAGAGATGGATTCTGCTCTTGGCTGCCCCCCATGAGTAAGGGAGCAGAGAAGCACAGATGGTAGAAAAGCTCAGTGTAAAATAGTGACCTTACATGCAGTATGACTGCCCAGCCAACAAATCTGCTCTCTGCACTAGAAGATACTGCTCATGTAGCAGATTGCACACTGAGGTAGCTCTTAGTAGCTGGAAAATAGCTAATGGGTTATTTCTCGTGTTAGCATATGCATCCGTTGTCTTCAGCAGCCAAAGCAACTGCTGATACAATGTGTAGTTGGTTGGTGCTGGAAAGATAAGCAAAGAGCATCACCCCATGGCATCAGCCTGCTTGGTACAAACTGGCTGTAAATGACTGTGCTCTTTATGAACTGGGATCACCAACATATCTATTCTTTGCTGACTGGTGCAGGGCACAGGAGCAGGATGGTCCCTAATACTTCAATGAAAATCATCCATTGCTTTCAATACTTCTGTGCAGGATTGGGCTTATCTTCATTTTGCTGGTTGGGTTTCATTTTGAAATATAGGGAGTGAGAGTAGCTCCGTCTGGAAAAAGTCCTTCCAGTCCAAATAGTGCCCTTGCACGGTTGCTCTTCACCAAATGGGGAATGAAAACAAAGGGAAGGAATATGTGACCTTCCAACCTTAAGCTCTGCGTGCCATGTGGCTGGTGGGAGGCATTAGCAAGGCTCCACTGTTCACTGTTGTGGGTGTCTTTATGAACGGTAGTGACAGAGAGCCAGCATTAAATAAAGATAAGCACCAAAATCCATGTTGACACTTCTCCACTCCACTGACGACAGAAAAGATATTGGAAGTGTTACAGTTTTTCAAAAGTTATGTGTTGAATTTGATCTGCAAAGCAGAGGTATTTAGGGCCATGGTGACATAACAGATCCCATCGAGTAAGAACTATTTGCAGGGAAGTGTGTACAAGCCAGCTATATGTGTGCTCTAGCCCTACTTAAAATAAACCTACACATACTATCACTTTCTTATTCTGTGAACCAGCTCAAGGGAACGAGGGCTGCAGCAGCTACATATCGGTATATACTGCACATACGCTGATTACTCCCACTCTTGTCACGGCCATTTCTACTCAGCAGTTGCCAGTGTTGTGGAGAGGCATAACTCCTGATACTTTGGAGAGCGCAGGAACAGGGTAGTCAATGTTTGCTTTCCACTCTCACTGTTGTCAGACTACGTGATGTCTTTCCAGCTGCGTGTGTGCATGTAGAAGCAATACTTGTGCACACAGGCGACTGGGTTAAAGTTCCTTGCTGCTGTGGAAGAGCAGGCTGTATTTATTGGCTGAGGGGTGTCTGAGCCCTGATCCAGGCTGAGCTGAAGTTAGTGGGAACCTCTCTGATGGTGTTACAGTTGTCGTGTTACAAGCCTAGAGATCGCAAAGCAGCAGTGGAAAATATGCATGATGCACACTCAGCAAAGGCTACAAACCCTCGTGCCTACCTCCCCTCTCTCAGTCCCCCCATTCTTTTCCACACAAGTGTGCTGGACGAGCTGGTAGAGATGAAAAAATAAACACTTTGGGATAATGCTGCTGAGTCATTAACCACGTGGTGGAAAAAATTCATGCAGTTATCACCAAGCCAGCTCCACCTCCAGCCTCCCAGTAGCTGGGGGCTGCTAAAGTGCTGTCCCTCCTCCTCAGAACCTTTTGTGTTACAAGTCTCTCTGTCCACAAGCAGGAGCGGGCACTCTGGTACATGACTCATACCCCGGGCACTGCATTAGCTGCGATAATACTTTCTTCCCAGATCCTTTCACATCTAACACAGTTGGGAAAGTCTGAAATAAGTAGAGTGGGGAGGGGGGAAAGATTAGCTTCCAATAGCTTCCCTTTCATGTATTTAAATTAGTATCTGAAAACTAACTTTAAAAGGGACTCCAGCTTGGCCTCTACCGTTGTAACCCTTCATTTTCACATCTATTCCTGCGTAAGCACCATCCTGGATACAGGTGCGTACGTACTGCAGATGCTAGTTTGCATATAGAAAAGCTATTTGTGTGGTTTGGGACGTGCAGAAAAAGCTTTTCTGTATTCAAACCAACATCTAGATTTTTAAAATGTGTCATTAAGTGGTAGTTTATCACAGATTTTTTTGTCCTCCTTCCCTTCGAAAGACTGTACGCATGTGATTGAAATACTGTGCGAGCTGCTGGTTGGAACAGGATTTTCTGATTCTTCAGTAATTTATATTTACTTCCATCTAACAATGAAAATTGCTTACAGTGCACAACTTTCAGCCTACTATGGATTAAAATGCATTTTGGAAATCTCCCCAGATTCCTGGCACATTTATTACAACAAATCAGAAATATAGAGCATTTGGGATCCTTAATCTTCACATTCCTGTAATAAGAAAAGTTGTATAATCCACCTCTGAAGGACAAATCCTTATGAAAATATTGAGACTATATACTCATAGTAGGCTTTCTTTGTATTAAATCTCTCATCCACGTTCAGTGAGGAAAAGCCTCTCATTTTCTCGTATTATAGCATTTGTTTTTTTGTTGAAAAGCGCCCATGAAAACTCAGCAGCCTGTTTCTGAAGGTCTGCTCCTCCCCACATATTTTTCCTCCACACAGCTGGCTTCCTGTGCTGGTGCAGCTTGTGGGTGGGCAATGACGGGATCAGAGCAATGCCCGCTGGAACAGCATGCCATCTGGGAAAGGGGAGAGAAGTGAAACCCAGGGCATGGATGAGCGGGCGGAAAGGCAGGGTTAAAGTATGGTGCATGTGCTTCCTACTCTTCCCTATTTAGTGTACTTATCATGGTCCTGGAAGAAGTAATCTTCCTCTGGCAGAGGCCTCACAGGTCATTTCCATCCCTAACTTCCAAAGTGCTAAAGTTAACGGCATTTTATTGCTTCTTTTCCTCTAATAACTTGGCCTCGAAACACTGCAACTGCAGATAAAATACATACATGAAGGAAAATTCCACTAAACATATTGTTTTTCACTTTCTCCTTGTTTCCAAACACCACTCTCAAAGCATGCAATGCCAAGTTACATATTGTATATTAGTTCTCCTTCTTCTATTCCTGGGCCCCATACAGAAATCTGTTTGTCCTCTGTAAGGGCAGCTGAAGAGCAAGAGACAAACAGATTGTTCTTTCATGTGCAGTCCAGATAGCAAGACAGCTCAGCTGGTCCGTTGACAAAGACCTAGTATTAGAAAGCATACAATTTTCTGGAAAGGTGCGTTTTCAGCCATCATCTATCTGAGGAGTGATCTTTGGATGTGACACAACGTGAAAAAGTCTAGCTATTGCTTGGATCCTTTCAGGGTATAGACATTGTGTATTGCCTGCTGAATTTAAGAAACCGAAGAGAATCTGTTTAAACGGGAATATCCCACTATGGATAATAAACAGTG
Source organism: Dromococcyx pavoninus (assembly GCA_033558185.1). Lineage (NCBI taxonomy): Eukaryota > Metazoa > Chordata > Aves > Cuculiformes > Neomorphidae > Dromococcyx > Dromococcyx pavoninus. The sequence goes on from JAUMJL010000595.1 coordinate 48,432, forward strand.
GTTATCGGTGACACTACAGAAAAAAATGGGGATTTAACCTATCAGAACTTCAACTGATTCTGTTCAAAACCTTGACAGCCAATTGCTGTCTGGTACCCATATTTCTATTTTTATCTATAGATGTAGCTCGACCTGTTGCTATCCTTGCCAAATGAAATGATAGATATAAATAATCTACAAAAAAGTAAGAAATGAGACCGCTGTTTATATGATAAGTAAGAATTTAATTATTGCTAGTTATTAATTGTTGTAGAACTACAAAGTGGGAAAAAATTTTTATTTTTTATTTTCTTTACGAAGATGGGAATGAAAAATCAATCTAAGGCATTCCAGTTTCTTCGGCATTTTCATACTGATAATGGTCTTGTTCAGCTTCAAGACTTAGAAATGCTTAGAGCCCAGGAAGCTAAGGTTAAAAAAAGGTAAATTTTGCCTTACCACTCTGTTAAAGGACATTTGTCACTTTCTATATATTTCTAAGTGCAATTTTTACTGCTCTTTCCAGTGTGGCTGTCTAAATCTCCACCACAAATGGTACACAGGGCATTGCTGTTTCTTGCAGGTACTGGAACTTCTGTTTCATTATTTCAATAATTTCTTTGTTGTTAATGAATTGTGTATTCATCCCCTGGTTCTGAAGGTCACAGTCACCTGCAACAATGTTTGCATGAGTGTCCTGCTTGCGTCTGCAGCAGGAGCAACACAGCAGCTTAGGCCACCAAAAAAACCAAGATTGCAATGATGCCGGTACTGCAGTTTCACTCTTTATGCTCACGTACCACCAAAAATGTGGTCTCAGCCTGCCTCTGCTGCTCTTTCTTCTCCACTTGCTCATTCCTCCCATCTCTGCTTGCCAACGTTAGCATTTATTTGGCTGGTTGTTGAGCTATACCACGGATTTGATCTGACTGAAAATTAAGCAAGCCCCACAACTCCTCCATGAACACGTATGCTTGTGTACACACACGCATGCATGCCTTCGGAATTACTGTAGAAATGCTGCCATAGGCTGCAGACACAAGTCATCAAACTGTAAATAGTTTGCGCTTTGTCTTGTTTCCTCTTCACAGAGCGGCTGGCACACACAAAGCACTAGACAAATAACAGCATTGCCATGGAAATGATCATCACCAGTACAGATGGTTGCTAGTATTCATACCTGCTGAAGCTGAAAGAACCACTGGAAGATTGTTGTATCGATACCCCAGGTAAGTGAAATCATCACGTCACTTAATCACTGGCTACAGCAAAGACCTTAGCCTCTATAGCGCGTGTTCTATGAGGAGAGAAATGACAGGGGTGTGTTATGGGGCTTTCCACTGGCAAAGAAAATCCCTAGGGTGTGAATGCTGCCCGGAGCACCACCAGTGTCTGCAGTGGTCCGTGACCACAGCAGAGAGGTTGTTCTCTCCACGGGTATCAATCTGTGTTATCGCAGTGTGCTGTGGGAGCGCAGATCAGCATGACTCCTTTGTGCACAGGTCCCTCTGTCTGCATAAGAGTGGACGGTTCAGGCTCAGTTAAAACCACTGCCTAAATAGGTGAGCAAACAAAGAAAGGCAGGATGTGGTCTTACTGTTCTAATTTTACATCAGGGCATGTTGGCACAGCACTGAGCATGAGTAGTCGGTGGTGCCAATGGAAACATGCCAATATTGTCAGCTGCTGCATTGCCAATACTGGAGGGGAAGAGGGTGTAAAGTACTGGGTATAATTATGTGCATTACTGCCCTATTAACACAAGGTAGGTGTTTGGTACCTCCCATCTTATAATCTAGGTTTTCCATGAGAACTGGGAATGTGACACACAAGAGAAGTGCCAGCTGAAAGAAGTGATCTTGAGAACTACTGACTGTATCTTATCTGCCACACAATTTTGTGCAGGGAGGGAACTATGCAGACCCCCACTGTTAAAAATGAAGGAAAGGAGTTGCTGTTATGCCCTGGGTTATTCTGCTGAGATAGCACAAGTTGTTCTGCCTCACAGACGTGTAACATCTTATTATACAATGTGGATGATTCCACATCCCATAAAACAATGATGCACTTCATTTTGCATGGTATCCATTTTTTATATCTGAGTTTGTGGAAATGGGAATTGCTAGAATAATTTTTTTTGTGTATCAGCATTCATAACATCTCTGCAAGGGGCTATTTGACTTCCTACTTTTCCTGCAGCCGTTGTGTTTTGCTGTATCTTCCAAGTATTATTTTTCGCACACATTTGCTATAGAAATTTTCCTGTGACTTACATAATCCTAACTTTTGTACACAGATCCTCACACTTTGCTGATACAACATACAATTCTGAAAGCTAAGTCCTGTCTGATTCATCTCATTTTTGGTAGCATTGTCAATACTGTAATTGCCCTTCATGCATTTGCAAGCTTCAGTAGATGCGACAGCTACATCGCCTTCCACTAAAAAAAGGAAAAGGTATGACTCTTTCCCAAACACTTGTAGCTGCTGAAGCAAGTCCGAAAATTCGTATTTTAATGGGATACACACACACAACACACACATTCTCTTGGGAGGGCTGTGTGCATTGCTGCCAGACTCCGTGCTTGCCCTAACTTGCTGTGCTTAGTAACCCAGGTTCAAGATACTCTTGCTCCTACCAAGCTTGCTGTGTTGTTAAATTGTGTGTTAAATTGCTGAACAGACCCAGCAGGGCTGTAAGTAGAAAGCAAATCTCACTGATTTTCTCGAAAGCTAAGAAGTTAGAAATTTTGGATGCAGGTATCTATAAAAAATGATGCTGCAAACTGTTTTCATCTGTTGGCTGTATCATTTTTGTCATTTTTTTGAGGTTGCAGTACTTAGAGAAGTTTCTGAGTTTTTATTCAAAGTACAGAAAAATAGCTGATCCTCCATTTTTAGACATTCAGATATTCTTGCTTGCAGTGTTTTCTTCCAAGGCTTTTGCTTTGTTACTTCACTGTGAATAAAAAATAGACTGAACAAGCTGGAGCTTTTTCACTCTTACAGATGAGACAGAGCTGTTTACTGTAGTACATTGAGTTAACTCTTTGCAAATTCACTGAAGGCAATGGGAATGCTAAAATGCCATTAAGGGCATAAAATGGCCCACAAGCATTATGACTGGAAATGATGTCCCTGCTGTTAAAATACCCCTGGGCTGATCCTCAGAGCCCATGGTTGTTTTTTCAGGCCTGGAGGTCAGAGCAGGCTTTCATTTCTAGGTGAAGCACCTTTCTCGCAAAAATCATTGAGACAAAAAAAATCAGAAGCCCTGATTCTTATTTCAGGCATTTTTTTTCCATGATAGAATCCCATTTAAAAGTTCAGAGTAGTTGAAAGTTTCGAATGCAGAACTGGCCTGTAATTGTCACTAAGACAGACTTGTTATGTTCTGTTACTTCGTTCTCTAAGGAACTTGCAGTATGTTACACTGAAGATTTATTGCAAACTTAATTAGCTTTTTGAAAGCCACCAAGATCTTAATGTAGATTGGCTTGAATATAGCCAGGATTTAAACACACTAGAACTTTGCACAGATTTTGTTTGTTAGGAATTAGATATATAGATGAATATATTTACCATCCAGATATGTCTTATTGCTTGCTATAAATAATTTCACAGGACTCATATTTGACTTAAATTTAAAAAAATATAATAAAAAGTGAGACAGTAAATTACTTATTTGGCATATGGGTTCATTATACTGTGTTCCATGAAAAAAAATTAGCAAACCTGTATCAGTTCCTTGCCTTAAGAGAACTTAAATTATACTTGTAGTTAAATTGGATGGGTAAAAACAAAGTGATACCAAAGCCAGATGCATTCTTTTTGTGTTATATGCTCATTGTTAGCTAGAAAGTTTCATTGGGATAATTTAGTGAGAAATTAATTTTTTTTGAAGAAAGAAATGGATCTGGATGAGCACGACAGGTCACTCCAAATCAATCTATGCATGCGGCAGAAAGAACATTGGCTTACTCTCCTTTTTTTGTATCAGTATTTTTGAATTGTGAAGATCTCCTACACTGTGGTCTTCCACCAGTGTGGTTTTCCTCAATATCCACTGAGATGATTTGACATTTGTAATACTTCAATTTCTGGTGACCACTTTTTCCCACCTGCACACTTTTTCCTAGCTCATTTACAGTGTTTTCTCTTCTTGTTAATTGTGACAGATGAAAACAAACAAAAGGCTCAACAATTTTGGTTTTGTAAGGTCTGAGTGAGTTGTCTTAGCAGAGCTAAATCTGCAAGGAGGAGGAGAAGGGAAGAGCAAGTGGTTTACAAATCTGCCAGGAGCCTCAGTCCTTAAAGATCGTGGATGATCCTGGTCTATCACCAGATAGCATTTTATTAGGTTTTATTAGGCACCTACAACTGCAAGATCTTGGGACCAAACACCAGTTTTGTACCCAGAAATACCTTTGTATTAGAGATAATCTTCAGCTAAGTGTTTTCACCAAGGTTATGCATGTTCTTGTGTGACTTGAGAAGTGCAGAAAGATCAAAGTTAGACAAGGATGCAGCCTCACTCTCTGCTCTTGACTGTGCTCTGTGAGATTATTCTAATGAGGCAGAGGTAAGTGGGTGAGACAAAATGTTTGTACGTTCATTAGGAGGAGGTGGAATGGTTTCTGAACTGAAGCTTGGAGAAAGCACTTCTTGCAACTTGCAGAATCTGGAGTGACCATTTCCTACTTTCTTGCTAAATGAAGGGGCAGTGCTTTAAATGGTGGCAGAAGCTGGTGTGCTTGCTAGCTTCTTAAAATGTTTTTCCTGTCCCACAGTGACTGTGTTGGTCCTGCCTGACTTCTGACTGAGCCTTTCAAAGCCCCCTTTGCCAGCTGCTAACCTTCTATAAGCTATCTGTCATTTTTCGGTGACACAATTGACTGTGTTTGTCGAGAAAGGAAGAGCCAAGTGATTCTGAAATTCAATTGCTGCAGTGTATATCACGCTGTCTCATAACTTTTCCAAGACTTGGGGTTTTATTTTGTGAAAAATGAAGGGAGACTCAGACATGAATCTATAGTCTTATTCCAAACCCCCGAATCTTCCAGATCTTGGGGGAGTTCAAGGAACTGTTCTGGCTTTTCTTTCCAGTTTGGAAGTCTTGTTGTTGTGTGAGGTTTTGAAGTGCTGTTACTGAATTCCTATCCAGACAGAAACATAAATTACCAAAAATTTCATAATAGTTTTAGAAAAACTGTTGCTAGTAAATTCTTAAAACCTACGTAATTACCAGGTGATTGCATTTCCCAGGTAGATGATATCAGTAACAATAAACACTTCTAAGCACCTTGACCTTTGTATAGGATAGTACATTTGCACAAATGTTAATTGTAGAATTGAGTAACAACTGCATTAGTCATCTGTAAAAACTGAATTGAAGTAGGCATCTACTGCAGGTTGCATGTGCATGAATAACTGTTATTTGAAAGTTTTAAAATTCTCCAATTGAAATTATTCACATTGGACTGAATAGCTTTCTTAATATCACTAAGACTCAATTCCTTTGCAGTATGACCCCCAGTGAGCTCTGTTCACTGAAGTTAATAATGGGAAAAATATGAGATCCTGTTTGTTACTCCATAATAAAGAAAGCAAGACTAATGACAACTGCTTTTTTTCCCCACAACAATCCTTCTCTGGCTGGCAGCACAAGCGGGAAACAGAGAAGGTGCTTGACGAATAATCTTTATGTCATGCCAAGAGAGAATTCCTTAATCTTGTGGAATGAATGACGTGGGATATATAACACTTCTCAAAGTGGGAGTAAAGCATGTCACAGCTAGCTTACTTGCCCAGCAAGCAGCCTGGGGAGGGGTAGATTTGCCTCCTCACCTGCTAAACATACTTGGCATAAACTGATTGTTTCTCCCAAATATTCCTGTCTCTCTCCTCAACAGATTTTCATCTGTTCTTTCCTCTGCTTTTGAAAAAACATACTAAAAATTAAGTTTTAGCCTTAACTATTTCTTTATTTTGGTGAGTATTTCTAGTATCTCCACAGAGATCTACAGGGGCTGTTTTCTTCATGGCAATTCTTCAGACAAAAAACACTTGTGCACCAAATCTGGGGCTTTTGAAATCATTAGACTTGCTCTGCAAGATGGTATAATTGGTCTGTGAATGCATAGTAAATCCAAAACGTTCCTGTTGCATCAGAAGTCCTGCAGAGGTGATAATCAATTCTACAAAATGTGCACAATAGCTCTTACGCTTCTTGGAAGAACCAGCCTCACCATGTATGAAGCACAGAGGTGATATGCAGGTGTGCAATATATGAGTCGATAATAGTCAGACATCTATAAGCCATGCTCAAAGTCACAATTCCAGTCAGACTGCCTGATACCAGAAAATTCTGAACAAATGTATGAAACCTGCATTTTCTGCTCAGACACAATTTTGGATGGAAAAAGAATAGATATTCAGGGAAACCTGGATATATGACAACCTGGCACAGAAGTTGTTCTCCCTGCAAGAGAGGCAGAGACAAAGGTTGGTGGAACGTTATTTGATCTGATAAACTACAGTTTGGGAGAGAGAATAATCTGAAGCCACAATGCCAGGCTTCCCTCAGGAAGCAGGAGACAGGTGGGCTCCACTGAAACAAGGGAGAAATTTATTTGCTTATATTTTTTTGCTTTTCTCATGTGTTTACAAAATTATGAGCTTACATGCACATGTTAGCACTATTAATAGCAACATAATAGCATCAAACCTCATCACATCTCTAAATTAATCTGGGTTAGGGATTCCTATAAGAAAACGTAGGTTTAAACTAGATTAAGCAATTGGATCAGTTTAGATTTCCTTGTTCATCTTATTATAGTTCCAGAACACAATTTATTATCAGCAAATGCCCTCACAGAAAACATGGTAAACAGCTGTAAAGCTAGAGAGAGGAATCATTTTAATTGCATAGAATTACGTTATCATTTCCATAGCACTAGAAAGATGCCTTGTACACAGTCTGCAGTCACTGCCAACGTAAAATGTGACCTGCACACAAGTTCCCTGTAAAGGAAACCTGACTGTTGAAACCAATACTGTTACAGAGCGAGAAGATGGATGTAAACACCAAAAAGACCTGGGTTTTACTCCCACTCATGTCATACACGTTTTGTGCAGCTTGATGCATGCCATTTCCCTCTCTTTGTACCTTTGCTGCTTCTCATGCCATTTTCTTGGCTTGGCTATTCAGACCAGCAGGCCCCCAGGACAAGGACAAGGGCTGCTGCCTCCCAAATGTTTGTAGAGCAGTGCAACAAAAACAGTCTTTCAGGCTCATGACAAAACCTTTCAATGGTCTCATAAAGGAGAAACGCTAGTACTTTTTTGTCTCCCAGGTGATGGGATTTCAAGCTCCTCTTGCCAGAAATGTGCACGATGTAGCTAAATTTTTTTTCATAAGTTACCAACGAAGGCTCAGTATCTGGTTTTCACCTGTAACAGGAAACCACTGTAGCAGCAATTTGGCCATTATGGCACAGCCTGTGTCTATTCACAGTTGTAGAATGTAGGAAGAGACCTCAAGAAAACATCTAGGTGTCAGAAGGCTTTCAAAAATTGCATATTAGATCTCATTTCTTTTTCCCTGCTTTAAGGTTAAATGTGCTGGGAAAAAACTTAGTAGGAGTTGAGAGACACTTTATCCAATGACAGCACTCTTGTAATGCCATGACTCTCAGCTCCAGATGCTATGTATGCCTTTCAAACATGTATTTGCAAGTTATTATGTACCTTTGACTCACAGGCTGTTGCCCTTTGATCTAGTATCTCCCTTTCCAAACACACTCAACAATATCTAAATGATGCCCTTTTCAGCTCTTTTTAAAACCAACAGTGCTAAAGACTCAATGACCTCTACTGGCACCAAGGCTTACTTAGCCTCCTAGCTAGGAAGTGTTTTCCTTATACATAGCAGAAATTGTAACACTAGATACTATTTAAGCTCCCTGCTCCCCTCTAAGCATGGAAAGTTACCTACTGCCTTCCACTGAGCAGCTAACTTCTGCGTATTTGAAGACTGTTATCATGTTACTTCTCAGTCCTCTTTTCTCTAGACTAAACAAGTCCAGCCTTTTGAGATTTCCCTCCAGGGTCATTTTTTGAAGACTTGCAGTACTTTCTCTTGCCTTCAGGACTTTCTCTAATTGCCCATTCCTCTCTTGAGTTCAGTGACCAAAGAGAATCAGTCCATTTTCCAGGTTGAGATCTCACCAGTGCTGAGTAGGAATGGAAAAAAGTATTTTGCACATCTCACCTATGGCATTGTTAATTCTTAGACAGCTTGAGATCCTCCAAAATCCACAAGGCATTTTTGTGCAGGTCTTTTGCCTTGCTGGCTGCTCTTCATTTAGGAGTTTATTCCTACTTAAGTGTAATAGCTTTCTCTTCTTCTTACTGCATCAAATCCTATTGTTTTCAGACTATTCCTTCAACTGATCAAGATGCTAATCCTGTGAAGGTGCTTGTAGAACTTTCTCTACAAATTCGGTAGCCCTACTCAATATGCCATCTTCCAAAACACAGTGCAAATAGTGAGTGGTATGAGTCCTGGGAAGGGCATCTGCGAAACTTCTTTCCACAATTCTTTCACTTCAACAATAAATTGATGGTAATTCTTCTTCTAGTATTTTTTTTCAAAGCAGCTACAAGTCCACCTTACAACAGCTTCGTTTTAGCTCACTTACAAGAAATCATAAAACTGTGTTGAAAGCCTTGTTCAAGTCAAGATATGTAGTATCTATTGTCCATTAGATGTGCTACTTGTCAGAGAAGGAAATTAGCTTGGTTCGGCATGATTTGTTCCTGGCAAATCTTTCTTGGCCTCTACTTATCATTTCATTATTCCTCATACACAAAAGAAAACTTTGTTTAATTATTTGTTTCAGTATACTTCCTGCAAGTCAAGTTAGGCTGTTTTCTCCACCTATATTCCTTGTTATATTTCTTCTTTTTTTAAAACCAGGTATTGCAATCACCTGTCTCTGGTCTTCTGTACTCCAGGTGCTGTGGGAAAGGATCCCTCATGGCTCTAGTATTGCTTCAGCCAGTTTCCCATGTGCTTGCAGCTGGTTTCTGCCAGGTCTAGCTGACTGGAAAATACCCAACTTACTGAAGTAGTCTATCATGTTCTTTCTGTTATGTAGCCTTAGACATCAGTGGTTAGTCAACTGATCACAATTAATTCTTTTTTGCTGAGGAATAAGGGAAAAAAGACATTAATCACTTTGGCTTTTTCAGTGTCACCTTTTAGCTTTCCATCCTTGTGGAATTGTAGATAATTTTTTGCCATTGTCTTACTCATATTTCTAATGCATAGAAGTGCTTTCTTGTTATTCTCTCTTTCCTTTGCTTATTATATTGACTTTTTTTTTGCCTTGGCCTTTCTGATTTTATTCTTACAGGCTTCTTCTATGCTCTTATTCTTGTCCTTAGTTCGCTATAGTGTGTGGTCACCATGGAGGCCTTCTGAGCCACTGCCTGAGATTTAAACATGTTATTGCCTGTAAAATGGGGCACAGAAACCAATAGTGTGCCTGCCGTGGCTTTGTAGCTTTCTTTACAGTGTCTTCCTCTACCTGCTCATGCATTTATAGATGTTTCCTTGTCATCTTGTACTGCCAGTAAATTACCATTTGTTACAATTGTTACATTGTTCCTTTTGGACTGTATCACTGACGTGCCTATCTCCTGGTTTGAAACCTTACCTATACTGTTGAGCCCTCTTTTCCGATTTTTTCCCTTGGCCCCACTGGCACTCAGCAGTTCTTGAAAACTTACCTAAGCCCTCCTGGTGACTCCACCTTCCCAACTGCACATTAATTTTCAGTGTGTGCCAAAGCTGCTGCCTTTACCTAGAAGAACTGGACTCTTGTCAGTCCCTGTCCTCTCCACTGACACTCCCATACAGCTGTATTTGACTTGCTTATGGTCCTGCCTGGCAGAACCATTAACATACAAGCAAAGGAGCAGCAGAGGGTCTCTGTGAGAGGGCCAAGTGAGCCACAGCAGCCTTACCACACCATCTTGGACTTGGGGTTTTGGTGGGCAGGATACCTCCTGGGGTATCAGGCTGAACAGCAGATAGATATCTCTTCCTCCCCTTTCCCTAGAAACAAATCACCAGCCATAAGTACATTTTGTTACCTCTTGGGTGCAATGATTTTCGGGTGTGGTTGGGTTGGAATTATCTTGTTTAAGATTTTGTAGGTTCTTGTTACTGGGTTTGAGACAGTTAATATTTCAAGTGGATATTTCAAGAAATTGAAATGTTCTTCACTCAGAGCATTTTATATGTCTAGCACCAATTGAATTCATTTTCATCTGGGATTATTCAGTATTTCTGCAAATCAGATGACAAAATGTTAATTCACATATCCAGAACTAGGAGGAGCATGGAATTCGTGGCCACCTGCAAGAAGCGTGGTTTAACTGACTTACCCAGCATCATACAAGAGCTCTGTGGCAAAGGAGGGATTGAATCCATTCCTAAGGTAAAACTCAGCTGTTTTAATCAAGAGCTCATCCTTTTTCACATGATCCTGTACTGTCATTTACTGCATAACTTCCATTTGCTGAAATAAATGTGGAAAAACTCTTGTAGACAGCGGCCTCCTCCATTATGCAGTCCTGACACAGCTCCAGAGCTAGCTCCACCCTGAAAAATAAATGTGGCAGGGATCCCACGGAAAGAAAAGTATGCAATTACATAGTTTGCATATGCATATGCAAAGGAGAGGAAGGAGAAAATAACACTCATTATGTAGTATTGATTTTGCAACCTAGTCCTCATTTAAAGCAGATTTTGTGTGCGCAATTATCTAGCTTTTAAAAAAGCAAACAGTAAAAAAAAAATCAAATCCCCTTCCATCATGCAGCATCATATTGTTGCGAATGTCATTAGGGCTGAAGCCTTTAGCTTCGCTGCAGAGCTCTCTGCCACTCCGAGCTAGCAGGGAAACCAATAAGAACGGTGGGTTGTCATCTGTGCATGGACAGGAAGATTATTAGACAAATTTACTTTGTTGGGGGATTCACAGGTATTTGCTGACGGAAGAGGATTGGTGGCAGGGGTGAGTGGGAGTGAGGAATCTAGAGATCTGCGGTTTTATTAGAAGCTCTGAAATACATGATCCTTCCTGTTTTCTTCTGCCACAGCCCATTCAACTCCCCATCTTTCTCTATCCTAGCCTTCTTTAAGAGTGCCCTTTCTCCATCCCTTCTTACTTCTCTGTTTCTCCTTGCATTCTCCTTTACATCCTCTCATTAGAACCACTACCCAGTTTGAGAGCACCACATCACAATCTTGCCCACACTCCTGCCCACTTGTCTCTGCTGTCTTTGGCCCACAATTTAGCCTGACAGTCCCACTTTTTCTTTACTTCTCAGCTCTGCTTTCTTTCAATCCTTCCTCCAGGGGCAACCCTATCCAAGTGTCTAAGTGTCATATTCCCTGCCAGGTACTTCAGAAGCCCTATATACAAGCTTACAACAGCCCCATCTGTTAACATTATCTCCTTCACTTCAGCTTTGCTCACTCATCTGCTGCTTTGGGATCAGACAACTTCTGATTTATCAGTGTTCTGACACAGCTCCACCCATTACCCTCTTGGAGTACGCCTGGACCACAATGTCTGCTGTGACAGCAGGGCCATGCAAGTATTCCCACACTGGCTTTGTACTAGCGAGTTCACCTGCTGTTGCCTCAAGTGTATGGTGCTCAGCTACAAACCTTAACGAGAAGGTGAGTAAATATTAGGGAGAATAGGCATGTATCTGTATGTTTATCTCTGTCTATAGTCTATAAACAAACACCAGTAAAAGCAAACAAAAACATACTTGGCAGTGTAACTACTCTTTCCACAAGGCAATTCTTGTTTTCTGCTAACACCCCTAAAAATCTGTTCTGATCTGAAGTTCAAGACAACAAACATTCTGGTCCTAAACCTGTGATAAATTTTGATTTTGGTTTGATATTGTGCAACGTTATCACAGCTAGAAACTAAAGTTTTTATTAAGACGAGAGAATTGGCTTTTCTGTGGAGCACAGAGTACCTGTTTCAAAACTAGGCATATTCCATCACAAGAAAGAGATCACTGAAGCACAATATAATTGTGCTCACAGAGGCTGCTAATGGTGATTTTGAGGTTTTAAGTGCAGGATTTTTTCTTCCATTTTCCCTCCTAATACTGCTATGCTGGACTACCTTCTTTGTTAGAGATCTATGAAATATTGTATGATATTTTTTACATCCCTAGAATGTTTCCAACAGCTTTTTCATAGAATAGGTTCTGTATTTACATATGTATATAGGAGTCATGAGGATATATTTTTATCTTCAGCTTTATTAGAAAGAGCGATGTTATTCGTTAGCATGCTCTGTGCTGCTCTCTGACATAGGGATGGATGTGAAAGATGCTAAGACGCAGAGAGGATGGTTTGCCTTTGTAGCATGCCCAACCTTCAGCATGAATAAGTCATGACTTGAGACTCTCAAAAGTCAAAAGTTTACACTTGTTACTTGAAAAAACAAATCTATTTAAGATGAGTTTATGTTTCCATACTGAGTAGTTACAGCATGACAACTACCTGTTTTTCAGACCTTCCTGTATAACCACGTGCTTCAAAATATTAAATGAGAGTTTCCTACAGTCTTTGGATACTTGTGGTTAGTGCTTTGAGGAAAAAATAAACTTGTGAGACTCAAGGTAGGGCATATCTGGTGGACACACTGTCTCAGTAGCAACAAGGCCAGAAAGCGTTAGGAATTCCCACAAAGATATGGGATGTGGCAGATGTATGCAGTGGTCAGTCCATAGCAAGCGTACATAGATATATGTAGGCATGATGCATGAGTCCAGATGCCCATACATGTGTGGCATTCAGACACAGATGGATATAGCCACTGTTTCTGTGTCGCTGACACACGAGAGACCCTCGGGAATACATATCTCATTCAGTGAATATGTATAGGAATGCCAGCCTGTCTGTTTATTAGATCTCATGCCTAAGTGTTTCTGCGTGTGTGAGCAAAGCCCAGGCACAGATACAAGTGGACTCAGGCTCAGTCTTACGTTTGTGGGACCTGGAGACACGGTGTTGAAGTGTGGGTGAGGGTGGGATTCACAGAATAGGGGAGGGAGGGTTTGTTCACCACCTGCAGATGTATGTTCGTGGGGCTTGCATGTGGAATGCAGTTAGAAGTGAGTATGAACAGTACATCCAACTGAGACTCAAAAATTGGCATTCGAAAGCAGCACTAGGTATTTCAGTATATAGACCTGGGGATTTCCATAAAGTTCTGCATGTGAGAGAGAAAGACTTCAGAAACACAGATTGAATGCATTTTCTTTTTTCTGGCAGAGGGGCTATTTAAGCAGGTAGACTGTGGGTAGAGTGGCAGGGCATAGGGTTTTCATGCTGTGGGAAGGGAACACTACCACTCGTGTGCCTGTGCTGGGGGTGTGGGAATGGCTGTCCATTCATGTGTGTAGGGCAAGGATACCTGGGCATTCCTACCTCCATTGGGCACCATCACTCACTATCTGCATTTCCTCTGGAACTGAGCTCAGGCCAGAAAAAAAAAAAAAAAGGCAACCAAAGTAACCCAGGGCAGGCTTGCAAATTATACCCGTCAGCTGACTGGCAATTACTGTCCAGGCACTGGGGGGGTGGGAGTTTGGGAATATGTGTAAACACTTCTGCATTGGCAATTCATTCTGAACAGGTGATACGTTATAGCAGTACACAAAACAGTTCCAAGCACCAGCTTTGTTGTGCTGTAGGGTACAGTTCCTGTAGGGAATTAGCTAGAACTCACACCTGCTTAAGGCAAGGCAGGCCCCCAGCACTACCAGTGTTGGCTGTGCTGCAAGTCACGAGGGAAAGCGCTGAGAAAAGTTTTCAGCTAGCAACACCTGCACCTTGGATTTATTTCACCAGCTATGGTATCACCCTTGTGCAAGTGGAGCAAAAGCAAGCGACGCTGCTGGTTGGTGGGGAAGGGCAGGGCTCAGGTTCCCAGGTGAGATCGCTGAAGCCTCTCCTGATGAGGTGGGGCTGGTATTTCATGGATAGATATTTTATTGAAGGTTTTTACTCTCGAGACCTGCCATTCTTCCTGTTTCCTCTTGAGCCGCGACATGGTGGCTCCGCTCTCTCATCCCCTACTTCCCTCTTTTCTGAGAGCAGACATGGCCAGGCAATGAGGGCTTCAAAACCCTGGGCAGAAACCTGGTGTGAGCTTGCTCTCTTTAAAGCCAGCACATCTGTTCGGGGCGCTGGGTTATGTGTAAGTATGAGGGAAGAAGGGATCCCTGTAGGGACATGTCTCTGCTGTGGAGGAAAAAAATACTGTCAGAACAAGCCGGATGTGCCATCAAGCTCTCCAGATGTCCCCCTTTGGGGGGATGCAGGTGGTTATGTCTTCCGGCACAGTCAAGGCTGGATGCCGGTGTCAGATGTGCTGCTGACAGAGTGTATTGGTGTCGCTGACCTTGATGGTTGCATCGGTACAAATGCTGAGGGCGGGCGCTGAGCACCGCCGGCTGGGAAATGCTTGCCCAGAAGCTCCTTGGCCAGGAGCAGCCAGGCATCAAGGCCAGCCATCTTCCAGTCTCTCAGGTCCACATCTACCCAACCACGCTCCCCAGGTCCCTATATCCAGCCCGCTTTGGCTGAGTTGCATCCACCTACACTTCTGCCAGCAGGTGGCAGGCACCGAGGTACCCCGAGGAAGGTTCTGGATGAGCAGGGTTGCCCCCCACACATATAATCACAGAATGGTTTGGTTTGGAAGGGACCTTAAAAGTCCCTCCAGTTCCAACCCCCGTGCCATGGGCAGGGACACCTCCCACCAGACCAGGCTGCTCAAGGCCTCATCCAACCCGGCCTTGAACACTTCCAGGGAGGGGGCACGCACAGCTTCCCTGGGCAACCTGTGCCAGTGCCTCACCACCCTCATCGTGAATAATTTCTTCCTAATGTGCAATCTAAGTCTTCCCCCTTCCAATTTAAAGCCATTCCGCTTCATCCTGTCACCACCTGCCCTTGTAAAAAGTCCCTCCCCAGCTTTCCAGTAGCCCCTTCAGGTACTGGAAGGCAGCCCTGTCCCACCACAGCACCCTGTGACACAGAGGTGCTCCCCCTCACCATTGTCACCCCCACACCCGGCAGCGTGGGGTGAACGGGCACAGGGAGCTAGGGCTGCATGGGGACAAGGGGCACAAGGAGCCAGGCGCAAGGGCCCCCCCCTCCCCGCCATGTGCGGTCTCGTGTGTGAGCGAGCGCGGAGCGGGGGGAGCGAGGGGGCGGACACAGTGGAAATTTCCACTCCCTGCAGCAGCCGCCGCCGCGGCGGGAAGAGAGAGAGAGGCGGGCGCAGCCCCGGAGCCGCCGCATAAGGTGGGGGGAAGGAGGAGGCAGTGCCCTCCCCCGGCTCCGCACGGCTCCTCGCCGCCGGGTGCCCCCAGTCCCGGCCCCCCCCCCCCGACTCCCGCTGGCCCCTCCAACCCGGCCCGTGGCGGCGGGGCAGCCCCCGGGCGGGTGCGCGCGCGGTGGGCGGTGCTTGGCGCGGGCGGGGGGCGGTGCGGCGGAGCCTGCGCAGCTCCCGGCGCCCTTTAAGCCGCGCTGCCCGCCCGCCTGTCTGTGCAGCCTGGGAGCCGCGCGAGCAGGAGCCGCGGCCGGGGACGCGCCTTCTTCCTCCTCGTCCTCCTCCTTTAGGTTCCCCCCCCCCAATCTCCGTGCACCGCCGCCCCCCCTCCCTCCCTCTTTCCCACTCTCTCTGCCCCGCAAGCATCCCTGCTCCGGCCAGCTCTAAGATGCCCCGCTATGAACTGGCTTTGATCGTGAAAG
Source organism: Dromococcyx pavoninus (assembly GCA_033558185.1). Classification (NCBI taxonomy): domain Eukaryota; kingdom Metazoa; phylum Chordata; class Aves; order Cuculiformes; family Neomorphidae; genus Dromococcyx; species Dromococcyx pavoninus. The sequence goes on from JAUMJL010000595.1 coordinate 64,279, forward strand.
CCATGCAGAGGGTGAGTGAGGGAGGGGAGACGGGAGGGAGGAAACCAGGTAGGACCTCGCAGACCCTATTCCCAGTCCTCCGGTGTCCCCTCGGTACCTCCCCTCCGACCCCGGCTGCATTCCGTGGGGTGAGCCCTGCCCTCCCCTTCGCGCTGGGCAACGTGCTCCACGATCCTGGCTGGCTGTCTCTGCCCTCTGTCCCCTTCCTCTTTTCTTTCTCCCCCCGCCGGCTCCTTTAGAGGATTTCTTTAGTTGCTCCCTGAGAGCCGCAGTGCCCTTCTCGCCCTCTCCCTTCCCTCTGGTCTGCAGGTGAGCAGATCCCCACACTCAAGCGACAGAGATGCTTTTCTCCTTCTCCCATTCCTTCCCCGCCTTGCCCCGTGCACGCGACCTTAGCCTTTGCCTTGCCCCGAGGCACTGCTGTCAGCACGTCCCCTTCTTCCTCTGCGGCACCAGCGCTTCCCATTGCCGCGTGTCTCTCCCTCCCTCTCTTCCCCCCCTCAGCACCTGCGGTGGCTTCCCAGGGTCCCTCGGTAGGTCCCCTCGTCTCTGTGAGGCCTTGCAGTGAGCCTTGGTGGGGCAAAGCAAGGAGGTGTCCCTGCCCATGGCAGGGGGATTGGAACTGGATGGTCCTTAAGGTCCCTTCCAACCCAAACCATTCTATCATTCAGCCTCTCTCTGTACCAGGTCCCAGGAATTTATTTTTTCTTCTTCCTTTCCTGCCGTTGGTAGCACCAGTTGAGCTCTGCTGATACGGCTTGCCCATATCACTCGCGGGAACGGTTGGTGGCCGTTGCCACTGTCTTTGGTGGCGTGGTGATAAGCCATGGTGCGAGCGAGAGAGGTTACATGATGCTCTTGCTATTTTACAAGAGTTGAATCGATGTGGGAGGTGTGTGTACATTGAGTGTAAAGAAGATAATAAAATAGAAACCTCTTTGTGTAGATGGAACCCTTTATTTGGAAAATAATAGCGGATACTGGCTCTTTTCTAGTACCTTCTGTAGCCTTTGTTTATCTGCTGCTTTCCAGCTTAATATGCAGTGCTGATGTTGGAATGTAGCGGCACTTCTAGACTGTAACCCTTCTCATCTGAGTCAGCGTGGACATGCTTGGTCTCACATTTAACCTTTGTTTAAATGAATATGAATATTTGTTACAGAATATCATGAAGGTAAATTGCATTGCTGTGTTTCTTTTGTAGTTGTGGGGGCATGTCTTCACGTATTACATGTGCTACATATACTAGTACATTTCCATTCATTTTACATGTAGCATCCACATGTCAGGGTTGGTTTTTTTTTAACTTGGCTTAACCGCAGAAGCTGTAGTAGATCTCTCAGGTGAGTCCTCTAGTGGAGAAATAGAGCAACTGGGAAAAAATCTGGTGACTTTGCCGCACCACCTCACAGAGCGGCATTCGCTCTGACAAAATGTGCTGCTTGTGGTGGATTTGGGTTATCAACATGTGATTTCCCCCTCCCTGCCTCCATCCGTGTATGAGCCCTAGGTAAGGTGATGAGATGTTTTTTGTATACATGCTGTTAAATGTGGGAGATGCATTGTGCCGTGCAGACACTATAAAGGCAGAGCAGGGCAGAAAGCGTAGCAGAACTGAAATAATATTGAGCTACTAATAAACTGAGTACTCTGAAAGGGTGCTGTGGAGCACTGTCTGGTGGAAAGGATCTTTTGATTCCTAGGATCTGAGCACAGAGGCAGAGAGATGAGCTTTTAGCTGTTAAGATACTTCTGATGAGCATTGGTGCACCTGGGATTTAACATCTGCAACCGTTTCTTCATTGAAGTTTGACTCTCTAGTATGTTCTTACCTGATAGATGTATCTTAAGGTGTTTTTTAGCACTGTGATTATGTTAAAACACTTAAGTTTTGGTTCAGATGTACTACTGCCTTTAACCTACCCTCCTTGTAACTCTAGAGTCTATCTCTAGGTGCTGTGTTTTTGTTGCAGTTGACAATACGCCAGATCTAGGTGATTTTTCGTGTGTTCGGTCTCTTGTATGCTGGCTTTCTTGTGTAGCAACAGCACTTGGAAAAACCAAATTCTGTAGTGGTTATATGCTGCCTGATGCTTTGGAATCCTGGCACAGGGGTTGCTCTAATGATCCCCATAGCAGTGCATAATCTCAGCTGTAACAGAAATTTAAAGTAGTCAAAACATGGCGACCTGAATATGAATAAAAGTCTGAAGCTATGAAATGACTACATAACCCCATCCTGTAGAAGCTGGAGAGATCACATACAGTCCTGAATAGATTGCATTGCTTCTTAACACTAGTGCTCTCTGATAAAGCTCTCCTGGGCAGGGGTTCTTTTGTCCTGCCACATCAGTTCCTCTGTATAATGGCTTCATGCTCCAGTCCCTACTTTCCTGTAAGGCTTGAGCAAGTCCTCATTCTCCTCTTGGTGTCTGTGGCATCTTTCCTCATCTCTTGACAGCTCCCCTGCCTTGCAAATAAAACTTAAGTCCCTGCTGCCTGGCTTTCTTCTGCTTTAGGGCTGTTACTCCTGTGAGCTCCCTGGCAGCCTGATAGCAAACCTTCTCAGAGTTACAGTCTAGTAGACTTTCATGGCTCTGTTCAGAGGAAGACTTCACGATTCTGTGGGGTTTCCCCCACCCACAATTTTTTAAATAGATCTGTGCAGAATAAATCCCCCAAATTCATTTTTGTTGCTTTAAACTCTGTTTCCTAGCACTGCTCATGTTGGAGTCAGCGATTTCTCCTCATTCTTTTCTTGCATGTGGCTTCTGTGGTGAACCATGGAGTCTATTGTGCCGCTGGTTGCCTCCATACCCAGCTACCTGGGACGTTGTTACACAGTGAGTGTGACTCATCAGTCCTGCCTGATGCTTCAGTGTCTCCTTGCTTCTTGGCAGGCTTCCTCAGAGCCTTTTCATCTTTCCTTTTGTGTCCTAAAAATGCAATGCCCAAGAGCTTGAAAAGAAAGGGAAGGCAAGGGGAAAACTTAGTTTCAAACTTTCTCATCAGTTGTCTTCATGTACTTTTCACAAGAACTCATGACTTTACTCTGAAGTCAGAGTTGAGCAACCATTCCCTGTCCTGATTTGTAGGGACTGTATGATCAGGTAATTGGCTTAAACTAGAAATATCTTATTTATCTATTGCCTGGGGATAGAGTCCTTCATCAACAGAGACCTCAGCCAGTGACTCTTATGAAAACAATAACAAAAAAACCCTAAAAGCACCCACAAATTAAATACATCCCCCTAATTCTCTTTGGTGTATCACTGTATTTGAAGAGTAGCTGCAGTGAGGGACTTGAATTGTGTTTATCTGTGAGTGTACGGAGGAGGTGCTTTGGGAAAAGAAAGGCATTAGGCTAGTGAAGGGAATGGAACTTAGGGTGGAAATAATTAATTTTCCCGTTGTATGTGGCTTTTTATGCTCCAATATGCAAATTACAAATGGCAGAGTGAGTTTGGAGGCAACTTGTTTACACGCATCTGTAGGCTAGTGATAACAACACATTGCCTGCCCTCAACAGCCCAACTCAAAGCCTGCAGTTGTGCTGAAGGTAGAGGTACCAAATGAAGACACAGCTGTTCATGCTGTGAGCTGTGCTATTCATAGCAAAAGGTGAATTTCTAATTATTTCTAACTTCCTCCCGGGAGAGTCATCTTCGGCTTTTGGCGGAGGGATGATGGCAGAGCAGGACCTTCAGCCGGAAAGGGTAGTGATCCACTGGTGAGTTAGCAGGAGTTCTCGCTTGCTGGAGTAAGGAGAGCCCTTCTGGGAGGCTTCCTCTTCCTACCCTCCTTGTCCTGCTGAATATCCCTTGAGAGCCTTGGGAAACAAGTGGTGGGGGGGATGGAAAGGGAAGGAAGAGCTGGAAATGGCTTCCTATTGCTTTGATGCTGTTTTGCAGACTGACCACAGGGCGGCAATGTGAGACACCCTACAAGGAAAATTGTCAGCCTGGGGCGCCTAGAACAGACAGAGAAGGTGGTGGTATTCCCATGCTGTTCTTGCTGCTGCTTGACTCTTGTGAGCTGGGACACCCGTCTTCAACAAAACAACTTTGTAACTGGAACTGAAGTAAATGGACAGTTTGAAAATGCTTTATATTGGAGTATATCACTAAAACATATCCGTATTTTCAGTGGCATATTCTTCTCCACTTCACCTGTAACAAAGGATGAGTACGTACTATGTGTCATAGTCTAGAACCTAATTATCTTGTTTCAGCAAATACCTGGGCTAGGGAAGCCATCCACCCACCTCTAATACTACAGTGAATCTGGGCTTTTGGTTTGACTGGCATGTTCACACAATGTAACTTCTCTTTAGCTTCTGTTTGTTGCCTTTGGAGTTGATTGCTGTGTTTCAGAGATTCCCTACCTGCTGTGGAGATCATTAGCTATTTTAGGAAGGCCAAAGTAATGGGCAGTAGTGTTGCTTGACATCTTGACTGCTACACTTAATGGCTGTGTAGGCAGCTGCGGCTCTTGGGCTTTTGATATCTCAGTTGCTAGGAAGAAGGTGGGGGGAGAACAAAGAGAGGCAGTAAGCAAGTCAATGCTGGGTTTATTTTCTTTCCTTTCTGGTGAACCTACCTGTTCTTACAGTTGAATTGTACATCTAACCTACCCCTCTCCCCCCTACTTGGCAGGTTAAAATTTCAGAAAAGTTTTTCGTCTGTTTCTTTCGACTTCTTTAGAAACAGACTATTTTTCAGTGTTATGCCTAATAGGGAAGGACCCTTATGTTGGCAGTGGTGCTAGAAAAAACACAGAAGAGTTGGAACTAAAAGACAAGATCAAGCGTTGACTCTCCTCTAGGAGTAAGCTTTTTATTTTCTGCCTTAAGCACTTCATAAGAATAACTGAATTTTGAAGTGTGTGATACAGACGGCGTTTGAGATTGATATCCTCTTGGCTGACATTTGCCACTTCTCAGTCTTAAGATTTGACAGTGGTCCTCTTTTAAGTTTATGCGAAGTGCGAGATATGTGCCTGGCTTGGGTATGTGGAGAGGTATAGCAGATAGTTGTTAGCTGGGTGAATTTGGCAAAGTTGTCCAAAGTGAGTACTAACTTGATGGCAAGAATAAGGCATTTAAAAGCCTCTTGGTTTATACATACTCCTCAGTGTGTATCAAGTGATGTGCTTGAGTGGGTGTATGTAACGGAATGCACTTGTTAACTGCCACTTTTCCCTATGCTGTAGAGCTGCAAGCCTGAGTACTGAGACAGGACTGTGGGCCCATCTTTGTGGCCGTGCTGGGACTGGTGGACTTTGGTGGGATTTGGCTAGCTGCTCTTCAGTGGACAGGAGTGATGTCTTGCCCTTTAGGATAAGACTTATCTTTGCCCCAGCTGTTACCTACTTAGCAATGTGCTGTTCTTTCTTGGCTGTGTATCTCTCCTCATTTGTTCACTGTGTATGTATACATGTGGATGCGTTGTGTATGAATAGGGAGATGCTTGTAAACTTCAGCTTGAACAGATTGCCTGTGCTTTAAATGTTGAAAAAGAATGAAGGAGAACCTGTTGTGATAAAATAGCATTATTGTTCTCTGTGGTTGTAAATACCCTCAAAAGTGGCTGACTCCTAAAGATCCCCATCATATCACTTAGAATACACTGTTTAATTCAAGTATGAATGTGTTTGTTTGCTTTCTACTGACACATCACACATGATATTTTGTAGTGATGGAACTTCTTTCTTTACTCATTCTTTTAGGATGTGATTTCTCCAATTCCCATGTTCTAAAGCCATGAAGTTGACAATTTCCACACAAAAATTACTTTAGTGGTTGTTGATTATTGATCAAGTAACTTCTCTTGCCTTTTGTCAGACTCCAACCAGAGCAAGCTGCTAATTCTTTGAGCCACAACTGCCCAAATCTCCTCTGGTACAAGTCTGTGGCAATGTGAGAGTTGCTTATGTGGAAGCAGTTGCTTATGATAGCAGCCTGTCTGCTGCTTATCCGAGGGCAGCAGGGAGCAGTGAGCATCAGGTTCTCTTTAAAGCCACCTGCCCAATGGACCATCAGGAATATCTCTGGTGTGCATAATGTAGATGAGCTGATAAGAAGGTGAAAGGGGAGAAAATAAAAGAGAGGACAGATGGGCAAATGTAGCTAGTTGTGTAGAAGAGGGACAGAAAAGATGGGAAGTGAAAGTATGGAAAATAAGATGAGATCTGTGTAAGTGAATAATCTGTACTGTGGGACACTAGTGCTGGAAGAGAGATAATACTGAAATGCATCAGTCCTGGTGGGATGAGGGGAGGGAAACAAGCAGATGATGTAAAGGAAGGGTCATGAACCCTAGAAATATGATTGTGAGGAACTACATAGGAGCTATTGTTCTGCTGTTTGTCACATCTTTTTGGATCCTGGTTTGTCCACTTGCAAGCCAGTCCTTATAATTCAGTTAACTAATCATGGAATAATAATTAAAAACAAAGGTACATGCAGAGCATGGATACCAGAGGGGAATGTGTTCAATTGAGTTGATGTGTTTGTGTATGAGACTATTAGGAAAAAAAAATCAATGTTTGGTAGCTCTGAATATATGTTATTACAAAGTGTGATGTAGAATAGCACTACTTGTTTTATAACCAAGCTAACTTTAGGCCTTGTTTCGGTGTCTTAAGATCCTGTAGAAGGATCAGAGATCCTGCAAAGCCACCCAGCTGAAATTCTGGGGTCATGTATGCCCCATAAACTTCTGTTTCACCTTTCAATAAAACTTGTGATGCTCTTTTTTTTTTCTTGGGCAGTCATAAATGTCATGGGAACTTGGGGAAGTCCTAAATAAACTTACCAAGTCTGTTTTTATTTTTTTGTTCCCCCTAGAAATTCTAGGAAGAATTTCTTCCTAGTATTTTGCCTGTTTGCGTAGTGACTGACACACTACTTCTTTCTCTCCTAGTCTGTACACTCCTGGCCCAAATCCTCTTCAAATGGGGGAGAACCAGGACATTTTTCTAGACTGCCAGTGTGTCAGTTGTATCAGTTATTTCTGAATGGTACCCATTATTGCTGAATGTTGATAACCACCAACTGGATCACGTCTTTGTACCTCGCAGCTAAAGAAAATGGTCATTTGCAGTAGTGGTAGGGATTTTGCAATACTTTATAATGGTGTGCTTATAATAGAGTGATAATGTTTGTCCTTTACATCCAGAAAACTTGATTATATGGTCCCAAATCCTCCACAGAAATCAAATACTTCTATGTTTATGCTTCTTTTGCACATTCTCTTGCTGTTGGTCTTGGTCACTACATACTTCAGAAAATTAATTTAGGTAAATGGTACTTGCCAGTGGCAGTGAAGTCATTTGTGCTTCTGAACTTCAGGTTGCCACAAGAAGCCATTTGAGTCTTTGGGCTTGGTGTCCCTCTGCAGCTTCCAACTTAGTATGTCAGCTGATGTCTTGACACACTTACCTAGCAGGGAAAATTCTGCCTGATGCTGCATGATGCCAAAATCCTCTGTTTTTTTTTTTAGCATCTCCTGGAGGAGATGACCCCTCCCACTTCTGTTAAAATGACTTGCTTTCCATGCTTGCCCTGTTGTGCTCCTTACTTAATTACTGTTGACCGTGTGCCTTCTCAGTACCCTCTTTCCTCTTCTATTTCCAGTCTGTGTAGAAAGAAGGACATCATCTGTCTACTGTTGCAAAGAAAAGCCTGGTTTCCTTGCAGAGGGATGGAGCTGCTTGTAACAACAATCTGTCTATGGGCATCTGAGCCTCTGGTAGTTGATTGCATGAGTTACGGCAGAGGCACAAGTGATTTTGCCTATTTGCAAGGGAGGAGTGGCCTAGTTCCTCAGCAGTGCTGAGCAGCAGCTGTACTTTCTGCTGCCTTCAGAGAAACCAGATAACATCTGTCACCCATGTAAACATAAGCCGATTCCCTTGGCTGACAAGGGGGAAAGGAAGTACTTACACACATTTTCTTTAAGTTAAACTGACTATTAGTTTAAACTCCAGTTGGTAGGCTAGTCTTTCTAAAGACCTGAATAAGATGACTACATTATATCTAGTAGGTTTGGAGAAGCTTTTTTCTAGTGTTTTAACAAATAAAAAAAATCTTTCTCCTTCTGTCCCCAGCCTAAACACCCCTGTGCTCCTCTCACTTTCCTTTAAGGGGTTTAATATTTTTGGGAGAATAATGGAAGCAAGTAATTCACTGTTCCCTGTGGAGTGCTGGGTACTGACTCATGGCGAAAGAAATCATCCAAACATGAATGCCGCTGGCAGTGGCATAAAGTGGCTTGCTGAAACACTGCTAGTGATGTAGGTTTCAGAAAATAAACAGTCTTCCTCTTGCTGTGCAATTCAACAGTACGGTGGCTTCTGTTGTTTACAGAGTGTGGAATGAGCAGTGCAATAAAGCTGCATCCTCTTCTGCCTTTTTTTTTTTCCTCCACTGTCCTTAATTTGTGATTTGGTGAGAGACTTAAATAGATGTATATGCTTTGAATAGGCAGGGGAAGATGGTTAAAAACAACAACTAGATGGATCCACTACCCCCTTAACACTGCCAGTCAGTGCCTTCAAATTCAGTTGACCTTATGGTACTCCAGTTACTGGTTCTATAATAGTCCACAGTAGCATTTCATGTCTGACTGGCAAATGTAGCGTAGTTCTGTTTCTTCTGCTGAACTGCATGCTGTGAGGTTACTTATGTCTCTCATGTCTCCTTCAGCATCCTTTAGAAATGAATCGAGAAGAATGTATTCTGGAGCAAACTTCTTTTTCTGATGCTGCAGTAAACGAAGACCAGAACTGGAGCGATTCCTGAAACCCCAGTCAAAAAAAAATGCATTATGTGTTCCTAACAACTCCTTTGAGTAACTGGCTTGAACCTTGCACCTCAAATTGGACCTTTATCGTAGTGATGATTTACAGAGTTGCCTCTGCGGCGCCTGTGTTCTCCAAGGCCAGCAGAAGTGTCAATGCAGTACCACTTTGGGGCAGCAAAGCACGTGTGACAAACAGGTTAGTCAGGTCGCTGGAGGTTCAGGTAACTTTTAAATGTGGTACTCTTGTACTCCAGCCTGCTGAGCTGCTGGGAATGCCAGTCCTTAACTGAAGTTATTTATTAGATGTTACAGGTCAAGTTCTGCCTCTGAGCTCTCCTGCTTCCCAGGTGAGATTCCTGCCTGGCTCCTGTGCCCCATCTCCTGGTTTACGAGGGAAAGTCCTGAAACTGCGGTCCTGGATGTTTAGGGCTCTGTTGAGCAGCTGACGAGGATAGCCCCTGCTTTCTCAAGGGCATGTGCTACCTAAGGATAAGTTGATAAGTATCAGTTATTCCATGAGGAACGTTTGTGCTCCTTTTTTTGTGTTCTAGAGTGCTGCAATAAATGGAACAAAGCTTTTTCATCTTTTTTTTTTTTTTCTCAGAGGTAGTCTACTTCAGTCAACCTTGTGTTTACTGTGGAGCAGTGGACAGGTAGGAATTCGTGTCCATAGCAGGTTGCCTGTGGCATGAGCAGGCCAGACAACACACTCTGGAGACTCGTTGTTGCACAGGCCTGCTCAAGGCATGAAACTTTTAACAATCTCTCTCCCAAAAGAATAATAATTTTCCATATAGGTGTTGAGCCTGGCAGTCTGGGTGTTTCTTTCATGCAAGTGAGTTTTTCGGTAGGTAAAATGCTGCCAGTTTGAGTTAACATAACCCTGCTTGAAGAAGGTGAATGTGGAGAAGAAAAATATTGTTTCTAAGAAAGAACCTCTAAACTACTTTGAAGCGTATGAGGGAAGTTAGGTAGGTACTTAATTCCCTAACAAGTGATAGCAGTGGACACACCTGTGTGATATGTGGGTGTGTACATCCTGAAATTAACCCTTAAAGTGCTTGCCTTTGGGACTGACTTGTAACTGCAAGAGAAAAGGGAAGTCAACTGAGAAACTTCTCATCTGCCGAGACGAGAAATAGACTGAGCAGAAAACAAATAGTTGCTTTAGGTCAGGAACAGTTTGATTCTGGCATATTTAAAGACCCGTCTTATTAGAAGAGCATTGTGGAGAAAGTTTTCCTTTAAAATAGTCATACAAGTTTCCTCTAAAAATCCCACCCTAAATCTGCTTCACATTATCTAATATCTCTTCAGGGAGTTGCTTGAGACATTATTTTTTTTTTTTCTGAAAGGACAGGCTGCCTGTTGGATAGACATATGCATTGTTTCACCAAAGCTGTAGCCCTCTATCTTCAGACAAGAGGGAAGCACTTTGTTTTGTGTCTTTGATATTATCCAGCCAGCAAAGAGCCTCAGGGAGAAAAATTCGCAGTCCTTGGCAGCAGTACTGTCTTCTGTTTGTTTTTTTTTTTTTTTGAGTGCCACAATGTATGTGTTCTAATAACCTGAGATTAAACTCGCATGGGGCATCTGAAAAGTCCTTCGTAAGGCTTGAGGTCACAACTTGCTGCAAGTTCAGAGGGATGAATCTCATTTTTGTAATGAAAAAAGTTCCAGGGTTATTTTAGAATTAGGTCTAATAGGAAACTGGTACAAGAAGCTACTTCAGTACAGTAATTTAGAGTCAGTGCAGCAGATTTGTAGCAGCTACTGAAAATTTTCCACCTTCCCCCTCAAATAAGCTGAACCCTGGAAAATTCATATCTTGATTACAAAGGTGAAGGTTCGGGTCTCTGTAGACTGATTATTTCAAATGTGTGGTCTGGTGGTACCTTCTGATGGAAAGTGCTCAAGAAACTTCACATATTGTTTATTTTGGTTAGAATGAGCCCATAGTGGTTTGAGTATCCTAATTGAGAAATGTCGCGATGTATTCAAGGGCAGCTGCATCTTCTACTTGCACACTTTTCAGAACGTGCTTGTTGTAGTAATACTATGAGCTGAGTACCTCTTTTATCAAATAGACATAGTTGGAACAAATATTTTTTGTCATTTATGTGTATTACTGTACAGTATAGTTTTGCAAGGTCATTGATAACCTACAGGGGAGATGCTGGGAAGTGAAATAAAGTTCAAGTCTTAACACTTTTCAGTAACAGAGCAGGACAATAGAAGAGGAAAAATACTGGTTATTACTATTTCTTTAGCTTGCCCATTGTTCTAGTACTCTGTGTAGTAGTTTTTCTTCTTTCCACTGTGTCTTGGTAAAATCTCTCCTTTTCCTTAAAGTATTTAAAGTCTTGGTATAAACACTAGAATATAGTTGCATTTCAAAAATTTAGCTGAATGTAGTAAAAGATGCAGTGCTATGAAGTGTTACTCAGATGTGCTTAAATCTAAGAGTAGTACTGTATCTGATGGCGTCATATGATCTGAAGTGTTCATCGTTTTGTGTTGAATTAAATTAATAGACTATTTAACTTCTTTTGCGGGTGGGGATAGATACGAATTCTTATATGGAAGACTTTAAAATACATCTGTGGTTTGAGGCTTATAAGCATGATAAATTTAGCATGCTGCTGTAATCAGTCCATTTTGTACCCTGTCTCTGTAGTCTCTCATTATTGGCTATAACTCCAGCAGAATGAATATTTGTGCTCTCATGGGTGTTTGTGGTGGTGGGGAGCCGTTATCTTTTTTTGATTCTGAACTACTCTTGAAAAACAGCCAGCTTGTACAAATAACGTGATTGTGGATTTCTTCTTAAGGCTGAGTTGTATGTTAAAAAAAGCTTACAGCAAGCCATGTCTGTCTTAATGAGAAGTGCATGTTCTTACATTGGCACCACTCTGCCTTCAGTAATGCACAAAGTAAGGGGTGTTGTCTGTGTGTTTTCAACCTTAACTATAGTTTTTATTATGGTCTATCTGAGAATTTAATGTTCTTGTTTTTTTTTTTTCTTTTAACAAAATGAATATGCTATAGGAATGCTAAACAGCAGATCACTCAGAGACTAGAATATGTTATCTGAGTGTTTGTATTAGTCATAGAGGAATTAACAGGGAAATGTGAGCTTCAGCGTAGTGCCAGAGCAATTCTGCAAGTGAAGTGGAAGGGGGAATGCCTGAAGCTGGTGCTTGTAAGATTTCAAAGGCTTTTAGACGTAATGGTCAGAAAGAAGATTAGTCATTTTTTTATCTCTACGTTACTTTTACCAGTGGGCAGGAAAGAGGAATAGAGTCAGACCCTGTTCCTTACTCTTCTGTAATAATCTTGAATGCTAAAGAATTGTGTTCTGATCTTTAGACTATACTGGTTCTTTACTTTAGTCTTCTCTTCCCTTGCTATGCCCATTCAACGTAAGAAGAATCTATGTCTGGCACTCTGTAAACCCATTAAATGACCTTAGATGGGTATAGATAAATGGTACCTCCCAAGGCATAAATAGGAGATAGGAGCATCCTACCTCCATGGCAGAGGTAGGAGTCAGTGTGTAGCTCTTCAAGGCCCCTTCCTTTCCCACCTGTCCAGTTGTCTGCCAGAAAGTCATTTTATTATCCCTTTCCCTCTGCTTTGAGTGCTTCAGTCTTGCTTGCCTAAATGAGTGCCTGTTTCCTGACAAGCTTCACTAGAACTTGGTGTGATTGAGGGTTCAGGAGTAGAAAGGCAGGGTATGCTTTTCTGCAAAACCTTATGCCTCTGATGTTGGTTATCCTCTTCATGCTTGGAAGCAAATAGATGGTGCTGGAAACAGCACTTCCTGGCATCCCAGCAACTGACTGCTGCCAAAATCTGTGATCATCAGCACCCCGGACAGGTACAAATTCATCTAAAACCTACAGAATAACCTTGATTCTTCAGCTGATCTTAAATTTGTGTTGTTTCTTGACAGTGTTGTGACTTGATTTTTTTGTTTGGTTGGTTTTTTTTTTTTAGCTTTAGCAGCCAGCTGGTCTCAAGTGCATGCATTTGATGCCAGGATCTATCAAGATTTGTGAGGTGCAGGGCTAAAGGAATGCAGGAAATGACTAGCCAGGTTAATACTCCTTAGTGTTTGCTGTTTTCTTTTCCCTGCAGTTGCTTGAAAGAGGAAGGCCTGTTTAGTGGCTGGAGAAGTAGACTTCTGAGACTAATGAAAAATCAAATGTGTTTCTGTTCCTTGCCTTGTTCTGGGGAATCTGGGTCATTTAATCCTCCAGAACTGCCATGTCCCTTAAGGTACTTGTAAACATTAAAATTGACTTAAAAGGCATTACTACATAGTTTTCGAATATGTAATTGTGTGTTATGGATTGCATAAAAATTGCAGGAAATGTAAGGGGGAAAAAATTGTGGTGTTCGGTCATTGTTTTACGAGACTTCAAATTTTTTCTTATTACTTCGTGAAATTCTTCTCTAATTCAATCTTTGTCTTTTGTCTTTGCTGCCTTGCAGGGTTGGTACAGTAGGCCTCACTAAACTTAGCTGCAACTAAGAATTTCTCCTACATCAACTGAGTTAAGGCTGATGCTCTTGTGGAATGTGGATTAAAAGTGCGTGCTAAGTTCCAAATTTCCATTTGAGAAGCGGAGAAAGTAAATGTACCACAACCACCAGCATCAGGACAGCAAACCAAGGGACAAAGAATTTGATCCGCAGTGTTGATATATGTTAACTGGTTCACGTGTTGCTTAAAGACGTTTGCTGGGGGGCGAGAAGTGGACGTCAGCTGTGCGAAGTCACTTTGTTTACAAAAATGAGGGCTTCTTTGGAAACAGCAGACATTGCCATTGTGGCACTGTACTTCGTGCTTGTAATGGGCATAGGTTTTTTTGCCATGTGGAAATACAATCGGAGCACCGTAAGTGGCTACTTTTTGGCAGGGCGTTCTATGACCTGGGTAGCTATTGGTGCATCCTTATTTGTGAGCAATATTGGAAGTGAACATTTCATTGGGCTCGCAGGATCTGGAGCGGCAAGTGGATTTGCAGTAGGTGCATGGGAATTCAACGCCTTAATGCTTTTGCAGCTTTTAGGATGGGTCTTCGTCCCAGTCTACATCCGGTCAGGAGTATACACCATGCCTGAATACTTGTCCAAGCGTTTTGGAGGGCATAGAATTCAAATATATTTTGCAGCGTTGTCTCTAATTCTTTATATCTTCACCAAACTCTCAGTTGACTTGTATTCAGGGGCACTTTTTATTCAAGAATCACTAGGTTGGAACCTCTATTTGTCAGTTATCCTCCTTATTGGAATGACTGCACTGTTGACTGTGACTGGAGGTCTTGTGGCTGTCATCTACACAGACACCCTTCAAGCTCTGCTTATGATTATTGGTGCCCTCACACTTATGATCATAAGTATTACCAAGGTTGGTGGGTTTGAAGAAGTTAAAAGAAGGTACATGTTAGCGTCACCAAATGTTACGTCTATCTTGTTAACCTACAACATTTCCAGTACCAATTCCTGCAATGTCAACCCAAAGCCTGATGCTCTTAAAATGTTGCGTGAACCAACAGATGAAGATATTCCCTGGCCTGGATTTCTGTTGGGACAGACCCCAGCTTCTGTCTGGTACTGGTGTGCTGATCAAGTCATAGTTCAGAGAGTTTTAGCTGCAAAAAACATTGCTCATGCCAAAGGATCCACTCTGATGGCAGGCTTTTTAAAGTTACTGCCGATGTTTATTATAGTTGTCCCAGGGATGATTTCACGAATACTGTTTGCAGATGATATCGCCTGCATTAATCCGGAACACTGTTTTCAAGTCTGCGGGAGCAGAGCTGGATGCTCTAACATTGCCTACCCACGTTTGGTGATGAAACTTGTGCCAGTTGGTCTGCGGGGACTGATGATGGCTGTGATGATTGCTGCACTGATGAGTGACTTGGACTCGATATTTAACAGTGCCAGCACCATATTCACACTTGATGTCTACAAACTCATTCGGAAGAGCGCGACGTCTAGAGAGCTGATGATTGTAGGAAGAGTCTTTGTTGCATTCATGGTAGTTATAAGCATTGCCTGGGTTCCAATAATTGTAGAAATGCAAGGTGGTCAGATGTACCTTTATATTCAAGAGGTAGCAGACTATTTGACCCCACCAGTGGCTGCTCTGTTTCTTATGGGTATCTTTTGGAAGCGTTGCAATGAGCAGGGGGCTTTCTATGGCGGAATGGCCGGGTTTGTTCTTGGAGCGATACGGTTGATACTGGCATTTATCTATCGTGCTCCAGAGTGTAACCAGCCGGATACTAGGCCAGGCTTTATCAAAAACATCCATTACATGTATGTTGCGACAGCTCTGTTCTGGATCACTGGGATCGTGACCTTTGTAGTAAGCCTCCTCACGCCTCCACCTACAAAGGAGCAGGTTCGGACGACCACTTTCTGGGCTGTGAAGAACAGGAACGTAAAAGAGAATGCTGCAAAGGGGGAGCTGTACAAAGTGCAAGAAAAGAGCATCCTCAAGTGCAATGAAAACGCTAACCATATCATTCCAAACGGCAAATCAGAAGAAAATATTAAAAATATTAAGCCGGAGGATATCAATCTCCTGGTTACTTGCAGAGATGACAGCAACCCGGTGATTTCTGTGAGTCACTCTGAAGTCGAGACACCAGTTGATTGTTATTCGAATGGACAAGCAGCTTTGATGGGGGAGAAAAAGCATGAGGAAGAGACCGATGATAGAGAGAGACATTTGAAATTCTTAGATTGGTTCTGTGGCTTTAAAAGTAAAAACATGAACAAGAGAGCTGTTCGTGAGATTGAGGAAGAGACTGTTTGTTTACAAATGCTGGAAGAGACTCCAAAAGTTAAACTATTACTAAATACTGGACTGGTCTGTGTCTGTTCGCTTGGAATATTCATGTTTGTCTATTTCTCTTTGTGAGTAAATAGTGAACTTTTAAGGGTATGGCTAAACATACAGAAGTTGATACAGGTCTCTGGAGATTTTTTTTTTAATTTTTCTTTCTTTTCTTTTCAAATAACGTAACTGCAACCTAGGCATTGTTTACGCTATAATTGTAAGATCAACTCAACTTTAGCCTATTTAGAGACCATTTGAGACGCGTTGTCCTTTCTCTGCTGAAGGCAGAACGTGTCGTGTGGTGTCTTTCTTTTTTCCCCTTTTGTCTGGTTTTTTTTTTCCATTTGCACGACTAACCTCTTGTTTTTCCATGTATACATGTATAAATATACCAAAGGCAAGCAGGTGGCTGTGTTTGAAGTCAGGCAGTTACAGAGCTCAGTGAGCATTAAGGTAAAGATAACAAGTTATCATTTACTGATGTGTAAAATCTGAATTATTAAAGCTGTATTGAAAGATTTTTAAATGTACGGCTCCGATGCATATTGCTGTTAAGTCGTTCTTTGTAACATAGCTGTGTTACCTTGGCCATTTTAGCACTTTTAATCTTGCTTACTGCTTCTAGTTTTTTCTTTTTCTCATTTTTCTTATGGCAACAACAGGAAGATACTGTGTCTCTTCTTGTAGCACTTAAAACATGATAGCTATTAGTAGATTTCTGTCTTTTTTTTTCCTCTGTAAGAAATTTTTTGTCTTTTGATTTTTATGCACTGTAAATTCCACTACTGAAAAGTTACTGTATTAAAAAACAAAAAAAGGGAAGAACAAAACATCAAACCCTGCAGATGACAAACTTGTGCTGGAGGAGAAGTGGGGAAAAAACAAGCAAACAAAAGAACAAAATCCCAAACCCCAACTAAATCTCTTTGAGTTGGGTAATATATTGAAATAGAAATATTCGGAAATATTCGACCTCTTCAGTCTCCAAACCTTTAGGACATAATGAGGGTTAGCCTCCTTTTAGAGAAGAATCTATACATAGGTTCTACCACATGGGGAAAAAGAGAGGTGTGAGACTTTGCATATTTATAGTTTGGTAAGCACACGGAAAAATAAGTCATTTCCTCTGCCGTAGGTATAAAAGGAAATACTCTGTAGCGCTTCTGTTGCTGCATACAGAGTCTGTCCAGGGAGAAAGACAGGTGGGAAGACAAGAGGAAGAGGAAGTGGGGGAAAGAGGTGAAAACGGCCCTTATTTTCCTGAGTCCTTTTGCCTTGTACCTTCTCCCACGTCCCCTTTCACTCTGTCAGACCTTGTTTTTTGAGGAATGACTCCTGAGGGATTCTGTGTCAGGAGACAAGAAGTGTGTGCAGTTGTAATCTGTGTCGGCAATTGAGGTCTGCACTTACGATTCTTCAAAAAAAGGGAAACTTTTCCCAGGTGATTACAGACAATCAGTAGTTATTGAGATGCTGAGGTTCTTTTCTCCCAAAGGATGGATGCTCAAGGCAGGGATGAACAGTTTGCAAGTGTGGAGGACATGCGTGTACAGCAGATTGGTGGAGCTAAGCAGACCAAAAGATTGCAGCGCTGTGTTTGCTTCACCCTTGCTGTAAAGCACGAGAACGTGTTGCCATCCTTGAGTCTCTCACCCTTATGCCAAGAGGCTAGCTGACAGCTTGTGGCTGCACTCATAGTACTAAACTCCCTTTCCCTCCAAGGCAGTGTAGTCATATCCAGGCTTCCCATGAAAATAATTCCTCCGGTTGTCTTTGCTCTGGAGCTTGTCTCAGGACTTGCTTGGGAGAGCACAGACTGGCTAAGCCAAAAACAGTCAGAGGGGCCATGCTGGCAGTTCAACAGCATCAATTCAAGGGTCCAGCCATTCTTACTTGGCACATAAACAAGAACCAATGCCTATAGGTGAAATAGCTCTGTAGAGGTGAAATTTGGGTTAATCCAGCCTTTGACTGCTGGAGAAAGTTTGCTTTCCAGTGCGATGGTGCTGTAAGCTCAAGGCCGTCCAAATAGCTTTTACTGGTATGATGTATAATACATATTTTCAGATAAAATTTTTAAATTCCATTTTTGTGGGTTTTTTTCTGTTTGTTTTGATGTTGTTTTTAAATCAGTGGAATCCCATTCATTCCGAGACTTCAAACAGAGGCCAGGATGCCCCAATTTTCTCCACTTTGTTTAGTTGTTGCTGCTGGAAAGTAGACTACCCTTAACTGGAAATACAGTAATAGGTGTAGAGGCCATGTTGCAATATCTGTAGAAGAGGAGAATTACCATATTTGAGTCCTGATGTTAATAGCAGAGTGAGAGGACACATTTTATTACGGTTTGTGTGGCTGGCTTTGTTCAGAAGGCTATTTTAAATCCTTTTTAATGGTAAAATTGTAGTATGTGAAATATGACAATGGCATCTCAAGTTACTTCGTTAGCGAGCTGAGAAGGATGATAGTGTAAGAAAGGTGTAGAGTAGTTTATTATTTTTGTGCAGGATAAAGTAATCTAGGAAGAATTTGGTCTTAGTGGCATGAAAAATAATTTGTAGAGGGCAAAGAGAAGTCTCAGTCTAGCAATATCTTCTTGAAAAGGCTGGGATTTGGCTAATACGCCTGATTTGGCACAGGGAAAGAGCCTCACGTACCAGGCACTGTCCCTTAGTAACTTGGCACGTCTTTCTCTAAGCGGCTGGTACTTGGATTTTCCAGACCAGTCTGCTTTGCTCTCAAAAATGCATTTCCACCTAATCTGTGAAGCCAGGTCAGCTCAGGGACCCTTTTGCTTGGCTGCCGTTGCTTCATCTGTGCTTGCTTTTTCCCAGGGTGCCTTACATGCTTATGAAGCTGAAGGCATGGCGCTTGTTGCCACCTGAAGCTTCGAATGGCTTTTCCCAGCTTGTTTTTCTTCCTCTTTTCCCCCTCTAAGTCATTTGCTGTTTAAAGAGTTAATACACAGGATGCCCGTATCCTGTTCAGTATAACTTCTTTCAGACTTGTGGTGAAATTATCCTTTGAATATGGTAGAGTATCACAATCCTTTGCAAATATACGGTGCAGGCTCTGATGCAACTTTTGTTGAGTCCAAGATACTTCCATCTGCCAGTTAATGTATTCTCACTTGCTAAAATAAAAGGTTGCCACATTAATCACAGTGGTAGTTGGCAGTCAGTCAGGATCTTAACAAAGTCATACTTTGCATCCCTCCTGATCGTGAAACTTTTCTTTTTGTGAAGAAGCTTTTAAGCAAATTATTTCTCTAGAGCTTTTCTCCTCAGTTGTTTAGGAGTGTATTTCTGTCCTACTTTCCGCCTAATGCTGGCTTCTTCAGTCATATTCTGTTTTCGTGTTTCAGAAGTCATAGTTGTTAATGCTTTTTTGCTACATATAAGCACTTAATAAAAGGCCTTTATTAGAAAAAGAAGAAAGGCTTCAAGCAAACTGTGTATTGGTGGGCAAGTACCTTTCCCTGTGTTATGGACCTTAGTGTAAGAAGTTTCTTGAGGACTTTTTATAGCGTAAACATGCCTTCTGATCATGTTTTACATGGAAGAGGTGTTAACCCAGGTTAATACATTTTGGTCTATAAACACCAGCTTTTTGGTCCAGTAATACTACAAAGTGTCTCCCACAATGGACAGTCAGTTCCATAAATTTACATGCCTGGCCGCCGCGTCCTTGGTGGGACTGGCTAGTCATGCAGGTGTAGATCCAGGAGGACATGTGCTTCTGTCTTGCAGCGATTGGTTTATTTATTGCCTTGAGTTTAGAATGACAGTCTTGGAAAAACTTATTTTGAAATTACACCTTTTTTTTAATTTCCCTTAACTTATTTTTCTGTTTAGATATTTGAATTTTCTCCCAGAAATTTGTTAAAAGCCTTTTGTGCGAAAAAGAAAGAAAAAACAAAAGAGCCTTCTTGAGCGCTTAATAGTACATTCTGGGGGACTGTTCTTATTTAATCTTTTTTAATGAATTATTTGATGCCGTTCTCTGCCAAAGTTTAGAGTTTATTTGTTATTTTTATAGGTTTTTTCCTATTGGCTTTTACTTATACCTGAAAGGGAACAGTGAGAGATTGTAAGAAATTAAAATGGCCTTCCGTATACTGCTTGTGTATTTTGTACTTCTCCACTTCTGTGTTCCCCTTCCCACCCTAATCCCAGAAGGGCCAGCGTGAGACTTCTGATGCAAGTCATGACTACTGTAACTGAGTAGTGAAAAGGATTTCCCACGAGGTTACAGTGAAGCGGGCAGAGCCATCAAAGGACTTCTGCGTGAACACTTAAAGCAGAAGATGCTTGCAACTTTAAAACGTACAGCTTTATTTTTTTTATATATATATTTTTTTAAATCCTAAGATAGAGGAGGTATTGGGAGATGCTGCCTTTCAGAGAACAGGATGCGTGGAAGAAGTTGGAGTTGCTAAACTCTAACATTCTTGAGGAAATCTTTGGATTTAGCATGTATAGCAAAGCAAAACTATTCATCCGTTCATTTGATATTCTGTATGTTCTGTGCCCTTAAATGTAATTGTTTTGAAAATAAAACTAACCTTGTTATGTGATGTCGAAAAGCAGACTTGTGTGCAATGTTTTAATTTTTTTTAAGGAAATGTTTGTATATAATTAAATGGTTTAATGTGCTTTAATTGGCCTAAGGTAAAGAGTAGTCCTAGAATGTAAACATATATAATTAGGATTTCTGATTTCACTGTGAGATCTCTGAACTCTCTTGTTTTGCAAAGTGGTTTGTTTTGTTTACAAAACACTTCCTATTTCTTTTATGGTGTTGGTTTAAAGGCATTTGCTTCACTTCTGTTCTAATATTGAATTCATGGTATAGTGACATCTGGTGACACTTAGCATTATCAGTTTCACTGTGTAAAGTCAGACACTTTGAGCAAAAATGGTAATGATATGACAATTCTCTGTGTCTATGAATACACGTTTTTAAATGAGGTGGTTATAAAATAGTTGCTGTGCAAAATGTTAGTAGTCTTCTTCAAGAAGAAAGCAAATTTTCTAATATCACTAGAGCAGTCTCTTCATTCATCTTATTTTTAAAGCACAGTGTCAAAGTGATGCTGCTTTACCTTGTATCTCTGATATAATGTTTTTTTAGATATCTGTGAAGTATTTTTGTTTTTTGTTGCTGTTGTATTTTTCTGCAGATTTTATATAAAATGCCAGTTAACGAACTGCCTTTGTTTTTTTAAACTATTCAACTAAAATACATTTCAGACCAAAACCAAATGATACCATATAGCATTTGAAACCTGCCTTTTCCCTTGTCCCTTGTTCTTTTTCTTTTTCCTTTTAAATAAGCCAAATGGGCATGTAGATAAGATCACTATAAAGGAACCAGGTCTCTTTGGGTAAAGTGTTATTTAAAGGTCTGTTAAGATCTTATAAGATGATATACTGAAAAAAAAATATTGTAGTAGGAATATAGATTTAGAAGTGTTAATGAGATTAATACAGCTTAATTATATTGTAAGTTGTTACTGTCCTTAATGACAAGCTTTTTGTCATAGAAACGATGTATGATAAATTAATTTTGGTCTAGTGTATAGAATTATCATATTGCTATAAATCTTTGAAGTAAATCTGATGCAGAATTTTCATAGTTAGCATTGCTGGCCCTGTGTATACTGTTCTTTGTATACTGTATGCATATTATTTTGCCTACTGCATTAGTCTTCAAACTAAAACTCTTATTAGAGAGTATTTGGATACTTCAGACTGTGTTTCTTGCAGTTTACATTCCTTTACCATGGCATTTTGTCCTGTCTAAAAGTATTGTATGGAAATGTTTAAAACTTCTGTACAAAGTTTCAATAAAATAGAGAAAAAAAACCCCACAACAACAGAATAGATATTTGTCAAGCTGTTTTGGAGAACCTGTCCATAATGGTCATCTGTATTCTTACTTGTAGTAAGCCTTGCATCCCTATATATAAAGACACCGCTTTTCCCTGTTATGAAAAGGCAGACCTCTTGAAGCAGAGCCTGCGTGTTTGGTTAGAGAAGTTAAAAAACCAAAAAACTGCAAGAAGAACTTGCAAGGATCCAAGAGTTGGGTGCAGAGTTTGGATGCAAAAACTTTAGGCCAGCTCATGTTGTGGGGGAGGTGGGATTGGGGTGGGCTGGCCTGGGTTGGGTTGATCTTTCAATGACCTGAAGCTAGGGATGCTGGTGGGGCAAGGCCAGCCATGTGAAGCACCCTGCAGAGCAGCAGCTTGCATGCAAAACAAAATATGGGTGAACCTTTGTTTAGCAGAGCAGCCTTGATGGCTGTTGTGCAAAATTATGGGGTTTGTTTTTTTTTTTTTTCCTTTAAATACCCTGTTCAGATGCTGCTTAACCATTTCTTGAGTGGGATAAGCGGCATCTTACTTGATTCTGGAGTGTCCTTAAATACCTCCAGACTGTGCTTTGCTATCCTGGGTCTGCCCCAGGCTGGATGCCTTGGTGTCTTGTGTTTGTTTCTGACTGTGAACTACAAATCGGTCCTGGTGCCCAAGCCCTATGAGGAGCCTGAACCAGCAGTCACACGCTGGGAATGTTGTGTGAGATGCTGTCTTCTCCCTTGTAGGAAGAAGTTACAGCTTGTGGTGGTCAGTGCTTAAGATAGTTGCCTTTGGGGAGGGAAGGATACTTTCCCACAATTTTTATTTGAAATAGATGAAAAAATAATCAAGTGTTCTGTAAGCAGAGACCAAACATGAGTCTTCCGCTTCCTTCTTCCCCTTTGTCCCTGTCTCCCATAAGGATATATTTGAACTAGTAGCAATGGAAAGTATGGTGTGAATCATGACTTCTTCATTGTCCAGTGATGATGGTTCAGCAAGGAGGGTGGGCAGACAGGCCTAGTGTTTAATCATGTGTGGATTGGGGACTAAGGTGTTCTTTTAGAGATTGGTATTGCCAAAAACTATGAGAAGGAAGCCAAACCCAGATTTTCTACTGCATACATAAAAATTATTCTTGATATTCTCTTCTTTTGCTGCTGTATTGTGGAAGTGGAAGCTTTGCTGTTGTTTGAAGGAATGGATAAAAAAAAATATCTTTGAAGAGGAAGCTTTTTGGATTTGGGATGGAAAATAGCAGTTTTCTGCCTGCAGACTTGGTTTGGATTTGTAATTTCCAGGAGGGAGTGGGACTCGTGTTTTCATTAGTTACCTGTTAATTAAATGGTTATCTAATTAGTTTATTAGGTGATTATTCAGTGAACAGTTTTCCTTTTCAATGATTTTAAAAGAGGTTCAAGAAGCCTCTTTGTCACCAGCTGTTTTCGTTTGTCTTAATAAAGACTCTGTCAATCCTCAATTTACTTGGGTCTGAGAATTTAACATTTCTTATGGTGTGGAGACCTGGCCCAGGCAAGTTGTGGGGGTGTTCAGTAAATGCTGTTGCAGCATTTATTTTGAGGGTTCACTGGAAAAACCCAAGGAGATGATAGTAATGAGTACTCTGTGCTTGCTGGCTCTGAAGTGACTTCTGCCTCCTTGGATGTGGCTGTAGGCTTTAGCTCTGTACTTTGTTCCTGCCTGCCTAGCAAGCACGTTTAATCATGTCGTACTTAGCAATTTGCATTTTTGATGTTTTTCTTTTTTTTTTGAGGTGTTCATAGACTGAGAGAAATAAGGTGACAATTTGACTTCATGGTTGTGATGCTTATAACCCTTTTATTTGTCAGCAGTTATTTTTAATACTTATCTGAACCATTAAACTAGTTTTGTAAGTTAGCTTTGAGTATCTCAGTGTATATGCTGTAGTATACAGGAAAACTTGAGCAAGAAATTGCCAGGATTCACTTTCACTTCTACATACCAGTTGGTAAAAAAAAAACAACTTGCATCTTAAACGCTGTTCTGATTCAGAGCCAAAGTTAGTTTCTTTTCTTCATGCAAAAGCATGAAGACTTAAGAATTATGGCTACGATCCTCACACACTCTTTGGAATGTTTTGTACTAACCATGTTCAGATTTTTCTTAGTCCTGACTCTTTGTTCTTCTGCAGCAGTAAGGATATGCATGGCAGGTGTAACATCTACGTATTAGAAACTAGATCTCTAGTCCTTTAAAGATTTCTGTCATAGAAGGTAGCTCTTCAGTGGCTTAGACTAGTCTGGATGGTGCTAGTGGTACACCTAGGCCTGGAATGTTGAGGACTTGTTTGGAATATATCCTGATGCCTGACTGCTGCAACAAGAGCTTTGGACAACTGCAGGTATTTCTCCCAAGGCTGGTCTAATGCTGGCACTCCAAGGCTGGAAGCCTCCAACCCAAAGGATGGAAAAATGAACTGTGTTTGGCCTTTGCAGCTGTGACGCTCAATGAAACCAGTGTTTGTCTTCTGAAAGCCATGCATGCAGTGCCTGTTCTCTTTGCTGTTGCACAGATTTCCCCCAATTGCAGAGATGGGAAAGCTGATTGAAAAATGTTGAATGTGCCCAGAGCAATTACACTAAAAGAGCCTCTGCGAGTTGAGAGCTGCCTGGGCGTGTGCCGTGAGTGAGACATTGCCTGCAGGGAAAATTATCAGGATCAGTGTCGTGTGGTGAGGAGGCAGCTTGGGTTGTGAGCTCCAGTCACGTCATGTATCGTTAGCAACACACTGAAGCCCTTCTCCTCCTTGATAATACTACAGAGTTTGCTTCTGAGGCACCCAAGAAAGCAAACAGAAGCAGTAGCAGTGTGATGGTGGTTTGATTTGTGTCCCTTGCCAAACTTACACAGAAGCAATGACGGAGCAATTAGCTCTGCGTTCAGGCAGACTTTTCATTTCAAACACTTGGGACCAGGGGATAACGGGCTTCAGCTTACCTTGAAATAGCAGTCATCACTTCTGAACCCTTTACTGTCAGTGTCTGTAAGCCTTCCAAGCTGGTATTAAATATGTGAGTGAATAGAAAAGCTTAAAATGGGTTGATGAGAGAAAACACTAGGGAAGCCGTACGTACAGTGTATGGAGTTGGAAACAAGGCTGAGTTGGAAGAGAGAGACTGGAAGAAAGAGCTTATTTGAGAATAGAGATCTTAACCAGAATTAAAAATCTTACTTAAAATTAGTCTTGTCTTGAGAAGTTTGATAGTATAGGTGGCATTTTTGAGAAGTAAGCTTCTAAACTTAATTTCCAACTTAATGGTGCTGGCTTGTACAAATGGTTAGTTGCATTGTATTTCATCTGCAGCCTGTTCTCATAGGAATTACATCATATTAAACATCTTACTGAAATGTAAAATGCCACCAGGAGCTCTTATCCGGAGAAGGCATAACCAGTTTTCTCAAGAAAGCAGTAAACTGTGGCAGTCAACTGTAGACTTATAAAATGGGGAGGAAGAAGGAGCAAAACTTCTGCTCTCTGTGGTGGTTAAAATCCTGAATACATTTAAAAATGCTGTCGGGTATAGGATTTCTTTTTTAAACTTGTCTAAGGATGACTTGATGCAGATCTTGATTACGCTAGGCCTCATAGCTAGACGTGGCTTTTCATTTTCTGTATCTTGGAGTCTTCTGAAGGTGGATCTATGAGGCTGGGCAGTTGGAAGTCCAAAGACTTGAGGAATTGAAGGTAAAGATTGAGAAGTCAGGAAACGTTCCAGATTATGTTAAAACTAGCAGATCATTGCTCTGGAGAGGGGAATGGATGACCTAAATTGGCAGATTGCAACCACATGTCTCCTTGCAGTGCCCTAAGGAAGAGGTTTACTAATGCTAAGTACAAAGATGGTCAAAGAAGCACTGGCTTCTTCCCTGTGGTTGCAGCTGCTATATCATGAGATTAGGGACTTTTCCTCTCACCTTCTCCTTTTTCTGCTCCTACTGTTATCTTTTTGTTCTCGTCATTGGAATGTCTTCTGTTTTTCATCTTAAACACAACAAGTGTGGAAACAACGGGACTGGTATGTGAGTGTGTGCACCTGTGTGTGTGCATGCGTTTCAAAGGCCACGCAGAAAAGATGTTTGTAAGTAACTCCCTCCATTCTCCCATCCGCCTTTCTACTTTTGATTATTTAAGTTCAATGAATATGTAAATGCAACGTATTTGCATCTGAAAGTCACGAGAGGAAAAAAATTTGTAGTTTCTGGTAAGCTTGATCTTAGCAAGTTTCTGATAAGTAGACTTTAGCTGTTCGGGAGTGTTACATCGAAGTCCATATTATAATTTATTATGCTTAGAAGGAGAGTTAAGTTTCTAAATGGAGTTTTAAGGGAGGTATTTAATTGATTGTGAAGTTGTGGCCAATTGTTACATTAACTGTTCCAATAATAAACCCTTGAAATGGCCTGTATCGTGGGGGATTTGGTTGCTGTTTACTTCAGACTTACAAGACACTTTCTAGAGTTCATTTTAGAAATTATCAAGAGTATCAACTCTCAAACATGAATTAGATTCAATTAAATTTGTCTGTGTTCAGTGTTGAGGCTGATGTGCTAATTTAACTGCGATTTGGTATTTGTAGGGTACTTGTATTACTTGGGTTTTAGTTCGTTTTCCTGCCTTTAATTATTTCCTTTGATCTTAAATGTTGAGTTAAAAGAGGATATGTTGTGGAATATAAACTCTGTGAAGAAGAAAGGTTGATTTTGGAATAGAAGAGATAACTAGCATCACTTTGACTTTAAAATTTGCTACTTCCCCTACATCCAAGTTTCTGAACTTCATATTCTCATCAGGTGAAGTTGCTAGATCCTTGGCTTGTACAGCATTAAAATGCTAATTAAAGTTCTGTTTTGAGGATGGGTGTTGTTTTTAATTCAGACTGAGTCAATTTTGATCACTCCACCAAACTTATTTTTGGTGACTTGCGTTCTATAACTTTCTCACTGTTTGCCAAATCCATTTGTAGAATAGTATCGTGCCTGTTTTGGTCAGTCAGTGATGGAAATACGAAATGATTATCACGTACAGGAGCACCTGGGTTTTCCCATTTGTCTCTTATTCTAGATCTGGAGAATTGTGCTGTTGTAGATATAGAAACCTCTGTTTGTACCTAGTGCTGCCTGATGTCTGGCTTTCCCTAGTCCAATCCATCCCCACCTCTGCCCCGGTTTGAATTTCCATGCAGTTGTGCAGACTTCTCACGTGTTTGTTGCTCAATTTCTGGACATCCTGATTACACTCATCAGTCACGTGCAGGCCATTTTTAGCAGGGGTGCAGCATGGCTGCCATGTCTTTTGTTTGCTTGACCTACCACTTTTATCTTTATTTTGATCTTTTCTGACTTGTATGTGTCCTTCGGGGGTTGTACCATACTTAGGACTGCTGTTCTGAGTTGTTTATGCTTTATAATAATTGCAGCTTTGCATTTTGTACCAGGAGTTCAAATTTGTTCCCTAGGCAGGTAAAGAACAGCCTTGTCAATACCTGTATTGTATACCTGGCTATTATTGTTACTAATATTAGCACTGATCCTTTCTTTGCTGTCCATTCTTAATCTGTTGATTATTTTTTCATGTGCTTGTGTTGTCTTGTGTGCTAAACCAGGGTGTGACAATTAAATGGCTCTTTCCAGCTTCCCCTTGTTTCTCATTGCAGAGCTCTTCCTTCTTACGCTAGTGTTGATCTTGGCTGGTTCACAAATGCATGTGTGGGGTTTTTTATCATTTAATAAG
The DNA here is from genome assembly GCA_033558185.1 of Dromococcyx pavoninus. Taxonomy (NCBI): domain Eukaryota; kingdom Metazoa; phylum Chordata; class Aves; order Cuculiformes; family Neomorphidae; genus Dromococcyx; species Dromococcyx pavoninus. The sequence goes on from JAUMJL010000595.1 coordinate 91,575, forward strand.
TTTCTGTGTTTTATTATGTAGTAAATGACAGTAAGTAGTTGGATTTTCCCCGCTTGTTTTGCTGTTTTTGAATTGCAGCTTTCTTCTAAACGTAGATTTTGCATTCTTTGATTTCTGTCTCAATAAATAATCTCAGAACAACCTTTTTGTAACTGTTTAACAACAAAAAAAGTCATAATTTTATCCTACTATTACTACATTGAAGGGATAATCAAGCTAATTATGATTTTTCTGTTTGTAATTTAAGATGTGCACACTAACTTTAAATGCTTCCTGTTGAGCTGATTAAGTGACCAGAAGAACTTGAGCACAGTCCTAGCCCTAAAACTAAGTATTTGGTATCTGCTTCTTTTTTTTCTCTCTCAAGACTCTTTTTGAAGGAACTTTGGTGTCTTGAGAAACCTTCTTTTTTAGCCAGTTCTATTTTTTTTCTGTCTCTTTGACTTTCAGTCCCCTCATCCACTCCCTGTGGCCAGCTAACAAGACGGAAAATTGAGCAGTGGCAGGTTTTAGGAGACATCAGCACTGCAAATGCTTTATTTCAAGCCCTTGCCACATTTCTGATCTGTCTCCAAGCTGTTCTTTGCATCATGGCTGATGAGGTTGTCTCTGTTTGGCCTCTTGTAGAACAGAAGATACTTTGCCGTCAGAGTATTCTCCATTTTTTTTCTATTTGCCTATTTTAATACACTTGCTGGTTGCCATGTGAGTGCTGTATGACTGGTGGAAAACATGCTACAGTTTTCACTCAAGCTGATGATATATAACGTGCTCTCAAAAAGAGGTTGTTTGTGCTACTTGCTGATTATTACCCTGCATTTGTAGCTTTGATCCTGGGTGCTGATTAATGGTGCACCCCCATCCATTTCCATTTGTACAGTCTGGTGAAATGCTAAAGATGGATGTGCATTAAATGGCTTTCTGCTCACTTGGGTGATGATTATGTTAAGCTGAAAAACTGGCGAGGAGAAGGGGAGAAGCCAGAGATAGGAAGGAAGTGGTAAGGGCATGGCGTTGAGTTGTGGTTTATGTGGCACCTGGGGTACAACTTCATGGGAATAGTGGAATTTTAAATAAACTGAACAGGACTTTTTCTGTAAAGGTGCCTGGTGATCTCGATACGTGTAGTTCCTGTGGCATTATCAGAAGCTTCACAGGGTCTTCCTGGTGGTGCAGCCACCGTGTAAACATGGGTGTAGCAGTCCTTATTCATGGAGAAAGGCAGCGTTAAGCAGAAAGTATGTTTCGTGATGTCCCTCTCTTGTGATTGTATTGCCTGTCAGATAAAGGGTTGACATGCTAGTTAACATGTTTCTTCTGTGGAGCTGTAAGTTTTTAAAAATGTGGGGGTAGAGGAACAGGGAATTCTGATCTGTAGGCAACAGTCCTTCAGTTGCTTCTTCCAGGGGCCATTTTCTAAGGAAAAGCTTTTGGACAGTCTGAAGTGACCTCCTTTCTCTTCCTTCCATGGCTTGATTGGGTCCATAGGGCTGTACGTTTCTGAGAACTCATGGCCAAATGATAGTGAACCAAGTTCACTGACAAAGTTCACCAAGTTCAGTAAGGGTGAAGCTGGTTGAAAGGGCTCTGGCTTGACTATGCATGGAAAAGAGAGAACCAGAGCTAGAATTGCATACCAGGGCTTACATGCTCTTGCTAGCACTCTGTCATGGATATCCTGGCACCAGCTTCCATTTTCTCCTTTTCTCTCCCTCATCTTTGCTTCCCCGCATCTGTGGTACTGGAATTAGTGCTGGCTGTTCAGGAAAAAATGTTGTGGGTTGGGAGCCAGGCAATACCATTTCCTACGTCCTCAACTGGTCTGGCTCTGAGGCAAACCAAGGAACCTGTGTCTGTGGATATTATGGTTAGCAAAGGCTAGCCTATATATAGTTGGGTTGATGGCTTTAGGCAAGCTATGATAAACCATGATGTTCTTTGGAGAGGAAGAATGAGAGGGATTACAGTGACATGCTTTCAAAACCAACAATTAGTTTATGTTTTCAAAGTATGTCCACAAGTGGGGAGGTTGCAAAAACGTGTAATATTTTACAATCCTTACTGTAGAAATCTGTGCCTTTCTTTTCTTGTTCCTTTTGTTTTGTTTTGTTTTGTTTTTAAATACATGGGACTTGATCTTAGGCTTCATTGTGTTTGGAAACTGCGCATCATGTTGGACATATAGTTGGACATATGTGTCTGTTGGCCTGTATAAAAGATACAAAAAGCTTATGTGTCATTTGAGGGTATGAGGGGTGTAGAGGAGTGAACTTACCCAGTAACATCTAACTTAAATCTGCATGGTTGTTAAGAAGGGTGTGTCAGACAATCCCACTGCTGGATACGCAGCTGTTTGTCTAAAGGTCTCAATTAATTAAGATCTCTTTTGAAGAGAGCCTTGTTTATGGATCAACATTTCTTATGCAAGTGGGAGACAAGTAGCAACAGTAAACTTAACGGTATTTTTATTTGTTGACCTGATAGATCTCTCCTGTGATAATTGTCTGAGCAGGGTGGAGGCTTTTGCAACCTAACCACATACAGTAGGCAGAGTGGGAGAAGACTTGAATGGCAGTCTCTATTGCTTTCCAAGAGTGTATTTTCAGGTCTGGGATTTGAAGAACTACAGGTGTGCTGCAGTGCTGTTAGATTAGTTGTCCTTCCTTTCCTAAAACTGCTCATTTCCCTTCCTAATGGTGGGTAAGTAAAATCCGAATGGCCAGTGTCAGGTTCTTGTTTAAAAGGCAAAACCTAGATAATGATGTATACCTTGGTGCCTGCTTCACACACCTAAATGTTCTTGGTTTTCTCTTCTTTCTTGAAGCTGTATTTCTGGTATGGTTCTTACGGCATTGAACTATGGATATCACTAGCAGCTCTGTTACTCTGGTTTTGGACTTGTCTGTGTGAAGCTGCTGCCTTTCAACAAATGAGAGTGTCTCACTAGAAGCTCCTGATCTAGATGGTTTTGAGTGCTGAGACCCTGCATTGATGGAAGCAGCATAACACCTGTCTAGAGTATGTGCTAGCTTCTCTTGCTTTTTTGCCTTGTAAGTCAAGCTAAAACGGCCATAAGGAGCTCGGGTAGAAATTATTCATGGGGAAAGTCTTAAGACAAGAGCCTCTGCTCCCGCTTCACTCCTTGTGTTTTGGCATTTGTGAAGTGTGGAGGGCAGGATCAGCTAAAGCGAGGCAGCTGCCTTTCTCTGGCTGTTTCTGATGCTTCTTCAATACCAGAAATTTGAAACAACACTTTCCACTTCGGCAGAACAACACGTGAGCGTGATGCAGAGTAAGAGATTTTGTTCTATGCTGTCTCCTAGTTGCTGGTGTTATTGTGAAGACACTACTTATGTCCTTGCTTGGCCTTTTTTGATTCTTTTCCTCACCTCCAGTCCTTTCAGCTCAGCCAACAAATTTCACAGTCAGCCTTCCCACTCCTTGAGTACTGCTCAAAGTTCTGAGGAAGTAACATGCCATTGCTGTCGTTTCTAAGTTCTTCTCTGATAGTATTTGCTCGTTCCTTCTTAGGTTTGTGGAGAGAGAGAGGACTGCATGTGACTGCTTGGTGGTAGTTGTCAGGCATCTTACAGGATGAAAAGTAATGCAAAATGTGAGCATATAGAGAAGACTGAGAATCCAGTCTTGGAAGAAGATCCTTGTGTTGATAGAATACTCTCTAGTGTTTGAATATGGTATGCAGATGCATTTGAGAGAGGAGGTGGATTTAAGAGGGAAATAAAAGTGTTAATATGGTCAGCATGATGGTCAGGACCATCAGCTGTAGCATCAACTTGTGAGTGCCTACATGATTTTACAGAATTGGTTTTATGCTCTTTTTCTAGCAATGGGCTGTATAGTTTTGGCACTGGTTTTGTTCCAGGTAAGCTTGAAAACTTTTGGAAATCTCAGAAATTCAGACCCCTGTAACATTTATGGGAATGGCTTGGTTTGTGGCAAGAGGTGAAAAAGTGTTGTAAAGAGACCCAATTAATTCTCCAAATGTTTTGGAGAAGGAGGTCCTAAGGTGCTTACTTGAAAATCTAAAGAGTGATAATGGAGGCAGCCATACAAAATCAACTGCAAAATAGTTTTTTTCTTGATTTTGAGCTAAAATATGATTTAAACTAATATAGTGTAATCCATAAGATCTCTTAATCCCTTCATCCTAACTTTTTACGCTGTGACGAGAGATAACCTTTAGTATTTGTCTTTTATGAGAAACAATAGTTTTAATGCATTGAAGAGTTTTGGCAAAGTAGCAACATTCTTCACGTGTGAACATACTTGTCTGGTCCCTGTAATTGTTTTACAACACAATCTAAACATATGTTGAAAAAAAAAAGTCCAGGCATTTTTGCTGACTTTCTATTCGTTTAGGCTCTTTCTGTTAAAAATAATTTTCCTAAACAGTTTAAACACCTGGAGAGAATGGGATAAAACTTCTGATTGGTAGTGAGGACCAGTAGGTGTGATCCCATGAGTGACTCCTGACTGGTCTCTTCCACAGGACAGTTAGCCCATGGAAACAAGAAAATATTTGAGGGCATCTGTACTTAAGGTCTTTCAAAAAGCAGTCAGTGTTGGAAAATGTCATATGTTGAACATCTCTGCTTGGCATTTGAAGGCTTTTTCGTATCACCTTGTATCCGCAGGAAAATGAGAGAGAAATTTTATATGCCAGAGCATGGGCTGCCCTGCATGTTGTGAGATTCTGGTACCACCTTTTCCCACCAATTTCCATTCAGAGATCTGGACATTACCCCTTTTTCTTAGTCAAGGTGGACATCTCTACCTTAGGCTTAGGAAACTAGCTTTCGGTCATTTTATAAGGTGATTAAAGATTTGCACAAGTTTTCTCTGGCTGAGAAAGGACAGTGAAATTATTATGGTGATCTGATTTAACTAAATAAAATTTGAATACTGTTGAAAATCAGCTCTTTCATTACTTTTCCATTTACAGCTGCTGCCATCTCACTGGACATGTAGACTTGGGACTATATCTTGGACATCCATTTAGTTTCCCTTCACTGTAGGAAATCTGTTTCTTAAAATGCTTCGTGATACTGAGAGTGTATAAGTTTTCAGTTGTTTTCAAAACATTCTAATTTGTACTTTATTGACATTTTCATAGATATTGTTGAGTGTCATTACCAAAATGATTCAGCACTCTAAAGAGCCCTGGTACGCAGTGAGCAACAAAATGATGCATCTGTTTTATCTACTGGTTTTTGTCTGGCTGTCCCTCAAACTTGTTTTTCTAAGGAGTGAAATCTCTGCATGTTAGACTAATTACTACATGTCAGTTCCTTAACTCTTAAAAAGGCTTGGATGTCTGCTATCCAAAAGTGATGATGTCCAGTGATTTAGTCAAGGGTCCAAATATCTATTACACACATGCAGTTGAAATGAGGATTTCATTTTATATGAATGTGGTGCTAATTGCTGTCCCTGCAACAAGCCACAAATCAGTGCTCCCCCCACTGCTCACTTTAAGTGTTGTAGTGAACAATAGCAATCAGCATCGATGGTCCAATGTTGCCAATTCATAATTGCTCTTTGCCAGGTATATTTATTTACACCTATGCAAGAGTCAGCCAAAGTGGTACCAGGTGAGTTAAATCCATTTACTATTTCCTTTTGCCTGTTTTCATTGGGGCCTGACTTTGAAATTTGTGGAAACTTTGCTTTTGCCATCATTCACAGAGGAACTGACTGTTCTTAAAATTTTTCTTCCTCAGGAGGAGGTCTGCTTCTGCTTCTACTTTGTCCTCTCAGGTTACAGAACGATTTCTTCCAGTGCCGAGCTGTGCAAATACAGGTGTCCCTTCTAATTGCATAACAAGAATGACCAGATTTGTGTACATTTCCAGCTTTCTTTTTGTTTTTTTTTTTCTTTTAAAGCCTGAGACTGCAGCTGTGCTGAAGCGCACTGTTGAGGCTCTTATGGAGAGAGGAGCCATTGTGAGGAACCTAGAAAACCTGGGAGAAAGGTCTCTGCCTTACAAAATCTCCAAGCACAAGGAGCGCCACAGAAGAGGAGGGTATGCATGACGCATTTTTAATTAAAATCCTTTAAGTGCTCCTTTAAAATATGCAGAGGTGACTCTCATTGTTTGGTCTCCCTTGTGCTTTTGAGGAGTACACCTGTGATGTCTGTGCCTTCAGTAAGGTGTTGTGCAGCTGTCTGTGTGTGCTTATGTTCTGCTTCGAGTGTTTTGTGTCTTTTATTCTGTGTGCTGTCCGTGTTTTGTTAGTGTTTAGTCATCGTGTACAAGCAGCCCGAGTCCAGGCCTACAGAACTACTTGCCCTGACATACACAATGTTATTTTATTATGTCACTTTTACGTAACTGTTTTCCAAGCCAGTCAAGCTGTTTACTGATAAAAGTTGTACTTAATCTGCTGGTTGCTAATTGTCAGGATTGATTCTTTTTCCCTAATGCATCTGAACCAAATGTTAATTACCATGTGTACCCTGTAAGACTTGCTTGTGTTTCTGATATGGTTTTTGTTAAGGATGTTAAAGATAACCGGTGGTTTACAGGAAGTACAGTAAATGTAAATGAAGCTGGGAATTGGCATCTCGGATGTCAGGCTTCCCCTGCAGTGCTGGAGGAAGGTGGCGTGGATCCCACCTCCTGCTCGCTTACGCCGGTGTGTTGTTTCTCCTTGAGGCCACCTCCGAAATGGATGCTGGCTCTCTTGCAGGGACTGAGAAATGTTGCTAGGCAACCTGCACTGTGCTGGGACTGCCTGCGGTAATCAAAATAACAATTAGCTACGTGCTTCTCCTAATCCTTGTAATGCAACTGTGTGTAATCGAATGGTTGGCCAGCCTGCCTACCTACTGTCTTCCTTGAGGGATGTTTGGCACTGGGGAAGGCAAGGTGACTTCAGAGGTGCACCGTTGATGAAGCTCTTCTTGGATCATCTTCCTGGGGGTGACTCGCAGTTTCACTCCCTTTTCTGAGGACCTGTTCATTCTCCTACAAATTAGAAGTAGTGACAGCTGCCAGTTAAAGCAGACTGACAGAAAGGGTAGGGGAAGGAAGTCTCCACCACATGCCTGTTACTTAAACAAAAGTAACAGCATGTGGCCATGACTGTCCTGCATTCCTGTTCCGTGGTGTCCTTCAAAACATGCCTTGATCCTGCTAGTTTTGCGTTTTAGGTTGAAGTCTTTTTACCTACACAGGGGAGGTAATCAAAGCCTTGTCTTAAGACAGAATTACTAATTACCTTATCCTTCTGTTGGAGTAGAAGCATTTTATTAAAATCTTTTCTGATGGCTTCATCAGAACAAAGAGCTGGTGTTACTCTCCTTGTACAGATGGGGAGCTAAGGCAGAGGGATGAAATTTCATTAATTTTGGGTGCTTGCTTTGAGACTTTTAGCTTCTATATTTTTTTTCGTAGAGTACTTGATTAAGTTCAACATTTCAGTTTTCGCTTGGCTTGGGTGGCAGTACTTCTGCAAATCAGGCCCTGAGTTTTTAGACAGGGAAGCCAGGACTGGAGAAAACAGCAACCAGCATCACAAGTACTATGTAGCAGAGTTGGATAGAACTCCTTTCTTCAGGGGATCTTTCAGATACATAAACTAGCTTAACTCATTTACTGTAGCACATTACCTACATAATAAGCAGGACGAGGGGCTCTGTAGACTATAACCCTCCTCTTTGCAGAATCCTTGGAGCAGACATTTTGTGTTCTGAATGAGGCAAGGTTTTAGTAGCAGGTAATTACAATCACATCTTGAAGCAGGGGCAGGAAGCCATCAGACTAATGTTACCATCGCTGTTCCTCCTCCATCTCCCAGTTCAAGTGTCTCTAAATTGTTAACAGTCATTCTGCTTGCCCTGATTTGCATCTTCTGTATTTGAATATGACAGTTCCCTCCCCTGAGTTGCTTGGCTTCTTGAAAGGGAGAAGTAATTGAGAAGAGTGAGCTACAGGAAGTAGTTGTTTTGTGTGCTTTTAATTGGAGAGCTGAAATACAGGAGACATGAGACATTACAGGGGGAAGTGGCAGGCTCTTTCAGTACCTGCTAATGTGGGAGATTTTTATTATTGTAGGTTTTTCTGGGGTGATTGCAGTTCAGTTAACACGTATGGTGGATCTCTGATATGCTATACAATATTTTATGTGGTCTGGAGGATAAGTTACTGGGGACATTAGACATAATCCAGAAATATGAAGTGAAAAGTCAGTTCTTGATCTGCCTTATAAAACCAGACAGTTCTACTTTACAGCATCTGTGAAAAATAACCATTTTTTAAACAGAACAAAGTTAAAAAGAAAAAAAGGCTTTTCAAGATGCCTTGCGAATCTGAATATACACTTGTACTTACTAAGAAATCCGAAGGTATTTTCTCTTTCACAGCCAATTTTTACTTCTGTGTTCCCCGTCTTAGCAAGTTGGTGTAGAGTGGTGTATTAAGTAGTACAGAGTGCGTCACCTTTCTGTACTCTGAGCTTTTTCTGAAGTAGCTGAAGGGGCTTCTATAAGAGTGCAAATGGTACTGTTTGTCTAGGGGGGAGTGTTGACTCTTTCTAAGCTTTTAATTTTGTTTGGTTTTTGTTTTGTTTTGTTTGCTTTTTAAAATTGGTTGTGTTTTTTTTTTAGTTTTGTGACTCTTAGCAGAGCTTCGGCTTGTTTATTTTCCAGTATTACGTAGATGGTTGGAGACTTAGGATATGCTGAATCTGTTAACTTCCTTGCACCTCCTGGCTGGTGAATTATATGAAAATTAGCGGAACATGATATTTGTAGCAACACATTGAATGAAAATTAGTGCAATATAATGGTCATAGCATGGGTCACATGTTAATAGTGTTTCTCTCAGAGACAGCTCTTGTCCTAGTGACCACTGCACGAACCGTCTTCCTGCCGCTCAGTGACACAGGTTGTCCCCCATCTGCATGGGGTGTTTGCCTGAAAAACAAAACAAAGCAATCTTCCTCACCAGCATATTGACCTAGCTTTGCTGCCTTATAAAATTCTCAGAGCTATCCAGACTGTGTCCCTTAACATTGAATCAAGGGCCATCAGGAGGGCAGTGCCAGCTATTCACAGGTCAACTGAGATGTGCTGTGTGACATGCCTCAGAGCTGTCCTTCTCCCAGGCTTTTGCCATACGTTTTCTTAATTTAATTTATTCTGTTTTCAACAGCAATTCATGTCTTTATAGAGAGCATATTGTAAAACTGAGTGACTGACAGCGAAGGGACACACAAGTGTGACATGCACAGCAAAGCTACTACTGGACTTAAGCTGGTTTTGGTAGTGTCTTTAGTATCAGTAAAGAATTAAACTGGAAAATACATTTCATAGGTTAGTAGGAAGGATAGTTGTCTCCTTAATCAAGTGCTTTTTCCCCTTTGAGTTCTGTGATGCTTTGGCATCAGCTGTCTCGTGCATTACAGGCACATTACAAATTATAAGAATGTCCAGGAGACTTTGCAGAGAATGAGAATTTTACTGCAAATTGATCTGTAAAGCTGAGACTTTTCAAAGCCTGCCATAGGGGATTGTGGCCCACAGCTGTCACTGGAAATGAGCAGTTTTACTCTCCTAGGCAGCTTTGAAGACCTCAGATCATATGTATAATTGACTTGTTTCTTCTCAGGAAATGATATGCACTGAACAGGTGGTGCATGTGTATTGAGGGTATGCTAAAACAAATTTAGATCCTTCTCATGCATCTTCTTTGGCAGAAAACACCCTCCTTTTTTTAGAGACATAATATTGCATTTAAGTAATTAAGAAAATAGTATGTTTCAGGAGCTGTGCGGATATGTCTGAAGAATCAAACTTTTAAATCACTGGTTTACTGATATTTTGAACCGAAGTTGAATTAACTAATTCACATTTATGGTATTGATTCCCGTAGTAGAACACTAATATTCTGGTTTTAAAAGTATTTTAAGAGCCTGATTTAAGTAACGTCTCACAAAATTGTAACAAATGCTATTCAACTTATAGTTGAATAAAATGTGACAAGGGCACATTGGTTCCAGTGTGGATCAGGTATGTACATTTATTTGAGGCATTGAGCTTGGGTGACTTGCCTATGGCTACTTTGTCTCTGAGAAAACAGTGGAAGAATTTAAATAAGAATTCCCAACTTAATCTCCTAATGGGCAATAGATTCGTGCCAAATATTTGTTTTGCTAGCCATTACTTGTTTAAAATTTTTAATGAGTGATATTTAAATTGCTTTTAACATGTTGCATTTTTTTAGTACTGTATTACATGTGTCTGGAGGTGCTTGTTTCTGGAACAAACAAAAGTGAACTGATTTAAATAAGGTGTGTACTAGTATTTGAATTCAAGAAATGTTAAACTCTCTACTTGTTTGCTGTTTAAGATGATACGGAAGCATTGAATCCCTCAGAGCAACTTTCAAATAAAGTGTCTATACTGAGGCTGAATGATGACTCTGCAGAACCGTTGCTGCATATTTGGTCAGTGCTAAGCTGAAGAATATCACAACTGCTTGTAAGAGGATAGATCTCAGTAGCACAGCCTGTGGGTTTGCTCTTTGTGGCATACCTGTTTTCTTTGGCCTTGCCAGGCTGTTCCTTAATCATAGGCTTGTGACACTTAATGCTTCAGGGCAGTGGATAAAGGAGGTGGTTTGGAGGACGTGGTTGGTATGTAGGATATTTTTACTTTAGAAGAGATGCTGCAAGAGTGGCTGCAAAACAGATCTTTAAAAAAGTAAGAATCAGACACTCCTTTGGGAAGGTAATGGCTCAAACTTTTTGTAGACCTGCAATCTATTAAACTGGAAGGTGCTGTGTCTCGGTCTTTGGGGAGAAGAAAGTGTCCAGGTGTAACTGGGTTTGGAATACTTGGTATCTTGCCATCCTCTAGAAATTTCTTGTTAGTGATTTTATTTCTCCTCTCCAAATGTTGCTTCCATTGTTGCTTTTGCTATCTCTGTTGTAGAAGAGATGATATTCATCAGCTTGCTTGGTGCTCAGATTTAGTATGGTTTTGTAAATTGGTAGAGCATTGTGGCCTTTGCCTTCTACTTTTTTTGTGTATGTGTGTGCTTTCCCCTATTAAATCTACCTGTAATACAGTAATGTTTTTAGACCTCAGATTTTTATTATTTAAGTTACTTTATTTGTGAGTTTTCCAGCTGAACTGTGCATAATTCTCATTATTCATAACAATTTCCATGTTCTGTTTGCCAGTTCTTCATTGCCTTGTTGTTTTTTTTCCCTTTCAGATTTGATTTTGAAAAGATGGCAATTTTCCTTTGTTATTTGCTTGCTTGTCTCTTAAATCTTTTTGTTTTGCTGTTCAGTCTCAGCTATCTCATCAACCCACTTGTTCTCTGAAATAGCAGACTTCTCAGGTCGTACTTTTGTTCTTGCTGAGTTGTGTTTGGGAACTTATCTTAACGTGTGCATGGGGAATTTTCAGTAGGAGGCATGCAGGGACCTTGGTGATTGCCAGGGGCCAGTGAGGAGCACAGGGTACATACTGAGAGCATCTAATGGGATCAGGAGTCAGAAAAAACAGCTTGCAATGTTAGTTGGAGGCTATCCTGGCCTTCCCACAAGTCATTCCCAGCTCCTCTGGGTGGTTTAGGGTCTGAAGCAGTTGGTCCACCTGCGGGAGCACCTTGTGTTTTGTCTTCATTATGTGGTGCGTGATGTAATGCTGTTTTGCCAAAATGTATGCTCAGGAAAGGGGACATGACTCTCCCATTTCAGGGTGACTTGGTGGCCCAGTGCCCAAGAAAGAGAATTATTAAGAGGAATATTTCAGTAATTAAGGATCATGTTGTTTAAGCGATTTGAATATTTTGGAAACATCTATGTAAATTACGTTACATGTTCAAACATTTCCTCTTTCCATAAAGTATCTGAGCTTAGGACACAGCTCACTTTTAAAGAAGCAGCTTGGGGCAGAATAATATTCCATGTGGACAAGAAATGCTGAAGTGTCTTCCAGTAACCCATGCTGTCTGGATACAATTTTATTTACTTTATTTGTAAGAATAAAATAATACATTACCTGTCAGAACTGTTCTCTGGAGTGTTTACAAGTTTTAACAACCCTTCTCTTTTCTCCAGCCTGGAGTAAAATACAAAATATTGCATAGTTAAAGGACTTCATCATGCAGATAAATGTACCAACATGTTTAGCTTCTCAGATAGACTCTCTTGATTTTCATGGCTGTGGAAGACCAAAGAGGAGGAAAGTAAAACGGATCAAGAGGTTGCAAAACAGATGAAAGAAGCTGCAAGCTTTCTTTCTTAATAGCACCAAACTAAATTTATAGCTGATGCACAACTGGTTTTATTTGTTTCAGTTCAGATTGTAGAACATCTTGAACTGTTCCAGCAAAGAGGGGGGTCTGTAATGCACTTGGGTGAGAACTAAACCGCTTTTAATATTTGACTATTAGGCACATTTTTAGTATTTTCTGCTAAATTGTTTGTCTTCTTCCACTAGATGGGGCTTTCTTCATTGATGAGTTGAACCATTAGTTTTCCTTCGAATGCTTTTGTCCAGATGCACATACAAGCAAATGTCCATGTGCCTCAGGTATCGGAGCACTGAGATTTTTTTTTTTTCCTCCACCTTATCTGTGGGAGCGCAATTTGCAATTTTGGTACTTTCCAGAAGAAATGGCACTGTGCAGTAGTTGATGGTGTTGAGATGGCAGTATCGTTTTCTGATGCACTAAATTCTGTAGCATTCTTGTGCAAGCACATAGATTAAATTTGATGGCTGGTTTCAAATAGTGGGCTTAGTGAGATGGCAATCAGTCACCATTTTGGTTGTTTTTTTAAGCTGTCAGTTATACAGAAGGCAGAGAATAGACACGAGCAGAATTAATACTTGCTGTGTAACTTCAGCCTTTCTCAGAACAATTCTGCAGACTTTTCAAATGCTGCCCAGGGAGCGTGACTTTTCAAATACTCTAAATAGGTCACTGGTTTCTGTTTTGCAGTGTAACAATATTTTTTAAATTTTTCTTCAATGCTGCAAAATATCTTTCCTTTATTTAATTAGCTTAATGACAGGTGCCTATGTATGCAATTTGGCAAATGAAATTTCTGAAGACTGTGGATGGTAAAATGTATTATTCCCCAAAGTACTTGCTCATTGTAGATTTGCATCATCGCTGTGGCACAGCCTATTTTACTAAGGTACCAGCTTTCGTTTGTGATCTGGTACTTCTCATTTGCTGTCTTGGTGATTTTCAAGGGTGATCCATCTATTCCATGTGCGTTTTTTAAAGCTAAAAGTAACACATACCCTAGTCCTTCCAGCTACAAAATGATAATCCTTCTGAGCATGAACTTTCCTGCTTGCCCTGCTGAGGAAGGGTACCTACCACCAAACTCGAGAAGTTAAGCAAACCACTTCACATCAGCGCAGTGGTCCCAAAGATGAAGTGATGATTCAGGTAGCAAAATAATTCCATTAATATAGATTTACCTTAATGAGAATGAATGTCCAACTGTTCTCACAAGATTGCCTCAGCTTGCTTTCATCCAGGTAGTTTTCTGTTTCCTTGTTTGATGCTTCACCTCTACCTGTTCCTCAGAACATATTTTTTCCTTCGTATTTTCCACCTCCCCACTGGGGAATCTTACTTAGACTTACTACCACTATGTAAAGGAGTAATTTAAGCATACAGGCATATTTTGGGCACAACCACGGAACCACACAACCTCTTCCAAGTCTGCTGTACATGTGTTTTTCCCTCAGCTACCCAGACTGACCAAGTCATATTCTAGGAGGATTTAAAAGTGATTTTCAATCCAGGTACTTTTCAGGGTTCTTTGAAGTCCTAGACCGCCCCTTTGAAAGCAAACTATTTGAGTATCCTTAGGACTCAAGATTCAAACAGTGTTGAAAAGGATAAATTAAGCCCCCAAAATATGCAAAGGCATGTCTTCTTTTACTTGAGATCATATTTTAAATTTTTTTGAGTTAATGCATTGTTTTAACATGTTTCAGCACATAGTCTGGTCTCCTGTATTTAAATCATCCTCCTATTTACAGTTGAGCACGATGACAAAAATAACTGTGGTCTCATAGTGAATCAGTGGAATTTTCCTGCATTTCTCCCCTGATGACTCGGCTGACTCTTAGAGAGCCTAAATGCTTTCGCATTTTTGCTTGCAAGAATGAGGTGGTTTCCCTCCTGCATTCTTGTATTTTTCCCTGTCTGTAAGTCTCTCTGGGATATGGTTTTGTTTACTACACAAACAGTAGCTACAGCGTTGCGTATCGGGTCATAGATCACTGCCTGAAATTAAGGTTACTGCGTGCCTTATTGAGGGTGGATTAAATCCCCCCCTGTGGCCTCATGACAGCTGATTAAAATGTGTATATTTGGGGGGGAAGGGGTTCCCGCTCTCCTGAGGGATTGCGCTGTCAATTGTGTTTGATTATGGCTTTTGCAGCTGTTAGTTTATTCTTTCTTTAATGAAGAAATAATATGTTTTATGCTGGCCCTCTTTTCATTCTCTTTTTTTTGGTACAGGAAGACAGATGCTGCTTGTTAACATTGAAGACTGGTACTTGTTTTTAAAAACTCGCGTTGTCCCCAGTTACTGCAGTTTTGTATTCTCGGATAAAATACCTATTCTGTGAGGAGTAATGAAGATAGGCTGTAACAGCTCATCCTCCCATCCCCCCTTTCTCCTTCAGTTATCAACAGTGCGTCAGTGGAAATTTCCACCCTTTGCTAATGTGAGAGAAAGCACAAAGTTGCAAATCAGCCTTTGGAGAAAAAAACCCAAACCACTATCACTGTTTCAGGAACACAATAAAAAGCAGTATACGACTTGCAAGCAGAAATCAAATTAAGTTCTCTAAGTGGGACTAAAATGGTGCAGCAAAGAACACTGTTCTCAATACAAACAAATGCTCTTGCTAAGGGATGGGAGCATGAAAGTGGTGGTGGATCACCAGCCAGAATTTCTCCCCCCCCAAGCCTCCTTTCTGATAGTTGCAACTGAGAGAGGATTTGCAAGGCTTGTTCCAAAGGAGAAGAGTTAAGTGGCATCTGTTGAATTTATCAGTGGCTTTTAATGTATTTAACAGAAAATACAGCTTTCCCTTGTTAAAGGATGTGCATCCTTCAGAAGCTGCTGTGCAGCATTTCTAAGGAATTGTCCACCCTTAAAAATTATCTCCTTAAACTTTTAACTGGGTGGCATCTCCTAATTCTGAAGATCAGAAAATGGTAGGCAGTGTAGTTTTTCCAGATATGTTAAGCCAAATCGTATTCTTCGTTGAAGCCTGTGAGGATTTGCGAGGAGCACTTGAGCCCACCAGAGCTCCTCTAGAACCTTCTTGAGGCAAGTTACTGCTGTAACTCTCAGTAGCCCTGCTGCAGTCAGACGAGCAGCACCTTCGCTGATGTGACCTGGCACTGGTCCCTTGGCTTCAGTGATGCTTGGCCACAGCCCGCATCAGTTTGGCATCTGTTCTGGAGGGCTTGTTGCTGCAGTACGGGCTGCAGGGAGAATTTTTTTGTCATAAGACCCTTCATGTACAAAAATTCAGTGCTTCCATCTGGTCTTTCTGAAAAAGACTTCAGAGCTGAATTGTGGCTGTTAATGTATATGCCTGTGTAACAGTTTCAGCGTTAGGATATCTGGCTAAAGGGAAGCTTCTTTGCTGTGTTTTCCACAGGTGGATTCCACCCCTTTGCAGTAATCCAGCACGTGCTGATTGAGTCATTTCTGGCCTTACATGTCTCCTGTCTAATGTTGTTGGTGTAACTTAGTGTAAAGCATTTAGCTGGATGAAAATGAATTATGTGCAGCATGAGCAACCTAAATGTCTCTGCTGTTGATGACCCCGTCTCCTGCTCTGACTCACAGTTCAACTTCTGATCTTGGATACTTACCAGCCGAGGTTACTTTTATGAAGGTGGACTGTGAAGTCCTATAGTTGACTTAAGAATCCATATCCTTTGCAGAACCACGTCCTCTCTGTTATGTACAATTTTTAAATCAAGCTGGGATGGTTAATCCTGCTTGTGTAATATGACTTCATATAAGGGATATCACTTTCAGGTTCTGCTTCATGGGGAGGTCTTCTTGAGTGGACTAGAAAGAAAGGGGAGCTTTAATAACAGGACTCATAACGAGTAAGATGAAATAGCTAGGTGGTAGGTGCTGTGCTATCAGTTTAAATTACTGATAGTCTTGGAAACAAGGGGAGTGGTCAGTTCTCTTCAGTAGGATTTCTGAGACAGTTGCAGTGCCTTTTTAATATGCTGTAGTTAGTGCCTTGCCAAATGCAGCCAAAGTGATTAGAAAG
Organism: Dromococcyx pavoninus; assembly: GCA_033558185.1. Lineage (NCBI taxonomy): Eukaryota > Metazoa > Chordata > Aves > Cuculiformes > Neomorphidae > Dromococcyx > Dromococcyx pavoninus. The sequence goes on from JAUMJL010000595.1 coordinate 107,890, forward strand.
TGTTCTGGTCACAGGTCTATTGAAAATGCTGGTTCATTCACAGTGTTTCAAGGGAGGAGGGATGGGCAGTGACATGGCTTATTCTTTGTGTTTGTATGATGGCTGGCACTGGGTCGCTCGTAAGTTGCACAAACAGTAGATATGATGTTGCTAATGAATTTAAGGTACATCTCACATTAAGAAACAGAATCTGAATTTGCATATCTGAGAATAACTTAATGCGCAGTGTGTAATTGTATCCTTTGTCTGAATGGGGCTCTTGGAGTGCAGTACACTCTTTGCTTGTTTGGATGTACTGGAGTTTTATATAGTTGAGCTCATGAAGAAGGCGCTTCACTGAAGCAAAGGAGTTTATTGCAGAAGTAACCTTGGTGACCTGAGATATTATTGGGGAGCAACACTCTCCTTCCCATGGGTAGGCGGCCGGCTTTTCTTTATAGATGTTAAAGATAGCTGTGTGGTGGACATGAAGTGCCTACTTGCAGCAGTGCATTTTATGCCTGCTGTGCTTGTCTGGAAGTAAGACCTTTTCAGTCCTGCCAAGGTCAGCATGGCAGCATGTTTGTCAAATCCCAACTGTACAAGTAGGCGCTGCTTGTACGGAGCTTCAGCTCCCACCTTCTGATTGAAAGATGGTGCCTAGTTTGGGATAAGTCGGTCTCCTTGAGTTTCTTTTAATTTCCATTCAGCTCCAAAGCAGAACTTAGAAGGAAGAAACCTGTCTGTACGTATATATGCTTGAGATGTTTCACACTGGCATCTGTTACCCAGAATTCGAAGGAGGATGTGTGTTGTAACTGAAATCAATGTGCCACCCAGGGTTTTTTTTAAGACTGTTCAAATCCAGGTGTGGAAATGAATGGAACAGGTACAAGAAGAGTAAGCTCTCTTTAATCTCCTTGGGTAAGCAGTGCTGTGCAACAAAGAAAAGTGCAGACTGAGCGTGCTTCAGTTGAACTTTTCTTATTTGAAATCAAGATAACACCGAGCTTTCATTTAAAACAATTCTAGTACCAAAATGTAAGAAAGTATTAGAAAGCTTCATTTAAGAAATCCCACAGAACTTGAATTAAAGTTGTTGCAGTACAGGTGGCTTGCTTTATTGTGTGTATGTTTCTCATTGCAGGTATTTTTTGATAGACTTAGAGGCCCCACCTTCGATTGTATCGACCATGATGGATCATTTAGGACGTGATATTGATGTAATTAGACGTGCTTTTATAAAGTATCCCGTATCAAAGACAGAAGAATGCAGTGGCATAATCCCAGTCGACAATGAAGATAAACTAATTGCCAAGAAGAAATGAATATTACAAATAGCATGTTTGTAATCTTATAAAAACTTTTTTATTCCTGCTTTGGAAAACAGTTGTGATAACTAATGTCCATCAAAAATAATCAGTTTGGGCCATGCTATGTGTGTGGTATAGTACACTCTCTTAAGTTGTTGTAACATCTGACATTTCTTTTTGTTTAAAATAATTTGAATAGACTTAGTTTGTATGCTTATCTTGATATTTGACAACTCTGAAAGCTGGTTTTGTTTTCTCTTAGAGCATTACATTGATAATGAAGATTTATCCATCATCAGAATGTTAAGAATAGCATTCTTCTCCAAAGACAGATTACTTCAGAATATGTATATTTACATAAGAGATTAAGAAGTCTACAGTGCTACAGTGTAAATATAGCAGTATATGATATGATTTGTTGGAGGGGGTTTTTTTGGTTTGTTTTTGGAAAAAGGTAATAAAAAACGCGTTTAAAAATAAAACTTGACTCATTTTTTAAAAGTAGAAAAGGTACAAAAAAAAATAAATTACACTGCCAAAACAAACACACGTCATACTCCTTTCTTAAAGGTAATAACTCTGTTCAAAGTACAGGTAAAAAATTACTTTCTATAGAAAAGGCCAGAAACTTCCAGATGGCAGCTTAGAGAAAAACAAAAGAATAAAAGATGCTTTGTTTTACCATTAGCTAGACCCAAGTGGTCATTTCAAACTGAGAAAAATGTTAGGACCAAGGTCTTAACATATATTTTGTCTTTCTTTTGCTCTTGTGAAACCAGGAGAAAAGGCAATGCATGTGAAAGATGACATTACTGTAGTAAAACTTTCTGCAGGTCTGACAAAGTCAGTAGTTTCCAGAGGATCTCCGTATTTTCTTTGTGCTAGTGAAGGAATGCACTGCCTCTTTCTCCTTCTTGAAGGAGTGTATGCGTATAGTTATTTCTGTAGAAGAAAGTAAGATGATGTAATACATGGTTAAGCAGAGAGGATATTCCTCGTTTGAATGGGCTTCATCCAGAAGCTGCTTCCTGTGGCACTCTGGTATTGTGCGTTTTCAGAGGGAAGGCCTGTCTGGAGGCCAAGGTCAGATTCCCAGAGACCTGTGACAGGTCTCTCTGGTGTGGCTGCTCTCTAGCATGCTTTCAGCCCAGGTTTGTCTCTCTTTTTCTTGGAGGTAGGTGGGTCGTGTTTTTTTGGAGGGGATGCTTCTTTTTTCCTTGGATGCAAAGCTTCGGGAGGGAATAAGCAGCTTTCTTCTGAGTATGTTCTTTTTTTAACAGAAAAGGTGCAATAGAAAAATGAAAGAGGAATTTTTCTTTCTGTGTTTAGGAGACATGAATGTGTGTGTTTTTATGGGTTTTGTTTTTTCCTGGTGTTTTTTAATGTTTTTAAATCTGCTTTTCTTTTTAAGAGCAGGCTGTCACATTTTGTCTCTTCCCTGGAACAAAATGTTAGAAGAATAGAGGGAATGCACTACACGCTTACTGAAGTTGGTCCTGTATTAGATGTGCTTTTATTTTTGTAGTTACTGCCAGTTTCAGTCATGTGGTTGCTGTCTGTACTGGTTCCTGCTCCTGGCAGAGTGTTTCTTATCAATGATTTTTGCTTGTAGGACAGACCTTCCTTCCACACAGTGTGAGCTTAGCCACAGCAGGAGCTGCAGGTTTGTAAATCTGTGCTATGGGTTTGGCTCCCTGAGCTTCCTTTTCTGGTGGGCTGCTGAAAATTATGATTTGCAGCATAGATGCGCAAACTACACGTAGGGAGATAGAGTGCTTTAAAGAATGTTTCTTACTCAAAAGTTTCTCAGAAGCTTTTCTTAAATAGAAACTGAACAGAAAGCCTATACTTTAGAATTACTTTGCCTCTGGCTAGGACTTTGGGCCCTAGATTTCATCTGAGTAGAAAAGAGAATATATAAGCTTTCAACTTCATGAAGAAGATTGCCAACAGAGGCTGTTGTATGATGTTGTATGATGATATAGATGTTGTATGTTTGTCTTTATTCAGTTTCCTTTAACGTAGTATTAAATTGGGCAATTAATTTGTTCCAATTTCTAGGTTGATGCCTGCATTCCGTAGGAAAATCCTAAGTGTTTATTAGGGATAAGCCTGTCAGTTTATTATTAAATACGTGACATTATTTGTTGTGAATTAGGACCTTTGGGCAGTGAGACATTCATGCCCCTCTTCTGTGGGGCCCATTTCTGATCTTAAGAGAAGATTGATGGATGTCAAGAGCAGAAGACTTAGGCTACTGAGTCCAGCTCATCCCACGAGTGGGTCAGCAGTAACACACATCTTGGATGCGGCTCATTCCAAAGAAACACAGCAGTACTGGCTCTGAGAGAAAGTGGTCTCCAGTGGACCGCAAAACAAGGCGTAAGGAGATTTTACCAAGTCCTGTTTTCCTGTTTTCTGAGGTACTGAATGTGCAAAGGGGAGTGACTGAAAGTCATCTTTGCCTTTGAGATAGAAACACTGACCACTGAAACCAGTGGCCGCAAGCAGAGCCACACTTGCTGAATGGGTGCGCGGTTACATGAGCACTGGAGCTTTCTCAGCAGCAGGATTTATTTATAAAAGTTCTGCTGAATAGCTGGCTCTCAAATGGATGTACTATTTTCTTCATAATTGATAGTTTCTAATATGAACTTTTTTTTTCTTTTTAATAGGTGGTGGGGTGGGGGAGACTAAGGAAGGAGTCTTGGGTTGCAATTTGTTTAGCCCAGTCAGCCACTCAGACTGGTAGTTAGCTATTTTGGGAAACTAATGCATAACAGTGTGTGCCTTCTCTCTTAATAGCTGTAAACGCAGGAATGGATGCTGGAGTGTATCAGAAGATTTGAGCAGTTCTGCATCTGAACAAACAATCTGAGTTGTGACATGGAAGAAAGCAAGTAACTGTACCCTGAACGATCATAAATTCTCCCTACAGGGAAAGGGAAACCTTAGGATGTCTCTCAGATGTGTTTCCCTTTTTGATCATTCATAGCTGCTTTGTCCCACTGGGCTGCGAGCGACTTGTTCTCCAAGAGCAAAATTTCAGGACGCTATGTGATGTCACTGGAGAGCCAGAAGAGTCTGTGTAGCCAGACCCTGGCCAAATACCTAAAATATTAAACTCCATTGGCATTCCCTAGGGCCTAAACAGTTTAAATAGCAGTACTTTAAATTTTGTTTACCAAAGACTTCAATAGTGAAAGTCTTTGACCCTTCTTTAGGTTATGTTCCCGTGTGTATAAAATAAGTTCTTATATACTCCTAGATACCTTGGGTTTTTTTTGTTTGCAGAATATGGGGATACACTGAGTTGGGTAAGTATTAAAAATAACATCTGGCAGTTCTGGCTCAGGAATGCTTTTTCTTTACCATCTTAACCTTCAGCAAACAAATGAGCACAAGTGGTTTTATGGTGAAGATATTGCTTATGTCTTCAATCACTCCTTTTTCCTGGTTTTTCACTCTTTCCCTGCTGAATGTTGCACTCCTGGTGGTTTCTTCAGCAGAGAGAGGGCACTGCACTGTCAAAAGTACTCAACACTCTGCTTGCAAAGCACTCGATGCGGCCACTGTCTTCATCCCAGGAACTTTGCGTATACCAGGATTTATTCCCATGGACTGAAGAGTTCACCTTCCGTACATCAGGCTAGTCTGTCAGAATCCCATGTGTTGGTAGTGTGAGCTTAAAGAATTAAAGGATCCTCAGTATCAGCAGAATATTTCTGTCACTGAATGTTTTAGTGGCACTCTGAAAATCTTCTTTCAGCTGGACTTTTACTTGACAGTGGACTGTTGGAGCTGCAGGCTGAGTTGGGTATGAGAAGCATGCAGGGATATGTTGCTTTGGTAATCATCTGAGGAGCAATTAGAATGGCAACAGTTGAAATGACTCATGGTCTCCTGCTGTTGAATCTAGGCTTTGATCGCTGAAACACATCACCTGTCACTTAATGAGATCAGTTTCTGTTTAATAAGTTGCTACAAAGTCTTCCTTCATAACAGTGAAATTTAAAGCAGTGAAATTAAGCAGGAAGTTACTCCTAAGACATAATCAGTCTGCCACGCATTATTTCTGCTCAGAGAGGCTCCTAGGATCTGTCCAGCACTGCCACTTCTCCAGCATGAATGTTCAGAGTCATAAGACAACTCTCCCAGATATTTTGAACTCAGTGCGTGTAATTGTGGGCTTAAAAATCATGACTATTGTTTAAAATGTTAGGTTCTTTTTATTGGCCTTTTAGATTTTATGATTCACTTTTTTTCAGACTTTTTTTGCTGGCATGATTTTCATGTAACATCTGACTGAGGAGCTCTCAGAAAAACACAGCTATAGCAAATGAGGTGCTCGGTAAATTCATCGGAACTGGTGCTGTGTGCCTCCACCCACTGAAACAGAACAAGGGCAATTAAAAAGGGAATTGTTATTGTGTCCTTTCCTAGAATTCTGAAGTTTGGATAGGATAAAAGCGCGAATTGATATGAAGCCAGAACATGCATTTTCCCAACTGCTGCACAAAGGGAAGACTGAAAATGTGTTGCTCTCTGTGACCTATGTAACGTGTTGCTTTCTTAGTGCTGCTTCAACAGACCTTTGAAAACACACAGGCTGCAGCTGATGGGCCACTTTAGGCTAATGCTGCTTCTGTTTGCACACCTATTTGTACAGCACTGTGGAGGAGTGGGAGAGTCACCACTTATTGAATACTTGCGAAGAGGGGGAGTGAGGCATTGACAGGTTCCAGTTCTGGAGTATCCAAGGTTGCCTTCTAAAAGCATTTTTAATGGAAGGTAATGCTCACTGGAAACCTGGGAGAGCTTTCATCCCTGTTATTTTTGCATTGTGCTTAGGCTGCCAAGTCAACTTGGTTGGAGAATGCTACCTGGCACACAGAAAATCTGGCTTATTAAAATCTTAAACACGTTTATGTTGGTGATAGTCTTGTGGCATAGCGTGGCTCCACTGAATCAGTAAGAGGCCTCCGGCTGAGTTCTGTGCAGATGTATCCTGACAGTATGATGCACTTCTCTCCTAAAAGGGAATCCTTTATCTACCTTAGCAGGGTTTGCAGACTTCTGGCCTTTTGCTAATGGAGATTCACATGATGCTTCTGCATAGGTCCTGGTTGCTGCACCTTGGAGAATGCCTAACACATGCAGGGCTCTCATGAAGCTTCTGACTTTGATAATGAGGTATGTTCAGCTCAGTTTTGTGCTGATGACTGATGTGAAAGTAACGTGCAGGGAAAAAAAGGCTTTAATTTTGAGTTTCCCTTCGCAATTCACCTTGAAAGCAGCAGTGAGGTGAGGCAGGGTGGAGAAGACTTGTTGCATACTCAATGTTCTCACAGACTGCCTGCTCCACTGTTTTTTTATATGTGATGGGCAGAATGAGAATGTGGTGTATAATCTGTTCTGTCTGTATGCATTGCTATCTGGGAGATATATGACTGAGGAAAATGTAAGGAACAGGGTGTTTATTATCTTATTAATATATGGGCATCATTCCCATTCTCTTACTCAGTGAGTGGGAATGCCATGGAAAAAATACACTCACTCCTTAAATGCCAAGGAAGTAGGCACCTTAGAAGTACAAGGATCTGTAGCACTGAGGTGGAGGAATGAATGGTACTGAGCATCCTGCTGAACAGTCGGTGGCTGCAGCTGTGCTTGTAATGGACCACACTGGGTGAAAAGCGTGATGGAGAAGGGTGTCAAAGGAGTAAAGGGTCTGCGTGGAGAGGCTGAAGGGACCCAAGCTAAGTACAGGCCACAGAGGCATGTAGGAATGTTGAGGGGAAAACCCAAAGTGGATCCCTCTCTCCTGCCCTGAAGCAATCTGAGTGTTTGCACGGAGGAGTACTGAAAGCAGCTGGTAGGCATGGGACTGTGCCCAGTGTGCTCAAAGTGTAGACACAAGACTGGTGCTGCATCAGCATGCTGGAGAAGAATCAAACCAAAATCATTTGATCCTCCAACTTGCTAACTACGAGGAAGGGTAGGATATTGCAAGTTGTACCAGCCACTGGAAAGTACAAATGGTTTGCTCTAGTAATCCCTGTAATCCCTTACAAATAATGCCTTCCCCTATATTGATGAAAAAAAATTACATAACAGCTACACCCAGCCAAAGGGAAAAAATAAACAAAACATAAAATCAACCAGGGCACTCGTGATGCTGGTCAGATTCATCTGAGCCGCATTAGGAGAGCTTAGGATTCCTGCCAGAGAAAGAAGGACTATTATCAGGAAGGAAAATCTGCATAATCTTGGGCTGGAAAAGTGGTTTTCAAGAAACACCAGCCCCCCAGGCTTGCTCTGTCAGGATGCAGGCTGAGCTGGAAGGTGGAGGATTGGTACATTGGGTTGTGTTCAGCTACTCATTCATAAAGGTCTTTCACCCTGGAGTTCCTACATTGGCCTCCAGATCAATAGGGGCTGCCTCTACTTTGATGTGGTGACTCTCCCATGTTCCACGTGAGTGAAAAATTGCATTGACACCCTCATTATTCTTCGATGAAAAATGATTTAGTGGATCAGTAGACAGACCAGGGAAGGATTTCTCTCCCCAGTCTGGATACACTGGTAAAGCTGCTGGGAGATATTTGCAACACATCCGAAGGAAACTGTTCTCTGGTTGGAAAATTGCAAAAGGACCTTCAATTGCCAATTGATGGGCATGAGATTTGTCTTTAAAAGGTATTTGTTCAATGTACACTTAGATGCTTGGGGTTGTCCTGAGATGTTACCGTGTCTCAGGCTGTGCTTTGGGCTGCAATCCACAGGGAGTCACCTGTGATTGACAGAGCTGGCAGTAGTGCCCATTTCATGGTCCTTGGATATGGCAAATGGGTTATGGAGTGCACAGAGAGACATGGCCAGTGAATGGTAGTGCTGCACCTGCCTTTCTCCTTCCTTTTTACCTGCTTTAGCCACCACCTGAAAAGTACTCCCCCACCATTCTCTGCTACCCCTGCCTAGAGACAGTCAGCTCAGCAGCCCGGAATTCTGGTGAGACTAGGGCTTAAATGTTGGTGGCAAGCCAGAATGAGGTGTGGACAGATATCTTGTGATAAAGATCAGGGATGTCACAGCTAGTAAATGGGTAGATCAGGGCCACCATGACTTCACTGCTCGTCATAAGTTCCTCCTTCTCTGTCTCCAGGAGAAAAGTTGTATGTGGTTTCCTCCTGCTCTGACCATGTGCTGGGAGGTGCATTCACTCAGTGGGCAATCAATTCCTGCCTGGTTTGGAGACAGCACCAGTTGGGCTTGTCCCTCTGCAGCACCCTGGCTTTGTAGCTTAGGTTCCAGGCTGAATGGAGGGGGCTTGGCTAAGAAAGGGAGGATGAGGAAGGTAGCCTTGCATGTGGCAAAACGGTGTCAGGCCCCGGCATGTGGTGCCTGGGGAGACTTGCTGGGCTGACTGGTGCTGCCTGAGCTCTGCATGGGTGGAGGAAGTCTGTGGTCCTGATGGCAGAGGAAGTAGCAAGCGGGACTCGCTTCTGGAGCCCGATCTTGCTGTGGTGCCCCAACACTTGTGCACCGGGTGACGTGCAACTTCAGGAGACACAGTGTCTGTGGTGGGGCAGGGAGTAGTTTGGGTGTGCAGTGGTTTGGCTGGTGCTGTGTTATCCTGTGGGTGCGTAAGGGGTTTGGGCAGCTCTGGGAAAGCCACTGATGAGGTTCCCAGCCTGTTGTACCAACTAAGGGGATTTTGTGGCATCCTTGCAGACAGTCTGAGGCCAGGGCAGCATGGAGGGTCAGGGAAGGGGTGCCAACAAGGCAGCGTCAATGCAGCCCACCTTTCCAGTTGAAGAATGTTGCAGCAGGTTTCTCTGAAGGCTTTCTGTGCCTGGTGGGTGAATCACTCCTGAGAAGTGTGGCACGTCTTGTGTAGGTCTTTGCTGCCAGCTTCTCCACAGCGTCCGCTGACACTGAGTAATCGCTTGGAGATGAGTGGGGCTGATGACTGTGAAGAGGATTGTAAATCAGGGCACTGTAATTGCTCCTGCACGTGACATTTCTCTTGACCTCTAGGAACTCTAAAAACAGTTGTGGTCTATAACCCCCAGTTAACTGCACTGTGAAGAGCAAGAACCCCCTCTGAGTGCTATTATGACCTGAATTACATGGTCCCTTAAACACTGCCATTTAAGAAAGTACAATAGTGGTCTTCCTCATTTGAGAATCCACAGAAATGTTGTGGGTTCTTTTAATGGTAAATGCGGCCAATCCACTGAAGCCAGTTGGAGTCCATGGTAGATGATTCTACCAAAAGTATTTGCTAAGGTATTTTTGTGGGCATGAAAATTAAGAAGTCCAGATGGTCAGCAAGGTATCTCCTTCCTGGAAACACAAGGCACATGCTTTGTTTTATTCCTATGTCATTGATTTCTCCTTGAATCTGGAGGGGAATGTGTATTTATTTTGGCTTGTTCTGTTGGTTTCATTCTGACTGCTTACTTGCACAAAGCTAAGCGCATACCTCAAAATCTGCAGAATCAACATCTTGCTTGATGTCACCAGGTGCAAAAATCCGAGCTTTCTGCAGAGTTTTCCTAAATCTTTTCTAACAAACGTTTCTTGAAAAATAATAAGTGGAGTATTTTTAAAAAATCATGAAAATAAAGCCTAGCAGGTTTCCTGCATACCAGTTATTCCCTCATTCAGATTTCAGTTTTCCTCAGACCTGGTGAAAGTAAAAATTTTGGAAGATTTTACTGAGAGTTCAACTGTTTTGACTTTGATCAGTGCTAGTAACAGAGTTTTTTTTTTTTTTAAAGCACCTCTTGGCAGAGAGAAGACTCTCTAGGTGGGCCAATTAACTTTAATGAGTTTTCTCCTCTGTGCTGTGTTATTTGAAAATACCTTGTAGAGTTCAGTTGAGAGTCTTCTGGAGTTTATGAAAAACCTGCTGGCTTCTCCAAACTTGCATGTGTGTAGGCATGCTTAGGAAAAGATAAAGACTTTTTCTGACTTCAGATAAACAGATGCCATTTGTTTCTTACGTCTTTCAAAGTTCTGTCCCTTACTTGAATGCTGGACAGAGTTTCAGTGGAAAAAAAATAATTTTCTTTTTCCCTTGTCCAGTTCTTTGTAGGTTTTCTACTTTTTACCATAAAGAAGTTCAAATTGATATTTTAGTTTTAAATGAATGTTTTAATTTGAGCCTTGTTGTCAGGAAATTAACCATTTCAAACAGGATATGTCAATCCTCTTTCTGTTGTAGGAAACTAATTTGGAGGTACTTGCACTTACTTGACTTTCAAGTTGTTCCAGGTGTCTTTCTATAGTTAGATTAATTTTCACATATCCTTCTACACTTCTCTCATCTCTTCTTCAGTGCCTTTCTGCATCAATTTCTTACCTTTTGAGTTCTTCTTGTGGAGTGTTTCTATCATTGTCTGTGGCCAGTGAGCTATTAGAGGAACTTTCTTTCATGTCCTCTGCAGAGGTTGTGGAAGAGATGGGTGAGGTGTACAGCATGTCTCAAAGCGTTTCTTTACAACTGCAGTGTCTTGGCTTCATAGAGTCACGCACATCTTAAGGGCCAGAAGGTGCCTTAGATAATTTAGTTTAATCTATTGGCTATCACAGGCTCTGCTTATTGCCACACTCTGACCTCTTTTAAGTTGGCCCAACAAATTCACTTTGGCATAGATTTTCTCTCTGAAAGGTAGCCAAATTTCAGATGAAGATTTCAAGTGAAAGCTAATCTAGTCCCTCCTCTTGCACTGATTAGTCACTCTCATTGTAAAACATGACTGTTGTTTCTACTTGGCTTACCATCTGTTTGAGAGGAAGATTCCCACTTTTGGGTTTGAGAGATCCATGGATTTGGTTTCTGTCTCGTGGACCTTAAAAAAAGAAAGGGGGAAGATGAAATGTCTGGTTCTTTGCTCTCCCAACAACACGATAAAAGAGACTGATTTCTTTTAATATCAAATGGTGTTAAGGTAGTGCTTTTTAGGTGCAGAGCTTTTCCAGATCTGCCCACTGTCTTGGCTACCTTTCACACCGTCTCTATTGTTGCTTTTGTAGAAAAGCTTCCCCACATCCTCCACCATCAGGAGAGTGGAAGAAGCACAAAGTGGAAGGTGTAAGCTCGGAACAAAGGCAGCATCGGGCACTGTGTTGGTCACCTTGTTCGATAGAAGGTTTGTTTGTAAGTCTTCTGCTGATCATGATTATATTTCTCTGATGTACAGCTTCCCATTAGTAGGAACATTCTTACAAGACACTTTGCAGGAAGAGTCATCTATACTATACAGCTATTATATTTATTTGTAGCTTTGCATATATTAGCAGCAAGTTAGTAAATTACTGCCAAGAGCCTTTCCCTGGAGGATCAGTTGGAGGCAAGATATCTCATTTAACAAGGGAAAAAGGGAGAGAGTCTGGGGAAATAAGATACCAAACCTGGAGTAAGGGAGTAATGGCTAAACTTGACATTTTTCAGTTAAAAAGAAAAAAAAAAGGAGAGACTCAAAGCAGAGGCAAATAATGAAATAGTTTGAGAAAACACTTGACTAAAAAACCCAAGTGATCTAATCAGGAAGAATAAAATTCAAGAGAGAGTGATGAGAGAATTACAGAAATAAATCATCCAAATTATAGCCTTCGACAGTCTTCTATTTTATTGCCTAAGTTATTCAGTAATTGCTTGAGATCAAAAGGTATAAACGCAGAAAATATATGAATGGTGTTCAGTTACTTTAGGTTGTATGTTCACACTTTAGGCTGAACTCCCTGTTTTGTAGTGTCTGTGTTAGCTTTCTCCACACCTTACCTGGAGTGCAGCAGTTTGGTCTCTAAGCAGGAGAGGGTGGGCATGAGACGGGATTATTTTATACTTAAACTCTACTTCTGTGGGCACTTTTGATGCTACCAGTTCACATCACATGCATCCAAGCCCAGGTCTGGACTCTAGGCCAGCCACCTTGACAGTGTGGACAAAGCCAAGGTGAGCAGAGAGATTTAACTCTACTTCTGTGAGATCTGCCTGACTAAGAAGGCCCGTTGCTGGCAAGGAACTTTGTCAGCTTTCAGGACTGACTGCTCTGTATTTGGACTGGTGGGGCCAAGAAAATGCCTGTCCTCTGCAAATGCTGCAGATTGGACTAGGGAATGTAAGAACACCAAGTAAGACCTGATGACAAGAACCTGAATGGTCATAAAAGGTTAGAGTCTTGGGTTTATATCTAGAAACCTGGTATGCAAATCCAGGAAAAGCTCTTCTGCCTCAGATCTCTTGCCCTTACACTGGAGACTCTTCCCTTATGTTGACCTCTTGGCATTTTGATCAAAGCTTTAGGTTTGCCTGCTTGGCTGGGGCCAGATACTAGGGCTTTAGTTCCACTGTAAAGTAAAGAATTTCCAGCGGTTTGCCCAGCGGTAAGAAGTTAACCAAAATCTGGGCACCAAACCCTCTGAGCCAGGTTCTGATAGTCTTAATGCCTTCCCACAGCAAACTGGGTCTGTGTTTTCAGGCTTTTGAACTTGCTGTCCGTTCACTGCTTGTATGTCTAAAGCTGCCTGCTGGCATATACACATCTGCCTAGCATTTCAACCATTGTATCATGAGACTCCATTTCAGCGCTGCTCTCTGCAACCAGCTGTACAAAATGCCATCCCAGTCTGCTGACTGCAACAGGGAACATCGTTCTGGATGGGCCTCCATACTTGTATGGAAAATTGCCTGGGAAGGGACTGGTGTCAAGATGGCGTGAGAAGGTCTTAAGGCCAGAGAGCACCCATTGCAAGATAAACAATAGTAACTATGGCTCATGTAATTTTAAGCCCACCAGCTTTAACTACAGGGAATTTGTCCCATGCTGAGCCTGCAAGTTGTTTAGCCTGGGATATCTGGAATTCAGAGCCTCACAGGCATGCAGGCTTTCAGTGGAGCTGCTACCTACGTATCTTATAAGGCCAATAAGTCCCTGCATGAAATCAATATAGCTGTGGATGTTTAAATAAGAGGTGCATACAGCTCTGTAGATAAGTACCTGAGAGTTGGTATGTCTCAGCAAGGACAATGAAGATGCTTGAGGGCATGATGTTACTTTCCTTAAATTATCTACTGGGCAGCTGAACCTCAGGAACAGGCAGGAATGTGCTAATGTGTATGTGTGCTTATACAGTTTTGCAGAACACGCTGAGTTTGTAAAACTCTTTGAAAAACATTTGGTGATGAAAGGCGGCATCTGAGCATGTGTCATTGTAACCCATATGAGTTTTATAGATGCACAGAAATTAAATTAACTGCTTGTTTTAAAAGCAGGTGCCAGAGTTTCCCTTCATATAATACTCTGTCACTCTCAGGTTGTGAGAAAAGTCCCCCTCATTTCTCATCATCAACAGCTGTGCTCATGGTAAGATTTGTATAGCAGCCTTCTAGTACGTAAAGGAGGCCTAAGGAAAGCTGGAGATGCACTGGAGGTGCAGTGACAAGAAAAGGGGCAATGGTTTTAAGCTGAAAGAGGGCAGATTTAGATTAGATAATAGGAAGAAGTCTTTTACTGTGGGGGTGGTAAGGCACTGGAACAGATTGCTCAGAGAAGTTGTAGGTGCCCCATTGCTGGAGGTGTTCAGAACCAGGTTGGATGGTGTTATGTGCAACCTGATGTAGTGGAATGTGTCCCTGCCCATGGCAAGGGATCGAAACTGGATGATCTTTAAGGTCCCTTCCAACCCAAACCATTCTATGATTCTATGATATTACTACCTGAAAAACCTTCCCCCATCACACCGCCACGTGTTAGTGAAATAGTTTCCTGTTAAATCAGGGATGATATTATGATAGAGCTCTTGTGTCCTGCAGCTTTGAACATTTGTTTTCCCTGAGAAGATGTGGGGGTTTGTTATCACTGCCAGACACTGCCTCTGACCTCAGCCCACTGCAGAGCCTGTCTGGAGCAGGTTCTCAAAATCCAATATCCAGCACAGCAGGAGGCTGCTTGTGGTGATGAAGTTGTTTTCTCTTCCCCACTCTTCATTAGGAGAATTTCTTCCGTTTATGTAAATGGGCTTACTTGCATCTCAGATTCTCTGTGAGATTGGGAAGGAGAGAAAATGAGCACCGAACCAACTCTGACATGCTTCTTGCCAGCACCTTACACTGCTCCCAGCGATAAGCATGGAGATGTTAATTATTTGTGTAAGAGCAAAGGATGGCAATGGCCATGCCCCCAGAGCCTTATGTCCACCTCGCTGCAGGACTTGGCAGCAGGAGGGTGGCCTTGGGCATGTGGTAGCATTAAGTTGTGCAGAGAGGGCCAGCTGTGATGTGAGTGATGCCTGAGCAGCCTCCTCACAGTGAGGACTTTAGGAACTGCTGTCCCCCTGGTTGGATCCTGAAACTAAAATAACCCTTTATTTTAGCTTAGTTACTTAGGACAACGGTTAAGCAAGTGCCGGTAGGGCCTGGGGGGCAGGTGGGGACCTGGTGGTTCCTTGGGTTGTAATGGCCACCACACGCCACTGTGCACATTGCAAACGGATATTGAAGGCCCAGAAACCTGGACCTTGGTTTTTTTTTTCTTGAAACCAAATGCAATCATATCTGTCTTGCAGTCCAGGCAACAGAAATGCTCGAGTGCTCTCTGAAAAATGCCGATATTTCAGTGCGCTACTTCAGCGTGAGCCTGCTGCTCCCTCTGAGGATCTGCCCATGTCCTTAGCTTTCAGGAGGAATGTGCCTCTCCACAACCGCTGCTGACAGGGTGTTTTGCCTCTTTTCTGCTTTGTAGCTGAAAATTCCAGTTCTGTCTTTGCTCAGTGATTTGGTGGATCCCTGTAGGATTGCTGGAGTGGACAGACGGCATTTCAGGCTTTTTCCTTTCATTGCAGAGGAATCAGGAGATCTCAAGATGTTGCATAAGTACATTTCCCTTCAAATGAAAAAGTCACGAAGAGGCTGTGCATTGAATTTAGTTGTCTCGGCATTTAAAATGTACTGGGACAAATTACTCAAGTCTTATCCCAGCATATTCCACGTCACCTGAATGTTATTAGAGAAGACTTAGAGATAAGGCTTGGTTGTTAATTAATAGTAACACAGAAGTGCTTTAAAAAAACAGAAGAATTTAGTATAATGTTTTTATCACGTCTTTCTCTTTGAGAAAGACATTTTCTGAGCCGATTTTTTTTTTGCTGTTCTCACAGAAGTGATCTTACCAGCTTCAAAGAAAAATGCTTTCATCAGTAAGATGGAGCCAGATTTCAGTTCAAAAATTGCACCAAAATGAAATGGATTGCTACTCTCTTCCTCCTGCTGCACATTTTGTTTTGGAAAATAAGCTAATTTTACATAATTGTAATGTTCTTTTTAATTTAATTTTCTCTGATCTGTTTTATTTTGTATTTTTCAGTGTTTTAAACCACTTCTAGATTTTGTATGTGCTGTTAGCATTGATGTAGTACATACAGTATGACATACAGTTCAAACATTCTCTCACTTAAAATTTTTTATTTTATTCTAAAAGTAATTTAGAGTAACTTCTGTTCAATGCTGACTGTTCTGTGTCAAAGCATCAAACTATCCTATCAGAGAAAAAAGATGTTTTGATTGGTACAAGGCAATGGCTACCCTTAATGGTTTAAAAAAAATAACACTTCTTGGCAGAATAGAAAGATATTTAAATTTTGGTATGTCATATTATGACACGTCGGTATTAGTCAGTGCATAATTGTATTGATTAGTCATGAAATAACAGGAAAATATGAAGTAAGAGAACTTCCATAAAATAGAATAGATTTTAGAATAAAAATTCGAAGTTCTAAAATTGATTCTGGAAAGCAGATAACTTTTCTTCTTTTCCACCTGATCGTCCATTTATTGAGAAATTGCTGAAGGGCTTGGTTTTATCCTTTAATCAAAACCAAGCTTCAAAACATCGAATTTTGATAGGAAAAGAAGTTCTGAGTTTCGATCAGGTCTGAAATGAATGTGCGCTATTGGAACTACAATCATGATGTGATCTCAGGTAATTTTCTTGTCTGTGTTTAATTATTTCATGCTGCTATACAAATATTGTATAATATCAATGATCATCATACATGGAAAATTTTACTTTTGTAAAACTTGGTTTTAGAGATTTTATGAGTGGAGTTTTATTTATTGGTAGCATTTAAAACTGCGAAGAAGCTCTACGCAGTATCTAAGAAACAAGATAATTTTTAAGTATGTGACTACGTTCCTTTTGACAGCAAGGGAACTTAAGTATGAGCCTACAGATAAGCAGCTGATTGTTCTGGAAAGGCCACTACATTTCCATGAGCTGTCTTTTCCACTGAAATACCTGTGGTGTTAATGCCACTGTAGTTGCGTGCTCTGCCAGGTTGATCTGAAAACCAACCTAAGAGAAAAAAAAAGGGGATCTCTTTGCAGATAAATGGGTTCCCTGATCTGGATTGCTGTTTGGCTACTGAATTTCTTGGTGCACAAAAGCCCTGGGCAGAGAGGAGGAGCGTGCCGACGTGCTGTGGCCAAGCCACCTGAGCCAGTGGTGGCACAGACTTGTACTGCATTAAAGTAGCCATGTAAGCGCAGCCTAAGTAACCTCAAGCTTTGTTTACCTGTGTGCCTAAGACTGTTTGGGCGTACTGGTCCCTGGCTAACAGAACAAGTATTTGCAACGCCGCACGACAGCGATGGTTACAGATAAATATAACACCTGTTTCCTCCACCCCTAAACAAACAATTCCAATGTATGGAGCCTTTTGTGGCCAAAAAGTGTGAGCAGTGAGAATGCAAAAATGGGACCACCATGTGACAGACAGTGTCTGTCTACTTTTAGCTCTTTCCCCATCCTTCTGCTGTGACAGCACCTGGTGAATCCAAACTGCTTCCTGCAGGCCTATTTGACAGCACTCTGTGTGGTGTAAGTGAATGGAGGGTGCTGATGAGCCCAAGCCCTCTATATACATGGAAATGAGCTGCTGATCTAAGTGAATAAGACCTTGCAACTGCCAGGATGATCACAGTTTGCTTAGCTTTATCTCTGAGTGCTGGGGCCACTACCTGTCCCTGCCTGCTTAGAGGTGAAAGGACTCTCAGTGGCCTTGAGCGTGTTCTGGAGCTTCTAGTGACTGCAAGCATTTTACCCTTGCGTGCTGATAGCTGGGACAAGTCATGCGTGCCCTGCAGAATGTCCAGGGGTAGATTTCAGTGAGAACATGCTCTCAGTTTACTCTTCTGGATCCTCTCGGCTTAACATTTACCACACTAGGCTTGGAAAGATTGATTCATAAGACTGGTACTCAAAACATTTTATCTACCATCACATTAAAACGCATTAAATGCACTTACGGTTAATGGTGTTAGATAACTGAATAGCCTCATTGGAATTGCATTCCCGTATTTGGGTACAGTCAATCCATCCTGTTTCTGGTGCTGCACTTGAGTATTGTCGTATTTCTTACCCCTTCACACTCCTCTAAACTTGTCTCCAGCTATTTCTCACATCTCGCTGCATGAACAACTTTATTTGGCTCTGATTTGATGGCATAATTTCCTGTGTGAGCACTCCTTAACCTATTCCAATAAAAATGAGTCTACTGTGGCAGCAAAACCCTGCTGGATGAACTGTTTAAACTAAACTAGCTTGTTTTGACTGAGTTGGCAGATGGAAGAGGACAACAGGTCAATGATCATTAGTGACTTCTGTGATGCTGACTCTGAAATGAGATGACTGGTGACTTTTCCCAGATGTGCCTGCACCTCTGCTTATGTTGGGAGCTGGAATGGTAATGCCTGCATTGTTCTGCAGGCCATTTCATCTACAGCCCAAATACCTTAGTTCTTTGACTGCGCTCAGACCTTGAGTCAGGGTACCCTTGAATCATCTAAAGTGACAAACACAGACCTTTGCTGAGCTAATGTAGTTCTGCAACAATGAAAGACAGTTTTCCCCTGTACTGTACATTTTTTATGAGCATTACATTTTGTTTGGTGTCATATAGGTTCTGCCCATCCCTCTGGAAAATCTTATTGCCTGACTAACCTAAATAACTCTGTACCATTTGGAAATGTTGTTGCCTCGCTGCCTAATTCCCTTGCCAGGTCATTGGTGCCTGTGTTTAAAGACAGTAGACCTAGTGTGGCACCGGAAGGGTCTCATTGACACCTTTGGCTATGAGGAAAACTGACTATTGATTTTTTCACATGATTGCTTCCAGATTTTTAGATCAGTTTTGCTGCATGAGATTACCTGGTCTCACAGCCTAAGGGTAATTTTGTGTCTGCAGAGCATGGACACCTTAGAGAAAGTCATTCTGTTACAATGGCATAAAGAGCCTCTGCAGATCAACTGATGAGTACTGCAGCAACTCTCACATCCACCTCACACTGGTAGTGACTTTTGCAGGGGCTTTGTTGACAGTCTTTAGAGGGCCTGCAAAGCTTTGTTGAACAGTTCTCCACTGCATTTACCAATATGTTCTAAAAAACAGATGACACATGATTTTTGTGGGTCAGAAACCACATTTATGATAAATGACCATGTCTGAATGATCTTCTTGGTGGCTTCTTGTTCTCTTTTTAAACTATTTCAACCTGAGAGGCTAAATGGTGTGTAACTCAGCTCTTCAGCTTCCTGAAAAAGAGGTAGATTCATGAAGGTAAATCTAGAAAGTGGATGCTTTTAAAACTCATTCCTGTACTCTAACATAAGCCACTACTGCTGACCCATTCATATCCTAGTTAGACTGTTTCACGAGCTAAAAAGTGCAGGCTTGGCGTAGATGTTTCATCAGCATCTTTAGTGCTAAGGATGAGTGCGAAGGAATCCTTTAGCTTCTCAGAAATGTAGTCTTTGCTGTGACTGTTTCCCTAAAACTCACCAGTCTAGTGAGTACTCGGGTTACTTCACACTTTTCCTGGTTCATATTTCATTTCACATTCTCATTTCAAGATTCAGAGACACTGATGCTGTGTATGTGCTAGTACATGTTGATGGCCAGTAGGAGAAGGCCTGCAAAGCAGAATGGTTGGTGCTGATGAGGATCCACACACTCTACACATTTCAAGGGGCTTTTATTTTAGGTTTGTTCTGACCTTGTCCTGTAAAGCGACCACCACAGTGAGTGCATTCCCTAAGCGCATCTTCTGGTTTAGTTTCTTCTGGGAAGAATACAGATTATCTGCTCTGATACGTGAACACAGCATATTAAGTGAAGATGAGGAAATGTGCTTCAAAAGCATGCTCCTGGTCTGAACTGAAGCACTCATGTAGACAAATCCTGAAAGGACCTCAACTTGATTTTTTTTTAATACTTCGGGCTATTGATTTTTCAAACTCTTTTTTTGGCTCTTCTGATTTCCCTTTTTTTGTTTTTTTGCTCACAGTCATTTATCATTGCCTTCGTTATGACTGGTTTTCCAAACATGCAACTGCATGCTAGTCCCGTCTGAATAGCCTCTTGAATTTTCCAGTTTAACCATATGTTATTTCCTTAGGGCCTTTTATTAATGAATTATCATTGGTGATGTTTCTGTGTTGGCCTCAGGCAGCTTGTTCCTTTTCCCTCTCTAATGTCAGTGGTTTTTTGGTCTGAACACAGTACCTCTCCAGCTACCCCCCACTTCACATAACAATTATACATTTATGAATGCATTTGTCGTAGTTGATTATCTAGGACTTACAACACGCTTGCTTCACAAGTGTCATTTCTACTCTATTGTTCCTTAGGTCCTTGTTATTATTTGCTTGGAAGCAAGACAGAACAAGCAATTACTGTCAGCTGCTTTATGACTGAAACGAGGGGACTGGCTTTGTGAACTGTTCCAGGAGATGGAGCAGAGCTGGTGCACTTTACCTTGATGATGAACCTTCCTGAACTTTATATATGGTTTCACAGTGGTGTGAAGGATGACTGTCGGGAAGGCAGTTTAGTAGCTAGGAAAAGTCATCTCAAAGTCAGACAGTCAGGAATAGATTGAGACCTTAACTGAGTGCCGTTTATTTTCATGATAAGGTCGAAGACAACATTTGAAACTAGACCTTGCTGGCTGCCTTGTCACCATAGACCTTTCAAAGTTCACTTTCCAGGACACACAGTTTGCAGGTGGACTTGCATATTGCAGCCTGGCAGTTGCACGCACAATTAGATGGCTGATTATACGTGAAAAATTCACTGAGTTATTATCATCTCGTTTGTGCGCAGCCACCGGGTAACTCCAGGCAGGTATCGTTATAAGAATTTATAATGATTCCTTACTAGACTAACAATACTTTACTGAAAAGTTCTTTTAATTCTGGCATTTTCCCAGTCCACCTTTGCAGCCTGTGAAACTAAGAAGCATGTCAGCTGTCTAAAAGAACTACATTTTGTGTCCCAAATTCAGCCATGTTTGACATCAGATCAAAATTGCCTGGCTATGAGTCTGCCTACTACAGTGGCTTAACTAAAGTCCCACTTGTGTGCATGAGCACATTCTCATGAGCATGTGGCTTGGTTTTCATGAGTGCAAGGCACAAAAAAGACATGTTCATGAAGTTCTGGGTTTGGCTTGACTTCGCAAATATGTACTGCATTGAGAACAACCTTAGGCTGGGAAGGAATGTGCTCTGGCAATTCCTGGTGAGTTTGTCTGAGATGAGGTGTCTTTCAGAAGGAGTAACTTTGTCAGATGCTTTCCCACCTCCGTGTATTTTCATTGCTTTCTCACCTCTCTGCATTTTCACTGATGCCAGGATAAAGGCTTTTTGTAGCTTCATAGCAGAGGTGAGCTTTGCTGCTGTGGAGTTACTCGTGTATCAAACAACAAGGGCTGCAGGGCAAGGTGGGTAACCTTGACTCCTGCTGTTTCTCTTTGGCCCTGTGTAGGTGCCAGTGTGTTGTTTGATCTAATTCCTGGGAATGCTGCCTGAGATAATCGATCCCAATTTTCTTGAATATGCTCAGCTTCTAATTAAGGCTCAGCAGGCAGAGAGATCTAGTACAGATAAGGTGTGTCTTGTTTATTCCTTAACCAAATGGGTGTACCAAAGGGAAGCGGTGCTGCTTCAGGTACCTCAAACTGCTCCTCAGGCCCAAGGGATTCAGAAGCATCCATCTTGTCTGAATTTTTCACGTTGTTCAGTAGGAAAACTCTAACAAGCTCAGGCTTCTCTGACAGCTGAGCCTTTTAGTAAGGCAAAATTGAATTAGGCTGTTCATTGCTCCTTTATGGCCTGATAAATAGCTATCACAGCAAATGGATTACAGCTTGCTAATACTGGCAGGTTTTCTGTCTTTTTTCCTTTTTTTTTTTGTTTTAAATGTGAGAAATCTCAGGCCTTACATCCTCTCTCTTAGCTGGGGGTTTTTCTAAATGAATGAGGTATCATTTGAGTTTGAAACCCAAACTACTTCTCCCCTCCCTTACCCCCAAGGAGGGGGGACTAGTTGGATTAAGCTAATCTGCTTGACTTGAAACCTCATTGACTTGGATATTAAAGGACATTCCAGATGGGACCACACTAGGAGCTCTGTGCTCTGTTCTGGGCGTCGCTATACCAGAATGGGCCTCTTCTCACTTCAGTTTCTCTTGTAATGTGGGCTGTGTGATGCTGTAGGGCAATGTTTGACCTAAAAATGAAGGAATTATTTTCATATGTCCCCGAGAGTGGCACTTTCAGCCGTGGTGAAGTAGTGTCATCTTAAAACAATTGATTAGCAGAAGTGATGGCATTTTTCCCAGAAACTGTACTCCCTGGCATGAAACTGTAGGATATTTCCTTGATGTAATAGACTGCATGTGGGAACTGTTAGGGTACAGTGGGCAAGTTGAGTTTGGATTGTTTTCAACTAGCTGAACCTAGGAAATAAACGAAGAACTGACTGACTCAGTCAATGCAGACAGTGAGTAGAAATGAATGGAAAAGAACTACAAACTTGCTGAGACTTCGTGTGTTTTTTCTTTTTTTTTTTTTAAAGAAAAAGCTTCTGAGTTCACCTAGCCACGTGCTCTGGACATCCAACTAGCCAAATGACATCCTTTTTCAGGTGTAGGCTAGTGGAAAGGGCTGTGAAGGTTTGAAGATTTAACTCAGTATTTGTCTGCATGGCCTGGGCCAAACGCCACAGAGCTGTGCGACAGACTTGAGCTGTAAACTGTAAGGTGCTTAGGGCAGGGATGTGGGCTGAAACTGGGTCTACCATACACCAGCATTTTTGTGGTTGAAATCAGTAGGCCTCTCAGCAGGCCTCCGCTGTCTCATGATGGGTATTTCCTGCAACAGAAACAGACCTTCCCTTGTTTACAAAGTGCTGTCTGAATTTATGGTTGCAGGGCGGTAATGCAGAGCAGTCCCTTGAGGTGTTTTCATGGGGCTTGTGAGTAGCTACAGGCAGACAACACAAACAGTTATTCTGCAATCTGCACCCACCAACAAGTTGATATGAACTCTTTCCAGTGCATGGGGTCTCCCACTAAGCAGGGGTAATGTTTTTGGCTGGGACAGTGGGGTGCATATAATCTTATTTTAAGATTTGCTCTGCTAAATATTTTGATTCTCTTACTGGGACTACTGAGAAAACAGAAGCTTGATCTCCAGGGAAGTGCGACGTTTCCATGGGATTGAACCACCTTCCCTTATTCCCTCATTCTTTCTTTACTCCCTCCTCCCTTGTCTGCTTCGCAGCATGCTGCAGAGTGAGTTCAAAAACACACACTGTGCAGAGAAAGTGAAACTGTCAGTGCATTCAAAAGGGTAGCCCAATGTAGTAAAATGTGGCAAAGCCTAGCTGCAGGCAGCAAGGCAAGGAATTAGCTTTGTGCTGCTAAGAAATAGATGTGTCTTCCTACAAAAAGAAAGCTATAAATCTCTGTCTCTGTGATATGACAGGAATCTGTTCTGGGATGGAAAAACAGTTACTAGGGTGGCACAGCATCTGTGTCCCTGCTCAGCACTCACTCTGGGACACATCATCAGGATGATTGAACCAGGTCGTGAAAACCAAGTGTGGACGGGCGGGTATGTAGGCTCTGAGAAGTGCTGGCCATTTTGCAGAGGAAGAGAGTGCTCTTTCTTCGGGGAGCTTCAGCGCTGCACCCACATGTGCGAAACCTCCCCACCGAGCTTTCTGTTCATTTTTATTCCAAGTAGTGGGGTGGCTGAGGGGAGGAGGAGTTCAGGGAGCTGCATTCAGGGCTAACTCTGATATTCTGCCTGAGTGCAATCCTTAGCTAAGGGATGACAAATCTCTGGTGGTCTATACAGAGTGTGTTGCCTGTAATTATTTTGCAGATGCTGATGTGAATGTGTACAAATTTTGCCCTCTCACTGTTCTCTTGCTTCTCGTTCTTTTGTCTGGCTGAAGAAGTGAACTGACCTCCTCTGGCAGCAAAGCTAGGCTCAGCCTTACACCTCTGCTCTGAATGCTATTTGCTATCAGTTGAATATCGATGCTACGGCTGATCAACACTTTGCAGCAGTGCTGAGCTGGATAACAGTTCCTAGAACCAGACTTGGCTCTGTGGGTTTTGGGTTGTATTGTATTCAGGAATCTTCTTGTACAACTGTTTTCACATGCCATTACAGCTCAAGATGGCAACAAGCTTATAAGAAAGATGATCCCATAAGAGTTAACGTTTATGTGAACTCTCATCCGACTGCTTATGGGATTTGCAGTCCCTGAACTCCATAAACATTTTACCTCTGATTCATGCTAGACCTAAAACTTATCTAGAGGCCTGAATCCTGCTCTAGGCTAGCTCTCTGCCAAGCTCAGGCAATGGAAATTTTAAAGTAGGTTACTTAGAGACATGAGTATGGACTTAACCACAGCAGCAGTTTGATGCTTTATTTCTGGAGCTACCTTTTTTGTTGAAGGCCACAAACAAGACTGAAAAAATAAGGCTGTCCTTGGAAAGAATCTGTGTTTCTGTTTGTCCTTATCTTCACCACCATAGCTGCTTAATTTCCAGAAAATGATCCAGTTCTTTTTAAAAAAATGACTGTGCTATTTATCACAATAGCTTTCTGTTGCAGAAAATTCCTCAGCAAGCTCTGGATTTCTTTGACAAGTATTTCCTTTTACTAGTTCCAAATGTATGGAACTGTAATCTCATCAAGTGTGTGCTTGTTGCTCTTGTATGGTATTACAGTGCTTGGCAATGTGGGTATTAATGTAGATATTATTATCTTCTGATCAGCAGCAAAATGCAAATCTGTTGAGTAGCAAATTATTTTCTCCAGTTGAATGGAGTTTTTCAATCCTTCTGTAATCCTGCTTTTAAATCTCATCAACAAATACTTTTTAGTATCATTTGTGTCTTGAAAATTGGAATCCAGAAAATTACATTTTTTCTCAGGGAGAGTAATAAGTTTGAAAAATACCATTAGTTTGCTACCTAAAGTGTGGCCATATCATCATACATACTTGTGCGTGCTCGTCCTGTAGTTTTCAAACAAAGTAATGGAAGTAATCCATCAGACTGGAAGGCGTTTATTAAATTTCTCCTGATATTTAAACTTGCAGCTAAATCAGTTTCTGACCAACTTGTAACAATACAACACGATGCAAACTATATGGGTTAGAGACAAGCTCTCTGGAGATGCTTTGTACTGCAAAAAGATGATCAAGACAAAATCTTAATTTTTGATGCAATTGGCTACAAAGTTCAAGTGCAGTTCAAGCCTCATTCCAATGTCAATTTAATGGCATGGTAATCAAACAAAGAGAAAGGTTCTGAACCCAAAGTCTTGCGCTAGTTTTCTATTCACTTAGCTTGTTCTTCTCACTTTGTACATCAGACTTGTTGGCTTAGATGTGTTGCATAATATAACTATGAAAAAGCTATGTTGACATCTAGTTTAGTTATGTACACAGCTTCTCTGCTGACTGTGAACAAGTCAGAGGAAACTTCAATGATGGTATAAATTTCAGGTTAGTAGTGGGTTAGTTGTAAAACTGGTATAGTGAGCATGATCCACTGATTTTTCTTGCATTGTTATATGTGCTTTGATCAGTTGTTGCTGTTCTAACTCAATTCCTTCATCTTTATAATAAGATAGCTATACTTAGTTTGGTATTAAGGCATGAATTCAAATATGTCTGTCTCCTCAGCCCATGGAATCATCATGGTGAGCTGCCTGAAGACCTGAATCTAGAATTTACCAGGCTTACAGTGGTTTGTTTAACCTAATGTGTCACCTCCAGCAGCTCAGGAGCCACTTAACTTATATGCACGTATGGGTTACACATAAAACCTCCTCTATGTAGTGGCAGTGATAATGTCAGACTCTCAAATAGTGCCTCTTGTCAATAGTTTTCCAAATGCTTTAGAAGTGGTGTCAATATTGATGTCCCTATTTTACAAAGGAGGTAAGGGTGACCTGGGGAAGTAGACAACCTAGGTTGCCCTGCAGGCTGGTGATACAGCTGGCAACAGAACCAGCTGTCTGGGCTCTTCAACCCATATTGTCTCTAAGGCATGCGGCTCTGAAAGAAACACTGATCAAAGCTGAATAAAATTCACAGGCTACTATTTGCTCAGAAGTTAGGCAAGGACAGATACAGCACTGCTTGCGCTACCCTGTTAAATACACAGTGGGATTACACAGGGGTTTTAACAGAATACAGTCTGTAGGGTAGGATTATTACTCCAGAGATCAACCATGGTGTAGCAAAGGAGGCTGCCATGTGGAGTTTTGTCACTTGTTGCTGAAGTAAGAATATGTGTAAGGTACAAAACTTGGGCTTGCAGGTGGTGGAAGAACCGCCTGGAAAAGAAAAGCAAAGCCTCATGCTGGCCTGCTCCAGTGCAGGATGTTGTCCATCTTCTTTGCCACCAAGCCTTTGTGTGATCCTGGGACAATCAGTCGTGCAGCCACAGGTGGTCATGAATGGTGTGCTCCTTATTTCCTGAATTACTTGCAAGCCTAGGGGCTCATGTGAGGCGCATGCAGAACTGCTGTCAGTAGTACGCTGCAGAAAGCAATTCCTGCCTATTTCAAATTAGGCACCCATTCTGACCAGACACTTTCATTGCTTTAATTTCCTAGCGAGGGAATAATATTGTCTGCCCTGCCCTCCGGGAAGTGTTGTGAAAATAAATGAATTGATGTTGTGCAAGCATAGAGAGACAGATTTTCAAAGGTGTTTATTCAAATACAGACAAATATGTAGGGCAATATACCAAACGCTCCCAGCAATGCTGGTCCTAATTATTTAAAACTCTATTTAAATATCTGTCTGCATTCTTGGGCTCCTGAAGAAACTATTGAGTCTTTAGACCTTGGAAATGCTAACACTGTGAATGCCACAAACAAGGAAATCAGTAAGGACATGAATAAGTATATATTTAAGGATATAAGCTGAAGGAAATATACTGTGAGAGGTAATGACTTTCTCCAGACACAATTTGAATTGTGGGCTGTAAATAATGTTTGCCAATGCTGAATGGTTGTGGGAAAACAAACTATTGAATAGGTGTTTGTTAAGATAATGTGGCCCATTCCATGTGTGGATTGAGGCATGGAGCTGAAAGAAAAATGGCATGTAATTGTGTCATTAAAAGGCATTATCTGAGTATATAGATATGAGAGAGGTAAAAGAGGGTTCTACAACAACTCTGTGAGGTTTGAGTCCAGTCATTTTGTGTGCGAATTCCTTGATTGCTTTGAAAAAAAATGGAAAGTGATCCTCTGTCCAGCCCTCTGAATGCTAATGCTGGGACACTCAGCTATGCAGGGTATATTTACAGTGTGTGCAGGCACTTAAGCTAACAGAGAGTGATTGATAGGCAGCGGCCATTCCCAGCCTGGACCAACAGCAATGTGTCTCACAGGTACACTGGAAAGGTGGGCTACAAGCATCTTCAGTTCTGCTCAGTGCTCAGCTATATGACAGCCCTTTGGTGTTACTTTATGTACCTCACCTATCCCTTGTCCTTCCTTGGGTCCTCTCCTCACTGACCCATCCTCCTGCCCTCTGCCAGTCTCTCCTTCTCGAAGGTCTTGACTTGATTCTGTGGCCCTACTTGTTCTTCCTCACTTAGGAAATTTGTAATTCTTTCTTCCTTCAGGAATTACTTTTGATACACAGCATGCTCCATTTCTCTGTCTGAAATCTCTCTCTTCTCCTGTGGTTTTTATTTGTACCCTGCCTCCATGCTACAGCCCTGTCTTATATCCCCTAGTTTTCATACATTGTTCTTTCCTTCTTTGGACTTCTTCAGTCTTGGTTTTCTCCTGTTCCTAGACCCTTCCTTCCTGACTTCCATTCTTATATCCCCTGGTTTTCATACATTGTTCTTTCCTTCTTTGGACTTCTTCAGTCTTGGTTTTCTCCTGTTTCTAGACCCTTCCTTCCTGACTTCCATTCTTATATCCCCTGGTTTTCATACATTGTTCTTTCCATCTTTGGACTTCTTCAGTCTTGGTTTTCTCCTGTTTCTAGACCCTTCCTTCCTGACTTCCATTCTCAGTTTCTTTGCCTTAGTGTTACATATGCCTAGACACCAGCAAGATCTGACTCTCTTTTCTTCCTCTTTTTTTTTTCCTCCTAGTGTTTTACTCCAATCATTTGCTGCCACGGTCTGTTTCCTCACCTCTCATCTTCACATCCATTTCCGTGTCTCCCCTTCAACTATTTCTCTGTTTCCTTCCATGGCTCCTGCATCTGCCCCTAGCAGAAGACCCCCTGTTCCCTCCATCCTTGATGTTGCCAGTCACATACCTTTTGCCTCGTGGTTGAAGCTCCCCTTTCCCATGATGTCTCTAGCTCCTAATCCAAGGTGCTCCTTTCCCGACGTGCTCCAGTCCTTCCCTCCAGCTCTCTGTCACAGTTGTCTCTGAATGCCAGTATTTTCTTTTTCCTTCTCCCAAATCCTTTTTCAGTTTTCAGTGTCTGAGTCACTCTACAGTTGGCTACCAAGAGGGGCAGCATCAGGATGTAGCAAAGAAGTTTCCTGCTGTCAGGTCTTATAGCCAGCCTTAAACCAGCCAAAAGCAGCCTTTGCAGGTTTCCCCCGGTTTTATCTACAGCCTGAAAAACACTGAGATATGTGGAAGGAGCAGGTTCAGAGAAGAAGAAAGATTCAGAAGGAACTGCCAGAATTGTTAGCTACTGAAACCGAGGAAGTCTCTACTAAGGATATGTGAAGTGTGGTTTCTCTAGCATTTATAGTTAAATTCACTTGAAAGTAAAGTGAAAGCTGTAACACAGATAGTTTTAGGCTTCTGCTAAATTGTAACATCCTTTCCAATAATATGGGAGTAGTAAATCTCTTCAGGTGAATGTTCATTATAAGTTTTGCTTTAAGTTGATAAGGTAATTTATTCACTCTAAATCTCATTCTCGCAAACAGCACAATGATTTTGGCTGAACATTTCAAACCAAACAACAGACAAAATTCCACCTGACTTCAGTGCTTTTCATACAAACTTTCATCCCAAATTCTTTAAGTTTGACTAGGTGATGGGTGCATAAAAGCAAGGTGTTATTGCAGACACATTGTGCCGTATTTCTAGTTGACAGCTCCTCTCAGCCCCAGTTGGACTTTGTTAATATCATTTCATTTTCTAGCTTCTTCTTTGCAAAACTATTAGCATTAGAAAAGCGTTTTAGAATTTGGCCTTCAAAATCATGGCACTGAGTGGTACTGGCTGCCTACCAGGCTATGTGTGTGAGAATTTTTTTTTTATCCTGCTTGGAATTTGGTAAATTTATAAGATCTCCCCACACCCTTTCTCTGCAGGAGTCACTTTGTGAGCTTTGCTGCTAAACTGTGCATAATTTGGGGTTTTCATTGTTCTTACCCTGCTTTTGAAGTTGCTTTGTGATTTTTGAAAAGATGTTAATTTTTCTTTTGTTGTTTTCTGTTGGCCACTTAATCCTTTCCCATTCTAATTGTTATTCTTATTGGTCTCCTCAAACTTTTCTGTTGTTTGAAATGCCTGTCATCTAAAACTTGCCTTTGTTCTTCCAACAATGATTTTGGGAGCCTCCCTGCTGAGCTGCATTCCAAATGTGTGTGTGGCTGCAGATGGGGGGATTTTGGCCTTCCTTGCTCTTTGACGCCTATATCTGGGCTATCAGCAAATACAAGGAGCTCAGAGAAAGCGCTCTAGTTCTGCTTCCTTTGACACTGATTGCCAGACAGCATAGGATCACAAGAAGCTGAATCTCACATTCCAAATCCCATTGCCATCGTGTTAGACTCTACCATAGTACTTTTATCCTATCAGACTAATTCAGCAGCTGTGGGCTGATGAGTCTGACTGCACCTTAATTCAGGCGATCCTGTTAAAAAATGAATTTCTTTTTAAGTCTCTTGAGCCTCCCAGCTGCTGCTTGGCAGTGCTGCAAACATTTAAGAGCTATATATTTATCATTGCCGTAGAGTGGAAGCAAAACAAAATCATGAATCATTCCTTCAAAAATGGTTTAGAATGGGATGGAACACCTGAAAGTATCCCTGGAGGTATACACTGATCAGAGGGGAAGTCCAGATATTTATCATGGACTAAATATTTTCATTTAAGTTCAAAGAATTTCACCTCAAAAGATCCTGGATCCTAATAACCATCTTCAAAGAGGATGTCAGAATCATAATTGTGTTGACTTCTGAGAAAATTGGGATTTTAAGGTCTTTGTTTTCAGGCTATTAGGGTACCAAGGATTAGCTACCTAACAGCAGTATTAGCTACCTAAGCCTAAAATGGAGATCCTTGATTCAGCTTTCAGTGGGTACCGACTCCATGGCCTAGCGGAGTGTAATAACCAAAGAGCTATTGGTGAGGCAGTGGCACAAGTTGCCCAGGGAAACTGTGGATGCCCCCTCCCTGGAGGTGTTCAAGGCTTGAGCAGCCTGGTCTAGTGGGAGGTGTCCCTGCCCATGTCAGGGGGGCTGGAACTGGATGGGCTTTGAGGTCCCTTCCAACCTAAACCATTCTATAATTCTATGAAAACTTGGAACTGCACTGTTGGCTGGCTTAGGCAGCTCCTTGGTCATTGTGTTTTTTTTTTTTTCTGTAGATATTAAAGGAGCTCTTCCCTGAAGGTCTTAGTGCTCACACCATCACAGCTTCCAGTTAGTGATTTGGCAACTCTGCATTCAGTATTCCAATGTGGAATTCTCCTTTGGGGATCTGACCTTGAAATGCATGTGCTATGTTACCTTTACACATCTTTTATCCTGGGCAGAAACAGCTTAGGATCCTGAGTCTCCAAGGTGCTCTGACAAGTGCATTCATTTAGGAGAATTTTCCCCTTGCTGAACTTCAGGTGACTGGACATGGTGGAATTGTGACAATCTAGTCTTATTATTAGTGACTGTGTTGTGTCCTGGCACAAACTGGTTTGGTTTGAAGTATTCGTGGCTGCAGACCTCACTTAAAATTATCAGAAATAGCTGATAGGGAGGGCAAAATGATAAGAAAATGGCCTTTGTGTACTACAAAAGCTGGTATTTTTGGTCAGTGCTAAATGGTTTCTCTTTCTCTAATATAGGAAAGATTCTGTCCTGAAAGCTTGATTTGTCAGTATTTCAAGTTATTACAGCACAAAGTTGTAGCAGGAATATACCTGTTTTGCTAACTGTGGTCCTACAAAGACTGCTCAATGACCTCTGCAGGTATCTTGGAAGTCTGAAAGATTGATACAGCCTCTTTTCCACTTCCACTCTGTTACTGTAAAGCCTCACCTCTTGGCTCCCTTGTGGTCTCAGCTAGTGCTAACGAACTGGCTTTGAGTTTGCTGAAGAAGGTACTGTCTTGAACTGTCCAGTTTCTTGGCTGGCTTTTGGCCTAGGGTAATACTTGATAGGCTCAGAGAGGTTTATATTACAGAAAACACTGGTCTGATGGCACACACATTTGCAATTTCCATCCAAAACGTTTTAATTCCTGAGAAAGCAAGCTTGGGATTAACTATTAGGCTTTGAAAATGTATGCCTTTTTACCAAACCATCTTATAGAATCATAGAATGTTCTGAGTTGGAAGGGGCCCATGAGGATGATTGAGTCCAACTCCTGTCCCTGCATAAGACAACCCCAAAATTCACACCACATGTCTGAGGGTGTTATCCAAATGCTTCTTGAATATTGTCAGGCTTGGTGCTGTGACTGCTTCCCTGGGGAGCCTGTTCCAGGGCTCCACCACTCTCTGGATGAAGAACCTCTTCCTAATATCCAACCCAAACCTCCCCTGGTACATCTTCTTGCTGTTCCCTCAGGTCGTATCATTGGTCACGAGTGAGAAGAGCTCAGCGCCTGCTACTCACAGTATCACAGTATCACAAGGTTGGAAAGGACCTCTGAGATCATCAAGTCCAACCTAAAACCTAATCCTTCTTCCCTTGTGATGAAGCTGTAGACTGCAATGAGTCTCAGTCTCCTCTTCTCCACGCTGAACAGACCAAGTGACTTTAGCTGCTCCTCATTCGTCTTCCTCTCTAAACCATTCACCAGCTTTGTGTCTCTCCTATGGACACTCTCCAGTAGTTTGATGTCCTTCTTATACTGCGGCACCCAAAACTGCACCCAGTACTCAAGGTGGGGCCTCACCAGTGCGGAGTAGAGCAGGACAACCACCTCCCTTGACCGGCTGGCAATGCTGTGCTTAATGCACCCAGGACACAGTTGGCCCTCTTGGTTGCCAGGGCACACCTCAAGTTGACTCATGTTCAACTTGCCATCAACCAGAACCCCGAGGTCCCTCTCCTCAGGGTTGCTCTCCAGCCTCTCAGTCCCCAGTTTGCATGTGCATCCAGGGTTGCAATGTCCCAGGTGCAAAACCCAGCACTTGCCCTGTTTAAGCTTTAGGCAGTTGGTGATTGCCCAGCTCTCCAATTTGTTCAGATCCCTCTGCAGATCCTCTATACCCTCAGGAGTGTCAACAGCTCCCTGCAATTTTGTGTCATCTGCCAACTTACTTAGTAAATCTTCAAGTCCTGCATCCAGGTAATTTATGAAGACATTAAAGAGTACTGGCCCTAAGATGGAACCCCGCTAGTGACTGCCAGCTCGATGTAGCCCCATTTGCTATGACCCTTTGAGCCTGACCTGTCAGCTAAATGCTCATCCATTGCATTATGTGTTTATCCAGCTGTATGCTGGACATTTTGTTCAGGTCTTGGACAAGGAAAGTCTCAGCCCTAAAGAAATGCTGCAAAATATCAAACATTTAATTCAGAGTCTGTTTAAATATGGCAGTTTCTAACTATGCTAGCTGTTACAGAACAAGGTTCTCTCCCCCACCAAGGGAAACTCAATCCTGGCAGATGTCCAGTTTTGCAGGCGTAATTAGGTCAGCAGTTGGGTTTGCAGCAACAGAAGTTGTGTAGTTGTAAGTCACATCTCACCTTTCTGACAATCTCAGCTGGCCCAGTGCAAGCCTGCAGTGTCCACCCCATCCAGAACTTGAGACAAATAGCAGATAAACCAAAATCCACTCCATCCTACCTGCCAGAGAAAGGTCTTCTCCTTCTCTGAAAGGGTGCTAATTTCCTAATGAATATGTCAGCCCTGATTTGGGCAACAGTCTGTATTCAGTTCCAGGTGAGGAGCAACTATCTTCCTTATATCAAACTTTTTTAACTTGACAATAGCTCTTGAACTAGTGAAAAAACAAACTTTCATGAAAACTAACCAGCAATTTTTCAGTGATGCTGGTTTGACTGGAAGTGATTTGCCCAGAACACATTGCTGGGAATCAGTACACTGCTGTAGTTCAGTAGGTGATCCTTTGTCAGATACAATCTTTACTTGAGTAAATTCATTAGTGTTACAGCGCTGCAGTAACAGAAAGACATCCTTTTGACAGTTAGGACCACAAGGGAGGGTTAGAGAAGATGATTGCTCCCCCCTGGGAAGAGATGAAAGACTACAATGGTAAAGAGAAGTGATTTTTCATTACAGATCTTAAGATTAAACCTGGGGGACTGCTTGTACTGGAAGTCTGCCTTATGTTTTGTATCAATAAGTGAATTTCAAATGCTTGGCTCCTAGTCATATTTTTAGGTAATGGTTCTCTAGCTTAGCTCACGCTGATTTCTTGGAGGTGGATTAGTACATAATTAAATATATGGAACAGTGTAACAAAAACCATGATTCTATCAAAGCAAAGTAATTGCTAGGTCTGGTTTTGAACTTAGTAGAATCAGTGCAAACAAAGAATTTGCTACATCTTCCCTAAGTACTTTTCTACTTCCCTCTCTATTTACATTATGATCCTTGGCATTCACTGCAAGCAAACATAAAAGTAATCATTTTCTTGTGCAAATGAAAGCTAGAGAGGCAGACCCACTTCTCGTGTGTGTTAACACTTCCATGTCATCTGGTGGAAACTACTTGGTGTAAACTATACTTAACACCCATTAGACTACTAGAGATGTATAAAGGGCCCTTCCTGGAGATCAAAACCAGGTAATTTATCTTCTGTTGCATTTGTAAAACGAGTTTCTTTTAAATGGCAAAGAAACCATTAGTGACTGTCTAGTAGCGCAGCACCAAATATTTACTTTTTTTCTAAAGACTTCGTGTGGAGATGGAAATTTAGGAGAAATGCGAGCCAGAGGTGGTTTTGGTCTATGGCTCCATGGGAAACTTTGGCTTCTAGAAGGCTTAACCTGGTACTTTTCAAGACTGCTAAATAGAAAGTCATCACTGTTGCTTTGTAGAACAGGGCTGGGAGAAATTTCTGCTAAAGGCAAACCTTTAAACATGAGAAAAACTGAATCTTCAAGCAATACTGTGAAGGGTCTTTATGCTAAAAGACTGATTAAAAAGTAGGTGAGTTTCTATCTGCCTCGTACACCCTTTCGTTATAGACAGCCTCTGTCTATCTTTTTAGGATTGCTACATCTTCCGGAGAGGCTGAAGAGTAGATGGAACAGGAGAGAAAGAGGGTCTGGCTTCCCAGAAGCTACTTATCCTCTGTTCCTGCGGTTGCTGGAACTATGTACTTATGTATGATTTTTAAGTGTGAGGTGCTTATATTATGTTAATGCAGTTCTTTGTATTTATTTAATTTCCTTTTTGGTTGTTTCAGTTATTCAAAATGAGTGGAAAATATTTACTTATAACAATGTGAGCCCTCTAACAGACCTGTTTAATCCTCTGCACCTTGTCCCTCAGTGCTGTGAACAAGAAGTAGCAGAGAGCCATTGGTTGCTGCTGTTGTCTGACAGTTCTTGGCATGGCTGGCTTTCCCAGAGGAGCAGCAGCCTCACTGCTTATGCTGTGGTTGTGTCTACAGTAGCATACTTGAGGAAATCTCCCATCATTAGACCACTGGCACAGAGAGAAACAGTGGCAGAACTAGCATTGGCAGGGCATTGGAGCATTTAACCATCAAACTGCCCAATCCTCTGGGTATTCTTTGTTCATCTCTAAGTAAAAATGAGGGAAAACCGTCCAATCCAATCCTGAATGTGGCTTTACTTTTCTCAACTTTTTTTCTGGGTCCACTTCACTGGTTCAGTGCACACTAGTACATAAGCCTGACTGAGGTTTCCTCTCACTTCATGCAAACAGCTAGAGACATGCTACTGGATTTTGTGAGAGCAGAATCAGGCTTTAATACTGAATTATCAGCCATTTAAAAGGACAGAAACCAATACTATTGATTATTTCCCCTTTGGCATAGCCTTGCTTTATGCTAAAAGTGCACACTGTTGTTAACCTACATTTCAGCGCTGTGATGTGTCCTCCAGCATGGAAAGAAACAGTTGCTGCAGTCGTAGTTTTTTTCTTTTTGCAGTCAGAAGCTTTTATTTTTCTGCTTTCTGAATTGCAGGTTGAGGGAGTGAAGAGCTAGGAGCATGGCATTGTAAGAAAGTAATTCAGACATCAAGTCACTCTTACTCAAGATGCTAAATCATGGCTTTTCTGTTCATCTGATCTTTCTGGCTTGATGATATTTTCAATACTTTAAAGATTTAGAAATCAGCTTTCTTTGCAGTAATATCTGAAACCAATTCTTACAATTCCTTGGATGGCAATAAGAGCTCTTCATCTCTGGATTTCTTACTTCCGGTTAACATGGGTCAGTTCAGAGTTTTTCTTTAATGTCAAATAAATCGTTAGTGCCTGTCTAATGGTGCATCACCAAATATTCGCTTTCATCCTAGGGAGTTCAAATGGAGATGGAAATTGAGGAGAAACCTGAGAGAGAGAGAGAGAGAGTGTTGTTGGGTTTGGTCTATGCTGATCTGCAGAAGCAGAGAGGCACATTTGGGTGAACACTCACCAGCCTGCACCTTTAGACCCCTCTGGACTGGTTGTATCAGTTTGAGCAGCATCCACCATTGTTTTTTCTATTGGGTTTCTCTTTGTATCAGTCCAGCTGGCCTTGCAGTCTAGCTGTGTCATCGTCCTTATTCTCTCTAGATACTACATCTATCTAGACACCCACTTTCTAAGGGCTCCATCTGTGCTGTTCCTCCTTCCTGCCTCTCTTTAGAAGCATCTTCCTGGACAGCCATTTGCTGATCCTGTTGCTCTAATCTACTCTACAGAGCTGTCTGCAGAAAAGCCACACAGATGAAAAAAAGCACCCACATAAGCACAGATTTAATCAGGCAGCCTACCTCCTGGAAGCATCATTTCTGAGGTCAAAGTCCTGCGTGTTAGATTTTCTTCTCAGTTTCTGTATTACAAGATAATGATATTCTGCATTTTGGAAGCCTTTCAGATTTTGTAACTAGCCTAAAATATATTTCAAGAATTTTCTCCTGTTTGATGCCAGCCTGCTGGCCTTGGTGGAGTATTTCTTTCTCTGCGTTTTCTAGTCTTCACGTTGCTTAACACATATTTTTTTATTATGAGTGAAGCTCTTTAGGCTGTCTCAGACATAACTGATGACCTTGATTACCCCACCTGAGGTGCCCTCAAGAGTCTGATTTTCAATAGTCACTGAGCAACCTAAACAATTTTCCTCCCTGGTTTTGTCTCTGCTGTTCAAACCCCTTCATTTCACCAATAGAGTATCATGGGTGGCTTTCTTCTTGACTGTTACAAGCCCCATACCATATCCTTCAGATAGCTGAGAGCAAGGGAAGCCCCATTGTGCCTCACAGGTGGGAAGGAGAAGACTCCACATCAGACTCAGTGCTCTGCTGTGGGTCTCTGTACCTGAACCAATTATTTTATTTATTTATCCCCTGAGAGGCCAGCCCTCATGGTGAGAAGCTTGCCTGGTATCTAGTACGCTCATGTGGGAGAGAGAGGTCTGAATCACACAATCACACCAGAAAAGAGGACTGGTCCCAGAGTTCTTGAATGCTCTATCAGTTCCTCTTGCTGGCTGGGATGGCAGTGGGACCCCATGCAAGACAGGAGTGGCTTAGTCCTGCTGTCTCTGAAAGAAAATGCTGAGGTGCTTCAATACAGGAAGGGTTCAGAGAGAGCAGCAGCATGGAGGCAAGGACCTCGTACAGCCCAGAATAAGGTAGCTAAACCTTGTGGTGGATGAAGGATTTGCATATATATCTGTCAGTTCTTCTGAGCCATCTGAAGCATATCTTGTCCATTGAATGGCTTCTTGCAAATCTCTTTGTATAGGCATATCCCTTGGCACCCCGTAATGAGCCTGGCTGCCTAGCTCAGTACTGAGAATCTCACCACAGATCCCAGCATCCAGGCATGAAACAGCTGCAGCGTTGAGTGCTGTATATCTGGGTCCCTTTGTTGGTATGCATCATGTTGATAGCCTTGTTTAGAGAAGCACAAGGCTCTCCTTGGCTTCAGATTGCTCTGTGTGTCTTTAGGATACCATAGCATGTTGTTATACATCCACAACTCTCACTACATTGTAACTGGATGGGCATGTGATAATAAGGAATATAAATAAATGAGAATGCATCTGTCATAGAGGGAAAGTAGTCATAGCAGTCATAGCCCGTGTGAAATACAGCAGAATACAGCGTGATGGGAATAGCATGTCTAAAGAATATCTTTAACCAAGCAGCTATTCAGCTTTTATTATTCCAGAACTAAAGTTAGAATTGCTGAAACTTTGCTTTTTTATATACACATGATGTTCTTACTAGCTACAAAAACATCTCTATTCATACTGAAAACATCCTTACTTATGAAAATGATGTGAATTATCCTAATTTGGTTGCTTTTCTTGACAATAAAATTATTTTTTCACCAATGAATTGGTTACTAATTCCCATTGCAAAGCAATTAAGCTACCTTCTTGATACTCTCCAAACATTAGCTGGGTTTGTCTATCTAATAAAATAAATGTGCATTTTATACAGAAGGCTCCTCGTTCATTCAACAGATTAGTCTGTCTTGAGAAAGTGTGTCACTAAGTGACAGCATAAATCTATGATTGTCCTTTTTTCAGTTCATAGAGAAGTTTCAGCTTTTTAGACAAGTAAAGTGGCCACCAGACAAGTCAGCCTGCAATATATTTTAAACATAAGAAATGGCAGTTTCCAAGCAAATGCAAAGGTGTTCGTGCCTATGTTTTGACTATTCAGTGTAACAACTACAATGTCCTACAGTGTGTGTTCTCAGCAGAACTACATGTAGGCTCAGAGTTTGCTCGTGTATTAAGTACATCGCCAAATTATGCATCTACTTCTTTAGCTCATGTCCAGTCTAGATATTTATATTACACCATTGCCTGCTGTAGAAATGTCTTTGAAATATCTTTTCAGTGGAATTTTTAACTTGAATTTGTTTTTAAAATGAAGACCATAATGGGAGCCAAAATGGAAATTTCCTTGATAAAAATATCTGGGTTTAATTACATTTTCATGTCTTCCATTAGGAAAACTGAGAGCTAAAAAAATCTTCCTGTGTCTGACACCCTAATCTTAAGCAAACTGGCTAGTTGTCATCTGACTGGCTGAATTTTGGGGTTATATTTTCTGACTGTAGAAAACTGGAAAATAATTTCTGGAGAAGTTTCAGTTTTGCAGTGAAAGTTTGAAAAATTCTGTGTAAGACTGTAAATGAATTAAAATATTTGTATTTAGCAAGTATGTTTTTTTACATAAAATGAACTTCCAAGTGTGTTCTGAAAGCAATCAATTACTTTGTTCTACAGAAACACATTAGTTCATACTTATACTAATTTTAGGCATCTAATTCAGAAGGCTGGCTCCTAGGCTGAGTGTGTAATCCAAAGAGAAAACCTGCTACACAGCATGATTCTGGACATGTAAACCAGGCTCTTGCTCTGTTTCCTCTTGGAGGAACCCCTCTCTGTCCCTTGACCATATGGTACGCCCAGGGAGATCAGCTTCGAAGTTTGATGCTTTAAGATATCTTATGCTGGCATCACTCTCTGACCAAAACTGGATTAAATAAAGAATATAACTAAGACATTTTCTGGAACCATTGAGATATATGAGATTAGCTGTATGTATTTTTTAACATAAGTAGGTTGGATAAAATTGTTCTGCATGTGCATCACATGTGTGTTTCTCTGTGTATGAGAGAAAGAGGAGGAAAGATTGCATGAATAGCTAAATGAGGTTCCAAAAAATATTCCCTTCCCAGAAAAATGTGTCTGCTGGCTGTCTTTCCTACTCATCCTCCTGAATTCTCTATCATTTCTGACATTTTTGTGTCCACAAGGCATCCTCCTCCCACAGCATCATCATTCCTTCCTTAACCTTTCTTACTTTTGTCTTAGAGCCCCATGCTTCTCTTGGCATAGTCAGAATCTCTCCTTAATGCTTTCATAATGTCTCTGTCTGCTACCTTTCAAGCCCTCTTTTGCTAGTTCCCAGCTCTCCTACTGCAGAAGCAAAGCTGTATAAGGACCTAAAAGACTGCCTTGTCTTCTAACTCAACTGATTGCATGGCTGTTGCCTGCTGCTGAGAGTATCCTGAGCCAACACGAAGTGTGGAGGAACGCAGACATCACCCAGTTGTCTTGGATGATACAGAAGGTACTTTGCTATAGAAATGGCTCGGTAACACTGTAAGAAAAAAAATAATCATAAAAATAGGAAGCTGAACAGCATTGTGAGAGAAATTTTAGTTGCCTCCCTGTCCTGCAAGAAGGAAGGTATAAATCATTATATTCTAATTAACCTTTCTGCTCTCCTTTGTTAAGTAGAGGAATTGTTCAGTCCAAGTCTGCTCTGTGGTGGTTAGGTCTAGGGCAGTATGCAGGGCAAGCTCCTGAGGAGCTCTCCTTTACTATTGCCTCTGCTACATTTTCTGTTAAAAACCTGTTTCCATGACGTCAGAGTAGAACTGTGGTGTCAAACAGTACCTCTGAGCATGTTTAGCTTCAACATCATGTCACACAACGCACACACCCCTCATGCCTGTGCCATGGCAAGGTTGGCAAGGGCCCTGGTGCTTTGTTCTCTCCTATTTGAGAAGCCCCACCAGACAGCCCTAGAGATAAACCTAGATCATACCATCTTTGCTTGTTGAAGAAAATGTAAGTCAGCATCCAGTGGCCAAACAATACCATGCACTATAATGTCTCCAAATCCACTAGATCTGTCGTCTTTTCTAAGGAGGGAATTGTATTAATTTGGCACAATTTGTAATTGACAAGCCCAGTGCAACTGTTTGTTATCATCTTCTAGGTACTAGAAGAATGGTAGCTTTATTTTATAAGAGTTTCTGTTTTTCAGAAATCCTTGTTTTGCTGACAGAATTTCCCTCATCCTTTTTAAAGAGAAGTACTGTGTTCTCTATCTAACAGCCATCCAAGACAATCAGTCAAGGCTCTCAGGTTACTGTTGCTAGTTCCTTATCATGCAGTGAAGTTTTCCTCGGAGCCTGATGGTTTGAACATCCTTAATTTATTGAAATATTTTTAACTGTGTTTTCTACACTGTGGCCTAATTTCCTTGTTAACAAGAAGTTGTAGTTAGCTTTCTGTTGTGAATAAAGAGAGAAATATATTATCATATATTTTACATCTCTCTGAGCTCTTCTCCATTCCTGCTTGGAAAAGCACCACTTTTGCCCTTCTAGTTTATTCCTTATTGCCTTTGTATTCCTTGTTACTTGACATTAATTTTTATTTCTATGTGCTTTATCTATTCCATTTCACTCATCCTTAGTTACACGCTTTTTCCTTCATTATTTGCACAAACCCTTTTTTATATTCTGGTCACCAGGGAATACAGCATTGCAGGCTCAGAGGTTGCATCAAGACCTTTCTTTCGAATCTTGTGGTTTGTCGTTGCACATTCAATATAGTATCCCTTACTAACTCACAGCTATCTCCAATTATCTTCCTAGAAGACTTTACCAGCCACTGGCATAGCTGGTGGTGTCTGATCTCCTGAGATCTATTATTCCTTTTCTGCTGCTCTCAAGTTTCCCTTTTCTTAGAATACTGAACTTTGGTAGTTCATTTGAAATATTTCTGAATTTGTCACTTGCCAATCAGTTGGAATTGGACAAAAGGCATAGTCAAGTCTTAGCATCTTCCTCCATCTAAAATAAAAAGCTACACTCAGCATGTTGCAGGCATGTTCAGTTGTCCCACTGAACTGTCTGTGAAAGAGATGCCCACATACCATCAGATATTCTATTTGGGTCCTTCTGATATCTGCTCAAGAAAAACCACATTTGTCCTGCTCTCTCTTTTTAGGTGGTCTTTAGTAACTTTCCAACATGATGTTTTTTTCCACCTCTATTTTTAACCCGATGTTCAACAACGCCATCTTTTCCCTTATTTGAAACTCATAGATCTATCTGCTAGAGGAGAGATGAACCTCTGTGTGTATTTCTGCCTTTCCTTCCTCTGCTGATGCTCTAGACCAGAAATTTGTCCTACCAGTGAGGTGTGTACATGCTAGGCCTTTAAGAGACGATAATCACACTGGGTAGCCTGAATCCTGCTCTACATTGTTTCCCTGAGCTATCCATTGCTCTCACTGGAGTTTCACAAGTGCAGCCAAACTGATGTTTGGAAAAGCTAATCTCCAAAACTTTTATCGCTGCTTTTTTGTTGTAGTCGTTGTTGTGAGTTTTGTAACCAACAATAATACAAGGATAACAGTGGAGAATTCTACCAAATTTTCTGCAATACAGGATATCTTATACCAGTCCTCCTATGCTACTTCTCCTTTAGTAAGCAGATTCCTAATCTAGGGGAAAAAGGCTTCTTTTGCTTCTGGTTAAATAAGTTCTTGGATACTTAAAAATGAAATCTGTTTCCTAACTTAAATGGTTTACTTCCATTGTGAATTTGCTAGTTTGTTATTGAAGAGATGCACATGATTTCCAGGCTCTGGCACTGCTGTGGATAGTGAGGGTGGGGGAAAAATCACTCAAAATCATTGTCTTTACTGGAAACTACCTCCTGCTCAGGTCTATAGATTTAGT
The DNA here is from genome assembly GCA_033558185.1 of Dromococcyx pavoninus. NCBI lineage: Eukaryota > Metazoa > Chordata > Aves > Cuculiformes > Neomorphidae > Dromococcyx > Dromococcyx pavoninus. The sequence continues at coordinate 149,444 of JAUMJL010000595.1, forward strand.
GCAAGTAACCTTTCTAGTTCCTAATAAAGAAATCTGCCTATTTTCACATATTTTCCCCTGTTAAGCAATTAAAGCAAGACCAAAAGCATGCCTTCAGACCATGTCTGCGTAGGCATTTTGTCACGTCTCTTTCTTTGGGATGATTTTTGACCTCTTTTCCATTCACACTCTGCTTGTAAACAATTTTTTTTTTAAATATACTTATATTTTGCCAATTCTGAGGCAGATTTATGTGGACCTAGGGACTCTCTCACTCCTTTCTCACCTCTGTTTGTTCCCAGGTCTTCCAGATTCTTGGAAGCTGGGTTAGAGAATATACTACCTTCTGTTCTGCCCTGTATTTAATTCCTGCTTCTCAAAGTCACCTCAGAAACATTTCAAGCAAAGTATACCTCATCTGGGGATTATACTTGCTTCATTTACTGTATGCTTTTTCTGTCAACTACAACTACTGTGTGATACTGGCATAATAATTACACAAATTCATAGTTCTTCTGTCCCAAACAAGTCACTGATGCTTTTCTTCTGGACCGCGCCACCAGGCCAAATAAGTGCTGCTGATTCTGTTTCCTGTTTGAATCAGAGCTAAGGAACAGGGAAGTGCTGAAGGCGTTTGCTGACAGCACTTTTAGAGCTCAGGGGAAGCCATGTTTTATGCATGGAGGTGCTCCCAGAGGTGGTAGGAAGCTTTAGATGCTTCACAACTTTCTTTTTGTGGAGGATATGAAGAGAGGCCTTCTCAGGTGTGTGAAATTTGAGGATTGTGGATGGATGCACCTGGGAAAAGAGATAATGTGGACAAATGGCAGCATTCTGTATTGCAACATGAAGTTATACTCTATCTACCTGAAGGCAGGTTTGGTAACTGCAGATGTGAAAAAGGAACTTTGTGGCTACAGATGACCCCTGCTCCGTGTGAGAGCTAAGATGAAAGAAAAATCTAGAGTAAGAAGTTAAGCGCTCACAAGTCATGAGCTCAGAGTGAGGGTGAAAGTTCGGGCTTAGCTCTGTGTCCTACTTAGAAGCTTCCAAGTGTAGTCTAAGTTGGTATTTCTTGTTGCCCTACCCCCTAGTGCTTTATGTGCTCTGAATGGAAATTTCAAGTCATCACACTTAAACACAGAGGTGTTACACAACTGTACCTCCTGGATGCAACCCCAGCAGCTGCTCTGACAGGCTTTGGGCACGATTATGATTCGTACCAGTTTCTGTGTTGTGAGAGTGTCTAGAGATCCCAGGATGCCAGGACTTGTGCAAACACTTTGGAGAAAAAAATCCAGGGCTGAAGGAGTGCACAGCCCAAATAGCCAAGGCTGAAAAAGCATTGCTCTGGACATGGAGGTGTGGGGAGGTGTAATGGTTTTTCCAGCTCTGCAGTTTGATAGGAATGATGGGGACAGACTGCTGTTCCCCATGTTTCTGGAGGGCCTGATATCTGTGCTGAAGGGTGTGAGTGTTCCTGCTCTACTAGCCTTTAGAGTAGCATAGCCAGGAGAAAACCTTGCAGGAGAATTTCTTCTTCCCACATCACCTTGCACACTCACCATCAAGCTCATTCAGTGGAGTCTTTTTACTACTTGGGGAGCTCAGCTTCCTGAAAAGATAGGAGCAGGAGTGATGTATAATACTGTAAATGCAGTTCCTTGCTTGGCTATGTAGACCTTATCATGCAGTGTCACGTGTTTGTCTTGTGTGCTCAGTTTGACATTGTAAAATGTGGGGAAATTTCTGTAATCTACAACATTTTTACTATATGTTAAAAGTTCTGTTTTCATGCAGAGTTTGCTGAAACCCAAAAGACGTCTTTCTTTGTAGCAGAGTGTATCTCATGAAAAATTTTGCTTTGGGCTACAGGACATAAAAGTTACTTTTTTCTACTTCTCTTCCAGAAACCATGATCTATGAAGTAGACTCCATTGAAACAGAGTTCCTTCAGGGCAATACATGCTCACGATAACATGCTGCAACATGAAAGAACAAAATAAATATTATTTGATTGTAAAATCACATTTTTTCACAGCCTAATTTTAAAATGGACCAAAAAAATACGTTCAAATCCAGATGTTCTAAGAATTACTTGTTTCAAAGCTCATAACCCTCCAAATTGCTCACTCTTAATCCAGGTTAGATCATTTTTTATTGATTCTGGAGCTCAGACTTCAAATTCTGAAAGTTTCCTTTCGTTTCACTGGACTTTGGACTGGAATATAGAGAGCAGACCCTGTGGAGGCCAAAACAAATGGCAAAACACCAGCGCTGTGATAGGGATCAGAGAGTACTATAACGAACTCTTAACCATAACTATTTAGGTACTTCTAGTTTCTGAATCAATGGGGGCAATTAGGGTTTGTACTGTGCTATGAGAATGAATTCTGCGGTATGATATGCATGTATTTGCTGAACAGAGGCTAACAGAAAAGGTATGAAGCTGCTGTCTGGTAGATGTTTCTGGAGAAAGAAGGGGCTATTATTGGGACTGACTTGAGCAATCTTGATCTGCTCTGCCATCCTTAAATGCAGGCTTGATTCATGTCCAATTGCATCTAGACAGTGCTGTACTCAGACTGTGTACATTCTGAATGTACAGTCTCAGACTCGTGTGCAGGTGTAGCACGATGATTTGTAGAGTTTTTTGGGGATGCTGCAGTAGCATATGGCATGCACCCTAGCAGCATATTTTTCTGAGTTTATTGGAATTCTTAAATGATATTAGTGGAAGGAAAATTCACATAAAAATCTCGCAGAAACATCTGGAAAGAGACCACTAGATGAGAAGAGAGCCACATCCCTAATGACAACAGATTTTACTGCTGCTCAGCTCATAACTTCAGACTATGATATGAGCCATAAATATTTTCCAAAGGTCTAAATATATTTGTAATTCTCACTGGGGTTTGCCGTGCTCGGCATTTGCAACAGCTGTGTGTGTGACTGTTGACCACCTGCTGCATGTATTGCCACCATGTTGTGTGCTTCTGCTGCCAATGCAATGACAGAACCTCTCTGCTGCTTCTTCTGAAGGTCTCCTGAAGGATCAGCGGCTGCAGTAGATGGTGGCAGTTTTACCATTGCCTTCAGGCGGAGCAGATTTGGGACTCTAAATTGCACCTTTTTATAAATAGTACCCAGTACTATTTTGCCTGGCAAACATTTGGAGCAAGTGTGGTTCCATGTGGCTCCTCCCACTGTGTCACAGGACCAGGCTCTTTGTGTGCATGTGAATATCTCCCAGATGTTGTGAGTTGGACAAATTTAGCATCTGAGATGGGTTGTGGCATCATAGCACGTAGACAGGATTTTCCTAGAGGGGATGGAGAAGGTTGTATTATATTTGAAAGAGCAGGCTGTTATGCGATCTGTTTCACTTGATTTTGTGCTGTGAGAACTATGTCTTTTTGTGTGAACTTCAGATTGGTCATGACAGCCAGGCAGGAATACACAATGTCTAAATTTGGCAGAGTCCTTGAAAATGTATCACATTTTGTTTGATAGATGTCCACTGAGATGGGAAAGAAATTTCCCCTGCCTCTTAGGTTGTCTGGGGACTTCAGCAAGCGTCCTCCAAGGGAATCCTGATACCATTCCCCAATGCTGAAGCCAGATGATTTTATTTCAGTTCCCTGTTGAGAATTTGAGCAATTTGTCAACTGTATTGCTCAAGCAATACATTCATATCATCATCCTTTGCCATTATTTTTTTTAATATGTGTATCCTTGAGATCTAATTTGGAGATGCTATTGTAATAACCAAACAAAGTTGTTGCTTTGAAGTTGCACCTGGCATCTCTGAATCATCAAAGTAGTCAGGGCTCAAGTTGGGAAAGAACTGGAATGTACATCTCATTAGCTTAACGCAAATAGGGTTTGTGTGCTGTGAAGGATCATGGGTAGAAGACAGCATAGGGAAATGTCTTTGAGCGCACGGAGGTAACCACCAGTGGGATCTGACTCCTTGCTGGTGTATGGGTTTTTCTTTTTCATCTCAGTAGTATAATCTGCAAGCATCCTTGTTCACTTCATTTCCACTCCGTTTCCTTTGAATGGGGGCAGGTTTTGCCCAGTGAACCCTGAAATGAGTTTAAGCCTTTTCCAGCCTGTACCTGACTTAGTGTGCACTCACATCTTTGGGTTCAGGGCCAATCCAGCAAGAAATGGGACACTACTTCATTGAAGCCACTAGTTATTTCTGCATTAGTAAAATAAAGACTACAAGACACTGCAACTTGATTTTCCCTACTATTTAGTTATTAAATTAATAATAATTTAGTAGTTCCTGGAGTGGTGGTGGCAGGGATGGCAGCTTCCTTAATGCAAAGATATTCCTAACAGACAGTTTGAATGTGTCCACCTTGATTTGTAGGCTAAGAGAGTTTATTAGCACAGACGTGATCAGTCTGTGCCAGCTGACCTCAGGACTGGTGAATGGGCATTGCTTCTGTACAGGTGTAGCCAGTGATGCAGAGTCTGTTTCTACATGTGAGATCACGATAATGAGCCTGTCAGTTACTGTCCTGATGAGGGATTTTTCCAAGCTTTTCATGACTGTCTTCCTCATCACAACAGGGCTGTCTATACCACTCCCTTCAACTGACCGACTCATCAGGCAATGTGGAAGACCAGGGCTGGTGGTTGCTTCTATATAAGATCTCTTGCTGCCCAAGGGAAGCAGAAGTGTGCAAATCCTCCTGACATGTGACTTACCAGTTCAAAACCACTTATTTTCCCAACAATAGCTATGGAGATTTCTGCAGGCGAGGTGGATACTTGCAGGGTTGCAGCATCTGCTTTCACTGAAATCAGCAGTGACTTCAGCAGTTCAAGACTGGACCACAAACTATAGCATTTCTGGGATTCTTCAAGATGAAAGGCACTCCACGTGGGTAAGTTATCATTATTTGTTATTATCCTCTCACTGATCCACTTTGGAAGACAGATGTGCGTTCTTTCCCCCTCCCTGAGAACTGATGAAACATGAAAATCACTTCTTAGATAAAGAAAAGCCCACAAAGTCAACACAACACATTTGAGTTATTTGATTTCTAATCTCTGAAAATGAGCCAGGTCAAACAGACACAGCTCCTCTGATAAATTGTTATTCTTAGAGATTTCATCCTTCCATGGAAAAGTACTGAGATGGCTCTCTGATCTCCTCTTACACTGTCATCAGCATACAGCAGCAGGCCAGTGGAAAATTGGAGAAAACCAGCTGCATGTAGAGTGTTAAGGGCATTATTTTTAGATGCTTCATTTCTTTCTGACTACACAGACTTCCCTGTGGAAAACAAGACTGTCTATCCTAGTGACTTACTGGCAGCTGCTGCATTATGCACGGTGAAGCTGCTTCTTAGAAATGGGATGTAAACCAAAATAAATAGGAGGAAAACAGACCTATAAATTTATGTAGTGTACAACAGAAGAAATGAAAGAAATTTGCGAGTGAGTTCATGGGAGTCTTTTGAAATTGTGCAAGTTCTCCCATCATTAGAGGTATGAGTTTGAGGTGTGTAACTCCAGTTGAATCTCCCTCTTCCTCTGACTGGGGAGTTTACTTGCTAATTTCCACTACCTGTTGTGACATTTAACAAGTATCAAAGCTGAATACCAGCTTTCCTTGCAAATACTGATCTGCTGTCACAACAGGGCTGATAAAGAAAGGGATTCCCAGTCTAGATCTGCTGTGATCTATGATAGTAACTAAATGTGGGATGACTCCAATGCAGGTGGTAGTTTGAAAACCATGCACACATGGATTGCTCCACTGCCTCCTGCTGTGAGCCTGCCCATCAAGTCCTAAGGATGGTTTGCCATTTAATCTGGATACGGTTAGATACGCAATGTGTCAGTGTGCTGAAAAGGCCCAGTCTTCCCCTTTTTTTGGCCCTGTGAAGCAGGAGTCATCTGCAGGAGGGCAGCAAAACTTGCACCTCCAAGGGTTAGGTCATCCTCCATATAGTGAGAGCAACACCTAATATGAAAAAAAGGACAAAAGTGAAATCCATGGGAAGAGGACAGAAGACAAAGTCTCTCTCCCACTCAAAATCTCTGCCTTAACCACTAACACTAGTCATTCCAGTTATAAACCTTTCCTTGTCCAGATTCCTTAAGGGAAATGGAAAAGAAGGGTGGCATGAGAACTGCACAGGCATGTGTGTGTAGTGGCTGCATGTCTGTGTTTGTGGGGCATCATGTAGATTCTGGATTTGAGTAGAAGAGGCTTTATTTGAACTTTCACTTATGCCAGTGTTTCACATTTGGGATGCAGATGGATACAGCTAAGACAGCTCGCCAGAAGCCTATTGTTTGTTACAGCACCTGGGAAATGTTTGGTACAAGGCAAGGTGTTCCTCCTGCCCCAGCAACTGTTCCTGTCCTGGAAAATTTGTTACTTTTTTTCCCTGACTAAAAAGAAAGCTAAGGGTGTGTTAAAAATCTGTTTTTTCAAAACAGTCCTCCCTCCTAGCTTTTGGGGTGCTTCAGCTACTTCTAAATTGTTGGCATTGGCAGCATGCATTACCTTTAACTTCACACATTTGTGAGTATCCTGACAGCCAGTGGGGGTGAAAACTGGATGTGCTCCAACCTCTCTTGCTACCCCAGGAGAGTGTTTTGATGCCAGACAAACTACTGAAGAACCCAAATGGTGCCAGGGCAGGATGATGCCTGTTACTGAAGAATTAATTTTTCTCTCTCGTGACTTGCATGAGTACATGCATGCACATGCATAGCATAAGTAGGTCTTCTGCATTGTCCAAAGTTTAGAACTACATGTTTTTAGTTTAGTTTTGCCAGTCTTGAACCATTTATGTACGTATTTTCCTGGTCAAGGAGCCACTTCAGACTGGTGTTTTTGGGGAAGACTTGCCTAGATTAGTTCAATCATTTCCAAGTATAAAGATATTGAAAATTGTTTCATCAACACTGCATCAAGAAAAATAAAACGCTTTCAGAGGTTTTGCTGAGAAACTTTGCTGTTTCCATGCTTGCAATTTCGCAATGGGATGCCATAGTGTCAGAGGCATGCCTTTTGCTGTTTTTCCAAGATAAATTGCCTCCTTTTTGGCACGCTTAGCAACTCTTGAAATTTGACAGGCACATATAGTCAGTAGAGAGATTTAGAAAACTTGTCATTGAGGCATGCTTCAGCCCACGACTTCAGAAGCTGAGCAGAAGTTCATAGGTGGCTGGTTGGGAATGCTGTAGTGCTAAGCACAGAGGCTGAGAGCAGAAAGACTGTTTTGTGTTCTCTTAGTGCTCCAGAAAGCATGCCAGAAAGAAAGATGGAGGAATTTTTTCTGGATTACTGCAAAGGGAATATAAGGGCAGTACAAGTGGCGGAAAAGAAAGAGACAAAGGTTTGATCAGCAGAGGCCAGCAAGTAATGGAGATCTGTTTTCACAAAATATATACAGACCACAACTGATTCAGCGTGGAAGATGGTGGGAGTTAAGGAGACAATTTCAGTTTAATCTCTGTTGCTTTGTGTGCAAACACATACAATATAGACTGTATTTACTTAGGCTGTTTGGGTGTACTCCCCTTCACCAGGGCTCAGCCTCCTGGATGAACCAGAGTCTTGCACAGATGGAAACTGGTGTTGGCTGCAGCTTTGCCTGGAGAGTTGTTGAAATGGGAGGATGCATAGTCAGTGACACGGAGGGTAAGAAGCAAAGTAAAAACAGTCTAAGTCTGGGCAGATGAACATAGACTTGGCACTACAGTTTCCCTCCCTGACTCTTGCAGAAAGTGGCCAAGATTGGCAATGTGATGTGGTTTTTGGCTGGAGAAGAGTAACACTGGAGCAGTTCTATGCTACCTGGCCTCAAAGTTGTCTTGTGCTTATGTTCTTGTTGGCAGAAACTACCACCATTCTCCCCTCTTCCTGCCTCACAGTGTGGCACAGGAAGCCCATGCTATGCTCAGCTCTCCTCTGCAGCCTGCAGGAGGAAGGATAGACAGACTCCGGCAGAGTGCCTGTGGATGGCAAGTCTTGGCGTATTGAGCAGACTTGACCAAGACACTGGGAGCAGAGTCTGTAGCTTAGCCACTCTACAGTTACTCATTTGACACTCTGGACCATGCTGGACAAACTTGGTCTTGGGAAAGCTGCAAGCCACAGGGACACGGGGTCCTTTGCATGCGTAGATAAGCACAAACATTTCTAGTGTTTGCTTCCCATCTGTTTTTCTCTTGTTTAGATGTCCTTTCACTCCTGTTCACTTTCTAAATGAGAACATAGGTCTGGACTGAAAGTCTTTGTGAGTGTATGGAATTGTCACTCATTATTCAACCCTCAGTGACTAAATAGCAATCTAGAACTATTCCCAAAGCAGTCAAAAGCCTTCCACTTTGATAGTGTTGACCAAATAAATCCCGTGGTCATCATCTTGAGTTTGCCCCATACAAATCTCTGGGAAGAAAAAAGTAAAAACACCTCATTTATTTAGATATTGTCTCCGTGTCCTAGTCCTAGATAGCAGTGTTTTGACACATGTTCTGGATCTCTCCACCTCAGAAGAGGACTCAAAAGTACCACTGTAGAGCAAATCAGTTAACTTAGAGACGTAGATGGAGAAAAGTTGAGGGACAGAGGAGATGACTGGTTTTGTTTTTGATTTCTTAGTGGCCAATGAGATTAAGCATGAACAATGTTTTTGCTGCTATATCTCTGTGATAAACACTGGAAACTGCTTTTGCTGATAGAAAACTTGGAAGCTGCTTTGTTATTGAAATGCTTCAGAGCCTTCTTTTCATTATTTACGGCTTTGCAAGTGGAACGTGGGCAGCTGAGAAGCTGAGAAAGATCAGGGAGGCTTGGATGTCTCAAGGTTATTCTGATTTGTTTAGTCCCTTGTTTTATACACACTGGGAAACGATAGCATTTCCCTTCCCTTTTTGAGTATTTTCTGTTCCTTCATCAAATCTGAAGATTCTCTGCCATTGTGTCCTGAGGGCAACCTCCTGCCTAGAGTCTGTTTATTGTGTTTGTGTTGTTATTTACAGACCCAGTGTTTGCCTAGTGTGTCTAAGGCCTGATTTATACTTCCAACTAATGTAAATTTTCACCCTGGTCTTGTTTATTCTCCCTCTGCCAAGCTCACAGACTTGACTGCATAGTCACAGAACAGATTTCTCCCTGTTTGATCACATTAGGCTCTTCAAATTCAGAGCTTTACTTTATTTCACACTTTCTAACTGCAGACCCAGAGAGGTGGCTGGATAGGTGGGTGCCAAACTACTTGATACTATGATTTTGAACTAATTTTGTTTATAATTCTGTGTTTGTGCTACAGTGTGTTGAGTATAAGCTCTCATATGAAGTCTCTGCTAATCAACAGACACAGCAATGTGATTATGTGGTTTAGAATACTTTGAGGGGCAACAGAGGGCATTATACTTGCGAAAAAGCAATGGTCTGTGTCTCCACAGGAGATAATGTAACTTGAGAGCTGCATCTAAATGCTTCTTTCCTTACCGTGCCATTCTGAGGCTGGCTGCTTTGCCTGGACAATAGAGACAGAGCTGCCATTACAGTATTTATGTCTTATTTCTCAAGGTGACCTGGGAAGAACGTTCAGTAATAATGCTTCTTTATTGTGAATTGCTTCTGCAGAGCCTCACTCTTTGCAACGTGCCTCGGCACAGTCTATATAACGCCTCTGGCACATCACTAGGATTACTTCATGCATTCTTTTAAGGCACTTAAACATCTTTCAAGGAAAGGCGAGAGGTATGCATTGTGTTATTTTTAAAATGAGGCAAATATGCTGCTCCTACCACTGCATGTGGCCTGTGCTAGGCCTTCAGAGTCCACACATTCAAAGCAGACAATAGCAGGCAGTAACAGGCAGTAACAAGCAGTTCTCAGAAGCTTTGAAAACCAGTTAGGTAGAGCAGAGCACTGGCCATGCATGTGCATAGGCCTCCACATGTGTGTACATTGGTAGAACGCTACCAGGGTCGCTCACCTCTGCTATTTGCAGCATTGTCACCTGAAAGGAAGTCTCTGGCTATTTCTCTTATTCTCTTCTTTCACATTATTTGGAAATGCTGTCTCAGTCACTGGGAAAGTGCTGGTAGTGAACGGCTTCCTTTGAGCACAAGTGATATGAATACCTGCGGCAATGGCACTACTACTACTAATGGGGAGCAGAGATGAGCCCTTAGTTTCCTTAACTTTTGGGCTGCAGGAGACCCAATCTAAGGGCTGCCTCTGCTTGGCTAATGAACTGGGTGTCCTGACTGTCCTGCACTCTGTTGAAATACCAAGTGGTCTGTGGTCCTACCTCAAGGCTGAAGTCTCCCACCTACTTCTGTGCTACTGATTCCTGGCCCAGGGCATGTGTTACTTGCAGCAGAACAGCTTTCAAGAGCAAGTGAGATGTTGGGATTAAAGCTGATCTCTGTCAAACTCCCCTTTTTTCTGACTGTGCTGATATTTTCCACCTTAAGGGAGCCCTCATATATGTAACCACCAGTGAGCTACTGAAAAGGGCTGATCTGACTGAAAAATTAACCTAGAGATGAGATCACAGGGAGATCTGACTTCAGGCAGTTTCCTGAACTCTTAGCTTGGTTGTTAAGACTGACAGAAGAGGCTGTGAATTTGAGACTCTGTAGGGAAAACAGAAGGCTTGTGCCACTGGGATTTAGATGATATTGCTAAATAACTTCTATTGAATTTGTAGAGGCACATGAGAATGGGTTTTAGTCCAGTAGTTCAAGTGTCATGCCCTGACTTTTCCCTTATGGAAGCTAAACTCGAGTGTCTAAATTGACTAAACTGGTGCTTCATACCCCCACCTGGAGTAAGATTAAAAAAATTAAATCATATCTAAGCAGTATCTGATATGACACTGAACTGCTGATTTTTCCAAAGATCTGACTATGCCTGTGGGATAGGATTCTTTTTGGAAATATGGCCCATAGGATAGCAACATAGGAAAATATATAAACATGTGTATATGTATATAAAAATATGGATGTAATTTATACATGCATGTATACACATACATAAACTTAAAAGTGGCGCAGCTGCCATAATTTTAAGTCACTAGTTAGCTGGATTTACCCTGTATTTATAATGACAATGTTACATGTACTTTCAGGTTTTAGTGCTGGTAGGAAACAAATTAAAGACACAGTTGCTTAGAAAATAATTTCCAGGCTTTTGGGGGCACATACTGCTGGTGTGTTACTTGACTTATTTAACTTGCTAAGGCACTGCAGATCTTCAGGTGTTTTTCTTGTATCAACCCTTCTTTGACACCACAGAGCACTGCTGCAATACTCAAGCTTAACTTGGTACTAGGCAGCTGATGGGAGAGCTAAAACCTGAGCTGTTCACTAGCATTTTGCCATTGACAGCAGATTTTTTTTGGATATTTTGTTGTCTGAGTTCAGTGTTGGTGCTCTCTGCTGTTTTTTTGTTGCACTCTCTATTCTGTTCGAGGGAGGTGGTTTTGCAGAATGTTTATGTCCCGGAGGATGAGATTTCATTTTGAACTCAATTAGAAGTAAAGGGCTACTTCAGCACTGTCCTCAATAAATGCTCGTATGACTAGCGGAAAGCTCTGCTTGCTCTGAGCCAAGGGCTGACATAGGAGTTCTGTCAGCAGAGGATTGACAAGGCACAGCAGGAGCCAAAGAGGGAAAAATTCAACAAGGGAAGTGATGAGGAAGAAGACGGTTTTGAGCAGAGTGGGGAAACAAGCACAGCCATTCTCACACTGCACAGGCATGTGTTTGGCTCAGGTGACAAACTGAGAACTTTCTAGGCCTTTTCTCCACCCCAAGGATGAGTGGAAAGTCCCTCTCCTTTGCAGACTTTCCAATGAGAAGTGCTCCAGGATGCAGGGCTGGTCAGCTCAGCCTAGACCAGGCCTGAACAGTGCTTGAGATCATCTTGAAATACTGCTGGTGTTGCAGTAGCTACACAGACTCCCTTCCCCAAAGCAGAAATGCACTTGGAGAGAGAAAAATCTGCACACAGACCTTTTGTTTTGTAAAGGGCCTGTCCTACCCCTTTGGCTGACCAGAGCCTAGAAGCACAGGACTTCACTGGGCCTGAGGTGCTGGCACTGCAAGTGATGTGGATGAGGGCTTGCAGATACAGACCTTATCAGCAAGAGGTCAAGAGGCATGCTCTGTGCTCCCATTTGGGCTTGCACTGGCTGAGGCATGAGACATGGACTTGCATTTGGCCACATGCCTGACGTGAAACTGCTGGACCAAACAGCTGCTGCGGTGCCGAAGAAAAAGCAATATAACCTTTTCCTTTCTGTGCAGGATTTACAAAAAAAAGTAATGTGGGGGATCATACTTGTTCCGTGACATAGGCATGTTTGGAATCAATGAAGGCCAATTGATTTGCCTTAGTAATGGGAAACTAACATATTGGAGACATCACAGCTATAGGCACCTACATAAATAAAAAAATTCTGAAAACAGTTGCTTAGCCAGAAGAGAGGCACATCCAGGCTAGAAATAAGGTGCTCGAATAAGGTGCTCATTTCATCCAGTGACACTAGTGCTTTCATTTCAGAATCGTTGTATACTAGTGGAAACCAGTGAATGAAACAGTCCTGCACTGTCACTTTTTCGATTCAGTTCCCACTCCTCTCTCAGACACATTAACACAGTGTTTTCAAGGCTGTAGAGAGAACTGGTTTAAGAACTGGTCAAAGTTAGTCACACTCTCAAAAAGGAAAGGTCTGTTTTAACCCAGGTCAGCATTCTGATTTTATTCCCCACGGCATCTAAAACACATGGGATAATGGGAGGAAGTAAGCAGCATGGGATAAGAATGAGCAGCTAGGGGCTAAGGGAAAGACCCCTTTTTTTGGGTGTGTTTTGGGTTACTGTGGAACAATAGCCTAATCCCAACCCAGTTCTATCACTTGTCTTGAAACCAAAATAAAATCTCTAAGTATGTTCTAGCTCTACCAGGTGGACCAATTCTGTGAAAATCACTGTGTTTCTGTGGTAACTGTTGACAAGCCTCACACTGCTTTCAAAGAAAGAGGTACCATTCCCAGTGGGTTCATGTGTGATTTATGAGCAGAAAATCAACAGCTGACTGGTGACAGATTCCATCTCATCCCATGGAAGAGGCCTGGAAGGGATAGATCACTTCTTCTTGTGGTGGGTAGAGGAAGCTGCTATGGTTTGAGACATTTAAAATAATTCAAAGTGGAGTGCTTGGGAATTTACTGTCTTCTGCCAAGCAGGGTGTAAAAGGACTCTAGCAGACTACATTTATCCGGTAGTCTGAAGTGTGACATATGATATATTAACTTGTAGATAAATGCAAGTATTCATCTAGTCTGGCTCTTGCCTTCTTTTTTTCATTGAGTTACTTTTTTAAGGAACAGAGATGGATATTGCTTACAAAACAAAGTTAAGACCTCTAAACAAACCTACAAGAATGTAATCTTCTGCAAAATTTTTGTATAATACTTTTATGCTCAATAACAATGAAGTAAAGATTTTAAGAGATGTTTTCTTTGCTTACTTATTCCTTTAAATGAAGTAAATTGTGAAAACAAAAAGTGCTTGGGTAATGAATGGTAAGTTATTCGTGACTTTTTTGAAGAAGAAATAATAATGTGCCTTCTGTGAATATTAAGTAAAAGTAACCTTAGGGGGATGGGTTGGGCAGTGTGAGTCATACACAGGTTTTGAATTATTGATGTTCTACAACTGTCAGGCCTTACAAGTTTGCACTGTGTATCTTAGTCCCTTCAAGGCAGGCGGAATAAGTTTCAGCAGATCCATATATGTTTCCACAATAACATACTATGGCAGCACATGGAGGAATTTGTAGTTGTGTTGATTTTTGAACTACCTCTCTGCAGATTGCTGCCTCTCTTGCAAAACAGCATGTAGCCATGATTTTCCCAGGGGCTATTCAGGCATACTTTGTGTGCTGCAGCCCAGTACATTTCCATGAGCTTCTTCCCATGTGCCTATTTTAAATACTCTGTGATTTCTTTAGGAGTGCAGTTTCATTAGTTGTTTTTCAGAGCTGAGTTTAAGGAAGGTAATGCTGATGGTTAACAAATCTCTACCCTATAACGTATAAGTATCTTCAATCTAAAAAACCAGAAAGCGTGAGACATAAAGCATTCAAAAGTTATCAAGAAGAATTATTAAAATGCTTGTGTGTTGTCCATTCCAGCTGCTTGCATGTGTGCAGTGTGATGTGGTTTCAGGTTACACGCTCATGTGCTCTATTTTCTGTGAGACTGGCCCCTTTAGTGTACTGGCTGGCTGGTGCTCCTTGACTGGGTAGCAATTCACTATTATTAGCTCATTCTCAGAATTCAGTGTGAGGCCTCAGTCCTTATTTACTGCAAACCACCTAAATCCTGCAGAGACCCCACTCTAATTGATTTCCTCAGCTCCACTTTGCTTTAATTTATGCCACTATACAGTATGTGAGCACTAGAGATAAAACTCACCCTTCTGTCATGAGTGGAAAAGTTTATGCACTGTTGGATGCTTTCCTGCAAGCTGTCTGAAGGGAAGGTGAGGGAATTTACAGTGGTCAATAGACCTTGGTCTACTGGGGAGCTTCATCCCTATGTTTTATGGATAGTAGTAATGGGCAGGAACTACTAGCTTTTCACTCCTGTTAAGAGAATCGACAGAATGACAGTACCAGAATGACAAAGGAGGTTGTTTTGAGGTCCTGGCCCACGTTTTAGAGGAAGCTCACGGAAATGTCACAAGGCTAAAAGATTTCAGGCTTCATCAAAAGCGTCTGCATAGACATGCTACACTTGTTTGTGTGGCTCCCTGTGCCTATAGTTATCGCCACAATAGGTAAGTCATGTGGAGAACCAGAGTCAATGGCTGTTCCTGGTGGAAGGGTGTGACAGTACTCTTAAAAGAAGTGGGAAAAGGGGACTTGTGTCACAACCTCAGTGCTGGCTGGGAGTAGGACAGAAAATCTCTTGTCTGTGTGGTCTCTTCTTTTAGAAGAGATTTTAGGTGTTTCCTTTCTGATGCTAATCAAACCACAGTGGTGACAGAGGACCTAGTGAGGGTTTTGGCCCCATAGTCAGCGGTCAATGCTCTGGTTCCTTCCACTGCATATTAAATTCTACAGTAGAGACAGTCCTGTGTCTGCAAGGCCATGTATGGGACCAGCTTCAGGGCAGGCAGGCAGTGAGAGGTGGGGAGGAAAAGCAGAAGAAGTTGCCACCCTACTGTTCTTGTGCAGCAATGTATATACACGAACAACTGTTGAATAGATGTGGTATCTTTTAATCCTATGTGTCGTGATAAGCCTACATTCAGGGTTTAGCATGAGGTGATATAAGAAATAAGGTGTAATTACTATTGGAGACAGATTGTGATGAGAATGAGTAGTAATTTATGATGGATGAATAGCTATTGTAAGCAGTGCATGACAGTGTAGAAGTACGTTAAACAAAGGTTCGATGATCAAGAAATGCTGGAGGTGCAGAGAGGGGACAAATGAGCAGGGTCAAAATGTCAGGAGATATTATCTGCTAGTCAGGTAGCTGATATACATATTTTAAATCCTGTTTAGAGTTGGATAAGATCATATGATCATATCCAATTATCTAATATATTTTATTAATTAAAATTAATTAAAATTATGGTTATCTGTTTCTGCAAAAGACTGGTCTTGTCAACTGCTGTGGCTTCTAGAGTCATTCCAAGCACATCCAGGCAATGGGGGAGTTGGAAATGATGTAGGCAGCACTGGCCCCCCTGCCCGCCTGCGGAAGGAACCTGCTGGAGCTGCCTGGCACTTCAGGGAGGCAGCAAGCAACCTCTTCCTTTTTGCTACAGCTGCCCTCCTTCTGATATGGTCCCTCGCATCCCCTTTGTAGCAAATGGCATAGCTGCTTGTGGGCTTGTGGCCGCCACGGCCAGTGGCTGGCTGAGAACAGGGAAGGACAAGGCTGAGCCCTGAGCACTGGTGACATTTCCCACTCCAGTGAGTTTTACTGTTCCTTGCCCCTGGAGGGCTGGGATCAGCCTGTAGGGTTACAGGAAGGGGGAGAGAGATGGAGTCTAGGTTTGGAGCAGTTCCTCCGCTCCTCTATGCTCTTTCAGCACGAGCCAAAATGGCGCAGACAGAGACAGAGGTGCAGGGAGGAGCATTCCCCTTCTCCTGTTGTGCCTCTGCTTGCCCTGTCAAAGGTCGGCTGTGTTCAGCAAGTCACCTCTGGGCTTCCTCCGTGCCTGACACAAGTGGGAAATGAGGTGGCGGGTTGCTATGTCTTGTGTGCAAAAGTGCAGCAGGCAGAGAAGCTCTTCCCGTCTCCTTTCCTCCTCAGCCATGCTACCAGCTGTGGGGAAACAGAGTGGAGTCTTCCAGTTTTCAAAGCGCATTTGGAAGCAACTTGAGAGGGGCCTGTGGTCAGCACTCCCTGGCTTCTAGCAAGGGTGGCGATGGCTCCTAAAAGTTTGAACACTCAAGTACATTGATCGTCTGCTTAAAATAGAGTGGCAGGGAGTTTATGACAATCCTGCAGTCTCTTGGGAAACTCAAATGAAGCAAATGGTTCAACGCAAATAAAAACAAACAGGTCAGGAAGAAGCTTCTTAAGCATAAAATACCAGGGCCAGAAATATCAACTGAAAAATGTGCAAACTCTTTTTTTTTTTTAATATGAAGTCCATACCAAATTATCCGTGCTTGTTGTAACCATTTCCTCAGCTCCCACACAGCAGTCTGTCTTCATCTGCTGCTATGCTTTGTTTAGATTCAAAGCTTTTATGGACTATCAGCTTTATGCATTTATAAAGTTCCGTACATGTATTGAGAGCTGTTTCAATAATAATATTAAGTAAACAGCAGATAGTTTTGGCTGAAGTGATACAAAATATATATATCAGTGCCCTGTAAGGTGCTTAAGTATCTATTTGATTTGGGACTGCATCTGTGTGTGAAATCAGATGACAAATGTGCAGGTGAGCTTTCAGACTGGAAGTAAGCCATATTGTGAATACCTGAACATTCTTATTAGGCCTCTGGTGCTGTCTCAAGGGCCAATGTTTCCCAGACATTGGTAGTACAAGCCTGGAGTTTTCAATAAAAATATGGAAATGGAAGTCCAAGTGAAAGTGACTGCTTTATTTATATTCTGAGGTAAATGACAGTTGTTGATATACTTGGTCAATTGAAAAGTATCTGGAGATGGAATTCATGTTATTGAACTTTAGAGGTCTGGGGGTAGGTATCTACATCAGAGCTGCTCCCTGAGGTCTTTCTTGCCCTAATTGAGATAACCTGCTTGAGGTTGGGATGAATCATGCCTTGCAAAGTACCTCAGTTGGCTGACTACAAAGGAAGTATAGCAGTTGGTGACTGCACTGGTGGAAGCCCACATTTGGAGTAGATTAATCCTAGTGTGGAGGGTTTTATGCATAGCAATAAGTTGATGAATACAATGAAGGAAAAAAATCTCTTTCCTTTTATCTTTCATAGCATGATGAAGGGGATTGCACCTCTGGGAAATTGCAGTACCCTCAATTTCCTAGGATGCTTTTGCTTTTCTGAAGTTGGTACTTCTGGAAATGACAATAGGGAAAACTGTGCAAGGTAAAACTACTTTTCCAGGCTTGCATTTGGGAGTATCAAAATTCCTGTCAGAGGGCATATCTTCATGGGCAGGTACAGGCTAACTTCTACTCAGAAATCAAGTAACTGCCTTAGCACACTTGGCTATGAAGCCATCCTGGAGCATACAGAAGACCTCAGGTCTGTCTGTACTTGTCTATGTAGGCATGATCTGATGCAGTTGTGTAAAAAAGCATGAAAATCCCCTGTTGCTGTCATTGAGAAAGGTTTGGATCCAGCTTCTTTGAAGTATATATGTATGTTATGCACAGTAAGATACTGGGTAATGATAAGGTCCCTTGATGTAGCCCAAGGTGCTAAACCACAGGAACTGTTTTAGGAATGGGGGAGTAAAAGAGTATTTAGGGATGGAAGGGCTATGGAAATAACAAAGGAGCATTCTTGCAAAAGCTGTCATGATTTGTAGCAGCTGTGGCATTACAGGGTAACCAGAGTCAGAGCTGTTCAGAAGGTACAAAGCCAGCATCAAGCCCCAAGCCTCACTCTGTTGGTATATTACTGTTCTTGGGAAAAACAAGTGGGGAGCTAAGCACAGGGCACTCTGGGACACTCCTAGCAGTGTGTCCATGGCACAAAATCACTGCTGTGTGATCCAACTAACAGCAGTGACCATTCACAGTCTGCCCACACAACCATGCCTTCAATTGCTACGTGGCCTGGCAGCAGAGAGCTTTCACATGACTGAAGGATGACTTATGGCCTCAGAAGATGCAGAGCAGAATATAGCATGTGATATTGAGCTGTTTATGACAAGGTGTTACTAGTTGCCTTGAGGCAAAATCTTTGCTCTATAGTAAGATCCTTGCATGGTGAAACGAGAGGAACAAAAATAGATGAAGTCTAGCCAGATGCTAAGAAGTAAGGGCTGAGATAGTCTCTAAATGCAAAATGGAGGGTCTACAGCCACTGACAATCACTGTACACATGAGAAAAAGCAAGCCAACACACAGAAACCGTTAAATGTGTCATCATGAGAAAAAGCAGAACTGACAGAAGGGGGAGACTTAGTAACTGTGAGCAAGAAAATGTTCTGCTGTCATTTGCTTCTACTTTTTTTTCTGGGAATCAGGACTTTGTAGACATAGTTTGTAAATAGCATCTCACCAAAGAATCTCTCTGATGTTGTGATTAGTCTTTTCTTCCTTCCATAAACAAGCCAAATTGCAACTAGCTCTAATAGTAATGAAGAATGGGCTCCTCAGGGAAAAAAAAAGACAATTTGCTTTAAGAGAAAAATCTTGGAAATATGATTTGTGGCCCAGTTTTTATTTAGATCCGGATGTAGGATAGGATATATCCATATTTGGTTCAAACTCTTGACATGAGACTTAGAAGAGAAAAATACGGGCCCCATCTGAACTAAGGACCTGAGAAAACTTAGGTTCCAGGCATGTCCACACGAGACTTTCCAAGATAAATTATCAGCGGGCCAGTTTGTAGATGTTCAGCTGGACTTAGATTTACAGAGCAAGATGTGAAAGGAGGCTAAGAACACTTCACACAGCTGTGGAATTTGCCAGGGAAACTAAACCTTCATTTGTAGCAGCTCACCAGGAAAGGAAGCATACAAAAAGGTGGAATTTGATTGCTGGGCCCTTTTAGTCAACACTTGCTTCTGGTAGGCATCAAAGACAAAAAGCAATTGTGGCTTGGTCTATGATATTTTTCAGATCCTGGAAACATTAATAAATTTGATTTAGAAAACAAGAGGATAATGCAGAAATCCAGTGAGACTGTTCAGCTAATTGCTGGTGTGGAAATCAAGAAAACAGGCTAGAAAGGCTTGTTATAACTTGAAGGTTGGCCAAGAGAGAGAACCGCAGTTGCCTAGTGAAAGTTCCTTGGAACCAAGCTGCTGAAGTACAGGCTGTGTGTCCAAAGGTGGCCTGCGTGCTTTTAGTTTGGATCTCAAAGCGATGTGAGAACAGTGGATGGTTGTCTACTGAACAGGCAATAAAACTATGAAATGCACACTGATGAGGGAATAGCAGTTCCAACATAGCTCTTAGACCTGTTAATGGTCCAAGAGAGCACTGTTCTTCGAGGCCTTGAGTTCCTGCCTGCATCTTAGACTTCAAGAGACGACACCGTATGTGTGAAAGAGAGGGAAGGGTGTTTGAAGTCCCCTGATAAAGATTAAGTCTGGGCTTTTATTAATCTGTTATTCACCATGGCTTTTTTTTAATTGGCACACAGATGAAACACCTAAGATTTGAGGGATCAAAAAGTCCTGAAAGCTCTGGTTTCTCCCAGGGTATGCAGTTTATTTCTGCACATTAATGAAAATTGGCTGTGACATCTGCTGTATCTGTCAGATGCTAACGCAGACACTGACAATTAGCAAACTTTCTCATGTAGTATCTGAACACACTGGTCGTCACCACAGCTGAGATTAGAACCAGGAACCACATGCTCCAGAGAAGCAACCCCACCACCACATGATGTATGAATCCAGGGAAAGCTGCTTTCTAACCTTGACAGTGCTCAGCTCGCAGAAGATGAAATTCAGTTATTTTCTCACATTCACAAGTCCTGATGTAACTAGATGTTCTTGTAGGAAGTAGGAGGTCTAGACAAATGAAAGATTTTGGGCACTCCTATTTGGGGAGCACCCGAGGGAAGGACTGTTTGAATAATTTGTTTGTACAGTGCCTAAAATAAAGGGGCTCTGGTCTGTAGTGTTAAGGGAATAGAAACAATAATAACAACAGTAGAGTTTCCCTTTTCGAAGGAGACTCCTCACAGGAAGGACATAGGGCGCAGTAAACTGGGATTTGACCTGAGAGAGTTTTCCAAAGCTTTTTTTAAGTTTTGGGCGAATGGACCCTTTTTGACATCTGAATATGACTCATGCTTTATCAATGTGACAACTGAGGAGGAATGTGAGAGTTGGCTCTGCCTTTGCATATAGGTAGATAGGTCTCCATTGAAGATGGGGAGTTGAATGTGTGCATGCAAATGTGGAATTATGAAGTACCAAAGATACATCCTGTAAGTCCTAGTGCTTCGTGGCCACACTACAGGATACTGATATCGAAACTTTTCTTATACCTAGCAGTTTTCTCCACATGACAGGCAGGAGCTATCCCTTTCCAAGGACTTTGGAAGACCTGGCTTTGTACAAATGTTACACTTTCAGAGGATGCCTGCATTTCGTGGGACATTTACCAAGATGTGAAGGTGTTAACTCATATAAACACTCAGTGTTCCTGGCCCAGCTTGGCTGTTGGATTTGAGGCACATAGATGGAGGGAATTCAGCTGTTAGGATCTTTCTTTTTATTCTAATATAATTGCAGAGAAAAGTATGTAAGTGCTCTCAGATTGAGTGTCCTCTTTTTCCTCAGTAATGAAGATGGCAGAATGGGCATTGCAGTGTTTTCTTCCTTCAGCCTGTGTGCAGCCGTGGCTAATGTGGAAGCTGATCTCTGCTGAATTTCACTTGAGAGGCAGCTGCTTTTCACATCATGGGGTCACCAAGAGTAGCAGCTGTCAAAGTGAGCTGGACTCACTGGGGTTACAAGTTGCTTTTGACATGTTGTTCTGATCACCTCCCCTTCCATCAGAGTTCCTGGGTAATGGCCATATAAACACCTTGCCTCCAAACCCCATCTTCATCTCTTATGGTATGTAGTTAAGTTTTGGGTGGCACTGTGAGCTAACGCTAAGATAAGCTGCTTACGTAAGATGTTGGAAAGGTCAGTGGTGCCTTCAGCAAAGAAAAGTTGCTGTACCCCAATCCTTGCTGTTTTATCCCACAGTTTGTTGAGCTCTGATTCCACATACTTGTCTTTTTTTCCCCTGATTGTTCTGTCACTGGATTGTGTAATTAATGTCTTTAATATAGCAATCATAACGTAAGGCAGTAACAGAGACACTCTGGCAACCAAAACAAGTGAAAACCCCTGTAAGATTAATGTACTTGTTCTTTCTCCCATGGTAAAATGTCAGTATTTTAGAAGAGAGAATGTTTTCAGCTGTGCACAGAAGGGTTTTTATTTAAGTGACCACAATTTCAGAGTTTCCATTGTGTTCTCATTCTCCCTGTCTCTTTCTTTATGAACAGGCTAGTATCATTTATTTAAAATTCTCCCTGTTTTCATTGGAATGTAGTTAATTGACTTGGAAGGAGTATAATCTCTTGAAGAAAAACATGCTTACCATGTAAATAGCTCCTTCTCAAAAGGTTTGCAAAAAAGCAGACTATGTACAAACTCTTAGAATGCTCTATTGTGCCAGATATGGTTGAATTTGCTTGAATTGGTCAAATCCTGGCATCAAAGTATGATATTTTATGGTTATTTATATTGTTTATTAACAATGCATAGCTCTGATAGTCTAATTACTACTGCTTTCAGTATAGCCATATAAGCTGTTCACAGCAATAGCACAAACCACATGCAGTTTGGCTAGTTTCAAGTTTAAGAAGAGAAGTATAAATTACTGGGTTTCATGCAAAACTGTTTGGCCCACGAACCTTTCATCAAATCTGCAAGAATAACTTATTTGTTTTTGGTTCTCCCCCTCCCCGTCTCCCTACACGCACCCCTGTATTATGGAGAAGCTTAAATGAATGTTGTGTTTTTGTTATGTAACTTCAGGTCAGTGGCTGAAAATCAGGCATATGATAGGTTTCCGTGTTACTGATCGACCAAACCCATTGTCTTTGAGTATATATAGGCAAAGAAATGTATCTCACTACTGTGGCCCATCTGTCCTGAAATGATGAAAAAGTCCTTAACACCACATTCTTCAGACCCAGACCCAGCTCTTCTGGGCAGCCTGAATGGGCCACAGCTACCTTAACTTTACAGTAAATGTCTAGATTCAAAATTTAGCTCCACTACTACAATAAGTTTCCTCAGGGGTAGCTGAAGTCCATGTTCATCTGCCTGATGAAAAAGCAGCTAAGCCCATTTCTGGGTGTTATGGCAGTAATATTGCTTTGACAGGATCAAAGCAACAATTCCCTCTCTCATCCCCAGCCTCTTTAAAGTTTTTAAGCTTGCTGCTCCCAGTCTGTTACCTGCTGCCCTCTTACTCTGACCAAATGTGCCCAAAAAACACTCCCTGTTCCACATTACCTGTCACAGGAAGATGAATTTAGAGTACCTCTCTCATTTCTAGGTTCCCCCCATTCATCCCTGCTGTGGGACGTTGGGATCCAGTTCCCTTTCCTGACTAACAGATCTGTATCACAGGTGACCCAGGGGAGCATCACTCTGCAGCCCCTTTGGAGCCGTGTCTGGGGCACAGCATCAGCAAAACCAGTGAACTTGCAGGAAGGGTGCGGGAACAGTCTGGGTTTATATGGCTGTGGAACCAGGTGAGGTCAGAGTCATGCCAGCTCCATGCTGGCTCCAAGCTAGTGGGACTTGAGCCAGCCCTATGAGGTATTTCTACTTGTTTGATTAGAGCTGTGTTGGCAGTAAGAAGGTCTGTTTTGCTTTTGGATGTGCAGGTTAGGTGCAGTCCCATGCTCAGTGGTGGCAAAGGTCTGGGACTAGCAACAACTTGTAACCTCTTGGCTCGGGCAGAGCTAAGGAGTGGTTGCGTGCTGTGTCTGACTGTACAGATGTGCCCTGTGACTCCCTAGGCCAGCTGTAAGGGAATATTTAGGAAAAAAGGAGCCTGGCTGCAAGTTGTGCTACTATTGTATGCTGAATAGGAAGACCAGGCACAGGCAGCTTGTACAGGTATCTACAGCAGCATTCTGTGCATGAGTGATGAGAAGACAAAACCACCCCATTGCCTTCTTTTTCAGTCTTGGAAAGTCCAGGCAAGATGCTGCTGCTACCCAGGGAGGAGTCTGGTTGTCTAGAACTGTGATGATCCTACCAGCAAGAATCACTGTCCCTAGTTGTCTTCCCTGAAATCCAGTAGGACCAGCAAACCCTGGATTTCCAGTCTCCATCACCTGATTCTCCCTCTAGCACTGCCCCTTTGTCTACCTCTTTCCTTCTTGTGCCCTTTTTTTTGGAGCAGTAAGATTCAGTTTTGCCTGCCCTGTGGAGAAGCCTTTAGCTGACTTTGGGATGGAAAAGACTTTTCTGAAAAGTGCCAGTGGCATCTTAGTCCTGGAGAGGGACAATATTGGGACATACCCATGTTTTTGGCATTTCTCTTGGCTGGCTCAGCAAACTGCCCTTTATGACTCTTGCTTTAAGGCGTGCTGTTCTCATGCCTCATTGTGGGAATGGAGGCCCCTGTACGTTGGATGCTGTGAATTTCCCATGGCAACCCAGCATCTAAAAATTGGGCACGCCCTCAAGAAGTGTAGCCATGCCCTTGAAAGCCTCTCTCAATGTTAAAGTATAATGGACAAAAGCAGGTCAGGGAAAGAAATTCACAGTGTTGGAGTTATTAGGCTTTGATAGGTACATGATTGTTCCGGTTTTTTTCCCTGTTTCTTCAAAATAGGTTTACTCTACAATCCTTTGAAAATTTTGTTACTTTTAAGCAGCAGTGTAGCCTCAGGAAAATGAAAGGATGGCTCAGAAGGGGGAGTTTGTTGAAAGAGATGGCTGAGAGGGGGGAAAGAGGGCACTTGTGCTTCAGTTCTCACAGATTAGGGGTGTATTTAGCTGAATTCTGCAGTTCCTCTGTCCAAAAGTACACAAACAAACATATTTTCTTCACATGCAGAATTACTGGTTTTGTGCCGTTAGGGAGGGAGGCAGGCAGGGAGTGGCTGGACAGAGAAGGGCCTTTTGTTCTCATTTTGCCTTTGGCAAGCGCTCTGCCACTCGACTCCAGCAGCGTTTGAAGAGGAATTGAGATTCTCTTCTGAAAGGTGCAGAGCGCTGGGGCACTTCAGCCCATTCTGCACAAAGCTGATGTGTTGCAGTGTGGGCCTACCTGTGTTGTGGGCAGAACACCAGTGCTTTCTGCATATAATGATGGTCTTGAAAAAGAAGAGGTGCAAGCACAAAAATACTTTCTTTTTTTTTTCTTTCCAAGCAGCAATATTTCTAAACAAAGAATTTTATCCCGCTCGAGAAAATACAAATCAATTCTACATGTTCTCAGTCCCTTGCCCTCTACCATCCATCATTTGGGATAATGATAGATTTTCAGTTTATAATCAAGTCAGTATTCAGTGACAATTTCTTCTAGTTTGTTTGAAATACTTTTCAGACCCTTGATTCTTCATAATTGCTCAGCAGAGGGAAAAAGAAGAGAGTAAATATGTTTTCAGATACCTGGTGGTATTTGGAAGATTGGAAGAAATAGAAAGGCATTGTAGATGCATCAGGCAGCCATGCAACACGTTATTTCAGAAGCAGTCTCTCCCACCATTTTCCAACACCCATGGGCACAAGCCACCCCACCCTCCTGTGCTGGAGTTTTCAAGCTCTTCCAGGCTGTAGACCACTACAACTTCTTAGGCGAAGTGCTGACTTGCTGATTTGCAAGTGTTGCACTGGTAATGTAAAATGCCCTTTCGCAGATCCCCTTAAAGGTAGGGGAGAATGCTTCTGTCCATAGACAAACCTCTCAACGGGTTGGCCTACCGCAGTTTGAAAAATGCTACCTGTAACAAACTTGCACCAAAAGCTGTCGGAGCATGACGTATGAAAGGACAGCATCAGTCACCAACACTCTTGATTTTTGCAGTCGTAGAGGTTGAGTATGGTAAAAGCACCCAAATCACTCTGAAAAAGGATAGCCTTTGCTGGTACAGAGGAATGGAAGAAAGCCTAAATTGCTGCTTTCTGGGGAGAAAAATCCTTAATGATCTCAAGCCTAGGCTTTGGGAACAGATGTGGTAGGTACATTTTGAAGTTGCTCTTTGCTTGTCACCCCAGTCCTAGCATGAAAAGGTCACTATGAGCATGAACTGAAAGGGCAGAGAGGAGTGCTTGAGAAAGAAACGTAAGCAGAAATGGCAGAGGAGAGGAGGGATAGGAATTTAGGGTGTTAAGACTGAATGTTTTATTACAGAGCAGTGGGAAACAGGGCTGTGGAGAAAGACAGGGACAGCTGAGCTAGCCAGGTTGTTATGGGGACTGTAAAGTGCTATGCTGGAAGAGCTTGGGAGAGCTCCTAGGACCTGAATTTGTGTACAGCAGTATGTTCAAGATTATTTATTAGGAGTATTACAGGCATGCCCTGGAGCCCTAGGCTGGGACCAGTACTCCACTGTGCTAGCTGCTGTCTTTTCCTTCCAGAGCTAACAAATCATGCAGACAGCCTCTTCTGCTGTGTACTGTGTCTCTCTCTCCTTGAAAGACCAGTGTCTGTGTGAATCATTTCTAATGTAACTAATATTTTATTATTAGGTATTTGGAAGCAGACAAACTGAAAGAAAGAGCAATATCTTGATTTGGCTTTTCTCTTAATGAACTACTGAGAATATGAATAATGTTTGCTATCCACATACCACAAAGCACTGTGAGTCTTGTGCTGTCTGACCAAGTTACTCAATCATTTCTTGTGTAGGTTTGTAATGCAGTTTTTCTAGCAGACAGGAGAAAGAAGGACAGTGCAGCCAGGCAACTGCCAGCAAGGCCTGAAGTTTTCAGGAAAGAAGGGATGTTAACATGGGTCCAGCTCCATTCTTGGACTGCTAAATCCTTGCTGTTTAAAAGGCAGACTGTCAGAAGACTGGGATAAAGCAGTTAACCTTTTTGTTTGCTAGGTAACTGGAATGTGAAGGAACATTCGGAGTTGTGATTTATAGCTCGTTGCATGCTCTGGAACTTTGTAACTGCTCCATCTGGTCTTTCCTCCTCCCTGGGAGCCACTTGTCGACTACAACCCTGAGAGGGACAACCATCAGCCTCTTGTGGGAAAGGGATGAACTGAAGCAAGTGTAAAACAGGCCAGACAGGGGAAATGACTGAATTGTCCTTGTCTGATGGTAAGGAAAGCAGGTCAGTGCTGCTAGCATCTTTCCCAGTTACTTATTTTGGTCATATTCACAACCTTTTGTGTTAACTTTCTGTGTCAATCACAAGGAGACACTGCTTTTTGGGATGACTTTTTCATATATAGATTCATAGAATGGTTTGGGTTGGAAGGGAACCTTCAAAGATCATCTAGTCCAACCACCTTGCTATGGGCAGGGACATTTTTCACAAGATCAAGTTGCTCAAAGCGCCATCTAGCCTGACCTAAAATGCTTCCAATGATGAGGCACCCACATCTTCTCTGAGCAACCTGTTAGAGTGTCTTACCACCCTTATAGCAAAAAATTTCTCCCTTATGTGCAATCTAAATCTACCTTCTTTCAGTTTAAACCTTTACCCCTTGTCCTGTCAGTACAGGCCTTGATAAAAAGGCTGTCTCCATCATTCATACAAGACCCCTTTGTATGCTGAAAGTCTCCCTGGAGCCTTTTCTTTTCTAGGCTGAAAAACACCAAGTCTATCAGCCTTTATGCAGAGGAGAGGTGTTCCAGTCCTCCCAAATGGCCCTTCTATGTCTGTCTTCTGATGAGAACCCCAGAGCTGGATGCAGTACTCCAAGTGGGGTCTCACAGAGTGGAGCAGAGGAGTAACACCTCCTTTTGACCTGCTTGTCATACAGCAGCGTATGGCTGGATGAATACTTTCTGGGCTGCAAGTGCACGTTGCTGACTCATATCTAATTTTTCATCCATGAGTATCCACAAGTCCTTCTCCACAGGGCTGCTCTCAATCCATTCATCCTCTAGTTTGTATTTATAGCGGGTACTGCCCTGACTCAAGTGCAGAAACTTGCACTTGGTCTTGTTGAACTTTATGAGGTTCATATGGGCCCACTCCTCAAGCTTGTCAGGATACCTCTGGATGGCATCCCTTCCCTCTAGGGTATCAACTATACCACTCAACTTACTGCAAACTTGCTGAAGTTGCCCTACATTACTCTATCTATGTAATCATCGAAGACATTAAGTGCTATATGAAAGAGTACATAAGGAAGGGTATCTGTGCACAAATTATACATTAGCTATTCACTGTTATTCCTTATTTACTCCTCCAGGTTGTAAAGATGGGGGTGTGAAGGCAGTTTTATTCGATTTTCTGTGAAGTCAAGTCATGGAATCAGGTACAGGCTGGTTAGGCTCCTGAAAACATTTCCAGCTCTTAGGCACTATGTGAACAGAGTTCTCCATGCTTGTTGAGTTGGGAGGCCATACCAAATTAGTGTAAAACTGCTATGCTGGCTGTTCCTATGTAAGAACTCTCACTTGAGCAGAAAGGATACTGGACTAGCCAGTTTATTCTGATTCATGGGGCAAACCGTTCCCTATGGAGTCATTGTGAGAGAAAGTGTCTACAGCTTACAGTGGGAACTGAAGTCTGAGAACAAACCAGGTGGATGACAATGAGCAGCAATGGTGAGAAACTGCCACTACAAGAATTCCCAGCCTTGGTGGGACTCAAAAAATTATGAGAGAAATTAGTGAAACAAAATTAATCGAGAGCTATAATAAATAAAAAACGAACAGCCTAACCTTCTGTCTTTAGCTCAACAGGTGTAGATTCCTGGAGACTGCAGGTACGATATGTATTTCTCATGTTCTGGTAATTCTCCCTAGATGAATGCTGTTGGATGCTGTCCAATGCAGGGCATTGGACTAGATGGACATGTGATCTAAACTGTTATGAACTGTTCTTAGATTCATCGATATTCCAAGTTTTCTACTGTACTTTTAAGTACAGTACTGCACCAAATCTTTATTATCCATTAAAATACTCTAGGTAGAAAAGCCTGTGAAAGGCACTTATTTTTCTTAATAATAATCATCATCATCACAATAATTATAATAACCATAATAATCATCATCGTAATAATTATCACAGTGGCAGAACTCTGAGGCTTTAGTGGCAGTTCCTGTTTCATTAGCCTGTATGCAAAGCATACAGGATCCTCATGGACTGAAAAGAAAAAGGAGAAACTGCATATTATTGCTGGTAAGCAGTAGAAATTTCATTTGGTGCCAGCCTTGAGGATTGGAAGTAACTTCCCCTAAAGAGAGATAGCTGCCCCTGGGGTCCAACTGGGAGAGGAAGAGAACATCAAGTGTCTTGCAAAATTACATGGGTTCTCTGAAGACCTCGAGGTCACTGTCCTCTCCTGTTGCATTCCTGTAGAGAGGCTCCCTCATACCTCTTGTGGGCCCTGGTATGACACTGGAGGATGGCTTGCAGCAGAGTGTGCCATGCAGGGCTGTTGCAAGTGGCCACGGAGGTTGGTGAGCAGGTGCTGGGGCACTTGCCTGGACACTGGAGGGCTGCATTAGTGCCAACACAGAGCTTCTTTGGGGTTAATTTAGTAAGCAGAGCAGGTAGCCACTTAGGGTGCTAGGTAGGTGAAGCAGCAAACTGGCTATTGCTCTGCTGTCTGTGCCTGTGCCAGAGTCCTGTGGAGGTGAGTTGGGAGCTGGATTATGTTGAGTGGTGGTTCCTGTTGGAGGTCAGAAGAGGGAAGGAGGGATAGGACTGCCTAACCCCTCCCCTGGCAATCCCCTTGGCAGTAGCAAAAACTGACTCAGAGATGCAGGACTCTCCTGTCCTTACCAGTCTGATTGATCAACCCTCATGCCCACAGTCGGAGGGCTTGTCTGCTCTCTCCCACAGGAAAATCACAGATCCTTCTGGCTCTCTTGAACAGGATCAAGTAAGTCTCCATTACTTGTTACTTTCACTGCCCGTGCTGGGGGGGCTGGAGCATTTGATGCCCAGCTGCCTGTCTGTGTGGTGCAGGCTTTCTGCAGACAGAAATTTCCAGGCTTAGGTTAGCAGATCTCCGTTGGTAAACTCAGAATCTGCTCCAGGTCCCTAGTGGCTGACCAGGGATGCTTCATGGGACTCCCACAAAAGAGATCTCATGACTCTGTAATCAGGAAGCTGGTGCTGGCATGTGGAGCCACAGGTTCCCCCATGATGAAATCCCTCTTCTGTTGCAGACTGAAGTTTGCTAGTTGGAGAGAAGCTACAGTGGTACAAGTAGGAAGAACTGAGTCCTTCATACATTCCAGAGACTCTGTGCTCTGCCTCTGCCAGGCTGGTGGGCAAGCCTGTCAAGTTGAGTGGGTGCTCAAGGGCTTTGCTGAAACTCTGCTTGGACTTACGCAGCAGCATAAAAAAATGTCACACTCACAAGTGCTTTTCTGAAGTGGAGCCCTAGATGCCACAAATATATTGGTCAGGAAGTGCCATGTTTTTCTTGCTAGGGATGTGCTTTGTCCCTCTCAGCATGAACTTTTAAAGCTTCTTAATTTCTTTAATAGGCTTAATGCAATAGGCCAGACTTTGCTCTTGAAGCACGTACATGATTTCCCTGAAAGCTGATGGAAAGTATATAAAAGTTCAGCAGTTGGCCTGTCCTCTAAAGTCAGCTTCTTCATATCATGATAGTCAAGTATTTTATTTTCTCTTGCTGATTGTTTTGAACGTTACAACCCAGCTTAGCTTCACTCAAAAAAGACTGTCCCCAAATAATGTTTTACAATAATCTAGATTTATTTCATTTCATCTTTAAATTCAAATCAAATCGGAGGA
This sequence comes from Dromococcyx pavoninus, assembly GCA_033558185.1. Classification (NCBI taxonomy): domain Eukaryota; kingdom Metazoa; phylum Chordata; class Aves; order Cuculiformes; family Neomorphidae; genus Dromococcyx; species Dromococcyx pavoninus. The sequence continues at coordinate 179,554 of JAUMJL010000595.1, forward strand.
GAGTGGTAGTAAAAAACAAACGTTTTTCCGAAACAATAACAAGGACATCGTTATGATAATTGCGACATAATTTACTTCATCAATCACAAAGTTGTGTGGGTTTTCTTTTTTTTTTCCTAAAAAAAAAAGAGAAGAACAAATGGTTAGAAAGACATGCAAAAACAAAACAAACAAACAAACAAACAAAAACCCTCATGAATTTTTAGCCAAATGTTTGTCTGTTGTTAATTATAAGAATCTGGATTTGCTGGCTGACTTATGGCGATCTTTCCGCAGAGAATAGCAAACCATATGCCCCTTAACTAGTACTAACCTGCCAAAGTTATGTTTTTTGCTGAAAGCAATCTGGAGTGGATAGCACACTAACTGCATCTGTTTTGCAGATTAAGAGAGAGGAACACAAAGAAAACTATTGTACTCCTGCTTTTTTACTGGCATGTCATACAATAGCCCGGAGGAATATCACAATAGTTAGAAACTGAGATGAAAGTGATGGGAACCTGGTAAGATTATTTTTGTTAAGTAAGTGTGCAAATTACAAGCCTATTAAAGCAGGTACACATGTCTGGAAAATATGGAATTCTTCTATTGGTTTTCTCTAGCCTAACTGTGTAACTTGATGAATTTCCTACCAAATCCTATAGATATACGGACAATTGAACGTGCATTAAGTTCCAGTGGTTGAATATGTTCTCCTTAAAAGGGCAAACCCATATTTTTTTGCAAATTTTGTTACTTGAGTAAGTCAACTACATTATATAAGGCTATAGGCTTGACTTTTCATCTGTAATACAATTCTTGTAAGAAATTATAATCTTTCACTAAGAAATATGTCTTAGTCTGTTAAATTTGTCCAAGAGGCAAACTACAACGACACTTTAAATACCAAAATCTCTGTTAACTTCATTTTATAAAACTGCTGCTAAGCATCATCTGTTCATGGCAACTCAAAGAGAATAATCCTGGAAGCTAAGCCTGCAACGTTATTCATGTGAATTATTTTTCCCTCACATATCCACGGGACGGCAGAACCCAGCTTATCTAAACAGTGAGATCTGCAGGACTGAGTGTGGGTCCCCACTCTTACACCAGAGTAGTTTTATTTTGCACAAGCTGCCCTATGAAATCCAGCCATCTCTTCTGATAAAGGAGCTCTTCATAGAAATGAAGAAGTGTAGCTTCCTTTGGTCCAGGGATGTACCCTACATTTAGAATACAGCAATTCTTCTAACCCAAATTGCAGTCACTCAGTAACATTTGACTAAAAACTGAATTCCATTCTTGACTAGTATTCAGTCTTGTTTTCTAGGCAACCAGTGCTACTCTGCTTTTAAGCTTTTTAAATTACTCTTCTATCCTCTCTCCTCACAGATTAGAGGAGCACTCACAGACTTGTGTACTTCAAGCACTCAGACACACATACAGTTCAACTCCAGGTAACGTGCATGGCTGGATAGATTTTTCAAGCTTGTATCAGTGAAAGGAGAGTTGAAAGCTAAATTTTCCCTGACAAGATTCAAACAAAAAGCTAGCTCTTTGACTATAGATGTTTTCTTTATTTTAGTACCATCTTTCCAAGAGTTTTGTGGTCCTCGTATTGATACCGAAACACTGCATGAAATAATGTACTTGAGCACAAGACAACAGACTAAAAAGAGTATTTCCACTTCAGTTCCTTCTTTCTCTTCATTGAGACTGTGAGGAGACTGGAGATAAAGTTTTTGAGAAGCTCCATTAATTCAAATGGAAAGCTGCTTTACTATTAATTGTCTCTGGGTGACAGATCCGAAGGGTGTGCTGCCTACAGCAAGTACCCATGCATTTCTACAGCAGCGTCTCACAACTGTCATTAAGTTGCAGAGTAAAACCTTACCTTTTATCACATTGTTTTCTCCTGGACTGTATAGGGCAATGAGAAATTATTCTGATACCTCTGTATAAAGTGACCACTGTCCCATGAGTCCTGACTCTTGACAGTTATCTGCCTGAAGCAAGGAAACACCTGTCCTTTCCTGTTTTGTTGTATCAATCTTAGCCTTCTCCTGTGGTCTCTCTTAACTTCTCTCCTCTGGTCTTTCATGATCTCTCTCTTATAATTCCCTCTTTCCTATAAATACTGTGTTTTGTTTTCAAGAACGATATTGTAGGGCAAGGGTTATTTTTGGTGCTGTTGTCACTGTTATCTGGTGAGCACCCTCTCTCCCAGTCAGGGACTAACATCTCACTATATAAACACAGACACTTCATGAGACATAACAAGAAACCTCTTGTCCAAATGAGTTAATAAGCATTCTAGAAACTCCAAGGGGCAACTGGAGCAACTGGTCAAAGCAGCTTAAGGTTGTGCTAAGGCAATATTAAAAAATATTAAAGGCTGATGACCTTGAATCTGTTGGTTGCTCTAAGCAGCCTGATTGAAGATGATGCACAGGCCTCTCCTGTGCTCGTAAGGTCATGAAGTTTTATGTTAGTTTACCTGTTGTTGAGAACTCATCATGCTTACAAGCTCCCACTGAGGTAAACACTACTTGAGAAGATTCCCATTGTTACGATAAGCATGAATTCAGCATGCCAGGTGCCTAAATGCTGTCATGCCTTAAGGACTTTTTAGCTCAGGATTTTATACACTAATTCATGCTGGACAATTACACTGCTCTTCCCAGGGGGCCTTGGCTAGCCCAAGGAAAGGAGCAGAGTGGGACTGTAAAGCAGCAGGGAGGTGGTAGAGTGAGGAGGGTGGCTTGTGTCATCCCAGCATTTATTCAACTCCCACAGACTAATAGGAATAATTTAATTTCCTTCTCACCCTAAGAGAAACAATGAGAAACTTTGATATGTTGGTGGTAATTTACTTTTCAAAGACAGGCACGTACAGGGACGTTAGGGAATGTTTCTGCTCTGCAAAAAAAAAAAAAGAAAAAAAAGAAGGGAATTGTGAGAGCCAAAACCAAGTGGTTATTTGACCTACTAAACAGAGGCGGAATTGTTTTCTCTGAACCATGTTTTTTGTGTGTGTGTGTGTGGTTTCTCTGGTGTCTAATAATACCTTGCAGTAATTTGCACTAATTTAAGTGTCTCCTTCACTAGCCTACCCATTTCCATGAAACACTGGGCTAATTTAATATCTGGACGATGGCTTCAAAGTGAGAACGGGTAGTTTGTGTGAATACAAAAGTCTTATTTCCTTAGAAAACCAGGATAAAAACGTCCTTAGAAAAATGAGTTCACTACCTGCAGCAGAGCAATTGCAGCCAAGTTGATTTACCAGTTTAGAATCGGGGCTGATATAAACAAAGTGTTTTGCTGTTTATGTATTAACCATGCTTGTTTACAAGATGTTTCTCCTATTCTTAGTTTCCAGCATAGTTTTTCCTAGGTGTAAATTGATAGCTGTATTCATTTTAAGAAAATGTAATGACACTTATTAGACTAGGGTAACATTTACAGAATGCTTTGTAAATTTAAGATATATCTTGAATTTCCTCCTCTAAGAAAAATAACCAAGAAATTAACAAAATCGTGACGCTGAAATTTGTCCTGCCTTTGCAAAATGTCTCAATTGTTTTGACTATGAGCCAGACTTCATCACCTTTTGCTTGAAAATATTTTACAGTAACGCTTCACATAAAAAATAATTACAGAGAAGTATTATAAAGAATTTTATGATGATGGGGGAAAAGCAGGTTTAAAAAATGTGATTTTTTTATTGAATAAACTGGTTCAGTTTGTTCTAATTCATACTCATCGCGGGCCTGCTTTATTTTGTCTTGTAGACTGCAAAAAACCCTTCTAAGTACTAGTTCAGCAGGATACATACACTATGTGTATTTCCATTAAAGTTACTCGTGTGCTGAAAGGTTGGCTTAAATATTTTTAAACTGAGTCTGTAATTACAAAACCCTCCCAGTTAAACCACATAAAACTGATAGAACTGTGATATTCTTCATAGCAGTGATGTTACAAAAGGAGTTAGTCAATTAATAAGTAAATTAAACAATTATAATTTGGGCCACCTTAACCTTCATCATCTTTATCTTCTAACTACTATGCACGAATTTATGAGCTCTCTAGGACAGAAGAAGTAAAACATGTCTTCTAAGACCTGACTTAAGTGGCCAGATGGCTTTCATTGAAGGGTCTGTATACACTTGACATCTTCCATTCCACATTGATTATTATTTTAACTGGGGATTGCTTCCATGTAGATCATTTTAGCTTCAAGAAAAAAGATAGCAAGTAATTCTCATATGAGAATAGAAAGCCAGAATAGAAAGTTTTATTTTTTTGTCAAGAGTTAGGATTTTGTCCTTCAGACTACACATATTGCAACTTTTGTGATATCTTTCTTTAAGCAATTTGCACCTTGCACCATGAATTGTTTGCTCAAACACGGAACGGGCTGTGAACAAACGTGGCGTGAGTGTAAGTCTGCATGAGGGATGAGAATTACTCTTGTTCTGCATGAACTTTCTTGAGTCAAAATGATTTGCCTTATGCTGAGCCTGAATTGCTTTAGATACTACATTTACACACTGGCTGTGCCACTGTTTGGGGACTGAAACCTAGTTCAGCTTTTATACTGTTAATGCTTTTCACAAGCATTATTTCTCCCAAGGCCAAAGCTACTGCATCACAGACCATATCGCTGGTACATTTTGTTCTTCATCTATCCGTGAGGGAACAAATGCATTCCAGCACCATCCTGAGCCTCTGCCAACTGACCACGTAGTGTTGTAGTTAGCACCACTCATTCTGCATGGAGGTTCCTCTCCCAGCTTCCCTCCCCTCCTCTCGGTTCCCTCCAATCACTTTGATACCAGGCTACCTGACACAAGGTGCACTGGTTAAGTTAACTGGGGTAACTTCAACTGCATTACCCTAGCTGAAAAATTCGTTTGCAAAACATAGTCTCTTACAGAGGGGCAGAGAAGTGCTTAGAAGAAAAGGAAGGTTTTTATATGTACCTAGGGGGAAAACCAGAAGGAAACATAAAAGGATCATCTGGTTTTACACAAAATAATGAACTCAATTTAACCTGTCACTTAGAAGTACAGTTGTAATCACGTGCAGTGCAAATACCTGACCTGGTAAAGCCCAGAAAGGCTGTAAGCAGAGGGATTCCAGCTTCACTTTGAGAGACATGGATCCTGCAGACACCTCATTGCCTTGTATTACACAATTGTCCAGAGACAGATGCTTGAAGACAAACATTGTGCCACAGGGGGATAAAGAATATACTGTCACATGATATCTTCATCTGCCTTAACCCTTGGGCCACCGCTACAAGGTCAAATCTTGCTGACCTTGCACAGATCTTGCTCAGATTTTCAGACTGGTTGTTGTTGGGTTTAGTTTTTTTTTTTTTTTTTTATTATTCTCATGAGTTTTATCGTATAAAACATTTTGAAAAGAAAAAAAAATAAGCCAGAGGAACTGCAGCTAAGAGCTATTAAAAAGACCACTTACGGTCTGTTGAAATGGTGTTTCACCACCTTAAAGGTGGCTGAATCCGTATAGAAATAAGGATCTGCTTCATGCAGGTTGGAGGAGAGACAGTGATGCTTAAGCACCACACCAAGCTTGCAGTTGAGTGTGTGTGTGTGTTTTTAAATACAGGAGGTAAGCAATCTCACAGCCTGCAGAGAACCATAGAAGGGAACAAAGATAACTTTCTGTAATGTGAGTAGGAAGGATACAATGCTGTGAGGAGTATGACTTTACAAATAACACAGACACGAATGGACAGAATCAAAATTAAAAAAAGAATAGGTTACTTTGTGTGTATGTTTCCACAGCTGCAGCTTCAGATTCACAGGAGATATATCTTGTTGTGCTAAAAAGGACAGAGGGCTTCAGTAGTTTAAGCCTGAGTACAGGGAGGAACTAATTCCGTTTCAGCATGAGTAGCCTACTGCACACATTTTATTATTTCTGTTAGTGCAAAAATGTAGCTGTGTTGTATTTACCCTGCCTCTCCTGGGGACTAAAAGAGGCCTCTTACACAGCAGACAGAAAATCTGTGTGAACTATATCTGAAAGAACGGGGGAAGAGCACTAAAGGATGTAGTGGTGTGTGATTAACAACAGAAGAACCTGAGAGGCATGGTGTTTGTTAGTGGAAGGCTGCAGTTTCTCAGCAAGACTTCCGACTAGTTCAGAAAAAACCCCAGGATCATACAGTACAATTACAAACAAATTCTAAGAAGATAAAAACACTGGTATTGTGATTTTTGGCTTCTTTCCCTTCCTTTTTATGCCTCGTTTTCCAATTCTCAGATACACTTCTGGTCATTGTCCAGCAATTCATTCTTTGCATCTGTTCATGGTTCATTTGCTTGCTTGGTGATTCTGCATTCAGTTATCTTTCCTTTTTCTCTTACACTTCTTTCTCTTTTTATTTTTTGTTCATTTCCCCTCTCAGTTTCTGATTTTGCTTCAGTTTATTTGTCTTTCTGCCTTTGTATTTCTTGTTCTTTTTTTTTTTTTATGGGCTTGGTTCTGTTCCTTCCATGATTTCTTTGCATGTTAACTGAAGGCAGAGTTTCAGCCTGTATAAGTTGCCATAGTGGTCTTTCCTCTTAAAGAATTCCTTGCTCAGTCTTCCTGGGACATAAGCTTTTCAAATTCCTTAGAAACACTAAGGGATTCTCTTTTACTGAGATGTGTTCAGTCACCTCACAGAAAAATGTGATCTGCTGTCATTGTTGGATCCACTGGTAATCCAGCATCTCATGCTCATGAGGAATGTCTCATGCTTCATAAGACTGTGAATCACTGTTCTGCAAAGAGTAGTTTAGGAGGCTGCAATTGTTTGACAAGTTCTTCTTATAAATCTGCAACTGTAGTGTGACTTCCTCAATCTGAGGAGCCAGTCTATCTGCGCTTTTTGCCTGTTTTCATGCTATCTTCTGCCCAACCACCATCAAAGGACCAGGCTCAGACGAAAATCATATTTCTGCAGGGTAAGTGTGTAGACGTGAAAAATGCCTCACTGTTCAGTGGCCATCTCACTGTGATGTGACAAGTAGTAACTTTATAACTCAGTGCACAACCATGTACTAATTCTACCCTGTGTTTCAGAAGAAGAAAATCAAGCAGCAGGCAGTTTGCACTTGTTTCTTATTCCATGTAAGATTAGCAATATTTTACTTGCACGTTTTGCTTTGTCAAATTCCATAGTAGTTTTAAAGTGAAAAAATTTGCTCAGTACTTCTGGGAGTATCATCATTTAAATACTAACCATCCAGCCTAATTTCATTGGTTAGGAACTCTCTGGGGACCCCTATAGAAAGGTAATTCTGTCCTTGATTGTGTCCCTTATTTTGTCTTTTGGTATGGTCTCTCTTTCCCTATGAATTGTACAGGCAAGTTAAGTAACTCAGTCTATACCAGAGAGGCTTTTTTCCCAAGATGAATATCACTCTTCCAAAGTCATCTGCCAAGCTACTTCCAGCTTGCCCAATACAGACTTATCTGTAAGTGGAATAATTTCTATGGCACGTAAAGTGATGCCTATGCACCGACTGAAACAATTGTACAAATGCCGTCAACAGGGTTATGGTTATTATAGTATATAGAAATGTAAGATTGTTCTTGAGAAATTATTTCAGAACTCAGGAGCATCTGATCTGTAGTACAATTGGGTGCTAAGGAATATTAGATAAAACCAAACACAACTCTGATAAAAAGTAATTCAGTGTAATGTTAATCTTTAATATGGCTTTCAGTCCTTACATTTTTACAGCAATTCCCAGTACTTTCCAGTCTCATAGTTATATTATTCAAAAATATATAATTAACAGAGTCGCTGTTGACATCAGCTGAATTTGGGCCCATTGTCCTTCAGTGTTATGGGTGCCCTTTTCTAGGCCATTACCTTGAACATATTATTTTAGGGCTATAGTTCTTCTGGCAGGGCGGTTTTTGGATGGTACGAAAGCTGTAGGAATAGCGATTGCCTTTTTTTCCTGGTCTTGCAAATAATTCTCAGAGACACTGAGTATGTCTGAAAAAAACATAAACTCAGATAAAGGTGTTCAATAAAAGCAAAGACAACTTAGAAAGGTGTTACATTAGACTGCAATTGTTCTGTGTAGCATGGACAATCAATTTCTCCGTATTTCTTTCACTGGAACTTAAAGTTAATGACACATTGTATAATGGTTAATTCACGTAATAGTACCACCAACCGTTCTTGCAATTAATCACACATTTTTCCAAACACATTTCAATGTAATGCTAGGAGAATTTTTGGAAACTTTCCCGATATTGTCTGACAAGCCATTCTGCTGACACATGCTCTAACTGCTAACCAGCCTCCTGGTTACTGTCCTGCCTGGGGAGGTGGAGCAGTTCCAAACCGGCAGGTATCAGGACTGTGCTGCATGGAAGGCTTTGGCAGCTCCCTGGGACAATGAGGTTGTGCTGCTTTCACCAGATTCCTCTCCAAGGATTTATCCCTTTAGGTTTTGCACACTGGTGTTTGGCAAGCATATACGGCTAACTTGTACTCTGCTTTTACTGCCTGGTAGTCCTCTTTAAATGAAATGGGTTTAAGAGGTATGATTTTCAGTAGACTGTAACATAAGAGCCTCCATTCACTCAATTCTCCTCTCCACACTTGTGCCCATGATCAACAACAACAGTGAGCTGTGCCTACCTGCTCAAGGTTCACTTGTCTTCAAAGTCTAACCCAGTTTTTCTGATCATCCCCTTATATAAATCCGAGGACGCCAGACTCTAAGATGAAATAACATTTCATAGCATTCAAGTAGGTGGAGCTATACTGGTATTTACAAACAAAGCCTTGATATAGAAACACTGCTTGCCTGAAACAAAAATGCCCATGTTTGGGGAAAAGCCTGGGCTTCAGTCTGTCCTCAAAAGAATTATCCTGAGGATGAATGGTCTGGAAAAGGAATCTGAACCCAGACTTAGATTTGCCCTTCTATCATCTGGCATGGGAGAGGATGTGCAGCACTCAGTGCTTCCCTAGGAGGACGTCACCTCCCTGGAGGGAAGGTTTATTGCTGTAATTCAAAATATTTTCCTCTAATTCCTCCTTCCATCTCCAATGACTGCATATTATGCAGAATAAAATGTTAGCCCATGCAAACAAGCAAAAGATCACATGCATGTCTTCCTGTGCATAAGTTATATCACACCTGCTGTCACCAGGAAAGCAAAGTGCACTGAATACCAGTACCGTGCACATTCTCTTGCTTCAGTCTCTTCGTCAGGGGCCTGTTTATCAAGACCAAGCTTTATCACTGTTTGTTTTGTATGCAGGAAACAAGAGACGTTATCCCACAACTGCAGATTTCCTTTTGATTTTGTTATATTGGAAGATGGACTTGCCGTACACAGTTAATGAATAACTGCTTATATCATTGCTGATAAAACTCCTTTGGAAGTGGAGACCGTTTGGCTTTTTGAATTCTGATTGTGTCAATTAAAACTGTAAAGGGTTTAAATCTGTTCCCTGTTCAGAGTTTCTAGAATCTGAGTAAGTGTATATAGACTTGATTAGTAGGTATTTCTAGTCTTTTTGAAGTGTAGGTGAACCAGGGCTAGATTCTTCTCTTTCCTATGCTTTTATCTCTGCTGTACTGAAGTTACCCTTGTGTAACTCAGAGCAGAATTTGGCCTTGCAGATGGGCGTAACTGCATTATGAATTAGGACATGATACAATATGTAACCATGACAAATGCACTGTTACGAGACCAGACCATACTTCGATGCCAAACTTGTAATAATTTATCATCTAGCTGGGTCACCTCAGGCTTCTTTGCAGCAAATTAAAAATATGAAAAACTGAGATTGTACATTTAATGCTAAGTTTTGGACCTGATGTATTTGCACAGAAGTACTTGTGCCAGGCTAACTGCAAGATGACTGACAGCTGGGGCCTTCCTTTATAGACACCAAGGCAACATTTTTGTTGTGCCTCTGTTCTGTGATGAATAATGGGAAAGAACAGCCTTCCAGCTCTAAAGTTTATTTTAAAGTCTTTCCTTACCTGTTGACCAGTCTTTCTGCTGGGAAAAGTAGAATGCCATTGGTGAAAGTCAGACTTCGGAAAAGCGAGACTTGGATTTTGTAAGAGCCTATTTCCGGTGTTCACACTTTGCATGCTGACTTGGTTTGTTGGGAAGCCCAGAGCATCAGTACAAAACAGAGCTTCTATGCATGGATAAATTTGGAATGAACTTATCCATTCTACTACAGAGGTAATTTATATGGTAGATAGAAATCTACCTTTTTCTGTCACGATTTTGTTCTTCATGGTCTGTTCAACAGTTCATAGAATCATAGAATGGTTCGGGTTGGTTCTAACGCCCCTGCCATGGGCAGGGAGACCTTCCACTAGACCAGGTTGCTTAAAGCGTCATCCAGCCTAGCCTTGGATACCTCCAAGAATGAGGCCTCCACGACTTCTCTGGGCAACCTGTGCCAGTACCTCACCACCCTCACAGTAAAATGTTCTCCCTAACATCTAATCTAAATCTCCTCTCTCTCAACTTAAAATATTGTCCTATACCTGCAATCCCTGATAAAGAGCTCATCTCCAACTTTTCTGTAGGCCACCCTTTAAGTACTGGAAAGCTGCTGTAAGGTCTTCCTGTAGCCTTCTCTTCTCTAGGTTAAATAAACCAAAGTCTCTCAGCCTGTCTTCATATGGGAGGGGCTCCCATATGGCCTTCCTCTGGACCCACTGTAATAGATCCATGTCTTTCCTGTGCTGAAGGCTCCAGAACTGAAAACAATACTCCGGTTGGGGTCTCTCAAGAGTAGAGTAGAGGGGCAGAGCCACCTCTCTCGACCTGCTGGTCACATTTCTTTTGATGCAGCCTAGGATATGGTTGGCTTTCTGGGCTGCAGAAGGATATTGCTGGCTTATGTTGAGTTTCTCATCCACCAGAAACCCCAAGTCCTTCTTTTCAGGGCTACTCTCATTTCTGCTCAGCCTGTATTTGTGCTTGGGATTGCCCCAACTCAGGTGCAGCATCTTGCACCTGGCATTGTTGAACTTCATGAGGTTTGCACAGGCCCACCTCTCAAGTATATCAAGGTCTCTCTGGAGGGCATCCCTTCTCTCCAGCGTGTAAACTGCACCACACAGTTTGATGTTGTTGGCAAACTTGCTGAGGGTGCCCTCAGTCCCACTGTCCACGTCTGTGACTAAGGTGTTAAACAACACCAGTCCCAATGTTGACCCCTGCAGAACGCCACTTACCTTCGATCTCCACTTGGACATTGAGCCATTGACCACAACTCTTTGAGCCAAGTCCTTATCCACTGAGTGGTCCATCTGTCAAATCCATTTATCTCCAGTTTAGAGACAAAGTATTGTGTGGGACAGTGTTGAATATTTTGCAGAGAGCAGATGATGTCAGTTACTTTTTCTTTATCCACCAGTACTGTAGCCCCATCATAGAAGGTCACCACATTTATCAGGCCCAATTTGCTCTTCGTGAAGCCATGTTGGCTCTCACAGAACACCTTCTTATTTTCCATGCGCCTCAGCAGAGTTTCCAGGAGGATCTGCTCCATTATCTTGCCAGGCACAGAGGAGGTCATAACAGTCCCTTTGGTGTAAGAGAAAAAGAGATCTCTGAAAACTTTAAAGCGGACTTGTGTTTCCTGAAAAAATGGAGAACTTCTGAGGGAGATGAAAGAAATACAAAGGTTTCTTCTGGCAAACAAGCCAAAAAAACAATCCCAGCATTGCAGGTGGCCTGGCTGCAGCTCTGTGTGCACTCCCAGCAATCCTTTGTAAGTCCAAAGAAACTGCAGAGATCCATCCCAGAGCTACAGCAGGAGTTAGGGTGCTTCCAAAGGTAAGAATCATTATTTTCTCTGAAAGCTTTACGTGTTCTCCACATAGGAAATGAAGCTTCAGCAGTTTCAGCTGCATGTTCTTCATTCCCACTTCTAATCTTATCTGGAGTTAGAGCAGCATGTGCATACAGGAGAAAGGAAAAAAAGAGAAGAGAAAAAAGAAAGTTAGAAAAGGTGTTATAAAGTGTCCAGTGTGAGAATTTTTGCTGACTTTGAACTGGCCTGTTATAAGAGAAGCCTTTTCTGGTGACAGCTTATCTGCCTAACGAGACATTTTTTGCAGCGAAACGCAAAGAACCCTGGGTGAAGGATTTGGGTTTGGTGGCCTGTGGATGTAAGCAGCTGTGTGCTGCTGTGGGCTTGTGCAGGAGCTTTCTGGACTTGATGTGGTCTGCAACAGGGCCTAAGTCTGGATGGCAATAAATCAGAAAACACCTTTCAGGCTGATTCATGTGGGATATAGAGAATCATATTTTGTCAGTCTTAATGGGCAGTTACCTCCAAACAACTGCTTCTATTTTTTTTTTTTTAATTTAAGAGATCTTCCTGATGAGGTCCAGCAGTGTAACATCTGAATCAGATACATCACTCCAAGCATCCTCCTCAAAACGGCAAGTGACAGTTTGTCCACCCAGCTAGTATGGAGCCTGAGTTCTTTCATATCACCAGGACATTGCTCTGCTTTATGATGCTGTACTGACCTTCATTCTAGTTGTGTTTGGATTTTTAATGAGTTTTCATTTAAAAAGTATTAAGAGTAACTTGGCAAAATTATTTGGATCAACTAAGAGCTACAATAGCCTAATCTAGATTTTATTATACTGAGACTTCATTACACAAAATGAGTCACTGTGCAGTAAGAAGTGAACCTTGAGGAGCCTGAGGTTTTGCAAATCTCAAACTAATCTGGGGTTTGTGAACAGTGAGCCTTTTACCACTGTGGTATTCACTCATTTATTTCTGCAAGGGAGTGGTGAATTAAAACTCTGTGGCCAAAGTGAGCCTTATGTGTGAGGGAGAAAACTGGTCCCCAGAGCTATGCAGAAACATGTGCCCTACAAATGGCAGGTACACTGTTTTCAGATGAGAAATTCTGCCTCTTGACTCCACATCTATTCTTTCTTGTTTTGTATGTATTGATTTTTGCAATACCTACTTTTTTTTTCCATTTTCACCCACTGCCTTTCTATTTCTCCCCATTTTCTTCCAGCAAACCACAAATGTAATAACATTCAAGTTCACTACTTAATACCAGAGTGCTCACATGGGTTCTAAAAGAGGAAAAGTGAGTTTACTTAGTCTGACATCACAGGAAGCCCATGACGCCGGACACTGTTCAGCAGAGCACGTGGCTACAGGAATAATCTTGTGCTAGAAACTGGGAAGATCCTTAAACATGTTCCCAAATCATGTGAATCACTGCCACATCTAACTAGGTGCAAACCTGCAATACAAGCTGTTCCAAGAGGGGCAGGATTTTGTCCTTTCTTCTGCAAGAGCCACACTAACACAGGTGAAATGGTTCTGGTGAATTTGGGCTGGGCACCCGGGTAGAGTGAGAATCAGCGTGCTGTGGGCAGGCAGGAGCTGCCTTGATGCTGCTGCTGAGGGGTCCACACTGCTGCTGGCCAAGCTCCATCTCAGGCTGTTTTGTTACACCTGCCTGTGGCTCCCAGTCCTGGGGGATCCCAAGATCTGCTGCATGTCTTGGTTCTTCCTGATCTACTCCTGACCATCCTGAATTACTTTCTAGCCACTGAATCCTTCTGTCTCTTTGGCAACAGGGATTAAAAGACTGGGTGTTTTTTCTATTGCCTATTAATCTTCCCTTCCTATGAGCTGGATAGCATGAGGTCCTGAAGCCTGCCATTGCAAGAACTACTTGCCAACCACTGGATCATTCTCAGGCCCTCTTTTTACTTCTGTTTAGCATTCCCACGTCCTTCATGAAGTGTCATGTCAAATTCACCCAGTTACTTTAGCCAAACACACAAACAAACCCCAAACAGAAAAAAAAAGACAAAAAGGAACATTTAACTTTGACTGCCCTGAAGTGAAACATTCCCGTTTTTAAAATTTGTAGCAATAAACAGTTCAGAGTGTGCCTGAATTTTATTTAAAAGAAAATTGAGTTGTTCCCCTTTTGATCAAATTAAACATCTCACTTGGTCTACAATGTTTTCCATCCTTGGTGTTTTGTTTTACTACAAATAAATAAAGGAAAAGATTATTGATTTGAATTGATATGAGCATTTTATTACAACCTGCTAGTTAATTAAAGTGTCAAGAATATGACGCCTTTCTTGCTTGGAATCCCAGAATATGAAGGACTGCATAGTCATAAGGAAATAAGGAAAAAAATCCCCTGTATTTCAGTCAGCTTCTAAAGCAGCCTGACATTCCTTTCCATCCGGACATTCTCTCTTTAGGTCTGCAGAGAATATATTTTATTTTATATGTTGCCACCAAGTGACCTTCCATATTTTTTTTCACCAGTTTACTCATCTTAATTTGGTAAAAAGCAAATAACTATCCTGGCAGAGGACTGTTTACATTAGTGCCAATAGTCATATGAATTTCACATAATACAGAATAATTAAAGAAATGCTTTCAAGTTTCCACATGAGGAAGAAAGCCATAGGGCACTGGTCAGTCGTATGTTTTGGTACTTTCTTTATTTTTAGAAACTCCCATAAATCAAATCATTAGTAAACAGAGAGAAGACTTTTTTCTTTTTCCTTTTTTTATCACAGTGGGATTCACACAACACATTTCATATTTTCCCTTCAGAGAGAGAAGACACTGGTGTTTGGTACAGCCTTTTGTGGAAAGTTTTCTTCGTCAAATCCAAATTGTAAGGGATAGCCCTGCTCTGCTCATGCACTGTCCAGATCTTTGAGGATGCCCATTCTGGGTCTGTGTGAGGATGGGTTGTTCTTTACGGTGCGATTACTACAGTTTTATCTCACCTATTTTTTAATGCTCCAGTTAGTAGGAACTTGTGCTAATTTCTCTTGGTAGTTACTTGCAAAATCCACAACAGAATTTTCTTGCAGATGATAGACATCTTGGGACCTTCTTTTGCATCCTTGCATAGAGGAAAGAGTTCTCGATAACTAAAGCAAACTGATAATATAAAAACACCTCCAAGAGTAACTGCAGTGACTTAAGTTCAGTGACTACTGGCTGTGCTAATAGTTGAACATATGCTCAAGTGTTTTGCCGTGCTGTGGGCTAGCTCTGGATGGATTTATTGCTGGTAATTTGAGGAAGGCTATATAAAAGTGGGAGGTAGGTTAATACCATCTTGAATTCCTCATTTGTGAATTTGTCCTTCCAGGTCATGATTAAAAATTGTTAAGGTTTATGCAGAATCTCAGAATTTATAGAGTGAGAGAATAAATAGCTCCTTTCCTCCCTCCCACATCTCAGCTCCAGACAATGAAAATATCTGTGCAGAGCAATGTATTTCTGGGAAATCTTGTGTGGTATTACAAGGAGAGTGAAGGAAAGATCTAAATGGCAGAAAATGAAATACTCTATAAAAAAGCACATGGCCTCTTAGGTATAGCTAGTCTTGTATTTTAAATATTGATAGCTAGTATTCTTCTTTCCTGTCCTTTAGCAGCTCTGATCTCCGTATTATTTATTGCCAAAAAAGTTAATTGGATTCTTTTTAAAAAAAAAAAATCTAAGCAATTTTATTTGGCACTGGAACGAAAGTTTTACTGAGGGGCTAATGTAGCTGTAATGCATGTATTGCTTTGAGTATACTGCAGTCATTTTTAAAATCGTGTCAAAAAGGACTGTTATATCTTTTTTTTTACCAGATTTATTGTGCTGCTTATTGCTCAACAGTCTGCAATTTTCCAGATGTTCAGTAATTTTTTTTTCTTAATATTTGTTCCATTGCTACTAGATATAGTAGTCAGACTTATTAGGGGGCAATTTCTGGAACCACTGAATTTATTGTTAATTGCTACACATTTCTTTTGTCATTATTATCAAAGCATCTAAAAGCCCCACCATGATCAGGGCCCATTGTGCAAAACACAATGTGTACATTTAGGAGGAGACAAGATTGAGCAGCCCGCTATAAAAATATAACCTTCCCTTTTATTGAAAATCCATACTTTGCTTTCCGCTAATACTGTAGTTCCCCCAGTCCCTCACAATGAAGGAAGAATTGTTGGCATGGAAAAATCATTGAGTAGCTCCTTTAATACGCTAGTATCAACACCACACAACTAAGCAAATTGATTCTTATCTCGCATAATCCCTCTCACATTCTTTCACGATAGTTTTTACTGACTGGTGAGCATATAAATGTATTTTCTTAATGTTTCTGGTCAAATGAGGATGCTAGAGAGGTGATAAACACTTTTCGGAGGGTTTGCAAACAGAGACCTGCCCCCTCAGCTGTTGGTAGGTGTATTTTCTGCAGTATGTTTTTACTTCAGTTTTTCTGTTTTCTCCTGGCTTCTCTAGCTTCAACAGCATACTGAGGTGATCTTGTTTCTGACAGCTTGTTTGAAACAATCTAAAAGCTTGAAATGGAGGGCACTGAAGGGGAATATAGTTGTCCTAGTTGTGAGCCACAGTGCGATGGTAAATCTATGGTGAATGTGCCAAATAAATGGCAGTGAAACACCAAAGTTTGCTCTGGCTGAGCTTTATTCTGCCAACCCCTAAGCCTGGTTGTTCAGGGTTGTTCAGGCACCACTGCAGCTACTTGTGATCTGCAGGACAGATGACAATGTTTGTCTCTACCACCTCTCTTTAATTTTGCCTTTATTTTTGCCTGATGTTGTCCCACTTCTGTAGGCTGCTTTGTGTCACCTGCCTGAGCAACATCTCAGGCAACCACAACTGAGACCTAAGTTGGACCCTGAGAAACTTTCTCTGACACATGAATAAAGTTTTTCCACTGTGACCTTCAGTGACTTAATTTAGAGCTAGGACCTTGGGATTCTATGGTGGAGTCCATTACTCCAAAGGAGTAACAATGCTGCTGTCTTTTTCTTCTAAACTCATATTTTGAAGCTATAACCCATTTTGAGATGCAGAAGGAGCTCTGGACTGTGACTCCCCAGTCAGCTGCACAATGGGAGATGCCAGGTTGCTCATACTCGGTGTGGACACCAAGTGGACAACTTGGCTTTGCTGCCAGCCTATAGAGCTTCACATTGACTCCTTTGGAGCAGTGCTCTTTTATCTCCAACAGTGATGCCCAACCTTTTCAGCCTGGCAGGCTACAATAGCCTTAAGCTACTCAGTAAGCTGTAGCTTGCAATAATCACAACTCTAAATACTCAGGGACAGCTCTTAGGTAGTTAATGCGTTACTCAGCCCACACAACCAGGCAAGTCCATGTGTCCCGAGCAGCGTCCAGGAAAGTAGGAAGCTGTGAGCATGTGGCTGCCTGAAATAGCTGCCTTTGGTGTGCTTCTGCTAGAGTAGACTGCAAGAAGTGTGCCCATGTCAGACGTCTGCGTTGGCTTCCCTCTTTCTCCCAAGAGCTTCTTGGAGTCAGCACCCAGGTACATTGTGAGCTAGATGAATTGCTCTGGCAGTGAGGGTAGCTCAAGAGATTTCTTAGGGGCTCTGTGCCCCATTTGTCCTTAGGAGGATATGATGGAAGAAGTTAGCAAATATCCCAGAAAGGAGCTGTGTAAATCTCCCAGGAGCTGGCCTCAAGTGTTCAGAATTGTTCTGTTGGGCTGTAGATCTTCATATTTTTGTACTGATAGGTCCTGGTTGCTGTGGATTTCAAACATCCAATGCCAACAATGTGGGTGAAAAAATACTCCTCCTGGATAAATCTGCTGTGCGTTGACTATTGCTTGGCTATGCCATTGTTAGTGGGACCATCACCAAAAGCTAATGGCTGTCTTGATATTTCATTTCTGAGGCAACTTCCTTGGAGGCAATGTAGCAAGCTCCTTCAGTAAAGTGTCTCATTCCATTTCTCCTCATGGAGTTGGACTCAACGTTAAACCTATTCCGGCATGGTAGCTGAGGAGTCTTTGAAAAATCTCTTGACTTGGAATCATGTCTAGTAACTATATTAGCTGTGTTAAACAAGATGACAAATGTGTGGGTTTTCCCAGGTTTCTTTTTGTGAAAGGTACTGAATACAAAGAATTTCTTATGGTCCAAGGAATGTGTTTTCCACATCTATAAACTAGAAGTGGTGCAGTTATGTAACACCACAGGTTTTGTTCTCCACAAATTCTGGGTTTGCATCCCTAATTAAGATATCTGTTCGTACCAATAACTTGTTGTATTATCTGCTAATGACCCAAATGTTTCATTTGTCTGACATGGAACTCAAGGATACCAGCATGATTTCTTACAAATAGCATGAAACCGTATGTCAGGCCTCAGAAATATGTGGGATTTTCCTCTAAGTTAGGCCTGTATTCAAAAGCTAAGATGCGCTACTTTACTGTGTTGTTGTCAGGACTGTAAATCAGACCAGATGAATCCCAGTACTAAGAAAGGCTGCTGCTTCTTATTGGACCCGGTTAGGTTGTACCTTGCATTTCAGGAGGGACTGTCTGAGCTGCTTGCTTGCGCTTTCAGAGAGTTTAGCTGGGGTGCTCACTTTGGTGAAAGAGCTGTGAACAGATCCACAGTGCTCATGAGCAGCAGAGTTGAGTAGCAGGGATCAAAACCAAAGGGCGAATGCTAAAACTTTAAGTAAGTGAAAGGGTATTTCTGCGTTTCCTCTGAAAACATTGATCATAGGGGAATATCCACATGTAGTCTCTCAAATGGCACTTGCTTTCTGTTGTTTTGCCTCCAACATGGTCTGTGAACATTTTAGGTATCATTCCTGCTGTAGTGTTGAAAGTGGGGTCTGCTCCCAGGGTTACCTCTTGCATTTTCAAAGAGCTGGTGTTGGCTAAGAGCTTTCTCTAGGAAATGTGCCTTACAGCCTGGGTTCATTTCAGCTGACCCTCTTCGGGCAGTGGGTATTTTTGCTTGCTAGGAGATCTGGAAATGCGTTCAAGTGTACATTCCTTGTTTTGTAGCATACTGCTCAGTGCCAAATGCCGCGTACTTTACTGGTCTCAAGCTGTTACATGTTGCTCTCTAAGGGTTTGGATGAATGTTAGTTTTTAATTCACTCTCCTTTTCATTCTTTCTTTCTCCTTTCTTTAAAAATAATTTTTACCCTGGAAGCACAACTAAATGGTTATAAGTATTCTAGACATTTTTTAATTTAGGCATCCAATCTCTGCCCATACAGATCTTACACAAAAGATTTTCAAATAATTGGTGATTAAGTCAAGAGCTTATTTATACATTTAGCTACCTTGTTTAGATGCTGGCAGCAGCAGCTAATTGGGACATTGCAAAGAAAAGACAAGTATTATTGAGAGATCACCTGCTTACTAAACTCAACTCAAATTATTGTAAAATCATATATTGAAACTGTAGATAGCTTTCTTGACATGAATCCCACTCTGGCTTGATATTCATCTATTATTTGTCTGGCTTTGTATTTGTAACTTTTTTCCTCCTTCCTCAGATTATCTGCCATTTTTGCAGGACTGAAAACTGGAAGGACTTTTTCTGTTGGTTTTTTTTGGTTGCTTGCTTTTTTAAAAAATTTTCTTAAAGCCATCTGCTGTAGGTGAAGAATCCAGAGACCAGAGCCAGAGTCAGTCTCTTTTCTCCAGATGCTAGAACCCTTTGACCAAAGCTTTTACAGATAACTCAGCCAAAGATACAGAAACATGGACAAATTAATTATTTAACACTTAAAACAATTCCTCAAGCACTTCCCATGCACACTTCCTTAACCTGTGATAAGCAGGAGTGGTTTCCTGCCTGTCAGTGGAGATGGAACAGCTAACCTGTGGTAGTTGTGGGAAAGGCTCAGCATGTGTGTGAAAGCCCAAATGGGAGAGCAGCTGACCGTCTGGAAATGCATACCCCAGTTTATATTGCAGTAACTATTCCTGTGCATGTCCCCCTAGGCATTTTCGGGACCGTGCTTTTCCCTGGTTCCCACCCCTGGTCCTCATATGGGACTCATGTGCCTGGGATTCATTGCTTAGACAGCTGTGGAGATCTGCTGCTGGTTTGAGCCTTCCCTCCTTCCACCCCCTCTCCTCTTCACCAGCACCTCATCACCTCATCTGTGTTGACATCCTCAGCCTCCTCTGTTTCTCCTGCATCTGAGGCAGCTGACTTCCCTTGGTTTCCTTCCCACTCAGACCACTGGCTGCCTTCCTTGCCTCCCCTGCAATGCACAGTGCTGTTATGTCTGCTCTCCCCTCCTCCCTGCCCAGGAGAGCGGTGGTCTCTGAGGGAGCATGGTGGATGTCCTGGCACAGCCTGGACTCTGTGCAGCGCTGCTCCATTGTGGCATTTTACAGATGTGCTGCTGTGGACTGAGGAAAATCTGTACATCACTCTTTCTTCTTCCTTTTTTCAACAGACATTTTCTGTCAGAAAAGCAACAGCTTTATCTGTGCTGTAAACCCACTGAGCAAGCAATAACTGTTTTATAGTTTTGCTGCCCTTGCTGTTAAGGAGAAGTGTTAAGTGCCTGCGTATTCTTACTTGGCTATTGGCCACCCTTTCAATTTCTAGCGCAATTTTTCTTCTGATATTCAGAGTTGCTCATTTTAAAAACAGAACATGCATGTTATAAGCTTTGCGTAGCCTTAAATTTTACAGCCACCATGACTTTTAGGGTGTTTTAGCCTTTGCTAATGGACTTATTGTTTCTTTCCATTGCTGCTGTGTCTTTGTAGTCTGACTATGCCAGTAGCCAGCCAGCCCTTCACAGCTCTCCAGCTCTGACACGAATTTGTTAGGTGTTGTCTGAAAATGGCTGAGAGATAAGCAGGAATGGGGTGGGGGAATGAGAGGGACATGCAGGGTGAAAGGGACAGGCAGGAGAACCTGAAGTAGGAGAGTGGCAGGAAAGTTCACTCTAACAGTAATAGTCTCGTGTGGGAGAGGAAATATTTTGTTTGATTATTGTTTATCTGTGCTGCCAGCTGATATTCCAGATGTCAGTGACAATGTGATATGTGGGCTTACATGTGGCAGAGGCAACTGGCCTTTGAAATCAAGATGATCACCTATCTGTTGGAGGAAAAACAAGATCACGATCTGCACCCAGCCTTAGAGCTGTTTGAAACTGCCTGGTGGTTCCGGGGCCTTCTTTTGCTGGCTTTGAGGGTATGGCTAGTATGACAAGTTTGGAGGTGCCATTGGGAATGGCTAAAATATCCCTGGCTTGTGTATAAAAATTCTAGGCAATTTCTGACCCTTTTAATAATGAGAAGACCTGTTCACAAGCTTATGAGAAGGGAAGAATTTTTCAAAAGCCTGGAGGCAACTCTGGGCTGTGGTGATCCCGTGGAAATCACAATATGTCCAGCTGTTCATTATGCCCACCCTCACTTCCCAAGGGGTTGCTTAGGGACTCAAAGAGAGGAATGGTTTAAATGGAAGAAGGTCAGGTTGTCTCAGCAAAAGGTTAATTCCCTCTCTCATATCACAGATAAGTTTGAACCTCCAAGGACTTCCTTTTCACTTCAATAGTGGTATCAGTTGACTGCCCTGCTGTAAAGCTTTCATAAGACTGTAGGTGGGATTGGGAGTCTCCAGTGAACCACCTTGCAAAATCAACAGAAGAGGTGATTCATTGATGTATTGCTTACAGCACTGTTCATTTCCCTGTGTCCTACCCATTGTACAGGCAGCTTGTAGCAAGCAAGGACCAAGTGGGCCCTGGCAGGTGTCTCATATCCCACCAGGCTGAGTCAAACTGTCCCCAGTGCTGCTGTGGAGGAGCTGTTGGGAAGCTTCAGCCGATCCCACTAGAAGTGGTTGGGTGAAGCAATGCTAAGTTTTCACTAACCAGTCAGTTTGTAAATCATTTAGTCTCCTGTTTCATTTGTGTATTAGCTGGTTGTTTAGCTGGTCTGGCAGATAAAAAGGAAATAACTGAACATCAACATTCCTTTATGCCCAAAATATTTGTCCCTCTTTCCCATTCTAACATATTGCAGAGGCTGACAAGCAGAACTATAATATATCTCCTAATAGTGTTCGTTCTCAGAGAGCAAAGGGATAGTTCTGCTTATCCTGCTATACAAAATCTCTCACAGAAGAGAAATATTTGCTTTTATCAGTAGGCTTTATTATGAAAAATGGATATTGCTTGCAATAAGTGAATTTGTTCTTTTGCTTAAATTTCTTGTACTTATTTAGACCTTTGTTAATGAGACACATATTGAGAATTTCAGAGGTGCTCAGTTAAATATGCTTAGTTGCCACTAACTATGCAGGAATGTGAGTGTCTCATGCTTTTGAAGTTCATCCCATGTGTGCAAACAAATGCATGCAGTGACAGATAGTGTAAAAGAAGCACGTGAGAACTGGCTTGACTTCTGTTCTCAAGATCTGAATGCAGTGGAAGTGTTAGCTTCTCTAAAATTATAGGTATCTGGAAATCTCATGCAAAAGATCAGCTGGATGGCTTTCCTGATCTCTCCTATTCCAAGAGCAGATGCACTGGACTGTTGCAATGCAGCTGGAGGTGATAAATTTATTTGTCACACTGACTAGCTCTTCAGCTAGAAGGACTAGGAGACTTAGGATGGAAGCATTTTTAAACATGAGTCACCCAGACTCAGTGGTGATTTTCTGTACATGCCATGCAGGATTTACTTTCTGTTGGAAACCACAAAAAAAGAAAACCATTGATCTATCTCTATAAGAATTAATTTTTGCCAATGCTAATGTCTGTACTTTTCCAATACCAGTTGTTCCAGTATTACTGGAATAATTCCAGTGTTTTTTAATATTTTAAAAATAGTAAATTTCTAATATATTCGAATAGTTCTTATATTGCTGAAAATCAGTGTGTTGGGCACCCAGCTTTAACAACAAACCAGAAAACCCCATTGGTTTCACCTGAGTAGTCCAAGTTCATCTAATGGAAGTCATACAGTGCCCATGCTGTAAGACAAGAATATTCCCTGATACTCCTCATATCTGTCAGGCCTTCAATTGATCAAGATTGCGTTGGGACAGCTCTTAAAGACCCATGGTTGTAGAGCCAAATATCATGAAATCAAAAGTCAGTTTACTTTCTGTTAGAAACTGGACTGGAAGATTCCACCCACAGTTGCTTTCAGGGTTGGTTGGCCCATAGACAAGACCTGTGTGATCCAAAGCCTGATGGTTGAGTTACTGGCTTGGCACATAGGAAATCTGGTTTCAAGTTTCTGCTTCGCCCAAAGTAGACTTGTTTTTCATGCCAAACTTTTACTATACTTCAATCTGGGTGACTTGAATTTAGGACTCCACATGCCAAATATGGTACCACAACCATCATGGTATGAAGCATTTGTCTCGAATTGGAAACGTTTCCATTAAAACCCTATCACTGCTGACAAAGCGACCTACTTAGATGAGATGGTGTTCACTGGTAAAGGTCATTTCTTAGGTGGAATGACTTTCTTGAGAATAGACATCCTGGTCCTGGTGCTCGCTGAAATACAAGTGCACTTTGGCGATGCCCTTTTCCCTTTTGGAAGCTGGGAAAACCCAGGTGGGAAGAGCTCTTCATTATCCATGGACCATGACAATTTTTTAAGAGAAGAAGCAGCAAGCAGCTGCAGTTCAGAGTATTAACACAGTCCCTTTCTTTGCACAAAAGAACAGGCCATATGACATTTTAGAGTTGAGCAGACTGGCCAGCCTGCTGTAGATGGCCTACTGAAGTGGTATACAGATCAATCTGAAGGCAAGCTATTTGCTGGTGAAATTCATTAGTATGAGCTGTCTGTGCTAAGAATAAACCACCTCTGGACAGATCCTGAAGTCCTCTCTCGATCTGTTTTTCTTCACTTTTTAGTGTGGCGAACCTCTTGGTGCCAAGACAATTTTCTCTCAGTGGAAAAGGCAATGATGTCAGGATTTGGCCTGGCAAAATAATGATAATCTCTGCATTTTACAAGCTCTGTTTATAGCATGATCTCAATCTATTTAAAAGATATTAATCAGGCTTCAGTACCTGTGTGTGAGCAGATGGCAAGCGGATGTTTTTGAAAGCTAAGACAGAAGGAAGCTAAGGGCTTCATCTGTAGTCATGTCATATGCTGACAACCTTTCAGTCATTTTTGCCAAAGGTTGGTCTATTGGCTTCAATTGACTCTCCTCATTATCAATGAGCCAAGGAAGAAATCACGAAGAGATGTGTATATATATATATTATATTTATGTGTTTTTATATAAAATGGTGGCTCAGCACATCCATGTACAGACAGGCTTTGGAGAAAAATGTAACAATTCAAAGGGCCAACTTTAACTTTGCTAAAAGCAGCTAAATGATGCTCCTGCCCTACATTAAACTATGCTGCGATCAAAGAGGACAGATGCCAAGTACTAGTGGGTTTACAGCTTTCAAATAAACATTGCTCAACCTCATAAAAAAGAGCATGAGAACAGTGGGTAGAGTTTTCCTTTTTTGTTTGTTTATTTATTTATTTCCAATAGGCTTTACAGGTAAAGGGGGTATTGCTTCTGCTCCTTCTCAGAGCGTCTGCAAAGCATTCAGCTGTGAATGTCACTTGACCTCAAATCCAGTTAATTTAGGTTGGCACACTCAATTGCAAAATGTTTTATGGGCTGGCAGATAGAGCACCCTGGCAGATCTGCCAGGGAGCTGCAAAGATCCTTACCCAGCTGAAACTTCTTTAATTCAACACTGTCATTTTTAAATAACAGTGCAATTGCAAAACAAATTGGCAGGTACTTATGAACTGAATGCTGCCTGGGGTTCTGTCTTTTCATTTTGCTGACCAGTGTGCCTGGTCTTCAATTTAGAAAAGCACCCAGTACTTAAAAAGCACTGGTGAAACCTTGTAATGCAGAGCTAACCACGTTGTTCATGGAGAGGGAGATGCTTGCTCTGACTTGTTGATCCTTACAAGTTGGTTAGCTTCATGGTGGAGGGCAAACTTTAAAAATAAAAGTGCTCCAGAATGTCTATCCATTACAGCATCCACCTGAGCATGAACCTTCTTTGCAAAGTTTATGTGTTCTGCCCTAGATCCTATGTGAAGTGTCAAGGAATTTTAGAATATTAAAATGGAACTGTCTTGTGGGTCACTGTCTCCCAGTGCTCTGCTGTCTTGAGCAACCACCTCATATCATCTTTCCTGGACAGTAGATTTCATCAGATACCTGTCTTTGCTGAAGCTCATCTGTGAAGCTCCAGCTTTTGCTGTATGGCTTTGTAAAAGTCCTTGCTGCTTTACCTATACATTTGCATTGCTGTCTCTCTAAGCATTGAATGGGATGTTTAAAAACAGTGGAGATATTCAAGTTATCTCACAAATTCCTATATCATCACCGCTTGAAGCCTTTAGATTGCCAGTCTGCTATCAGTCAGTCTATGAATAAAACAGCTTATCTGCCCATAAGCCAAGGTAATATGTAATGATGCAACCCAAAAGCCAAAAATAAAATGCTGTATTTGGAACATTGCATCATATGGGCTTTGATGACCCAATGGAGGATACAGCTTTCATAGGCTGGGGTCTTTAGCTGGTTGTCTTGTAGGATAGACAGAATCCAAGAACCACCAGTAACAGCATCTTTGAAGACATTTCAGTTGCCATTAACCAGGATGATCCAGGTGTGGATGTACTAGAAGAAGTAGCGCCTCAAAATGATGTAATTTGCTGGCCATTAGCCCTGAGTGACATTCACACATCTTATGGTCATGTGTCATAAGGTGTGGCCTTGAAAGGTGCCCTGTTTGGTGGGCATCCTCTGTTCACACAATTTACTTTGCAATGTGGCCACAGAACGGATGGTACCTCACAAACTCCATGAGCATCTCCAGTTACAGGAGGTGCTGAGTTACACCACTGAGATTCAATGTTGAGCCTCGGGAAAAGGTGAGTATATCCATATGTTATGGGTTTCCACTTACCTGTGAGCTCTCCAGAACCTAGCACTCACCGTGGCCATGGTAAATCCTGTTGTGAATGCTTTGAGGAAGTTATCTTTGACTGCTTAGGTAATGCAGTCACTTCTTTAAGGGATACGTCCCCAGAACATTTACTGACACCAGTACTTCCTAGTTGTCTGGAAACTTTAGCCTGCCACCCTCCCCAACAGAAGTGGGAGCATAAGGATATTTGCCTCAAAAAGAGTTTCAAATAAAGCACTAGGTACTCTAACCCAGAATAGAAGAGGCAAGGATAACACCAACGATTATCCTTGCCTCTTCTGTATCAGGTGAGGGCAGAAAAAATATTTTGAAAATGGTGTGAAAGACTCCTCTTCCCAGTTCATAGCTTATCTACAAATGCTGGAGAGTCCAGTCAGAATATAGGATTCTTCAGAGTGTTTGAAAGTCCCTAGTACTTGCTATATTGGTACCAATATTTATTCCTAAAACCACATGGAATAAGACACCTTTCTTATTCAAAAAACCCCACCATTGTGTATTCATCTTGAATGGATATGTCTTCAAGACTACTGATTTTTCAGAAGCGTTTTGCTCACTCTAAAAGTCAATTGCATTTAAAATACAAGTTGAGACAGGCAGAATCATTATTTCCTCCTCCATAAAAATGGCCTCTGTAGCTGCGAGAAAAGGAATTGGGCTTGAAAGGAGAAAAATATGCAGTTTCCCGACATAAAAAATCTATGTGAATAGAATCATAGAATCATAGAATTATCTGGGTTGGAAGAGACCTCCAAGATGATCAAGTCCAACCCTTAATCCAACACTATCATGATCACTAGATCATGGCACTAAGTGCCACATCCAGTCTTATTTTAAAAACCTCCAGGGATGGTGAATTCACCACCTCTTTGGGCAGGCCATTCCAATGCCTGATTACTCGTTCTGTGAAGAACATTTTTCTGATATCCAGCCTAAACCTTCCTTGGCAGATTCTAAGCTCATGCCCTCTTGTTCTGTTGCTGGTTGCCTGGGAGAAGAGTCTGACCCCCACCTGTCTACAATCTCTTTTCAAATAGTTGTAGAGAACGATGAGGTCACCCCTGAGCCTCCTGTTCTCCAGGCTAAACAGCCCCAGCTCCCTCAACCTCTCCTCATAGGACTTGTGCTCAAGTCCTTTCACCAGTTTTGGTGCTCTTCTCTGGACCGTCTCCAGCACCTCAATATCTTTCTTGAACTGAGGGGCCCAGAACTGAACACAATACTCAAGGTGTGGCCTCACCAATGCCAAGTACACGGGACGGATCACTTCCCTTGTCCTGCTGGCCACACTATTCCTGATACAGGCCAGGATGCCATTGGCCTTCTTGGCCACCTGGGCACACTGCTGGCTCATGTTTAGCCTCCTGTCAATCAGTACCCCCAGGTCCCTTTCCACCTGACTGCTCTCCAGCCACTCTGTCCCCAGTCTGTAGCGCTGCATGGAGTTGTTGTGGCCAAAGTGCAGGACCCGGCACTTGGCCTTGTTCAACATCATCCTGTTGGACTCAGCCCATCTCTCCAGCCTATCAAGGTCCCTCTGCAGAGCCCTCCTGCATTCCGGCAGGTTGACACTCCCTCCCAACTTGGTGTCATCCGCAAATTTACTTATGATGGACTCAATCCCCTCATCTAAATCATCGATGAAGATGTTAAACAGAACTGGACCCAACACTGATCCCTGAGGGACACCACTGGTGACCGGTCGCCAGCTGGATGCAGCCCCGTTCACCAGCACTCTCTGGGCCCAGCCAGTTCTTAACCCAGCTGAGAGTGCACCTGTCCAAGCCATGGGCTACCAGTTTATCCAAGAGTATGCCGTGGGAGACAGTATCAAAGGCTTTGCTCAAGTCCAGATAGACTACCTCCAAAGGCTTCCCTTCATCCACCAGGCTGGTTACTGATCATAAAAGGAAATCAGGTTGGTCAGACAGGACCTGCCCCTCATAAAGCCGAGCTGGCTGGGTCGGATACCATGTCCATCCTGAAGGTGCTGTGTGATTGCACTCAGGATGATCTGTTCCATAACCTTGCCAGGCACTGAGGTCAGGCTGACAGGCCTATAGTTGTCCGGGTCCTCCTTGCAGCCCTTTTTGTGGATTATAGGAGATATAACAGACCAAAAAAGATGCTAGCCATTGTATTTCAGAAGGACAGAAGTGTCTGTGAGAATATTTGCAGAAAAATTTTATGGCTAAGTGTGTAGGATGTTAAGATTTCAGTCACCTGATGTATACTTGTCATTTTTCCAGCACTGAAAGAAATGCCTGGATATACTTCTTCATTATTTCAGTTATGCTGGTCCTTTTCATCACAAAAATTAATGCAGTGTGTTATGACTCTAAGAAAAGTTAAGGAACCCATTGCTTTTTAAGGCAAAATCTTTTGTTTCATGGCTTTCTCAGAAATGTGAATCATTCAGCACTGGGTGAGTCTTTTGGTCAGTTGTCTCTGCATATTGGCCAGTTCAGCTGATTTATGGCCACATGAACTCCTTCTGAAATTTCTGGCTAAGTGCCATAAAACTTCTAAAACAATCTTGGAGGTTTTGAGTCCCTTTCCTTTTCCTCTAGGGAAGGGAAACATGTATAAATGTGGTTATTCTGGGAAAGCCTATCGTTTTAATTTCTCTCCCAAGGGGGTAGACATGTCTTCCAAACCTAGTACTGAGAAAAAGGGCCAAAAGACTACCTCAGGAAAGAAGACACAGCTTGGGAGGCTGGTATGCATTTTCTCTTTCCAAAGCTTTTTGAAGGAGAAAATACGAAGCTGTAAATATCTGGAAATCTGTCACCTGGACACTGTTTCCTTTACAGGGATCTTTCTTGCAAATGGAATAATAGAAGCTAGCAAAACCATTCCAGTGCACCCACGCTGAGTGGGTGGAAGAGGTAGGTTAAAATTAAATGTATTATTTGGAAGCTTCACTGGATGCTTCTTCGTTTCCTGGGGGCAGGAAGGACGTAGCACTGTTTGGTCCTGAATTAGAGGTCCCCTGAATTGTACTCTAATGGTATTTACCAACCACTTCTCTCCAAGCAGTGTGTTAACATGTATTCAAAACCAGGTCTGTTCTACAGGCAGGGTGGTGCTTGCTGGCAAGTAGGATACAGAAATGTTCCATAGGTCTCAGTTTCAGGATCTTTTCGCACTACTCTGGTTTTCCCAACAAACTCCTCTTGCACATCTCGTTTGTCAGGCATATCAGCACAATCCAAAATTCTTGTATTTGCAAGTATGTTCATCAAAAGCCTGATATCATGTACACCCTTTGCTTTCCCCATCTGACGCACTGTGAAGCTCTTCAGAAATCCCAGCTTTGCAGCCAGGTAGTTCTCCTGCCTTGACTTATTGGGCAATGAAACCATTGCTTCCTTCTGCTTTGAAAATAGGAGCCAAAATGTCCTTGTGGCTGCATCCCTAACAGGCTTAAACTACCTCATACTGTAAAGAACTCTTTCTTTGTTGATGCTCTGAATGTAATAACAAGTGATGTGCTGAAAAAGAGTGAGATTACTTGTGCTTTTGAGAACATTTCTTAAAAAGTTTATTGTTTTGCTGTTCTAGGACTATAGTCATAATGTGGAGACATGGACTATCCTGTAAACAGGGGATCAGATTGCTCTAGTGGAATCTCATTTATGACTTGGCTGCAGAAGAAGAAAGTGAGAAACATAAGAAAAATAACAAATACCCAGTGTTTAGCAAATTGCTGTTGTTACTGAGCTTGACATGTTTAGCTGCAAGTTCTGTTGGTGGTTTCCTCCTGACAGGATCATGCAGAAGCAACTGAGGCACGAGGTAGGTGGAGGTATTAGCCTTGTGCAGTCTTAATGCTGAAAGAGTATTGTGTGGCCTGTGTACTGCAGGGTAAATAATCCTGATCTTCTCTTCCATTCTTAAGATCCAAGGCACTGACCTTCTCAAATACATGACTCATCTATTGCCAGGAAGGTGAAAGTCCAACTAATAATGAGTTGTTTCATTGTATACAGCCTTCAAAGTCAGACCTCTGCAGTCAGCTCAGCTGAACGCTTTGGACCTCTTCCCATCAGTTGATTCTAATCATGGGTCTGCACCTGGTCCAGCTTTCTGTTTGGGACAATATGTTAAAAAGTCATTGTTGCATTTTTTTTTTTAATTGACTTCTTCTGCTGCTCTGAGTTAAATGACTGCTTTATAGGACAAGAAACGAGCTGCATCAATGGAATGAGTTGTGGAAGAGAGACAGAGGCACGACTCGTATTCAGGAGAAAGGGGGACTATTCAGCTGTATCCTGCTTGCCTACTTTGATGTCTTTGGCTGAGAGCGCAATGCATGGTTCAGACCACCTACTCTCCAGGCCCTGGCTCCCTAGGTGGCCAAAGGGGAGAAGAAATTGAGAACCTGGCACAACGCACCTGTAACATGCCTTATGCATCCTTCTTCACCAACTGCACAGGGAGAAGGTGTCTGGCAGCCCTGAGCACTATGTGGTTTCATGTGTTTGCCTCTTTCTTGATCTTAAATGCTGTAGGCACCACAGGATGCAGTTTGAGTGCACCTTGCCATGAGCATGCTGTGTTTGCCTCACCATTTCAGAATAGGAGTAGATGATGCTTTACCTACAAGCATTACACAGTGTCAGGACAATCTCCATCTGGACTGGAGGGACCAGTTCTGGAGATTAATATATCTAAGGTAAATCCAGGCAGAACTTCAACTCCCTGCATGCTGTATTAGTGTTTTCCATCTTGTTTTGTTTTAAACTCTTCTTTTTTTTTTTTTTTTTTTAAGTGGGAAAGGCATTGGGAGGCATGGGGAGACTGAGAAAGCACTGTAGGGGTGATCCTCACACTTCATTCCCCAGCCTTGGAGGTAATGGGGACTTAGCTCTCCACTGTAAGCATATCTCTGTACTTGCAAGTGAAGTGAGTGACTGAAAAAACTGCTATAACAACAGTGGGCATGAAGGAAATCCATAGTCAGAGGCAGCCTATCTGCTAGGGCTTGCCCAGCTGCTGGTTATCATCCATGTTGCATCTGGCTTTTCACAGTACATCTGTTTAGCATAAATAACTTTTTTTTATTGGTGTTCTATGGTACATCCAAACAATGAACAGAAGAAAAAAGAGAAACTGTAAATAAATTTTACAATGTCACTAAAAGCATTCACATTAAGGGAAACTATTTTGAGTGAATGCCAGTTCTTAATCAATTGCTATTATTCTGGTGTTTTTACAAAGACCACAAGGAAAAAAATAAGTAAAAACTAGAAATGATTGAAAAATGGAAACACTGAATGTCACTGCTTAATCATTCCTTTTAATAATAAATACTTCTGGGCTGTTATAGCAAATGAGGTGCCAAGATCCTTTTTTCTTTTGGTGTCTATTTGAAAGCCAGTGGCATAAAAAAAGACCATGAGTCAGCTGGCTGAGATTTCTTTCCTGAATGCTCCCTGGGCAGCTGTGTTTCAACCCATATTACCAGCCCTGGGTCTGAGCAGTCTTTCTGGCACCTTGGAGCTCTCATGCTCAGCCCAGTGGTCTGCAGAGGTGCACTGACTCTGAATGTGCAAGTTCAGCTCTCAGAAGCTGTAGAACCCTGTGGTGTTGCTCCGCCACCGCATCACACTAAGAATCAGCAACACTTCTTAAGACAGCAGGTTTTGCTAAGAAGAATGCCTACAGTCTTAATTCCCAGTTACTGAAGCCTTGTTTGGTTTAATTTCTCTGAAATGGGACCTTACTTAAGCAAGAACTCTGCTCAACCAACCAAATCTCACCCCTGTTACTTCCTGGGTACTCTCTATATCAATGAGGCTTCAAGGAAAACCATAAAAAAAAAAAAGCTGCTGCCTTTGTCTGTTTTTTTCTGTATCTAGAGGAGCCCTTGGCTAATAAAAGCTCCTGGCACCATAGGTGTCAGATATGTAACATGTGTCTGTCCTGGAAGTCTTGCATTAGAAATATGGATATCCCACCTGGTATTGGAAAATCAGGTATTAGTCTGACCATGACAGAAGCTGATTGAAGGTCGTGGCCCAACAGGCAGACAGGAGCAGGGGTGTACTGGAAATAATGCCAGAGGATGGGGCTCTCAGGCCACAACTGTGCCATCATTTGCCCTACAAATGTTTATGAAGTTTATGGATACATTAATCACAACAGGTACTTCTTCCCTGTTGGGGAGGATGTCCTGGACATCACGGTTGTGCTCCTGCATGGTTGTGTGGATGGCACTAAGATCTGGGGAGACCACATACCTACAAACCAGGAGAAGGTGGGCTGCATTCCAGTGACATGGGCATTAGTAGCTTGGGACAGTCTGAGGAGGATCTTGCCAACCTCTCTCTCTCTGATGTGGCATTTAGAGCTGCACCCAGAAAGTCTGGGGTTTGTGCAGAAAAGGCAGTTTTGCCAACAGCAAGAGGGCTCATCCTCCAGGAGCATGAGGAAATGAACTCTCCTTGTCATGATCTGCTGTACCCACCACGGACTCCCCTGCTGCAACCACTATGGTCTTCCAGACAAGAAAGTGAGCCCAGGGCCTGAGCAAGCTCTTTCACCTTTTTGTATGCTCCAGAGTGCCTTTATAATTAAAGACCAGAGCTGAAGTGAGCCAAAGGGAATTAGAGACACCATATGTGCTCGTACACTTGCTTCGTGGGTCAATTGTAATTGATGGTTAATTATACGTGCTGCTTTGCAGTGAGAATCATGGTACTTTGATAAGGAGCAAGAACTGAAAGTTTCTGTTGTGCTTATTTTTAAAAAACTTTTGGTATGGGGCATTTTATGTCTGATTAATTTAATGTATTGTCTTGGGTGAGTGTTGATTTACTTGCTGAATTCAAGATCAATTTTAATGAAGGTCTTAGTGAGTGCTGGTTTGGGGACACAGGGTGCCGTATTATTGGTCTGTCTAGATTGCTCACTGCTTTGTTTGACCTCAATAAGAAAGCTTCTGGCATAGTAATAGCTTTCCACTTCCCTAAAATGGGGTAGAGAACAACAGAGCTTAAATAGACAACAAACTCACATGTACATATATAACAAGCAGAAACATTAAAGCAAGCTAGCCTTACCTCCAGCACAATAGCAACAAAAACTATATTCTTTTTCAACTCTCAGACCAGGTGCAATCAGGGAAAGGGAAACTGCAGCTGAAGGGCAAGGCTGTAAATTAAAATGGCAAATAAAATGCAGACATCATCAAAGACACTAATATCTGCTCTGTTCTCCACCACCACTTTTCCCTAAACCCTTTCTCTTTTCCTACATATGAGGCAGGACGCTACAGTCGAAAATGTCTTGTGAGAAGGATGGCACAGAGTCTCAGAGTGCAGAGAAATATTTCATGGAGCTCCATGTAACGAAGGCATAGAGATAGGATGCTGCTGAATTTCCAGAGCACAGACGGATACAGCTCTTCAGGATGCTGCTGCCTCTCCACGCGCTATGACTCTGCTGCAGAAGTGCTTAGACCTGGAGGGCTTGCAATGACTTTGCAACCACAACTACCTGCGTCGATACAGATGAAAATCTGGTGTTTCTTTTTTTCCTTTTCAGCAGGATATGGCTATGCCCCCTGGATCAGCAGCTGCATGTTTGGAAGAACATCCTGCTTGGACAGAACAGAAGTTAATTAGGACTTTTGGAGATGGCAGTGATTATGCTGGGAGCAGACCAAGGGGAATATTTGCTTTCCAATTCCAAACTGGAAACTATAAGTGGATCCAGCTTACAGTGATCGTGGTGTGGGAGGTTGTGCAGAGATGGGAAGCAGGAAGATGCAGGAATGTTGGTGGAGGGCTTTTCTACCCTTGAAATGCATAGCCACAGTTATCCCTCCCTGAGCAGCGTGGTAAATCATGGCTCCACACCTGGGACTGGAGAGCACCTGTGAGTTGCTTTCACCTTAAGAAATGGCATTTGGGCCTTCCAAGATAGACAAGTGGGTGGTACTGGCAAGAACGTGAGCATCAGTTCTTTCTCATTCTTTAGAGAAGACACAAACTAACTTGTCATGCTCTCTTTAATTTGATTTTGTATGACAAACAAGCCCAACTGTTTAATGTCCTGTGCATAAAAAGGAGAAAGCAATTATTATGTTATTTGAGGGGAAAAAGTCATTTGCTTTGCTTCTGTAAGCAAAACATGAATTGGCACTTATGAGGTCCAAAGGACCATAGAATTTTCTACAGTATCAGCTTCCAGAATACTGATGTTTCTTTTCCAGAGAGATTCAATAGCAGAACAAAACAAAAGGATACGCAGCAGGCCTGAAAGGTCCTTCCTCTCCTGAGTAGTCCCCATCAAACCAATGGATAAATGCCTGCAGTAGAGGACCACACTGAAGTTCTGTTGGTAGGTGAACAGCAATTCTTGCCAAACAAGGCACCCCATTCAATCTGTTTTCAATGATTTAAGACTGAGCTAGAAAATGTGAATCCAGGCAGGAACTTGGCATTTAAATTAAACACTTGAGATGACTGAGACTTTTTTTTTTTAAATACAGTTTAAAAAATGATAATCCTGAGGGATGTGAAAAGAGTTAGGGCATGGAGAAGATACAAAAACAGAGTCCTTTCATATGCTGCTTGACATTTCAGTAATTGTTCAAGCAGCATTTCTGACTTCTTTTAAAAGTAGAGTTTTCTTAGCCAATTTTTCAGCATGAGAAGACTGAAATTTGATCATTTCAATATATGTAGCCTTGGTATAGAGACAGTTCTTTCCCATGTTTGTGCTGCTACCGGTGTGCACAGAAATATGCCTGGCTTTAAGCCTAGGAGATACTAGCATTAGAAATGTTGCAGATGATGCAGTAACTAAGGCATTTGGCTGTGTCAGACTCAACTGGTCTTGAATGAGATATATATAGAAAGGGATAGAAAATTAAAGTGTAATTTACATTGGATATTTACAAACCATAGGGTATATAAATAGCATGCATGAAATTAAAAATAAGCGCACTTAAGAGTGTTTCTAGTAAAAATCTGCCTTGTGATTAAAAAGATTAGCAAGAAATTGGTACAAATTTTCTTCTTAATCAAAAGTTCTAGGAAATAATGATTAATGTAATAAATATGTATTAATAGTGGAAAGCTGTCTTAGGCATCCGGGGATTAACCTGGGCCTCAGAAGCTCTCTCTTCATTTCCTTGGAGCATTAGACTCTTCATGACTGATTGCTGATAGTAGCAGTCCAATATCTGGGTATCTATCTCACTGTTGTCAAAATCATGGTAGGTAATGTTTGAGGGTGCTGCCAGGGAGTGCAGGAGGGAAGAATATTCAAGCGGTTCTCCAAAACTCTGGGATGAGGAAGCTACAAAATAATTAGCACAGAAAAGTTGACACTCCTGGTCTTCAATCACCTAAATCTATGCATTCAGCACTGGCACTGGTACCTTGCTGTCACTGTCCCTCCCAGATACCCCTTCACCACCATCTAACTATTGTAGGTGCACCAAGATGCTGTACATCTCTGCTCCCCAGCCCAAGCCAAAGTTCCTCAATAGGAGTCTCAGTTTCACTACTCTAAAGAGTTGCTGTACATCTGTTATTTTTGTTATTACTTGCCATTCGATTTCCCCCTGGGTATGGGTCTTTTTCCACCTGGCAATGGTGACTTGGCAGGTTCTAGCTTTTCTTGAGAGCTTCCAGCTGCCTGGTGGTCAGCCCTGACAGTCAGAAGTTGCTACTTCATTTTGACTGTATGGTCATAAGATAGATCAGCACAAAAGTTCCTTGCGTTATGGATTGAAATCATGGTTATGTTTTATATTTTAATTCTGCACCAACTCCATGGCAGCTGTGTAGTGCCTCTCCATCACTTTGGTGTGCAAAGGATGGGCCTAGTATTTATGTCCTACATGTAAATGCTAAGTTTGGCAATCCTTGCTGTCAGGCACAGAGCGGATGTTGAGGTATCTCCAGAGAAATGTTGATAGCTTCAGTATTGATTGGTTCTGGGACCATGTTCAAAGCATAAAGCATGAAAAACCTCTAGGGTGGGAGTGCAGATGTTCTGCTCATGTCCTGCTCAGCTGCTTGGACAGAAGCACTCAGCTCTGTTCCTCCGAGTTCATTTGCTTTCAAGGCCATCTCCCAGCACCATCTAATCGTGCCCTGTGAGGAGTCTGTACGCCCAGGCGCTGGGGTCACAGCAGGAGGGAGCCCACAAGCTGTCAGGGCCTCTCAGGGCTAGATGTGACCACAGGGAGTGGCAAAATTCCAGGGTTTTGTCAAATGAACAATATACACACGCTGTGTTGACTGTCCGTATTGACTTTCTCCTTTCCTCCACATTGGACTGCCCATTTATATTGGAGGCTACAGCCTCAAGTAGCCCTCCTGAAGGCCCCACCAATGAGCTGGGTGGTCAAAGCCATTTTGGAGAGTCATATTGTCATATGCTTTACCTCCAAGGCTATTATTCTTCCTCTTATCTGATCACAGTCCTCCAGTTGTGCAGTATGTGCTGCATATAAATTCAGAGAACACAGATAATTTCCTTTCTTGAAAAGCAGTCCATGATACACTCGTTGCCTCTTCCTATTTCAATCTGTGCTTGCTTGCAGTACTCTCCTTGCCCATTGATGCTTTCTGCTCCCTTGGCACGATGATGCACCTTCATTTCTTGCCCACTTCAGGGCCCACTGATAATTCTCTCACCAGTGCAGCGTCAACATACTGGAGGAGGGCACAAGGCTCGTAATTCAGGGCTGTGACACAGTGGCACGCTGGGAGGAGATGCTTAGATTGCTGTGTGCCAGCATGCTGCTGGCAGCTGCGCACCATCTACCAAAAGAAAGTAGTCCTGCTGGCATCCAGCTGTGCTGCTAGTGCTTTAACACTGAGTATTGTCACTAAATGGCAGTCTGCAGATTTTAGTTGCAGAAATAGTGGCAAGATTCACTGGCCTTTGGATCAGGCCCTTAGAAAAGATAATGGTCGTAGCATATATCTACCCTTAGACTCACTTCCTGACCTACTCACCTTTCTGTTTTTTATACAAGATCTACGTTCCCTCATCCTTGGAGGGCTGGATAGATGTGGCTCAGCTCTTCCCCTGTCCTGTGACCCAGTCACATCGCAGCCATTGCTAATGGGAAAACTCAGTACGTTCAGTCCCTCTGGGCATCTGCCTTGAATGCTGCCCATGTGAGCTTGAAACATGAGTGGCGTTTGTTTAACCAGGGAACAAGAGCAGGCATTGACAAAATAATTTTTACCTCCTGTTTGTAAATGTAAATGCGCATGCACTGGTTGGTGTAATGCTGGACTGGGTTGGATTAGCCCCACTTTGTCTTTGTCCTCATCCACATCCCTTACTTTCCCCTGACTCTCATAGAAAGTCCTCTTTGTTGGCATGCCAACCGTTGTTTCCTAGCACATTTCCACCAGAAATACCTCCTTAGTGTGTATTGTTGTCTCTCCAAGAAGGTACAAGTGTGGCAGTGCACAATTACAGCAAATGTGTATATGCACAGCAACTCAGTAATGAAGGACTTCTAAATAAAGAATATATAACTTCATCTTTTGTTGCCCCATGTGAAGGAAAGGTCAAAGGAAGATGCAGAGAAAATAAAAACATGCAAAAGACGGAGTGGTTTTGTGCTGAATTGAGGGATCTCCTATGCCTTGCTTATGTAAAACCCATCAGAAGGAGGGGGGAATAAACAAAAGAATTTTCTTCTCAGCATGTGCTGGGACCCAGCACTGCAAATAAATACATTGTTAGTTGAAATCAGTGTTTTGGTTTCTCCCTTCCTTTGTGAGATGCTGTAGAGGAAGCAGATTAAAGATTACCAACTTTCTGGCAAAATATACTGGTGGCATCATAATGACTTCATTATGGTCTCTAAATGAGCTAACAGACTAATAATGTGTTCAGGAAAAAATACACATTATGAACATGCACACAGGTGTAGGGTTAACCCCTTCTTTGGCGCCCCTTGCTTTGAATCCAACATCTGCAATTTAAGCCACAGTTCAGTGCTCTACTAGCTGGGCTGTAAAGGATTTAATTCAACAGCTGCGTGCCAACTAATTGCAGCTGTATTTATTTCTGAGTTCATCTACAACACAAACAACATGGCAGCTGTTTGTTTTTTTGCTTGGCTGGTGGTGGCTGGGAATGCTGCTGCTTGGTGGAAATGCCAGCACAGTGGTGCAGAGACTCTGTGAGCTCTGGCAGATCAAACCTTCTTTTATTAAAAAGACTTTCAAAAGTGGCTTCTATGACATCTCCCCTCCTTTGGTTTTCCCTTAATGCTTTACATGCTGCTAAAAACATTTTCACTGGAGGGAATGGAGGCCAAATCCAGTCCTTCTACCCAAATTAATTGTGATCTCTGCCTCGGTGATCTCTCCTCCACCTCACCTTCAG
The DNA here is from genome assembly GCA_033558185.1 of Dromococcyx pavoninus. Lineage (NCBI taxonomy): Eukaryota > Metazoa > Chordata > Aves > Cuculiformes > Neomorphidae > Dromococcyx > Dromococcyx pavoninus. The sequence continues at coordinate 217,773 of JAUMJL010000595.1, forward strand.
TATCACTGGACCCAGACTCTTATTGTCCTCATCACACCTCCTGTATCTCTCTTGTCCCCTCATCTCTGCCTTCATCACTTTCTGCCTTTATTCATCTGTTGCTTAAGTCTCTACATACTTTTTGATTTCTGGATTATGTAAAAATATTCCAGAATGTCCTTGTTAGCCATATACAGCTCTTCTGTGTTTTCTCTTGAGGTTTTCTGGATGTGTAATATGAACATTATGGTTACAAACTAAGAACATGGAAGCACAGGATACATAGGATGTTCTGCACATGCTTAGCAAAGCCAGTATTTCCAGAACAAGTGGGACTATTACTATGTGTGAAGAGCAGCTATGAAACAGTTCTTTGGGCACCTCTGATATGCCTTAGAAAACTGAGGTCTACCTGCCAGGTAAGTGTCTTGCACAATGATCGATACTGATCAGGCACTGTTCTGTATGATAGGGTGTACTGACATAATGGGAATATCTAGGATGTACAAAAATCTGTCAGCTCTGTTGCCCAGGTCTCCCTGCATCTGCCAGAGGTCCAGAAATCCAAACAAACATAGGAAGTCCTGAAAATGTCCTGAAACATCCTAAAAATAGGCATACTTTCTAGGCAGAAGAAGAGCATGAGTTCAGAAAAATATGAGCACAGGGGAGCTAAATAATTTTTAATGTAGGCCATCTTTAATACACAGACATTGCTATACTGTTCCATGAATATTTGAACTTACATGTCCTCTTTTCTGATGGATTTGTTCCTGGAGGCTGACTTTGGTATGTAGGAAGAGGCAGTATCTGATGGAAACTCTTAAGTCATGGAGATCATTTACACACCCTCTTTTTCTCCCATATAATGTTTAATATAGAGTGTATTCATAACACCTGTGGATGGTATGGTCAAAGGCAAAGACTCTTCTAGGGTTTCCGTTTTCATGAACTTTGTAGGAGTTTTATATTTTGATATGTCTGTTCACCTGCCAGATGTGTCTGAATGTAGTCAATGGATGCAAATATTATGGAATAGGACAAGAGATGGACACTAACACATGGATAGCATGACCATACTGAAATTCTTTCCTTAGGAAATGAGATCAAAATGTGCTAGCCCAGTTCTTGCCCTTTTACTCCACAAAGTGCAACAACACCCTTTTTCTGGCCTTACTCTACCTACCACCCTACACAATCACTTTCTGTTGAGAACGTACTCCAGGGAATATTTGGTTCATTGTGTCAGTTGTCTTTGTTTAACTCATACACTGAATCTTATTTCCTATTACATGTAAGGTACTTATCTACACCATTTTGATGGAGAGATGCCTCTCTTCCTCATTCCTGTGGCATCATATTTGAGGATAAGTCTTCTCTTACCTGCCTTGTTGCCAGCACCTAATGTCAACGTTAGAACTTTAATCTGAGTTCTATCTGCTCTCTTACATGGTGTCTCTTTGGTGAAGGAGCGTCCCAGGGAAACCTGAAAAATGGGCTGTGACAACAGTGATATGCCATGACTCCTACCGACTGTGCTTTGTGGTGTTTTGTCTTTACTTCCTGGCATCCCTATTCTACATCCATTTATTGTCTTCAGTCACTGTCCATAAAGGTTCTGGACCAGAGTTTAGTCGGGTGGTTTGCTTGTTCCTAGCACAGTGAGATACTAACCAGAAGATTAGGTTATTAAGTAATAACATCCCATGGGCAACAGTAGTAAGAAATCCAGCAATTTCATAGCAGAGAAATGGTGCATCAGGATCCTTTGTGCTGTCGGGAAAGTGTAAGAGAATGAGAAGGACATGTTTGAGGTACTAATTATTCTTCAAGGCCAAGATAACCAGAAGATGCCAGGATAGTGCCTGTCAGCCTGGTCCTCTGAAGATCTCCAACACTTTCTTTAAGAAAGAGCATTTTCTGATCTATTATTGCTAATGGTTTACACTTGCAATCAATTTAAGTAGAAATTAAAAGAGGACTATTGCAATTTTGATCAACTCTTCTCCCATTTTGTTGGTTCCTTTGGTTGCTTCTCTGAGTGGGATACATATAAGAAAAGACTAATTACAAGGCTGTTGCACTCACTTTCTGAAACCTTATCACTGGTCTTTGGTAAGCAGGTAGAAATCACCTCCTTTGAAGACCTGGACTGCAGAGTCCAGGAATCTAGTTGGCATGATTTGAAATGTAGTCAACTTCTTAAACAGCAGAAGCATTACTTCACTACTTTTACTGGTCAAAGATGTATTAAATTGCCCGCTGCAATAACAAATTCCAGTAGGATACTCTGTGAGCCTGATCAATGCTGGCTTATCATGCTCTATGCTGTCCTTGCCAAAACTGATGAGTGTATGCAGATGTACGTGCAATAAAAGACTTCTGGGACTTTTTAACAAACAGTATGTAATGAACAGCTCTTCTGTAAAATAAGCTATTGTTTATGTGTGACTGCATCACCACTGTATCTTTTTAGGGTTTCTGTAAGAAGTGAACAAGCAAGCATGTAAGTGGCTTGGCTGTTTCATGAAAAGTGGAAACCAGAAAGAAGCCTTTTTGATTGAAGGTGAAATTTAAAGTATGAGTGGCTATTATCCATATCTTCCACTCCTACAAGTCTGCAATAAGGCAGACCAAGGGGTAATGAAGTTGTTGAGCTGGCATGAATGATTCTTTAGATGGTGTTCTGCTTAAGCATTCATTCCTTTCAATCTATTTTCTTACTTTAAAACTGTCCTTTAATGTATGAAGCTTAGGAGCTGTTTGTAACAAGCAGAGAACCCTGGCTGCATGCAGGTGCCATTCACAAACAACAAAGTCGCCTTAGAACAGTGTATGGAATTTCTTTGGACGCATAAGGAATTTCTTTTGTAGGAACTCTGTTTATTGAAAGAGATAACATATAAGAAGCAGGCAGTCATTTTCTGCTGCCACTGAAGATATTCAGGCTAGGATTTACAGATTGATTACACGTATTGGTCAGCCTTAAAATGAAAAGTGGTGGCTTGTGTATGCTGTTGTTCAATAAAATGACCTGGAAGAGTCTGGACTTAGGAGGCCTGTAGCCAGACCCCCAGCAATCACTGATTCTACTGGAGCAGCTCAAATTCATACTGGATGGAGATGTGGCTATGAAGACTGAGGCCATAGCCATTGATTTTTTCAATTTTTCCTGTTTACTGCCAGGTCTCCAAGAAGCTGGAGACCAGTTGCTGTTCTCAGTTTATGACTACAGCCTGATTGCACTGGCTCATATCTTCTTTCTTTTCTGGTATTTTTCTCTGGAACATGGAGGGAAAAATATATCACACAATACATCAGCTTCCTGTTCCGAGCCTATGAAGATTTATGGACATGAGCCAGCTTTGCTCCCCGTAGCATGTTTGCATAGGGTTTCGATGCAGAGTCCTATAGGGACAATGACTATGTGACCTGGAAGAGCAGCTGGTTTGCATACGATCTCAGCTACTGAACTGTTCAGTGCCAGAAGTGAACAGTTTGGCACCCATAAAATCTTTCATTCACGCTAGCGTAAAGCTAAGCAGCAGTTGAGGTTGCATGGTCCAACTACCATTCTATTTACCTGCTCTAACGGTAAAACCTGCCACTAGCTTGGGGAATGTATTCGTGAGTGAAAGTTTATTGACAGGAAAACAATTGAAGGAACTGACCTCTTTCCAAAAACAATAAGTGGACTTTAAGTAAGGTATATTTGAGGGCTAAATTTCTTGTTACTGTGCAACAACCCTTGTCAGGATACAACAACCAGAAGAAATATGCAGGAGTAAGTGGGAACAAGACTGCCTACGTAGGAGAAAACAAAATGATCCTGTAACATACTGTAATGCAATCCTAAGTCTTTTGAAGGCGATGCAAAATCTGCCATTAAATCTGAACAAGGTTTGGATGGGGCCTATAGCAAGTGCAAACTGAATGTTACAGGGGATCTGGGTCCTTGCAATTGAATCATCTATTTCCTTTTGGTAAAGTGATGTGTAAACAGTGTTCATTTTGGGGAAGGCTTTTTATTGGAAAGACTACATCCCCGTTGGACCATCATTCATACTGATAAGGATAGTAGAGATTCTTAAGCGCAATTACATGCTTACACTGAGAGGAAGAAACATAAGTTACCTGAATTAAAACTATGATGGTGCAAAAGAAAGTGAGAAAGGTGAAGAGAGACCTAATCCTGTGAAGGGGGATACAGGTAAGTGGACATGGTTAGACAAGGAAATGAAGGCCCCATGATAAAATAACAGAGCACTGATGAGATAGCTGGCAAGAGAGACTCTTGGAAAACGTTCTAAAGGGAAAGAGAAACTAAAACATTGTTTGGAGAACGTAGGGCACCTCTGACAGCTTCCTGCCAATTATACACTGTAAAAATGGCAAGTCACTGGCTGCTTTCTGTGCTTGGTATTTAGAGGAGACTGCATTTCATCTTTCAGCATTCTTTTCCACCTCCCTTGGATTGGCATCCCTCTATAATACACTCACGAGATGTCATTTAAAGGAAAACAAAGACTGAAGACTTTTTGTTGCGCTATTTTTTTTTCCAGAAATAGCCTAGCACTCACCTAAAACTGTTTCCAATGAAGTCAGTGGTAAAGTTCCCACTGAAATTCTATTAGAAAACAGTTGTAGTGTCAGAGAGGCTTTTGGAAAACACTGGCCTCTGCAAGCCAAACAAATCAAAAGTGAACAATACAAACCAGATCCTGCAGTTCAACACATTTCTGTCCCTGTTTCTGGGCCAGAAGTGGTAGAAAGTGTGTGCAACCAAGTGAAGACTCTGGAAGTGATAGGTTGTGAAGGTGTGCATTTGGCATATTTTAGGATGTCCTTTCAGCAGAGGTGCAGAATAGTCACATGCTGACTTTAAAGGGGATGTCATGCCATGTGGGAATGATATAGGTTTATTTGTCCCTGTTTTCTAATTTGGGTTTGAGTCATTAGATCATACTAAGGTAATCTTTTTTCATTTCCTGCTTTTTTGGTACTTTAGATATTAGGTGTCCGTAACTTGTAACTCTACCATGAAACTATTTGTTCCATAGTAATTTTGTTTGTGTTATGAGGAACAAGGCCTATGAGGAGAGCTTCTTCCTTTAGTAGGTCAGCTGATATTTTGATAAGCGTCATTACAAGCTCATTAAGAGCAGTGTCTTTTGATGTCTCCAAATTAGTGGACCTCTACAAAATTTTTAACAGAGATGAAGCATGGTATAAGCATAGTGCCAACTCTTCTCAGTTGCTTTTCCCACATCCCTTGTAAGCATTTCACGTGCTACCACAAGCCTGTAGGCCAGAGGATGGCCCTCAATAATTCAGAGGTTAATTCAGGCCTTCTTTTAAGGCTTTTGCCCTTAGGCAGTGTAAAGAGACAGTCGAAGAGACAGCCACTGCCCCAGCCAAGTGGCAAGTTAAATAGAGAAGATCTCAGTTATGAAATGCAAAGAGGATAGGGACTTTGAACTCTTACTTTCTAATGATTGCCCGAAAATTGACATTTTTTAAATGAATTTGCGAAGAACTGTGCCATTATTTTCTGTTATTCCCTCAGTCCACCTCTATCATTACTTGCCTCTAGGGAGGCTCATCTGTCGATATTAAAAATAGCGCACATTTTGTCAAAAGCTTTCTTGTATGCCAATCTTTTTTTCTGTATGCAAGGCATCTGTATGCTCTGTTTTAAGTTCTTTGGTAGATAAACTCAGCTTCCTCCTTCCAGAATGGTTGGGGTAAATACTTGAAAATATTTGAAGCAACCCTTCTGACTGAATTTCAGGGAAGATTATCACAGAAGAGCTCGGCCGTCTGGCTGTCCACAACACTACATCTGTAGTTAAATGACTTGCAAATTGTGTCACGTGAAAACTGTCCTCAGGCAAGAAAGCAGTCTAACATGCCCACATGTAACTGGGTCACTCCATAAATACATTGTGAATGGGATCTTGGCTTCCCCATTTGTGTAAATACTTACCTGTCTCACATAAGTGTGGGTGAGAAGTCATTAATTTATATTGAGAGAACACTTTGAAGGTCTGAAACATTGTGTGTGTCGCATATTACTATTATAATGGGCCAGATCCTTAAGATTTGGTACACTAGTTGGCTTTGAATAGATGTGGAAATGCTTTATTCTTACATACCCCTCTTCTTAAGAGTACTATAGGCATTGTTAATTAACATCTATTTCAAAATACTCAGAGGGTGCACACATTGAAATCATGGACCTCTATCCATTGTGTTTAGACTCAACATAAACCCACGTGCTCTCTCCTTGTGCAACCAGGCACCTGGAACTCCATGTCCTAAAGTCACTTTGGTGCTTCACATTTTGTTATACATGATGACTCAAATGACAGGTATGTGCATTTCAGACCACTGACTGGGCAACAGACTAGGGAAAAAAGTCAGAGGTAATGGGCTTCCAGTGATTTGCTCATTTAAGGTCTAATTAAAGAGCTTTTAGGTGTTAAATTGTAAGGCATTTGTCCTCAAACATCTGCAGTATAGATTTCACCTCAAACATCAAGTCATGTAGCTTGTGTCTACTATCTCTGCCTTCCTTCACCCCAAATATGTTTGACTATTACTGTGCAGTTTTCTCATGGCACAGTCCAGGAGTTTTCAAGCCTGTTAATCTCCCAAAAGATAAATTTTATAGTCCAAATACTTGTGACTCTGGTGACCATGATACCAATGTCTTCTTTTGTTTTACTTCACATCTTCTTTTGCAGTACTGTTGGTTACTTTTCCTGCTCCTGTCCAGACCCTCTGTCTTCTACTTACTCCCCAGGCTTAGCAGGCTCAAAGTGGTCTGCAAGGCTGTGTCATTCTTTCCTAAATTACAATTTGTATAAGGTTGGCAGCTGCCTCCTCCTGGAAAGTTAAGGTGCCTTCTATTAGCTGAGTGACAGTATTTTCCTCCCAGGTGAGTTCAGAGTGTGTGCTCTGGTGGTGCTCTGGGCTTGCTGGCAGCCAGGAGATTGAGTGCTGTCTTTTCACCTAAGAACCAGTGACTTCTTGTTTACAGAATCACACTGAATCCAGAATTTGCCCCAGTGACAGCTGTGGCAACCCTTCCATGGGATTCCCTCTGGTGTTATACACCCCTTTCTCTGGCATGAGGATCCCCAGGTGTTTTGCAAGCAGCCAGTCTTTTAAGAACACTCCACAAACTTCTATTTTGTCCAAGGTCTATTTGGACTCTACAGTGGGAGTCCTATCGCTGAATTCTGTGGGATACATATGAGGCCCGTAGAGAGGAAAAACAGACGTTCATCTGGGAGGAGAATGTCTATTTTGAGGAGAGGGGAGTTGCTGTCTGTACATTTCCACTTGAAGTCTTCAGATTTGTTCTCGTGCTTGAGATGAGGTCTCATCTACGGCTGTTCATTTTACAGTTCTATTAAAAAAAATAACATGGGGGAATTTTCTAGATTCCATCCAATCCGTAATAACTTTTGAAAAGTTAATTTGCTGCAGCTGCTTTATAACTTCTCCTAAGGCCACAACTCAACATGATTACACAACCGCAGTAACTTTTATGGCTGAGTGGAAACACTATCCTGGTTTTGTTGTTCTACAAAAGCCAATATTTGGTTTAAAGATTCCCTTGGATTTTTAATCCACTTTGCTAGGAAATCTCACTCACCACTCGTATTTTCAGAGAGTTCACCTGCTTTTGTACCTGCTTCTTGCCACATATCCGACAGGTCTACTGCATATTGGGAAAAAAAAGTCTGTCTTCCATCCTCTGGGATATGAAATACGTAATTTATGTCTTCTGTTAGGCTCTACTGTGCAAGTCTTAATGGGACTAAGATTAGATACCCTATTTCTCCTTCCCAATAATCCCCTCCTATGTGAGAGAAGCATGCTGAACACAGCATCCAGCCAGACAGCCCCTGGGTATGCTAATAAAAGTTCTGCTTCTCCAATCAGCCAGCGTTGCCTGAGGAGTCTGTCAGCAGAAATAAAAAGGATATTTCTATTTAAATACCATACAGTGTCTGCACATTGAAAATATTTTTACCGTGGTAGCATACATGCCACTACCAATAAGGGTGTATTGCTGTTCTAAGTTGGCTGTTAAAATTCAGCCAGGACTAAAAATTGCTGCAGAAAGTCTCAGCCTAGAAGGTATTTGTTTACTTTGACAGGTTATTTAAAACAAGGAATGAAAAATAATTAGTGGGTTTGGGCTTCTACTTTGCATTTTTCTGTTTAAAAATGTTTTAGATTATACTTTCTGGTGATTGGATCCTGACAGAAGGCTTATATCTTGGGGAGGAGAGGGAACAAAAATCTAGCAGGCAAATTCTAGGGTTCCTTTTTTAGCAAAAAAAAAATTAGTTCATTTTCAACATATGAACAACTGCCAGACCTTTCTGCTCAGCAAGTGTTGAGTTTTCCCCACTGAGAATACAAAAGGGATATTCAATGACTACCCAAATCAAGCTTAACTACAGAGGTGCAATAAACATCAGTACAAACAATCATTTTTGCATTTCTCTGTTTGGGTAAGGTATTAGAGCATTTCTACCTATAACATGCTGAGCTTCTAAAAGGTCTGAAGAGACAGAAGTTTGCTCCTGGGTCCTCTTCATTTGTAGGTGGAAGTTATTGGCTCAGAGAGATGAATCCCCACATGATCAGCCTTGTAAACTAAAGACAGGCACTTAAATTTGTATGTAGATTATTAGCCTGAAAGTCATGGAACACAGTGCTTCCCTCAAATTTGATGGGAAGTTTGGCTCGCTAGGCAACATGCCCATATAGGTGCTGAATCTAAGAAATGGATGCTGAAAATAACAGTCCTGAATCTATACTTAGACAAATAAACAAACACCTGATTTTCAAGCTGCTGAGCACCCAGTGGCTTGGCCCCAGGTTTGAATACTTTGGCTTACGTGACTTGTCCAAAGCCACACAGGAAATCTGCTGCAATTCCAGGAATAGAGCAAAGATCCTGTGCTTTAACCGCAAGTTGGCTATGTTTTATTTGTCAGCAGTCATTCCCACAAGGAAGCTAAACCAGGGATCTCACTGCATCTAAAGTCAGCGGGGTTACCTACTGGTAATGAAGCTAAAAGCTGTCCCTTGTTCTCTGAGCAGTAAGTTATGTGCGAGACCCCAGAGAAGCAGCTCTGTGCTTTGAAGAGCCTGTCTCCTTAAGACACACAGCATTAGACATCAGAGCTAAAGGACAGTATGCCCACTTTTTGTATTTCAGGCTGCCACACGTGTTGAAAGTGTGCAGATTGGAAGAGCTTTTGTAGGTATAGAAGGTAGAGGTGGGGCATGCACTTAAGTTTCTTTAAAGAGCTGCTTCTGGGGTACCCAGAAGGACAGAAGTTCCTCTTCCCACTGCTGATAATTATTTTCATTGCCAGCTGCTAAAACACTGCTTCTCAGCTATGTGAGGTGGGCAGTGTAAGACTACTTGTGCCAGTCCCGACCTGGGAAACATCACTCTTGGTCCCTACCTGCCATTGTCCATAAGGCTGTAGAACACGCATCAGCTTCTGTGTCACACTCTGGCTCTGAAGCCGCTCTGAAGTCTAGGCTTGCACCCCAACACACTGCATGCATGTGCCAGTGCAGGAATATTCAGGGGGAATTCTGACTCTCTAAAGCACAGGAATCTGAAGTTCAATGGCCAGGGCTGGTGCCCAGGTTCTTCTTTCAGTGGGCTGCAAGCAGGAAGGATGGACAAAGAACACCACGGACCAAGAGTCCAATGAGCAGCCTAAGTGGGCCACGTAGTGTGGAAGATGAGTGTGCTTTAAGGAAGATTTTAAGTCCACCTTACTTTGTAGTGTAGGGGTGATCTTAGGCTTCTTTTAGGTCTTCACACAGATGTAACTGCCCTCATGCTACCAGGCTGCATGTGCTGGATGATATCAAACAGTTTAGAACAAGATGAATCCAAAGACAAGGCCTACATTGATATAAATAACTGTTCATTGATGTTATATTACTTTATGCTATCAGGGAATCCAAATTTTTTATGAAAGAACTCCTTGGTACCTCCCTAATTGCATTTAACTACAACTCCCATAAATACCAGAAAGAAATTTAAAATCTGTTATTTCACATTGCAGCTTATGCCCACGAGCTTGAACTGTTTTATATGGAACTGTTGTGCAGGTGAGAAGGTGCTGCAGGGAAAAAAAGCATTGAAACACAGTTTTTTTGTAAAGAAAATGTTGAGACTGTCTTCAGGGTATACGCATTTGACATTGTACAATGCCAGACAGTGGTTTCCAAATGACATCTTATATAACTCCCGAGTCAAATAAGATAACAAAAAGGTCTGTGTTGCAGTCAATAACCATAACTAAAAACTCTCAGAACATTATACTTATATACTTATTGCTAAACCAGTAAGGAGAGTTACAAATTACAAAGTAGAAAATGTTTGGGCATTCATTACCATATTTCTTCTATCAAGGCAAACCGCACATTCCTTTTAGACACATGCCAAATGTGAGGCTTTAGAGAAAAAGTTTCTTGAGTTATAAGGAGCATCTGACTGATTTTTTTAATTGTTCAGGATGTTTGGTGCTAATCTGAACAGATTTTCTTCTCTCTTGAAAGGAAATAATACATTGAACTCCGGACTAAGACTAAACACATAAAATTTCAGGCAGTGCAGGAATATGAAAGGAGCTGGGGGAACTGTAAGTGGCAAGTGGGTTATACTGGAAGTCACATCTTGGTTTCAACAATAGAACTGATGTCTCGATACTTGCACTTAAGAAATGTGGATTTCCACATATGAACCATCTTTCATGAATTACTGCAGATCTGACAAGTTTGAGTTATTGTGCTCCTCCTGGGAGATTTTTAAAGCCAATTGTAACAACAGATTATATGAAACAGCTGGTCAAACAGAATGAGGAACCAGTTCATTGGCATTTGATGAATTAATAAAAACAGGCACAATACAAAATTCAGCAATAGCTAGCAATTCTCCAGGAGAATAGGAACCAAAAAGAAAGGAACAGCAATCAAATTATAGCAGCTGTTCGGCCAACAGGTAGGGGGTAACTATTTCTTTATGACTAAAGCTTGGAAGAAGCTGGAAAAAAATGCGCTCCTTGCAAATTGTGCAGATGATAACAGAAGTGCACTGCTTTAAGTTTCTGACTGTTCTTTTGAGGAAAATCCAGTGAAATAGAGAAAGGTTGCACATTAGGTTGTCTGCTGTGCTGCTGCAGGGACAGAGAATAGGCTTGGGGGTTTTGTGGGGAATGAATGTCTGTAGGGACAGCAATTGCTGTTGCCTTTAAGTAAGTTTCCAATGGCAAGAGGAGGGCTTTGAGAACCAATGTCTATAGAAAAATGGAGAGAGATGTTTCACAACAGCTACTGCAGGGTACAACCAGATGGAACTGTATGAAGGTGAAACGTCAGGAGAAGGAGATGAACAACCAGCTGATGAAATGATTAGTAATGATTTATCAGGACTAGATGGCTAAGACCCTAGAGTACAAAAGGAAACCCAGTAGTTACTGTTGAACTAAAGCTCTGTCACCCATATCAGCCACCACACCTGGTGAAATACAGAACCATGTCGAGAAGTGTGATTTCTGAAACCCTTTCAATGAGACCACTCAGCACAGGCTGTTAAATAAGCAAACAGGTCGGTGGATAAAATGGAAAGAGGGAAAAATATGGAGGGAGCTCCCACTTGAGACGTCAGTTGGGACCAGTGCTGCTCATCACTTTTCACGGTGACTGCTAGTGTAATTCCACATGTATGGCTTTTCACAGGCTAAAGCGAACTGCAAAGAGTTTCAGAAGACACTGACAATAATGCATGATCAAGTGATAAAATGACACATGAAGTACATAATTGACATTCAAGATAATACATACAGGGGAAAATAAACCACCCTACCTATAAACACAGAGTAGACCTAACCGAAATACTATTATTCATAAAATTGGTCTGGGAGTCACTGGATGATTCTCTTAAAAGTCAGTTCATTTTTCAGTGATGGTCAAGAAGAGAGAAAGACTGGTAACAGTGATTAGAAAGGAACTGAAACAAAAAAAAAAATACCTAGATTGTACCTCTTCAAAACCATTATGTACAGTTCTGGCTATCACAGCTAGGAAAAGAAAGTGAAGGAAATAAAGCTGATGAGCAATACTGAATGGTTTCTGTAGATGAAGAGACTTATAGATTGGAAAAGAGATGAATGGTTATATAGGTCCATAAAATCATGCAGAATGAGGAATAGGGAGGATTACTCATCGTTTCTGGTAATAAAAAGTAAGGAGAAGCTAATAAAAGTATCAAGCAGAGGTTTTAAAACAGACCAAAGGAAGAACTTTTTATTTCCATGTGTAATTAAGTCATGAAACTCTTAATAACAACACATTGTGGAGGCCAAAGGTTTAAATCAGTTAGAAAACAGATTAGACAAACTGATGTAAGATGGGTTTGCTTGTAGCTAATATACACTGGCTACAGTCTCCAATCCAAATCACTGATCACTTATTGCCAGAAATGCAGAAGGTGTGTCAGAAGAAGAATTGTGTTTTATGCCCTGTTTCTCAAACCTCTGAGACCACTAGAGGTAGCAAGCTTCTTAGATCCAACAAAGCATATCTATTCTGTTTAAATTCAACTTAGAGTAAAGAAGAGAAGTGGTTGGAGCAGGAGAGTTTTAGGAAGTGGTATTTTCCTTCTCCAGCTCTTGGAGACATCTGTTTAACTTTCTGCATAAATTAGTTCCAAGATATGCACAAATGAAGCAGGAAATTAATGACTGTTTCAGTAGCTGCAGGTAGATCAACTCTCTACCCTCCTGGCACATCAACTGCTCCATGCCACAAGGAGACCTTCTGGAAGGGGAACTCTGGATAATGTGTATGTCACAAAAAGAAGCTGCAAGTCATAAGTAAATGTTTTCAGCTTTTTGGGAAGGGTTACTTTCCCAAGGCAATCCTTAGGCTGTGGATATCTAGTGGGGAGATGACTCTTCAGCCCTGTCCTCTTCAAACTGTGACATAGCAGCTGCTAAGAGGGAGCAGGCTCTGCATTTTAAAGGTAGGTGTTTGAAAGGAAGGTTCCGTGAGGCAAAACTGCCACTCCCGAGGACTCTGCCATTTTTTAAGCAGTTGTGTATGTGTCTGCAGCTTTCTTGGATTCCCTGTTTGACCGATTTGGAACAGGTAAACCTATATCCATAACCTGAGTCCTGGGATGTGTAGCAGGGAAGCTCACTGTTCTGCCATCTGTGGCTTGCATGAAAACAGCATGGACTGAACTGGAGCAATAATCACAATCATTTACCAGTTTTGGTATTGGAAAAGTTGAACATTAACTAAACATTTATCTACTTACATTACAGGAAATACATCTGCAGGCCCTGCAAATGGAGAAGGGATTGCAATTGAACCCCTCTGTTCGGACAAACACATCTTGTCATTGCTACTATGGAGGTAACACCCATGGCAATGAGACTAGCATTAAGATCTCATCAGAGATTTAATGACATTATGTATCTCTCTTTACTATATTCACAATACCTGCTTGTGCTGTCATTTTTCTTCGCATCAAAGAAATGGCTGTGCCCACAAGGAGCCCTACCTCAGCCTGCAGTAACACATGTTTCCAACTCTTAGATGGCAAAAAGTCCTTAAGCAATCACAGTCATGAGGATGAACGATGGCTGGAATGTCAGTTTCTGCCTTTTACAGCACGGGGGAGACCTTACCCTAACTCTGGATGTATCCTCATTCTCTGATGGTGGCTTGTTGCCATTACACTGAATACTATTACTATAGTCTCCAGGGCTTAAATGCATAAAAACTATGGAGAATGACCCTGGTAATTTGTTAAAGTGCATTAAAAAGCAAAAAGGTGTGTTTGACTGATAATATTGGAGACTTTCTTCAAACAGGTATGTTTTTGCGATGGCAATACAAGCTTCTCCACAGCCCTTCAGCGTGTTCAGCTCTGACCCAAAGCAATCCAGAGTATGGCACTGCTCATGATCTTTTGAAGCATGAGTTTCTTCCAGAAGAAAATATTAAAGACTCGACTCAGTCTCCTGCAACAGGATACATCATCATTATTACCTAAATGGGAACACTGTATGAAGGAGTACAGAGAGCCATATAGGACTTGAGGCAATTAAACTTCAAACTATTTGCTCTTTTGAGTCTGTCCTTCAGCTCTTTTAGTCAGGAGTCATTTTCAGAAGTGATCTGGAACAGTTTTGTTTGGTATCTCAGTGAAATAGTACTCCATCTCCCACCAGCAAACACTCTGAATAATTTAGATGTTCCACACCCACAAAAGTTTTCAATGGATCTTGCAGATATTACCTTTGTGGGGAAAAGGTGCTTGATATTTTTTACTAGATGTAATAGAGTTACATTATTTTAACTTAAGACTTGCTTAGACAAATCTTTCCTCACTAAATGTGAGTGACCTTTTGTGATCTATTTGATGGGACTTAATTGTGATGTCGTCCGGTTCTCAGAGCGGATTTATCTAGAACAGAAAACATTAGTTGTCCCTGGTGTCTGGATTTGGTTAACAATAAACACTCCACTGAAATTTCCACAAGATTTTTTTCAACAGGAAAAATTCCGATAAATTCTTAGTTGTTCAAAATATGTAAGAAAATACTGCATAGAGGTATTGGTTGAAAACCTATATATTGAGTTATCGTGCAGAATGTCAATCAAGGATTTTCCACAGGGGATTCTGCTTAGCTGTTTGGCTGGTTTACTGAAGAGTAGTGAAATGTTTTGGGCCTTGAGCCTTTTCTAAAGTTCAGATTAAACAGGAATAAGGGAAGCTATTAATTTTTCAATCGTATGGTCTTCTATTTACTTTTGTAATCAAATCACATTCCCACCCCCTCAGTTTTACTATAGAAATGTGAATCTCATTCTCTGCCTACAGTTCAAAAAAAATTAAATTACAGTGAGTTTACTCTATATGGAATTGCTTAATCAGAATGCAGAGTTCCACTAATCATATTTAAATACAGTCAATGTGAGCCAAACATTGACCTTAGGTTAAAAGATTTTTATGGCTTATTTAACGGAGACCCATTTATAAAGCACCATTAAGAATTCTAAATCATGTAGGGCAAAATGAGAAGATTAGAAATGCAGAAATGAATTGCCACAGCCATTGTTATGCCTTGGAAATGGTATTATTTTAAATTGCACCAGCTGTAGAGCTACTGTAAGTCTAATAAAAATGGTGGGAAAGAAGCAGGAAAGTAATGATTTTTGACTCCAGGACAGTAGAGGTTTCCAGAAGGCAAACATAAAGTGCAATCCGTATATACCTCACACCAGAAATATTTCCAACACAGTCTTCTGGCCATCAATACAAGGTGGATGTGTGAAGTTAGAGATGCATGTACAAAGATGTCTGCCTGTTTTCGTCGCCTTAGATTTTCTTCTTGTGGTAGTAGCAATGTCACTGAATATTCTCAAAGGCACAAGGACGTGTTTGGCTTCATAGCTAGCAAGAAAATGAGAGGGAATTAAATATTTACCTGATACCAGTGGCAGTGAAAATCTCCCCTGAAGATGCTACCTATATCATGGCTGCCACAGTTTTATCTACCCTTGCTGATGGTAGGTGTAGCATCAATACAATTTTAACTTTATGGTGGGTAGAACAGCAGTGATGGTGGGTACTCACAAGGTAAAGCTGTAGTAAAGAACAGTTCAGGTGTGACTCTAATCAGTCACTGGATTACTGGACTGGGCTGCAAATGAGCTAACTTGAACTGAGTGGACCCCATACTTTCACTTGCTGGGTTTCTAACGATGGACCTATTTCCATTGCTGCTCCTTACGATTACCGGTGCAAGTATTCCTCTGGACTTCACGGACATGCAACTGGCATCATAAGACACTGTGTCAGAAGCAGAGCCTATGTTAATTTTTTTTCTTATCTACCAGAAGGATACACATTATCATCCTAAAGCTCATGCATTATCACATTCAGTTTTTAGAGTAAATGTAGGCACTTATAAAAATGAAGTTTGCTTTGTCTTATACTCTGTTTGCAACAACAAACTCCTTTCCCTGCCCTGTTCTGGTTTTGTTTTGCTCAGAATTTAATGCTCTCTGTGTCTCGTTTAGCTAACATTTCTGAGAACTGGAGGCAGAGGCGGGTTGGCATTTTCCTGGGCTCAGAAATGGCTGAGCTAACCAGTGAGTGAATGTGGGCCAGATAGCCTCAGAAGAACTTTAGTGTTGATGGGCCCAAGTCGATGTGCTGCATCCCAACAGTCCCCTGCAGCTGGGTTCACAGGAAACTAGCATTTAAATTCTCATCTGGGTTCAGTCAAACCATTACAAGCCATGGTAGTTCTTCACTATTTTATCTTTCAGTGCAGTAGCCAACAACTCTTCAAGGTTCAGACAGACTCCTTGGGGAAGCTCATGTTGCAGCACTGAAACTAAGTTGAAACCCTCTATCTGTCTGTCTGTCTTTCAAGTCCTAAACCAAGATATTTATATCCTGTGCCTCACCGAGGCAGAGCTCTGTGCCGAATTTCATGGATCCCACAAACTTGCATGGATGTGAGTAGGCAGAATTTGGCCTTGACCAACAAACTCTGGAGCTGAATCAGCCCTTTTTCCTTCCAGTCCTTCGCAACTTTCTCCACAGGGATGGCTTCTACTGTTCTGCTCCTCATCCAGCCGGAATGGCTTTCCTGAGGCTGTGGGATGTTATCCGCTCAGGGAAACAAGGAGCCAAGTGCCCTGAGGGGCTTAGGGAATGGAAATGTACAGTTGGCATCTAGTCAGGAACTTGAGTCCGAAGAGTGGGAAAGGGTGCAGGACAAGCTATATAGAGTATCTGATCCTGGTTTCTGTTTGGTACAGCCAGTCCTCTGACCTGAAGGACAGTGGCCTGTTACAGCCACACCTTGGTTTTTGCAAGAGAGAAGACACACATCTTAAACTTAGGCAAAGACTAGATGAGAAAATATCAGCCACTCCTGGCCATTATTATCCCTCTGCTGTGCTTTGGGAACCAGAAAAAATGTTTTTTCCACCACTGAAATGGCAGGCACCTGTACAAAGGGAGAAGCATCAATGCTAAAAGAAAATACAGTGACTGTGGATGGGAAAAATCATCCTAAACTAGACTGTGTTAAGTGAGAGCAACACCTGCAGTGGGGTATAATCAGCATAGAGAATATAATGGGGTAAATGTGTCAAAAGAGAAGTAGGCTGGGGAGAACATCCTGTGTTCCCAGGGAATTTAAAGAGCAAGGAGTAAAAATGGGCAATTGTAAAGGCAGATCCCCCAGCGAGGCTTTTCTTGCACCCCGTGTCCCATCCTTCTGCTACAATGGGATCTAGGCCATCAGTGAATTGTGGCATCATAGCACAGTGGGGTCTTTTCTGTGCATGACTCTCAAGAAAATCAGATGTGCCGGGAAGAGAGGGCAGGGAATTTAGTGAGAGGACAGAGAGAAAAAGAGATCTCCCAAACTTGCCATGGACTCTCAGACCTCTCCTGGTTTCCCCAAACCTCACTGATCCTTCATCTTCTCTTATTGTTCTCCCCATCTTTGGGGTGGTGACACTAAGTTTGAACAGCTGCATTGATGTAAAGACACCCCAAGGGCCTGCAGCATGAACTGAAGACTTGGGAGTATCTGAACAGGCAAGACCTTTGTGTTAGCAGATCTCTCACCACGGCGAGATACGGAAACCAAAGGCAGAAGAAAAGAGCAGCTGAAGAAGGGAACACAACACATAAGGCTCTGCAGAGTAACCTAGAAATAAACAGCTGTGAAATTAGTGTGAGACAAAGAAGCATTTTTGTCCTTTACTATCCAGAATCAAGTGACTGTAGGGAGACACTTTGCTTCTCAGTGAATTCGTTAGCAATGGGGTCTCCTTAACTCTTGGAGACAGAGAGAAGCAATTCCTTACAGATCTACAGTACTTGTAAGCCTGATGCCAGTCCTGTGGTTGTGCAAGGAAGCTGGCTGCCAGGGTGAGAAATGATCGTGGCCTTTCCCTCTCTCAGGGAGGGGTTGGAGAGTAAAGTATGTTGTAGGACAGGGGATGCACTGCAGGGCTGGTTTCAAAGTTGTGTGGCTTTTAGGACCAATGAAATGAAAAGGAAAATTGTGAACCCAGATGAAATAGGAAGAAAGAGTTGCCAGGGGCAGAGAGAAGAAAGATCATCTGGATCTCAGAAAACATTAACATTGCATGTGTCAGATAAAGACAGACTGGACCCGTGACAAATGAGGAACCCTCTGATCTCTGGTGACCTTTCTACATGTTAGTAGGACACTGCCATTTCCTTCATATGGGCTATGAGGCTTCTGCTCCTGAACACATCTGATTTCTGGGACTACGAAAGGCTTAGGTAAAGACAGACCTTTCACATTTCTCTGTGTTATTTTTTGTTTCATACCTGTCTGTCTTGATTCATTTGCTTCCATAATCTCTTCTTTTCTCCTCCTCTTTTTTTTATGTTCTTGTACCATACACATGCTCTTTTTCTGGGCTCGATCTTTGTCTCACTCAGAGCCTGGATTACTACAGCAATGAGTGTGGTTGTTTTAACAGCTTATGTTAATTCTTATCTTGCTGAAGAAATCATCAAGATATGATAATTTTGAAATACCCCACAGTTTCATTTAGAAACCAGTAGATGTTACCCAGCTATCACAGCCTTCCTTTGCTTCAGAGTTTTTCTGGCATTTGAACAAGTGACAGAAGACAGTAACAATGAGATAACTCATTGGTCAGTAATACCGACAATCGGGACACAGTCTGTTGGATGCAGTGAATGTCCTGACTTCTACCAGAAAGCAGTGCTAGGATCAATCTAGTCACATGCAGATATTGTCAAGGTAGGAATTTCCAGCAGGACTAGTCACCGTTCATATCCTTCATAGTCAATAAAGACAAATAAGCACTTGCAAATGACATTTTGTCTTATCCCAAATCAGTCATCTACTTCAGGCTACATGAGTCACGCCCTAAAAGCATTTGCTTTGTTCTTGCCTAGTATTAGCAGTTTATTGCAGGTGTCCATAATTTATTTACTAAATCTAACAGAATTCATCTCGCCGTAGCCTTGTCTAAAGTAAAAGCCCAGAATTGTAGGCTCCAAGTACCTCTTCAGCTACTGAAGGTAAGGCAGCTCATACCGTGAAGTAAAAAATACTGCAAAATTGGAAAGGACAACTAACAGCAGAGTCAGGAGTGCTCCCCAAGGGAAGAAGTTACACATTTCAGCTGTGCACCTAAAAGGGATTTGCCATTTGAAATAGCATTTCAGCCACTGCTTATGGATCTCTGCAGTCCTTCTCCATTCTTTCTCTCCCTTTCAGTGAAGCAATGTGTAGGGAAGGGCAAACTAAAGAACTGCAGAGAACATGGTTTAAAAAAAAACCAACACATAAAGCAGACAGCTAGCAAGAAAAAAGTCTGTTAGAAAGGTGGAATGGGAAGCCCTTACTTCTACTCAACCAACACCTTTCTCTGGAAGTGCCATCTGTGTGAGTCTCATCAGGGACCATGGCTGAGAGGCATAGAGGCCTTTCTTTTAAATTTTCAGCTCTACCCTAGATAGTAGGGTAATTTTGTCTTAACATTGGCACTCTACAGAGTTCCCTATGGAATATCTTGAAGCTACACAAACACAAATCCTAGAGAAACAATATTTAGTTTTCGAAGACAATTGAAATATTTTTAAGACCAACCACTGTTTTGGCCCAGGGTATGCACTTTCTGCATGGCAATATCCAATTTGTACCAGATGCAAAAGCAAAGATATTTACTACACATACCCCAAACGGCACAAATTCCTTTGTCTTTTTGTTCACTTAACCTCAACTTCCATTCCACATAACTTACTTCACCTCAACTATGTTTCTTGGAATAACATTGAATTTTGGTCAGTTCATTATTGGCTTTGTTTGTCTTCAGTGCACTGTGCGTAACAGGGTTGGCTTGAAACACGAAACACTTTGGAGAAGGAATCCAATATGGTAATACAATCATTTGCCTACTATTGCAGGAATAGTTTCCATTATGGCCCCTATTTACCACACTCTCCTAACTTTCCAAAACACTCACCTTTGGAGATGGAGTTTTCCATGGTCAGTATTTGCCCGGAGGTAAAATTTGCCTGTGTGAGTAGAAGTTTCAGCAAAGATGTCTAGTTACTGTTGCATTATTGGAGGGTGGAAAAAACCCCTACATTGTTTCCGGCTTTGGAAGAACAATGTCTAACCACATTTGTAAGAAGGGCGACAGCAAATCTGCTGAGGGTTGAAATTTGACAAGAACAATCCATCAGTGGAGAGCCCAGTCATATCATATGGACCCGGCTTTTTGAGCTCATGTCTATGTCTCCTGGTGTCTATAGAGTCTATATGTGTGCAGTAGCCTGCAGGATCACTGCACAAATGACCAGTCACCCCAACAGCTAGCAACTAATTTCTGTCACTTTTTCCTCATATAAGCACAAAATTTGGAACTGTATTAACAGCTCTGTCCCCAAGGGTGCAGAAACGCTGAAGATATATTTCTAATGATGGTAACTCTGTCTCTTGGAATGTGTATAAGTTTATGTGCAAAGCGTTTGTTCATCCAGTTAAACAAGGAGAACGGACTAGTATTAAAAGAGCTGGTACCATTCTTCTGCCATTTCTTTTCTTTTTCCTGCTTAAAACATCTGCTTATCTGTGTGAAGGGCTTGGAGCTGGCCTGCAGTATCTTATGAATCCTACATGAAGTCTGGCTATAGAGATAATAATTGTGTGACTACATCTAGTTATTAAATTATTACCTGCACGAAGAAGTTGTCTAAGCCTAACAGCCAAGCCAATAAGAAAAAAACCAAACAAGAAATACAGTAGCTCCACTACTAAGAGCAACATCTTAGCTAACATATCAGGAACTCTTAAGAAACAATGCCTGAGCTACATCATAAAGAGGCTGCATCTGCACAATATGGAATTCAAAAAAAGCCAGGAAGATCATCAACCTTGTTGAAAGTGTGGGCTGCAGTCACAGAGATCTCACTGACTAACAGTGTGCAGAAGTCTGAGGAAGCTAGGCTTGCTCAGGACCAAGAGTGATGACAAGCTATGGGTGAAATAAAGGTGCAATTGTTTTCATGACTTTAGGGAGGCAGACAGGCACAGACGATGTTTGAAGTTTTGAGATTAAATACCATACTTCTACTGCTGAGAAAACACTTTTAGGTTACCTGCATTAATAAACAGTCATAAGCAATTAATCAGAAATCAGTAGCTTCTAGCAGCAGAGGAAATGATAAGAAATTTTAGCTAGGAGCTTTAGTAGGAGATTTGACACTAGGCATGTGCTTGGTGAGAGGAGAAAGGAGAAGCGTTGCAGCCTTGAAGCCATGTGTTTTCAGCAAGGGTATATCATTCCAGCAGTAAGTCCAGAACAATGAATGGACAAACATGGTTCCTGGCTGTATCTGCATTGCTTTTTGCAGTGCTCCACGGAAGGACGCAAGCACCCTATCTGTCTCCCTGGTATTTCTCCCATAAATCCCTACAGCATTTTAGTCAAGTTCCCCTTAATATTAATTCTCAGTCCTGACTTATCTGCTCCCCCCGCCCAAACTTTCAGTTGACCATGTTTGAATGAGAGACTGGGCTAGATGACCTTTTGAGGTCATCTCCAACCTGAGTTATCCTTTGAGCCCATGATCACATTGCAGAGCAGGTCTGCTCTCTGATTTTGTCATGCTGCTTTGTAAGCAAAATGATGCTGCCACGTCCATGTGGCACAGCAGGTCACTGCAGTGTGGCCAGCGTCACCGTGAAGGTCAGCAGGGACATACACTGGATGGACTACTCTTCTGTTCCCACTGCCCAGGACATGGCAAAGCATCTCCCCATTTTTGAGTTCATAGGCAGGATGTGTGTTGTCCTGTGGTGTTCCCCAAACAGGAATCACAAAAGGTTTGATTGTACCCAGGCCTCTCTGATCACTGGAGGTGGCCCTTGTGCATCTCGGTCAGAAGCTGACTGTGCACATTGAGCTTGTGCTTCCTGGAAGGCCTCCATCTGCCACCTGTTCCAAGTGTTTACTTTCTTGACTGTTTACATGAGATATCAGTCTCCACTATATTATTATTCCCGTTTTCATCTTTATCGGTGTTGTATGACCCTCTGCAGCCTCCACCCAGATGACCATGTCATATCCTGAGTTCCTGCCAAACATGTCTTTGGGTTCCTGAGAGCTGCCTGGGAGATTAGTTGAGTGCAAGACCCAGGGCACCTTCCACACCAGTCTGCCCTAGGGGTGAGGAGCTGGTCCTGCTGACAGAAATGGTATGTGGTAGGGATGAATTATCCATGGGGCAAGACACCAAGGGACAGAGATAAGGACCCTCCTACAGGTCATTGAGTCCAGAGAAAGGCATATGTTATAAAAATACTTTCTGGTTGTCAAGTATAAAGCCTTTCCTGTGGTCAAGGGCTAGCAATCTGCATCGGCCTCAAAGAAGCTTCTGGCAAGAAGTCATTCCTGAAAACCAGCTCACATTATATTGCACACGGGGACTGCTGACTCCATGGAGGGAGCACAATCCCAGAGAAGACATGCAGGCTGGTCAGCCCTCTCACCCGTGCACCTCTGGTTATGCTGGGGACTGGCTCACAGTGGGGAGAAACTCCAGCTGCAAGTATCATAGTCTAGGCTTGGTATGGGGGAAGGAGATGGTGAAGAGAGAAGAGAGGACTGATAGCAGCGACAGACTCACCACATAGACTCCCCCAGCCCCAGACACCATGCAGGTCTCTCTTAACTGGAAGGGAAGGAGCCAAGGCAGATCATATGAGGCATCATGCAGAGAAAAAACTCCTCATTGATCACTGGGGCAATGTGCAGTCCTGAAGGTCATTCACAGAATCACAAAATGGTCAGGGTTGGAAGTGACCTCTGAGAACACCTACGCCAACCCATTGCTAAAGCAGGCTCACCTAAAGGTGGTTGCACAGGAACTCATCCAAGAGGGTTTTGAATATTGCCAGAGAAGGAGATTCCACAAGCACTCTGGGCAGCCTGTTCCAGAGCTCTGTCACCTTCACAGTAAATTAGTTTTTCCTTATTGTCAGGTGGAACTTCCTGTGCTCCAGTTTGTGTCCCTCGCCCCTTGTCCTGTTGCTGAGCCCCTGTACCCGGGATTATTCCTCCCTAGGTGCAGGACTCTACACTTGTCGTTGCTGAATTTCATTAGGTTCCTCTCTGCCCTGCTCTCCAGCCTGTCCAGGTCTCAGTGAACAGCAGCACACTCTCCCAGTGTATCAGCCACTCCTCCCAGTTTTGTATCGTCAGCAAACTTGCTGAGGGAACACGCTGTCCCCTCATCCAGGTCACTGATGGATATGTTGAACAAGACTGAACTCAGGGAACAAGACTGAACCCCTGGGGAACTGCTGGCCACAGGCTTCCAACTAGGCTCTGTGTCACTGATCACAACCCTCTGAGCTCTACCATCCAGCCAGTTCTCCATCCACCTCACTGTCCACTCATCTAATCCACAGTTCCTAAGCTTGCCTATGAGGAAGTTATGGGACACAGGGTCAAAGACCTTGCTGAAGTTGAGGTAGACAACATCCACTGCTCTCCCCTCATCTACCTAGCCAGTCATGCCATCATAGACAGCAATCAGACTGGTCAAGCACAACTTCCCCTTAGCAAACCCATGCTGACCACTCCTGACAACCTTCTTTTCTTCCAGATGCTTAGAGATGATATCCAGAATGACCTCTTACATCACCTTTCCAGGGATGGAGGTGAGGCTGACTGGTCTGTAGTCTTCTAGGTCCTCTTTCTTGCCCTTTTTGAAGACTGGAGTGACATTGGCTTTTCTCCAGTCCTCAGACACCTCTTCTGTTCTCCATGATCTTTCAAAGATAATGGAGAGTGGCTTAGCATAACAGTCAAGGTTTTTCCTGGCAGTCTTCTGGGGAGGACAGGATGCAGAGTTTCTCCACAATTCAGGCTTTGATGCTCGAGTACTACTGACAACGAGCAGGCTGTGCCATCAGTGGTAAAACCATGCGAGGCAACTTACCTGCACTTGGTGAGGAAGGCTAGGGCAGCTATGTTTTTCCTGAGTAAGACAATCTTTCCCACTAGGTTAACACATGCAGGACAAGAGTCCATCTTTTACTATGTCTATAAGCCTATGTGGTAAAGAAGGGAGTGAACATTTGTGTTTGGATCTGATCCCAGAAGCTTATTCTCTGGCTTTTCTCTTGTGCAACTAGGGCTGCAGGGCTGTGCCCCATGGCGCTCTCTGGGGCTCCTCCACTATGATCCATCAACTTAAAATTATGTTGCTCAAAACCAAACTCACTGGTTGCCTTCTTTAGCTGCTTAGAGCGCATTTTTGGGGGTCATCCTGAGGAAGAGGGCAGTTTCCACCAAGTTATTCTGGAGCAACAAAAATGGTAGCATTGTCCCATGAGTTCTTAGCAAAAGAGTCCTTGATGCTAAAGGGATTGACTAATGCAAGGGCTGGTGATGTGACCTTGGTAGGTGGAGACATGGCATGGATGGTCTTGCTGAGCTAGGGCTGGTGGTCTGGCCCTAGAGGCAGACAGTTTGTTGCCACGAAATGATGACCCTAGCCAAAGCGTGACTATTGCTGCCAGGCTAATGGTGCATCCAAAGCAAGATGAGGCCCACTGTCACATTAATATGCAGACATGCCACAGCCATCCTCTCTGAGAGCTGTGTTTTCCTTCAAATCTGCTGAAACCTGCTGGCAGATGAGTTATCTTTCTCTTGTCCAGTGGCTTTCCTGTCTGTGGCCTTCCTGAAAGTCTTCACACTCGAGACAGAAGTATCTTTCTCCATATCAAGTGGTTGCTCCTTCTCTTAGTCTTGAAGGCATCCTTTACCTTTTTCTCTTTTGCCCATCACTGCCTTCCAGCTTGCATTTCCCTAAGCAGCTGGTCTGGTCAGGGATCTCTATGTATCTCATAGCCATGAAGCTCTTCTCTGTGAACCCATAGCCCTGCGTGTATTTCTTCGCCTCATTCCTCAACCCATCCTCTGTATTTAGCAAGGACTATGTGGACCTTATCTGGCCCAGAGGTCCCAACCTTGACTGTCAAGTGGTTGACATGCCTGGCTGCAGAGACATAGATGAGAGGACCCCATGTCCTACCTGCAGTGCCCAACTTTTGAAGAGACACACTGTGTTTGAAGGGCCAAAGGTGGTGCTAAAATGTCATGGTCTACATCACTTTGCACTTCTGGATATATGTTGACAAACTCTGTGGTTCTGCTGCTGTGTGCATGACCGGTCACATAGATATGGAGGTGCCCTTAAAGCTGCTGCAGTGGTCTGTGTGTTCCTGAAACACCGAATTGTGTATGTACTGGGCTAGTCTCATGTGTGGGCACTTTGGGGAGGTCAAGGAGGTTGCTGTGGCAGCAGGCGGGCAGCCATCAGGGCACAATAGGCACAGCTCAGTAGCAAGGTAGGAGCTGGTTCACCTCTGCCCCTCAGCCAGTCAGACATTATGTTTAAGGACAGAGGGAAACAAAATTCCTACATTGTCACCTGAACTCAGAGGCTTGGGAGTGTGGTCCAGCCTAGACAGACCGGAGCCTAATCAGGTTCAGGTCTGCTGCACACCTCTGCATGGGCTTGACGATTGGCTCGCTTGTCCTTCTGTGAAATGGGGCTAGCAGTGGTTACCTTTGTTTTCGGGACGTTTCAGGTCTCAGCATGAAACATATTATGTAAATGAGGAAGGTTTCTGGTGTTATTTCTTAGTAATGAGCAGCAGACCTTGAATTTTGACCTTTACGTGTTGTTGGGATTTTTTGTTGTTGTTGGGTTTTTTTTTATGACTATCTGTACTCGCCTCACCAAGCCTGAAATGAGTGGACTGGTCACAATTGAAGGTCAGAATCATTTTCCTGCCAGCTCTAACCATGTAAGTAGGGGTTAGAGCAGCGCTGGAGGGGGGTATATTTATGGGCATGCAGATGAGCTACCGCTTGGACCCGTTTCTGCTGGTAGGTGGAGGGATGGAAGTACAGCTCTGTGGGGACACGATGTGGTCGCTCCCGAAAATGACACCCGGCGTGGACAAGCTTGTTTTCTCCTTAGCTGGATGTAGGCAGAGAGCAACAGAGAAGATCAACCTGCGTGTCACCATGGGCGTGTAAATTAAAGTGCCAACTTGTAGGGTTTTATCTGGCCCTCGGTGCCAGCCTTTTGGGGGGGCAAACTCGGACACTGACCAGCTTGCCAAGAGGAAAGATATTGATTCAGTTTTCTGCACTTTGAATTCTGGTAACTCTGCCCTCGATCTGCTCAGCCGGATTCAGAGGAAAGGTGAAGTGCGTCTCAGCCAGTGCAAATCATGCCTCCTTCTGCCTGGCTCCATCTGAAAATGGCACCAGCCTGGACTTGGCGTTTTCCTCCAGAGTAACCCCACATGTGTAAGCATCTCTTTGTGAGCATTAACGTAACTGGGAGCGTTATTCCCATGTAAGCTGGCCCTCTCCATTCACTTCAGTGTTCCCAGGAAGCTTGTATGCTGCAGCTGCTTTTCTGGCAGAACTTCTTTGGCAATCCATTGGACTCCTCTGGATTCAGACCCCAACTTCAGTAGAACACCCATACATAGATAACATATATATATCAAATCTGAAGGCTGACATCTGACTCCTTGTTCCCTAATGTTTATCATTTAGCTGGAGTGATGCTCGTGTGTTACTGTGTCAGCAAATAATTATTTATTAAATCAAATGGGCCCAGCCCAGATGCATGCTCATCTGCTGCAGGTGGTGGTATCCTGATTTCCAAATTAGAGCAAGCCCTGAGGAGGGACATGGTTTTGACATCCATGGGCTCACCTCTGGATTAATCTGTTTCTGAACTGTTCATATGCACATGCAGGAGCTCCTGTCAAACCTCTCATAGCCAGTGGTAGGGGCAGAGAGAGAATGCCGCACTGGAGCATATAGTGCTCTCCAGAATACAACAGCAGTATTTCGTTAGCACCCTCTCTGTGGACTGGATCCATCACCGTGATAGCTGGGAGAGTAACAAAAAAAGGAGTTCACTGGCTTGTCAAAACTTAAGAATTTTAGGTTTGGATGAGGTTTTGAGAGAGCCATCTTACAAATCCAGAGCAGCCCAGACACTGTGCAGGCTGCCCCTAAGCTTCCTCCTTTCCCTCCCCACCCACCTGCCTGAGACTCCACTCCCTTTCCAAGAGGAAGATGAGTTGTTTGAGTTTTAATCTGGGGTGGAAGGCAACTAGATTTCATAAGGGGATTATGGTTTTCTGTCTAGCTCTTATTGTGATGCTGCGCAGGCTGTGAATCTTGATCCTGGTCCTGCACACACACTTCATGCGTTTCCCCCTGATTAGAGCTGAAGATGCCATAAAATTTACAAAGAATATTGTTCTAGGGTTCTGGTTAACCTAGGAAGAGCTCAGATACACAGTGATACGAATTAGATTCAAGTTCTATTTCAAAGATGGATCTGAGTTACTTAATTCCTCCTGTTAAGTGGGCTGGTTGGTTTCAATCTATTATTAATGATTCCTGCCACAGCATTTGATCTACAGTTCCACAAAGTCCAGGACTGTTCAGATGAGCCTTTGGTCCTTACTCATCTCA
Organism: Dromococcyx pavoninus; assembly: GCA_033558185.1. NCBI lineage: Eukaryota > Metazoa > Chordata > Aves > Cuculiformes > Neomorphidae > Dromococcyx > Dromococcyx pavoninus. Next base: position 245,442 of record JAUMJL010000595.1, read on the forward strand.
TTATGTGAGCTTCAGCCACCTATGATGTGATATTAATGACCAATTAAAAATCCTACTCATCTATGAATTAATAATAGGGATCCTTGTTTAAAAGAGCAAGTGCAATTCTACGACACAGTCAGATTTGTGGGGACTCTCAAGCAGACTTTCATCACACAGGTAGCATGAGTGTTAGGTGCAAGGTAGGGCTGCTTTGCGTAGCAATGAGAATTTTGATGCCCATTCTGTGGAGGATGGGGTTCATAAATCTGTCTCTACACCAAAGGTATCAGGACTAAGAGAGTCGGCAGAGACAGCCACAGCTGAGAAGACCTAAGTTCAGCCTCTTGCTCTATCACAGAGTCATTCAGTGATCAGAAAAAACACTCAGTTTCTCAAAGCTATTTTTGTTCCTAGCTCCCCCTGCTTTTTAATAGGTACTATACATCTTAGTATCTTTGAAGGTCTAAACTTTCAGTTGCTTTGCTGAAAGGGAGTCAGCAAATCAATGTTTTTGTTTGAACTGCTCGAGTCTGTGGTGGTCCTGTTACCAGAAAAAGCCACACAGATACTAGAACAGAGCCCTGCAGGCAGTCCTGCAAACACAGACCTCTGGGAATGTCATACCTGAAAGTGGCTCTGTGCCAGTATCCAGGCTCTATCTCTGGGTGGTATGTGCCTGTGTCCTTCAAAAACAATGTTCTTACCGTTCCTTAGACTTGTATCAGCTGTGGGATGCTGCAGGGTACAACTCATGCTGTTCCCGCCTGGTGAGATAAGGCTCCCTTCAAAGTTCCAACTTGTTAAAGAAAATCTCACTCCACATGCAGTGTGTCTGGAAGCTTCCAGATTGTTTAGAGTTACACAAGCAAAACTGTGTCTATATTTTCAGCAAATATCCTCTAAAAACCTACAAGCTTCAAAATACATTGAGTTTGTCAAAAGATTCCAGCAAAAAGAGTGATGACAGTAAGACAGAGTTGGTGGTGTGGTTAAAGAACCACTGAGACTTCCAGACAGAAATGAATCTATCAGTGCAAGAAAAATAAGAACAATGCCTGCAACTTAGTGGAGTGGAACATCACTTCTTCCTATCTGGGCATTTCTTCATAGCCTGTCTGTTTGTATCACACTTTTTAGCTGCAAATGGGAAAAAAAAATGGGAGGAATCCGTTTTGGGTCACCACAGGGTACTGACCCAGACTTTCATTAGTGGACTGGTATCTGAAGGGAAAGATAAACATTTTGCTTCTTTTGCAAGAACTCAGTTGGTCCTTGAAATAGGAAATGGTATTTAGAGCAATGATGCAAGCTGGAGTTGGTGGGACTTGCATCCTCTGTAGTGTCCCATATGGTCCAAGAGGAAAAGCAAGGGACATCCCATTGTCCTGTTTTACAGAACAACATGTGTCTGGAAGAGATTAAATCCACTTCTGCTTCACTGGTAAAAGTGACACTGCTATTTTTTATATCTGCTGGGTTCCTTTTAATTCATCATAATATTTAGCCAGAGTTGCATGTCAAGCAAATGGCTTTATGATTCACGTCAAATGCAGACTGATATGGAGCCTTCGAAGTAAGAAATGTGGGCAACCTTCTCCTCACAGGTCTGGTCCTCTTGATAAGCAGATACACAACTGACACACCACTCTCTTCAACCCATTCTTCAACACTTTACTGGTGTATTAGCTTTATGGTAAACCTCAGCAACAAGGAGAATATTCACTTATCAAAACTAAAACATCTGAACAGAGAAAGCAGACAGATCAGTTTAAAAAGAAAGTCTGTCTTTGTTGAGAGGTTGGAGATTTCCCTTCCGAGAAGATAAAATTGCTCCAGGTGAGCCTTGAGCTATGGTGTTTTTATTTCAATTATGCAGAATATTATAATTCTGAGAGTGTGCTGGCAAAATCAAACTCCAGGGATGAGGACCCCTCTGATTCAAGCCTCTTTTTCTTCAGCCAACCCATACACATTATAGCATTTGGATTTTGAATGGTCCTTCTGGAGGTGGATCAACTTGCTGTAAAGAACCCCTCCATTTTTCATGATAGGCTAGGATCAGAGGTGAGCTCATGACACAGTACTGAGATCTCAGGTCAAACATAAATGTATTAACACTGAGGAATATGCACAGCCAAAGTTCACCTTCTCATACAGACATACAGATGAATGAATAGTGTTTGAATCCAGATCTGGATTTTGAGCCCTACCTGTGTTGAGGGACTTGAGGTCAGAAATGTCACCTCTGTATCCTTGTCTAGCAAGGCTCCTGATTTATGGCACTGGAGTAATTTTTAATGAAGGAACATAGGAAACTTACTCAATCTAGTGCCTCTGTAAGTTTGTTAACCATTTCCTGGATAACATACAGCATAGAATTCTTCACCTTCCCTTCAGATTGAAACAGAAGGAAATCCTTAATCATTCAGTGTAACCACTGGGTAAAATGTAGTCGCCTTTTCAATCCTACATCTTAACCTTTTCTTCAAAGCTTGCAGGATACATTGCCCTTAATCCATGTTTCTGGGCAGAGAAAAATCCCCATTTGTTGAAACCCAAAACCTCCGTAGACAAAGGGGAGACACATAGCCTTCATAGCCCAACGCTAAGAAGCATCTCCTGCTGTCACTGAAGAAACGCTTGGGGTACTCGCGAGGCAGTGAAAGTTCTCGTATTGACTTTAGTGAGAGGAGGCTAAAAGTTTGATCCTTTTCTAAACATAAGAAACCTTTTGCTTCTGTCAAAGTAAATATCTGCTTGTGAAATTTCTTAGCTAGAAGTTGGAGTACCACAGTGCCATGAGGGATTTGGTGCGAAAAAAAATGGGTAAATATCACATCTAGGATTTGGATTAAGGTCGCAAAGATGCCTCTTAAGCACTTCTAACAGTCTCTGAGGTGGCTGCTTAAGCTAGTTTCACTGTAGACTCTCTGTGTGAAATATTAGAATTGGTGTCCACCAGCAGAGGGCGCGTCTGCCTGAAAATTGTTTTCTTTCATGGCCGTTCAAAGATGAAGAGTTTCTCCCCAAAAAGTCTGTACAAGGCAACATTGTCCATTACACTGTACGAATTCTATATTTTATACAGGATCTATCTCTGCCTTTCTGTGTCCTCTTCCATTATTTCGAATGCTGCTTTTCTTTAAAGGGCCTTTGGTTAAATGAACAAACTCCCTTTTGAAAGATATCCATAGAAGACCTTTGTTTAGCAATCTGCAGTGTAATATTATGAGGTATGGCAATCCCTGCAGAAGAGCACAAACGAGGGGTTTGATTCAACATGTTAGACTGGAATATGAAGTTACCCCTTGTCCTAGAGAGCTCACAGTGTTGAGCCCAGACCTTCCCTCAGCAGCCTGCCCGCTGGCTTCCATGCTGCTCTGGCCAGCTTCATCACCACCCAGGAGATACCAGCATGGGGACTGTGGTTATCACACTGAGGCGATGAGATCTCTGAATGATCTGGGTCAATGCAAAAGCAGGGTAAGGTACAACATGAGATGGAAATTTTGTGAACGCTTTCTCAGACTAACCAGAACAATCATGTATTTAGACACAGAAAAAGATGTGTGTTCTGCAGTCATGCAGGTCTGCAGACATTCTTGGTCTCTGATTTATTTTAGAAGTGTCTGAATTTTTATGAAAATGGTAATTTCTCCTATTTCTTCCTTCTCAGAAATGTCCAGGCAGCGGCAGAAATACTAAACTCATCCTGAAAGAATACGCTTTGAGAAACCACTTATTATATAGTCCTGGAACTAAATGAAAGCAGGATCAAAACACACTTCCATGACTTTGGTAGAATAAACGTACACGTCATGTCACAATGCTGGCAGCATATGTTCCTGGCCACCACATTCACCATATTTTTGAAATCTAAATTGAATCAACAGTTCATAGCTCTTTAATACAGCTTTTACTGGAGCTTTCAACGGAGAAGCCAGAACATGGTTTCTAGAGTGCTGGATGTTAGTAGATCAAGGAGGGTAATTAGTCCAATGGAATCCAATTAAAAGATTACTCTCCTGTTCTCCAGATAAGGTGCTATCTAGATGCACAAAATAATCTGTTGAAATCCCTCAGGTAGCATACCCAGAATAACCTTCTTCTGGATACACTCCAGCTCCCAGAGGAAGCTCTGGTTCAGGAAATCATCTTTATTCAGAACAGCGCTTAAGCATTTACTCAAAGTTAGGCATGTACGTAAGCGCCATTTCCAACCAGGCTGTACTTAATTGTACCCCAGTTGCCTTCCTAAACTGAGAGTAATGTCAATGGGAAGGTTCCAGCTGATTTTGGAAAGCTGGGAGGAGGCTGTTGCCATACTGCACTTCTTGACAATGGCAACACTCACAGAGTTATGTTACATCTAAAACCACACATTTTTTTCAGGCGTGGGAGCCATCCTGGTGGGGTGTGAAGAAGTATGACCTGGTATATCAGTATGAGGAGCTCATCTTGGCTCCCGGGACCTTCCTGGGAGAGCCAGCACTGGATGGAGGATGGTGGTGAGCCAGCCCCACTCAAAGGGGGCGTACCCTGACGTACCAGATCCAAAGCAGACTGGTGCTGGTGATGCCACATCCCCCTGCCCTCTGTCAGCCCAGCACACTGAGCCAACAGCTGCAGCATGGTGCCAAGACCAGGTATCAGGGAAGGTGCAGGAAAGGCAATGGCACGGTGAATGCTTGCATGTGTGGGTGGCCTGTGTCTGTTTCTCCGGAGGCAAGGGTTTTCTGCTTGAAGCAGGAGCTGAATGGGGACAGCTTGCAAGGCCAGTTTGCGCAACTGGATTGTGGCCATTCAAGCAAATGGGCCCAAGGTCAAGGCAGGCTGAGGAAATACGAAATGCAACATATACCAGGTTAAAGAAACAATTATTTCTTAACTCATATGCTGACACACTTGTTTTCCTTCCTTGTCAGTGGGCTTGAAATGATCAGTTGCCTTTACTTTTTAGAGCTCTCAAGGTAATGCAGAGTCTCGTGATATGTTTCGGCCTCAATGATCTCTATGGATTGTTGTATGCAAAACACAGACTTTTTCTGCCAAAATAAATGTCAGTTTAATGTAACTTTCTCTGACACTCAGGAGATACCATCGTATGAGGTTGTGTAGAGTGCTCACTCTGGTTTTCTATTTCAATAAAATGTCCTGACATAGCCTTTGCTTCCCCTTTCACTGTCACCGGGTGAGCAGTACCAACCGCTTCCACAATCAGAGGACTCCATCAAAGTCCTCAGTATGAGCAATGAGTATCTCCATGAGGTTGTATCCAGGTCAACAGGCTGGGAAAAATAAACAGCACTATTTTTAATATGCAACGATGGAGTGCATTAAACTCAAAATACACAGCAGTTCTAGACCTAAACTGACATTTCTGCAAAACACTGAGCTCATCAGCAGCTTACACACAGCCACAGTGACCATGTGCTCACACCAGCTAATACTGGCAAGACCTGTGCTGGGTGCTCTCCTCTTCCTGCCTGCGTAGTATACGGTGACCACTTGGTCAGTGCCTGGGCCACGCCAGTAATGAAGCTGCTCAAAGGCCATAAGACAAGAAGAGCACCTCTCAGGTCTCTTCTTTCCATACATAGGAGGCAGAGACACACAGGTTGATGTGGCCAAGTGGTTGCTGCTATTCTCGAGCAATGTGCTTGATCACTAGCATCCTTCATACCAGGTTGCACACCACTGGCTAGTTGCCCTCCTCTGGTGTAAGATCCAGGGCCTTCATACTCCTTGATACTAGCAGCTCGCTCCAAAGGAGACCCTAAGTTTCAGTGAATTTTATTGTGAGAAATGGCTTTTTGCTAGTGAGCAGGTGTGGTGTGATGCTTGATACCACTGCACATCTGTGCTGCAGTTTCTGTGAAAGCTACTCGGTGCAATCCTAAACAGAAACCTCAGATCAGCTTGGGACCAAAAAGGTCAGGTTGGGAGCTGGAAGCCTGATCTGCCTTTCAGGATCCTTTTGGCTGGCTATTTGCAGTGAGGATGGGGTTTCCATGTGAGAGGTGATCAGCTTGTGTGCAGGCACACACACTGAAGTGTTAATGGGCGTGTGCTGTAACAGGTAGCCCTTGTTAGCCTTGCCCATGTGGTAGGAGTCAGGAGAGGCACAGTGGCACCAGCTGCTGCACAGCTTATCAATGGTCCACGCAGGCACCATCGCTGCTGCCTGTGCTGGGAGTCGAGGTCACTCTGCAGCTCTTGTTCTCCACGGCTGATATGGGGATGCCCTTTACCTGCACTATGTTGGACAATGCTTCTCTCAGAGTTATCTATCCCCAGCAAAATCCATTCCTATGGTCATTGTCTGGAAAACTGTTTATTTTCCATCTTGCTTTCACAAGGGGGAATCTTAAAGAAGTGAGAAATGAATTTCCTTAAGTCACTAGAAGCTAAACATTGTATATGGTGAAATATTAGTGTTTGCTTTTTCATTTAAATACTATTTGGAGGCAACATCCTTATTTATCCTCTAAAGCTTTTGCAACAGCAACACATAAAACCATAGCAACAAAGCTGAATGATTGCAGTCTCTGCTTGGCCATGATTTCTCAATCCCGGCATCTTGGACTGAGGGAAGCAGTGCATTTCTTGGCATGGTAGCAGGTGCCAGTATCTCAGTTGCAGTGCAATCCTGGCACCAGACACAGTCAGAGTTTGGGATCTGACTTGTTCTGCCTGGTTGTTTTTTTCAAGCACTCATGATTGAGAAACTGCTTAGGCTGGAGTCCCTCACTGTTGAATGCATCCTGATGAGATACATGCTCTTCTCACAGACACAAAGGGTTTTCCTTTACAACCTTGCTTACACTTCTACTGCATAACAAAATACGTTTAAAACTCACTTTCCTTCTCAATGCTTTTCCTCTCACTTCTGTGATGACTAAAAAATATTTCTTTGTCAAACATATTTTCATTTAGCCACAAAGGACCACTCCAGGTGTCTCTCTCCTCTGTCTGCACTTTTTTCATTGTTCCTATCCAAGGTATTAAGGATAGTGCATCCTGATGAGGGTCTCTTGATGTGGCAACAGAGCGATCTCCAGACAGAGAGTTATTCTAATATATAGAGATAGGTTTTTACCAGCTATGAAAATTTTGGGGATAGCCTATAAAGATCCCTTTGAATAGCAGCCAGCCTTCCAGCAGATCAGCTGTTTCTCTTTGCTGGCACCCATGTCAGATCCTTTCTGAAAGGATGGGGGTTAATATTTTTTCAAACATACCCAAAGTGTTATAATAGGTAATGAAACTGTATAACATGCAATTAAGTCTCAGAGTCTCTCAGAAAACCAGAATACCCCAACCACTGAACAACCAAATATATTTACCATTGAGCAGACAAAGGCTCCAGAAAATAGACTAAGGATGAAACCTCTAAACACTGTTCCCTGAAAGACTGAAGAACAGCACATAAGAAATAACCAATTGCAAAAGGACTTCCTCACTTAAAAAGAAAACCCAGTCTGTACAGTGCAAGGTATCAAAACTCCCATTTGTGCTGAAAAACATACCTTTGGGAGGAAATTATATACAAATCCCTTTTCCCCTGGGAAAGAAAATAACATCATGCGTAGGGTAAATGCAGAAAGAAAATGAAACCGTAATTATTTGTTTAGAGGAATGGCAAACAGAGTCAGAGGAGTTAGAGAGGTGAAAGTTAAAGCTTCTGGAGAGGTGGTTGCTTAAACATGCTGACCCACCACAGAACCTGGACACAAGAATGCGAGAAACAGGTAAGAGACCAAGAAGCACAGCTGAAAAACAACAACAACAAATAAAAGAAGCAGCATCTTTAATTACCAACATTTTTATGAGAAACCCAAAGGAGATGGAAATTGCCCAAGATGTAGTAAAAATTGGATTATCAACACAATGAAGGAAAATCAACACAACGAAGCAGTTCAAACTTATCTAATAGAGTAATTTTAAGAGGAAAGGTTTCAGCAGTCACAGTTAAAGCCAAACTTTAAAAACCTAGTGCCCTTGGTAGGTCTTTTTGTTTCCCAGGTTGATTCACTGGCAGACAACAACTCGAAAAGCTGCAGCCAGACTCAGGGGCAGAACAGTTAATTTCACTAATGCTCTTTTAAGCAAATGTGTAAATACCAAAAGGAATCTAGGAGGGCTATCAAGGTAAAAAATGTAAAGCAGTGGGGAAACTAATTAAATGCTATCTGCACTCTAAGTATCAGTAGTCAGCAGTATAGCATATCAGTAATTAAAGGCTGAGAAGATTGTGGGTTAAGTCTGTGTACACCAAGTTTTGAGGTCTGAAAGGCACAGTGAATAGTACAATACTATGATCTAAACAAAAGAAATACTGAAGGAAAATTACATAGGCACATATGAGAGGATACTCGTACCTCTCCAATAACCACAGTTTTATTCCTAAAAATGAAACCTATAAAATTCATGATCCTAAGTAATGAACCTCATAATTCATAATGATATATCATTAATTTCCTTACTTTACAAAAAGGAAGGAAAAAAGATGGCAAAAGCTCTACATAAATATATTAGCTGCTGATTTAAAATAAAGTCTGAAGTTTGTCTGTTTATTGTAGAGAATATGGGGAAACAATTGATGGAGGATTGCAAAAAGGTGGCCGAATCTACTGGAAGATCCTAGAAAAGGAAATGTCTGAGGAACAAAGATCATTCTTAACAACAACCTTCTGTTAATCTTATCTCCTACAGGAAACACAGAAAATTGAGCACACCATTCCAATCCTATGGATACTGATCTACATATGTTACTTCTATGCATATTTGTGTTTATTTAAGCCCATCCCTTTAAGCGTTTACAAAAGATATTGCAAAATGCAGGGAGAGATGGATTTCTAATGAACTCACATAAACCCTCTGATGAGATCTTCAGTACTTCTGCTACCTTCTTCATAGTCTCACCAGTAAGACTAACAGGGTCAACAATGAAAACATTGCTAAACGGTTACAGAAGTATTATCAATCATGAAGGTTATGACCAATTGAACATCATTCAGGTCTGAGCCTACTGTATATTTAAAAAGAAAATGTTTTCCTTGAATGGTGCCTTCAAGAACACAGGACTGTTACATGTGAAAATACAGCCAATTGTAAAGCTGTTTATGTCAATTGTTAAATACTGTGCGTGTTTACATGTGGTGTATCTCGTGCTGATGACAAGTCTTTCCAATCTGGCTACAAAGACATAGCGAGAGACAGTGCTGAAACCTTGCTAAAGTGAAGGTAAACGACCACTACCACTCTCTCCTCATCCACTGAAACAATTCTCCCATCATCTTACAACAGAAAGCAATCACCTTGACCAGGCACAATTTGCCCTTGGTAAAACTATGCTGGCTGGTTTCAATCACCTATGCCTGATAATGGCTTCCAGAAGGATTTGTCCCTTAATCATCACATGGTTTGAGGTTTGGTTGATCCACCTTCAGCCCCCTGGATCTTCATTGCCCTTCTCAAGGATGAGCATGACATTTGCCTTTTTTTTCCAGTCAAGAGGAACTCTTCCTGAATGAGATGACCTGGCCATACTTGGAGTAGAGACAGAAGACTCAGCCTGTCATTCCTACCTCTCTGCATTGAGATCAGGAGCATTTTGCTCAGCATTAATCTCCATTTGGGAGATTAATATTAATGCAGTCACCTTCCCTGCCCAAGGCATTTGGCTGCCCCTTCTTCTTCTTAACCATGCTGACTGTCCTTGACTGTCTCATTGCTATAAAGACTAAGCTACCCTGGGCAAATGTGACCTTCAGGGGGACAAGTGGCAGAATGGGATTATTCAAGGACTTTTCTGGAGTGGCTGAAAACAGAGTGGCAGTTAAATTTCATGTCTGCTTAAAAACATACACATCTTTTATATATGTAGGTATGCCTCTGTATGTGTGAGAGTGTATGCCTGCAAGTATTGGCCAAACAGGACTGGCCAGGAACACGTGATAGAAGAGGGTGGTTGAAGGAGGTATAAGTCTTTTCACCCAGTAATTGGCAGTTCAGGGCAGCAGTTCCCAAGGTATTCTGCTTGGGAACACCCAGGCCTATACCTTTTCTCCTACTTCCACAGCAGGCTCACAGCTCTGTGTTTAGGAGCTCCTCCAACAGCATGCTGGCAGCTCCCAGTGACTTTATCCAGCCAGGACCAACCAGGGTACATCTCTGGCTGCCCAATGGAGGAAGCTGGATTTGCCATCATCCGTCTGTCTTATGGGTTTTGTCAAAGAAAACAGAGCAGCTTGCCAGCTACCTCGACTTCAAGGGGCTGAGATGAGGGCACACGGGAAACTGTGAAAGAAGCAGGGGATCAGAGAGGAAATGCTGCCAGCAGCTCACCCCCATGCTGGGAGATATTCATGCACAGAAAATCATCCCGAAGAAATGATAGCAGTAACCATGACAATGTCAGCATCACAGCACTAGCAGGCCTTCCTCAGGGATTAACACGCTTCCATATCAAGAGCATATCTCCCTTTTTCTGATGTGTGCTGTTGATTTAGTGGTAGTCTGTGTTTGTTTTATCTTCCTCAAAGCAGAGCTACTTTGCTTTCCCTGCAAATTGCTTAGGCAGGACTACCTGTAAAATGAAAATATTTATTACAGAAAGTCTGCCACACCCCATCTGCTTGTGGGGCACTTTGCATCACAACCCCTAATTCCCCTCCCTCGGATGTTCCCATCATAGCCATGAACCACTGCTGACTAAACCTGAAGTTGTCTCATTTCACTGAGCACAAAGATATTTTCTAAGGTGTGACTCAGCCTTTCAGTTAAGTGTCAGCATGTTCTATTTGCTAGAAGTAAAATCAACATTAATTAATTACGCTTTCTTTTTAAAAAAAAAAAAAGCTTTTCTCTTTTGCTGTTCCAGATCACAAGTGAGGTGCACACAGAGCAGAGCTCAGAGAGTCTGGTCCTGGCTCCTGGCTGTGTCTGATGACTTGCTTCTCACAGCAAGGGCTTTATGGAAGGGCTGATCACTAACAAGCATGTTACTGGTGGGAGAAAAGGAAAGGAAACTTTGTTGGGAATCCAAGGGAAAGGGAGAGAAGGTCTAAGCTTATGGCAAAGGACAAGGAGACCATGAAACACAGGAAGGAGAAAGAACAGAGAAAGAAACATAAGACCCATATTGCTGACCTCCCAGAGGAAGTGAAGGAGCATAAAATTCTTCCTTTTGGGCACTAAGCAGCCTGGCAGGTTAGCAGGCTTTTTATACTGCCTGCTCAGTGCTTGGCCTCTCGTGCCTAGATCAGCCAAGTAATAATAATAGTAGAAGTAATAATAATAATAATAATAATAATAATAATAATAATAATAATAATAATGAATTGTAGAGCTCATCTTTACTCTTCTTCTGTCTGGATCAACAAAGATAGAGCTGCATCAATGTTTACCCCTAGAAAGCACAACAGTGTTCTTTCCAATATACGAAATTGTAGTAATAAGCATAATGAATAGTATTCAGCATCTGACAGGATGACTGATGTAAGCTGTCAGCCAATATTTGACTTTCCAGGTGAGATTAGATTTAGCACTAGACTTAGTATAAAAATAAAGTGTGCAGTACAAGGCACTTGTTTAACAGACAACCGCTTATAGCTTTGTGCAGGCTGGAGACTACTTAAAATTTAAGATATATCTACTCCTTTCAAGACTATCATCGTATTATCCAGTGAAGTTTCAAAATACTGATTGGTACTGTGAATCCCATTATAAAAGTACACAGGAAAGGTAAGTTTCTGTTGCTAATTATTTCCTGTTGAAAACACATAGTAATTTTTGTTCTGAATCAAAGAAAAAGCAGAGAGATTTTACACACACACAAGAAAAATTTCAAGACAATTTGTATTTGGATTTTCTTATAGCTTGCTTGCTTTCATTAGATCACCTTTATTCCCTGTGTTTGAATGTGTGTGAGACCTACATGTGTACCTGTGTCCTGCATGTGCATGCCTGTTCTGTGCATGTTGATATCACAAGGCTAGTCCAACAGCAGAGGAAGGCAGATTTCTGAACTCCAGTTTGAAAGACACCGCAATTTCTTTTTAGTGATGAAAATTCACCACCTTTTACCACAGACTGCAATAAGCTCATCATTGCTTGAAGACAGCACTGAAATTGAATGGCTTTTTATGGAAGTTTTGCTACATGTTGCAGGACTCAATTGGGCTGAAGCATTGAAAGGCAGCTGCTACACAGGAGCATCAGTCTGAGATGCTGTACCAGCACTTTTGCTTTTTGTAGGTTAGCAGACTGCAACCCAGTCACACCCTCCTTTTTATGTAGAAAAGACAGAAAAGGACAGTTGCTTTTTTTCAGAGCTTCTTGAAAGCTACTACTTCAGCAGGGAAGGCAGAATGCCTCAACCCCTGCAATGTAGGTCCTGGGGGCCCATGCTCAATGGGTTTCACCAAAGTGTATTTGGCATCCTGTAGCCTGAAAGGGACATGAGTGAGGAGAGGAGTAAGACCTCCTTGGATCTCTGGACATACTGAACCGCTCAGAGATGGAGATTCTCAGCTGATCTAAAATTGGTACTACATTTTCACTGGCAAGTGTTGTTATTTAATTGTCGCAATGCAGACAAAAGAAACCAATGCAACTGTATTAGTATGGATATCTGATTAAAATAAGTATCATGTTGTCTTTAGCAGCCATAACTTGCAAGGATGGCTGAAATGCGAAACTTCACTTGGGCAGTGGAAGATATTTTCAAAGAAACCTTTCTCACTTACATGAATGGCTGGAGGAAAAACATGACAGAAGCAGAGGATAAATTGCAAGCCAAGGTTGATGCTGAAAACTTTGACTATGTTATCCTTTATTTGATGGTGATGATTGGGATGTTCTCCTTCATTATTGTGGCAATCTTGGTGAGTACTGTGAAATCAAAAAGGCGAGAGCACTCCAAAGACCCCTATCATCAATACATTGTTGAGGACTGGGGTGAGAAGTATAAAAGCCAGATTCTGAATCGAGATGACCTCAAGTGTGTAATCCATGAAAACATGGGTGCAAGGGACAAAACAAGCCCTGCATCGCCTTGACTTTTTTGAAACAGGAGCAATGAGGAAATCATAAAGCCACATGAAGAAAACTCACTGGAATTACAAATATCCGTGAAACTGTTCATTAAATTAACAGACAGGTCAACGTGGAACAGAGTGCTGTGGAAATCAACGTTACTGTTTCCCATGAGGAATCTGGCATAGCTGGTCAGTGAACACTCAAGAAAAAATCATGATTGTGCTTTGCTTTGATATTCTGTTCTTCAGGAAAATAAAAACAAGAAAATTAATAACTTGATTTTTTTAGCATTTTTTTTAAACCCAGAAACAGATCTCGATGTTCTTTCCTAAGAATAACTGTGAATTAGTGGTCAAAAATGCTGATTTAGATCCAAACTGTATGACTTAAGCCCATCTTAAAAATAACTTGAAAATGTACAGTGAAATATCAAAAACTCCATCTATTGACTGAACTAAGTGTTAAGGCATAAATCGTAGGAGGTAGCCTATACCTACACACATTCATTCCAAACTATTTTTTTAATGATCTGTCTCCCTCTCTGATTTCATTATTCATTGGCAGCAAAGACTGACTCATGGCCTTCTCAGAAGGCCTGTTTTATAGCAGAAGAGTTGCTAAACTAACAGTGTCATGTAGGAGCGTGTCCTGGTTGTCCAAGGCAGTTTCCAGAGGTTCTTCATCTGTCCTCAAGTCCATAGCTGGTCATGCTTTTCCTTCTGCTGCTCCTTGGTTCTCCAGACCAATGTATTTGGGATGCAAGCTGGGTGAGAGAGGTGCTGCTTACCTCTCATCAGCCAGGGCACAGTGTAAACCACTGAGGTCTTGCATTGTGGCTTTCAGAGGAGGAATTTCTACACCCAGCTATCAAGGGTGTCCCATTGCTGTGCTTCCTAAGTGTTTCTCATGTTGGGTACTGGTTTCCACCAGCTAAGAATTGGATTTTCAAGATGGTTTATCTTCTCCTGTGCTGCTGGAGTATCACAATGCTGGCTTGCCAGGAATAATTACAAGCAGAACTGGTGACAATTCTAGCATTAAAACATGCTTTCTTTTGTAAGACTCTGGGTTTAGCTCCCATTCATGCTGCCAGAATTAAATTGCTTAAGCTAAAAGTTCCTGTGCTGGCAGTCTTGTGTGGGCTGCTTGTTTGCTTTCAGAGAGTTTTGGCTGAAACACTTCAGCCATGTCTAGCGCTGCATTTCTGACAATTTTGTTTTCCTGATGTTAAAAAGAAATGAAAAATAAAAGGCCTTCTTTGTTGGGAAGCTTTGGCTTGCTTTGAAGATCAATCTTGAGATTTGGCATAGCAGCTGCCGTCATGCTCCAGATGTGCCTTTTTCTGGCATAATAGCAAGCCTTTGAGCAATCTCAGTCCATGAGCGATGGGGAATCATAAAACCATAGAATAGTTCAGAAGAAGTGTGACCAGCAGGTCAAGGGAGGTCATTCTGTCCCTCTACACCACTTTTGTGAGACCTTGCCCGGAGTACTGCTTTTGGTTCTGGAGCCATCTGCACAGGAAGGACATGGATCTATTCGGGCGAGTCCAGAGGAGGCCGCCAAGACGATCAGAGGGATGGAGCACCTCCCATGCAAGGACAGTTTGAGAGAGTTGGGGTTGGGAAGGGAAGGCTCTGCCTGCTCGGGCTACAGAAAAGCTGGGGAGGGACTTTTTATGACGGAGTGCAGGGACAGAACCAGGGGCAACATTTTTAAGCTGAAAGAGTGGAGATTTATATTAGATATTAGGAAGAAATTTTTTCCTGTGAGGGTGGTGAGACAATGGCACAGGTTGCCCAGGGAAGCTGTGGATGCCCCCTCCCTGGAAGTGTTCAGGGCCAGGTTGAATGGGGCCTTGAGCAGCCTGGTCTGGTGGGAGGCATAAATCATAGGAGGTAGCCTATACCTAAACACATTCATTCCAAACTATTTTTTTAATGATCTGTCTCCCATTCTAATTTAATTATTTATTGGCAGCTGGAACGGGATGGGCTTTAAGGCCTCTTCCAACCCACACCGGTTTATGAGCCTATCCCGGCGGCCCCTGCCCCGGCCGCTCCTGGGAGTTGTAGTTTGTTCCGCCCTCCCACCCACAGTCATGGCCGCCCCGTGAGGTAGGACACGCGTTTTTCCTGCGCCTTCTCCTACGCTCCTGGCTGGGGGCGGCGTGGCGGGGGACCAGGAAGGAGTGGGGGGTGCTCCCCGTCCCCTGGCCCTGCCTGCTCTGCACCCATTGCTGCCTGCCAGCCCAGAGCCCTCTGCTCCCTGCAGCCTTCTCCTGCCCGCCTTGCCTGCCCTATCCTGCACAGCGCACCTCTCTTTGCCCCTTTTCCTGGCCCCCTTCCTGGCTCTCCTGCCCTGCTTCCTTGGCCCCTCTGCTTCCTTCCCTGGTTCCCTGCTCACGCTGCCTCCCTGCCCACCTTGCTTCATTGCCCACTCTGCCTTCCCTGCTTCCCTGCCTCGCCCGCCCTGCTTCCCTGCCTGCCCTGTTTCCGTGCCACCCTTCCCACCACCCTGCCTGTCTGACCGCTGCACAGGCCCCTTTCCCACCCTTCTCCCACCCGCTGTGCAAGGCGGCAGCAGGAGCTCCCTATGAGTAACCTGCAGCCTCCCGGCCACCTCTCAGGCCAGGGAATGTGCAGTTGAAAAGCTGCTGGAGGCATACTTGCTGGCTGTAAGCTGTGGGCAGGCCTGATTCAGCCATCTCCTGGTGTTTTGCCGCAGGGCACGATGCACGGCAGCCTGAAAGTGGGCTTTACTGTGAATGAATCTTAGGAGCTTTGTTGTTTTCTTAAGAAAAAATGAAGCACATGAGTTAGAAAGAACTATCACAATCGCACAATGGTTGGGGTTGGAAGGGACCTCTGGACATCTAGTCCAACCCCACTGCTAAAGCAGCTTCACCCATGGCAGACTGCACAGGAACGTGTCTAGGTGGGGTATGAATATGTCCAGAGAACTAGACTCCACAATCTCCCTGGGCAGCCTGTTCTGGTGCTCCATCACCCTCACAGTAAAGGTTTTCCCATGTTGATGTGGAACTTCCTGTGTTGTAGTGTCTGTTGCCCTGTCCTGTCTCTGGGAACCATTGAAAGCAGTCTGGCCCCATCCTCTTGACACCTGTTCCTTAGATGTTTATAAAATCTGAAGTTATCATTTGTTTAAAAATTTGGTTTCCTCAAGTGTGTCTGTGGGTTGCTGGCTGTGCTGGGCATTGATGCTGCAGGGACCAGGATAGGGAGCAGAGCAGAGCTGGGTTTGGCATGGAGGCTGGGGAGGCTGCCAGCCCAGCATGCCCTCCTCAGGCAAAGTGGTGGTAGCAGCCAAGGGCCTGCAGCTTGCAAGGACCCTGGAATGTGGCTGAAAGGATGCCCTGAGAGCGATGGTAGAACAGCCTGGTGTGCCACTTACATTCTTGGTTTTAATTTGATTTTATTTTAATCCATATGCCATCGCATCTGCTCTGTTCTTATTTTCCAGAGTTTGGAAACTCCCGTATGAGGAGCTGTCAGAGGTTTCACTAATATTCAGGTATGAAGATCTTATATGGCTTTATGTTTTTAATGTTCCTCAAGTTGGCGCTAGTTTAGGAATTTGTTTTATCAGTGACACAGATACAAACTGAGTGATTACAGGGGTCTTTTTTTTTACAGAGTGATGTCTTGACCTACCTACACATACAGGCTGTAAATGTGCACAAATCTGAATGCTTCTGACTTAAATATAACGGCTGCATCTTGTGGCAGTGGTTTGTAATGGATTCTTAGTGCAGAAGCTTTGTTTCCCAGTTGCTTCCAATGTGTTTCTCTGTAGCCTTTGGGCTTTGCAGTATTACTGTGTTTTCCCATGACCCAGCAGTCAGGGTTTTTTTGAGGAGGCTTGGTCCTGTCTTGCAGATGCTCGGCTAGATGCATGACACAGGAGATGACGTGTAGTGGTGGGTCCTCCAGTGACTGTCCATGTAGGAAGCATGCATTTTACTTCCTCATATATGTGTGTTAAATAAAGCAGCAAAAAGAGGCAGGTGGAGTGAACACCGTTTTCTAGCCATCACTCAAATACAGACACATAACCCTAGTAGCTCACTGCTTTATGAGGCCTTGTAGCTGGTGACTTTTATATGTTTCCACAAAGTGGATAAAAATGGAGTTGCTCAGAAATCCTCAGTAGACAAAAGAATATCTTAAGTCTCATTTTGTTAAGTAGATGGAGTTATTGGCAGGCTGAGTGAGATGTTCAGCCAAGACGACTCAAATAGGTTTGTGAGTACCCAGATGCTTGTGTAGGTGTTTTCTGGTGCATGCAGGCCAGTTGATATTCTGCCACTGCGTCAGGAAACAAGGGTGTGAGTGGCTGTGCTGTGATGTGGTTGTGGTGGTGGAATGGAGCTGTAATTCAGTGGCTGAGAGGCCTGGATTCAATTCTGCGCTCCAGCACAGACTTCCCATCTGACTGGGGCCCATCTCCTTAGTCAGTCTGGGGTGGTCTGTGTTGCACAATGCAGTGTTGTGCAGAGATCTTGGGGCTGGTATCAACTAAAGTCTAGCTCTGGGACTTGGTGCAGCCCTCCCTGGGAGCTCATCTGAGGACATGGGCCTCTAGGGCTGTGTCAGTGACCCTGTCTGCCTGCTCTGGACCTAGAAGACCTCACAGCATTTGGAATTAATGGAGGATTGCTGCCATGTGGGATTCAGGCAGACCCTCTTGTTCTTTCTCATCTGCAATAGCTTGATCTGCTTCACAGAGGAGGTCCAAATGTAAACAACTAGATTGTGAGGTGCAATCACAGTGAAGAAGCCACTGATACATCTGAGAGTGATATCATTTTGTTCCTACCCTACATAGAAGTATGAAAGTAGGTGATGGCTGGCTTATGGAGTGTCTGTTGTGGAGTCTCCAGCAGGGCTTCAGGCAGAGCCTAGTGCTCATTTTTCTTTCTCACGTGGCTCAACACGAGACCTCCTTACTTGTGAGTGAAGGTAATAGTGACCTTCCGTGGGGCCCAGTCTCTGTTCTCATAGCACTGTTTGTTAAGGGAGCTTGTGTTTTCCTGAACGAACAATGCCTGACTGTAGCTGTGTTCTGAACTCCTATCTGTGCCTTATCTACTTCTGAAAAGGCAAACATGAAACTTCAACTGTTTATTTGCCTGCATGCTTTTAAGGTATCACAACCTTGAAAGTACAGTGTCTGTTCTTTTTACTTTTGAATTGACGACCTCAGTGCTGACAAATGTTGTTCTTCAAATGTGAAGTGAATCCTGCCTTTTTCTCTCCTCTTCGCACTTTCTTCTCCCTGCACCACCTCAATGCATTTTTTTCTGACCTGAGGCTTCAGCTGTATTCAGTAAGGTCTGGGTCAAGATGGAGATGGGAAAAGGCAAGTGACGAAATGGGGAGAAGTGGTTGACCACTGGAGGCTGGTGTTGTAGGATGTGGGAATGCAACAGGGCAAGAGCAGTGCCTTTTCTGCTCAGTTCCAGCCACAGAAGACACTGTGAGGACACGCTATCAAAAGTGTCAGCTCTCATAGGCAACAATTTGACTCTAAACACTGCTCTTGAAAACAAAGGGAGAATCCCTTTACTTCCCATTCTTTGTGACTTCAGTGCAGGTACTTTTGCTGGATACACAATTCAGGCAGATTCAGGCTTTTGCCTCAGCAGAGAGGAAATATTACAGTAGTGTTGCACAGAATGCTTAAGTAATCAACTTGCAACCGAGAGCATTCGCAGGAGTGCACACTGTGATACACATTATATGCTGCTTCTTGTTGGTGGGACAGTACCCTGCAATCAGACTCCACAGATGGGCTTGCATAACATTTGCTGAGTCTAAAACTTTCTCTGTACATAAAAAGTCACTAAACCCCCATTTTCAACATCATATGCCAGATGCTAGCCTGTCTTTGAATGGCTGAATTCTTGCCTTTTTACAACATGTAAAATTGATTTTAACTGAAACACAGAATTTACAGCAATTTAGAGGAAGACTGAAGACTGCCTGATGAAGTCCCCACCCAAGTCAGCATTCTGAGATGAGGACCCTCCAGCTGGGCAGTGCTGTCCCTTCAGATCAGGCCAGACTTGACTAACTTGGGTTTCATTGAGAAGCATGTAGCCATCCGAACCCTGCACTGAGAACCAAATTCTGCTCTGATGTGGGATTTTTGCTGTGACCATCTGGCAGGGGACTTCAAATGTAACGGTAGCTGAAATTCTGGAGGAAACATCAGATGTTAAAATGCCCTTTTTTTTTTTTGAACTCATTAGTTCACAGATGCCCTAACATTTTATCAGTGGGAGAAGGGAGCTTCACAACTCAAGATCAACACAGTAAATGGTGAATGACAAACAAGTTGGCCATGCCACTCCTTTGGTATAGTTCAGTCTTGGTAACAGAGGTCTCTGTTGGTGTCTCTTCATGGGGTCATTTTTAGGGTGGTCTCTGCAGGGTGAGGATTTTTCAGCTGGGGAAAGAGGAGAGAAGAGGATGCCCTAGCTGGAGAAATAAGGGCATCTGTGAAGAAGCTGTCTGAGCAGTGCGGAGGCTGCAGGAACATTTACTTGACTCCCTGTTTCTGAGAAAGGTCAGCAGCAGCTATTGTGATGTGGTGATGATTTATTCAGCCCAGCTGCTGGTGAAGGTTTGGACTAAGCTGTTGGGCTTCCTCCTGCTTTTTGACAGTGACTCTGTTACACATACAGGAAACACCTCGAGGGGCTCAGGCAGGGAAACATGCTTGATTTGAAATCCAGCAGCTGAAATGGTGTCAGCGCTGGTGGAGCAGCAGTGGAGACTGTAAGGCAGTGTTGTGGCTGTGTGCTGCAGCCTTCAGCATCCCCTCGGGCATTTCTCAGCCCCGAAGTTCAGCTCAAGGGATTCAGTGACTGGTTAATTAGCTTCTGCGTTATTATGGGCTGCATGGAGAATTTGATTTATTCATAAATCAGAGAGAACTGGTACATATACTTAATACTAGGCTTAATTAGACATTCAGGCTCTGAACAGGACAGGTGGTCTTAAAAAACACAAGACAGCTCTTCTAGGTGCACTTCTGTCCGCTAGATCTCGAACATCAGTGAGGACATGTAATGAGCGCATGTGTCAAGCTTTCGAAAGCAACCAGCGTTGTGTTTTCAGTTGGTCAGTTGCTGGGATGTGCAGTGGAAGCCCAGCCACCGCTCTGCGCAAGCGTGGCACCTGCCTGGGGCTCGTCAAACCCCTGTCCTTCAGCAGCACAGACGTTGCTCCTGTCACTCAGCTCCAAAAAGGCCCATATAGGTCATTCCTGAATCGTGTGGCACTGATACGCTGCCAGGTGCTGTGGCAGCAGATGAGTTTGTCGGAGAAGCGCAGGGTGGACATGTTGAGTAGAAACAGATGGTTAATTCTTCCTTAATTTCCATTTCCTTAAGATGCTTCTGCCCCTGTTTGTGCCTTTAGAAGTGTGACACTCATCGGTGCTGGGCTCAGCTGACTGGAGGATAAGCAATACTATCACGCCGTCGAGATGGTGGCATTTAACTGGAAGGTGAGGTTGTTTCACATTCGTAAAGCAGTGAATTTCTGATTTTTCAAGCAGATGCATGTCCGATATGGTTGGGTGGGCCCTATGTTTAAAGATGGTTTTTCTTGTCTAGATGGAGGTTGATTAACCACCACACTCTCTGCACGTTAGGGACAGGGGAGTCGTTGCTGTTGTCCTTTCTTGCTCTACGTGCTTGCACTTTGTGGGCTGCCCCCAGTACTTGCTGTTGGGGCTTTACATTTTAGACCTGAGTGCTACTCTGGTAAGCAAGATCTGCTCTGCTCGCCTCTGCTCCTCCTGACTTTCCTCTTTCTAGTCTTTTCTCCAGCAGCTCTTTCCTCAGCTCCTTTTGTCACTAAAGGGTGTTTCCTCCACTATGGCTTTTAGTGTATTGGAGCCATAAACACTCTGCAATGATACATGTGTAAGGCACAGAAATCTTTGAGCTGCTACCTCATAGATGAACAATTTTAACATGTTAAACCATTTATCAAGAAAGCAATTTTAACCCCAAGCCTCCACTTCACTGTTCTGATTTTGCAAAGCGATTGCCACTGTGGGGAGATTGACAGAGGATGATGGGCTTTTTTGCAGAATTAGAGGGGAGTGGCCTGATGTCAAAGGTAACGTGCAGCTTGTGGAGATCAGTGTTATAAAAGACCCCACTTGGGCCCCTGATTTGTGGACTTGAAGGGGTGACACTAATGGTATGTGGATACAAGGCTTTCTTTAAATTCAGTAGTTTGACAAGGGCCAAACAGCTTTATGAGTCACTGGAAGGCCTGCAAAAGGTGCAGAGAGGTACTGGGAGGCTTGCTGTTGGTGCGCTGGCACTGTAAACCTACTGTGCACCACTGAAAGATGGGACCAATCCTGCTGGCCAGGTGGCTTTTTGAAACAGTAGGCTGGGAAGTTCCTGTACCTTCAATATCTTTCTGGCATTGACGTCTTTCACTGAGTGCCTGTGCCACTCTCATTATATTTATTATATTCTGAGTTCACGCTTTACATTTACATTTTATTTTCCACTCCATGTGCACTTCCAGTAGCATAGTCTTAGAACATTGAAATATGTTGTACAATTTCAGTGGTTCCAGGCATTAAAAATTCCTGAAACTGAATCATTTAAGGCTGTGGGTTTTTTTACTTTTCTTCTGTTTATCTATAGGTATTTATCTATACTTTCCAGGTTGGGGCAAGTTACTTGCAAAACTACCATGGATTAAAATTTCTAGGAGCTCAGAAGTGTCTTTGGGGATCACATCTGGTAGCTGACATGCACAGATCCATTGCTCATAAGAACTGCTCAGAAGCATTTTCACTTTTACAATTATCCTAAGATATGCAGTTCTTCCCCTTCTTCAGCTCCAGATAGTGCCAATATTCCGTTTGCTGTAAAGCATGTAAAAGCAACAAAGACCTTCTCAAAGGGGTTTCATACACAAACTTGAGTGAAGTTAACTCATCTTTGTCTTTTCCCCTAGACGTTGATCCTCCTAGTTCAGAGTTTCCTACAGAAAAAAAAAACATGAACAGAGGAACATTACCATTGCTTTGAATAATGCTGTAGAAAGCTGTATAGCTTCTCTGTAGATCCATTTTAATTGTCCAAGTGTTCCCATAACTGCTTAAATAATATTATTCTGCATTTCAGGCTTTGGAGAATTTCCCGTTGCTGATGTACATTTTGGCAGCTAAAACATTGATTCTTTGCTTAGCATTTGCTGGAGTAAAAATGTACCAGAGCAAAAAAATTGAAGAAAAACTGAAGAGGGAACATGAAGAAAAGTTGAAAACAGAAGCAGAGAAGAAGGATGACTGAAGAATCTCTCAGGTATAGAATTTATTTGTCATCCCGGTAATCGATAATGGCACTGACATATTAATCCCATTATGTTTTGGCTTGGATGCATTTGGATTATACAATTAGAACTATCACCGTTATTGGAGTTCTTGTAATATTTGTCTCCTGTGATATTTAAGCATATTTGCACACCTGTATCATGCCCATTCTTTGTAGGAACTGCAGTTACCAGCAGAAAACTTGGCATCCATGGTTCGTGATTTAGGAGATCTTAGCACAGTATTCCTTCTCAGCTCTTAAATCTCCCTGAATTTTTATGGTTAAATTGGACAAAAAATGCATGAGAAGCACGCCAGACAGGATGATGCAGTAGAACCTCTTGGCCTTAAATCACATAATTAAGATAGAATAGAGTCAGCCATTCCATGTTAGTTAAATACGTGACAGATTGTAGAAAGTTTAGCTGGAAGGGCCAAATCTCATGTTATGCAACTTCCCAAGGTAACAGAAATGCTACAGGTTATGCTGTGTAACATCCACCATATATACTTCAGTGAGAAAAATGGATATCCTTCTGCAAAAAAGAGCAAAATTAATATTACAAAATTTCTTCAAGTTTTGGGGTTTCATTCCCCATGTGCTGAATTAATTCCCTCTGTTTTCAAAGGAATCATTGCCTTATTGGATCAAGTCCATTAGCAAAACGAGCACTGCCTAGAGCTAAGATTATATTCCCTGACTTGTTTGGTATCTAATTTTTGTATCAGTTTGTTTTATGTATCTGTTCTGCAGCAAATGGGAGGTTGTATTCCTGCCTGCCCTTTGAAAGCTCTGTGGGAGTTTGATGTAATGTTAGTATTTATTACACTAAAATCTGACTCTCCCTTTTGAGTTCATCACCTCAGATATGAAGAGAATTTCAATTTTTAGAGATGTTTACTAGTTTTGATTTCAAACCTATCACTGTTTTATTTTGTGCAACGGGGATTGGAAATTGTCACTAGAAATGGGACCCTGGAAATAACCATGGGAACAAACCAGTTCATTCGCCTAGAAAAAAGCAACAAAACCAAAAGTATTTTTCGTTCTCCTGTTTACATCAGATTGAGCACCTGTCTATGGGCAGACTTGTGCTTTTTTAGGTTTTCATTTTAAATCAATTTCACTAGCCACTGGAAAATGCTGTGAGAGCACCTCTCTCTGGTTTTGCAGAGTAAGTCAGAGTAGGTTATGTACAATTTCATTGCTAAGCAAATGAGAGATGGTCTGCCCTGCAAGTGAGCAACCCTGCAACTTGTAACGAGGAAGCCAAACGGTGCTGTGTGTGCAGCATTGGGTCCCAGGGAGTTCTGTCTGGCAGAGTCCATAGCCCAAGAGATTGCTGTACCAGGGTAGTGAGCTCATCCCACAAGGCTTCTATGTCCAGCAGATGATGTTGACCATGTCGAATGTCTGGCATTAAAGCATCTCTGATTTTGCAGAAAGTACCCTGCTTGCCCAGTCATCCAGTGTTGCCCACCAGAGGCTTATTCTTCCCCGAATTCTGCCATTCCTCGGGCTGTCAGCCATGTCTTTCTATAAGGGAATTGCGAGAAGAGGTGAATTCTCCGACCCTAAAAATGTTCTCCAGTGTCAGCGCCACCACAGAGCTGCGATTAGCTCTGATTGCAGCATGCCACGTGGCTGGGCAGATTGAGCCCGTGTGCTGCCAGCATACTATGCCTGCTGTGCTTACTGCTGTTTCTCCACCCTGCAGATTTTCTGACACTTGGCATCTTGCACTGGATTCCTTTCCTGGGAGAACGAAGTCTTCCTGTAGATGAAGGATGTGTCAAAGGGAATAAAACCCTCAAGAGTTACATTCACTTAAACTGTATCTCAACATTTTATACATACAGCAAAATATCTAAGCCTCTATTTATGCAATAAAAATTGTTTGTTAAAAAAAATGTAATGGCCTTGGTTGTTGCTTACTCAAATGCTTCAGTTAGAGCTGCAGGGGAGACAGTTTTTAAAGATTAGCTGCAAGGAGGTGGCTAGTTTTAAAGAGAAAAACATTCTGAATCCATCACGGATGTGTACAAGGTTCATGGACAGACTGAAGGAAATGGGGAGGGCTCTGTGCAGCTTCTTCAGACCTACTGCTTCCTGCAAGGGTGTAAATCTGAA
Source organism: Dromococcyx pavoninus (assembly GCA_033558185.1). Lineage (NCBI taxonomy): Eukaryota > Metazoa > Chordata > Aves > Cuculiformes > Neomorphidae > Dromococcyx > Dromococcyx pavoninus. The sequence continues at coordinate 269,974 of JAUMJL010000595.1, forward strand.
AGTTGTGATCCCTTTGTTGGATCCAGATGAACAAACCCAGGACAGAAGCTTTTCCAGGCAAGTCTTTCTCAAACCACTTACTGCACCTAGGACTTCCTTAAGTTAATACAAAACACAGTGTCACTTTTGAGGAGTGTCACTTTTTTGTCTGTGAAGCAGACACAGAAGGGTTTTCATTACCATCGCTAGCTCTTCCTGCATGTGAAATAACACCAAATCCTGGAGGATAAGCTAACTTTGTTGAGGTAGATGAACCAACAGAGTAGATCTTTTTCAGAGAAATAAAGGCTTAGGCGTGTGTAGCAATGCCAGCATGTACGTTTCCTTTCATGTTTCAGTTATAAAGCACTTCCTAGATCCTTCTGTGTTCTGGAAGATAAGGTAGAGCTGAAATCCAACAGCGGAGCCAGGAGAGGAGGGAATAGGAGAGGTGGAAGGCCATTGGAGAAGCCTTGGTAGTCCAGCAGGATGTGCAAGGCTTCTGGGACAGCTCGCTCCTCCCCTCTCCCTGTGGCTGCAGGCTGAGGTGCCTGCTGTGGTCACACCAGTGCACACTGCTGCAGTGTCCCTTTCGCAGTGTCCCTCTCGTAAACACTACCTGACTAAAGTCTTGTACAGTTGATAAGGCCCTCGCTGTGGTGGAGTTACTCACCGGGAACTGCAGTGATCTTTAACATCTCACTGTTCATGTGGTCACCTTGGTGACTGGGGAGTGTAAGTATTGTGGAAACCCATTCCTGGGATAGAACAATATCCTTGCTATGGCAGCCTCAGGACTGCCAGGCTAGGGAATTTATAGTGCCATTGTAAAACAGCAGTTTCCTTCTACGGTCTCAGCAGTCATCTGTCCATGCAAGGGTGGAACTGAATGGTAATTTATTTAAATGGGTCTGTGATGTTCAGTGAAAACAGACTCTGCTAACCACCTCTATTAAAAAGCTATTGAGGGAAGTGCACCAAGGTACTTAGCTAAGCCACATGCCCAAACCCGAACAGGAAATTGCCAGGCCTATGTAACATCCACCAGCTTCAAAAGTAAGCTGTGTCTTGGCTCCATATAGTCACTGGTTGCCTTTGAATACTGGTCCCAATCTAGTTTTCTTTGCTTCTCAACCAAGAGTAGATTTTTCTAGAGTAATAGTAATAACAAGCTTTTTTTTTTTAAACTGAAAGCAGAGGTATTCTCTACTTCAGTACAGTTGCTGTCTAAACAGACGCAAAAGTGTATACAATCTCTCTTTAAAGCAAGTAATTTGCCATCAAAGCAATGGGGCACCAACTGGGCACCATTAAGCACCCAGACCAGTCAAGACTGGCGTTAATATCTGGGATTCTTATCTTACTAAACATGCGCAAGAAGGGAATTAATACAAGGAGCCTCTTTTTTTTTGTCCCTGGCTTTAACCAGGGAGAAAGCAGCTGTGAAGAGTCTCCTCAGAAGTCCTCCACAGCACCACTTTTTTGCCTCTACAGTCGTATCATAAAACCTCTTTGTACGTGTAAGTCTTCAAACCTGGTCCATCCTGGCTGCTTTTTTCCCTCAATTTCAGAGCAGCACTACAACACAGATAACCCCAAGAGCTTGCAGGGTTTCGCTGCTTGAGTTTCCAAAATAAGAAGAGATCTTATCTATTCCCAAACCTGAACCAGTATCTGTTCTCTGACATACCAGGGTAGAGGTTTGATCTATGCTATCACTGGATATGTTACAGTAGTTTTTTTTCGCCCTCGGGCATCCTTGGACAGGAAAATATGCTGACACTGGGGGGAGACAACAGCTCAGATTTGTTTCAGTTTCTTGTGCAGAAACCGTCTGGGAAACTCGAAGTCTGGTTTCTTACTGAAAAAAGGGTTATACGATTAGTCCTGGCAAGTTTAAAAGAGGAACAGAGGACTCAATTCGATTGAATTTCTTCAAGTGAGAGGAGGCAGCAAGGAGAGAGAGCCTTGAGGTACTCAGTCTGTGTATCACTGTGCAGCTTGTTAGACAGCAGAGAATCTACATAAGATCCTCCTGTTGATGTTCCCATCCCAGAAAGCAAGTCAAGTCACACTCTTCTGGTGCCTACAGAACTACACAGTCTCTACTTCTCCCTCTGTTTCAGTAAAATTACTCTTCTTAAATAGAGCATTTATGTTGTATAGATAGGCAGCTGAACCTTACTGATACTTCACTTGCATAGGTCATTTGCTGTCAGATGTTTTCATTCTCACCAGTGCCAAGTGTTGAAGACAGAGAAAATAAGAGGATTACTGGCTTTTAAACATCTAGTGTTTGCACCTTTAGGCTTTTACTGACATGAAGGCTATGTGTTTTTAATCAAAAGCCAAAATCCTGGTGTAGTAATAAAGAATTGAACAGCACCCCAGGTCAGGAGAAATTGCTCTCAAGCCATTGTGCTGCAAGTCGGGGAGCTAAATATTTTTCAGCTCTTCCAAAAGCTTAACATGCAAACAACTATTTCCAATATTTCATTCATCAGCAAATCCAGCTGTTTCTTCTTGCTGTTCTCAGAAAGGCCCTGCAAATGGTCTGGGGTAGAGTCCTTCATGATTCTTGCTGATCCCAGCTCTAACCTGTGACAGTCAGCATCTCTCCCTGCCTATTGACTGTCAACCACTGGCCTCAACTCTGACCAAAGATGAGCACTGCAGCAAACTCTCATAAAACCCTTTCCACCTCTGTCATGGGAGAAACAAGTAGACTAAGCTGAAGCAAACCTCGCTTGTTTTAGCCTTCACCAGTTCTTCACAGGCTTTGCAAAATTGCTTCTGAAGATACAGCCTCTCCCTATTTATTATGTACTAAGCTCAGCTTTACAGTCCAGTTTAGTGAGGAGCTGATAGACCTCATGTGAAGAAGGTTACTTCTCTATGATAGTGATATGTCTGATGTGCTCCTGATCACGTGAAAAACAAAGTTTACAACCCATATGAGTGTCTGGAGACAGAAAAAGTAAAGTTTCAGGTAGGCTGGCTGTGACTTCCTCCTCTGGGGACTCGGAGGTTGCTGGTTGTTTATGCACAACCCGTGTCTCCACAGTTTGGCTTTAGCTTTTGAAGTTGGTTTGTCTTGGCTACTGGATCAACACAGCACATCATCTAGGCTCTGCTGGACCTTGACTGGCATATGTGTGTACCGGTGTTGGGGAGAATCAGAGCACCATCTGGCCCTTCCCCAGCTGATAACAGAAATACCTAGTAGGTGCCAGAATAATTATCTGCATAGCAATGGACTCTTCATATGTTCATGTAGAGAAAAAGTTTGTTCAGACACAAATAAGTAATCAGGCACTTATTCATGTGTATTTTCATATGGCATCAATTTCTCCCTCTTCAAATCTGATGATGGAACTATTGACAACTACGTGTACCAGCATCAAAGGCTGCCTCACAGAGAGACTGTTTCCAGCCTATCCAAAGGCTCTTGAGATAGATGTCTCATAGCAGAGAGTGTGTATAGCTGCCTCCTATTGATCACTAGAAACACAGCATGGATGATAATCCCTTTTTAGTAGTCTCTTTTTATTTTTTCCCTGGACTTCCTGGTTGGTTGGTTGCCTCAGCTTCTAATGGTGTGGCACTTTCCAAGTCTTACGGCTCTTCTGATTTGTTGTGGCTCATATTCCTCTGGCCTAAACTCAGGCTAATTTAGTGGCTTAGTGTTCCTGATTGATTTGAGGAGGCTTAGAGCTAGCCAACAAGAAAAGTCAGACACTAACAGTTAAATGCAGTTTAAGTTGTATAACTGAGTCTGAGTATTACATGTATTTGTTTTCTAAAATAGTTATCTTATTTTGCTTTTCTTACATAGAACATTGTTTCTGTATCCCTCCTTCTTTCCTCTTTGTACTTCCTACACCTGGTTGCTGTAGAAGAAAATGTCAAGGAACAAACCTCACAGAGAGAGAGAGACTGAAATTTGAGTGATGTTGGTTGCTTTTCCACTGCCTGGCCAGCCTTTCCCTGTTCTCAGGCATGGTATAAAATGGGCCCCACTCCACCTGCTCAGTCACAGAAGTTCACACAGTGTGTTCCATCATTGCATCCCTGGCTTGGGCCTCTGTAGACTCTTGCTCCAAGTGCATTTAATCCCACTTTACCCGGGATTGCAGTATGCTATTAGGACAGAAGGCTTGAAAACAGGGGAAAAAATGTCTTGACCCAGTCATTACAGGACTGCTTCATGAGCTGGAGGAAAATAAATGTTTTTTTCCATGAAGATGAAGCTTGGAAAAGCATTTAGAAGTAATTAGTCAATGAGACATCATGAAAATTCAGGGGATTTGCATTCCAGCTAGCTTAGAATAGATGGGCATCTGTTATAGCTTCTTCATCAACATATGCATTTGCATCTGCCTCTCCTCTTTATGCAAAGATACTGTAATCATTTTATTCTAGTGGTACACTTCAGTCACACGGACAGAGTCATGAGTGGGAACAAAGAGATTTGCGTTGACATCCTGCAGTAGTGAAGTGTACTCAGCCTCACTACAAGAGTTATCGCAAGCAAACCTAATAAAATAGTAGGCATTTAAAATCCTACCAAGAAGATATTAGACTCATGCATGCTATTTCAAGTGCTCTTGGATAAGATGCATGCTATTTGGTAACATCCTCCTATTAGTTTGTTTAGTCATATGTTAAAGGAATTGCTTGTCATCCTAAATTACCAGTTGAGTCAGAACCATATGAGCCACAATATTTTTCTTTGGTACAAAGGGTTACAACATTTTGTAGAAAACATGGGTTGCAATTACCCTTATGCAGAAGTAAAAGGGGAGGAGGGATAAAGAAGACTCATCTCAGAGGATTTTACATTAAATATCAAAATTCATTTGATTTCAGACTCGATTCTTTTTCCGGCCCACAGGTTTCCATACACATTAAATAGGACTGGGCAGAAAAGTTTCACCAGCCCTCAGCCTCCCAGTGGGAGGCTGGGAAGAGTGGAGGTGTTTAGAAAAGCTTTCCCAGCTCTGTGCCATTCTCTGGGACATGTGGCACTACACACTTCCTCTTTCCTTATGCATGTTTCCATGAAACCCTTCATGGAGGCTTCACCCTTGTTTTATCAAAGAATACAAAACAGGAAAGACTGATAAATTCCCATTGACACAGACTGTTTCCTTTTGATGCTTCCTGATTGCTAAAATGGATTGAAAGCAGGTGATTCTGTACCTGGTCCAATGGGCTCCACTGTGAATTAGGGATGGGAGAAGACACACCCTACCAATGAAGAAGTGTTGCAATGTGTCCTAAACCTGCAACTGCAATAAGCCATGGCACAGAGACCAGTAGTAGCCTGGGACTCTGCTCCATTCAGGCTTCTCATTCTTCTCCATGAGAATCCAGAAGGCAGCAATGAAGTCATTGGGTTTGTACTGATTCAACTGTAGTGTACTATTACTGCTACCCAGTAGTAAAGTGCAGTGTCATTGGGTGAAGGTAAACAGTCATTGGGAAAATTGGGTGTGGATCATCTGTTTCTTAAGAAAACCAAGCTACTGTGTAATTACTGTCGATCCTTGTGGTAAAGAGACACCAGCACCAGCTGATTCCACACAACTTCATACGCATTGATATTTAGAGGAGCATTTGTTGCTTCAAGCCAATATGGAATTATGTTCAGGGTCATGATTCCAGGAGAATGAAAACATTCCTGTCCCTCTCCAGTCTCTCCCCTTTCCCCTCCCAACTCTTTCCTCTTTGCATTTGAAGCACCTAATTTTCCATTCTCTGCTACATCCATATCTGTAAAAAAGTGAGCAGGTGTTTTTGCTGATGAATATGAAGCTGAGAAAAGACAGTATTCACATCTTGGCTCTAGAGAATTACATGCGTGGATTCTTCTGAAGGTATATGATACTCCCTTTTTTAGATATCTCTCTGCCACACCAAATTATAGTGCTGCTTTAGATGGTTTCCACACGCAGAGGAAAAACTGCACAGATTTGCCTCAGTGCATTGAAATGTTCTAGTGAACCTGTGAACTATCTCATAAGTTATTTCCTTTATGTTTTCATGGTCTTTTTTCTCTTAGAAGTACATGATAAACATATATTCAGTAATAAATAATGCAGAGAATGTAAATTGAGAGCCACTTTAAAAAAAAACAAACAAGAAATTGTTCAGTGAACTTGAAAAAATGCTGTAAAGAAATACTACTTTGCCTCATTCATGAATAAAATTTTGAACTCAATTCCATGAGAAATTATTACATCTCAGTAATCGATGCTATGGACAAAGAAAATCTCCAATAATGAGTGCCATACTTTATCCTGGGAGACTGAACTCTTCATGCTTTCAGGCCTGAACCAACTACTAATTTTCAGGCTTCAGAAAGGAACTTCCTTTTAGAAAGATTTCTTTTACCTGTCACTGAAACATTTATTGGTGAATACTGTGGGAAACAGGGTACTCAATGTAATGAATTACTGAGCTGATACCAGATGTTAACGTGTGTATGATGAGAAAGACACATTAAATTCTTCAGACTTTAAGCCGTAGACTCTGGTGTCTGTCATGGTCCAACATATCCCCTGCTCAGGAGCACATGTCCCGATTGGGGTCCAAGACAGGCTTGACCTACAGAATTCATTTTGCAGCCCAGTCTTTCTTGAAATTGAATCATAGAATCATCAGGTTGGAAAAGGCCCTTGAGATCATCGAGTCAAACTGTGCATCGAGTGTACCTGTCCACTTACTAAACCATATCGCTGAGAAACTCATCTACCCCTCTCTTAAACACCTCCAGGGATGGTGATTTAACCACCTCCCTGGGCAGCTGCTCCGGTGCCTGACCACCATTTCAGTGAAGAAGTTCTTCCTAATATCTAGTCTGAACCTCCCCTGGCGCAACTTATGGCCATTTCCTCTTGTCCTATCACCTGTCCCTTGGGAGCAGAGACCAACACCCACCTTGCTACAACCTCCTTTCAGACAGTTGTAGACAGCGATGAGGGCTCCCCTCAGCCTCCTCTTCTCCAAGCTAAACAACCCCAGTTCCCTCAGTCGCCCCTCGTAAGACTTGTTCTCCAGCTCCTCCACCAGCCTCATTGCTCTTCTCTGGACCCACTCCAGCACCTAAATGTCCTTCTTGTAGTGAGGGGCCCAAAACTGAACACAATACTCGAGGTGCGGCCTCACCAGTGCCGAGTACAGGGGCACAATCACTTCCCTGGTCCTACTGGCCCACTGTTTCTGATAGAGGCCGAGATGCCACTGGCCGCCTTAGCCACATGGGCACACTGCTGATTTCTGTTCAGCCAGCAGTGTGCCCAAGTGGGGGCATTTATGTCTGAGGCATGGTCTCATGACTCCCATAAGAGAGGAATTTGCACAGAAGGTCAGCTAAACAGGATCTTAGGCATGCTTTGGCCCATTTTCATAGAATCATAGAAACGTGGAATCCTTAAGGTTGGAAAAGACCTCTAAGATCAGCCCAAACTACCATGCCTACTAAACCATGCCCCAAAGTGCCATAGCTACAATTTTGTAAGAAGGCAAATTAACTGTCCCTTCCTGGTGCAAGTGTAGCGCATATCAATCTAGTAATGGAATACACCTAAAATGAAACATTTGTATTTAAAATTATCTCTTTTATTAGTGCCATTGGCATGTTTTCTTAGGTTTACACCCTAATGAAAGGACTCAGCAGGGCTGGAGTGGATTAACTCATTCAACAGCAATCAAAACACATTTGAAGACTGACTGCAGGAAGAACTGCTTAAGAATGTGTGTCAGGGTAGTAATTCTCCCACCTCTTCACTCTATAAATTGCTGCCTTCCATTTGTTTGGGGTCATCTTCCCTATTCCTTTAATGATCAAGTCACTGAAAAGGATACACCTATAGGAGTGGGTCTTCTCAGACCTCAGGGCAAAATGCTTCCTGTTGTTTATTAAAGAAACTCTCAAAGAAGACCACGCAATGTCCATGGGATAGAGATAGTTGTAAGATGAAGTCACAACAAGAAACTCATGACTATTTGCCCTAGCAATGTCAGAGCAATGCTCAATGCTGGACACGTAGATCACTGGTGGAATTGGCAGCGGAGTTCCCATCTCCTGCGTCTTGCCATCTTTTGCCCCTAAACACATTGGATGTGTTTTATCGCTTGTTACAATGACACACTATCCACAGGACATGGTCAGAGAGTCGCATAACTGCTGAAAGATACCGTTCTGCTGATGGATGGGCAGATCACCTCTTAATAGCAGTTTCTACCTCCAGGACACTCACACTTGTCAGCTGCCAGTGTGAGTGTTTCTACTGGTCAGCATAGGCTGGCCTCCTCAGGTATTTTTTTCTCCTGTTTTAACACTTTCTGGAATATTTGTTTCCCGTAAAAAGTAGTGTTGAAACTGTTAAGCTGCAGCATCCTCAAAGCTCTTAAATACTGTAGGCACTGCCTCTTTGAAGCAACATCAAACCAGTCCTTGTGAATTATGTGCCTGAGGAGCAGATTTGTGAAGCAATGTGTGTTGGTGTCTCAAGGCTCACAAAGGCTCACAGAGCTCACAAAGCACCCATTGCCCCAGCATTACTCCACAGTGTTACACTCAACTGGCATCAGCATCAGCAGGGGCTTCCAGGTGGTTGATCAAAAGGCATCTTGGGAAACAATAGTCCCATCAGGCTGGGTAGGCTGCAGCTGTGCAACTAGTGGCTCCTGACACCAGGACTTTGCTCATCTTGAATGTCGTGGTTCCTTCTCTCACAGCACTAGTTGGGTGCTTGGGGCCTGCGTATGTGTGAGGACCAGCTAGGCACTTCCGAAAGGGGTCCAGAGGGATGGGGATGTGGAGGAAGGAGCTGCCCAGAGTCAGCATGGAGAGTGAACTAATACCCGAGCTTTGAGACCAGTGGTAGAAACCATTCTCTTCCTTCCTGGCAACTGTGTGGCCACATGGAAGATTAAATCCCTCTGGGTGGAGGAGAGGTCTGAATCCCAGGTGCCTTGATTATGGGTGGAAGGCAGACTTCTCGACACGAGCCTCTCTGACAGGCAGGCCCGATCCTGGCAACACTGCAAGGAGGTGGATGTGAACATACAAGGTGAAATGAAGGTCAGAGCAGAAGGCTGTACAGGTATCACCCTGCTGCCACGGCAAGTCAAACAGGCCCATGGAAAGGTGTGGCAAAGCGAAGGCTGAAGCCAGCCTGGGAAGATGAGAACAGCCAGGGGAAGGGGGGTGTGTGTGTGTGTGCATATGTGTGTACGAGTGTACACATTTGTGCAGATGCACTGAGGGCAGTGTTTGGCTGGGAAGGCCGTGGAGCAGCAGAAAGTGAAGACCTATCTGGTTTCTCATCTGTCCACCATCCTTCCTGCAGGTGCACACACAGAATTTTACCGTGATGCTCTTATGCTGTCAGGTGACATCACGTGCTTGATTCTCTAGCTGGCTCTAGCTCTTTCAACCGCCATGAACTGGTCTGAGCCTAACTGGTTATGGAAATGGCAATGACAATGCAGCTGATATGCAGTGAGATGGGAGTGATGGACTGCTTTCATGTCCTTTTCACAGTAACTATTTGAGAAGTGGATTCTCCTCTGTCTCATTCATATATATCATAGAATCATAGAATCATAGAATAGTTTGGGTTGGAAGGGACTTTAAAGATCATCCAGTTCCAACCCCCCTGCCGTGGGCAGGGACATCTCCCACTAGATCAGGCTGCTCAAGGCTCCATCCAACCTGGCCTTGAACACTTCCAGGGAGCGGGAATATATATATGTATATATGTATGTATACCTATATATGACATAAATCCACCTATTAACCTGGCTTAAGAACAATTATTCATGTTTCTAGGCTCTTAATGTAATTTAAAAACTTGAGCAGCAGACATAAGGCACTGGGCTGAGACACAAAAATATGTGTTTTATTTCCCGTGCTGCCTTTAGTCTGCTGCGTTACTTTTTGCTTCTTTTCCCTCCCACCCCATGTCTCTACAGCCAGTGAGTTCTTTGGGGCAGGGACCTTACCTCCTTTTGTAATTTTAGACTTCTGACATTCCCTAGCAAGCCCACAGAGTGCAAAATCTCTAGGCATAGCCCCTGCCTCACAAAGGCACTTCTAATCACTCTTTTATCCTTCAGCCATTGCACTGGAGTCTCCTGCTCTCGCCCTGCTACCCTACCAGCCAGGTATGCCTCTGGCAGCAAGGCAGTGCCCTGAAGGTTGAGGTCTGGGCACCAGCTTCTCCATCACTGACTGAGTGTGCAAGTAGGGAGTGAGCAGTGACCTCCACCTCCTCCAGTGCGCTTTTTTAGTGCTCCACCAAATTCCCTTGTTCCACTCCGCTAAATTACAAATTTACCAATTAACCATGAACAAAGTCCGTATTAATGATGCAATTAGGATGCAATTATCAATTACATACCAATTACCCATTTCAGTAGTAATTATGTTATTAGGTTACTGGTCACCACATTCTATATGCAAGCTAAAAGTCATCACAAAACCTTTATTTTAAAATGCCAAATAAAAACATAATGAAATACAGAACATAATGAAATACACATAAACAGTAGGCAAGATGTTGGGCAAACAGTGAATGTTTTTACTGCTGTATTATATTACACGTAACAGATAAAATTAAGTAGCTAATGTTGAAATCTAACATTTTATTTTTACCTAAATAAAATGTTTTGTAAGTTTGAAATTGGTTTTTTCCAAAACCAACACTTGAGAACATTATTTTACAGGCAGTTTGGTTCTCTTCCAGTCTTACTTGAGGTGAGGAAAAATTAGGGTTCTTTTTCTAACAGATACTGTACTCAGTTTACAAAAATCTATTTTTCCGTCTAGCTGTCTGACGAAGTCCTGAACACTGGCTAAAGTCCCATGCCAATCTAGTATTTCTGGGGTCAAATGAGACTTCCCAAAAGAGTGTAATTTTAGCTCTTGATCCACGATGGAACCAATAAGAGAAGCACTTGCCAAAATCAAAGACGGCCTCAGGATAGAAACAGAAAAAGGTGGAAACTTCAGAAAATAAATGAAGCCAACGTCTAAAGTAAAAGCCCTAAACTTCTCAGAACAGAGCTAGTACATCTGCTGGCAGTTTCCTGCAAAAAAACAGTGAGACACCTTGTGAAAACAGATGACATTTGGTTTCCAGCATTAGGGACTCTGCCAAGGCTGAGCTTAATCTGCCTTCCCCTTGGTGGCATCACAGTCACAATTTAGGCCTAGGCACTGCCACTATTTCAGGTAGAAATACTTGGCCATCTATTGCCTGGAATCTGCAAGAACATGGAATCTTCAGGGTCTGAAGCTTTTTACTAGATGTAATTGAAACTGTATGTACACACATATACATCTTTCTGAGCTGGGGAGTTAAAAAAGAAAGGAAAGCTTCAAGGTGAAGGGGTTGGCATAGAGCTGATGGGTGTGCCTGAGTCTGGGAAGGGGGCAGAGACATTAGGCCAAGTGGTTAAGGTTTTGTTTTAGCTCTCATATAGGATGTAGGGCCCCTGCTGCATGATGAACACAAGGAGAAGAAGGACTCACCCTTACCCTGGGCTGCTCACAGGAGCTGATTACTTGTAAGGGTGAAAGGAGGAATGGGCTTATCCCCAGGGAGCATCAAAGGGGTTATCAGTAGACTTCTGTCACAGATAAGCAGTGAATTAGTTTTCAGGAACTCGGTTTGCAGGAAGGCAAAGACCACTGCTAGGGCTGTGGAATTCAGCCCCAAAACTGGTGGTTCCTTTACATCAGCTCATCCAGAAAAGAAGCAGCCCCTGCTTCAGGAGGTGAAATTTCGCTGCACAGAACTTGGCGTGGGTGATAGGTCTTTGAAACCTGTATCTAAACACTCACGATGGAAAGAGAGATTTGACTCTGCTTCCTCAGACTTTTATGACTGGAAAAATTGGTAAACTGGTTCTGCAAAACAGGAGAAATTGTTGCAACTGCTAGAAGTTAGGCTAAATTCTCCTCTCAATGCTGGCACTGAGCAGAAATTGATCCTTCTTCAAAATGGACAGTGATACTCGCTACTGTCTGGAAAACATCCACATTGGGTAGAAGGAACAAACCTGGAACTGCAAATGTGTTTTCTACCTTCAAAACACCCATTCAAATCTGGATAGCTGAACTGCAGCAGTGGGAACATGGCTGGTGAGTGCAGTCAGGAGCAGAGAACATAAATAGTAGATCCTGGCTTAAACAGAGCAGTTATTAAACCAGACACGGTAACGAGGCCAAAGGCAATGGGTTCCAAAACTAACTCAACTGCCTAATTGGCCTCCGCTGGAGACAGTGTCTGGGGAATATGCACCTGTCCAAAAAAGGAGATGTCTGCGTTGGAAAGCTGAATCTCTGGAATTCAAAGAAGTATGGAAAGCCAAGCGAGTGGTGTGGATTTCATCTTGGCCATCAGCTGGAAGTATCAGCCTTGGAACATGTCTTGCAAGATCAGACTCTGGAAATTTTTCTTTAAGGATACGGACCACATGAAATAAATAGTTTCCAGGCAGTTGACTTGGACCAAACAGTGGCAAAACCACTGTGCCATGGCAGAAAAAGATAAATAGGAAAAAAAAATAAAGAAATTGCTGTAACAAAACACGAAGCTACAGGTAAAAACCTATTTAAGAAAAGTTATGAAATAATGTTTCCTAGGGTACAAAATTATTGAGAACTTTTTTCCTACTAGTAACAAAAAGCAAACACACAAAGCAACATAAAGGAGGCTGAGTGGAACCTGTAACACTCACTCCACAGGCATACAATTCTATAAGATTTCATAGAATTTTTGCTTCTACAAAAAAAATGCCTCAAAGTTCTCGGAGTATCCGCACCACTGTTTTCCAATCATTTTGATTTACAGACTCCAGAACTTTTTCCAATGAATGCATGGACCAAATATAGCAAACCGAAGCTCACTGCCAATGTTTGCCTCTCCACAGCTGCACATGCTAGACCCCTGTGTGCCAGGGCTCTACAGGACATGGACTGAACACCTCTGAGCAGTGTGGTAGGCAAACCCTCCCTTCTTGTGTCCGCTGAAACTTTGTGTCCTGCAGAAGACACTCTAAAACTACCATGGCACCCTCTGCTTACTGTCTCCCACCCAAGGAAGCTGCAGGGGCTGAAGGCTTGGTGGGATTTAATGATGAGGGGGTTAGCACCAAACACTGAAGGGATTTGTTGGGGATCATTGACACAACAGTGGCAAAACCCTGAGGGCTACAGCTGTGGCTCAGCAGACCTGATCCTGTCCAAGTGGGCTCTGAGAGGGACCCTGGAGAAGTGTCAGAATGTTTTGACCTTCCTCATTGTCCTGGCCTTTGGTAAAGGGCTGACACGCAGGAAGTGAGCTGCTGAGAAATGCATGACCACTGTCAAAAACCTGCTGCAGATCAAGTGAGCAAATAACTTCAAGCCTGATGTGTGCCTCTAGACTCTTGAAATAATCTTCCTTCTGGAAGGGCCTGACATGGGTCGGCTTTTCTGCACCTCCAGATCCTTGGCGTGTCAGTGAGGATGGATGGAGAGGCTGCAGTGGCTGTTTCTGCTTGCAGAGTTTGCACCTAACTGGCTCATTGCCAGCTCTGACCTCCCAAATAAATAAATGAACAGCAAATAGACACACCAACAGTGCCCCAGATGGAAACATACAGGCCCTGCTTGAAGCAACAGCACACGAAGGAAGGCCTTCCCTTCTCCCAAGAGGCAAGCTACATGATAGAAACAGCCATAAAAGAACTGTGTTGGCGAAGACTTGATTTCCAACCTCTTCTCCAAAAGCCTGAGGCTGAAATAACACAGGTTGCACCTGAGTACCTTCACAGCTGCAAGTGGGAAGCTTGCATGAGACTGGTCTGCATCTGTCCTGGCATAGCTCCTCATTTCTTGCTATCGAGAATGAACAATATCCCTGTTTAGGTTTCTTATGCACAACAGGATGACAATAAAATGAAACCACTTTCACACATTCCTCAGAGCTGTGTCTGTGCCTGGTACCTCAGACCCAGGGCTGGTTTTGACATCCTGCCTTTGCAGCTCCAGTAAGGCAGTACTGTTGATAATGATGAAAGTGTCTTTGCTCTCCTTTCCTGGAAGCTCCACCCTGCTTCTCTGAGGATTAACTTTCCCAGAATAGAGTTGGTCAATGTAGTTTTCAGGCTTGCTGGAAACAATATTGCTGAGCATCATGACAAAGAGAAGAAAGCCAAAAAAGCCAACAATTATGAGGATATAAAATGAGGCCATTATCTCCTCTTGCATCTCCAAGGCTGGGTTGCTGAAATTATTGAACCTAAGGGTCTTCTTTTGTTCCACCAGCATTTGCATTAAATTTGGCATGACCGAACTGCTGTTTGTGTCGTTGGTGAAAGCCATCTTATGCTTCCACTCTGGCTGCAAAATCTAAGCAAAACAAAGAAAAACAAAAGAATCAACTTAGCCAGTTAATGCACATCTGTCTTGCTTGTAGCTCAGGTCCTTCTCACCGTTTCCTCCCCTCTGCTGTGTAGCTAACTGCCCTCGGCTATCCTCTACCTGCACGTCTCACATGCAGAGAGCCACGGTGAAGGTCAGTGACAAGTTAGTGCTACAATTCAGAGAATCAAAAGCTGCTTCTCTCTCTGCATGTGAGACATGCATGTACATGCACAGGCACATGCTGCTCCCTTAGGCTGACTTTGTTTTGCAGGTGGTGTAGTGTCAAAATCAGGACATGGAAATAAAGCTGCCAGTTCCAGTGAGTGCATTAAATGGAAACAGGATGATTTGTTCATAGGTACCAGTATAATTCAAACAATAACCGCTAAAGGGAGAGGAGAACAATACTGGTATTATAGCCCTGGCTCCAGAGCTGAAGGGCCGTTCATGATAAGTCATCCATGGCAAAACCCGCTGAATTGAAAAAGAACTGTGGGAAGGAACTAAATGAATCCAAACTGAAGTAAGTTTGTTATCTTCCTGAGAAGGAACCTTGAGACAGATATTATTTTCTGCTAAATCATGGTTCTTGAGGTTGTCTTCTTTTTCTTTATGAGCTTTTTTCAAAGTCATTTTTAGCACAAGAGAAACACAGATTATTGCCTCTAAGTAAACCATGAACTTTTCCATTCTGAAAAATCTCAGAAAGTTTTGACTCCATTTCTCAATCCAACATCCAAAAAATAAGCTTTTTCTTTTGTCAGAAACAATTTTCCAATTTTGATCTAAATCTGTACGCAGTTTTTTGGTTCCCTGAGATCCCCTTCTTTGGGAAGTATGTGATAGTCTTAGAAAAGCTTTGTGCAAATCTGCCTATGAAGTCTTGCCCAACTGTCTACAGAAGCCAGGACTTTCAATCCAAATGTGCAACTTTTGCTAATTTAAACTCATTCACATTCCCTGTTGCAGTTTTTCTTGGTTTTCAGCCAGTATTGAGTAACCTGTGTAGCTCTTCTGTTGCAAAGAGTTTGTCAAAACTGAGACTGCAAACTCCTCATATTGCAGCAAGAGCTCTGATAATTTAAAATACTTGAGGATTTGACCTCTCCCTTAAGTCTCATACAATAAAACATTTAAAAAGCTAGATAAGAATAACAGAATAAGTAGCTCTGAAAAATTTCTGATGGAGACTAGAGAAAGCTCCCTCGGAACATCTCTGCCTGCCAGTCACCCTGGAGACGTTTGGCAGTACTAACATGAGGGTTTCCCTTGGAAAAGTTAGTGACTTGGACCTCCCCAGGTCAGGGCAGCTGGCATTCCCAGGTGGCAGCCTTGTTCCCTTTCTCATCCTGTTTGCAGGCACTGGTGGCAGGAGATGTTTTATCTTCCCTCCTCATGCCTTATACTGGGATGCTCACTACTCCTGACTCAGGGAAGTCAGGCATTTCCTCCCTGGTCCAGCTAGGATGAGCCCATCACCAGACCACTGAAGTACCGATTTGGCATCTGAAATTGCCTGAACATCCTGGATGATTAAGGTTAGCTATTCCTGGTAGGTTTCCTCCTTCTTGCAACTATTACCTTTTAATGAATGTGTTTACCTTACTGGCTGGGTTGTGACTGGTCTGTCTGGAATCTATTAATAGCTAAATAACCAACATGGGTGACTATGTGAGTTGGGCGCAGAGCTCCTGCGGGACTTATTCGTAGAGGCACAGAGAGATTTACAGCTTCAGCATGAGAACTGGTGATGTACCAGGGGAATACAATGACTTGCAGCAACAGTGGGTATATGGGACCACACAGTTTAGGTAGAGTATGTCTTTCAAGTAACCAGGATTATTTGGTCAATAAAGAAAAACAGAAAGGCAAGATTCCATCCATATTCCAAGCCCGATACAAATAAACTGCCCCTTGATTACAAAACTCCTCCCCAGCCCATTCTGGTGACGTCTACTTGGCTGCAGTAGAAAGCAGTGATCACAATACTCCGCAGAGGTGAAATCTGTCTTGGTGTTCCTCTTTTAAAGGGTATAATGTGAAAAAAGTGATTTATACTTTGGCTGAACAGTAGGTGAAAGTTTCATTCTGAAAAAGATTTACCGAAAGTAGATTTTATTTCTGATAACAAAATTTTCTCTGTTGCTCCCCAAACCCGCTTTCCCCTTCTTTGTCTCTCCAGCCTATGTACTGGCTGCCTGGGGTTTGTGGCTGATGCCATGATGAGCTACAACACATTGCAGAGGACCAAATGTCAGAGATACAGCAATGATCCTTACTGTTCTTGATAGATGGACTTCCTAACCTTCTGCAACACCACTGCAAAAACCAAACAACCCAACCTCTGCCCATCCCAGACTATCCTGTACTCAGTTGCTACAATTGTACTCATTTGCTATCATATAAAATTGAGGCCAAGTTTGAATGCTCTTGTACAAGTTTATTCCATCCCATGCCTACTGCTGCCTGCATGTTTTTGAGGGACTTCTTCATTGTATTGCTTTATGGGTAACCTCAAGCTCTTGTCCAGAACCCTGGAGACAGGAGTATGGCTAGATAGAGCATCCCTCTCATGATCAGGAAGATGATCTCTGGTTGGGAATCGCAGCTCCATCCTGCCCTTTGGAGTCTCTTGGCATAGCCTCCTTGACTCCTATCACCCCTGGAGTGGGGCTGGTCCTTTAGCCATGTGTACAAATTCTTGAATTTTTTTAAAAGTGAATATAGAAGAACTCTGTTTTGAGGCACAGTTCCTGAGACACTGCTTTCTGAGGAATACAGTATTTTCTGCTCTGGAACAGTGGAACCAGTTACAAGTTGAACTGGCACTTAAAATGTCTGCAAATGTGGGTATTGGATGGGGGGGAGGGAGGGATAAGTTTTCCCTCCCATACAAAATACAATAAGAAAACCGCAGGACAAGTACCAGTCTCCAGAAAAAAAAAAATGAAAGGCTTGAGGCAAATGACATAATAAGCCAAAAGGGCAGAGTATTGCCCATTAACTCTAATGGCTGCCTAATTTTCCTTTAGGCCAGGCACACAGCACATAGAGGATTTTTAACCTGCAGGCTGTGGGGGCCAAGCGCAAGTGCAATGCCACTGAAAGGTAGAACCTAAGTCTTCACCTCAAAATGAGAAAGAAGTCTAAGGTAGAGATCTACCTTTAGTGGCAACTAGGATTAGTGGCTGCTGTTGTGCCACACCAGGCCTCTGGGGGAGAGTAAATAAGCTTCAGATAGCTTTGTACAAATAAGGCTATGTGTTATTTGTCTGTGTATACATGCACACTTACCCTACACACACCCCCACAGCCATAGGCAGTGCTGGAAATGATAATGGGACATCACATCAGCACTCCCCCAGGTTTCAAAAATCTGTATTGCTACTTTTTCCCCATTGTCATACTAGATAGTATGGTTAGAAATCAGCCTTTTTTTTCCCGTAGTGGGACTCATCCCCTTCCTAACAACTTCCCTTTCCACTGCTTTTCCACAGTCTGAGGACTGGTTTTTCCATTTTGACCATTTTCTCTGTGTGTGCAAAGTTGTACCCCACACGCATCAACTAGAGATACGCACCACTATCATTTATCTCATAAATAGGCATAAATCCAAGTACAGAGATACACGTGCATAAACTTCTCTCCCTATAGGCACAAATACACACTGAAATACAAAACCACCCACAGAGCTACGTGTATAATGTCTTAGCTAGCTAATTTTTTAATAAATGACTAGTGACTTGAGTGTTAAACAGAGGTGCTTTACAGACAGCAGCACTTCAGGAAAAAAAAAATTATCCCATAAATGTATCCAAAACACTGGAAAAATTGAAACTGAAAGTTTAAACCAGTGCTTACTTGTCATTATATAGAAGTAGTTTCAGACATTCAGGCTCTGTAACAACACCTATGAAACGTTGTACCTATTAAACAGCTTACTTACATGCAGACCTGGATCTGTCTTGGAGTAGCACCTCTTTCAGCTGTCAGGCTTGCTCCCAGCTGACCAATGCATTTAACTATTTAAGGAGCATATGAGAGGAGTGGCCTCTGCTTCTCGCCTCTAGCAAGTAATCACAGGCACATTATGCACGAGGGAGTGTCAGCAAAGTGATGTAGTAACAGGATACTATGGGCCTGTGAGGCTCCTACTACGTGGGGCTCCAGCTAAGTGACCATATAAGTTCCCTTACTGTGCAAGAGATGAGAATAACATGGATGAGGACTCAGTTGCCTCAATACCTGGCAAAATAAGCCATAAAGTGTGTTCCTGGAGGGTGTTTGCTGCTGGACAGTGCCCACATAAGAATAGATCGTGGGCCTGAGGTAATTTTTGGTTATTTATCATAGAGCTGTCATTTTCAAAGTCATTAACTCTCAGAAGAGGGAAAGAAAATAGTAGTTTCCTAGTGCACCCCAGATGTCTTTGACTGATGCCACCTCGTTATGCCTGAGGAAAAAAGCTGCACAGTTGTGCCTCCTTGTTCAGTGCACTCCTACATCCCCATTCATCTTGCTGTACCCACCTGGTGAAAGGATGGGGAAAGAAAGTAGCCAGGAATTGGAAAGAAGATGCTGGATGAAGCAACCTGGCTATCTTTCATCTCACATCCTCCTGCCCCATTCTCTTATATCCTGTTCTGCCAGCTGGGCATGGGTGTTCTGTTCCATTCATACACCCTCTCCATGGCAAAACAGCATGAGTTACACCCCTTCACAGCCAAGTCCCCTTTCAAGATCAACACATAATATCAACCACAGCTTGCAACATCTCTAATTTAAGTCAGACCTTACCATGGGAGCCACAGGCTGCTGGCATGGAGCTACTTCATGCAACCAGAAAGGCAGCTGAGAGAGGAGGAGAGCTCATGTTAAAGCCAGCTGGTTCTCCTTCCATGGAAAGCAGAAA
Source organism: Dromococcyx pavoninus (assembly GCA_033558185.1). Taxonomy (NCBI): domain Eukaryota; kingdom Metazoa; phylum Chordata; class Aves; order Cuculiformes; family Neomorphidae; genus Dromococcyx; species Dromococcyx pavoninus. The sequence continues at coordinate 289,290 of JAUMJL010000595.1, forward strand.
GGCGGAGGACTGTTAAAGACAAGAGCAAACAGGGCCCCACAACAGCAGGGTATGCCTGGCTTCAGGAAGCGGCAGCAGCTATTGCTATTAAATTGCAGTCAGGTTCGTAAATCTTCCTGTGGGAGTCGGTTCAAACTACTCATTTTTTTCATGTGTTTAATCTTTGCTGGATAACACACAGTGCTTTGGAAATATCAGCAGCTCTCTAGGCAAGCTGTAGCTTTGGCTAACAAATGCAGAAATAGGATGAAAATCGGAAGCAAGGGGCTGCTGGCTGGAAGAAAGGAGACCTGATGGCTCCCAGGCAACAAGGACAATGGGGAAAGACAGGCTTGGTAGACTCCCTCATGTGCCTTCCCCCATTTGTGTATAATCTCCAGCACTGCCAGGCTGCCAGAGCTGTTATACTGCTAAGAGCCAAAACCCAGTGGAGAGCATGGAACGCCAGCAGGTCTGGCATTGCACTGGGCAGAGCTGGAGACTGTGGGCTGAAACTTGAGCTGGCTGTGAATGAGCTGGTAAGACATGGTGCAGAGCCTGGCGGAGATGCGATCGAGAACCAGGGAGCGGCATAGCTGGGTCAGCATGGCCCTACAGCTCAGCTAATTAGCCAGCTTCTCTGCAGAGCTCATCATATCAGACCCAGGACTGTACTGAAGTTGCTGTCTTGTTTCCAGTTTTGGTGGAAATGTGATCAAGGCTAGGGAAAGGTGACCCTCACTCTTTGTCTTTTCATCCCACCAAGTATAGCTCTTGTGTGGCTCCTGTCTCCACCCTTCTACTTAGCTTGAATGTTCAAGTGGAAAAGCCACCTGTTTTCACGCCTCTTTTCTAGATTTGGTGGTCCTTTTTCTTGGAAATAGAATCAAAAGGAAAGGTAAAAATATAAACACTGATAACAAACCCCTTGGTGATGATGGCCATCTAATCACCTTCACAATGTGGGAGTATGAGCGACATAGGCTCAAGCATCCAGCAATGATGTGATTTGTTTCACTGCCTGGGACTCTGTGGGGAGCTTCCCTACTCACAATGGGGAGAGACAGGTCGCCACAAAGGATGATTAGTCCATCTCTCAGCAGAACATGCCCTCAAGAAGAGCTTGCTTTCTAATGACTGATTAGTGTCAGCCTCTAACCTGACAACAGTAAAAGTGCTGTGAGATGGGCTCCCCCTTCCATCACACTAAAGGCAAAAGGTGTTAGATTTCTACTTGTCCTTCCCAAGGCAGGACAGCAAGTCCCATGTCACTCAGAGGAATTATCCAGATACCATTCTGGATAGCAAGAACAGAGGAGCTAGGGTAGAATAATATGCCCAGGTGAGGGGGAGGGCAGAAATTATGGGACAGAATCCCACAGCAGTGTGGATGGAGAGAGGCACGCAGCCACAACCACGTCCCTTGACCAGGAACAAGCACTCAGCACCTGCCTAATGGTCATGTCCTCCTTCCTCCACCCACAGCCCTGGAAGTCTGCACCTGTGCCAGCTGGCACCTTTCTTTTAAAAAAGAATGAAAGATGAGAGAACGTGTTTGGAGCATGAGCATAACAGCAGGGGCATAAGAAGTAATTCTGACAGTCTTTCAGTGAAGACACAATAAGCTGGGAATTTTCCATCAGCTTTATAGGAGATAGGCCAGAGCACATCCAGCTGAGGATCCTATTCTATTATTACTGAAGTTTCATTTTTTTAAAAAAAGATAACATAAGGAAACAATACATATCAACAAGGATCATATTTAGTCATATTTTTGAACAAGTGTTGGATTTTAGAATGTTACCAACTCTATAACAAGAATCAAAGTCCTGGAGGTGGTTTAGGAGCTGGTGGAGATTGAACTAATCTCCGTGATTTGCGTCTTCCAGGTCCAAAGACACCTGGAAGAACTTGCAGGACATGACCAAGACAGGCAGATTTGTCTTCAAAATCCTGTGGGCTGGAATGAGGCAGGAATGGAAGATTCATCGTGCTTTTGAAGTGCCTGGACAAACCCAGATGAGCTTCAGGCTTGAAGCATTTCCCATGTACACTTTCCTCGGCAGCTCACTAGTTTGTTTTCCATGCTCTCACCCCCATGGGATATAAGGTGGATCATATCTTCAAGCAATATTTCCTGTTGAGCCAGGGCAACCTGCCTGCCTCAGAGGAAGTGGGATGAAGGAATGTCTGGACCTAAGATGAGTGAAGGAACAATTCTCATGTGACCAAGTCCTGTAAACAGACTGCACCAGTCACTGGGAACAGTGGGGTACTGAGGACCTCAGTCCCAGGTGGTTCCTTGCATGCTGGTCCTGTGACTTCCTCAAAAAAATCTAGGTCAAGCCTTAATGAGAATTTACTCTAAGAATGAAGCATCTCCAAGACAGGGATGCTGAGGGTTGGCCCCTTTCTCAGCAATCCTCCTGGGGACTGCTGTTGGCTAGAGGGCCCTAAGGTACCTCAGAGGCAGGCCTGGCTTGCCCAGAAGGCAGGGGCACAGTGCCCAGGAGGCTGGCATGCTGCTGCAGCACTGACAGCAGACCTGCTCTGCAGGGAACTGAAGGACACAGCACTAGAGGAGAAACATGTTGAGTCTATGGAGAGTTAGGCAAGAGCTGGGGGGGATTTGTTAGACTACTGAGATATTTTATGCAACAAACATCTTCTAGGACCCTGTTTGAGCAGAGCAATAATACACCAGATCTTTCTCCCATCTTCCTCTTGGTGGTGTCTGAGTCATCTTGGCTTCCTAGAAGAGCCTGAGAAGGGACACTGGCTTGAAGTGGGTGAGTGTGAGGGCTGCAGGTAATGGCTCCAGTGCAGGGCAATGCACATTGCCCGTTGTGCAGGTCAGACCATGTCACGAATTGCATTGCTCAAGTTTCTGTGGCTGCGAATGAGCCAGAGCTTTCATTTTGCTGTTGCAATAACAGGCATTGGGCTAGTCCTGGTTATCTGTTGACCTGTTTCTCTCTCTCCATGCTCAGGTGTAGGTGTGAGAAAAAACTCAGGTATCTGAGTCCTTGAGTATTTACACCAAACACTAGTGCAGCCCTGACTGAACACTGGGGCTAAGTGGGCACAGCATGGTGCTGGCACATCTGCTCAGGGGTCTCTGCTCTGTGCCCATGCACTACACTGCAGTCATGTGGCTCACTCCTTCTCAATTGTTTTTCCTACAGGACCTTTAGATATTCCCTATACTCCTCCTCAGCAACAGGAAAAAACCCTGGATAGCTACTTGCACATTAAATACATCAGATGAAAGAAAAGACCTTCTGCCTTCTGTGAGATATGTGGTATGAGTCAGATGGCAAAAATGATGTTATTAGACTTTGTATTATGAGTGATTCTGATGATAAAAGCCTCAGGCTCTTTGTTTCTTCCTTCCTTTTTTTCTGTCTTTTCCAACATTTATTGGCTCCTCCTTCTAAACACATTTAGCATTCTCAGTATTCCAGGTGTAACTAACTTCCAAAGCTTTTGCTGCTCTTCCACCATTCTCAGACTGTCCCTATTTTTCTAATGTCATCTGAGTGCTGCTGCAACCCAACATCAATGGCAGGCAGCTGTGGCAGCCAGTACCACCAGAACCTGTCCTCTCACAACAGAGTGGGCTTCAGACAAAGGCATTGCCAAGCACTGTAGACTCATCCATGCTTCATTACTTGATTCGTTTCACGTGCGGGCTCTGTGCAGATGTAACCGCTTCAGGACCTGATTGTCTCAGAGGTACACCCGGGTTTTGCTACTTGTGACTCACCCACTGACAGTAAAACTCTGGATATTGCCCTTTAATTGTACCTGGCAAAAAAGATCCACATTTATTGTGGTCTGCTGTTCACGTTTTTGGCCACGGTCCAAACACAAGGTAATACAATTTGAGTAGTATCACCTTCAGGACAGCAATAAAAGCAATTGCCACTCCCATCCTGTGCTTCACATCCTGTTTCCACCACAGGCTACACATTAAGGAGCTCTGGCTGAGGACAACATCACACTGGGACAACCTGAGCCAGCCTGCGGCTATGGCTGTTGGCTGTTGGTGACACCAGATGAGCGGTGCCCTCCTTGCAAAATGAGATGAGCTGGAGCAGGCAAACCAAGCATAGTGGAACACTGAAGACCAGCATAATCTGTTATGAATACTGAAAATATCTGTAAAACTACACAAAGACCTTTTTTTCTCTTGTGTTTTGCTCCTGATTGAAGTCAGCCATTGGAGTAGGTTGAAAAGGAGGGCACAGAGAGATAACACAGATAAGAGAAGTTCTGTTTGCTGTCCTGTGACTGCCACCACTGGCAGAGATGCATCTATGGTGTTTCTGGACCATCACTGCAAGGAGATTTTCAGACATTGACCTTAAGCTGGACGTTTCTAAAATGATAGGCTGGATGGCTGGGAACAACTGTCTGGGATCTGCCTATAAGGTCCCACAAATTGAAGAAGGAGGTGTCAGCAGAGGAGGAGTATTTCTGTAGGGCTGTGATCTGGGGAGGCACCTGGGTATGGCCACACACAATGGCAGCAGGCCAGGTAGTTTGACAGTTTACTCCACGTTGTCCCCACGACTGTAATTGCCTGTTTCCTCTTCCCCCTCCCCTGAAGATTTCCAGATAAAATGTGTTAGCCTGAACCACCTGCACTGGGGTTTAATGTGTTTCCTTAGAGCAAGCACCCTCACAGCTGGACACTAACTGGTACACACTGGTCTGGTCCCTGCAGTAGGTGTGGGTTTGCCCTTCTCATTGAATGGAAACTGCAATGAGGAATGAAATCACAAACACATATGATAAACACATCAGGCTGTAACCTCCCTTTTCTCGTTTTCTAAAATTTCATGGTCTCATTCTCTGCAAATCCCTAAAAGTACCAATCACTCCTGTGGATAAATAAAAAGGAGAACCTGGATGCAGGGCAATGTACCGCCTCTGTTGTTTATCATTGAAGGAAGTTCAGGAGGGAAGACACAAGCTGCCCAGAGCTGGAGGAAGGAAGGAAAAGCTGATGCCACCAACGCATACCCCTGGGACCCCAGGTGCTGAGTGTCATAGAGGGAGAGTAGGGAAGCAAGTCTGAGGTGTGGCATGACTGCTGGCCCCTGTGAGCAGCTACTGGATGGATTCATTGCCGTGTAACTCACCCAACAACTGCCTCTGCTGCTATTGCAATTATGCTTTGGCCTCCACATGCTGTGTCACAAAATATCAAACACACACTGTGGCAAGGTAGTTTTGCTTGGCTTTTACACTACCAGATCACAAGGTATCAGTTTATATCGTATACAACCATTTTTCAGATCAGACCATATAGTTTCCCTCACAAGCCACCCTCTGGGATGTGGTGATGCCCTATACTATAGGGTGATGCCCTTTCCTTTGACCTTAGTGAGTCCAAATCGGGGTGAAATCCCATTCCACTGCTGTCAATGGTGGCACTGACATCAGCAGAGATATTGTCATTACCTCTACTTCCCTCCCTCTATCCATGGGGTTCTCCAGGGAGAAGAGCTGCCCCATATAGCCAGGGTGGACATAGTCATGTTCCCCTGGAGGAACGTGGGAAATGGGAAAGAAATAGGTTAGAAATCTGAGCCAGGGCAGTCTGCCCTTCAGATATCTGGTGTTAGCTTCAAAGGGTCTGGCAATTTCTGCATTTCAGTGACTTCTATGAGTAGAAATAAGGAGCAAAAGGCACATAAAGAAATACAGAAGAGACTGTTCGATGTACATGTTGGATTAAATAATTTGTTGTAAACAGAGAAGACCCAGTCTCTATTGCCTGTATTCTGCTGTGAGCTAGCAAACACCACCTGGAATTTGTATCAACATGAACTAGCATGTTTCTCATCTGCTTACTTCTATCCAAATTGCATTTTATTCTGTTACAACCCCTTTTCAAGGTCAGGATTTGGACAGCAAGACCATTGAGCAGCTGACGTTAAAGAGAGAGGTTTCACTTTTTTGTAGGTGTGGGGAGAAAATAAATAGAAGCACAGCAGAGGGTTAATGTTAGATGTCAGTTCTGCTATGGGCTGCCTGTGGGTAAACCTATGTGGCTCTTCATCTGGCAGAGGGTGCCTAACTGATGACTGCTGGACTGCCTATTCCTGCACCATAACTCTTGCATATGAAGGTGAAAAATAAGAAGAGAATTTGATGGTTTATTCCTCTGCTCTCTGCATGTAGCTCAGGGTCAGATCCACCCTTCAGGCACAGGGAACTGAACTGCTGAGGGTGAAACTGCAGAAGCATCTACAGGGCAAACTCAGCTCAAGCAACCCAGAGAAGGGATCTTGCCTGCAGGTGCAGGGTTGGTATGAGATTATTGTTTGTACTCTTTTCCCAGATTCGTTTTGCATTGTTAGGTGGGAAGCTGATAAAGGCTTGAGAAATGATTGCCAGGGCAAAAAGTCCCATCAGATTGGCGGTCCCTAAGACTGCTGTTGCCATGGGTCTGAATAAAGACCGCAGGCTTGAGGTTTATGTGCACAACAGTGAACCAGAACAGCTGCTGAATCAACTGTTCCCCTGACAAATTACCCTGCCACTTGAAGTTGGAGGTCACAAGGAAATAGGAAATCAGAGCTCAGACTTTGGAAACAATGGTTTAGATCCTCTGCTGATATGGCCCCCTTCAGAGGGATTATACTCCTTTCTGCAAAGTGAGCGCCTGTGGATCCATGGAACGGTCTGGGGAGGGAGGTGTGAAGGTCAGAGGTCGTGGTTTGGAGGCAAATCTGAAAAAGCATGAATATTACTGTGGGGGGAGGCAGAAGAGTCTGCACCAAGCGAGCATAACCGTCCGACCAGGTAAGCATGCTGTGCTGAACAGCAGCCACTGATGAATCCCTGGTCCCCAGGATTAAATCAGAGTGAATGCTCACAGCTGAGCTAATGAGCTATACTTTTCTTGTGTAAAATTATTAAAGCTACTGAGACCAAAACTAAAATCAGTTCAATCATGTACTGAGAATCTAGGTACTGGATGTCAGTCAAAATCAAACTGTATTTCTGTGAAGGTCAGCTGTGTTTTAGGTTGTGATGCAACTGTTGTAAAACTACCATCACACTCATCAGACCAATACTGAATTAAACATTTTTTAGAGCAAGCCTCTCACATGAGGGTGTCATACTTTCTTTTGCTTAGCTCTTGGTCTTGGAAGGTCAGTGGCTGTTGATGCAGTGTGTGGATTTTGGTGAACGTGAGCGTGCTTCTGAAAATAATGCGTTGTAGCCCAACCAGAAGTTCTGGGCCTGCGTGGAGCAAGTATCATATCAGGGTCTTTGGCCTTTCTTCTGCTACATTAGGTCAGATGGTCATAATATTCACTTCTGGATCCATGCATTTTCGGTCAATATTTATGTGCATCTTCCCTTTTCTTTGATCTTGTGGATGTATTTGAAAGTGGGCTTTAGAAACAACTATCCTCACAAGACCTGCCCTAGAACTACCAGGAACTAAGTACTTTATTTGCCTGTGTCAGCATGGTGTGGGTCTTTGCTTCTTGTCATTTGAAGGCAGTTGACTGGGACCGTCTCTGTTTCAATGCATTCACAAAGCCAGCTGTGTGGACAGCTCCAGTTTCAGGGAGCAGCCTCCTGCCAACTTCACTGGTGCAACACAACATGACCTTTCAGAGCCTCCTCTGCCAAATAATCTCATTTGTGCTGGTCCCTGGAGCAATTTCTTGAGAAAGGTTTCGTGGAGGTTTCACATGCGTAGCTGATGGCTCCCGCTGGATAAGGAGATTAGAGAGTGAGTTTGGCGTAGTGATAACAACGTGTAAAAATGAAACAGGATGCCATAGAAATATTATGTAAGATAATTCCAGTTATCAGCTGTAAAGAATGTTCTGCTTGCTTCTGATTGCTCATATCTTCTATCTTTATCGGTTTCCTACTGCTTGTCTTTGTGCCTGTTTCCCGGTGTAGCAGGTCTGACCCAACCAACTGCAAATAAAGATAACACTGATAACCATTAAGTGAGAAGGGGGGAGGACTCACTTCAGACTTGCACACTTGGGCTGCCTTTGCATTTAAAGTATTTTCCAGATGGACTACTTAATAGTAAGGGTTTGATCTCTTGCACCTGCAGCTCTAAAGATTTCTGATGGGTATAACGAAAAGCCAACTGCTGCAGATGCAAGTCTTCCATCAGATGGGAAATAAGAACCAGGACCTGAATTTCTCCAGACTGGTGGGAGGGAAGGGAAGGTTTTGCAGTGAAGACAAAAGAGGAGCTCTCAGATTGGGCTTCCTATAGGAAGGTTGTACACGTCAGGCTACAGGGCAGCTACAGATCAACAGAGACTTGCTTCCCTGAGCTCTGTGCTCCCTGGATGTGAACCACTTCTAGGCATGACTTGGGGCTTATCAGTCTCAACCTCAGTGCTGCACACATGCTTTCTTACAGCCACACCTGGAATCTGGCTAACTTAAAACTGAGCTTCATCCACCCATACGCTCTCTGTGTGAGCCCACAAAGACATATCCTCAAGTAAACATACTACCTCTCCAGTAAATGACTGCGTGCTGCCATAGAAGGGTAGCTGCTTTCAGCTCCTTGCACGTCTGGGGTCTTCTCCAGCAGAGGCACTGCAGATGGTGTTCAGGCATGGCCTGAGGAGACATGCTTTAGGCTTGGAGGGCTGGCCCAAGGACAGGTTTCCAGGGCAGGCAGGAAAGGGGAGAAGAGGGAGACTTCATCTTCCCATAAGTCAGTGGCCACATAACCTAGTGAAAAACCACCCCAGAGCGTCTTCCCCCAAGGTGTGTTGTACCTTCTGAGAGGTACAACACAGAATCTTGTCTGCATTTGTGCTGTACCACAATTATTTATAAATATTTTGTGTGACTTTGTACCTCACAGCTTCCAGATTAGTCTTCAACTGTACAAACCAGAACTTCTCAAAACGTATACAGGAAAGAACCTGCTATGTTGGGCTTTGATTTTGCTTGAGACCTTTGTGCATTATCATCAAATTGCTGTTAACAACGTAAGGCTTAAATTCAAAATGCCATTTCTGGATAATGCCAGCATTCCTATGTAATGTGGTTTCTGCTATAAAAACCGTAAGTAGCCAGAAAGCAATACCTTTGTCTGGAGTTATGCTCATTAAGCCAACTGGCAGCAAGGTTACTCATTAGAAAAAGTCACAGTGATGAAGCCAGGGACTTCAGCTTTTGGGGACAGGAGAAAAATAAACCTCTCACAATGTCCTTCACTATTTTATGTCTCCTGAACAAAAGACTTTTAAAGTTTGGGTCAAAGAAAGTGCAACATCTGCTTATGTATTTAAGATTCTTCAACTTCCCCAACAAGCAGGAAATAGGAAAATGTGAGCTCTGTGTGATGGTAATTATATGACAGGTTTGTTGCTGGTCTTTGGTCTATAGCAAAGACATAGCAAGCAAGTGAACTAATTTCACATTTCTAGGCACTCCTTGGCCAGTGAATGCTCTTTATCCTATTACATGAAGTCAGAGATTGGTCTCGTGTCAGCTATCCTCTGTGAGTCAGCGGTAATGACAGAGGAAGTGGGAGCCGTGTTTACAAGCCCTGGAGCATGCTCAGCAATGCAGGCTGCAGCTTGGCTCACACATTACATCTCCAAAACTTTTTTTTACATAATCCAGAGTTATAAAGGAAGGGATTTCAGAGACTTTTTTCAAGTAGAGCAAAAAGAGAGACCTGGCTGACCTGACCCCTTAAGTTCTCTTGACATGTATCCCTACCTCTCCTGTTATCAGAATGACCCTTTCAAGCCTTAAAAAATCTCAATCAGCAGAGCATCTCATGAGGGCTAGCTACCCAACCAATACCTTGTGGAGAGCCACTGGGCTCCACCAGTAGGGCACAAGGCTTTCCCCTGTTACTGGTGGGACTACTACCTCACAGATATTTCTCCCTTTTTGCCAGGCCCGGTGTCATTTCTAGGGGGTGTACGTGCAAAAAAACCTAGGCTCCCCTAGGGCAGGAGCTGCTGGGGTTGCAGTGGAAAGCTGTGTGCAACACATGTCCATAGGCTGCAGCTAGAATTTCTGCACCAAACACCAAAAACCAAGCTTGCTCAGGATATTGCAAACTCTGGGAGTTTACTTGAGGTGAGGAATTTGTTCTTGACATTTTGATATTTCTCCAGATCTAGGTGTACCGAGAGATATCCCAGCATCCAGCCTGGCCTTGGTTAATAGAGTGTAGAAAGGGGACGGGTGAGTGGGTGCCCGTCAGGTAGTATTAGCACTCTTTCTGTGAGCTTGTGAAACAGCTTAGAAGAAAACAACATCTGAGGCCACAAGCACAGTTTGTAATCCATAGTTTATTGCTTTGTACAAGTGAAAAAATAGGGGAAAAAGGAGAACTACAAAACCAAAAGGTAATGTGAAAGTCCAGAGTGGGAGTGCACAACTGCCACTGAAGGGTGATTTGTAGAGTGGTGTCATGGGAAAATGTTATGAACTAAGGCACAGTGGTTCCTCTCTTCTTTAAATAGATAAAATGACAGAACTGAAAATAAAAGTGTAAGCCAGCTAGTGCTGACAGTCACCCTTGTCACAAATAACTACACTGGAACTATTAAAAGAAGGTGGCTCACAAGTCCTCGACCCAAAATACCTGAAAACAGGTGGAGGGAGCACTGCAGGAGGGAGACATTTTGACAAGCTTAATGTTCAAAGGTGTTAACGTAATTAAAGGCCATTTTTGATGAAAGTTTAAGCATTGTCAGCCATGCCGCACAGACCTGCCTCTGGAGAACCAGCAAGCAAGAGCATTTGCACTCTCATAAGGGGAGGAAATTGCAAGTAACAAACAAACTGCACAGTAAAATTCCAAAAGAGCAGTGCCCAAGCTGAGAAGTCAACTTTTATCCAAAGCTTGGCTTTGGTTTACATTCCTCTTGAGGAAAAAGTAATTTGGATAATTAAACTCATGGAGATTTTCCAAGCTGTTCAAGACACTGAAAACATATATCTTGTCCTCAGCTTAATGTTAGGCACCATACAAATATCTTTTAAAAAAATGTCCCACATTTCTAATTGGCCCAAGTATTCTGAGAACACAAACGTGGCTGGAATATTACTTTAATGAAAGTGCAGTGCCAAAGAAGTACCTGTGCATGGAATAGGGATATCCTGGGACTGGTATTTCTTGCTCATTGAAATACTTGGGAAAGAATCTGCCCTTGCCTTGTCTTTGAAGCGTCTGTTCTGCACGACTTTCTTTCAAGCCTTTCCCACTTTTATTTCCTCTCCAGTAGCTAAAAATGGGATGTATATCCGCAGACCAGAAATAAAACACCCCTCCTGCTCAGACCATTGCTCCTTTGATCTCAAACAAGAAAACCGGCTTCAAGACAGAGTTTCCTATTTTGAGTAACACAATGTCCAGGGGAGCCCTATTTCTTCCTTTTAACAGAGACAGCTGATGTCTGTCAGCTGTGGCTGTGGGCACAGACGTTGAGTTCGGCTGCCACCATGCCCCCATGGCTTGACAGACACATCCTGCCAAAGGAGGGGAATAAAGAGGCCATAGGCAGGAAACCCTTGCTGTCATGGACCTCGCATTGAATACTACATCAGACGAACAGCTACACCAAGGGAGGCTGCTCTTGGGAGCCTGAGAATGTGCTCGCAAGCTTTAAGTTAAGCACAGACATAAGCTGTGTCAGTGATTAAAGATCAGACACCTTGTGGAACTGCTCTTCACAGAGTGGAAATTCACCTTCCAATCAAGGGCTAGCACTCGGGTCTTGTGTAATAATTAAATGTGATTGAAACACTCACAATGTTGCACACTTTCATAGCGAGGACGCTGTGGGCTGCTGAATCTTTATACAAGGGTGGATATTGCTGTCAGGATCAACCCCTATCCATGAGAAGGAAAACCAAAAGTAGCCGGCAAGATTGGTCTGGGGTACCTGCTAGGAATTAGAGACAGTCACTTAAAAGTTTTCCTCCAAAGTCCGCATTTTTGCACAGAAATGCTTTTCACAAAAAAATAGGAATCTTTTTCTAGACTATCATCCCAGACAGGTGCATGATTCCGAAAGAAACAGATAATCCACAGTTTTGCACAATTTATAAAATTATTATTCTATGCTGGACAAAAATGCAAATGAAATATTTCAGCTACTTTTTCTTGGAAGAAACTGATCTTACTTGAAAATGATTGCTAAAACATACTTGGCAGTTAACACCTCTAGCTTGAATTTGATCCAATTTTGTTTCAATTACATGGACTACTGCAAGTGCTCACACTGGCGACATCAACATTTGTTTTTTTCTCTGGGTGAAGTTAATGAGTCCATGACCCTCCCTCTCCTTGATCTTACAGTGACTGGAACAAGGTACTGGTGGCTGGGCACTTTTGCAGCACCAGGACCATCACAGACCCATCAGCTTCACCGTCAGTTCACAGCCATTTGGCCTGACCAAGGCCAGTGCCTGTAGCTCTGCAGGTGGGCAAACAGCTAGCCTGGTTCATACCAGGGAATCGGTCAGGTTGTCCCATGTGCAAAGTGCAATGCTTTCTCCCACTTTTGCTAGGAACACTTGGCCTCAGGAATCTGCATGCTTGGCTGCTCCACGGCCACCTGGTTTTCAAAGACACAGCATAGCTTGTAATTTTCTATGATCTTGGCTTGAAAATACTCCCTGTCCTTCTTGTGCCAAATGTCTGTGGCAATGTAGGTGTTGTAGGGGTCCCGGGAGTCCTCCAGACTCCTGGCGCGGATGTTGGTGAGCATAACTCCCACTGTGAAGAAACCAAAGAGGCCGATCATCAGCAGCACATAGATGATTTCCAGGTCACTGCTGGCACTTCTGACCTGGGAAGATGCAGAGCTATTTGTATGCTCCAGGTGGTCTTGAAGCAGCTTGGAGAGAAGTGAATTCAGGGCTGTGTCGTTAGACAGCGCCAACATCTTATTTCCTATTCCTCACACTTCTTTCTTCCTTAATTATAGTTTAGCTAGAAAAGAAAAAAAAATAATGAACATGCCAGCAGATAAAGATGCAGTTCCCTTTGCCTCCCTTTACTGGCTTCTCAGCAAGAAAGCTACGCCGGGGGCCAGTAGAGAGACAAGGGGTCTGGGCAGACCCAGAGGGATCTCTTTACCTCCTGTTTCCAAGCCAGGCAAGCTAGGCTGAGTCCATCCCCCATAAACACTTGCCTTACAAAACCTCCTCAGTTTTCAGACAGTCTGTTACAGTGTGCAGCCACCCTGGCTTTTGGCTGCTCACCCAGATACCTCACCCAGGCCACCTGTGCTGCTGTTTAAACCCTATGACTTCTCCCTTGACTCCCCACAGGCATGAGGAAGACTGCTTCTGGCTTTCAGGATTGTAATCATGGCTTCACTTGGTCCTCTCTCCTCTACTTTCAGCTTAAGGCTTAAATTTAGAAACAAAATTTATGCAGCCGATCTTCACTGAGTGGAAATCACTGAGAACCTGCAGCAAGCTCCTCCTGTGAGGAGTCTTTCCTTTCTTCTGGAGCTCTCATAATAACACACACCATGCAAAACTAAGCAACCAAAACCTCTGACAGATATATATTCCACACTAACTTAATGCAACTTTCCAATGAGCATTTGCACAAGGAGTGGATGCAGAGGGAGTCTATAGTAACTGTCTATCCAGTGGTGGAAAGGAAAAACATCTCCCTTCGTTCACCCTCCTACAGCCTAGCAGTCCTTTCCTGGATAATTCCTTGCTTTCCCCTCCAAACTAAATTGTTGTGCAACTGGTGTTTTGTTGTCGGTTAGGAGGACTTCCACCAGCATCACTGTAGGTCATGAACAGAGCAGGAGATGGTAACACCAAGAAGAACCTGCACGTCTAAAGCCTCCTAGCCATGGCACTCTGCATTGACATTCTTACACAAGAAGCTGAAGGGTCCTTTTCCCCTTTCCAAAGTCACATATAAATCAGTTAACGAAAGCAATCCTATCAGCACTTGCAGTCTCAAAGCCTCAGCAATCTCTCTACAAAGCCTAATTTAAATGTCTCTAGAAAATTAAGACAACGGTCGCCCTCTGTTTTTGCCCTTAGCACATCTGAATGAGGTACTGTTATTCAAGGTGACTTTGGTGACAGGAGTTTGGTAATCACATAAGATGGCTGTCAGGGCTTTCTACAGTTTTACATCTATGAGAACAGGCCAGCATGTTAGCAACGTCTTCCCCAGCATACTAACCTTTTGTTGTTTTGCTTCTTTTTAAGAGGTACTATACTATAATCGTTTGTAATACATCAAGAATGAAATGAACACTTGGGCAGAAAGCCAGTAAAAGACCCAGGCAGCAATCACACCCCTCCATGAGGGCAACCTTTGTGTACAACCTCTGCACAGGAGGGAGTTTAGCTTGCACACAGCCTCCAGCTGTAATGATACTGCAGTGGATGAGATGTATCTGGAGGTTTCTTTGAATTATCTATGCCTTACTATGGTATAAATGCTGCAACAGAAGATGCTGAGACGGAGGAAGTAAGAAGAGGACACCGATATGACCTGCCATCTCTCGTATGAAGAGCAGTTATTTACCCTGTGTGTTCTGTGCTAACAGGTGCTATTGGCAGTCAAATGAAATACACAATTAATGCAGAATGCATGAATATAATCGAACATACATAAATTCATTGCTAACGTAACTGCATGTGCTGATTTTTAGTCTGAATCCTTTTGCTAGACCTCCTAGCTACGTAGTCATGGATTTGGAGCCAGGATTCACTGAAAATCATATGCCTAACACAGGATGATACAGCCCTTTTTTCTTCACCATACAGCCCTGGTGGACATGAAGAGACACCAGCCCATGCCAGACAACATCACATTCCCTGGCAAGTGGGTGACCTCTGGGAGCTCAGATCAGACTCCTGTAAGCTCAGACTCACCCTTCTCCTAGCAAGCAGTTCCTGCCACAAAGTGCCTCGCCAGCAGGAAAATGAGCACACATGAGAGTATGCCTTGGTATTTTGGTTTTAAATAGAGCTCAGCCTGGGGGTGGCAGAGGGAGACAGAAATTGCCGGTACAAAACAATATTCTGATCCAATTTATTTCTTCAGTTGCATGAGTCAAATCTACAGGAAATAACATCTTGGCAGCTTGGGCTTAATAGTTAAAATCTATTCACATTTCACAGCTGTTTTCAGATCCTTTAAAAAGGAAAGGAAGAGAAAAAGAAGTTTAAACCTTTATCTGAGATTACTGCTCCTAAGTGTGTAGAACATTTCGACGCTGTAAAATGTAAAACTGCTAACAAATCAATTCAATAACTTTAAAGCCAAACAAAGAAAAATTTCACTGGTTCTTTCAACATTTTTTCCGGAAAGACAGGCAATCGTTTCTCTTACTAATGAGTAGCACTGAAGACACTTCAGGTGCTGATGAATTGACACATTGAGGCTGGATATCCTTAGCTACCTCCTTATATTCGTTTAGGAGGTTTCTGAGAGTTGCAAGGTATAGTCCACTTCGGGGCTGCTTGTATGCCGGCTGGGCTGGAAGCCAGCAGGGAGATGAGTAGCCCCATCTCTGTAACCATATCAGACAGCAATAACATAAGAGGTTAAGGAAGGGAAGGGGCACACCCCTGTTCTGCCGGAAGTCTTCTCCTGAAATCTCAACAAACTTAAAGGCCTCATCCACCACTGTATGAGCCCTGTGCAATTTCACTGAAATCGATACTGGGACCAGTTTAGACCTGGAGTATGCAGGACTGGGAAGAGCCATGGTTGTCAATGCCCTGCTCCAGGACAGATGGTCACACCTTAACTATCCCAAAATCTTTTTGTTTTGATACAACCAGAGTGGCTTTCTGCTCCCCACTCTCTCCCCAGATTATGGCTGAGAGCCTGCAAATCATGCTCAGTCCTCCTGTGAGGCTCCCCTGAGGAGCTTTGAGTAAAATAGTGCCCAGCATAAAATCACGACACCGGTTTACATCCTGGTAAGCCATGACCTTATCTGGGGTAGTGGTCCCCATCCCACAGGAGGTTTCAGTGCATGTTGGAAGGTCACCCCTCCTACCTCTCCTGGGAAGGCTAAGCACTGAGAAGTCAACTGTCCATGTTACATATTACCTGGGACAAAACTGAACAGTTCAGCAGCTTTTTCACTGACCAGCGATTCAGAGGGAATTCCTAAGGTTGGAAGCAGGCTGGGCCATATCCTGGTCTCAGGTGCACTGCTGCTTCTCCATCCATTACACTAAATACAGGTGCCAGAACTCCAAAGCAAAAGCAACAGGCTCAGTGCAGGTTGCTTTCCAAAACAGAGGTTTCCCAGCAGTGCAGATGTACTGCTGATATTGCTCAAACTCATCTTCTATCCGGTGTCAACAACCACCTGAACCACTGCCTCATTGACCAAGGTCCCTGGCCCCGAGAAACACCACTGAGCTGGCCCTCACTCACTTGAGCCTTGTTCCTTTCCTTGCATCATCTACCTGCCCTCTCTTTCTCATGCCAGGAATTTCTTGTGGGAGGTGGACAGGGACCTTCTCTGAGCAATAGCTTCATGGAGAGTGTGGGTTTAGGGTGGCAGGCAAGATGATACAGGCAAGTTTCTGGAGCTGTGGAACAGGCAAAAGCAGGACTCTAGGAGATAGGACTACACCATAAATGTCTCATGGCTTCAGTAGAGCAAGGAAAAGCATTAGAAGGAAACTTAACCACCCCTTCTAAAGCATTTTAAAATACTGTGTATAAACAAAGAGGTTCTCAGCAGTGTAAAACCATGCACTCAGTGTAACTTCAGCGAAGATCCAAGGATCATAGACAGTGTTTGCTTTCTCTAGCTGCTGATTGTTACAGCTTGGGATGCCTTTCACCTGGATATTGCTCCACGCAAAAATTTCCCCAGAGTTGTGCTTACACAGGTGAGCTTTTCCTTGTAGTGTTGGCACTCCACTGGTGGGGAAAAAATCCCAACCAAACCCACTACCTCCTTCCCTCACACACCCTAAAATCCCCTGCCTAGAGAAGAATGAGTCCTATTCTGCTTATTTCCAAGCACACCAGAGTCTGTTCATACTTCTCAACCCCTCAACAGCTCCCACCATCCCTACAGGAGTACTTGCTGCTCCCCCAGATCTCCATGGCTTGGGCATGAACCGTGGTGCACAGCTGAGGGAAGGGAGACCTCCTGCAGATGGAAAGCAGCTCTCTAGAAGGAAAAGTGAAAAATAAACCACTGGCAGCCACTTTGCTCTTGGTGGTGTCTTCCCTCTGAGGTGGAAGGAAAACTGGCCCAGCACCAACCCTGAGAGCTGCTTCTTGAAGGAAAATGTTGAGGGATCTCTGTCAGAGGGCGCCTGTCAATATTGCATTTTAACAGTTACCAGGGGGAATTAGGGAAGAAAGCTTTAAACCACCAAGGCACTGTGGTATATAGAAAGGCTGTATATGATGGAGGGTTGTGATGGCCAAGATCAGGGAAGACTTTCTTACTCTTAGAGCTATGTAGCAGAACACGCAGTGGGACCGGAGGATGGAGATGTATGGATAAGCGTAGATAGGCCCCATATGCATCATGTCTGTCTGCCATCTCAGAAACCATCTCACCTTAGCATGGCTGGGGCCAAGTCTCTCCAGTATGACCATGTTATAACAGATCTACTCCTAATCTTAATCACTTCAACATCCAAATGCTTACAGCTATGGAGTGCTAGAACTGCAAAATGCAAGTCCCTGAGACTGCCTGCGTGATACGGAGCCTGACCCTGGTTGAGTCTGAAGACAAGCCAGGCTGAACCACTGGAGAGCATGCTGTGCTCATCTGGGTGCCAAGGCAGTTGCACCCGCTGTTGCTGGGGAAGTAGGACCATGACGAGGATATCACTACAGAGCTGTAAATTGACATTTGAGTTAAAATAGAGCAATTTCCAGCTGCAGAGCACCTGACATTTAATATATCTTCTGTCTACATTATAAATGTCAGAGTTGACTTACACTTGGTTGGTTCCCAACAAAGGCAAAGCAGAATGGGTCTGTCTGCTCAAAAGCAGGTTGGTGGCTGCTCCATGATGCCTGGATGCCACTGCTAATAGAGTGCCCCCAACCCAGCTTGAGATGCCAGCTCCAGCAAGTCCTTTCTGCTTCTGTCTAATTTGGGCTTATTTCCCACAGCTGAGCTTCAGTGAAGCACACACTGGGAGATGTTGTTGGGTCCCAGTCAACTGCTGGGGTTTTAAAAGAAACTGCTGTTGTGTAAAATGTACCTAGAGGGTGTGATACTCAGCTTTGGATCTCAATGGGAATTTTTAACTCGAGCATTAGGTAGGCAAACTGATTTGCCATGGCTAGTTGCACTTTTCTTCCCTGCTGAGGTTAAAATGTGATATTTATCGTGTAAACAGAGGTGGATGTTAAATGATAGATGCTCGCCTCCTAATACAATTTTCTCAACTCTGACAAATCAAAGGACCCATGTTCCAATTTACACTAAACAAACATGTCCAACCATATCTCTCCCCTATTGCTGCCAAAATCATCAATAACCAAGTACCAGAAGCCGAGGGACTCTAGAGGAATACATACCTTTAGAAAATACAGCACTCTATTAACTTCTTATGAACAGATGACACACCAAAAAAAGCCTGTGCTATGCTAGTAGCAAAAATTAACACAGCACATTGCCCACCTGCCCATATTTTCTGTCAGTGACATGCTTCTCCACCACCATAAAGAAATGATCTTCCTGGCTCATTTCCCTGCCTGTTTGTCACAGGGATGAGTAGGTCAGACAACTTTCTGGAGGCCAGAGCATTGCACAAGATAGACCCGCTTCCTCCCTCCAGCTCCTGGAAATTTTGCAACAGCATCCAGGACATTGTGATCCTACCAGGGATGAAACAACAGCACAGCCCAGAAGGAACTGGAGCTTTACAGGTAGATTTGCAGTTATACACAAGATGCACACACCTTCTGCAGTCCCCACCTTTCTCTAGAAAATCTGCAGCCTCTCCCAGCCAGTCTTAGGGTCATCCATCCATACTCACCTGAGCGACACTTTAGGTCCTTGTGCCGCTTTACAAAGCAACACTCATTCATACAGTGGGATATTCTTATTTCTTCCCCAAAGCACCACTTTTATCTGATCACAAGACAGAAGTTCAGTCATTTCACACACATTGTATATGTATCATACTATTTTGAAGCAGAAACCCCAGCAATTCCCTCAAACCATATGCAACCAAGTTTATCCCAGATGCAGCTGTCTTGGGCTCACACCCAACCCAAAAGAGCAGGCAAACATTGGCACAGCTGTAACAGCAAATGAAACCTGGCAGGCAGATCCCGGGCTCCCTCTTCTCCATCAGTTCAGCTCTGTGGCACAGCAGATCCGTGGCTCTTCCAGCCTCCCAGTTTTCTGCCACCCCTCTTCTTGTCCCCAGCCTCTCTATGCTGAGTGTCGGTACAGACCTGGCAGCAAAGCAGAGCTGGGTGCAGGGCTCCAGCCCCTCCTGGAGAAAGAGAATTAGGAAGATGTGAGCCCTGGAAAACCCCTGTGGTGACACCCCTGGGGTGTGAGCGGGCAGAGGCTGGCTCCTGGCTCCTGCAGGGACAGCAGCCTGGCTGCCAATGTCCCCTGTCCCTGGGATCACTGCAAAAGGTAAGAGGCAAACAGGAAAACACCCAGACTCACCAGCCTGGGGGAGGGCAGGAGCCCGTGGCGTGGGTGCCGTCAGCCGGCCTCCAACTGCAGGCTGCAGGTGCTGGCTCCAGCCGTGGGTGCACACGTGGGAGGTGCTGTGGGGGCATGGGGGCAGTACCCGTGGGTGCCACAGGCCTTGGTACTGTGGGATACAGTCACGGCAGCACAAGGGGAGTGGGAAGAGGATGCCAGGGTGTCAGGTCATTACCAGTCCTGCTGCCCTGGCTTCATGTGAGCTGCTGTTGCACTCTGACACTTGCCTCCCTGCTGTCCTGCACACTCACACACACAAGCACACTGTGCCCCACATGTCCTTGGATGTGGACAATGGACAAAACTATAAAGATAGGCACACGTGGAGGCATTCTTAGAAACAGTAATAGTGTCAGCAAAATCTCCTGGGATTAGGAGCTGTGACAATGTAAGGTGAGGTCAATGTTCCAGTGACATTACAGCCTTTGGGTGTAAGGAGGAAGAGGGGAGACATTTCCAGGCCTGCTCCTTGAACCTAACACAAACAGCTCACTACAGGGGGCACTGGCTAACTCCTATCCATCACCTAAAAAGAAAAAAAAATACTAAAAATCTATTTTCCATTTGAGAATGAAGTGAGTGTAGTCACCAGTTACCCAAAGGGAGCATTCATTGATACTCACCTGGAACATATAAAACGAATATATTAGCTTTGCAAGGCAGCTGCACTGAAACTCATTCAGAGAATGCCAGTGATGTGGGATAACATGCCCTCAGCATCGCTGGGGCTGTAGCATATCTGCGCCGGTGTGTTGTGTGGCCCCTAGCAGTTCCTTGTCCCAAGACTCTCAAAAGCTCGCAGCAAGCAGGGACACAAATGGCTCCTCTTCAGCTGATGCTTCTTGGCTTTACCAGGTGCTGTTGCGTGGATGTCTGCTAGAGGAGAATTTAGCCCTGGAAAAATCTGACTTGCTTCTGGTCCACCTCCTGTGGACTCAGTTTCTCTCCTCTGGGACAGCAAAACTAAGCTTCATTTTGTTCATGGGAAGCCTTGAGCCAGAACTGATACTTCTGGCTTTCACATACTCTCTAGCACCCATAGAGCATTCCGCTTTGGAACTTTTTATGTTGCATTTTGATGTCTGCCACGAGGCACAGTGTTTGTAGGGCCAAGGAAGATGGAAAAGTTGAAGGGATGGCCCATGTTCAGAGGAGGAGTTGATGGCTGTGCAGGACTGCTTTGCCAGTGCATGGGAAGGTGTTTCCTTTCCCTAGAAGACCAGTGGCAGCAGCCTGAGGCCAAGAATGGCCACCAGAACACTAGAATAAAAAGAAATTGCATGTGTGATCTCATCCAAATTATAGAAAGGTCTAGGACAACTCTCTGTGGATCAACTCTCTGTGGTAAGTCCCAAATCCTAGCTCTAACCTTCCCTGCGGAGAGTTGTCCCGTGGAGTTGTGTGCTGCAGAGTTGGCTACAGGGAGTTGGCCCTTTCCATCATAGAAGGGTGACCCAAGAGCTTAACCAAACACTAGAGCATTACCAAGGAAAAGATGCTGCTGTATGAATGGAATATTGCTGATTAGCAAAACTGCACTTTGATTAAATCCTCTGGCTATGCAGAAGGATTAAAAATAGAGTTAAGATAGCAAAGGCTCACTCCACTTTGGAGTGGCTAAAGCATGCTGAAAGGAATTACCTGAAACCTGGAGAGGGTCCAAAAGGAGATGAGAGACGAGGAGAAGGAGGAAGAGAAAGAGGAGGAGAAGGAGGAAGAGAAAGAGAAGGAGGAGAAGGAGGAGAGCATGCATGGTCAGTGACAGCAGAGAGAGAGCAGTCAGGTCCTACTTCCTCGTCATAGGGGAAAACTGGGACAAAATTAGATCATATCACTTTGTGGCCCAGCCTTCCTTTTGGTGTCGGGGAAGAGGAGCATTGCTTTGGTGTGGACCTGATGGCCACACCTGTCTTTTGGGAGAGGGGCAGGCATGGGGAGGGAGCCAGTGGCACATGAGGCAGGCTGGGTGTTGGGAGCAGCAGCCAGTGGGTTTCTCAGGGAGATGGTTTAGTAAGTAGACAGGTACGGTCAGGCTCGATCTGAAAGGTCTTTTCTAACCAGATGATTCTATGATACTATGACAAGCCCCCTGTCACTATGCAGTCAGGTGAAGAGTGGGGTGACAACCCACCATCCCAAGTGCACCAGAGAGGTTACCAACCCAATAAGGGGTGTGGTGGGTGCCTGGCAGGGAATGAAATCCTTCTTCAAGGGAATGAGGGCAAGTCCCTTCCTCTGACGCCATAGAAACACCTTTGTGCCTCTGGGGTTTCCTTTATTCTTGTTATATCATAGAAAATAGATATTTGCAGTCATAGTCCTAAAATCAGCAAGCGATCTGTGAACAGGATCCCACTGGCCAATATGCTGTGACAGGGAAGAAATATGGCAATACAGTGACTAACCACTGCTTTCCCTTATCCCAGAGCCTCCTCACACCACTGAGCACTGGGGTAATGCCTGGCAAAACTGCCCCACGTGATGCAATTCCAGAGGGTGCTAAGCCGTGCATGTGGACAAACCAAAGAAAGGATTATTTTTAAGAGAGCTCAGGGTCTGTGTGGGACCTCACTTCTCCCTATCATTGCACCACTATGGCTCCATAGCATCTGAGAGGATTAGGTCTTCATTAGGAAAGAGCAGAATCTTTTTTATTCAGAAGCATCTGTGTAACTTGTATTTGACCTGTGTGTGATAGGGAGGTTACTGTGTTTATATAGCAATATACAAAGGCTAGGTTCAACACTACAACACCTTTCTGAGCAAGAAGTTTCTTTGCCCTCCTGGATCTGCCAGTAGCCTAATGTTTCATTTTCTTCACTACCATGATGACACGTACAGTGATGAGATCCCTCAGAAGGCCAATGCAGATTTTCTCTGGAAGGTGATAAGGGACATTTCACAAGTACAGGAGTTTGCAATCTCCTGAAACCATGTTCCTTGTGGAATTCTTCTGTTTCTGAATTTGTTTTGCTGTTGTTTTGAGGAAATAGTTAAGTAGATAAGTGGAGTGCAGAATATAGATTTATCTTTTAATGAATCGTCAGTCTTTCTTAGAAAGGTTACTGCTGTGGCCCTTGCACATAGACAGACGAAGTCTAACGTGTTTCTGTCCAGGTAATTGTCTTTGGTACTTTCCTGTACAGATCACGTTAATCCCTCAAAATCAGGGGAAATCACCAGGAAGTTATGCAAGCCCTTACTTGCAGAGTTTTACTGGGCTCCTGAGCAAGAAATGAAAGGGCAGCTCAGGGCAGCCCAGGGAGGGGGAGAAATAACTCAGAAGGTGCATTTCATCTCCTCTGTTCCCACAGTGACCTCAGCTGGGCTGAGTTCATGGTGGGCACAAGGCTGCAGTTGCCAACTCGCCTCTGTTTCCTTATGGCTGAACATAGGGATAGGAGGATAACTGGGGCTTCGAGCCCTTCTCCAGATCCATCCCCCATCTCAAGAATGTCTTCCCATCAAACAGCTCTCTTGCTAAATATCTTGGCTGGTCCCTGTGGGACATGACCTCCTATTCAGCCTAAATACTGTAGAAGTGACAGTTATCACTGGGGGTTATCAAGTCATCTTACAAAGGCTGGGCTTTCAGGAAACCCACAGTACTGGCTTTCTGCAAATGAAGCCTGAGTCAGTCAAAAAAAAAGTACTCAAAATTGTACATTATGTTTAGCAAACCTGGCCAAGATCGTGAAACTAATTCGCTTGCTGATATTTTAACACTAATGCAAGCACTTCCACCTGCTCCCCTACATTTGCACAAGCTCTGCTATTATTCAACCACAAAACAAAGGTTCATTTGGCTGCAGCAGCAGGAGCGGTGCCACAGGTCAGAGCCACAGCTGGCTCAAGTGAGCGGAGCTGCAGCAAAGTAAACAGAGCTGTGTGGATTTACACTAGCTGGGAGAACTGGCTTGCAATTTGCAGCCTGCCATTGAAATACCATTTAGACTGAAAAAACCCACAATGTTAAATTAAAAATGTGCTGACACCTGCAGCCTTTGGAAGAGACACTGAATGGAGATGCTTCTGACCCCTATAACAAGGTTAAATGTAAGTCTCTTATTGAAGAGATTCCAGCAGAGGCACAAAGGCTGGAGTGCTGCATTTTTATGATGATGATTCATTTTTATGATGATGAGTCATTCCCAGTCAGCAAGCATTCATTGCATTAATGACCAGACAGGGGAAATTTGGTTTAACGGTGACTGATGCTGCAGTTTATCCTTCAAACTGTTCACCACGTGTCGTGGGAAGGCTATACCACTAGATAAAATTCACTTCCACTCTGTACTAAGTCTCCTGAAAGAAAGCTGTGGTTATTAGCTACCACAGTACCTTGCTCCTGTCCCTTTCCAGCAGCAGCATTTTGAGTTATCTATGGCGCAGTGACTGCAGGGAAAGGACCAACTCCTTTTCTCACCACCATGCAGCACAGCTCTATTGTCGCCTCTGCTTGGCCACCCGAGCACTGCAGCAAGCAGCACAGTTAGCTAACAATGAGCAGAAACTCATTAAAAAAAAACCCCACACAGTCACGCTCCACATGAGATGGCCATAAAATTCCTGGACACATTCCTGCTGGCTAGCAATATTGTTTCCCAATTGCCCTGGTGTTGCCAGGGCATGAGCGCTTCCTGGGACAGGAGCACAGTAATCACATTAAATGGTTTCGGCTCTGTGCTGGGCGAGCAGGTGGCCATAGCTCAATAGCCACCAGCAGCACTGGCCCTTGGCACCCACCAGCAGGGTGTATTGATCACAAAATATTCAGTTCCTTTTTTTAACAGATGGTGGCTGATCTTTTTGCTCAAATGGGTACAGTAAAAAGTAAGTAAAAAACAGATGATTTTTTAAATTTATTTATGCAATGCATTCCCCAACAAACAGTCAGTCCTGTGAAAAGATTTTTTTAGAGATGTTGGTTATTTGGCTAATGATATCCCAATCCTTCCCTTACCCCAGAGCCAGCCCTAGGAGAGGAGGCCAGGTTTTCCTCCAAGCATAGGTCATGGCAGAGCCATCATATTTGTTCCTTCCTTGCTCCCAGGAGGATAAAGACCACCTGGTGTGCATTGCTGCCCCTGCCTTCACAGATTAAAAAGCCACATTAATGAAGAGAAGGAATAATTTTCCCTTGAATTACTTCTCCCTTGAGAAGGAGCAGCGATACATGCAGGTTTTTTGCTTTAAGTTATGGTTGGACAGGTTTTTTTCACTGTTCTCCATCTCTGTTTCATGCAGGGGTAAATCATGGGATAAGTCTGCTCTGGAGCATCTCCATGCTCATCTGAAGCTGGCTCAGGCATGTGTGCTGTCCTGCATTACACTAACAGAGGTACCTGCACAGCTGACAGCATCCCTGCCCTGGCACACACACTGCACCCACACAAGTCCTGCACATGCCAGTCATAGGGCACTTTACGCTGGCAGGTGGTTGCTGCCCAGGAGCTGGTTCTCCACGTAGTTTAGGGCATGCATCTGCCTAAAAGGTCTGCAAAGGCCTGACAGTTAATTTCTAACAGAGAGGCACTTGTTCCTCTGGAGAAGCACATCTGTGTACGCTGAGGTGAGGGAAGGCATGGCGCAGAGGGAGACAGGCATTTCCCAGAGGTGCCTTGTGAAGAGCAGTTCCATAGCCAATTTGGAGATCATTTCAGCCTGCCCCATGGCCTGGTTTTGCTCGAAATATCATCTCTTCACCCATCAAGAGCATTATGGCAACAAGCCGGAAACAGCCACGGGGAGATAGTATTGCCTGTATCTGACACATCTCCCCTCTGCACATATCCGTTGGAGGAGATGTCCGGGGCTCCCCTCTGCAAAACGCCCATTTTCAGCTCACTTTCTCTCAGCACACGTCTTTGGTCTTGTAAACATCAGTGGTGAGGAACTCCATGCCACCAAGATGATGCCACTGACACTTCCCCAGCATATGCAGGGGCAGGAATTTCTGTGTTTCACTTTTACACCCCTTCGTGAGACAAAAAAAAAAACCCCAACAAACAAATAAATCCTTTGCAGAGATTGTTCAGTTCTTCAAGATATTCTGCTCCTTAAAATAATGGGTTGGGACTGAAAGCCTCAATCCTTCAAAGGTTTCCTAGGTGATCTTGGCATGTTGCACAAACCCATCCAAAATTGCAGTTAAAAATCAAAAAGGTTAGTTTCTACCTAGCCACTGAGGTGCCCAGCCTAACCTGCCATAGCAGGGGCATGAGTGCACACCCAGCACGGCCCACAGCAGCTGGATGCTTTGCTCCTGCCAGCCTTCAGCCACGTTGCACCTGCAAGGGGCGTTGGGCTGGCAGTGCTCCTTGGAGTCATGCGTGCCTCTGAGCTCCCAACTCACGGCCCCCACGTGGCCTCTAGCTCACCACACTCAAGGAAACCTCAGACAGTTGGCCACACTATCAGACAAAGCCTTACAGAGCAGCAAGCATTTCCTTGGCCTGAAGCATTTCAAGCTTTCATCACCCTCTTCCCAGGACAGGGCCCTACAGAGCAGGCTGTTGCTTTTGCCATGTGTGTGGGGCACTCTTCTCCTAACGTTGTGTCACATGATTTCCTTGGCCCCACAGGCAAGTAAACAGGATCTCCTACTCTGCAAGCTGTGGGTGAGGACTCTGTCCTGGGAGAGACTTGAATTCTGGCATTTGCTTCAAACTTTATATTCAGCAGAGTGACAGGAGTCTGAGATGTCGTGGAGCTGTTTATGCACACCCAGACCAGCCTGCAAGGCACTGCCCTGGAAAACAGGCAGTACAGTTGGTGACTTTTTGAGGATGCAACCAAATCCTTGTCATTCATTCCCTTTATTATTGTTGTAACATGTCAATGCCACCACCAGTGAGTTAAATGCAAGCAGGCAAAAATATGGTTTACAAGAAGTTCAGTTCTACCTGGCCTGTCTTAAAGTGTGTCCTCTAAATGCCTGTTGGGCTGCACATATACCTCCAGGATTTAGGAAGAGGGAGAATGTATGAGACTCGGGATTCCAAGCTCAGACGTATTCTTCACAGGAGCGCATCTTCTGGCCCACTCCGGCATGCCCTGAAAGCAGATCTCCTCCAGAAGACACTAAGCATGGCCATACACCTCCAGGGCTGAGAAGGAGCTAGGCAGCACTCACTTGGATCACTTTTTGGGTTGAGTGCACTAAAAGACCCTGTTCTCCACCACTATGGAGGAAGATTAAGATGAGCTTCATGGAGGTCTGCACCACCTGTGCACAGCCAGGAGAAGAACCCACTCAACAGTCTCTCTACACTATTTCTCCAGGTTGTCTAAGGGGGATTAGGTACTTGTTTGTTGTCATGGTTTACAAAAGGGTATGGCTACTTGCATCTTTCAAAAAGAAGGATTATCTTGAGCTAAGTACATCTAAAAGAGCACTTCAGACATATTTTGAGTGAGGATTTAAAGATGCTGTCTGAAGATCTCACTTAAACCAAGTGGAGTTACAAGAGCTATATACTAATAAAAAGTAAAATATTATGAGGAAAACAAAAGCCTGTGAAGACAACACAGTGGAAAAGCACCAAAGACCCCTCTGTAATTTGATGCTAATGTCATGCTAACACTAATTAGCGAGTGGAAAATACTGTAAACTTTCTACTCCCTTGCAGTACACAGAAGTTGAAATCCATGTCAGATTCTATTAAGAAATTAAACCAGCATTTTTTCCAGAGAGACAATACGCCTTAGAGATACAAGTTTCAGGACTTATCAAACTCCACATGAATGCATATGACTGAGTATGTTTCATTGTCATTTGTTCCACCCAATGACATAAGAGCAAGACAACACCAAAAAAACCCCCAAACAACAAAACCCGCTCCCTGCTTATGTCTAAGGTTAGAGGTGCAGTGACCATCACAACTCGAGTTTAGCACCCAAAAGGGTGTTGCACATCTGTACTGCAGGAGAACAGTCAGTGGGTTTTGTCCCCTCTCCCTATAGCATGGCAGCACCCCTGGTTGAGCAAGGGATACCCAGAGGATGTCTGTCTACAGTGCCCAGTTCTTCTCCTCTTACCTTGGGGGGGAAAATGTGAGACAGACAAACCACAGTCCCATCTCAATCAGGTAGCAAAACTGAAAGGTTATATTTACAAAGTACATCCAATCAAACTAGATCCATCAGTACCAAAGAGCCAAAAGCCATTAAATTATAGGATCTCCAAAAAAACCCACCCCAATCCCCTCAAACCTGTGTAGGCAGCAGACGGTTTGTACTCTCAATGATCCAAGAAGAGCCACAGTATCAGGCAGGAAGGGCTTCTGGAAACAACTACAGCATCACCACATTGTTATTCATTCTCCCAGTGTTTAAAGTGTTGAAAACCTGACAGGTTTGCATTGTTCTCCTTTGGCAGTATGTTTCTTAAATAAAAATAATATTTGGCTTTAGCTTTTCCTCCACTGAATCCAACCACATCAGAGAGCATTTTATACCCACATTTTTATCAGCAGATCTCCCAATACAGAAAGAAGCAGAGATGTTTTATGCTCAGAAACCAATTTCACTGACAGTATTGCCAGAAGAAAGAAAGATCAAAGATCCCCTAATGGTACAGAAGAAGTGAGCTGTCCAAATGCCCCCTCTAACCTCCCAGGAATTTGCACTAAATTGCTCGGTAAGGCTGGGAGAAGAGGGCTCTCCATATGCTGGGAAGAACATTCTCAAAAATGCACCCATTCAGAAGAAAAGCCAGATCATGGGGGAATGGAGATCTTGTATTCTGAGAAGAAAAACTGAAAAATAACTTTCTGTTAATTTAGCTAAAATAATGAAAACTATGTACTCACTCTCTCACCCATGCAACCCACAGCTTCCTGGCCCTGCACATCACGCAGGGTCCAACTTTGCCTGTGTTATTAAGGAAATCTTTCAGAACCAGCACTAGCCCCATTTTTTTTCTCTTTTCTTCTTGTAAAGAAGCTGCATATTTTACAGTAAGGCACTAATAAGCTTTTCTCTAGAAGGAGCCGCACGTATCTTCCTACTCTGCTATTTTTCCCCTTGAGCAAATACCAGATGTGAGCAGTACGAGCAAATTGCCACCCTTCAGAAACCTCTGAGATCCTTTGTGTTTCTGGTCCACTGACCCACAGTGGGGTGAGAGGGCCAGGGCTGCCCCTGCATTTTTTTCTGGTCAGGTGTCTACACTCCTGCAGCCTTTGCATGGATTTGCACTGTCCTGAGCACCTCACTTCTCCTTACCACAGTTTTGCGTGGTTTTAATTACATTAGAAAGAGTAAATTTTCTTGCAAGTTGGTGTAAAGAAGGTCAGACTTTGCAAATTTCGCCAAGGGTACAGCCCAAACTTTTGCAGCTGCTCCTGAAATACCTTCCCAATCAGCAGCAGAGGAGCCGACAAGGGAGTGAAGCAGGTCTCATCACCCCACCTTGACAGCTTGGCTAGCACAAAACCTAGCTTGCCATCATCCCAACAAGGGTCTGCACAACAGAAACATGCAGCGCCTGCTCTCCAGCATCTGTCCTGCCCTCCTCTGCCCTGGGTGAATGTTGAGTGCAGCCCAACATCTGGCCATCCTGGCACCCCACAAAGGTGTCCATTGGCACCTCTCACACCACTGTTCCTGGTTCCTCTTTCCTGCAATTTGAAAGTGGCGAGTAAGGAAACCGTCTGCTGCTCAATCCTTCTGCAGGTCAAGGAGGAAAGGTTTTCTGTAGTCGTAAACCAAACCAGACATCAAAGGCAAGTGTGGGCCAAATCACCCATATTTTCTTCAACAGAAGTGATTCCACAGGGCCCTGTATGTTACACAGCTGCCTGGGATGTGTAACAACTTGCTTGTAGCTTTATAAACTGAAGGGAGAGATCGTTCCTTGGTTAGCACATGAGGTGAGTATGCATAGGATATCTTTCTTCTCTGATCACAACCAAGCAGAAGGAATGAAATATTGCAGATTAGGAACAGAAAGTACCGAGAAGTCAGCCTAGGAGTGGTTTTACTCTACCTGGAACCAAAGTTTTCTGTCAGGTTCCTTTGTTTTAACACACACATGTCATGGGAGAAAAAGCAAAAGGGTAAGGGCTGACTCAGAGGACATGAATATCAGACTGAGTACTTGGCATCTGAAATGCCTTGAAGCAAAGGTACAAGCTGTGTTACATTTCTTCCAGGAAACTCTGACCAGCTCCTACATGCAAATAGCCATAAATGGTCAGTCCCATTTAACCCAATATCTTGAGTGGCCAAAGCACCTATTTAGGAAAAGCTGCTAAGAGACTTGTGTCAAGCTAGGCAGCCTTTGGCACAGCCCCTCAGCTACTGACAGTCACGGACGCAGCAGGCGCACCTACACAGCACCACATACTGTTAGACAATTCCATATGTCTTGCTGAAATTAAAGACAATAGTGACCTATGTGAATTAATAATTATAACGATCAAGGCATTTTCCTAACCCAAAATACACAGGGAAAAACAAAACCAGCAGTAGCATTGAATAAGCATAACTCTGGTTGGAAATTTCTGCTTTGCCAAGGCACTGAGCCCATTTGTTCAGTGTTGCGCAGATACTGGACTGGAAATGCACTGAAGATGAGAAGACCTTGACTACGGACTTTTCTGCTACTGTTGCAGCTGGTGCTCAGTTCAGATCCATCCTACACAGCATCTCACACTGAGGCCATCCCTGCTGTAGGGCACCATCCGCTGTGCATTAATGTGGCTGCCACCCCATTTGTTCTCTGGTCTGGAGGAGAAACACATGCTTGCAGAGGCTTGAGCAGCAAGTGCCTGTTCAACTGGTGGACAAGAAATCTCAGTCTTACCTAATACCACTAAATAATTATGCTCCCTTTCAAATAAAATCAGCTCTTGTTTGATACCTACCAGGAGTTAGTGCTGCAGACTGCGTGACTGCAGACAGCAATGTGCAGGGGTCTGGAGCAGGCCGTGCTGGTCTGGGGAAAAGGAGCTGGCCTGTACACAGGGAGCTTAATTAGACTTGCTGTGGTCTGAAGTAATGCAAATTCAATTAAAGAGCACTTAAATCCTTACCTCAGAGCATGGTCTGCAACACAAAGGCGAGGAGGAAAGCAGTGAGACAAAGCTTAACACGCAGAGTCTACTCTTGGGCTGCTCCGTTCTTCAAGGCAACTCCTTGTCTTCCTTATCTATATCAGCATTGTGTGTTTACTGCAACTTCATCGCGGCAGAGACCTCATCTCTCACTTACCTAGAAAACATCTCACAGAGTTTAAGCCTGATGTAATTAGGGACAATGATTACAATAATTAATCAATTTTGAAGTTATCATCCATCTTCAGTACATTTAATGAATGATAGAGACAAGGCCTCTCAGAAGTGCCAGAGGCTGCAGCTCCACCTAATGACATTGCTAAAAGTAAACTTCAAATGCATGCTGGAAGAGAGTAATTGCAGTAGATATTCTGCCAGTTCTCCAGTCAAATTTTATTGTCAATCCATCTGGGGACGTGAGCCCAAGGATAATGAAAGAGGCAGAGCTGGAGAATGTATCAGCTAATGGCTCATGTGGCTACCAGTCAAAGGCAGTGATGGGGATAGGAATATTGAAGCATAGTCCAAGAGTTTCGTATCAGTCCACTGAAATAAGGAATAATAATAATCTTGATGATTCACCATATCTATGCTGCCAGCCTTAAAACACAGCCCCTCAGTGTATTGTCCTATTTTTTTGTGTGTGCATACATGAAAGAAAGGGAGACAGATTTGTATCAGATGTGTGAGTTCAGCAGAAAGTTCAGGAGGAGGAACCAGCTCTCTAAAGTTCAGAAGATCAGCTGACAATTGTGATCATGAATGGCACACCCACACAATCTGATGGGTTTCTAAGAGGTCTGAGACGTTTTTATTCTACACCATTAGCCTCTAGACTGGCAAGAAAACAAGAATCTGCTTGTCCTACCATCCCTGAAGAAGCAAACTGTTGAACAATAAAAGCTCTGTCCTGCTTTCACCATCTATAAAATTTCTATCTGTAAGAAATTCTGGTAAATCCAAGTCAAAACCATTTATGTGGGGAGCAGAAACATCGCAACTCCACAATGCCTGCTGGCCATACGTGGATGCTGTGGATCAGGTGCTGACCCTGACATGCTCCCCACTGCACTCACCAGCCCTGCTCACCAGGGCTGCTGCTTGCTCAGGTCCCTCTCTTTGTGCTCCTACTTTTCTCCTAGGGGTTTGTATGTATATTTGTACACATACACACATTCTAAATGTGCACATGTGGACATTTCCTCCACACACCACATATTTTTGTTACTTTAGGCATTTCTTTTCCTCCTAGGCAAACAAGCCTTCCCAGTTTTTTAATTCCCTCTCACTCAAAACAATAGGCTAGACATGGAGTGAAACTGTCCCTCCTTAAATCAGGCTGCCACAAATTCCTCTTGCTTTGAACAAGAGACTGTTGCTGAAGTCATAATTTCCATTGTTTCTCCGTCAACAAGCAAGGCTGAAGCCGATGCTTCTTCTCAATTGGGGCTGAATAAGCAATCTCTGCTGCCTGTAGTGTGCTTGTTGCCTGCAATAAGCCATACTCAGTTGTAGTCCAGGGGTAAAAAACATCACAAGCAAATGGTGACGTGACTTTAATCATAATGTTTGTAGAAGAGTGGGACTTCATTATTGAGATGTTTTAACTAACTAATCTACTCTTGCTTTTACTTTTCTGCTGAACCTATGCCTTCCTATCATGGAAAAGCCACTGTCCTCAGAGAATGGGTTGCCATCAAATGAGAAGCTGATAGCTAAAAAATCCAGACAAAACCACTTTGGAATACCCAAACTTATTATGGGAGAGCAGTTCTTTCATTGAAATCCCAAATTGCTCCAAAACACATGGGTTTTTATAAAGCCATAGTGGCAGAAGCACCAGCACTGTCAATACATTTGAGGTCTGCTAGCTTCCCAGCAAGTCATCCCAGGCAGCAGTGTGCTGCCTCAGGGTTCAGCCTGCAACATCTCTTTCAGATACATCCTGACCCAGCAAAGTCCAGGGACTCCTTGTTGCTAATTCCTGTCAGTCATCTAAGCCCAAATCCTTTGTTGCACACAAATGAAGATGCTCAAGTGCGAGATGCCAAATGCTCCATCTTGCTAAGGTGAGGTCCATGTGTGAAGCAGCAAGTCTGTTTTATTTATAAAATTGTATATAGTTGTAACAAACATTTTCCCCAAGCAGTGTCATTACTTGACCATGCCATAATGCAATGGCTAACAGATATACCATTTTTAAGCCTATTTTATTTATTCTACACTAGGAAATGGAAAATGTGGATTCCTGTTGTTCAACTCTTGTTCCAGATATAGTACATTATTCCTTTTGTTTGGAAAGTTTCATTTCCAAACACCATCCGTTACTCAAACTGTATTAATGCAACAAATTTACCATCCAAATAGTTTCCAGTAGGTCTCACCAAGAGGATGTTTTTTTCTGGTGTTATGACTAGCTACACTCACGTCAAAAACCTCCACTTGGCATCACCTTTTAACTCAAATGCTTTTAAAAAAATAAGTGGGATTCTTGCCTCTTCAGGAGTTTCAGCCGCCAAAGATTTGTTACCCGTGAGCCTCACAGGAATGCTCAAGACAGCAAGGACCACTGGAAACTGCTCAAAAATTTTAGTACTTTAGCCTAGGGTACATTATCTGAACTAAAACCATTTGGTTTGAGTATTGCAGAGTATTGCAGGCTGAGTCCCCAGCTGCCCGACCCTGTCCTACACCACCTCAACAGCAGCTTGACTTCTCTGGGAGGCTTTCCTCTGTGGTACATGGATGGGGAAAAAAACCCTGATTTGAGATTCCGCCCTGGGTGAGTGTTTGGGAAGTACCACACCACCTCGAACGCACAGGATAGATCAGGCTGCCCTCGGAGCCATGTGTCATGGGATGCCTGTGGCCACTTTGCTTCCAGTTCTGGCTGCAGGCAGCTCTCACCAGCTTGGGCACCACGGTTCCTCTCTAAGGTTTAGTACCACCACCATCATGCAACTAGAGGCAGGCAGCCCTTTGATTGTCTTTGCCCCCTCTAGCAAAGTTGGTCTTTAATATCTTTAGCTTTTCTCATCCTTCACAAAATGTAATAGTGCTTTGGATGGCAAATTAATTAAACACGTTGACAGCCGTGATTTAATTGTTGGAGATAAGATAACCTCTAGAAAGAAGTCAAAGAGAAAAGCGTACCTTCAAGTAAAGCTTTCTAGGACAAAACAGTAGCATGAAACCAAAGTTTTTGTTTACTCTGTCGCACCTGATTTCATCTCGTCGCTACTTCTCAACTTCAAAATTAACCACAGAAGAGAAAAATGTTCCCATGGTTTGTTCTCTTTTGAATCTCATCCAAAAAGTCACGCACATGACTACATCAATAGGTGTTCATGATCTGAATGCTGCTACATCACACTAGTGAACATCAAATCATCAAAATTGCTTAGCAGTAACAAGAAACAAAACTCAAGTTGACCCAGTTCCTCTCATAAAAAAAATTGATAGTACAAGTACCTACATAGCATATGGAGAAATAACAAGGATATCAAGCCCTTCATTTTTAATTAAAGGTGCAACATCCAAACCCTCAAGTGGGACTGGGGTCCCCTTTGACAAGGTGCCCTGTGAATACAGCCCCTTTGCCAACACCCAGCCAACAAAATCAGTGATGCTCCCCATTATCTGATGCCCCACGAGACACTCTGCTCATGCATGAGTCCCTCCCCTCTGCAAAATATGTCCCTGGTGAACAAGGGCTGCCCAGACCTTCCCCTCTTCCTGTTGTAGCAGCATAGTCTCAGCAGAGGTAGCTTGGTCTCTGCAAGACTGGGTACACTGACAGTCGCTGAAGGGCAAATTTATGGCCACAGAAACTTGTTCTGCCTCCACCTCCTCTCCAGTACACACAGGACTTCAGATGGGAAGGGGTCAAGAGGCACTGCCAGGACTTCCAGTCACTGATGCTTGCGGGGAGCACCTAATGCCAGTCAGCTGTGTCAAACCAAAGCTTATTTTTCTTTCAAGGTGGGTCAGAATTTACTTACCTGCCCAAATAGCAAACAGCCAACAAAGCAAGTTGCAGTCAGCACAAGACAAGTACAAATTATTGGGGTTTCTTTTCAGCTAAAAAGAGGAAAGAGTGCTTCCCCCCAACCCTCCCAACTCCACCCAGAGCAAAGCAAACACAAAAGCTTCTGTTCAGTCTTCAAAGTAAAAATCCCCCGGCATTTCGGTTTGTTTAACAATATGCTGTTAACTGAGTTTAAAACTGTGGAAATGTGTTGATTTGGTGCACAAGGATTCCAAGCCTCTGTATACCACCATTTCTGGTTGCACATGTACAGGGACATTTTTTCTGCTGCATTTTCTGTAATAACAAATAATTACAAAGAAAAGGAAAAAGAAACAAAGATATGGGACAATTCCCATTAAGGTGCTCTCAGTACCCTCCTTCGCATGGCAGTCAGGACATTGTAGCCAGAGATGAAAGCGAAAGGACATAAATTCTGTGGCTTTAACTCTGACTCTTTGAAGTGCTAAGAAACAAAGGAAATGGAATTTCCCTGGTTGGAAAAATCTTTGGGTGAAATATTTTTTTCACTACACTTTTAATAGTCATAGAATTGGATTGCACCAGTGGGAAGGGCAGAGAGTAGCACTTTGCAGCTCCAAATCTGCAAATTATAATTAAAAGGCTTTCAGAGCAGTCAAGTTCATCTTTCACTACCAGCAGAACTTTTATCAGCAGCTGTAAGTGTGGCTTCTGCTTGTGAGAACTTGATGCCTGCTGGGTGACAAGTGTTAACTGGGGAATCTGAATCTGCCAGGGGCCTGGCAAAGAGTACTGACTCTTCCCCTTCCTCCCACCTCCCCAAGGGGAAAGTTATGTGCTTGCTTAGAAGGTAATGGAAAAAGAAAATTTGTGAGCAGCTGTTTGAGCTTGGTATCCATCTGCTGTATGATGTTGAGCCTGCTTTAAGACGCACAAAATGGGTGTCTGATTTGCTAATAAAGGAAATGATCACAAAAGGCTGGATGCTCACACACTTGCAGGTTTGAACCTCATCCAAACAAAAAGGCTAGTCTAAGCTGGAGCCAGCTCATTGTGGCACCAAGACAGCTAATGTGGACATGATTCAACAGTAGATGAGCTCAGGTATTTAAGGCAGTTGGTATTCTGGTGTGTTTGTGGGCCTTTGGTAATATCATGAAACACTATGAGGTTGGACAGACTGGGACACAGAGCTTGGAAAGAAATTGGACCTCTGTGAACAGACCTTGTACATGCATCAAAAAGTCATGCTATGTTTTCTACCAAATCCTTTAAAATCATTTTAAAACTTCATCACTGCAAAATATAATTTTTACCTGTAATAGAGGTCTCTAAACCAATTGTTCCACAAGAAGCAGGATGAAGGAAACTTGCTTTCTTGTGGATCTCCCACTCTACAGCTGGATGGTTTTGGTGCTTGAAAAAAACCCATAAAATGGCAGAGGTGTTTCAGAAAGGCAAGACGTTTCTTGTGTGCCTTTCCCTCCCTCATTTTCCTTCCCAACTCCGCATCGATTTTCTGATCTTTGATAAATGAAAGGCCTCTTTATTCCTTTGTTCTCATTAGAGGCACTAGCAGGTACCTCTCCTGCATCCAGCTCTTTATCATCTTCTCATGAAGTCCCACATACCTAACCAGACAGCAAGTTTACCTGCAATATAAGCTCTCTAACATGGTTTCTGTCTGAAGCCCTCTTTGTGGAGTTTGCCTGTGGACTTGGTACAGTTTTTGCTGCACCATCTGGCAGCGTGTAATCAAATGGAGCACAGGGAAATTGAGATGTTTAGAAGCAAAATAGCTAGCATCTGCCGGCAGCAAGCAGCCTCATAGCCAGCCAAGCCGTGGTGTCATCGGCAGAATCTGCCACCTCCAGATCCAGGCCCGGTGATTTTGCAATGTCAGCTGAGGAAGCATTTGCTTTTACAACAACTGGTGACTGTGCTGCTGTTCAGATTGACTAATGGTAGCAAAACGGCAACCTTCTCACATCCCCTTCACCCTAGGTGATAGGTGACAGCTCTGCTGGCATGTCCTTGGGCTATAATAAGTTACTCTGCGGGTAACAAAGTAAATGCATCTCTTGAGTGCATTTCCTTCTCTGCTAGCAATCAGTATCTATTTAGATGCACAAGAAATTCTTTGTGGCTCAGCTGGCCAAGTGAAGGCACCTACTGCCAAGGAAATGAACAGCACGGATGTCCACTGCCTACACCATTGTCCCTACTGCTCACCACCACTTTGTGCCATCCAGCCCACAGAGGTGTCACAACTTCTCAGGGTTTAGATCCATCCTCATCTGCCCTAAGGTATAAGAAATTATTTCCAGTAGGACTTCAATAGCTTTCTTTAATAGCTCTGAAAGCTTCCTCCATGCCAGGGATCTCAGAGCCAAGCTGTAGACCAAGGTTGTTTCTACTGACACCTCGTTCATGCTCAATGACGACTTCTTTCTGGCCTCATCAGGGTCTTCTCTCACATGCCTGGGTGTCTGGTCCTCTCTGCTCACACAGCTTTTAACCTGAGCAGTCATTCTTCCCTCCTCCTCATAGCCCACAAGTCTGTCACAGCCCTCAGCAACTCTGGTACCTGATAAGCAATGTACCCCTAAAACAATACAGTAGCACCTCACTTCTACATTGACATTCTTAGATGTGGAAACTGGGCTATGTATGAAATGAGTCCCAAAATGTCTCTGCCAAGACATTGGATGTACACGGGAGGCAAGGGCAGAGAGATCAAGTACTGAGCAGTACTATTATCCAAACGCATTTTGGAAACATTTGTGAATAGAAGGAAGTTACAGGACATGTGGATATTTTAATACATTTCTGTGCTCTATGGAGAGGAAAGATTGGTTATTATTTACTACTAACGAGCACAATACTCCCCTGAAATGGTGCTAGCTCCTTCCCTGTGTGGTTCCACAGGCTGACAAAGCATGGAAAGTTCTTGTTAAATGCCTCTCCCACACAACACAATTTGGCTGAGAGATTAACAGGATAATGTACTGCAGCTTCTTGTTAATCTCATGTAAAAATTTTGACTGCTAAACCACTCTCCTTAATCAGCAGTGAGCCATTAGAACCGCTCCTCAGTGAGTACATGCTGGAACACCATACCAGGCTCAAGAAGCTTTTTGACCTACCTACAGCAGCTATAATATAGCAGCACTAGTCTATAATTAAGGTTGTGTCAAAGTTTCCATTCTGTAACGCTGCCCGGAAAGTAGAGAGTATGCAGAGCTGAAAGTACCTAGGAAACTCATGGTTACTTATCAAATTGTTTGGGACTTCTGTTTAATATTTTTCAAAAATATGTTTTAAAAGAAATATGTCTGAGACTTCAAACTGAGTACCTAGCCATGACTCACCCCAATGGATTCAAGACCTTACTGGCAGGTACAACAAACCCATGTCCCTTCTTAAAGATTTCCAACAGCACAAACAACATGATTATTTTAATAAGCCCAAAGTTTTTCATCTCACCTTTCCTCCAGATTTAAGGCAACAGAAGTCTTTACTCACACTGCTAGTCCTCCAGAGTAATTAGGTTAGTTTTCCCTGCTTAACTGTGAGCACGCTCCATCTAAGTGGACTTCCTTATCATGCAGCAACACTGGTCCTTCAGATGGGCTCAGCTATATAGCACAGAACGTGCATGTACATGTACCTGCTATCAGACTAAATTGTGTGTTCTCCTTAAAGCATAAAAAAAGTTCCCAGAAAATGCTAAATTCTTAGCTTTAAAAATAATTCAAGAAAATATATTTTCTTAAAGCTCGTACTTTTAAAAATAGTAATATAGTTGTGCTTGGCTGAACCTTGTAACACAGAGATCCTTATCAGCAACACCATGACTGGTATGGCCATCAGACCTGTCCACTTGCTTCCAGTAGTGTAGGAAGGTCAGTGAAATACCGATGTGCAACTGGAGAATCAGTAAGCAGAGGCTTACTCTTTGTAAACCACAAAAATTAGGAAGAGAGTAGGGAGTTAAGAGCTACCTTGTGCTGCATGAGCAACCTGGTGATGCAGAGCAAGTGTTTTGGGAGAAGAAGATGAAGTGCCAGTGGCACAAGTTCAGCTGCTGGATCAGAGCTGTTATTACAAAGGGAATCAGTGCGGCAGTCCTTACAGCAGTCATATTGCCAGTGGGGATGAAGAACATGGAGGACTGCTGTGACCACAGCGAGGATGCATATGTGAGGGTGCTGAGAAGTGGTGGGAGAGGGAATCTGAGCCAAGGTTGTCCTGGTGCCCATGTCAAACTCCCCCATTTTTATTATTTTCTATATACAGACTCATCTCCATCTCAGGAATGTCTTTTGCCTCTCCTTTTCCTGATGAATTCATGCAGGCCTGGCATAAGCCATGGAGCCACAGCAGGCCTCACACTCCAAGCTGAATGGTGACCCTTATGTGACCAAGAAAAACAACTGCAGTTGCTGCTGGCCATCCCAGTTAGGACACAGGCAGAAGTGAGAGTGTGACAAACGTTCCAGGCATGGTCTGGTGAGGCCATTTTCTCATGAGGAACCACAGACCAGACAGGGGGACAGTGCGCTTGCAGTGCTCACCCCTTTCCCCACATACGTGCCTTGCAGCTCTTGAAGTCTCTTGGATCTAGTCATCGATCAGGTCAGAGATCATACAACCATCTCAAGCACAGCAGGAAACCAGCAAAAGGTCCTAGTGACAGTTGCTCTGTGTTCATGCTTCCTCCCATTTTCTTAATTCCAGATCAGTTCACGTGCTCCTAGGAATTTTCTGTCCTCCCTCTGCCTCTAACCACCTTTCCCATCACAGTATGCTCCCTCTCTTTCCTGTCTCAGTCTGACTGCTCTTTACTCTTCCTTAAAATCTCAACATAGGAAATTTCATGAAAAAAAAACACCAAAACAAAAAAACATCTGGAGCAATGGTCTTCAGCATGCAAACTCTCCTCTTGAAAGCCTTTTCCATTTCTTTGAATGAAATCTTGTCTGTGGCTGAGGAAATATAAGATTGTTTGGCCTTTAGAATAACTCCAGTACATTTAAGAAGTACATCTTAGGAAAGCTTGGGCAGCTACCTAGTTTTAGACAGAGCCACCTTACACAGATTGGAAAAGAAATTACAGGCAAGATTTGATCTTTCTTTCTTTCCTTCTTTCTTTTCTCAAGAAGTAAAACTCCTTCCAAGTGTCCATCATCACAGACAAGCTCATTTGCTTTCACCAGAATACTGCATGTTATAACATAGAATAGTTTTGACCTTCAGTATTAGAACAAAGAAGCTCTCACAAGAGCTATATTCATATGTATATTCCTTTTGCATACTCTCCCTCCTTTGAATGAGGTACAGAGTACACACAAAGCATCTACAAGATACTTTAGAGAAATAATTACTTGGCTGAACAAAATTTTTCTTGCAGCCTTTAGAGTCCACTGGCTGCTTCTGCAATTCTCAAGAGACCAGAAATGGTATTTTTAGAAACATTTGAACAGGATGTAAGATACCAGAGGGACACTGAGTAGGTACTAACAAACATTGAAAAATCTGTCACTTTCTAGAGTTATAAATGCAATCAAAATCTCCACACATTTGTTCTCGTAAAGTGCCAGCTGACTTCTGATTTGTTTTTCCTTAAAGAGCAGGGGATCAACCAAAACAGGAGTGAGTCCCCGTGGCCTATGACACTGAAGTGCTTCAGCACCCTGAACCCTTTCAGTCACTGGGGAGTACACCCAGCACCTCAGCTGTTTCAAGCCACATCAGGCCAGTGTGACTAAACTCCATTTCAAAGAGTGGGCAAAAGAGGTACCAAGGGCTGTGCAACTGCTTTTTATGCCAAGCCATATATTTCCCCAGCTCAAATAACGTCAATAAATTGCATCCTTACTTAACTTAGAACCACAGAATTGTTTAGGTTGGAAAAGACCTTTAAGATCATTCAGGTCCAATCATAAAACCAACCCTGCCAAGTCCAACTAAACCATGTCCCTTAGCACTAAATCTACACATCCGCTGCCTTTTAAATACCTTCAGGGATGGTGACTCAACCACTTGTGCAGCTTGTTCCAATTCTTACCATAATAAAGGTTCAATCTAACATGATTCAGTTCCAATACTGGAAAAGGCAAAAAATATTTCATGCTGCTGTTAGAGGCACTTTATGTAGGTGGTCCTCTTTGTATTAGCCTGACCAACTCATATTAAGAAATGGTTTTGGACGAACTTGTCTGTTTAAGTTAAATGTGCCCTATGAATTAGCACCACTTTATATAGTGGCTGCAAATATATGAGCATCTGAACTCCACCTTTAATATCTGTTAAGCAGCCAGTTTTCACTGTGCATGTCCTATATGAAGTGGTTTTAAGAATAGAAGTTGACAAAAATACTTTGAAATTTTTCTCATAATACTTTAAACATCTAATGGCTATGTAACACCAGCAGATTTTACTGTCATTTACGTGGCACAAAGTTAGGCCTAGTAGAGTGAAAAATAATGTGACACAAACACACCTACATCCCAGATAGATTCTATTCTCTGGCATAAAATCATACCCCGCTTTTAACAGGTAGCTTCAATGCTGGTTGCACCTGCTTTGAGCTGGTGTGCTAAACCATGAAAGCTAGAGTAAGACTAGTTTGAAAAGGTATGATATAATAACACTACTTGCAAAACTACAAGCATTAACCACCACTGCAAGCCTGCAATGCATGCCAGCATCTTATTACTTGCCTTTCCTGTTATGTAAGCATTGCAGTCATGACTTCTTTGCAGAGATGAAAAGCTTCTCTCTACTGAATCACTACACCCCAGCATAAACAGCCCACATACAAAATGCTTTTTCATTTGGATTGACCCAAGGTTACAGTATGCATGCTCACTTGCATAAAGGGATTCCCAGACAGAGATGCACAATGCTCCTCAAATATTGGAAATAACCTTGCTGTGAAATACTGGATACACAGTCCAATGTGCTTTTTAGAGGTTATGAATCACAAACTGCACAAATAGATACAAAAGTCTTCAAAACCTGTACTGCATCCTTGTGGCCTTCTAACAAGTTGAGATGTGAAACTAACTGCTAGCTATGCTCCAGTAGTTAATTTGCTCTGAAAATGAAGATTTCTTGGCAGACTGAATCTAACATTTTACATATGTTAACCTTTTCTCATGAATGTCAAATAAGAGGTCAAATTTTCTAGATTGAGCTAAAGTGGAATGTTTTCTAACTTCTCAGCTATCTTTGTCCAAGAAACTACATTTTCTGAAAGTTAATTGCATGTTTTTCAGACAGTGTTTCTCTCTAGAAGTGGTAACAAGGGGCACTGATATGCAGAAGGGCCATCACTTGTACTTATATCTAAAGTAACCAAGGCCATCCTCAAGCTCATAGAATGCCGTAAGTTTGGGGCAAAAAAGGGTTGCATCTGCAGGAAGATGCAGACAGGTCAGGTGACCTCAAACTGAACAACAGAGTATTCCATCCCATATGCATCATACTCAGCATAAAACTGAGGTATCATAAGGGTCAAGCTCTCTTCTTTGATCTTTTTACCCTGATCCGAGATCCATGTATTCCTTAATCCTCTTCCTGAGTCCAGCCCCGGACCTTTTCCTCATGCCTGCTCTGCAGCACCTATGGTAACGTAGTCATCAAGGGGGGAGTTATTTTATGTTTGTATATATTTTTATTATTTTCTTATTAATAGTATTTCTTTATTATTATTATTATTGTTGTTGTTCCATCAAAATTTTTTTAGTTTTATTTTCCAGCCCACAAGTGTCTTTCTCTCATTTCCCTTTCCCTGGGGGGTGGGATTGAGTCCACAACTGTTTGCATTTAGCTGCCAGCCAGGCTGGGCTGGGGCTAAACTCTGACAGTGGTATTAATGAAATTAAGAAGAGTACCTCGTGCCACATTGCAACTGGCTGCTAAAATTGTTTATGATTACCTATAAAAAGTATTTTGCTACAAGATTTCCTATATACCACAGATATGTTTCAAATCAACTATATTCAAAGGCATCAAAGACCAGGAATACTGCACTTGCATAATCTCATAGTGGAATTATTTCTTTTCCACCATCTACTGTTGCAATGGGAGCCTTAGCTGGGGGTTGAGGTTTGAGTTTTTATTTTTATTCAGTAACAAGTAATGACATTACTTGATATTTAGCTCCACCTATGGGAACCTCCACGTACCTCTTTCAATTCACTAAAATTCAACAATTTAGCTATTATTTAAAGCTGTAATCATACGAGTCTCCCCCACCCCCCACCTCTAAAGAAAAAAAGCAGATGCCCAATTCTGTTAAGAACTGCATTGAAGTTAGGATGTAAGTTATTATCCAAACCATACAGTACACAATTTGGTTAATGGAAAGGAGAAGAATGAGAGAAAAGGGGGGGAAGCAACCTAGACAACTGCATCTTAGAAGTGAAACAATACAAAAGATTCAAGATCTCTTTTTAGAGCATATACAAGATTACTTCCTTATTCTCCAAGGCATTCCCAATGATTGACTCTTAAAGTCATGAGAAAGTCAGACCATTTTATTTAATCATCCTGACAAATGAGAGACGCTGTAAGGAAACAACACTAAGATGACTTCACCAAGATCTATTTAAAAGCCTGTCAGGTTTTAAACATGCATTTTAAAGCCTTAGAAGAACTATTACAGAAAAAGTTGAAAAGGTCTTAAGAATCAGGGGACATAAGTGCATGACGTAAGGGAGAGGGGAAAGTAACAATAGGATTTTGGTAGAGACCTGGCAGTACAACCTTTCAA
Organism: Dromococcyx pavoninus; assembly: GCA_033558185.1. NCBI lineage: Eukaryota > Metazoa > Chordata > Aves > Cuculiformes > Neomorphidae > Dromococcyx > Dromococcyx pavoninus. Next base: position 332,817 of record JAUMJL010000595.1, read on the forward strand.
TCACTGAAATGCACATATGGAGAGAGCTCAAAGGGGAGGCTCCAGAATATACCTAAACCTAGCAGAATCCCTAAGCACCCCCAAAACCACACCACATTCCCACAAAAGACATTTGGTTCAAGTAATGGTAATGTCTACCTGAATGACACTTAAAAGACCCCTTTAGCTTTTCCTCTTTAGCGCTTTGATACTGCAGTAACTCCAAATATTCAATCAGTCAAGAGACAAAATGCTCAGTGGCACAAAACCACTCAAAAGACAGATATATTTTCTACGTCTTCCACTGCAGTACCTCAGTAAAAGCTATTTTGTAAAACCTTTAACTCAAATAGTGAGGCTCCAGATAGGAAACTAAACAAAATGGATTTGGAAACAGTGGAGTTGTGAGCAAAACAGACAACCCACTGAAATCTAAAGTATGAAATGCAAGTAGTCTGAGATGAGGAGTCTACCCTAGCTAATAAGAAAAACAAGTTCAAAAGTAATTAAGAGGTGATGCATATTGAAAAAGAGATAAAAGTCAAACTCCTGCCAGTGCTATAGGGCTCTCTGCTTGCTTCAAAGACATTTCCTTGTCTTTGAATGAGCTTCTCTTCACGGGACTCAGGAAGTGGTAGAGTAGGACAGACACCATAAAAATTTCCAGATATTTGGACAAAGGCAGAAAGCAGTCAGCATTGCACTCGCGAGTCTGGCCTACAGAAGTACTAAAGGTATTACAATCCAGTCTATGAGATAGAGAACTGACTATGGCTTGGCCAGAGTTACAGATGCACAGCATCAGAACACAGGGCAATGGGCACCAGCAAAATAAAGGATAAGAATGTATAAATGACATGTAACACACGTAGGAGTCATGTAACAGAGTAAACAGAAAATGAGATAAAATTTCATTAGGATTAATAAAGGATATGACACTTTGGGCATTAGGTGAATACAGGAAAAGTTCTTAGCTGGACTCACAGTTTTCATTCAAGCAGGCTGTGGTAGTAATGAAACTGCAAACAAAATTAATTCCTGGTGCAACTTCAATGGCAAGAACCCCCCACCCCAACAAATTCAGACTCTATGAAAATGATGGAGACTACGAAGTGCAAGCTATAAATACATAATTGCTCCAAATATGAAAGTCATTATTGACAGATTCCAGACCTTGTGGCAAGAGCAGCACAAGAGTGAAGACTGCTGAAAAATTTCTGGTCAGTGCTCTCCCCATGCTGCAAGCATACGTGACCTTCGCAAAACCATTGTAAAGCATGGGATGAAGTTCTGAAGCCACTGACACTGAGCTGTGCCCATCCTTGGATAAGAGAAAAAGTGATTTCAGAAAGAAGACTGAAGAAATGCTTGTAAACCTCAGAGGCTTTCGGGAACATGGAATAACATCTTATGGAAGAAGGGCAGGGGTGGGAGCAGGAAGCAACAATAGGAAGAACTGGAGCTTCTTGAGCTGGTCTTTGAGAGGCAGAAAGTCCAAAACAGAGCAAGTGATACAATTGCCAGAAGTGACATAATGCCACTTGGAGCCTCAGTCTCTTCCTCCACTTGTTCAGCCTTTCATACTTAAACTCCCATGATTTTATTTCTTTTCATACCTCACGTACCACAGTAAAAAACAACTGCCAGTTGTCATCTCAGCAAGATCACAGAGATACTATAACTTTAGCTACATATATACAGACCAGGTAAGTGACAGAAAGTTTCAAGTGTGACAGCCTCTATTTTATCAATGGAAATTTCATCAGCGAATATAAATACAGCCCTGCCAGATCCATCCTGTCACCTGCTCATCAATCTAGTCACCTTTGTGCTCTTGCTTTATTTACTGTACAGTATCTTGGGGGATGTCTTATCTTTGTTACTACTGGGTTTGTTTTCTTCTTTTTAGAAATCCAAATATGAATTATTAAAAGCTTTAAGCAGGTATAATTTTCTGTAAAATGTTTCTGAAGTGTGTTGGGAGAAGTGGTGCAACAACTGAACCCAAGAGCCAGTAAGTGAATTTCTGAACTTACTGTATGCCTCAATTAAAGGTCTACCCCTTGCTATCATTTTGTATGTTTGGAACTGGGAGAGAATTAGGACATACCAGAACAAGCAAGTAAGCTTTATAGATATAAATCACAATTTCAAGTTTAAGAACTTCTCTTTCCCAAGACATTCTTTCTAGTGTGACAAAGCAAAACTTGACTAGGCAGGTGGTTACGCCTAGGGCAAAATCCATGCTGTAACTGTTAAAACGATAGGAGAGGGAGTTGCTGGAGTTCATTCCTTCCCCACCCTTGACAAGTCTGAACTACACAAGAACAACTACTACTACACTTCTCCAATATTTCAAATATCAAAGTTACTACACTTGTTGTTGCTCTGAAAAACAAAATCCTGGTTAGAAATAAACGCTGGTCTTAGTTGTTGTTGAACTCACCTTGGTAATAAGTAAGGTCCTTAATGTAGTAGTGCATGCATAAACACATAATCGAACAAAAGGAACATGTATCACTAAGCCAGCAACAAGTCTTGCAAAATGACAAATGCTAGTGATTCCTTACAGATTTATGGAAATTTGTACATGTTATCCTTATGCAAAAGGCAAATAAACATGAGCAATACTTCCAAAAAGAAAAAAAAATTAGGTTTTCCATGCAAAGCAGAATGCCTCAGCTGGAATTCCTCACTTTCTATCTCGTTAGACCACTTAAAGACCAAGTTATTTCTCTTACTCTGTGTAGGAATTCCCTTGGATGGGCTCGCTATTTCAAAACACTTCTGCATATAGAACAATTTCTTACAAATATCAATATTTCCCAGTCGTAAGTATTAAGAAGAAAGTTCAGCATTAATATCAATAACTCCTTTATGCTGTAAAGGATTTCTATCCCTATTGAGAGTGCAACCTTCAATGCATTTTTGCATTGCATGTTTTGCAATACAACGACTTATAGTTACTAGGAAAAGCCATTTAAATGCTGACATATTTTCATATTCCAAGAGCTTTAAAAATAGAATTATTCATTTGTAGAATAAGGGTATTATGAATGCACAGGGATGACTATAGAATAGTAAGATTCTGATACCTTTATTAGGAAGCATGTCAACTTCAGGCACAGAAGAATCAGATTTTAACTGGAGTGTTCTGGACTGTAATTTATTTATTACATTGATTCTCATACTTCGAATGAGATCATGCAAGTCTCCCAAGTAGAAGGCTGAAAAGCTTTTCTCTGAACAAATTCATTTGGTTGGTAAGAATGTGACGTGGGACAATATTCTTGCCTTTTTCAAATCAAAACTGTTTGGAAGCTTAAAGTTCACATTTGTGGCGCAAAATCTTTAACTAGTTTCATGCATAAATACCACGACATTTACTAGAAGACAATAAAATATTTTAATTTAAATACGCCTCATACTATACAACTGTATAAAATACTAACTAAGCATTCATTTGGACATTTGAAAAAACCCCAAACAAACAGAAAAAGCAAGCAGCACACTTTAGTAGTGATAACAGAAGGTGGCACAAGCCAGGATGTACAACCAGAAACACAGGCAAGTTACTGTCTCACAAATCTTTGTTTACAATCACCATCAGAAGTGAAAACACACTGTAGCCATGCCAAGACTTCCATGGTTTCTAGTGCCCACCTTACTAGGCAGATGTTAGTGTACTAAAATGATGAAAACCAGATTGGTATTGAACATTCTTTTCTTTTTAATGGAAAGGTAGCACTGTTTCTTAGGATTGCTAGGAAACAAGACATCAACTACCTGGGTTTCCAATGCAGAACTAATACTTTGATTGGTAATCATGGAAAGATGGAAAAAAAAAACCAAAACAGAACAGGAATTATTCCAACAACGTTAAATTGAATGAAGTCAATCACAAGTCCAGCAATAAATTGAGAAACATGGAAAAAATCTTGGAAAGTCTTAAAGGCAGTTGTGGTCAACCTACAAAGTTTATTTCTTGTGTTAAGAAGCTGTACATGTATCGGGCTGATTGTTATACTTCAGTAACAAAAAATAATCTTATCTACCCCTGGGTCCATAAAACACACCTTCAGCAATACACAATAGTAACTCTTCTTAACACTTAACATGAAGAGAATGCCACTTCAGTTAGGTCTGAGACAGACACCAAATACCAGTGTTTGTTTCAATTCAAAGGGCATATCAAATCAAAAAAGGATTATAACTCCAAGTCTTATTGAAGTTCAACATATCCCTGCTCCCTGTAGTCACAGGATATCAATTTCTATTTTGGTTTGTATAATGACACGCCTTCAATAACACCACGTTTATACTACACCACAGCTTGGAATGGCTTCGTTATACATCTTAATTTTTAAAATACAAGTTATTTCTTTAAAAAACAAGGTGTGAACATGGGGATTTAAATAAATGTTTTACTTCAAATGGCACAGAATGGATCTCTTTATATGAACTCCAGCTACAAAACTCATTCTCAGACCAACTGTGGCAAAAGCAAACCAACAGACAACCATGATTTGACTTCTAAAAGAATGTTGAGAAGCTTCAAACATCACCTTTCTAAAACTGTAAATGATATTTACCCATAGATATCAGTACTATTTTTTAAGAAAACTACTGAAACCTACTTCAAAGTGAGAATCTCCATTTTAAAAAACAAGTAATAAAATACACACCTGTAATCTTTATTCCTCTAAACTTGTATGCCATGAGCTACTGTCTTTAAACACTAACGTATAAAAACCCCTAAAGCTTCTCCCACATATACCCATTACTTAAATATGCATTATTACTTGGCATTAAGCATTTCTAAATACCAGGTTATTTTGTAAGTAAATCTAAGAAAGTTTATATTCATGGACATACAAAGCCAGTAGAAAAAGATACATGTGTGCAGCTTGTAAAACAGTTCACATCAGGAATGAAAGAGGAAAAGGCACTCCATCTCTTTGTTGTTCTACACACTGTGTGCAAATTTTAACTCACTGTTAAACCCTTGCTCAGAACAATGTAGATTCCCATACTGAGTAGAGTTCATGCCTCTCTGTTACCATTATTTTCACTCAAAAATTATCTAGCTTTATTGATACATTTAAGAGTACTTTTTTTCCAAATGAGAAAGTCAAAGCTACAGAAGAAATTTTACTGAAGATATAAATTATTTAAACTTAAATAATTTAAAATCAACTTATTTAAGGAACTTCCCTATTGCACATTTTTCCATTACTTTGCCAGATAAAACCCTATATAGGCATTTAAGAGGTTAAAATTTTAAAAGCACGTTACATAGTACCAAAATATGGTGCTGAAGATATTGTATGCCTGCTTCAAAATGAGTGCCAATAAAAACAAATATAAATATATATGTATGTACATATCTAACAGTAAGGTCTGGGATGTTGAGATAATAAATATTTTAAACAATTTTCCAGATTTCCAGAAACGAATGAGAAACTATAGAAAATGCAAAGTTACTTTAGAAGACCAAGAATACACATGCACAAAATCTGTTATAAGAAAAAGGTTTACAATTCCCATACTTTAATCTTTAAAACCACCTCTGTTATCGCTATGTACTCCACAAAATGACTAGCCTATTAGAGGATTTATGTGATCAGTACGAAGGAAGCTTCCCCCAGCTGCTTTATAATGGAACATCCTACAATACCCCCAAAAAATAATCCTAGTTTGTCCTGTTATGTATCAAAATGTCTTCTGCTTATCTTTCATTCCCAGTGATCTGGGAATACACTCCTGACATCCATCAACCCGCAGCATCAAAAATAAGGATGAAACTTCCTATATTTTTTCTGACCAAACTTATATTGGAATTTCTCCTGCTGTAACTGCTGCTGTTGCCAACAAACCTGTGACCTGCTGTTTCCACAGTAAATGTCTCCCTTGCATATGTCTACTTGTAACCCCTGTAAAAACAACAGCAGTTCAACTTAAATGGGTAGGAGTATATTCTGGCCTTCTTGTCTGAATAATTTTTGGTTTGGGTTTCTTCATTTCTTCTTCCACATCGTTTTCCTGGTCACTTTCACACACATGGACGACAACACTAGGAGTAGTGTCAGTTGCAGCATGTAGCTCATACTTCTCTCCTGAAAGTTAAAATATAAGCAAAACTTGTTAAAAAGGATCTACTCTCTAGAAAACTATGAAAGAAATTACTAAAAAGAAAGGAATACGTTAAAATGTGTAAAGTGGTATACCGATGCCAAAAGCCTGACGCCACAATGCGTTAGATGGTGCAAGTGAGTGCATTGCCAACACTGACATTTACCATCCAGAAGTATTTAGGTTCTGTGTTCAAAGCAACATAGCTCAGTAGCTCTCTTGAAAGGAAGTTTACATAAATTAACCTAGGCAGTCAAGAAAGCATTCTACATGAGCAGTCATAGCTCTTCTTGGTGGGTCTTTGACATTTTAAAGTGTACAAGACTGTCTATCCACTGTACTATGTTCAGGAAGAACTTTGTTTTCCTGAATGAAGGCAAATCCACAGGAACTTCCTTGCCTTCAAAAGCTTTCAGTGCTAAGAAAGCTGGATGCTGTTCTTCCCACCTCACACGGAGGTGCTCCAGCACTGTTCTGGCATTCTGTGGAGCAGCAGAGCTACACAGCAGGCTTCAAGCATATAAAATGTGAAACACTCTGACATAACACAGTCAGTGTGTAGAAGTGCTAGGATGCAAATTTTAATGACAACTGATCTGAAATCTGCTTTTTTGCATAATATTAAGAATTGCTTTTAAATTTAACCAGTTGTAAAATAATTTTATTCTTACATTAGATCAGGAAAAGAGCAAACTATTTATTTTCACCCCTTCCCTGATCAGGTCCCCTTAATATTTTTCTTGTTACTTTATACTCATTAGCTCTCAGTGGGGACAACAGTCTCCATTAGGAACACTACAGTGACCTGCACATTAGCTGTTCAAAGAGCTAACACCTGTGGCAAGCAGCACACTCTAGTGTGCCAAAACTCTGAAATGGTTTCTGCTCTGTTTCTCCCAGAATTTTAGGGAGGGAAACTGGCACAAAGAGAAGTTTCATACAGGACAAGTCTCTTGCCTCCAGTTCTTCATAAATGCACAAGCCATTGTGCTAGAGAAATCCTTGCTTGCTCCTTGGTACCAAGTCATTAACTCCATGTTCCAATGAACATCAGAGGCAAGAGGCAGAGCTTTATAGGTCTCAACATGCACAACATACATGAAAATTGTCATGAGAAGAGGGATCACAGATCTGCCAACAAGTTTACTGCAAGGCATCTCAATAACAGAACTTTTTAGGGGAAAAAAGTACCCACTTTTACTGCTCAGTAATTCCTTAAATATTTCTTTTAAGACCTACAGGTTTCTTTTTGGTACTGCTAAAACTTAAAAGGGAAGTTTGTAGTAACGAAAGCAGCACCCATGGAGCAAGCTCTCAACTTCCATAAAATCATTAAGTTGTAATGCTATTTATTTATTCATTCCATGTGTTTCATTAAAAACAACGTTTATTCTGACAAGCATAGTCTTATGGGACTTCTGTTTTAAAATATGATTTCAGGAAAATAAAATCTTTGATAAAAATGTTTCGTATGTCAACGGTATTCTTGATGGATGGTTTCAAAGACCTACTATATGCAGGCTCATCTGCTTAGTTTACATATTAATGGCTAAACAAATGATTTGTGGCAGCATTTCATACCTCCACTTCTAACAGTAATATCTTTCCTATAAATTGTTCTCACCATTATATTTCACACACCATTTAAAAGAGGACATTTATTAAAAATTGCAAATAACCTACTCCAAATTTTATGCTAGCATAAGCATAGATTTTTGTGCCACCAACAAAATGCAAGGGGCTGAATTTTCACAGGTAAGAATTCCCTAGAGATTTGTGAGATGCGGGTTGTCTTCCCTAGAATCTTTTGACGTCAAAAGCATACAGTCAGCTGAAAGCTAATGCATGAGGAGCTAAAGTTTTGCCCTACACTCTTTTCTCCCTCCCTTACTGCTGACATAATAAGACATTCCCTAAGCTGGTAGGTAAACAGGTATATAAAAATACTACAGTAAATTGATTCAGACTACAGTTTTTATTCTCTTTGATAGTGCTACTAAAGATGGCCATTTTTTCTCTCCCCTAAACGTAATAGTACATTTGGAATACAGTTGGAAAAAAGTTATATCAAAGTTGCAGATTCTGGGAACTATTATATCCACCAATTTTTATTAAGGAGGTTGTCTTAACTGAGGTATAAAATGAAATCAAGGGATGTGATAAATAATCACTGAACCATGTTTGAAATAGGAGTTCTGTTTAGTGGAACTTTATATGTACTTGGTTTAAAAACACAAATAGCAGGTAGAACCATTCTTCGTATCTGTGGTGCTATGTATTTTTAATAACTAGACCTAAAAACAGTCTATACAGCATGATGAGCTGAAATGACAAATTACAAGATAGCACTAGAAATGACAGGTAAACGTACATTCTTAAAATCGCTTTCAGTTTAGACAACTGGGAAAAAAGATTTAAACCTTTTTCTCCTTCCAGGAGGAAGCTATCTTAAAGTTTCCAATAAATCAATAAATTGCAGCAGATGAAAATTAGAGTCAGCAAGGATTAGCAGAAACTTCTCCTTCTTAACTCCAGAAGAAAATTAGGTTGATACTGATAGATGCCCTCCTACACATACTGCTATCTCAGATGTAGAGGTAATTGTAGCTCAGATCTACACAGCCGTTAGCTGGTTCATTGTCCTAGTCTGAAATGAGACTTCCTCATCTCTTCACGATGTATGTAACTACACAATTGCCTCTTCATTTTTTAGGAATGCTGCTTCTTGAAAATCCTGATGAACAAGCTAATATATTATTGAAGAAAGATTCATGCTTTCTACAAATCACAAACCAGATCACATTGTGGAGGTCTGGGTCCTTCAAGTGATCCTGTGGAATTACTATAAAACTACTGTTTACTAGTACTTTTTGTGATATTACAGATTTAATTGGCAGATAGTAATTAATTTGAATTGTTCTAGAAATTCAGAAAGTTTAAACTCTAGTGTTTCTGCTTCTTCTTACCTGGTCCTAACTTGGAGATAGCATATAAAAGGTCATAGTTAATGACTGGAGTAGCATCTTCTACTTGCTTCCAATCAACAGGTGGAGAGGCAGGAGGTGAAATCAAAAACTGTTTGTCTGGATTTGGTGGTGCCAGATGTGAGCTTCCAATGTGCAAAGTCTGGAAAAAGCATAAAGACCAAAGTTGTTACCCTGTTACTAATGAATCCATCATTCATGAGGAATTTTAAGGTTTGGATAGATGTTATGCTGTAACAAGCACTCAAGGTGGCAGCATGTAACTATAATATTGAAGAGAGCTGTATGAAAGACCCAGTATACAAAATATACACAAGCCACCATGTTCATTAACTCTGATGAAACATGCAATGGAAGTATGCAAATTCGCATCTTCTCATTATGGAGTTTTACAAAAATTTCACCAGAAAATATCTGTCCTTAAAATACTGAAGTAGGAGGAAGCTTGATATGGGCTTTAAGGCCTTATGATAAATGGCATTGAAACTCATTACCACAAGTGAGAGTGGTGAGAATTCTAGAAGGTATATAAATAAACTGGCTCCTCCAGGACTGTCCCTAGGGACATCTGAAACAGACACACATAGATTAATTTTCCCATTAAATTTACGTAGGAAAATACACAGCAGCTATTAAATAGCATCCAGATTACCAGAACCTGAGGATTTCACTTCTGTAGCAGCACACACTAGCCAGCTATAGGGTTATAAAGATGACAATGCTCAAGTACAAATGTGCACTAAACAAATGGTTTGCACTATCGAGAGCAAGATCAACAGATAAGAGCCCTGCATGTGCAGTTCTACAATCTGGATTCCCTTAGATACTACTTGAGCACGCACGTGTATGTATGTGTACTGTTGGCAGAGCACACTTGGCTTCTCCCACCCCATTAAACTCTATCTTTGACTGTGCTGATGACTGTCCTCTACTCCTTTCCCCAAGGTTATCAAGGCAATAGAGAGGGAGACAAAAATGCAAGATATGCAACAGCTTCCAAATACTTATAGCTTTGGAACAACCTGTGATTCTCTAATCAAACTGAAAAATGAACAGTGTTCATTAGCATGACTCCTGATCCGTGGAAGGTAAGTTATACCGTAGTACTTTGTAAGGATTATCACAATAAGATTTACCTGAGCAAAATACAGTTTTATTTCCTTTCCAAGGAACTCTGTCTTGTGCAATTGGATTCTAGCATCTGCTGCAGATAAAGGGTTACTGAAATTTATTCGTACTCTTTTGAAGCTCTTGAAATACTGAAAGGTGATATCTCTGTCATATGTTCTAAACAGTGATTCAAATTTGGCCTGAAAAAAAAGATGAGAGAAAAAAGTGAGTATGTAACACTCCGTATTTTTTTCTAAAGAAATACAGAAATAAATTGCAGTTACTAGTAGGGGCATGCCACCACACTTGAATACTGATGCATTTGTAACATCTTAGATTTAGTGTTCTTCTTCCCTCTTTTTATAACAAATTTGTCTAACCTACCACTTGTTTTCCCTATAGCAGCTTTTTTTCTTCCTTATTAAAAATAGATTATTATCTTTAGTAAGTGTTGGACATGATACTCTGATTTAGTGACATAACAGAAGTAGTAATACTGGTAAAATATTGAAAAGAAATACCTGCCTTGTAAAATTAATATACAAAAGCCTTGAAAAAAGTCTGCCAAGCATACCTTTGTTTAAGCGCGGAATTTTCAAGGAAAACAGCACAACAGTTTTAGTAGAGAAAAATGAAAAAAACATTTGCAAACTAAACGTAATTTTCTTCAGTGACTCAGCATGCATAATAAAGGTCATGAACATCTTTTTTAATAGCTGCTACTTTCATTTAGGAAAATGAACATACTACTACTGAAGTGTAGTTTAATAGCTTCTTCTATTTCTGGAACCAAATTCTAAAAAGCCTCCCACTATTGTCCCTAAAAAATGTTAAGTACTAATACAGCTCCTGAAGGGCCTTTGACACAGTTTCTGTTTTGACTGTGTGGTAAGAGTAGAAACTGGACCAATCTTCATAGATTTAGTTTGCTGTCCTATCTGCACTAAAAGACTTAAGCACCCTTACCAACAGCTGGCTATCTCCATTTAGCACTTGAGGTGTGTGTTCCTAGGGCATCTATGCAAACCTGACTTGGCTACTCCTCATTATAATTTATAAGAAGAGTGCTTCCATTCTTCAGGATGCTAGACCAAAGGAGGAGAAAGAAACAGCAGTTTCTGAAGCTACTATGCTGTTGGCAAAGTTTATCAGGCTCACACTGAGAACACAGTAATCATTCACAAGCCTTATTTCAGTGATGGCAACAGACCAAGTATTCAGATTTCAGACATTTTCAGATTTTTTTTTTCATACAACCTTACTAGAAGTTCAATGCAAAGGCAAAATAAAACCGTATGTAAAATCACATTGCATCATTTCTTCACTGTTATATTTTGAATTAGAAAAATGCAACAAAGATTAAATAAGAAGAGAGCGATCACTCCAGAATTTCATTTTCTTTCCTGAAAAGCTATGCTTCACAAACTTGTTGCAGCTGTGTACAGAACCACTGTATTTCAGAGCTTTCCTGCTGATTCCACTTAAGCTTCTTCAAAATGAGTTCTGAAACAAGACCAGGACCCTCTGCACACAAAGCTTGTATTTGTTAGCCTCCTATATCCCAGACAGAGCTGGATGCCGCCACAAAAAGTAAGCCAAACGCATGCTAAACTGCATTTTGAAGTTCACATTCAACAATTTAACTCAGAGAGTACCTACAAGATCTGTGCAATATATACATTTTTTAAAATGTGTATGATTACAGAGGTCATAAATGTCAGGCTAGCAATATGACACTAAACAAAGTATTATTTTTGTCTTTAAAGTATCTTAGCAGTTAACAATTCACTGTATCAGGACAGGATTACTTATATTAATTCTAATCAGTTAAATGTAAATCTGAGAAGATTTCTTAAAGTTTTAACATTATGCTCTTAAGCACAGAACCCGTCAAAAAAATCCCATGAAAATTATAAAGCATACTATAAATTATGTGAATCTTACTACCAACTTTATAATTTGCTGAAAACACATATGTAAGTGAAGAATACACTATACAATCAAAGAAATATGGAGGTAAAGTTCTGATCATTTTCAAAAACACATAGCTTAAGATCTAATATTGTCCAGAGTTAAAATCATTCATATAGGAGGATAGTATTACAGACATGTAAGACCCAGGACCCTTATATGAAACTGAAATTTTCTTACAAGTCAAAAAACTATCAAGGCATCAGTATTTTAAACAATTAGGAAAAACACCTACATACTTTAGTATTCCAGTAGTTCACAGAAATAAAACACAAAAGATATGCATACCCTGGTTTCTGCTTGATTGAAGACATCGCTATTTGCCACACAGGCAATCAAAGAACTAAAACTGTAGTTAAAATTTCTAAAATGCATTTTGTGCTTTGCCAAAGCAATCCTTGCTGTTCCGCAGAAACCACTGACTTTTAAGGAAGCCGTTGGTCCTGCAGGCAGCGTTTATAAGGGAAACAAGTCCAGCCCCTCAAAAAAAAAAAAAAAAAAAGAAAGGTTTCAGAGCATCCTGTATATGACAGCGCATTCCTGAACAAAGTCCTGCATGCTTTGAGGCAGTCAGGAACAAAATGTAAGCTGCGACTGGAAAGAGGTGACGTCAGCATATTAGTCAGCTTCCCTATGCTAATTACCAGCGCTCGGGAGGATGGAAAAAACAGCTGAGGTTTGCACAGCAGCTGCTTTATCGAGCCTCTTGCAGCATAGTTTCCACTAGTAGTAATTCCATTCAGCACTCAGACAACATGCTCTTCACTGGAATGGGACAACCCATCTTAAGATGGAAAATGTTACTGCTAAAGGACCAAAGTCTAGAGTAATAGGCTGTAATTAGCCAGGAGGAAAATTTCAAGACTTCGGAATGGAAAACAAATCCCTCAGGTCAATAGGTTTTGGTAATTTTGTGGAAAAATACATAGACTGAAATTTAGAGATTAGGAGGACCTGATTTGGGAGAACATTTTCCTTCCCCATTACAAAGCAACTATAAGGATTAATTACTATTCTCACTTCATTAAAAATTCAGTTAAGAGCCTCAGACTGATGGGGATTTTTGGTTTTTGTTTTTGGTCTGTTTTTTTCTTTGCTTGTTTTTTTTGAAAAAAAATCAGAAGCATTTACAATATCATTACCGTTTAAAGTAATTAGTTACATTTAAGCTGACTCTTTTACAAGCTTGCCTATGCAGCTTCAGATCAAAATTTATAATGAAGTCAAAATCATAAGTGCATTTAGTTCATTTTATTACAACATGAGGCTACAACAGAAGCATCATGTTTTATGAAATACTTGCAAACTATAGACAGTCATAAGGTTAAAATCTTATCTCAGAAATATTTAATCATGTATGACTATTCACATGAATAGCCTTCTCTAATTCCATTGGGTCCACTTACTTGCTTAAAGTTAAGGATGCTTATTGAGCCACAGGCTAAAATCCCCATTTAGTGGTCAAACTCTGCTATTGTAGAGTTATCTTTGTGTAAAAGTTAACTTAGCATGAAAGACTACTCAGACCAACTTCCGAGCACCTTTCCTTAGAAGTCCCCACTTAAAAATAAGCTCTGCTCAGGAAAAGAGAAGGTGCTCTGAAAGACAATTCAACAACTGGTGCAGATTCTGTCAGTGAGATCAAACTCAGCTCCGAAAGAAAGTAACAGATAACAAGCTTCCAGTGCTCCAGGAGCACCTTACATACTGGTTGCCTGAAAGACAGAAGGAAACAGCAGCTCCTTTTCTCTCCCTGTGCTCCCTAGAAGATGCGATGCAGTGGCTATCCAGACACTCAGCATTGTTGAGATTTTGACTGGACACGTACGCAGTGAGAACAGGTCTCAGTTTCCAAGTTGTACCCAGAAACACAGATACTTAAGAAGAGGATTCATAAACAGCCATCATGCCATGCACTGAACCACCTGAGCTCACACAGAAAATCATGCCGAGTATGTCTTGAATCCTGCCCTTGCCCTGAAATTAGGTCGTCAAGTGTCTTAAAGACTTTGGAAGTGGAAGTGCCAAGCATGACTCCTTATACTAGTGGTTAGGATGCTCATCTGGAAAACTCGGCCATGAATCACCTGAGCATAAAAGGAAAACAGGCTTTCCAAATCCTAGGTGAATGCTACTGCTACTGATAAGAAAGTAAAGAAGGTCCTCCCTTTAACCTAGTGAGCCTACTGAGTCAGAGTCACTTGGTACATTCTGAGGCAACCGAGGTGACTTCAGCATCTCTGTGGGTGACAGGTAGAAAGAATATTTATTTTGTAGAGATACACTGGGCCTACATAGCAGGCAGTTTGAGCTGCTCAACAGAACACTGCCTTTGGAAACCTAGCTGCAGACCTTTATACAGCTAAGCATGTCAAGGCTTCCTAGCAGTCTAGTGATCGTAGAAGTCTTCAAAAGCTCTATTTTGGACTTCACAGATTAAAGTAGGACAGGTAGATCCTTGGCACTTGCATCCCTTTGAAACTCTAGCCCTACATTTTTAGGCCCAGATCCCATTGAGAGGAAGACATTAAAAATACCTCTGATTGCTGTCCTCAAGGCCACCTACACACAGTACTGAGGCCCAAGGAAAATGACTTTTACTAGTCTTACTACAGCAATCTTTCAGATATACTTTGTCATCTAAAACAGGACCACAGACTGCTGTATTATCGTCAGTTGTAAAAAACCCTCTATTTTTGACACCATTTAAGACCTCACAAAACAATTTTTTCACGCCATATTCTTCAGATTCAAAACAAACATTGAGACTTCTAGTGATACACAATATGTTTTTACTTCATCTGTTTAAAAAGACAAAGAAAAGAAACCAGTCCTAGTCTGTTTCATTTTATCATTATCCTCATCATTTTTTGGTAAGGTTGTGTCATGAGCCACTCTTAAAGAAACAATTCAGGAAAAAAAAAAGATGGTTGCATACTAACACTGCGTTCATAATACAGACTAAACCAAGAACTAGTAGTCTGGGAGAGGGAAACACTTGGAAGGGGTTGAATATCCTTACTGCTATACTTGATTAGAATGAGAATGCAGTCTACTATGTCTCAATTACTGGATTAAACAAACTACAGAAGACGGTTTATTTAATCCTAGAGGATTAATAAATACTACCTAGAAGGTAGCATTTAATCCTAAAACCAGGACTTACTTTCTCAAAATAAAAAATAGTTTTCACTACCCTGGCTTCATTTAATGAAGTGTTATTTAAGGCAGCAGCATTATGTTGAAAGCCCTGAGATCTATTGTAGAAACCAAGAGTCAAAGTTACAAAACCACCATTACAAAATCCTGACAATACTGCAATGTTTGTTCTGTGCTGTTCAGGTCCTGTAACATTTGTGAACCACATGCTAACAAACTGTCTGGAACAAGAACACAGCAAGAGTATCAGAATTTCTGGATTTGATGTTTTGACACTATTAGAGTGTAGTTTTTCTTCTCCCTTCTCTTCAGAGGGTTTGCTACTTTCTGTCTTCTCTTCGAGACTCCCTAGTGACTTACAGAAAGAGAACAAGGGCAAGCAGAACACCTGCTTAAAGATATAACCTGTCATCCAGATACCAAATAATGGCTGATACTGAAGAAAAACAACTTTATCAGTGCAACGGGATGCTGCTGTACTTTAGGTAAAAAAATCAGGAAAACTAAATGGATAAGAACAGTATGGCATAACAATATGGTCAGCCCTGCTTTCTCAGGTTTCACCTTTCCCTTGAAAGGTACAGATTCCAAGGCCCAAGTTTTAAAGTTTTAAAAATTGCAGACAAGATGATTAATGAAGACCTAAAGTATTCTCTAACATTGATAGCACCTGACAGATCCTCCGCTAGTAGCACTTACCAGGCAGAGAAATTTAACAGTGACCATTATTGAGTTGCTTTTGGGGGTGAAAGGAGAAACAAGGAGTCAAATGAACATACGGAATAGTGGGAACACAAAATCACTGAGTGACATAAATAGCTCTATATTTTAATCTCTGCATACAGTAAAATAGGTAAGGCACAGAAGAGGAAGAAATGAGGCCGTAGAACCAGAAAAAAAGGCAAGTCACAAAAATGACTGTTCATTGCTGATAACTACATTAGCAAAGCTAACAATCTGAGGATGAAAATTAACATGAAAATAAACATGTTGGTAATTCTGTAAGTTAATCAAATTATCATCTATGAACTATAAATCAGAATAATATAGTCCATTCTTTTCTCTCATCCCTGGCAGACTTTTACAATTGCCCTTGGAGGGTGCTCTTTACATAATCCCTGTACACCCACTATAAATACCTGCTGATCTTTTGCTATCAACATATAGTTTCTATTCCTGTCTTCATATTAATTATCTTGCCTTAGCCTTTACTTAGGACAGGGATAAACATCTTGAAATTATCTAGAATGAAGAACCATACTTACTGGTTTCATTTTCCTAGTAGTTGAGAAAGTAGAAGGAGGGGGTAAGACAGTAAACAGCTTTCAGAGCTATCCGTGCATGTCTAGAATCAGTAAGCTCTGCTATGTGTGCATTAGCACATACCTGAATTCAAGCGACCTTCTAGCCTGCAGCATTCCATCAGCATAGGAGCAGGGTTGCTGTGTGTCTGCATGAGGCAGGCATGCTGAAGGAGGATGGGAAAATGTTCCTTTCTAGAAGGTAACACTCATCTAGAGCATGGCTTCAGCATGCATTCAGGTAAAAACAAAAAAATTCCCAGAATTCAGACCCACTGAAAAAGTAAGGAAGTTTAATATATGAAGGGAGAAATGAGCACATGTCCTTGACAGTGCACATTTCTGAACTGCATTTAAGAGTGCTCTGTAAACCAACACTGCAGTCAGGAAATTATAACATTCTCGATTATTGGAAAACCTTATTTTCCCAGTCCTTGGGATTCAAGAATTGAGTTGTTCTTCCGCAGAGTTTTGTGTTGCAGGGTGTATTTTGAAATTTACTCAAGCAAGGGAAGTCACATCAGTGCTGGCTGGCTCAATCACAAATAGCTGCACAGTTCTTAGTCTCATTTCACTAGCCAAAAATGAATCACACACACCCCCCCACCAAAAAACTCCCTTTAAAACAAAGATGACTGAAAGGAAATCTGGACATAATTTCTTTTTGCAAGTCAGACAGGATTGGTTATGAAGTAAAGCTAACTGGCAGATCTATCATGCTTGAATACACTTTTCTCTTCAAAATCCTTAACAATCCATAGGGAGACTGGCAACCCTGATGTCTAATCCAGAACACTAGAAAGGATAAATACACCTACCTATGCAGACAGTAACACAGCCCTTAATTTAGCTGTACAAATTTCTCTCATGCCAGGCAAACCCAGATCAGAAATACAGGGAGAAGAGGGAGTCAGAATTATCATAAAACTGAAAATGATAATGAACAGTTTTTTTCTGCATTGTTGTTATGAAAAAAGAGATTTTCAAAGTCATGTACTCATTGATGTTATATTCTACACATTCATCAGATACTACAAGAGAAATAAGCATATACATTGAATTACTATGTCAGTAGATAAATAATCTGCAACAAAACACCTAACATGCAAGAGTCTTTAGTACTATGGAATAAACTCCACAAATAAAACCTACGAATTTTTTTACAGTAAAGAAATCACACAGAGTACAGCAATACAAGTACACAAACTGGTTTTTCAAATTACACAGAGCTATGTGCAGTGTATTAAGACAAGGTAACACCCACACAATGACAAAATGGAAAAAGGGGCATGAAGCATGAAGTTAAGACTGTCATCATCAGCTCCTCTCATTAACTTTGTTTACAATGTGGAACGGCAAACACATGACCATGCACTACTTCATATGCTTACAAGTATTTTAGTCACTGAATTTCCAGTCATTAGACAGAGACAAGAATTTGTGCAGTTTTAACAAAATTTCAGCACCTGATTCCATATAATATGGTATGCAACACACACTACATCAACTTATGTTGAGTACTATACAGGAGCACTATTTGAAAAAAAGTACTAAATGGCTACAAAACTGAACTATTGGACAATATTTTCATATCTAAAGCAACAACTTTTGGGAAATAAAGGTTGAATACTTGTCAGCAGTATTTATCAGAGCACTAGTTCAGCACAATATCATATACTTTGTGAGTTAGAGTAGATGTTTATTGCAGATAAACAGGACTAGTCTCAGTTGACAATAAAAATTAAAGACCACGCATCTGGGGTGCAGTGCCACCTCCATTTTAGAGCTGTTTGGGGAAAATTCTTTTTAGTCATGGCATTCAATCATTTTTCATTTTCCTCTTCCAAACATAAAATAGAGCAGAGAAATGAGTGCCCATTTTCTAAGATACTAAGCAAAACATCTAACATCAAGCAGAAAAGCTATGAAGATTCTGCACCTTTACTAAGATGGTACACACGCTTAAGATGCAAGACTCAAGTATCTTTATATACCTGATCCACTTTAAATACAAAACTATCTACCGGCAACATTTACAGTAGAAAGAGCATATCATGAAACATCAAGTCTTTTTGCAGCAATTGGAAAGGAGAGCTGAAAACGGGAAGGAGAAAAATCTTGGGAGGTGAGTCATAAAAGTTTCCCCCACTCCCACTCCCAAAAAAGAGTTTGGTTTCCAATAATCAAAACAACCTTCAAGAAGATAAGATGCTTCTTAAAAGTGGATGAAAATAACTGAAAAAGACTCTTCAGCAATATTATAGCACAGTCCATTATATGTTGAAGGGGCGGGGGGGAAGAAGCTGGAAGAAAAAAAATAGATCCTCAAAATAAAAGCTGAAGACCAAGATGATAATTTTAACCAAGACAAATGTAAACAAGATCAATCCTATGGCCGGATGCAATTGCAGTGTTGACTATTTATTGCTATTTAAGGCAGAAAGGGGAAAGAAAATGTGTCAGAGATGATATTACAGACTGTAACTTATAGAAACAGTGCACATGCCATGTTAGAAAAGGCCAACTCTAGAAAGGGAATGGCAGGAAATCCTTAAACAACTCTTCCCTTCTAACTTAAACTCGTTGAAGGTGTCTATAAATATAGATATCTATATAAATCCTTTCCTCAAAGTGGAGATTAAAGAAGGGGAAAAACAAGAAAATTCTCCAAGGATCATCTCTATTTATTATCAACCAAAAAAAAGAACACTGGTTCTTAAATCAAAATGTGTTAATAGGCCATTTTTGCATATTATAGAAAAAGAATCTGTAAACTATTTATAGTAGAACTGATGGAAGTGATTTATTAAAAAGAATTCCCCCTTCTCCCCAAGATATAAAGTAATACCTCATAAGCACTGTGTAACTATGAAATAAAGGAAGCATGAGGTATTCTTCCTACCACTATAACTAGAAAAAATCATCAGCAGTCTGACCTTTTCAAGGTTATTTATTTGAATACCAGCGTGGGAAAAAAACCTAGACAGTGATTAACGGAGGGGTGGATTTGCAAGATGAAACAATTTTAAGATAGACAGAAAGGACATGCTAAACACATCAGCTACTAAAACAATTTCAGATAATTATTTCTTGAGTGAAGGGGTACCTTCTGAATATCAAGAACACTTTGTTTTGTGAAGAGGGAACAGCTGTAATGTTATTTATAAATTGGATTCAGCTGAGGGAGAGGTCCAGAGGATAGGGCACATGCTTGCATTGGGATTCATGCATTCTTTAGGCACGTCATACATATTCTGCCACTTACCACAGCTGGAGTGCCGTGCTCTGATGCTGCCTCTGCACATCACCCATGCATTAGGGCGACCTGAGGGGCACTGAGGAAATGTTGGTGTGGGGCTTGTACACTGGTATCTAAAAGATAACATGTTTGAAGACTGAACAGGGACCAAATTTCAGAGAAATGGGCCCTTGTCGTTAACCTAGATATATTTAAATGTTGACAGTGATACAAGTAGAACTATCTTCAGCAGCCGAAACAAGAAGTCATGAGGAATGGGAGTTCTTGCATAAAGACAATCACATCATGACAGCTTACAGGAAAGGATGTAGACAGAGAAAGATATAGGAAGCATGTTCCCCAAATATCTCCTGTGGAAAGAGAGGAAAAGACCCCAGCCAGTGATTCAGCAGTGTGACACAATTCCGTCCCCAAACGGGGAGTATTTAACTCAAACCCATTCAAAGTGAAGCCAGCGTAGTCAAAGCTTCCCAATATCTAGATGTTCCAGTAGCAAGCATACACTTTCAAAATACCTGTCCTTCCATCCTGGAGACAGAAACAGCATCCACAATATAAATGAAAAATGCTAACAGAACACTGAACTTAAATATGGTTTATGACATAAAAATCGCAAGCCAGTAAGTTGGGATTTGTTTTGATAGATACACATGTGAGTACAATGATGAAGACATGATATATTTTGCAAAACAGGAGTTTTAAAAAAACTAAATTTTGAGATGATTGAGCAGGGTTATGATCCAGATTCAAATATTGAAGACTATGTCTATGTTAGACTAAAAGCTTGATGTCAGCATCAATTCTTTTAAATATTGCTTGAGGAAAAAATATTTGTCTGTCTCTCTGGCTTTATGAAATATATGTGAGTCACCACAGCAGGATTAAAAGACAAGTGGTGTTTTTGTCTCAATATTCTTCCATGTGCATTGAAACTTCTCTGAAAAGACCAAAAAAAAGTCAAGATAATTTTATCTCACTTTGTATATTCTAGATAATGAAGGAGGTAATGATAAAAGGTCAGTACTGAGGAGAAAAAGCAGAAGGAATGAATCTGTGTCAGCTTATCTTTATTCCCTACTCAGTCTCTAAATCAAGAGTTACCATTATAAAGCATGAATCATTGCATATTAAAGTTTCAGATAAACCAGTTTAAGAAGTCTAACTACTTTTTCTTTAAGCAACAAAGATTTTGTTTTCAAATCTGTTCTGAAACAGTCAGATAATACTTCAGTAGTTTCCGGACCTATAACCAAGGATCTCTGATGGATATTTCAGATCAACTGCCTAGGCAGAGAGTTCTGAAGTTCTTTAATGCAAGAAAACTCTGAAACTCTGAAGCCAGCTGACATTTCTACTAATGATTTTGGAAGCTACTAGCACACAATCAACCTGTGTTTTGGTGTGATTTGCACCACTACATCTAGGACTTAATTTCAGAGTGCAATGCAACATGACATGTCTATAACATGGTAAGTGAAAATTTCAAAACAAGTGACATCTGATGGTAGAACCCAAAACCAGTAATTCCTATCTGATTGTTCTCGAACAGAACCAGAGCTTTTGAGCTGCAATGTAACTTCCATGATCACACTAGGGAAATCAAACCAGTTTATCGTGGCTAGTTAAACAAAACAATAGTAAACAGGGAAGGCTACAACAGCATTCACTCCTCAGTTCTACCTTTATTTTCTTATTGTAAAGTCCTGAAATGTTTCAATCTAGAGATTCTCAAAAGTAGATGCAGGTTCCTCAAGGGTAATGAAAGTAAAAAAGTCAGCTTGGACCATCACTGCAATAAGCATTTTATTTACTCTCTCAACAGAGCAGCAAGGTGCTATTTTTATTCAAACCAGTGGTCTTGGTGGTCCCTCCTCCCAGAAACTGTTTCTCAGCATTACTCTGATAGACTTTTGTGTATAGTCTTACACCCAAAGATAATACATAGGTGTCACTCTGTGGACTACTACCCCTCACAGATGGATTATAGCTGATTGAACATCTTCAAGAGCTATTATGACTCTTTGATGACATTTGCTGAAGTAGTATACTGGCTTGCCGACACTCCAACTATTTTACAGCAACTTTGGAGTGCTTTCTATTGAATAATGAATGGTCTGGAATAACCAATCAGTCTTTCCTCAAGAGATCTCCAAAACCTGTGAGACAATTTTGTTTACCATTTAGTCAATAATTCTTGAAATTTCCATCCTTCTTCTCCCTTCACTGAAAAATTTCAGCTATTAAAAACATCTGAATCACAACCCAAGCTTTCTCCAATGAACACCAGTTAACTTACTCATTTTCTTGATATTAAAAGTCTTTCACATGACAGAAGAAAAAAAAACTTCCACAGAAGCCTGCCTGCATCTATTGCTGTTATTTCAAAAGGAGAATAAAGAAGAAATCCTACTCAAATTAGTTCTTAATGCAATTACAAAGATTTATTTTAAGTCTGAAACTACAGACTGTACCCTGAAGCTGTATGTCCTTACAGCAGAAAGCCAAGGGATCCAAAGTTTTGACCACAGAAGTGTGCATCACCTATGGACGACAGCGAGGTTTCTACAAAGCCAAGTGCTGAATTCAGCCATTTCTCTGCACACAGAAGGTATCCACTCAACAGTTACTTTATTGAGAGATTGAAAAAAGATTCAAATAACCCACTGATTTTTTTTTTAAACACAGATTCCAAAAGCACTTCCAAGAAGGGAAATAGCTGTTTTTACAGTAAGCCCTTACAAGGGTTGTTTTTTTTTTATTAGAAGCTTAAAATATACAAACTGTTGTCACGCCTGCATTATGTAGCCTACCTAAGTTCAAACAGAATACAAAGAGCTGTGCTCTATCACAGAAGTGCTATTTACAGATTCAATGTATGACAGTTTTCCAGCCAACCATCTGAAAAATAAATACCTACAGTGTGCTTATTCCTTCCCTGGAAAAATCCATGACTTATACTTCCATTTCCAAGCATTAAACACTAAATTCCTGTCCACTGACTGCTAACATAGAAGTGGTAATCTGGAAATTCCACTACAGAATATTTGAGTAGCCAACTAGATTCATTTAGAAAACTTTTCAATATGGTAAGTATATTTCAAAATTTAAAGTCTTCTTTCAACTTGTTTCCACTCCTACAAGGAATTTACTAAAATGATCCATAATAAATGGATTACAATTTTGCCCTCATTCAAGTGTTCTGCAGGGAAATAAACATTTTCAAACAGTATATTTACTGGCAACTATTTTTCTATTCATATTGAAAATACCATTCCACCTGGAAAAAATGACTTCTAAGTGCTAAAAACTAGCACCCAAAAGTCTGCAAAACTGCAGTGACTAAATAGAAGAGTAGATTTATGAAAATAAAGGCATATCTTAGTATTTTATATGCTGAGTGTTTTAGAAGAGATAAATAAATTCTGTTTAATTTTGTTTCACTGAGAAAAATATTTTTACTAAGAACAAACATCAGAACAAGTAAATAAGAACTGCATAGCATTCTGTCAGTCCATATGGACAGAATATACAAAAAGAGGCTATTCAAACATTCTAACACCTGTGTAAACCAGCATCTTAAACTGATCATGAACAAACTTGCTGAGGAAGGAACAGAGGCCTCTACAGAAAAATCTCCAAGAAACCCCTCTATTTTGTTCAAGAAGTGACATTCTGGAACAAAGGTGTTAACCTGAACTGAGCAGCCATGACACTCAATCATCACCAGTTCATGTAATACCACCTGAGAGCCTGATCAGCACTAGAACTCCTTCCTGCTCATCTATACCTCAAAGCAATCCTGCACTTGGGAGCTACAAAATATTCAATCCAGAGTAGCTGGTGTCTCTTTGGAAAACGTAAGAACAGAGCAAAGAATCTTTATGACTACTGTATACCTAGTAAGCATGTTAGAAAGCCCATAAAGCTTGTTCTCATCTGGAAAGCAGAAAACATTCATTGGCAAATAGCATCTTAAAAGGTTAGGAATTTCTGAGGAGCACTCTACATTCCCTCCAAGCATTACTAAGAGCCTGTAACCCTATATTCAGACATCATTCAGGGATAATCTCCTCGAGACATTATTTAATCCTTTAAAGAATGATCAGGGAAAAAAGGCATTGTTGATTGTGTTTTACTTTGAAAGAGCTCCTTCATGTAAGTATAAATCCACAGAAGAAAATTGTCCCTTAAAGTAACAGGGAGAGTTTACTCAAAAGTCATCAGACAGCAGGCAAAAAAAATATAATGTCTTGAGCCTCTTAGCAAGTTTCAATCAAGTATGATACTGGGATAAAGGGTTAAAGGACAGCATTTGTGATCAACAGTTGTGTGAAAATATCAGGGACTAGGCAGAGTAAGAAGACCAAGGAAGAAGCATGCAGAACTCTGTTGTCAGTTATTCTCCTTGGCAGAAGCCAGCTAGGCAGCTTATGTGGGCCTCCAGACAAGCTAGAACAAGTATCAGCATACACCACAGGATGCAAAGAAAAGAGAATTCAAAACTTTGTAGAAGTTGTTGACCAAGGACACAAATGCAAAATAAGAGATGCTTGTTTATTTGTTCCACAATCTGTGAAATATGTTCAGTGCACAAAGGAATTTGCAAGCTTTAGGGGCTTATTTAACCCACATGCTATAATAAAAAATTAAAAGTAAAAACCACTAAAGTTACCTCAGAAAAAAAATTGTTTTGGTTTTCCAGAGCTCGAACCAAAAGTTAAGAATTAGTGAGGGCTAAGGATAATTTAGATGGACCACCTCCTAACTTGCACATAAAGGCTAAAATGTATACTGAGCAAGTAATGTCAATCTGAAACCTGTATTTGGCACAGTATGCATACTTTTGGTTTTTAGAATAAGAGCATAAAGGCCAGAAATGACAGAATTATAAGTGGCTATCTAGTGCATGGAAAAGTGAACAAAAATTAAGGAGAAAAAAGAAGAATCCAAATGGATCGAGGAGGGCAGTGATAGGTTCAAGCTTGGTTCTATATATGGAGCAGGGGAGGGCAGTGTTCAACTCAATGGAATCTTGTATGGCTAAGAATTAACTTTTAGAAGTGCTTTCTTGTCATTAAGTTTCTTCAGAGGTATTTAACTAAAAATGAGGCACTCATCCACTTTCCAAAGAAATCCAAAGTTAAAGTTGCCTAAGCGCCATTCCATTACATTGTCCCCTTTCAAAAATGGCCCAGTAGGTTAGCAATATCCAGGTCAGTACAGCTGAATAGGAAAAGTGAATGCAGCAGCTTTCACTTAATAAATAACAAAATATTCAACCTATTTCACTGGACATAACTGCTCTAATCCAAGAAAATATCCACGCATAAGCTGCTGCCCATAAAAAACCCCAAAAACTAAACAACAACCCTTCATCAAGCCCCCAACCAACCAACCAAAAAAAAACCAACCCAAAACATAAACCAAATTCCTATGCAGTCCTCTAAAAGAACTTGGATGCAATCATCTTTGGCAGAACCAGCTCTTGGCAAGGAAAAGAAAGCAGCAAAAAGTGAGACTTGTCAGTCATTCAGTACTCATAGTCATATATGGAAGGATGTCAATAAAGACTAAGCAACTCCCTTCCAAACACCTAGGCTTTTGGATCAATAGCTCATGTCACAAAAACTACTGCAGGTTCGCTCTAAAGAAGCTTGAAAGCTGTACTCCCTCACTTGTCCCATGCACTTTTTTCTGACATTTCTGATGTACTCGTTTAGTCTTGTAATACAATAATCATTAATGCTGTTCAGAACACACATGCCAGTACAGAAAGCATAAAAGCTCACACACTTCAACGCATTTGCGTGGGTGAAACACACAGTGTAGAACTTGCCTGATAATCACACTGATACCATGAAAAAAAAAAATAATTAGGATTCAGTAAAGAAATATTCAGCCAATTTACTACATATGAGGCTACCATTTTCCATCAGTTCCCTGAACAACAGTATCAATACTGCTGTATAGGTACATTACCAGATATGTAACTTGTGGATTACTGATGCTGTAGCCTTCACTTCTATAGTTGTTTCAATTTTGCAGTCTTTAACTTTGCGTAGTTGTTATCCTGAAAGTAAAAGCCTTACAGTCAAAGGAGGTAAAACAAGGAACAGTCTCAGAAGAAAGAATGAAAATGGTCCCCCCCTTTCACATTATGCCAGCAAGAAAACACAGGTAGAAGAGGCAAGTTCAAGGAACAGAGTAGAGAAATTCCCTGAGCAACTTAAAATTTGAAGATTTTCGCCCAAATAGTCACACCTTTTATCTGATATTAAATTTCATATTCATTTCAAATTTTTAGAAAGCTATGAGAAAGTCAGAGAGCAGCAACTGTAATGGCTTGCTATTCTAACTATAGTTTTTCTTATTTATGCCACATGATTTGTATAAAATCATGGAAAGCAACATTATTTCCTGATAGCAGAAGGCAAAGGGTGGTCACTCAAATATTTCTTTGACTAATTCATTCCACTGGGTTTTCCATAAGTGATTCATGGCTACACTCAACTTTCCTGGAAAACATTTCACAAAGTCTGTACAGTATGTAAAGCAGTATATTCTCATTGTCTAGTTTCTAATAATGAATCTTTGAGACTCTTTTTAAAAGCAAAGAGTATGTTTTTGTGACTTCATTCTATGAAATATGATTTTGTTAACCTATACTCAGAAAAAATGCCTTCATGGCAAACATGCACATGCTTGTTTTCCTAAATAAATTACTCCAGGTGGTAATTACAAACACTGCCCTGATTCAAAATTTAGGTGATGTTCCACATGGTGAGAAATTTACTCAGTCCTCTTAAGAGAAGCACCTCTGAGGAAACCTTCTCTGACAAATTCTCCAAGACAGGTCTTGAGAAATTGGGAAATAGGGTACACTGGGAACAGGATGTGGGGTTGTGTATTATTTGATTTTATTTAAAAATTTTGAAAAGAAATTGAAATGCTTATTTTCAATGCTCATTCCCCGTGAAATATTATGAAAAGAACCAAAATATATGCATATTTTTCACTCCATTTCTTATATGTCCCCATTTACCAGAACACCAGATTTAGATGCCCTAGCAAATGTGTTTGGGATAGGGTTTTTGGTATGGAAATTTAGAAAGAGCCTCTCAGAATACTTGCATCTTCTATTAAAAGTTTGTTCTTTTCTTGGAAATCACAACACTATAAGGAGTTTTTACATAGAGGGACTACGAAATAATTACAAGTTCCCTGAAACTACTTGCCTGACTGGTTTCTGCAATCCCTTGTGATATTTGTCCAACACAGCACACCAGTATCCAAAGTTCCGGTTACCCTCTGTTTGATCAAGCCTTTGTCAGAAGGGTACCACTTAAACAAATGAGACTTCAAAGTAGTTCCCAGGACCCTCATGTCCTTCCATTTTCATGAACAAATTTAAGGGAACTAAATTTTGTTTAGTATGCAGATAAGCTCTAGGTACAGTGAAACTACATGTAACATTGTTTCACATTTGTATCTGGGTTGCTACCTCGGTAGATTTCAAAGAGGAACAGGTTGACTTCTCTCATCAGACATTCTTCCCTGCTTAAAAGGGCAATAGATTACCCAGTTCTTCCCTTCCCAGACAGACTAACAGAGGACTGCTCACAATTATCATGGTTTGACTATGACTTACAAATTTAATTTTGGGTGAGAGCTTTACAGTCCTTGCTTCAGGCAAGTTCTCGTGATCTTTCATAAAGCCCCCATGTGAAATTACAGTGTTTACACTCTGTGCTCTACTAATTTTTACCAATTTCGGGACCATAGGTTATCAAACATATATGTAAAACAGTGTACCAAACCAAGTTTTCAGTATTATAAAATTGTTCCCTTTTTCCAATAAAGCTTAAATAAAATAAATGTCATTGCGATATTAAACAGGGATGTAATTTCTTGGGTTTCCCTTGTGCTTTCAAATGTTTCCTTCACTTGTTCTCACAGCCCACCAAACCCTGTTTCGGAAAATACAACCATGAAGCCTTTTCTTCAGCCAAAGAAAAAAGGTAGACAGCTCCCTTTGGGGCGCTACCCTGAGCTATTTTTAGTTTGTTTGCTATTAATGACACTCTCCAAGGTATTTCTGAGGAACTTCATTAAGTTACTGCAACAATAACGTCCTAGACAAAGGAAAGATTACTATTGTATACTTAGCCTTTAAGTAAATACAGAAATATTTCCCATGTGAACAGTTCAGGCTTATAATTTTTTCCAGATGAATTAGGTTTTGATTGAACTATAATACTTCTGTAAAAAGTTTGGAGATAAAGCATTTTATTTCATAAGTTTGGTTATGAGGAAAACTCAGTAATGCGCTCAGGTGTTCTTCATAAAAGCAGATTGTGCATGACTAATAGATACTCTTTTAGGAGCTAGAGTTTCATAAACACTGTATTTTTAACCACCACAGACTGGTCACTTCTTCTCAAAGCCACTTGATTCTGACAGCCTCTAAGAAAAGCACTACCTTGGACTATTTCTAAAGCCAACTCAGAAAATTCTAGCTGACATCTCAAATCTGCCAAGCAGAGCAAAAAAAGAGCTTACAACAAGCATTTCCAGTTCTACATTATGCAACTTAAATGTTACAAGGTTTTTGCAGATTTAAATGTAAAAGAATTACACAGTCTTTAAACAAGACAATATGCAATGCAAAGTACTAACCAGAACAGCCAGCAAAAAAGTGACACTTTAAATAAGTGGGGGAGTCGGAAAGGAGAGGAAGAATAAACAATAATGTGCAAATTCATGAAAAGATTAAGTGTTAGAAAAAAGAATTGAGAGGGAAAAAAAATAATTTGCCAGCAGTTCCCTTAAGAAACCATGGTCTTGTGAATTTACAAGAGAAGCTACATTGTCAACTACCAGGAAGAGTCAAGCTGCCTGTTTTGAGCCTCAGAAACTACCTCTTTAAATAAAGATAACTCAGTTTGCAGTAACAAAACTTTCCAGAGTATGTTCTTTGCTATAAAGGAAAGGGAAAAAAACAACAACCAAATCACCCCACACTGCTAAACTAGGAACAATTTTCTTTTAAATTGCTTTACCGCACACTGTTTTGTCTGTAATTAAACACAACTGCAGGATATAGCAATTACAGAAATTCCTTTTCTGCCTGATATACTATATACTATATATATCCTATATACTCCACAATAAATACAACCATATCTGTCTGTTCAGTAGTAAACTCTGGTGTTCCACATCCAATCTATTAAAAAAAAAAAGATTATTCATGTCAAGATTTAAGACAACCTGGTACTCACTTCAAGAACTGAGAATTAAGGCGACCTGGTTGAGTTGACACATTAAGGCTGTTCAGCACTTGCTCGCCTGCAGTCATTCTTTGGGTTTAGATTTACAGATTCAATTACTATTTTCCACCAAACCCTCACGGTCTGGCACACAGGTAACTTCTCGGTCTTTCTCGCCTCTACTCCTATGAGACATGGCCAACTCTTCAGAAAGAACATGGCTAACCTTCCAAGCTAACATCACCACTCAGTGTAACTGTTCCCAGCTCTGTACCAATTCCTCAGTGCAGCAGCTTCTTCTGCCAGAGAGCTGCCCTGGTGTGCAGGGGCCTGAAAGGGACCTCGGCTCCTCCACTGCCTCAGCTTTTGGACATTAGCACAAAGTAAGTCGCTGTATTGCATTGCAGTTTTGAAGCACTGAAGAGCTGCAGATGGCTTTTTGTCCTCCTGTTACTTGACTTTTCCAGGATACTTCACCTCATACTTAAAGCTTGCTGTAAAAATACTTGCTGTAAAAATACTTGAGCAGTTTTGAGGATGAGGTAATAGAGCAATTGCCCTTCTAATAATTATGATTAAACTATAGGTCCTAAGCACTGAACTTCAGGAGTTTAAACCAGGTTTAGTCCAGGAGAGGGAGATACAGAAGCAAAGACAGGACAGATGCAAAGACTGACAACACCAAGCTGAGTGGTGCAGTTGACATGCCTGAGGAATAGGATGTCATCCACAGGAACCGGGACAAGCTGGAGAAGTGGGCCCATGATGTTCAAGAAGGACAAGTGCAAGCTTCTGCACCTGGTTTGGGGGAACTCCTGGTATCAGGCTGAGGGATAAAGGGATTGAGAGCAGCCCTGTGGAGAAGGACTCGGGGATACTGGATGAAAAGCTGGACATGAGTTGACAATGTGCACTCACAGCCCAGAAGGCCAACCGTATCCTAGGCTGCATCAAAAGCAGCGTGGCCAGCAGTCGAGTGAGGTGATTCTGCATCTCTACTCCACTCTGGGAAGACCCAACTTGGTGTACTACATCCAGCTCTGTGGCTCTTGGCATGTGAAAGACACAGACCCGTTGCAGTAGGTCCAGGGGAGGGCTACAAAAAAGATCAGAGGGTTGGAACGCCTCTGCTATGAAGAAAGGCTGAGAGACTTGGGATTTTTCAGCCTGAAAGAGAAAAGCCTCCAGGGAGACCTTATGGAGACCTTTCAATGCTTAAAAGGAGGCTTACAAGAATGATGGGAACAAATTTTTTAGCACAGCCTGTTGCAATAGGACAAGTCATAATCACTTTAAACTAAGAGAGGGTAGATGCAGACTAGATATAAGGAAGAATTTTTTTATAATGAGTGTAGTGAAACACTAGAATAGGTTGCTCAGAGGGGCTGTAAATGTCCCATCCCTGGAAACAATCAAGGTCAGGTAGGATGGGGCTCTTAGCAACCTAATCTAGTTGAAGATGTCCTTGCTTATCGCAGGGCGATTGGACTACGTGACCTTTGAATGTCTCTTCTAACCTAAACCATTCTATGATTTAAGTAACTTCTACTTTCCAAATTACAATTAACCACTAAGTGATCAGAAGTTAATTCTTGTCATTCTGCCTTTCTGTTCTCCTATAATCTAGGAATATTTTAAAAATTATTTAGACTTCATTAATTATAACAATAATAATAGACTCTACTTTTTAAAGCATCACATGCTTTCTGTTTCGTTACTTACTATGACACTGAAAAGAACGAATCTACTACAAATAGCTTTAATAGATGACTAACTGTGAGGAAAGAAACAGCTCTCAAAAAACAGACAGTGTCATCATCTGTTTCATAGACCAAAGTACTCTAAATAGCATCAATTCAGTCCTGGCTATGGCACACAAGACTCCTGTTCATGACCTCTGTATTATAAGTTACAATGGGGTTTGACTGTTCTGTATCTGTTTACTTCCTGCACTGACTTTTTCTGCAGGAATCTACCATGAGACAGTCCTGAAATATTCTTAATTTAATAAAAGTCTGCTATTCAATATAAAGTTAGTTCACAACATTTTCAGAGATAAAATCAAATTTCAATTTCAAAATCAGTGTGATGTTCTGTAACACTTGAACTGTGCATTATGGAGGGAAAAAACAGACTCACAGCATTGCATAAGAATTAAGCAGCTGAACATCATTTTATACTGGTTTATTCACTCTGACTAGCAAATATTTTTTATATCTTTTAAGTTTCAAACACGCCTTCAGGTCTGCATAATCTATGTGGTCAGATGTTTATTATAGTAGTTAATATAGCAGATATTATTTCCAGCTAGCAAATTAAAATTTGCTGTCATTTGCAGTATCTAGAAGGCAGCTCTTCAGAGGTTACCAAGAAAGAAGCTGGCAATTTAATTTTTTTTTTCCATTGAACATACACAGATGTCAGAATTGTCATCACCTTTAAGAGTATGTTTGGCATTTTCCAAAGGGAAGGAAAAAATATAAGATATAAAAGGGCAGCACTCTCACACAAACCCAGCTCCTTCATGTCAGAATGTTACAACAGTTTGACAACACTGGCCATGTTTGTGCACAGATATAACCTAATTCCAGAAATGCTGCAAAATCTGGTAACAATTTTAAGGTGTGTTTCTTCTAAATCGTGAACTGTACTATTAGAAGCAACTCATGATCTGCATCGGCTATCCAACTGCAGCCTTATTGCCTACTTGGCTCCCTTCATAGTCTTCAGAAGCCCTGTGAGTCCACACCTTAGTGATAAGGGCACTACATTGCAGAGCACCTGCTCGGAAATATTGGTCTCTTCTAAGATTGCAAGGCTGGTGTTGCCAAGGTGCCTTCACAGTAGCCTAACTCATCAACACTTCCCTCATCTTAATGCAGGAGTAACCTCCTCCTCTCACTTTTAGTTCTGCTGGCTCTGTTCTCTAAATGCAAATTGAGAATTTCTGCTTGTACAAATATTCTTTGCTGTATGTTGTCAGCTATCATTCTGGTGCACTCAATATAGCTTGTATTTAAAATTTTGAGCCTGCATACATGTGCCAAATTTTACCTAAATTACCCAGTTTACCCATTAAAATACAAATATGGTTAACAGGTGAAACTAAATCTATATATCACTTCGGCTTTTTTTTAACTTACAGCATCAGTGTGTATTTTAGCAATGTTTTTCTTTTGGTCTTCAACTCCCACTCCTGAAAAGTAAAGCAGTGGTTTCCAAAACATTTTTCTGAATTGTTGTAGTGCTTTTTCAGCTACGACAGGTATATGAATTGTCATACCGAGAGAATATATGGCCATAATCCTGACAAAATCTGATGAAAAATACTTCTGCAATTAGCCATTTACTATCATTACAAAAATGCAACTATATTATGCCAAAACTACTACTTGAGGGAGTGCAAAGTTAGAAAGAAGATAAGGACTAAATTGGATGAAAACAGCATGCATTTGGGGGCTTTTTTAATGATTAGTTCTTTAAAGCATGACAACAGTATTTGTTTAAGTATTAAAGATACTATCATAAGCAAGTAAAAGTTACGTATTTTACAGTGTTCATCTTCTGACCACTCTTCTGCTACATTCTCTGTGACTAAGGGAAAAACAAAAATCAAAATAAATATACTCTTACACAGGACTCTTCAGAAAACCACAGTGGCTATTCAGAAGCAGGCTGGTATTTTTGTGAACTTTAAAGAATGAAATTTTCCACTGGAGTCAGACAAGGAAGAATGGAAGAGTTTCAAAATATTTTTAAAGAATTTTCGGGGTGGGTAGCAGAAGAACAATATAATTGCAATTAGTTATTGTACTTCTAAGTGCACTCACACATTTCAAAAGCATTTAAAAATATACTAATAAAGACAATAAAAAGCCATAGAAGAGGCTAGATTTTATCCTAAATCACATGCATTTTTGTAAGGTGAACATCTAATATACTATAATTTTCTCAGGCATGTTAAGTTAGTGACATACTAGATGCTGTGTTAAGTTATATAACCTAAATTTGCAAACATACCACAAAATAATCAATTAAGTTTCTTAACAATCAAATAGCTTGTCTGCAAAGTTTGTGAAGCTTCCTATGTAACTAACCCTTTCACTGCAGCAGCTTCACAATTGCAAATCAGTGCTGAATTAGTTACACTGCTAATGGCCCTATCTTGGCTTTAAAAACTCAGGAAAGCAGACATATGAACATTTGACCTCATCAGAGATGCCTCAAGGTAATTTCACTGCTGAAACACTACTGCTAACAAAACCCACTAGGATTTAAAGCCTTTGAGGTACTAAACAGCAGAGCTTTCAGGATGCATTTAATTTCTTTGTTTATATGTCAAGAACACAACTGTTTTGATTGAAGAACAAAAAGATTACTATTAGAAAATAACTCCTGAAACCAGTACAAACTTCCAGAAAATTCAAGGCAACAACTTTTGCTTTATGAACTTACACTTCAAACAACATAGCTGAAAACCAACACAGTTCTGCATTTCTTTCTATCTTCTGCTTCCTCCTCCCTTCCTTTAGAAATATTTGGGTTTCACTTTTTTCAGCAGAGAAGACAAAAGCTTCATCATGCAGTCTAATACTGATAAAAAACACAGTTTTATTTTGGCAACTTGCTAAGGAAGAAACAAGAGACGTGACGGCATCTCAAGTAGTTAATTAAGGAACACTATCTCCTGAAACTGTCTGCTGTGAAGAATTACTGCACTTAATCTGCTATAGACCAGTTTATTAATACTGCTTTTAAAGTTTGCTTGGCATATATCAAAGAAAAAAAACTTTTGAAACGCATCTGAAGTTATTACACATCTTGCAGGCAAACAACCTTCTCCCGTATGTGCTCCTTTCTCAAGAGAAAACTATCTGACTCCTGATGTGAAAGCTTCATCTATTCATGCCTAATAGGTGGGCTCTGCTTAGTGTCCTTAAATTATGTGTTGTAATGAGGTCTGAACACATGGGCTAACAACGTTTTTAATAGAAGTCACAATGATTTAACCTAGTCTCTGATCCGATTATTCTTTTGGTTATACAACCCCCGGCAAGAGTTATTCATACTTTCCACTGCCTGCAACAGCAGCTGTTTCACTATCACCCTGAAGCCTCAGGAAAATTCAAGCCCTTAATCACTGTTTCCATTAGCCAACTGATCTTTGCTATCAGCCAGATTGCAATACGGCCAAAGTGCCAAGTAGTCTAACTACAGGAAATTGATCAAAAAAAATAATAAATCCATCCTGCAAAGAAGCATCCACATCCCTCAGAAGCTGGGGGACCACTCATGAGTTCCCACTGATACCATCTCGCTTACACAAGCTTTCTCCACAATGCTTCACAAGTACATATGTTTGGCTTGGCACAAGAAAACACTTATTATTTAATACCATAATCTGCAAGGAATATAAGTTTTAATTCTTAACTAATCTCCGAGTCTTTTGCCCATATTTAAGTTCATCCTTCTCCCAGAAATGGACAAACCAGTTTGCAACATACACATTCCTACTTTTAGACAAAAAGCAGGACTAAAAGCAGTCTCAGGTTTCTATGCTAATGGAGGTATTAGTACTGCAGTTTCCTAGTAAAACAACCACCGCTGATTAAATTATCAAAATTCTATAAAAAAATAACAACAAGGAATTGTTCTTAGCACATTTCATAACATATATTATCTACATTTGTTGGATTACACCCTCCCTTTGTCATATTTTCACTAGAAGCCCACATATGTAGGGTTTTTTTTAGCTATATGGATTATGACCAGCTTCTTCACCTACAAAAATCAGAAAGAGGAAAAAAAAACAATTTATTATAATAATACAGCTTGCGTCTTTTGGCAGTTTAGCAGTTCAGTTACAGTGGCTTCCTATCTCTACAGAGAAAGACACAGTACCTCTAGGAAAAAGAGAAACAATTCTCCATGCCTTTCAGCCAGTTTTTATTTGGAAAGCATCCTGATTTTTAACAGACCTTTTCAAACCATCCCTTGTTTTGAAAGCTGGCCTAAACCTTCTGGAAGCTTCCAATGGTATTCCATCAGCGAAAGAAAATAAATGATTTTGGTTTACTGTCCTATACAGCATCTAAAAGTCAAAGCCTGATTAATTTTTAAAGGACACCAAGTTTTTTGGTTTTTTTTGAAGTGTCATACATACAAAGACACACATATACATCAATCCATTTAGCAAACAATTTCACCACAATCTCACTCAAACCCAACATGCAATCCAGCATATTTACATTTAAAGGACTGGACTTACACCCATTACAGTATTAAGCTTTTACAGCAGTTTCTATGCATGCCTCAGGAAAGCTGTTTGCAGCTTTTCAATAGGGCAACTACAATGCAGCTTCCAGAAAAGAAGTGCCACTTTACCATACTCCTTACCAATTGTCTGCCAAATTACTCAAGTTTATCACATCAAAAACATCCTTCAGCCAGGCTCAATATAGACAGGAAAAATCACAATACTTTCAACCCACTGCTACTTCACTCTTATAATGGGGCACTCTGGTCACACTTACCACTCCTAAACCCACTGTGGCATTCAAGAGAAATATTGTTTCACAGTTTATGGTGTTTGTGGTGTGTGTGATGCATTTTCAGAATACCTTTTGCATTTCAGGAACAAGTAACTAAAATTCAACTCATTAGGTTTGCAGTGTACTCTCAGCTCAATAGTTAGGAGTGCATTTTCCTTTCAGGAAGTCAGCCAATATGAAAGTTAACTCCAAAAAAGAAAAGCTCAAAAAGGAAAAACAATTCAAATCCAACTATTAACTTCTGAATTATCTGAAAATCTGCAAAGTGAAAACCACTCTAATTATCTCTGGCAGTAATAAATGCTTGGAGGAAGAGACAAAAACT
Source organism: Dromococcyx pavoninus (assembly GCA_033558185.1). NCBI lineage: Eukaryota > Metazoa > Chordata > Aves > Cuculiformes > Neomorphidae > Dromococcyx > Dromococcyx pavoninus. The sequence continues at coordinate 368,854 of JAUMJL010000595.1, forward strand.
GTAAAGCCAGGTACCTGTAGACTACTCTTCTCCCTTCTATTGCTGGCAATAGTACTTCACAACTCCTGAGGATTAAGTTATACCCTAATCACTGTGCTTGACAGATACAGACCCATTCCTTTTTTTAATATTAGGCTCCTGGGCTGCCAAATATTCTAGGACAATGAAGCTGGCACATCTTTGTTAGAACACCATTAAAAAACCCAAGAAAACCAAAATCACACATCCAGATCCCCAGTATGTTCTCACACACATAATAACAAACCCTAAACTACAATGTTATTTCCATTTAATTTATGAACTTTGTCCCCTTGGAATTAAATCTTGTCAAGGACAATAAGAAGGGCTTCTTCAAGTACATCAGCATCAAAGGGAACACTAGTCAAAATGCGGGCCCGCTGCTGAATGAGGTGCTTCTGACAAGGTTGACCCTCATGATTCCTCCTCCTAGTCCCTGGAGTAAAGAGAGAAGTCTGGAGGAAGGAAGACTGTCCTTTGGCTGAGGAGGATCGGATTAGAAATCATCTAGGCAAACTGGACACTCAAAAATCCATGGGCCCTGATGGGATGCACCCATGAGTGGTGAGAGAGCTGGCAGATGCTATTGCTAAACTGCTCTCCATAATCTTTGACAGATTATGGAGAATGGGAAAGGTGCCTGAGGACTGGAGACAAGTGAACATCCCTCCAGTCTTCAAAAAGGGCAAGAAAGAGGGCCTAGGAAACTATAGGCCAATCAGCCTCACCTCCATCCCTAGAGAGGTGATGGAACAGCTCATTCTAGATGTCATCTCTAAGCATCAGGAGGAAAAGAAGGTTATCAGGCGTGGTCAGCATAGGTTTTCCAAGGGGAAATCATGCTTGACCAATCTGATTGCTGTCTATGACTGGCTGGGTACACGAGGGGAGAGTGGTGAGTGTTGTCTACCTCAACTTCAGCAAGGCTTCTGACACTATCTCCCACAACACCCTCATAGCTAAGCTTAGGAAGTGTGGGTGAGATAAGTGGACAGTGAGGTGGATGGAGAACTGGCTGGATGGCAGAGCTCAGAGGGTTATGATGAGTGACACAGAGCCTAGTTGGAAGTCTGTGGCCAGCGGTGCTCCCCAGGGATTGGTACTGAGCTCAGTCTTGTTCAACATATCCATCAGTGACCTGGATGAGGGGACCCTCAGCAAGTTTCCTGATGATACAAAACTGGGAGGAGTGGCTGATACATTGGGAGACTGTGCTGCCACTCAGTGAGATGTGGACAAGTTGGTCAGAGAGGAATCTAATGAAGTTCAACAAAGGCAAGTGTAGAGTCCTGCACCCCAGAAGGAATAATCCTATGCACCAGTACATGGAAAGCAACTCTGCAGAGAATGACCTGGGAATCCTGGTAGACAACAAGCTGACAACAAGCCAGCAATGTGCCCCCATGGCCAAGAAGGCCAAGGGTATCTTGGGGTGCATTAAGAAAAGTGTAGCAAGCAGGTGGGAAGTTATCATCCCCCTCTACTCTGCCCTACTGAGGTTGCATCTGGAGTATTGCCTCCAGTTCTGGGCTCTCAGTTCAAGAAAGACAAAGAACTACTAGAAAGTCCAGTAGAGGACCATGAAAATGATCAGGGGACTGGAGCATCTCTCTTATGAGGAGAGGCTGAGTGAGCTCAGTATGTTTAGCCTAGAAAAGAGAAGACTGAGAAAGGTCTTACCAATGCTTGTAAATATCTAAGGAGCAGTTGTCAAGAGACCCGGGCCAGACTCTGTTCAGTGGTGCCCAGTGACAGGACAAGGGGCAATGCGTACAAACTGGGGCACAGGAAGTTCCACCTGAACATGAGGAAATATTTCTTTACTGTGAGGGTGACAGAGCACTGGAACAGGCTGCCCAGGAAGGCTGTGGATTCTCCTTCTCTGGAGATATTAAAAACCCACCTGGACATGGTCCTGTGTGACCTGCTGTGGGTGAACCTATTATAGCAGAGGGGTTGGACTAAATGATCTCCAGAAGCCCCTTCCAACCCCAACCATTCTATGATTCTGTGATTTTTCATTTTCAGTTTTTCAGACATTCAATTCTAACACTAAAAATCATATTCTTTATTAATGACCAGTATTACTTTATAAATTTAAAACTTGCCCAACTGAATAAGCGCTTGCAGTAACAAACTGCTGTAGAACTCAGCTTTCTGTATGACTGTCACCAAAAAGACTCTTTTTACAATTTCAAACCGATTCTGCACAGGACAGTTCAGTCACTGCTGATCTTAATTTTATTAATGCTTATGTTTCAGAGAGGTGTTTGAGATAAGTTTCAAGTTTGTATCACATGTAGCATCCTATATTCATTTTCATATTTTTCTTCTTACACAGATATGTATGTGCCAGAATTACTGGAGAACAAAGTTAAATTTATTCTGAAGAAAAAGACAGATAGCAGAGAACATAAGGAAATGCATTCCATACTGTTCTACTATATACTAGACCTGGTGGTGTGACCAGAACATGGTTTTACCAGACAAAGCTCTTCCAAGTTTCCATTTGATTCTCCAGGAAGATTAAAGCTCCTGATCTTGCTGCAGCACAGATCTTGCCTATGATCCATTTTCATGACTTTGAATTAATGATTAGAGCACTGGGTAATATGGAAATATTTTTATCAATACCTCAAATATCTATGTTATTAATGACAATTTAAAGGTATTTGCTTTTATTTTCAGCTATTTTAAGCCACCCAAAACTCACTTTGTGCAGCGTTACTGAAACTGTTTATAAACAATGACAAATTGTCTATTGCTTTACTCCAATTATCACCCTATATGTATGGCTTACGTTAGCATATTATATAAATATTATATACTTCCTTTTTATTTCTACTTATAAAGGTATTTGCATTATTTGCTGATCATCACATTCTTCGATACTTTAAAGACCTAACCAGCACTAGCATTTTTTACATAGAGATAAGTATTACACTATTTTCACCTGACCTAGGAGACCTACAGAGGATCCAAGTGCCATATAATCCGAACCTACTCTCAAATACCTCCTCCTAACACCACCACCAACACACTCAAGGCTACAGCATGAGGGTTCTCTGTTAGCAACTTTATCAAGATTTCAGCTGGTTATGACGCACTCTAAAATACCCCGAGCACAACAAACAGCTACAGAAATAAAAATAACTATCCCTCCCCTTGTGAATTCACCCTTTCTACTACAGTTCCGGAGTATTACCTCCACTGTTACAAGAAGTATAACTAACAAGTGAACAAGAGTTTAAGGAAAACACCTACATCGCTATTAAATTACGCAAAGAGTATGAAAAGAAGCAGTCAAGCACTGATTGACCAAAAAATTTTATACTCTACAGTGTAAAGAGAGACTGCACAGTCTCTCCAAACCCTTTTATTCCAGCTGAAAGTAGAATGTCCAGCTCAAAACTTATGTGACTTGAATTTTATTGAATCATTTATTTGAAGATTATTCAAATTACCTCTCAGCCTCCCAAATGAGAAATGGGAATGAGCTATTAGAAAATGTCCTCTGGGCTCACAGGCCAAAAAAAAGCTACTGAAGTAAAAAGACTGAAAACTCCATCTTTAAACTAAAAAGACACACTAAAATTGAATACAACTTTAATACTTGATAATATGTATAACAGTATTCATATTTCAATTCCATTTTCTTACTAAGACATAGGATAGAAAGAATGAACAAAAACCCCAGGATGGCGTTGTCGCTAAGCAAAACACAAGCATCAAAATCTCTATTTTCTTTGAATCTATAAATTGTGTAGCTTTTGTCTTCAAAGCGAGGAATACTCTGACTTCATTCTCTGGATATTTCACCTCTTCATGACTGCTAAGGTTTCCATACAGAATGGATATACTGTATAGAGTGTTAGACCTCATCAAATTATTCATACAGTATGTTATTGTTTTAGACCAAAAAGATTTCTTTCCAAAAACCCACAGAAGCTGAGGGTGTTAGGCATCCCAGTGACTCTGGGGAGTTCATGTCTGTCCTCACATGCAAAGATAAGAAAAAGTTCTGCTTGTGCATTTGGCAGACTGGATACATCTCAGGAGCCATAAAACTGCATTAGCATGGTATTATGCTCTACTGTAACGTAAAATATTATTACGTCAGCCACAGCAGCATATTTATATGGCTTCCAGACTCCAAGTCACTCAGAAGTCTGCCTTAACCTGTTAATAACTGCAGAATAAGTCTGCATCATCTGAAAGTTCAGGAGCTAAACACTTCCAGAACTTTTATTGCAAAAATTTTCATAAGGGAAGATTTTTTATTTTTTTTTAAAAGTCATCTCTAATCATTCTACTATTCTGTGTAAAAACAGGTTACTGTGATATGATTTTGAACTAAATCTTAACCGTGGGCTTTTCTGGAAAGCAGTAGCATAGAAAGAACTATAAACATTGCCACAAGAAAACAACGGAGAAAAAAACTGGCAAACAGAGAATGAAAACTTTCAAAATATAAACACAAAAATACAGATGCCATTAAGTAATTTTTAGATTCCCACTAGGGGAATATTTTGCCAAAAACAGAGCAGTGGCCACAAAAACGTAAACCTGTGAAACCACCCACCTTCTTGCAATTTACTTCTATTTTTTTTTTTAAAATGTGATCTAAGAGGATTAACAAACTTTAAGTAAAAGGATTAACAAGGCATACGACTGAGACAGGAAGAGATTACCAGAAAACCCAAGTACTATTTTGTAGAGAAAGTTTCGCAAATACTCGTGAAAAATTTGACAAAGTTCCTGTAAACTAGAAGTAATTCTCTAAGTCTTCAAGGAAACAGAAAAATACATTCAACAACTCATGACTATTCCAGTAGGTTGTAAGTCAATTAATTTCTGAAGCACGGCTCATTTAACAACAGCTTTATTTTCAGATCAGTTCACAAACAAGTTTTTCCATACTGCATCTATATAAAGCTAAAGGAATAGGAGAATTTTAAAGCTATGATAATGATTAACAAGATGCAATACACCTGCCTTTACTGCTTTTTTCCTTCGTTATATTCCTGCAGAGATTTCTGACCTTATTTGGGTCTTATCAAACAATTATTATAATTTTTTTTTTCCTAAATAAATAATCAGACACCATTTCACAGCAAGTTCTACTTTTGCTTGCCACTGGAGGTTATGTGAGGACATAGACTACTGCAGGAGCTTGGCTCTCACTCTTACTACTAGTGCACTTAAAGCAACTTGGCTTAATTGCTTTTAAAAATTCTGCTTTCAGTGAAGTTTTCCCTAGCAAGTTCCAAAGAAAAACTATTATCATGATAAAACAGCCTGTTTTCAAGAGTAAAGTAAGTTTCTTTAATTGCAGGAAATCTACTGCTGCATTCATTAATTTGCAGTAACTTGCAAGATTTAGCAGTTTAAGGCAATTATAGAATTGTAAAGTAATGTAAGGAACTCAATCTGTTCTAAGGAAAATTAGCTGCATCAAAAATCTTTCATCTCTTAGCCCTAAAAAAACAATTATTTTCTCAGCAGCCCAAAGTTGAATTCTTTCTAGCTATTCTTTTATGTTACTCTTTTACTCTTCACAAATTAAATGAGTGATACTTGTCTACAATTAAGTTGAAATGGAAACCTGACAGTTAGAACGGACTTAGGTAACCTACTTAGCAAGAGAATACCAGGGTATAAATGAAGTTATTTAGCCCCCCTGTGGCTGTACTCAGAACTTTAAAGTCATCAGTGAAGTATGCCACATCCCTCCAGGATTACAAGATACAAGCAAGCCTATTACCTACTGGACTTGCCATTTGACAGTAGAAGTTCTATAAAAAAACCCGAGTGTCCTCTACTGACACTAAAAGGCTCTTAAAAATTGAATACCAGTTGGACAGAAATACACAGAATCATAATTGGTGGCTCTGGTAATTTCCAGACACCCCTTTTTTTTTTTTAAGGAGTACACAGGAAATACAGTTACAACAGATCAAACTCACCTGTATGTTGGATGAAGAAATACTGCTTTTCTTTAAGAAAGAATTAAAATTCCTTAAGCACAGAGTCAACGTTAAAACTACCAAAAAGCTGGGGGCTAGGGGTGGAAGACATTTCAGGAAACCAGAACAGCATTTTTTCAAGGTAATTAGCCAGCTTGAACATAAGAAAAAGGGTTTTCATTTAAGATATCTTGTACTTCAGCAAAAACAAGGGAGGATGGAGAAATTGTAGGTATCCCTCCAACTGTGATTTAGAAAACTAAGAGAATAAGCAATCTCTGGAAGATTTTGGAACTGACACAAAAAAATCTAGCCACAAGGTATTTAAGCAAGTCAGATTCTTTCTTGTGAGAATAAAGCAGAGAACAAACTGCCATTTACTACATCTATTACCTTACTTCAGAGGATGATCTATTTTAAGAGACCAATTGCAAACCAAAACAAAATTCTTCAGTTTTTTAAACTGTGACATCCACATCTCAGTAAAAATATTTTTAAAAAAGAGGAAGAACAGTAACATAAAATTAGCATTTCAGGAGCAAATCACTATTTGGGAAGGGGGAGGGCAAAACAGAAATAGTTGTTGTCAGTCATTGCCTAACTGTCCTATCTCACCTTTGATTGGATCAACCCTCCTCAAATAGGGCAATCCAGGATTATTAAGAGGCCTGTTGAAGAGGGGAAAAAACTCACTATATAGACAAGGTATTTTAGGAGCGTTACGTACACTGGAAAAAGTAGGAAGTTCACAGAACAGAAAAAAACACATTGCACACATCAAAACTCATAGAATATTTATAAAGCACTATGTCTGGTGGTATTATATTTTACAATAGCTTTATTCATTCCTTTATCATCACAAAAACAAAGTTCCATGCAACTGTTTGCTACACTGATAAGAGCAAGTTTGATTTTTCTGTACACACTGTAATTTAAGTGAATTTTCTTAAAATAACTGCTTAATGAAGCGTAACCTAATAAAATAATTATCTTGGAATCATTTTCAGATTCTAAGTTGTCACTCTTGACCAAAACAACTTCATTTTCTTGGATGGCAGAATCAGTAAATGTTAAGATAAAAATGGCTGCATGTACAGAAGACCCTGTAATCTTTTCCTTACTTTCAACATAACCTCGCTCTTCCCATGCAATCAGACAGCAGGATGCTGAAGCCACCTTTCACATCCAGTCTGAGAGCCATCCTTAGTGCCTCCTCCCACCTCTTTCTTCTCTCTTTCTAACTGCCTGACATTTGGACAACAGAACACATTAAAAATGTATCCAGTTCACAAATCTGCTGTTTTTCTACACAGCAGTCATACATTTCCAGCTTTAAAGAACTAGCTCTTGCCATCTTTCTAACTGTATTAACTGAAGTCAAATTATGTATTTCTATGGCTGAGATTCAGTTACTGAAAACCTAAGCTGGTTTTCAATCTATTAAAAGTCTGTGTACATCTACCATATTTATAAAATGTCCCAAGCACTTCAGCATTTTTTTATTTTCTGCTATTTATAAAACTTTAAGACTTTTTTCTTCCCTCTTGGATACACGTATAATAAAGTTCAAGAAAATTTTTCTATTCTTTGCCTTAGGAACTCGAATTCTACAAGCAACAGCTATGCTGCAGGAACTGTACATGTTGGCATAGAATCACAGAATCATTAAAGTTGGAAAAAACCTCTAAGATCAAGTCAAACCGTCAGCCCCAACATCACCACCAATGTTCCAGGAAACACCCATTTAGCTACACCAATGTATTTATTGGAATGCTTACTGTTTTCTCGTGGTGAAGTCGGGTGAAAGACAAGGTTGCAAAAGGAACAAATCTCTCTAAAAGGGTGGATACCTGTTCAAAAAGTAGTTCCTGGAACAAAGAAAAATCTGAAGGCAAAAGGCCTGTTTCTTCCCTCACCCTGTATCAGTTACCACTGATGCTGACGCAAGCGCGATGCTGAGTCTGTTCCAGATCCCTGTGTGGAACAAAACCACCACTGACTTCAGTGGGTCAAATTTAAAAATAGTTGTTACCCAACCTGTACCCATCAGGCTTTGCCTCCAGATATTTGATAAAACTCCAGGGAATTTCTACCTGTCTGAGTGCAAATACGGCAGTTGGCCAAGGTCAACAGTGCATGGCAGCTACTCCCTCATTATCTTTCTACATCCCATTGAAATTGTATTATAGGATCTTAAAAGATAATATGTGATACCTAAGATTTAGAAGTTAACAGAGAAGTTTGAAGGACTGAGGTGAAAGAACTAAAGAAAAATCCTCCCTTCAATATAGGACCTACAATATTCAGAACTTTTTAGCATTGGTGAGTTTCAAATTACTAATTCAGACTGCTCTACAACTTTATTATTATACATTCCAACTATATTTTGTTAAGAAAAGACCTCTGGAGACCATTTAGTTCAGTACCCTCCCCAAAAGAGAGCTAACCGCCAAGCTCTGTTGCATTGTCCAGGGATGAGATTCTCTAGGCACCTGCTCCAGTGTTGAACCATACTCGCACAAAAAAAACTTTTCCCTTTTGCTCAATTTGTATTTCCTTCTCACATCTTGTTACTGTTGCCTCCCACCATTTTACTGGCCCCTCTGAGGAGATACTGGCTCCATCTTCTTCGCAAATTCCTTCTATGCGGGGAAAAGAATTCCCTGGCATCCAATAGCCTGTGAGAGTTGGTGCTGTCCGTGCTTTTAGAGTGGGTGTTAGATGAACACAGAAAAGGAGGGTAACCAATTGTATGTGTACCTTAGATCTGGCTTTGCAAAACCTTTACCACGCAAAACAATCAAGCAAAAATAGTTCCTACTAAAGAAAAATGCTCCTTATGTCACTGATCATTGCAAAGGAGTTCAACTTTTTTTATAGAAGAGAATGAAAGCACAGTTTTCCTCAAGATAAGTGATTTACTGAAAGAATAAGAAAGTAAGCTTTCCTAATCCAGAACTGCCTTTTGTCTCAAAGATATAGATGTCCACATGGTGGACAGCAAATACAGAGTTGCTGCTGCTTGTTTTTAATGGTTTATTTAGGTATCATAAGATACACAACGTATTTTTTCTCATTGTTTCTTGGGAAACTAATTCAACCTGCAATGAGCTCTGTGCTGTCAGAACTAGACTACTTTTGGTATCCCAGATGGCTTCTTTAAGGCTAATATGGGTATCTCTATAATTCATAACTTCTATCTAGTTTATGAAACATTCAATAAATCAAGGGAAGAAGCAAATGATGTATCTAATAGAAAAATATTAGAGGCAAGCGTTAAAACTAATCCATTGTTTGGGATGGATAGAGAACAACCTTCTAGGTTTGGAGCATTCTTCTAGGTTCAAGTAATTTTTTTGGTTCTAGAAAAGACCTACTACAAATATAAAAGTACTCCTCAAGACAATTGTTCTCTGATTTTAGATGAATCTCAAATATCTTGTCAGCACTTTATTTTAGCAAAGGAATACGGTTTACCCAAAGAGGAACAGCTTATTTTCCCTGTTATTGTCCAAGTGAAAAACTAACAGGTATTTTTAATAGTTACGAACAGATCCACAGCCTTTTATTAGGCAGAAGTCTTGCACAACTTAGAAGTGTAATCAGTATCCATAATTAAGATAAGATAGTTTATGCTGAGATAATTAACCCCAAATTAAATTGCTATTAAGTAATCTGCATTCCTTCCTGATGCAGCTCTTAGAAAAAGAAAAAAAAAAAAGATGTTTTGTTTCTGTAAGCATACTTGGAATGAACTTGAATTAAAAGTAAGTAGGGTAAATCCCAATAAAGGCGCCATTCCCATCACACCTGCAGGTGCCCAAAGCCATATAAGAGTATATTGTCATTGAAAGTTTTATAACATTAGAAAGTAACTGGAATACAATGTAGCTGCATCTCCTATTTCCAGTTCATTTTAATGAATTACCACTGTTAGTGGGACTGAGCTGCTGGACGACTACTGCTACAACTCTAAATTGCTTTTCACAAAGACACAGCCAATTATTTTAATAGGATTTTAAATAAGTACAATTATTACCTAATTTTTCAAGTCAATTCCATTTAACCTCCATCTCTTTAAAAACTAAGCATGTCCTTCAGTATCAAAGTCACTAGAGCTTGATAGCAAAACCAACTCTAATACCCAAGAGAAAAGTTAATTTCACTCATTCTGGCCTGAGCTGAGACAAGTAAAAGAAGGCTGAGAAATTAAGATTGATATTCTTCATCAAGAAGGCCAGCGATAACACGAGAAGCAATTCTGAAATATTTACATGCACTTATTAAACCTAGAGCTGCAGTTTACTTTAGGCAGTTTATAGTATTCCTCTGACAGCTGTTGTTACCATTCCATGCTATCGAACAACAGCTGCTAATTTTGATTATCTTTCAAACCAAGTAGTCCTCAACTCAGAGAAGCACTAAAAATCTCTGTGTGCTAGCCAACAACTGCTTTTGCCTGCATGTGCCCACTTGAGCTCCTGCTTCCCTGCCTGCCCCGCTCCAAAGTCTCCAAACATTGCCTTCCATCTCAAGTCTCACCAAACCCCTTTGGGTGCACCAACAGAACCACAGTTCTTCGCTAAACCACAACCTCAATGTTCTGAACGCAGCAGTCAGGGACGGTTTCTATTTCAGTTTCTTCTGGTTCATGCACCTATGGGTTCAGGTCAGCGGATCCACTGGACTAAGCCTCTTCAATCAGGTCCGAGGACAAGGACCAGAGAGAAGGCTTAGAATCATAGAATGGTTTGGGTTGGAAAGGACATTAAAGCCCATCCAGTTCCAACCCCCCTGCCATGGGCAGGGACACCTCCCACCAGACCAGGCTGCTAAAGGCGCCATCCAACCTGGCCTTGAACACTTCCAGGGAAGAGGCGTCCACAGCGTCCCTGTGCAACCTGTGCCAGTGCCTCACCATGAAGAATTTCTTCCTAATGTCTAATCTAAATCGTCCCCCTTCCAATTTCAAGTCATTGCCCCTCACCTTATCACTACCTGCTCTCATAAAAAGTCCCTCCCCAGCTTTCCTGTAGCCCTGGAAGGTGGCTACGAGGTCCCCCCGGAGCTTTCTCCTCTGCAGGTTGAACAACCCCAACTCTCCCAGCCTGTCCTCATCGCAGTGGCGCTCCAGCCCTCTGATCATCTTCGTAGCCTCCTCTGGACCCATTCCAACAGTTTCACATCCTTCTTATGTTGGGGATTCCAAAACTGGACACAATAGTCCAGGTGGAGTCTCACCAGTGTAGAGGGGCAGGATCCCCTCCCTCGCCCTGCTGACCACTCTTCTTTTGAGGCAACCCAGGACACGACTGGCCTTCCGGGCTGCGAGCGCGCACCGGCGGCTCATGCCGAGCTTCTCATCCACCAGCACCCCCAGAGTCCTAACCAGCCAGAGGCGGCGCGCCCCGCGCCTCCCCCCTCCCCCTCTCCGCGCGCCCCCGCTCCCCACACGGAGCCGCCCCTGAGGCGGCGGCCCCCGCGGCTCCTCGCCGGCAGAGGGAGACATCCCTCGGCCCTGCCCGCCGTCACCCCCGGCGCGGGGCGGGCCTGCCTGCCCATCGCCCTCACCCGGCACGGGCCGTCCTGGAAGACGCGCGGGTCCAGGTTGCAGACGATGGTGGCGGTGGGCAGGTCCCGCAGCGACACCGCCTCCATCTCGCCGTCAACGAAGCTCCAGTTCGTCTCAGCCTCGGGGGGCGGCAGCGCCTCCTCCTTTTCCTCCTCCCCTGCTTCTCCGGGCAGCAGCAGCAGCGGCGGCGACTCCTCCTGCCCCTCCGGGCCCCTCTTGTCGCCGCTCTCCATGGCCGGGGGCGAGCGGAGCCCCCGCGGGGCGGGGCCCGGCGCCCGCTGAGGGAACGCCTTGCGCCGGCGGCGGTTGATCGGCCGTTGGGGGGTGGTTTGAGTGGCTGTGGTTGAGCCCCGGTCCTCCCCACCCCGCCTCGCGCCTTGGCGCGCACACCCACAATTTACAGCCTCCTCGCGCCCTCCGCCCCCCCCCCCTCCCCTTTTTTATTTCCTTCACCCACGCTCCCGTTCAACCGTTGCTCCCTCCCCGCCGTGGTCAACTGCGAGCCAATAGGAAGCCGCCAGCGCCGCCGCAACAGGTGGCCTGCCCGAACTGGGCGCTGCTTCCGCCATCTTGAGTGAGGTCAGGTGCGAGCCAATAGTGTGCCGCCGCAGCGGGAGCAACAGGTGGCCCGCCCGAGCCTGGCGCTGTTTCCGCCATCTTGAGTGAGGGCAGGTGCAAACCAATAGTACGCCCCCGCAGCTGCAGCAGGTGGCCCGTCCGAGCTGGGTGGGCATTGCTTCCGCCATCTTGAGTGAGGGCAGCGGGCGGCTGGCAAAGGGTGTGAGGGAGACGGCGGGTAGTGGGGTGGTGGGATACGCTTGGGAGGCGATGAGCGGCTCCCTGACTGTCAGGGCAGCTTGGGAGCTGAGGTGACCCAGTTGCTGCGTTGGGCACACGCCTCATGAGCGTGGCCATCCTGTGAGGGATAATCGCAGGATAGGGTCAAACTGACTGGGCAAAGCTTTTGCACGGCTTCTGCAACAGGGCTGAAGCATGGAATAGCACGTCTTGGTTTAGAAGACAAGGAATATTGTGGAGCAGGCAGACGGATAAAAAAGCCTTTACTCAAACAGTCAGAAATCAGCCAAAAGTCACCGTTGTGTACATCTTAGAATCATAGAATGGTTTGGATTGGAAGGAACCTTAAAGCCTATCCAGTTCCAACCCCCCGGCCATGGGCAGGGACACCTCCCACCAGACCAGGCTTCTCAAGGAGCCATCCAGCTTGGCCTTGAACACTTCCAGGGAGGGGGCACCCACAGCTTCCCTGGACAACCAGGGGATCTTATTTCTCTTATCTGCCTTAATGACAGACCAACCAACCCATGATGTTCTACAGTTAACTGAATAGACAACGGAAAGGAAGTCTAAGGGAAAAAACCCAAAACCGCATTTGGCAAGTTGAGTCTGTGCACTACAACTCCATGCAACAGTACAGGCTTGTGGAAGTGTAGCTGGAAAGCTGCCTGGTAGAAAAGGACCTGTGAGTGCTGGTTGCCAGAGGGCTGAACATGAGCTGACAGTGTGCCCAGGTGGCCAAGGGGGCCAGACAGCATCCTGGCCTGTGTCAGAGATGGTGTGGCCAGCAGAAGTAGGGAAGTGATTGTGCCTCTGTGCTTAGCACTGGTTGGTGAGGCCACACCTTGAACACTGTGTTCAGTTTTGGGCCCCTCAGTAGAAGAAAGACATTGAGGTGCTGGCGCATGTCTAGAGGAGGGTGAAGGATCTGGAGGAAGAGTCTTATGAGTAGTAACTGAGGGAACTGGGGTTATTGAGCCTGGAGAAAAAGAGGTTGAGAGAAGACCTGAAAGGAGGTTGTAGCAAAGTGGATTCTTGTCTCTTTTCCCAAGTAACAAGTGAAAGAATGAGAGGAAATGGCCTCAAGTTGTGCCAGGGGAGGTTTAGATTGAACATTAGAAAACATTTATTTCCTGAAAGAGTGGGTTTGCATTGGAACAGAGTGCCTACAGAAGTAGTGGAGTCTCCTTCCCTGAAGGTATTAAAAAAACGTGTAGCTGCGGTCCTTTGTGACATGATGTAGTAGGCATGGTAGTGTTGGGCTGACACTTGGATTTGATGATCTTATAGGTCTTTTCCAACCTTAATGATTCTATCATCTCCTCTTGTGGAGGAATGATACAACTCATCTTTACCCTTTCTTTGTACTTTTTTCCAAAGGTATCCTGTTGCTGAGCTGAGACCAAATGTGTTTTGACTTGAAAATTTGTGAAAGAGGGTACATAAAGCATATCTATATCCTTTCCTCCTTCCTTTGGACCTAAGGAAGACATTTTATTAAAACCTTTCTCTTTTCCCTGTGTCAAAAGCCATAAAGGACAATTGCACCTTCTCTGGCTGCACTCGAGGACCTGTAGAAGAATAAAGTTTGCCAAATGTGCTCAGCTGTTTAGTCTGACCTAGCTGACCTAGACAAGAAGTTTTCTTGCACATGTATACCTAGCATCACCTTCCAGGGGAAGACCCAAAAGTGAGCTTCAGAGGTGGCATTTTTTTTATAAAGTTATTGTGATATTCTCAGATCTCCTTCAAACATCCTATAGGATATACAGGGATAAGGCAGAATAGTAGAAGGCTGTAAAGAGTGAGAGGATGCTATACAGTGGCTGGCAAAGCATTAACCAGATATTCTATTCCTTACACAGGGCTGTGTAAGAAAGAATGTGGTCTGAAAAGTGGAAAGAACCATCAGTCAAAAAACTGTTTTCTCACCTGAGACCTGTTCAAGACTGAAAAATGGCTACCAGTGAAATGTATTTGAGTTCCTGTAAGGAACGAAAACTGGTGGCAAAACGTGTGAGTTCCTTTTTATCCTGAGAAAGACTCTAAGAGGCTAATCCTGTTCTTATTTCCAGTTTACAAGAAACTTATCAAAGACGTGAGTGAGGAGACAATTGGTGTTCATACCATAGTTTGGAGTCCCAGAACATACTTATGTAATAAATTGAGACCACAACGGATCAAAATCCAATTAAAATTTATTAATTATAGCAAGTAGAATATGAGCAAAAGCAGCGCTGGACGGCAGGGGAGTCTGCGCTCCGCCAACTGCCGTAAATAGGCACTTCATACAGTTCTTTTTATACCTTTTTTTTTCCTTCTTTCGCAATCGTGGTATAGTGAAAGCACTCTGTGCATGCTTCGGCTGAAGTAAGACGTCTTCCTTCCTTGTCCCTGTCGGTTCCTGGGACATCTGGCGGTTATCCTATCTTGCACAAGCGGTATCTGGCAGTCGTTTTTGTCTGCGTAAGCGATTTCACATCCCCCACGGTTTGACATTTACATCTAACATAAATCTTAATAAACAATATTATATTCCATAGTTTCTCACAATCCCCCCTTTTTTTTTATCCTATTATTGTTTATTAAACGTTGCTTTCATTCCCTGTGCTGCACGCAAACCTTTTTCCACAATCCCGACATTTATCATAACTTTCGCAATGTAATACCTCACAACTACAATAGTTTTCACGTCGCATATCGCATTCACAATAATCTTCATTCTCATTAATAGGTACATTTTTATATCCTGTTTTAGATTCTGTAGTTAAAATAAGCAATTTAGCAATGTCAAACTGTTCCCTAATAAAACGTAAAATATAGCGTAATACACAAGGCCCAAATATAAGTCCTAAAATCAATATAATAAGCGGTCCTGCTAAAGCAGACAACAAAGTGGTCAACCAAGGTGAAACATTAAACCAATTTTCATACCATGACCTACCCGCCTCACGATCCTTCTTACGTTGATCCAACCTTTTCCGGAGTTCGGACATGGTGTCCTGGACTACTCCCGTATGATCAGCAAAAGAACAACATTCCTCTTTTAGAGCTACACATAACCCTCCTTCCTTTAAAAACAGTAGATCTAATCCCCTTCTATTCTGCAGCACTACCTCTGATAAGGACTTTACTGAAGTGGCTAAATTGTTGATAGATTGTTCTATTCTTGCTAAATCCTCATCTACAGCCATCTGCAAATTTCGTAATTCCTGACCTTTTACTAGGGAGGCTATGCCTGTACCTGCTCTAACTCCGCCCGCTATCAATAGCGTAGTTAAGGTTATCACTGTAATTGGTTCTCGTTTTTGTCTGTTCAGGTCTCCTTCGAAGTAGGGTAATATCTCCTCAGAGGTGTGATAGATTAGACGAGGAACAATAACTACTTGTACACAAAACTGAGATTGATCAAACACGTTTAGAGATAGGCAAGGAGTTATTCCGATATCTGAGCAAACCCATTTAGCCCCCGATGTTGGAATAGCCCATTTGTGATTTCTATTCTTATGTTTTTCTATTCTGGTGTTAGGAATTGTTTCGTTACACAAGAATTGATATCTTTTAGGCACCGTACCAATGCATCTTCCTTGACCTGTTACTAGTTGAATGGTAATCCCCTGCGTATGGTTTCTCTGGTCATCCCATGGACATTCTTGTGGATTGGAACCATTAGACCATCGAATCTGATCTGGTTTACCAATTGCCTCAAAATAGGGTGGCCTAACATTATAACATAACCAACAGTCTATTGTCAAATTTGGCTTGCTTTCATTAAGGACTCGATAGGAGGCTTGCATTAGATTCCACAAGGGATCTTTAGACTCAGCCAAATCTAGATCCTTGGACTGGGGCGCTTCCATCCCAGTATACTTTGATACTTCTGAAGTGGAGTTTGGATAGGCGGTTGGGACCACGACAGGAACCACTTTTTCTTCAGGGAGACTGGATGGATTTAGGACCGGATTTGGTCCTATTGGATGAGGATCATGGGGGAGTCGTTCTTTTATTATTTTAAACATACTTCCTCTATCTGCTCCCGGATCCCAAAACCTAATTCCCCATATCTTCCCAACTAACCAGGAATCATCATTAGGGTCTTTTACTTTGATGCTAATGTTTTTACAAGAGTTTGGTAAATTACAATGTCCATATACATGCCCCTCATTCCCAATGCGTGGTCTTGTACATTCCTCAGGTTTCCATCCGAGGTTCAGATATTTATCTCCTGTAGTTACCCAATCGGAAGCCCAAGTTTCACAACCCCAATAACCACAGAAATAGTGGCCTGGCAAATTGCAGTATCCTTTACCAGGGTTTGACGCTGGGCATATATAGAATGCTCTACATGGATCTGATCTATCTCTGCGGCCTCCCAAGATCATGTTGGTTAACGGTACTATGAAATTTATTTCCCCTGGGGTTGTAATATTCTGAATTGCTTGTGGTTGTTGTAAGTTATATAATTTCCAGACCATAGGTTCATGTGGATTCCCTGCCATAGTGGGTAGGATTAATGCACTAAAAATGTACAGGAAAAGAAGTGTTTCAGGAGGGTATTGTTTTTGTTTTAAATTTGAATTTTTACCAGTCCTGTGGAAGTTCAGCCAAGGCTGCTTGAACATTCCAAGTTGCAGGCTCTTTCCTTTGGTGGGTTTTCCTCCTCTGCCTCGCCCGTCGACTGGGTTGCAGCCAGACACGGGGGTTACCATCTTCTCGGCAGCAAGAGTCCCTGTCAGGAATATGCCTCTTACACTTGGTTAGACGGTGTACGTAAGCGGGCCAAGCTTTGGCCTTAACCATGCACTCGTTACACTTTACAGTCTTGATTTCCAGTCTACACTGGACTGCGACAATATCAATTATCAATGGTATCCATTCCTGAGGGTGGTAACAATAGTACTCAGGATTAATACCATGGGCGTAATAATACCAATGTTCAGCGGTCCAATTTGGAAATTTGGCTCTCCATTGTTTCAATGCCCAATTAGTAAATTCTTATTCTTTCGTGTAGCAACTGCTACATACCCCTCGAGGAGGATATCCTTCTCTACAGTGTTGCCACCACTTTTCTTGACACCTTTTGCACTTAAAACATACAAACGGGTAACAATTGCAACCTGGTTTTCCACACTTAACTATTACGTCTGAGGTATAGAAAGTGTTGGCAGGGTCGATGGTCGATGTTTCCCTCAAATAACAAAACCTTCATAGCCAGTCCCAAGAAGTTTCACACATCGAAACTGACATTGATTTAACATAGCCCTTTTTCACACTTAACAATTTTCCATAAATAATACACAATCAATGACACAATAAATGCAAATATTAGTCCTATAACACACTGTACCCTAAAAGGTAATCCTAGAAAATACTAAAATACAGTTTGTATCATTACTTATTGCTTTAGTACAAGCTTGGTGTTTCCAGGTGAGCTGACGACTTTCCACTGTGGTGGGTTTACGGGTCCCTTTACACGGCTAGCATGCGTCCATCCACGTTCGGCAGTTCGGATGGCTGTTTCTGTGGTGAGCAAAACAAGGTAAGGTCCCTCCCAATTGGGTTTCAGGGTTTCCTCTTTCCACACTTTGACTAATATCCAATCTCCAGGTTTAATATTGTGAATCTTTAAATCCAACGGGGGCCGTTGTACAATCAGTCCACTTTCCCAAAGCTTGTTGCGATGTTCTGCTAATTGCGAAATGTATTCATTAATCACACGGTCACGAATTAAAACATTTGTTTGCGGACTTTCAATTCTGTAGGGCATTCCATACACCATTTCAAATGCTGATATCCCTAAGTCTGCTCAAGGTCTGGTCCTTAGAACCAACAGCGCCATGGGTAGGCACTTAATCCATGATAATTTGGTTTCTATCATTAATTTAGTTAAAATAGTTTTGATTTCTCCGTTCATTCTTTCAACTTTACCTGAGCTTTGTGGATGCCATGGTGTATGATATTCCCATTTTATACCCAAGCTCTCTGTTAAATCTTTAATTATTTTTGACACAAAATGTGTTCCTCTATCTGAGTCTATTACTTCAGTTACTCCGTATCGAGGTATAATATGTTCGAGTAACACTTTGGTGACTTGGTTAGCAGTTGCTCTAGAGGTAGGAAAAGCCTCTACATAATGGGTTAAATGATCCACCATTACCAACAAGTATTTGTAACGCCCTACTCTAGGTAGTTCAGTAAAATCCACTTGTATGTGTGAAAAGGGCCTGTATGCTGGGGAACGTCCTCCAAAAGGCTTTTGCCTCATATTGCTCCGATTTACCTTTTGACAAGTCTCGCAAGCTGCTGTAACTGCTTTCGCTACGTTATATACACCCACACAGGCAAACAGTTGATTAAAGTGATCAACTAATGCCTGGGTTCCCCAATGTGTTTTACTATGTATTTTAGAAAATATCTCAAATGCCATACCTTTAGGTAAAACTTCTCTCCCATCTGGTAATAGGTACTTACTATTCTGCTCTTTAGCTCCCATTTGTCTCAATTTCTCTTTCTCTACAGGTTCAAAACTAAAAGATTTGCCAATCTGTGTCTGTTGTATAGCCAAGATTGTACTGTAGTTGCCCGCCACTCGCTTGGCTTCTGTATCAGCTGCATTGTTTCCCCTGACTTGATAACTCGTACCTCGCTGATGTCCTTTGGTATGTACAACTGCTATTTTATTTGGAGTTTTTAATGCCTCCAGGACTCGTCGAATTAATTCCGGGTGGATCAGTTCTTTTCCCTGAGAATTTACAAATCCTCTTTCTTCCCATATTTTCCCAAAGGTGTGTACCACCCCAAATGCATATCGTGAGTCTGTATATATAGTCCCATCTTTTCCCTCTAGTAGCACTAATGCTTTCCATAATGCATATAGCTCACAGGCTTGAGCTGACCAACTGGCACTCAGAGGGCCTGACTCTATTATCTTAAATTCTCCTTTTTCCAATTTTACAATGGCATATCCAGACAATCGTTTTCCTTCTACTATTCATGATGACCCGTCTATAAACAAAACCTCTCCACATTGTAACTCTTCTTCCTCTAGATCTGGCCTAATGCGTGTCTGTTGTTCAATTGTTTGAAAACAATCATGCAATAAATCAGCACTTTCTCCTGGGTACAAAAATTCAGCAGGGTTAACCGCCCCAATAGTCTTTAGGGATAACTTTGGAGATTCTATAAGTATTCCCTCATACTTCAATAGTCAGCTATCTGTAAGCCACTTGTCTGCCTTCTGTTGTAACACTCCCCTTATGTTATGAGGCGCGTATAAGACAACCTCCCCATTAAAGGTAACACGATTTGTTTCTTCAAGTAATAAAGCAGCAGCAACAATGATCTGTAAACAACTTGGCCAACCCTTGCTTACGGGGTCTAAAAGCTTCGATAGATATGCCACCGGCTTCTTCTGTCCAGCCCAATCCTGCGTTAATACTCCAAATGCTGTTCCTTCATATATGTTAACAAATAAATGAAATGGTCGTTGTAAATCTGGGAGACTTAATACGGGTGCTTGACTTAATTCCCTTTTTAGGCTGGCAAACTGCTCTTGGTCCTGAGAGGTCCATTTAGGTATCTTATCCTCTGACAGTTGTTTATATAAAAATTTTACTTTAAAACTATAATTTTCTATCCATTGTCTACAATACCCAAATAGCCCCAATGCCTGCCGGATTTGCCTTTTAGTAACAGGCATGGGTAATTCCAAAATTCCTTTAATACGCTCTGGGTCGAGTATTTTCTTCCCGTTAAACAAATAATGCCCCAAATATTTCACTTTTTCCTCCACAAATTGTAACTTCTCCTGTGATACCCGTAACCCTTTTTGTGCAAGAAAGTTTAAGAGATTAATTGTTTCCTTCCTGACCTCTTCTTTATCTGTTCCTGCTATAAGCAGGTCATCTACATATTGTAACAGGACATTCCCCTCCTGTACCTGATATTCTTTCAGGATTTCTTCCAGAGCTTGTCCAAACAAGTTAGGGGATTCTGTGAACCCTTGTGGAAGTACAGTCCACCTCAATTGCTGCCTGCGACGTGTTTCAGGATCCTCCCACTCAAAGGCGAAATAATCACGGCACTCTTCTGCCAATGGGCAAGCCCAAAAGGCATCTTTTAAATCCACTACACTATACCAAGAATTGTGAGGTCCTAACCTACTTAATAATGTATAAGGGTTCGCCACTACAGGGAACCGGGTAAGAGTTCTTTTATTTATATCTCGTAAATCATGAACGAGCCGGTACTTTCCATTTGGTTTCTTTACAGGCAGTATGGGGGTGTTAAAAGGTGACATACAGGGTTCTAGAATCCCTTGTGCTAATAATCGGTCGATCTCTGGTTTTAATCCTCTTCGTCCCTCTAAGGATATTGGGTACTGCCGTACTCTCACGGGTATGTGAGGTTCAGTAATTTGGATTTTAATCGGCGAAATTTCTAATCTGCTAATCGCGTCCGGAGAGTGCCAGACATTTGGGTCAATTTGTTTCCTGTCTTCTATAGTCAATGGATAAGCTAGCACTGTTAACTCCTGATTTTTTACCTTCATTTCCAATTGTAATTCAACAATTAAATCTCGTCCTAGCAGATTAAATTCTGCTTCAGGGACGAACAAGAGTTCACCTACCCCGAATTTATTTTTGGTCTCAGATATCACATCTTTAATTTTACTTACTTTAGAAGGTTCTCCTTTAGCCCCGATTACTTGCACTTTTTCAGAGGACGCTGTACATCCTTCTGGTATCTGTCTAATGGTTGATCTCTCAGCTCCAGTATCTACTAAAAAGGTGAACTCTTGTTTATGGGGACCTAGTTTTAGTTTTATCAAGGGCTCACGATGACTCTGATCCCCTAAGATATAGAGCCCCTGACTCTCCTATTCTGCTTTCAGTACCTCCTCATCTCTAATCCTTTCTCTGCAATTCTTTTTAATATGTCCTTTCTTTCCACAATAAAAACAACATCCTTGTTCCTCCTTCACTGCTCCATTCCCTTGTCTTATTCTAGCAGGTCTGTGTCCATTAGACCTCCCTCTGCGATCCTTTCTAACTGCTGCCACCATCATTTTTACTTGCCGTTTACTGCTTTCTTCCTCTCGTCTCACATACACTTTTTGTGCTTCCCTCAATAATTCATCCAAACCTCTATCATGCCAATCTTCTAATTTTTCAATCTTCTTCCTAATGTCTTCCTATGCCTTTGCCACAAACTGAGTTTTGAGGAGTGCCTGTCCCAAAGGATCATCAGGATTTACTCCTGAATACTGCTGGAGTGCTTTCCTTAATCGTTCCAGCCACTCAGTAGGGCTTTCATCCTTCTTTTGCATTTCATTAAATGCTTTATTAATATTCTGGCCACGGGGTAATGCTTCTCTAATTCCCTAGATTATGATGGTTCTCAGGTCCTGCATATGAGTTCTATGCAGCGGGTCCTGATTGTCCCAGTTAGGTTTTTGGAGTGGCCATTTAATATCTGCTTGGGGTCCCTGGGCATGTTGGGCATCCCATAGTCTCATTCCAGCCCGCCTAATCATTTCTCTCTCTTCGGTAGTAAATAACTGCCCAAGAATGGATTGCATTTCATCCCAGGTATAAAGATTTGGTCCCAAAAATTGATCTAGTCTTTCTGCTACCCCGAGTGGATCTTCAATTAAACTACCCATCTCGGTTCTTTTGAAATCTCGTAAATCAGCCGAATTTAGGGGTACAGAAATATATCCAATAACAGGTTGGGGTCCCCCCATGGGCATTTCCCTCAGAGGGCACATGTTAGTTGCCCCTTTTTGACTCCTAGTTCTACGTCGAGGAGGAGGGGGAGATTCCTCCTGCTCCAATTCTGACGGCGGAATAGGTGCTTTGGGA
Organism: Dromococcyx pavoninus; assembly: GCA_033558185.1. Taxonomy (NCBI): domain Eukaryota; kingdom Metazoa; phylum Chordata; class Aves; order Cuculiformes; family Neomorphidae; genus Dromococcyx; species Dromococcyx pavoninus. Next base: position 391,071 of record JAUMJL010000595.1, read on the forward strand.
ACTACTGGGGGGGGACGGGGGAGTGGGTGGCTGCGAGGGGACATAAGGAGGAGGGGTCAGGAGGACTTCGTTTAATTCCTCTCTCCTCTTAGTTCGCTTATTTTTAACTTCATTCAGTGGATAAAGTGTTGGATAGGGTTTTTCTAACCAGACCGCAGCGTACCGGCTCTCCTCTGGGTTAAAGGGTTTTTTAGTGTTCACCCAGAGATTCAATTGTTGCCTTACCCAATCTTCTTCTGATCCATAAACCGGCCAAAAAACTTTCTTTGAAAGTTTCTTCCCTCCCCATATCTTAGTACAATATTCTATCATTTTTTGGCTTACTTTTCCCTGCAGTCCCAGGAAAATGTTTCCAATTGTCTAAGATATATGCCAGAGGGGTATTCTCAGGTACAGAGGGTACCCTTCCCATGGGAGTCGAAGGCTTGCTGCCCTTCGCCCCCATCTTCTGGAATATCCACAAACACACACTCACTCGCTCCCCTTGTTTCTGGCCCAGTCCCTCGCGGGATATGGGAAACACAGTACTTAAGGGTCCACACTCGCTTGGTTCAGTATGTCTAACCTCTCGTTTGTTATATTCCAGGAAACCCAATCCCGCCCGAACGGCAAACCTGCGAACAATTTCGCAATATACTTACGCGTCCTGCGTCTTCGTCCGGACTCCCGTGCACAGAATGTTTATGGGATTTTTACCGGTTCCTCCTTTGCTCAATATTCTAGGATTTTGGGTTCGTCGGTAAGGTTGAGGTAAGCTGCCGGTCGCGGGGCCGCGGATGAACGCGGGGCGCCTCCCCGGAGGACCGAAGCCCACTTTTCCTTATCCGAGTCACGGCACCAGAATTGTAATAAATTGAGACCACAACGGATCAAAATCCAATTAAAATTTATTAATTATAGCAAGTAGAATATGAGCAAAAGCAGCGCTGGACGGCAGGGGAGTCTGCGCTCCGCCAACTGCCGTAAATAGGCACTTCATACAGTTCTTTTTATACGTTTTTTTTTCCTTCTTTCGCAATCGTGGTATAGTGAAAGCACTCTGTGCATGCTTCGGCTGAAGTAAGACGTCTTCCTTCCTTGTCCCTGTCGGTTCCTGGGACATCTGGCGGTTATCCTATCTTGCACAAGCGGTATCTGGCAGTCGTTTTTGTCTGCGTAAGCGATTTCACATCCCCCACGGTTTGACATTTACATCTAACATAAATCTTAATAAACAATATTATATTCCATAGTTTCTCACACTTAGAAAGCAACATTTCATCACAGAGAGTGATCTTGTCATCAGGCATTATCTATCCAGAGACTGAAAAAAAATTACTTCATTTCATAATTTCTGGTATTCTAGATCACTATTTTAACTGTATTTTTGTAGATAGCTCTTGTTAGTGTGCACTTGGAAAAAAGTACTATGCCAAACATAGGACAGCATTTTGTTACCAAATTATAAAAGTATTGATGCAGGCTATGATTGTAGAATCGTGTCATAGAATGGTTTGGGCTGGAAGAGACCTTAAAGATAATCTAGATCCACCCCCCCTGCCATTGGGTTGCTTATTGAGCAACATTACAAAATTATTTAAAATATGGTATGGCAAATACTTTCAATGATGTTCAAAGTAAAATACTCTTATGGATTTTTTCTTCCAAAATGCAGCAACATTTTGGGGAAGTAAAGAACTTTTAAAAAATTTTGACAGTTGGGAATGCCGTACCACCTACCGGCGGCACAGGGCAAAGTTTACAGCAGAAGCAACAGCTCCCCTCATTGAGATACCACCATTACCCTATCTTAAGTTAGCACAGCTAATTTTATATTCCAACAGAGCAAAGACTTTAAATTGATAAATTACTAGTCTCAGTCATTTTTAATGAGACCTTGCAGGACAAAAACAAGAAGGAGAAAATGCCACATGAGGAGATAATTTTTTGCCTTCTCCCTCCTTTTCTGTTAGAAGTTTCGTCAGACTCTCTAATCTGTTTGGTTTGAACTGTTTAAGCCTTTTTTGGAATGGTAAGCTCTCATCTTAGATACAGGATATTTTCATGATTCGTTGTGATAAGTGACCTAAGTCTACGACAATTCAGAGAAGGCAAGCTTGCTGCTTTTCTACAAATATGGGGAAAAAAACTAAATATTAATTCGCCCCCCTCCTCCAGCATTAATTCCATTATAGACTTCAGAAGAAAAATTAAACCTGGATCTCCCAAATTGCAGGGTTTGTCCTTTCTTTTTGTTGTGTATGAAAGGAGTGCAACATATGCTTTTTACTGGGGTAGACAGTAAGCCAAGGAAAAATAGGCTTTCCCCTCAATGTTCAGCTTTGGGGATAGAGTACATCTTTCAATGTAACTGACATCTCTTTACATAAAAGAAGAAAGGATCTTAGGATAAATCGCTAGATGCACTCTAGAATAGTGCTGTTGAAACAGTTTAAATAACTCACACTACCATCTAGTGGTAGGAAGAAAAGCACGAAGGCTCTCAAAAAGGCTGCTTTTCTTGCATGGGTCTGCAGGCAAAAATACCTCTCAAGTGAAAAGTAGATATCTAACCAGCATGAAAAAAAAAAGAACAATAAACTTAAAACCGTACAGAACTTGATTATAACTAAATGAAAAATGTTTGAACATGCAGCCCTATGGGTGACTTTACTTCCTGAGCAATTGTTTAAACCATTGGCTTTCTTAATATTCCTCAGAATAGGTTTGTATATGTAAAAATGTTTTATGTAGTAATTTTTATACATAAAATATGCATATAGAAGATATTTTTGGCTATCAATAACACAGTTTTCTTTTCTGTAAAATAAATTTTCTTTAATTACTCTCATATCCTACAAGTACAAAAACACGAAAGCACTTGTCCTCAATTACTTCCTCACATCGACATTGCAGTATTTGCACTATCAGGTATCTGTATCAGGTATTTTGACCTCAAAGCTCAAGGCAAACCAATCATCTGTTTGAATCTAAAAGATGGTCAGAAGCACTTGATCCATACTCATACTTTCCCCACAGTCAAGCACGGTGAAACAGTGTATCATACAGCATTTTCGATATTGACTTGATTTATCTTGTTAGTTTGTATGAACTTCATAAAAACCTGACTGGTTCGACAACACTGACTTGTAAGAATCTTCTTTATTAACAAGGTTCAAGGAAGCAGTTCTCAAACTCCCATGTGAAAGGGCATACTTTAAGTATGCCAGTCACTTTTTAATCCAGTTCTTCTATTGGAGAGGAAATGCCCATTCCTTCACAGAGTCAGGATGACCTTTCCACATAGTAGTGGCTCCTTCACAGGCTGCTCAAAGAGCTTTTCCTCCTACATTTCCTACAGCCCTCCTGAAGGCCTTGTTTTCTAGGAGGTTTCAGTAAAAATCCTACTGAGTAAAGTCTTCAATTTACCTCTTTCAAGTTGTACTTCTGTCTTTCAGTTTCCCTTTCCTTCTCTTCACTTAATCCAGACATCCCAAGAGATTCCCTTTTTAAAGTATCATCACTCTTACCTTCTGAGGATCTGAAGGCCATCCAGTGCTGCTGGCGAGGTTCCTGCCATATCCCTGCAGCATCATACTCTCCACTTTGCCTTTGCTCCTGGATGCCTGTGGTCTTCACAGCTGCTTGCTTAGCTTGGCCTCTGTCCACAAATAGCTGCAGCAACGACAGTAACCAGGTGTCCTGAGTGCACTTACTCCTGTTTGATAGCCTTCCCTAAGCCTTACCTTAAAACATCATTAGCACAGGTGTGATTTTTTGTTGGCTTAGGACAATTTGTGACATAGAAGACTTTTCTATATGTGTTTTTGGGTGGGTTTTTTGTCTTTGTAGACAACAGCCTCTAAGGAATTGCTACAGCCTGTATCATGTCCACCATCTACACTTGCTCATGGCTTCGACTCTTGTAGAAAAACCTCTTCAGCAGAACAACTTAAAGGGTTATTTCTGGTAGGGGTTTGGTGCATTGCATTTGCCAGTGCAATGTACAATCCTTGTGTAGACTGATTCTCTTTGTCTCAAAACCACAGTAATGATAAAGAGAAAGCAGAATGATAGCCTCTCTGTCCCGGATTGTGTAGATGGGTCTTTTGTAGAAGGACCTGGCACCCACAGGAGAGGGAGACTGAGCTGGTGTGTTTTTCAGAAGAACTGCTATCATTTGGAAGAGCGGGAGTTGTCTCAGCACAGAGAAGAAACATACAAATAAAATGCTGTTAAATAGAACAAAAACAGTGACGCTAAGGTTTCTTTAACTCGGTATTGTTAGAAGACTTAAAAAGTCCGCTGGTGTGGAAACTGAAACTTATTAAGCAGTCTTCAAAGTGGCAGGTAGTGTGCGAAGCTCATGTAACTGTTTCAAATCAGTTGCTTTGTTAAATATCTATCAGTACAATCTCTCTCTTTTATACATATCTCCCCCTTCTCCCATGGTTCACCATGCTCCTTCCCTACACTATTCTCAGTTAGATGGTAAGTTGCTCTGGAATGCACCTTCCTTTATTTGCGTTGTGCCTGGCAGGGCTGGACTCCCAAGGTCACTGCCACCTTTGGATGCAACCCCAGATCTCACAATGATACACTTTTCATTGTAAAAATGCAGCAGGTTATTGTGTGCCTCTTACTGATTTTTGATTATGCTCCGATAAGTCAGCTCCTAAATTAAGTAAAAAAGAGTAATACACAGTAGGGAGGTAAAAGAGCCATTTATTTTAGAAGCACTCAGTAATAAGTCTGGTTACTGATTTACCATAGGGCTCATTTGCAAGTGCTGTAGAACAAATGAGCTTTGTTCGTAAGAACTTCTGAAAAGAAAAAATAAAAATAATACAATTTCAAGAAAAACTTTGTCAAAGCTGTTAATAGAAAGAGTTCCTAACCCTAAAGCTGTTAATAAAAAGAGTAAAGTTGAGTTCCTAATCCTGGTAAATAGAAAAAGAAAAAATAAATAAAAGGAAAAGAAAAAGAGAGGGAAAAAGGAAAGGTAAAGGAAAAGGAGAAGAAAAAAGAAAACAAAAGAAAAAGAGAATGAAAAAGGGAAAGATTAAAATGAAAAAGCAAAAGAAGGAAAAAATAAAGAAAAAAGAGAAAAATGTATATAAAAAAGGAAAATAAAAAGATAAAAAGAAAATGGAAAAAGAGAGAGATTGTGGCATGACCTGCATGCAAATAAAATAAAATTAACATTAGTGAAAAATGTCCCATACAGAACAAACTATGTGTAATTCTAGCCCAAGGCAGATGGTGCTTGCCTTTAGCTGCAGTTTTCTACCCTTTAACATCACTTCCAGAGCTTTATGCACCAAAACCAGCCTCATTAAACACCTCCTCAAAAAAAAAAGAAAAGAGGCAGCTGCATAGATGTTGTAAGAATTCCACATTCAACTTAAGCAAAAGGGAAGTAGGACTGAAAAGACCTCTAAATATCACCAGCTTCTCACTACAAGACAGCAAAAACATCACTTTCTTTATTGATGATACGAAAAAGTGGTTTTCAAGGCCACTATTACAATGCATAAAATATTTCAGAAAATTCTGCAGAAGTGAAAGCTATATATTAATTTATAGAGAACTACATACAGATATGATCTGTTTTGATCTAAATTGAATAATTTCACAGTAAATTTAACAGTTAGTCTGAAAATACTGCATCATTGGTAATAAAAGGGAAATGATCACTGCACCTCTTGAATACACATGTAACTTTTATATCAGCTAGGTATTGATACAAACAATTTTATGACTATTTTGTAATATTTTAAGTTTTATTCCCCAAATCTATAATTATTTTGTTATAATGTTTACAAAAGTTCTCTGAGTTTTGCAGAGGAGTTCAAGTGGAAATGGTCTATAAGGTGACTCTGTTTTTAAAAAAAAAGCTGTCAAAAGCTATGAAAAGTAAACTGAAATTTAAAACAGAAGCAGGAGCATGAAGAAGATCAGATTAGCTGTGGTTAGGGATTATATTTTAAGAAATTATTTCAAGATGCAACGGACATGGTAAAATACGAAACTAATTTAAAATAAATGGCAGTATAGTATAATAGGAATTAAAATAATAAAAAGGTTCAAAGAAATCTAAACACTTTAATAAAGTGAAGAAAATCTCTTGGACTTTAGAAAAAGCTTTGAGTTATTTCCAGGTTCCACAGTAAAATGCTCTGATGGATCTACTTAGTATTTCATATACAATTTTGTAAACCAGGTCAATGTGAGAAAAGCAGGGTTTATAATACAGAGAACATGAAGCAGGGTATGTAGTTTTTCTATTTAGTTTTGAGTGTAAATATGTAATGGGCATTTTGCAAAACAAATAAAGGCATGTTTTCTTCTCTGAAGAGCTTTTATTTTAAGGACTAGTTTTCAGATGCCTTGAGCAGATGAAAATCAGCTGAAGTTAGAGCAGCTCTTCACTTTTGAAAACTCACGCCCCAAATTCAGTGCCACAGTATGTGTCAGAAAATAGAAGGGGGATGAGGATGACAATAATGAAATCACAGTTACTTAATAAGACCCAGATCCTTGCAAAGACTCTTAGCTTTAAACATATCAGTAATCCTATTGAATCATGTGCAAATCAAGACAGTCCTTTAAATAGTGTTGTCTACATGCCCTTCCATAAGCAATGGTGCATGATGTAGGGGATGGCATGGTTGAAAGGCATTTCAAAGTGAGGGAGAGGAGGAAGTTCAGTGAAGTAATTTTGAAGGGGATTTCCCAAGAAGAATCAAAAGCCTGGGCAGAGGCCTGGAGTTGTCCAAAATGAGATCAGGTCTAGAGTTCAAGCCAGACTTGGCTGTTAACAGCAAAATGAGTGCTGAGCTGGCCTTATTTAGCCAGCAAACAAGATGATACGAGGCTGCAGGACAGTCATCAGACTTTCTAAGATCTTGATGCTTCTGGGGTACTTTCAAAGTTGATTACAAACTATTTTATTGAATTAGATATGATACTTAACAATAAAAACCGCTGTTTCTTATCTTTCCTGTGGCACATGAAGGAAGTTATTGCTTCATTAAAATAGTACTGCTTAACACAAATAAAAGTAAAAGACAAGACTTTTGGAGAGTGAACAGTTTAAGTACTTTTAAAAAATAGGAAGCAGTACAGAGTTCATTTTTTGGAAAGCTTTGTTTTTGATATTGCTTTATTTTTTTAAAACACTGCAGGATGAGTCATTCAGAATTTAAGTATAGGCTGCTTTGGTGCCTGCAGCTTTGTGGAGTGCTGGGAATTCAGGGAACAGAGTAACAAACAGAAGGAAGAAAAGGGACTGTACTTCCTAGCCTAGCAACTAGACTTTCCCCTGGCCCCCCCTTACATGTCCACATTCCTACCTTCTTCCCAAGCAGACTACCTCTAAGCAGCTGGGAAGGGAGCCGATTGCACCTAATCAGCTTAGTGCTGGGAAGCTCAGAACACTAGATACAGATGGCATCACACACACAACATGGAGCATGCTGCCATGATTTTCAACAAGACTTATCTCTCAATTTTGTTTGGGTGGACTGAACACCCTCTCAAACACAAAACAGCAGAGTGCCACACCAACTACTTGACAGAAGTTTAGGAAAGCAGGAACAAACATAGCAAACATGCATGTATTTTGAAGCAGTAAAAATTACAGTCCTTCAATATCAGTTTTTTCACTTGTGACTTTGTCTTTTCCATGGTCGAAATAACGTATTTTAAATGGGACGATAGAGAATTGGCTTACATACAAACGCTAATATAGTTTTGGATTTCTTTTTTGCATCACAAAAGGCTAGGCAGTCATATTTTTATATGGGATAATGTTTTATACCACAAGTAATTTGTGGAAATGCCAGTGAAACCATCAGCTGCAGTAAAAATAATGAAGAGCGAGGGGAAAATTTAATTGGGCTTTGGCCTACATTTTGCTGACTGTCCATTTTCAAATTTCATTCTGTAAGGGAATCACCTGGGGCATGATTCATCTCTCATGAGTTTAGATGTGTCCAGCAGAGCTGTCTTTTTCTGAGCCAGTCATCCCTCGGTCCTTGTACAGGTGCTGTGGAGAAATAGGGACTCCTCTGTCAAGAACCATCTGGTCTGCTTTAGACATTTCTCCTGGCTGAGGTGAATCATTTCACTGATTCTGCTCACTAGGTCTCTTGGCTCTAGGGTCTACAGACATGCAGTTTGTAACTGTCTTCATTTGATAAATCTCTCCCTCCGCTTCATGGTGGGGAACCCAATTAAATGCCATCTGATTTCTGGAAACTCTGCTCACCACTGTTTCTCACTGAGTTCAGTGCAAAATAGCAGTTACTCAGCATCTGGCAGAAACAAGCAGAATTCAAATCGCATGCAGGCTGCTTTTGGCCTGGGGATCTGTAGCTTCACTTGTGAAATGTGGTAAACCCTGGGAAAAGCACATGCACACACTTGATGAAACAGCACAACCTCAGCCAAAGCAGGCAACAGGGAATAGGCAGATTAGGCTTCTGTGGGAAGGCAGCGGCCTGCACAGAAAGGCAAAACAGCCTTGTTGGCTCCGTTAACCCAGTTCACTTAGGGCAAAGCATTAAATATTTGACACTTGTGTATTTGGCACTGTACAGGACTGTGACCTGGGGTTGCAGAGGCATGAACAAATACCCCAGTCTGCTCCTTTTGCAGTGGGGCTGACCTGTCCCAGGAGTTAGGCAAGCTGGTGGGGAGGGCTCTCTCTGAGTTCCTTGTAATGCAAGACGCATTTTTTTCCTTACTTATGGCTGCAAAACAACAACCTTGATTTGCAAGTCTCTGTACAGTCAGAGAAGGTTAAGAAGTTACAATAATCCGAGCAAGTACAGCCTAATTGATAACTCCTAGGGATATAACTTGTTCGCTAACAGTCTATAAAGGGATCTTCATGTTGTCTGCTAATGTCTAACATCTGTGATATTTAATTGCTTACACTCATCTTTTAAATGAAGAAGGTATGCAGTAATCCCTTCTGAAGCCAAACTGAGAAAACGTGTATTAGCTGAGGGCCTATTTTAGAAACAGATGGGGTGTAAAGAGCTTGAAGGTAGTGTACAGGAGGAGTGTGAAGCAGGAGAGATTAATTGTTAAGTAATTGAGATAAAGGGGAAGAATGTTGAATGCAGGGAGCACAGAAGAACAGATATCCAAAGCTCTAGGATTTCACTGGGACAGACCTAATTTTAATGATGTATTTCCAAAAGTGTCTTTGTGAAACCACAGTGCTGAAGAGTGACAAGGAGCAATGTCAAGCTGGCTCTTCTCTGAACTGTGCCCACCCATTGGCTTCCCGCTTTGTCTCTCTTGCTTGCACAGGGACTTCATGGCATAAGCATCACCAGGGTGGCCTGCTAGAGCTGCAACACTAACCCAGTGCCCACATGTGTCATTGCTAGGTCTCAGCTCTGGCAGAACTAGAGAATGTGTATTCCTATACTTGCAGAAAACCACAGCAAGATATGTTACTGAGTATTGAATCATTGCTCCATACAAATGGCAACTGTATCAAACACTATACCCTAAACTTTTCTCTACCCTGCAAATATAGTTAACAACTTTACTATGTCAGCTGTTATTATTTTCTGCTCTGCCTTTGTCAGAATTCCATGAGCTTTTAAAGAGCTAATATTTTGTCATGCTTAAAAATTGTCCAACGTTAGTAACCAGGCAGTGTTTATCACTGAAAGGGGTTTTTTTGCCAGCTTTGAAATCCTCACCTCGTTTTGTACTAAAAGCTACAGAGCAGGGAATGGGCAAATAAAGAAAAATAGGATAATGATGTTAATGAATAAGCTCTGCAATGAATAAGTATAGGAGAGAGACAGTCACCACTCATGTAGCTCCATCAGATCAGCAGGGAGTTAAGTCCTATGTCAAGTTCACAACTTGAGCAAAACCTGAAACTGATACCAGATGAGGTATTTAGAGAAGCAGTGTAGATTCAAGGGACAGATGAAAAGAAGGAATATTCCAGAGTGGGCAGCTCCAATGAGCTAGAGGAGGCTGCAACACATGGGGCTGCAGAGGGAAGGAATCCAACTGTTGGGACTGGTCAGCCACCAAAGCTGAGCAAAGCTCAACTCATGGGGAATGGCAGGAGAGGGCTTCTCAAAGGGTGCAGCCGAATACAGTGTTCATAGAAAACATAGCCATCTGACTTCAGTGGTTGTATCCATAACTTGCAACAATTTTTCCTGAAAAATTCGACCACTTTTATGCCATAGATGTTGAGGCGAGCCTTCTTCCTTCCAGCCAGTGTGCTATCCACCTTTGGACAGGAGACAACATGGCAGTGCTTCTGGATGGCCTGCATAGTTGAAGACAGCTCTGTCTCGTATCTGAAAGCTGTGTAGAATGGAGCTTGTGTTACACATGAAAGATGTAGCCAGCCTTCAACCCAAGAGTTAGGAACAATTCAGCAACGGTTAGGATGAGTAAACTGATATTTTCTGTGTAGAAAATAGAGATGACTGATATTTAACATTCTACTGATATCAGAATCCATAACTCAGAAGTGAAATAAGCCTTATGATGGGTCCAGCTGCAAGATCTCCATTGCCAGATGCTGAGCATGCATTCCTAAATCTTCAGGAAACATCCCTTCTGACCATTACTGCCCCAGTTCTTTTGTCTCACTGGCGACACACCTCCGAGCAAGCATAAATTCCATGAAAAATAGCTGCAGGATTTTTTATTTAATTGTCTGATTATTTTTATCAGAGCAGGTATTTGACCTTGACGGAATGATTTATTCTGTAGTATTTCCAGTCTCCTGTTGGTTACATCTTCTCTCTTCCCACCCATTCCAAACCCCTGTGTTCAGTTTCTCGCTGCTCTTTCTGCTCTCAAATATTAAAAAGTGGGTTTATATACACATACAAAAATGTTTAACTGCATTGTTTTAAAATATGATACCTCACACCTGTCAGGTAACTTTTCAGTTCTCTGTTTTCTCTGCGCCTAGAAAATTAGGACTATTTTCTATTCAAATAGCATAAGTAATGCTTTGCATAAATCCCTTCTGAGAAGACTGAAACTAGAGCAAGCTGCATCTCCTACAAAATCACCTCTTGCCTACAAGCAAAACTATTGAAACTTATCCTCACACCCGAACCTGCTGATTGTGTTTTGTTTTTAATGTGTGTTAAGTGTCTCCATAAGCCAGAGAAATTACCAGAAGTATAAAATGACACCTTTTTCAGGAATAGAAGTGACCTGCAGCTGCCTTACCCTAGTTGAAAGTTACTGCTCCTTTCACACCAGCTGTTTGTTCTGCTTAGAGTATGGTATTTCTCATGACATCTAAATGCGAACTCTCACAGAGGCATATGGCACTTGGCATGGTCACATATGAAGGAAAGCTACTGAAAAATGTGCAAATCTAGTTGTTATTGTTATACTGTTTCAGTGTTCCTTATTACAACTTTGCCAGTTGATAAGGATGCATTTTCCTTCCTAACAATGTTTGGTGCAGCCCAAAGAAGGCTTGGGAATACATTTCAGACATAAGAGGAGATACTGGTTCATGTGTATTTTTAAGAAACCTTGAAAGACTGTTAGGGTTTGGCCAGTTCCAGTGGATCAGCAGTGGCACAGATGTTAGTGCTTCCCTTTGTATACCTGAATGTGGAAAATGGTGTCCCTCTCCTTGTTCTGATGGCCAGCAAACCCTGGGTAGCTTGTCAGTCCTACCTGCCAGGGGGCCCAGGCTTATGGGTGCCAGGCTGGTGGCTGGGGAGTGCAGCAGGATGTCTGGGAGACTGCAAGAGACATTGTGCCTGAGGCCAGGAGCAGCAGCGGAGGGGAAAAGCAAGGACAGAAATAGGCCTCGGGGGTCTTTACGGTGGGAGATGAAGCCTGGGCAGGGCAGACAGGAGGTGTTTTGCAGGTGTGCCCAGCCAGCCATGGTGGGGCTGCTGGAGGGGTCAAGGGGCAAGCTTTTTGGACCCTCTTTGCAAAGGCTCCAGTCCTGCTGAGCACCTGCAAGCAGACAGTGGGTAGGGAATCATAGAATCATTGAATCGGTTGGAAAAGACCATTGAGATCATCGAGTCTAACCATACCTGTCCACTACTAAACCTTAGCCCTGAGTACCTCAGGGATGGTGACCCAACCACCTCCCTGGGCAGCTGTGCCACGGCCTGACAACCCTTTTGGTGAAGAAATTTTTCCTGATGTCTAATCTGAACCTGGTGCAATTTGAGGACATTTAAAAAGAGATGGTTGAGAGGAGGCTGGCAGCGCTTGGTGCCACCACGGCCATGCTTTTCCCACCTCCTTCCATGCCAGCTGCAGTGAAAAACAGTGGAGAAGAGATTTATCCAGACTGAGAGGGGATGGAGCGGGAGGCGTGGGGTGGGGGTGGGGGTAAGCCAGGTTGGGAGGGAAGGGGAGGTTGAGTAGGGAATTCAGGACTCTGTGGCCTTGCCCTGTGTAGGGGAAGCATGGAAGAAGGAGCGTGGGCATCTGTGGCTGCCGACCCCAGGGACACACAGAGACAGATACACACAGACACACAGATATGCAGTCACACAGACACACGTAGAGACACACACAGACACACAAGGACAGATAGAGATACACAGACACAGACACGCAGACACGATACCAAGCTGGGAGGAAGGGTTGATCTGTTAGAGGGTAGGATGGCCTTACAGAGGGACCTGGACAGACTGGAGAGATGGGCCAATTCTAATGGGATGATGTTTAATAAGTCCAAATGTCGGGTACTTCATTTTGGTCACAACAATCCCATGCATAGCTATAGACTGCGGACAGAGTGACTGGAGAGTAGTCAGGCAGAAAGGGACGTGGGAGTGCTGGTTGACAGGAAGCTCAACATAAAGCCAGCAGTGTGCCCAGGTGGCCAAGAAGGCCAGTGGCATTCTATCCTGCATCAGGAATAGTGTGGCGAGCAGGACCAGAGAAGTTATCATCCCCCTGTACTCGGCACTGGTCAGGACTCACCTTGAATACTGTGTACAGTTCTGGGCCCCTCAGTTTGGGAAAGATGTCAGGATGCTGGAGTGTGTCCAGAGGAGGGCAACGAAGATGGTGAAGGGGCTGGAGCACAAGCCCTATGAGGAGCAACTGAGGGAGCTGGGGCTGTTTAGTCTGAAGAAGAGGAGGCTTAGGGGAGACCTCATTGCTCTCTACAACTCCCTAAAGGGAGGTTGTAGTAAGGCAGGGGTTGGTCTCATCTCTCAGGTGACCAGTGACAGAACTAGAGGGCATGGACTCAAACTTCGTCAGGGGAGGTTTAGGCTTGATGTTAGGAAAAAGTTCTTCACTGAAAGGGTGATTGGCCATTGGAATGTGCTGCACAGGGAGGTGGTAGAGTCGCTGACCCTGGAGGTGTTTAGGGGAAGACTGGATGTGGCACTGAGTGCCATGGTTTAGATGATGGGTTGGTGTTAGTGTTGGGTTATAGGTTGGACTTGATGATATCAGAGGTCCTTTCCAACCTTGTGATACTGTGAAACTGAAAAATAGACACAGACACACAGACAGACACATAGACACAGAAACACAGCCAGACACACAGATACACAAACACACAGAGACACACAGGCACACGCACACACAGACAGAGACACAGGCACACACAGGGAGGCACAAGAGCAGCCCCACGCGCAGGCGCCGCCGTCCCCCCCGTCGGTGCCCGGCACTGATCCCTGGAGGCGGCTCAGCTTTTCCCCGCTCGTCCCCGCTCGGACGCGCCCGCCCCGCTGCGCTCTTGAGAGCGGCGTCCCGATGGAGGGAGACAACGAGGAAGCAGCGGCGGGGGAGCCGCAGTCTGGGGTGCCCCCCGAGGGGGCGGCGGAGCCCCCGGACGGGTCTCCCACGGGCGAGGCGCCGGAGCGGAGAGAGGAGGCGGCGGCCGGACAGGAGCGCTCCGGGGGCAGCGGCGGGAACGGGACCGGCTCCCCCGAGGGGGCGGCGGGGACCCTGGGCGCGGGGGCTGAGCAGCGGGTCTCCGACGGGGGAGACCTGGGGGGCGAGGGTCTGCCAGGAGGGGAGCCGATGACGGCGGCGGCCGCGGGCGTAGAAGCGTCCGAGGGCTCTGCGCCGGCCAGAGCTGACCTCGAGGGTGCGGCGGTGGCTCCGATGGGGACGGAGACGCAGGAGGCAGCCTCGGTGGGATCATACCCCGAGGTGGCAACCTCGGCGGGGGTAGAGCCCGAGGACGCGACCGAGGCCCCGACTGGGACAGAGTCCGAAGGGGTGGAGGCGACCCTCACGGAGACAGACCCCGAGGAGGCGACCGCGACAGCTCCGGCAGGGACACATCCTGAAGAAGCGGTGGGGACAGACCCCGAAGTGACTGTAGCGACAGCCCCGGCGGGAAAAAACGCTGAAGAGGCGGTGGGGACAGACCCTGGGGTGGCTGCGGTGACAACCCCGGCAGGGACAGATCCTGAAGAAGCGTTGGGCACAGACCCTGAGGTGGCTGCGGTGACAGCCCCGGCAGGGACAGATCCTGAAGAAGCGGTGGAGACAGACCCTGAGGTGGCTGCGGTGACAGCTCCGGCAGGGACAGATCCTGAAGAAGCGGTGGAGACAGACCCTGAGGTGTCTGCGGTGACAGTCCCGGCAGGGACAGATCCTGAAGAAGCGGTGGAGACAGACCCTGAGGTGTCTGCGGTGACAACGCCGGCAGGGACAGATCCTGAAGAAGCGGTGAGGACAGACTCCGAGGTGGCTGCGGCAACAGTTCCAGTGGGGATAGACCGGGAGGTGGCTGCAGCAAAAGCCCCAGCGGGGACAGACGCAGAAGAGGCGGTGAGTGACGAAGCCCCGTCGGGGACAGACCTCGAAGAGACGGAGGTGAGAGCCCCGTCGGGGACAGACCCCGAAGAGGCACCGAGACAGTTAATCCCAGAGGGGACAGATCCCGAGGAGGCTGCGGCGACTGCCCCGGCGGTGACAGTCCCCGAGGATCCGGTGCAGGCAGGGACAGACCCCGAGGATGTGGTGCGGGCAGGGACTGTCCCCGAGGATGCGGTGCCGGAGGCAGCCCCGGCGGGGACAGTCCCCGAGGAGGTGGCAGCCCCGGCGGGGAGCGAGGTGGCTGCCGAGAACTGCGAGGGAGCGAAGGTGGCGATGCCGGACGGAGGGAAGGCTGATGGCGGAGACCATTCGCCGGGTGGCCTAGACGGCGAGGACAGAGCGGAGGCAGCCGGGACCGAGCAGGAAACCCCAGTCCCGGCGGTCGCAGGAGCAGGAAGCGCAGGCCCGGGGGCAGGGGAAGGCGGCACGGAGGTGGTGGCGGGGCAGCACAGCGGGTCCTCGAGTCCCGAGGGTGGCGAGTGGGGCACAGCAGATCGGAGCCTGAATGGTGTGCGGGGCCAGGCAGAAGATGAGGAGGATGGGATAGATTCACCAGCCGCCCTGGAGGAAGAAGAGGATGAGGAGAAGCAGGAACATGACATCTCCCTCTTTGTCAAGGTAGGTTGTGGGGGGCTGCTGGGGAAACCTGGTTTCGTGACCCTCCCTTCCTCCAGGAGCCCCAGGCAGCTGCTGTGATGAGTGGCATTTAAATGTGACAGGCAAAAGTCTGGCCTGGCTAAGGGGATTTGGTTATTGACACCCTAAATAAACCTGCCTCTGGCTCCTCATTCCATCAGCAGACGTTAGGCAGGGCAGGACAGGGATTCCTGCATGGTGGCTGAAGCCCAGCACTGACCATCTCTGGGAGCTGGTGGTACCACTCAACCCAGAACTCAGAGAAGCACAGACCTGACCAGCAACATGCACTGACCATCTCTGGGAGCTGGTGGTACCACTCAACCCAGAACTCAGAGAAGCACAGACCTGACCAGCAACATGGTCTCCCCCATTGTTTTCTCTCATGGGGTCTGTGCTGGGTTACTTGAGGTCCCTGTAGGGTCTAAGACTATGCAGGGGTCTCGGTTTCAGTGGATTCAGGGCCCCGGCTTGTGCCCTCCTCACTGTGGGACTGGGACCTAGGGCAGGGATGAGAATGTACCCAGCGGTAGTTTGGAATCGCTAGCTGCAACTTGTGACACAAAGAGTTTTCAAGGAATGTATGGATCTTCAGGATACAGTAAGAAGGGCAGACATCATGGGGTCTGAGGTGGAATAAATTGGTAAATATAATTGAAAATGTGATATTGGGATTGGCCAATATGAACTATAGTGAACATTTAGGTAATTGCCCCAAAGTTTGACAAGGCTGGATTGAGAGTCAGTAAACAGCCAAGCAAGGTAGCATCCCTTGTAATTGTCCAGTTTATGTATGTTTGGACAGGGAAGTTTTAGGTTAGAGGGAAGTGAACAAAAAAAAAAGAAAAATGAAATGCTATTAAAACTTATTTCTGGTATTTTATAGTATAGAGCTATAGGGTTTCATTCTATCTTGTGCCTGAAATACCACCAAAATGAGTGGGACTTGACATGGACACAACATCCACCCGCAGCTTTGAAATATGATACGTGAAATTTCTGTTTGCAGAAGCCATCCATCCTAAGGTGTTTTTCTTCCTTCTTCTCTGACCTCTCTGGTCTAAATAAAGTGTAGAGCAGGGTGGGATATTTTCTTAGAATAGACCTAAAACTAAGGAACTAAAACCAGGGAAACAGAAGGCAAGCTGTACCTCCCAAGCAAATACTGCACCTCCTGAGTTGGCTGTTTCTGTAGCAGCTGGAATTAACCATGAAATAAAAACGCATTGCCAGCCCTCTGAGTGAGGGGGGTTAGGGCTGAAACAATGTTTACGTCTTGATTTATCCCACTTAAGTGCACACCCCTTTTTTTCAAGGCTGAGCCTTCTTTGAATTATTGTCACATGAAAAAGGCTAAGGAATGCTCCGAGGTTTACAAATAGTTGTGTCGGATGTGCTGGATGATGCCATACTGGAACGATGAATGATAATGTTGACTGATGTTGGTGAACGTGCCCCATTCTCTCCCCAGTTTACTATTTCTTAAGACACAGACTAGGATGGGTTCTGTAGGCTAAAGGAACTGTATATATCAGGTTGGTGTATGTTAGCTGGATGCTAATGCTGGAGCTGAGATCTTTGATGTTGTGTCAAACAGCAGATGCTATTACTGTTGAGCCTGGCAGAGATGACTTATGGTCTTTCTGGCTCACAGATCAACAACCCTCTTTCCAGGGACAGTTTTGTAACTTCTTTATTCTTAATTTATGCTTTACATCTATGAGGGAATGCCTTTAGCAGGGGGCTAAAATCATAAAGGCTACCTGTGCATTATTGCACCTTTTGCATGCTTATGGAAGAACAACATGGTCAAAATTAGATGACAATAAGACTAAAAGCATCTGTTGTGACTTTGTAGTCTCCATATATTAGGATTAAGCATGGAGTTTAAAAATACTATGAATTAATAAGGACAGAAGAAGGAATATTTTTATGTTTGACTTTGCATTAGTAAATGAAGAATGTCTTGAAAACACTGCACCTACTTTTCTTATGATTTCAGTGGAGGAGTATTACAAAGCTTGGATATTTTACCTCACCTGGAGCTAGATTTTTTTTTTTGCTAGATATTGGCATGAATTTCTCCAGTTTAATGGAAGAAAAAAAATGGCTACTGGAAGGTTTAGAATCTCCTTACTTACCAAAATGTGCCGGGGTCAAAGTGCTGGAAAGTAAGAAGCACTTTTCTTTCCCACTGTCGGGAGAGTTCATGCTGCTCTTAGTGTCACCTGGTGAGATGCTTACTATGTTTCTACTCTTCTCTTGGCAGCAAAAAAAGGGGGAGACTGGAAGTTGTCAGTGGTGGCTTAAAGTAGTTTTTAAGAGCATGCACATAATGCTGTGCTTAAATAGCTCCTGATATATTTTGATGGGAAAAAGGGGGGGAGTGGATTCAAGCACAGGACAGTATGAACTATGGCATTTGGGGATTATTGATAGCTGACCACAGCATGTGGTCCACGGGCATGGTGCTTCTTCCCAAGCAAGTGCTACAACTCAAGGGTTAAGGAAGTGACACTGAATGCAAATGTGTGTTTACAGTGGGAAACACTTCCCTTCACATGCAAGTTTCTAATGCACTTAACCATCCCTCATGCTATATTATGTCGCTATCCTATGCCTACCTATTAGCTCTTATGTGCTTTTGAGATGTTGACACCCACCTCTGCTTTCCATGTGCTGCTGACCTCTTTCAGCCTTCTGCTGGATTTCTCAGCAAGCACCTTGTGTGCTTTCTCCTATGCAGCCGGCGGCTTCCTTGTAATTATATTATCCGTCAACTCCCTGACCTTTCTCAAACATCTGTTTAAATCTCTACCCTTCTGTAATGCCACTAGAACCTGGGAAGAGACTAGGTTGTTTACAATACTGAGATTATTGTCTGTCCTGTTCCTAATTTCTTTGTTGTGCCCATTTCTTTCCATTCACCTTCCTATTGATTCTTGGCTTATTCGCAAATGGTCAAGGTGGGGATTGTCTGCCTGTTATCTGTACTTGTATACATAGTGCTTGAGAGAGGAGGTCTGTGCCATGATTTGATAGCACAATACAAATAGATTAATGTTAGAAGTAAGTCCCACAATAGGAGAAAACTCAGAAGTAATTAATATAGTGGTAAGGATTGAATGGTCCTTGTTTTCCTGATAGGAAGCATTACACTAGACTTGGCTGACTGTTAAAGTTCTTGGTAGTCTTTCAGTAATCAAGTTTTGAGAATAACAGTCAGAAGCATCACCATCAGAAAGAAAGTTTCCTTCTTTAACTATGTGAGGACTAGGCACAGCATTTGTATACTATTGTGTTTCTCAGGTTTACTGTTGTTCTTTTTAGAGGTCTTTCTATTCTTTTCCTCTTCTACTTTCTGCTGCTTTGCATTGGTTCATTTAATTTTGCATATGTGTGTTTGAATATTGCGAGTATCATGTGCCTTCCACTGTGAGGTGGGTGGCAAAGTTCCTGCTAGCTCCACAAGCATGAGTACCAGTGATCATGCTTTGTAGCTGGTTTGAGTTGCTGTGCAGTACTATTTGATTTGAATTCAGGCACCCAGTGTTCAATATTGAGGTCTCATGCTATCTGAGGTACTCCAGTAGTTTGCAGAGTTAGCAGTGACTGTGGGAGAGGTCCTTCAGGACCAGCAGCTCGATGCTGGACAGGCTGCACTATGGCATCTCCACAGAAGGTGGACGTCTGTGTTTGGGCAAATGAACAGTGCCCTTAGTGAAACTGAACTACGTAAGACTCCTTGCCTATAAGCACAAGACCATATCAAAATAGCTGTGAGCGTTTTACAAGGTGACTATTTGATTTCCATTTTCCCATGAAAAGACACGTACCATGTATTTCTTTTAGATAGTTATATTTGATATTTCTGCTGTTTCAAAGTCAAATGTTGGCAAAGGTCATCCAGATGTACTTTCTGATTGGTGTTTGGTGGTTTGGCTAAGCATATCTGACACCTTGGGTAGGACGCCTTGTGGGTGTTGAAATCTGCTAGCTGTTTTTTTGAGGTCAGTAGTTATGTATGCTTTTTTTTTCCCTTCTGTGTCAAAAGCCCTTTATGTGTCAGAAGATACCTGTAAATGACATAAATTTATCTTACTATTTGTAATTTTAAGCAACTTGTACATTTATATAGGATTTAAGAGTTTATTTCTAATGCACCAAGGTTATCTACCAAACAATTTTAAATTTTCCTATAGCTAGAAAACTTGAATAACAGAATCACAACTGCAGATTTCATCATTCCACAGGTTTCTATGGATAGTGATTTATCTGTAAGTGCTGAACACAGTCAGCCAAACAACCCAGCTTTAGCACGAGGCCTTCTCTGAGATTGCTCACCTTCCAAAACAATTCTTGCTTAGTTTCTGGGTTAAATGGTATATGATAAATGCTGACCACCATCGTAAGGTAATAGATTTTATCCAACTAAAAGTAATAGATTTTATTCAGTTTTGTGACATTCTTGGTGTCTAAATCAAAGTAATTTATATTCATTCGGAGAGTTATTTCATTCCTGCCAGGAACCAAAGTGACTTTACTGGTAGAGAATTTCCTGTTCCCGAGATGTGGTTGACTGACTTGACATAGTTAGAGCTGTGCTGAATTATCAAAAGTGCTGGTAAACAAGAAATTAAAAGCCTTTCTATGGACAGAGACATAGGAACAGCAGGTGCTTGCATCTGAGTCTCCAAACACCACAGTTTACATATGCAGCTTAAGTGGTAGTGAATATTTCATACTAGAGCAGAAAAAAGAATCTCCTTTTCTGTGATGTGATGGATCTTGGTTTGTAGATAACTTACATTTGAAGTATAAATGAACTTCTGGGCTTTGAGTGCTGTAGGTAAGAAATCCATGGGCAGCAGGAGCTCAGAACCCTGGAAAAAAACTATTAGCTTATATGCCTGTTCAGTGGACTCTGCGGTACCTGATACTTGATGTAAACGTTTGTAAATGTAATCACTGAGTAGATGCTTGTACTTAAGATCTTGGGTTTTGCTCATTGGTGCAATTAGTCTGTAAATGAGTTAGGTGAGTGTGGTTTCTAAGGAGAATAACTGACATCCTGTATTGAAATGAAAGTAGGCAAATGAAAGTAGTAGAGTCACTGTAGGAACTCAGTATTTGGATGACCTCAGGAGGATGAAAGCAAAGGTTTGTGTGTGGAGTTACACTAGCTTCCTGTTTATAGTTTAAACAAGGTTTGAAGGGAAGTTTATTGGGTAATTATCCAAGCAAAGGAAACTACATAGAGCTTACCAGAGGTGAATGTGTTGAACTTGTGTGATGCTGCAGAAGGACATATTGTCATGGAATGAGCAGGGGAGTATTCAGCATGTTTTGGGCAACGGTATGAAACATATGGTGTCACTTTTACCCCATCCCAACCAGTGCTACTGCATTTTGCTTTCTGTCAAAACCATGCCGATTTTCCCTGAGGAACACATGTGCTCCTTTCTCCTCATGCTGTTTTTATCCTTCTCAAGCTGCATTTCGGGTACCTTCTTCAGAAAGCAGAACTTTTTATCAGGTGCCACATTGCTGCCACTAAAATCCTACGTTGTTTCGCTCCAGCGTTCTTTCAGATATTCTGTTTTACAGTTGCCTATGAGACTTACCTGCTTGTATAACTGATTAGTTCTGAAAATTAGCCTAGGACGAGGAAAAAAATCATTCATGAGAAAGCTCCTCTCCTGGAACAGAGCACAAGCACCATGTAGGCTAGATCTGCTGAAACTGGAATCAAACAAAGCTGGTCAGGACTGAGCCTTGTGGGGCTGCCCAGCAAAACCGGCATAGCCCCATTTTTCTGGCTGCTGGTGAATTAGCTGTTTGTATGGTGATTTTGATTCTTTGACTACCTACAGTTGTATAAAAAGTACCAAATCAGCAGAGGTGTGCTTGTTCAAAGACATTTTGTGATTCTGTTCCGTACGTTCTGACGTACAAAGCAGGAAGTTGGCTCTGTTCCCATGGGTATTTGCCCTTTCTCAGCTACTTTTTTTCAGCTGGAACACAGCAATTTCGAGTTCCTTAATGCAGCTTAGGAGGAACTGGCATTACAAATTCCTTTCATAACTCTTCAGGTTATTGTGCATGCCGGGTGCACCTGCAGACCCTTTTTTCTGGGGACTCTTCCAGCAGCCTTCAATAAAACTGTGCTTGGGAGACTTTGGTTTGAAAGGCAATTTTACCACGTTTTTTCCAGAAAGAGCTATGCAAATTTTTTCGAGCATGCAATCTTTTTCATTTTTGCTTCTCATGCTTCCCTTTCTCACCATTCAGGTTGTCACCTTTTTAGAGCTTAGACTATAGAAAAGAAACAAAGTTTCTTGGAACCACTGACTAAAGAGAAACTTTGAAAACTAAACCAAAATGCGTTTTGTTGCTCTGCTCCTGGAGGGATGCTTAATAGAGCAGTAGGGTACTCTGTTTCTGCCAGCATCAGTTCTGACAACTGACAG
Organism: Dromococcyx pavoninus; assembly: GCA_033558185.1. Classification (NCBI taxonomy): domain Eukaryota; kingdom Metazoa; phylum Chordata; class Aves; order Cuculiformes; family Neomorphidae; genus Dromococcyx; species Dromococcyx pavoninus. The sequence goes on from JAUMJL010000595.1 coordinate 412,994, forward strand.
GCCAAGTCCTGTTCCAGAAAGATGCAAACCAACAGATGGATATAAGTGATCAGAAATATGAAGTTGTATCTATTTTTTTTTTCTAAGATCTAGTCATGCTTCTTGTAGTCTTTTTGTCCACGCTTTGGAAGTCCTAAAACTGCATGTGCACATAGGATTGTAGAGGCCTTAAGCACCTCTTTGTTCTCAGTGTGACTGCAGATCTCTGTGGTTTGCAGGCTTGTTTGGTGCAATAAAAAAGTTTTAAAATAAAGTAAATGTCTTCAAATCTAGATGTTCCTTGACCGCTTCCTGTTTTTATTTACTCTCATCTCACTGCTTCAGTAAAGCACCTTACCATGTGTTTTTCTTTAAGAACAAGCTTAAAGTCACACACTATTTAAATCCTTCCCTAACAGGAGATACTTTCCTGATTGAATCCTGGCTGAAACCAGCAGAAATTTCTGATGAAATCAGCCTGCTGCCCAAAGTTCAACCTTGCTGCTTGTGCTCCTTGAGTTTTGTCTTCATTAAAAGGCTGATCTGAGCTCTGACCACCACAGACCAGAGACAAGGGTGGAAGTTCTCCTTGTCTGCCTTCTGCCTTTGGTCTCGAGTTGTTTGAAGTGAATCTTCACTTCACAAATCCTGTTGGAGAACTGCAGCCTTCTTCAGAAATGTTGATTATTACTGCACATAGTGATGGTCGTGCAGCTGTGCCGGGGAATTTTCATGGTGTCTCTGTTTAATTTGAGACTTGATTCACGTTTGTTTATAAATGAATAACAAACTAGTCTACAGGACTCATGGCATTCGCAATTATAAAACATTCACCAATATAGAACATTAGAGTGTGGTGAATAATTTTATGGTCAAAGGATTTGGCAGATTAGTTGAAAAATAGAACTATACCCAATCAGGTGAAATTTTTGAAATGGTCTTCATTAAATATAATCAAGAGCTTTTTTTTGAGGAAAAACTGCTTGTCAGTGTTAGGTCTAGATTCATGCACAAGAAGTTTAGGTGTAGTTTCCAAAATGGAGGCAGCAGTAGCTACATTGTTAGCCCTGTGCTTAGGACACTTGATGTGGAATGTGGGTAATGGAGATTGTGATGTTACCTGGACCATAAGTGGAAGATTAGTGTTCATCTCTCTCCCAATCCAATGCCATAGACATGGAGTTACAGAGATTCCTGCTCTCTCTTTGACACATTCAACATATAATAATTACCTGCAAAGTGAGACGACATCAGAAAGGTGAAATGCAAGGAGCCAGGAATATCCAGAAATCTTATGGTTGGACAATGCATGGCTTATGTGCTGTTACTTGCTATTGCAGCAGTGTGTAGATTTTAAATAGTATTCAGTAGCCTTTAGTTCTCACAGATGTTGGGATAGCTTGAGGAATAAGGGATGAGTTACCCACATGCTTTGAGAAACCAGAATGTGGTAGGCGTTAGAAGATGAAAAGGTATTGTGTCCTTTAAAATTCTAATAAAATTCTGTTTATTAGATAGCTTGAATACTAAACCAGCTTTTTCTTCCATGTCTTCTTACGTTTGAAATCATTTCTGTCCAACACTTTTCTGCCCTGTTGGCAGGAAGAGGATTAGGCAACCTTACGATCACTCCCCTTCCACAAATAAGTCTGTCTTTTTGGACTCTTCACCTTGACAGGTGCCAGCCAGGGTTAGCCATCATGGGTTCTCTTTTTTTTCAGCCTTTCTTACAGTCTTGTGCTCTTCATTGTGTAAGTGCATGCAAAATCATATTTATGGCTATTTTTTAAAAGTTAAGCTATTATGAAGCAGAAGTGATAATGGAAATTTTAGTATCACCAGATTTTTTAGGATGCTTATCTCAGGTGAAGTCGGTTTGAATTTGTGACTGTGTAGTTTTTAGCACGACAGGCCCTTCCTCTTCAGAGATAGTAGAGGGAATAAGGTAGTGAAAGGAAATACTATACATATCTTATGGAAGGGAAAGCGAAGCATGGAGATTTACTCCTGTGCCATCTCTGACCCTATTCTCTGTGTCTTCATCTTTGAGCCAAAGCTAATTCTCCCCTGAAATGGTCCTACTACTTCTTTTAAAAAGTAAGAAACTGCATGTTCCTCTGACTCTGACCTGGGAGTGTAAATGCCATGTGAAGGTTACATGATTATTTTCTCGCTCAGATAATAAAATGTCACGTGATGATAAGCACTTGTATGCATTTCCATTTGCAATGTCTGTTTATTTACTGATAAAAACCCGAACAAGTGGAGTGACTCCATCCCAGTGGCTTTCAATAACACCCGCCTTGTCAAGACTAAAGTGTTTTAATTCCTTCATAAAATTATTTAGCTTTTCAAAGCAAATGGCAGCAGCTTGTGCAGCCTGCCATGCACACCACCACTGGAGGCTTTCCCTGGGTGGAGGGCACCCGTTGCAACTTCCTCCCTGCGACGAGTCTCGGGCTTGCATGCTGGCTGCTGTGGGGTGGGACATGCACGTGCAGGGAGATGGTTATTGCAAAGCCTCACAGAGAGGTAGGGGTGCAAAGGGGATATTTCCAATCTCATTTTTTCCCTCTTCATATCCTGAACTTTTGATATATATTTGAATATTCAAAATAGACTAGGAACAGTTGTTGCACAATAAATTACAGCAGCTCTGGTGTTACAAATTCATGTCCTTTCCCAGGTTATTCAAATGGGATAGTTACAAAGAAGTTAAATATTTGCTCAGATTTCAGAAAATCCTCCTTTGTGTCTTGGAGAATCATGGACATTTACCTGGTAGTAATTTTTGAAATTAATCTTCAAAGCTGTTACAGAATCTGAGCATTTTGTAAAAAAATTTTTTTCTGTGATGGCGGCAGATGAAACTTTATACAGCATCCAAATATATCCATAAAACTTAAAAAAAATCAGGTATTATGCTGCCTACAGAAATGAACATGCTACCTACCCCCTTCACAAAACCATTAACCTACTTTTTGCCAGGAGTACTGCAGGGGCCAGGGGCTCCCTGGAGGCTGGGACCTCAGAAACAGTCCTTGTTTTGAGGAATATCCATGTTATAGCTGTAAATACTGGGGCTGATTGTCTTGCAATATGATTCATGCAGTATATCTTTATTGAAAAACTGTATTTTAATTAGCAATACTGTGTTTCTCACTTTCCTGAAGCCTGTGAATGGAAGTGAGGAGGTAGGGAGAGCAGGGTGAGTAGCCTTGAATTTGAATTTATACCAGGAAAGGAATAGAGTCCAGCCCTCTCTCTGTCAGGCTAATGGGTTTTTGCTGGTATTTGTGCCCAGTTTTTAACTGCTCTTTCAGGACACGTCCTTGGCAGTTCCCACTGGTGCTGACAGGTTTTTCATGTAATATTTTACCTGGTCATTTGAATTAATTTCTACTTGGAAAAAAATATCACTTTTGTTAGAAGGGAGAAAATCCCACAAACCCAATCTTTTCATCTTTCACCTTCACCTCTTGATTTAGATGTCAGAATTAGGAATACCTTTAGCAAATTGTTTTCTCAGTTTTCTCAATCACTTCACCACTTCAACAACCTACTCCCTGAAGCTGCATAAAATAGCTTATTTATTTGAGTGCATCTCATTTATTTTTTCTTTCACCACAGACATTTTATCTGTGTATAGAGTTTTTTGCGTTTAGATTGGAACAGCACGGCTGTGTGTTGCAGGTTAAGTATCATATGGTGAAGTGTAAAACAGGATGTGTCATTGAATTACTAGTTAATCTGTTTTTCCCAGACCTATAATGTGTTTGAGAATATAATGCTCTTTTGTTGAAGTAATTCCCTGTAAGAATTTAAAAAGGATATAAGATTTTTGTCTCCACGTAGAATGTTCAGCTGGCATCTTACCATGTTATTAAATACGGATTAGAAATAGCATTGAGGTATTTAAACATAATTCTTGTAACAGGATAAATAGCTAATAGCATTTGGTTTGCTGCTTGTGTGCTTGTGACCTGCTAATGTTCCCATTAACACAACACAAATACAGACAGCACAAACTCTGTAGGCAGAATTCACAGCAGAAAGAAACTCATTTTTTTAACTAGTTGGTATAAGATTAAGCCAGTGAACTGTAACAAGGCAGCATTTCCCAGCTCTGATTTTCACCCATGTTCATTTAAAAGGCTCTTGGTTTTCTTAGACAAATGCTATTTTTTTTAAATAATCTTGAATCTTGAAGAGTGGATAAGAGTTAGAGGGAGTAATGTGTTTGAGGGCTGTGTATTTTTATTAATACAACTATTAATTTTCATTAATAGCTGCCGTATTTCTGTTGTGGCTAAAGTGGATGATGAGATTCCCTCTCCTCACTTTAGTGGAAGCGGAACGGGGGCACCTCTACAGCCATTCCCCTTTGCCTCTGCTTAAAACCTTCTCTTATGAATGAACCACCTGGGATTGTTTTTCACAAGCAATGGAGATTTTGTCACATTAGATGAAGATTTTTTCCCATAAAAATAAAATGTCTTCCATTTTGGAGGAGTGGCAATGATTAATTAACACTGTTTCAAAAAGTCTTAGTGACTGTGCGTAAGACAATTAATTATCATCATGTGCTGAAAAAGCAAACAAATAGCAATGACTGAAAGTAATGCTGTTTAGAGAGAGACCTAACTGAAATATAATTAATGAAATATTAGAGTTAGTTGTGTAGGAGAACAATATTTCTAAATTGGCAAGATTAATTTAAAACCCACTACATTCTAGCTTAAATTTCTATCTAGTCTTTTCTAGCCAGAAGTTAATTTTCCTGTTTATTTTTATATTGAATTTTCCTTGCTTTGCCTCTGTTCTCCTTGCTGTGCACAGGTCCTGGAAGCTTGCTTGTCACTGTCATTTCAGTAAGCCTTGTAAAATAAGAGATAAATAAATAATAATGTGTTGATAATTATGAATGGGATAAAGTACTATTTGTTGAAATATTTTTCCAAGCTATTTTAGGGAAAAAAGTAACTTGTCACAGAGGGTTACTGTATTTATGTATTGTTGCTGAGAGCTTAGCCATCTAAAACCCCATAAAAGTGATGTTTACTTTGCCTTAAAGTGTTTAGTATCTGGTCAAGTGAAAGCTGTGCATGAATGCTGTACTATGACCCAGAGAGGGAAACCTGGGAAAATGCTGAATGTTGCCCAGCTCTCTACCAGGGCTCACTGCTCCCCTCCCTTGGTACCCAGCAGGGGTGGACATCCCTGAGCAGGAGTATGAGGCAAAGATCTCCCCTCAAAGCCAATGCAGCCTCAGGGAAACCTGTTTCTGATGGACCCCAAATGCTGGTGTTGCTGCAGGAACGTCCAATTTCCCTTTCCCTCTCCCCGCAGCACGCCATGGGAGAGATCCGCTCCTGCATGGAGCCTCCTTCAGACAGGTCTGCATGGGATGGCCTGGCCTTATTACTCAAACTATTAATTATTTAAGTAAATTTTTGTTGAGCTCACAAAGCAGTGGATTTCTGGTTGCTGATAGCTTTTGCAATATAACCACATACTTACTATGCTGTGGATGGCAGGTAGCTAGATGCAAGCATCATTTGTGTTCAATTAGTTGGCTTCCCATCATGAGAGGCAACAATGGTTTCACACTGAAACCAGGCTCGGCACAATCCCAGGTTATGCTAAATACCACAGGGGCTTTATTTGCAGCCCTGCTATAGATCTCTGGGGAAATAAAACTGTAATTTGGATTTTTCCTTTGTAATTTCATTTGATTTTAGGATTTTTTTAAGAACACCTGTTGACTGCCTTTAACTGGCCTGCAGAGGACCACAGCTGTAGTTGACAATACCTGTGACAACATGACAGACCTTGGCCAAGGCTAGCAACAGCACTGTGTGAAAAACTGCAGAAATGGTTTACTTTTCTAAGAGTCCATGCACACATAATTCTAAATTTTAATCTCTTTAATGTAAGTGAGAATGAATATTAGTAAATGCATAGCTCGCATAAATGTATTACAAGATTTTATACCTTCTAATTTTCACTTGCACTCTTTTGTGTTTTTTTTTGTTTTACAGAACTATCATTTAGTGGTTCATTTACTTACAAGCTCAGAATTGGAAGGGCAGGGTGCAGGCAGACCCACAGCTCGGTAGAAGTACTGGGCAGACTGTGATATTGAACTCAAGAGTAAATTTGTTTTTCATCTAAGTAAAAGGAGTGAGTTTGGACCTTTTGTTTCTCATTATTTTTAGAGTAACTGGGCAAAGGTAAAAAGTTTATTGCTACAAAGCTGCTTCTTAATGAAGGAAAATTTCTTCCTATGCATCAAAAGTATTTAATTGCTTGCTAAGTAATTAAGTTAATTTCGGCAATAATTACTTACCCAGCAGACTGTGAGCAAGTAAATAATGCAGCGAAAGTTAGAATAAAGGAGGGTTTCTCTGCTCTGAAATGGCTGTTGGCATGTAGAGGAGAGAGAGAACTGAAACCAGAGGAAATTGCAGCTTCAGACTTCTTTCTGAGAGGATTAGAATTTTCAGATATATATAACCCCTTTAAGCTGTGACCAGTGCTCACTACATAAAGACAGAGTTGAGGGAAGTATCCCATAAAGAAACTCCAATACACTGTTAATCCCTCATCATGAAGACTAAGAGCATTCAGAGAATCATTTCTCTAATCACAAGGAATCTTACTGAACACATGAATTATCAAATCTAATAAAACAAAATAATCATAGTAAGTTAATGCAAACAACTGCATGAAAGAAAGTATATTGTAATTTCAGAAACTCAGCAGAATGAGAAAAGCCTTCATAATGAAATCGTTACAAGATGTTATGAAATGTTAATAAGTGGCCAGTCAGGGAGACGTAAATCTTGCCTAAGCTTCAGATGTTAAAATGTGAGGTAGCAAGAGTTTAATTATTTCTGCAGGTGGGAGTTCAGCCTGAGCTCACATTCAGTGCCAGAAGACCCCTGCTACAGGACAGAACCCATCTTTTATTATCAGTAATAATATAATAGACAGATTAATAATGAGATGACCACTAATGTACAGCTGCATCATAAAAAGCACATTAGGTGGGTATCTAAATTGTTGTCCTGTTTGTAGATAGACTCAGCCTTTAGCCTACTACTTGTAATCTGTGGTCAAACAAAAAACATTTTAATGGTGTTCTGTGGTCAATTGAAGGTGTGCAGGTGAAAAGTCAATTCTTTTTACTGCCTTGCACCTACATTTGTTTCCTTTCATTAGCTTTTCCTTGGCATCTGCTTTTTCCTTAGCTTTCGTTAAAAGCCTTAATCTACACAGCATTTTATAAAATTATTTCCAAAAATCCTCTGGCATTCCCACATCCCCACTAAAGGTCTACATGTAAGTTTTCTATTTGTTTTTTTTAAGTTAGGAACAGTCTTTTCATTCTGTATTTGTACAATGCTTAATTTACAGTGCCTAGATGCTACTATAAAGGTCTATATTTCCCTGTCTCCATGAGGAAAAAAAGGAAAACTGGGCTAAGAAGTTCTCCTATCTGAGGATCTCAGTCACCCCTTTTCCACAGGTCTGTATGTGCATCAGTTTGGCAGCTTCTCTGTGCCCTGGAGCTCCATATCCTGACAGCATTTTAAGGCAGGGTTCCTAAGATATCACCCTTGTAGCCTGCTTTGTGGGTGGACATTAACATCTGATGGGTACAAGCAACTGCTGATAGGTTTCAGCAATTGATCTGGCTCTTTGTCAAGAGGATTGGCTATGTGCATGCTCTGCTCTGCAGCGGCCAGTCCCAAGTTCCCAGAGCAGCCTCCTGATATTGGTCCAGGCAATCAGTGACTTAGACATGTCTAAAAGTTACCACTCCTTACCACCAACCTTTTGGTGGCTCATAATCTTCCAGCTATGCTCATATTTGTGTCAACTTGCCACTCTTTAATGGTATTACTTTTACAGGTAGGAAACTTTCTCCCTATCCATTGCTGCTGCTGTTCTGATATTGTGGTACCATGTACACTTATGCCTTGTTTTAAGGATTATCTACAATGAGGCCAGCTGGTGGCTGAGATACCTCCTGAGTCCTCCTGTACTCCATTAGGCCTGAGGTGCTCAGATGTGCTCGTTGTCTGGCAGAATGCTGCTGCTGCAGCCGTCCTGGTTTCATTTGGATTCTGTAGCTGCCTCAAGGCTTGCATCCCATTGTGGCTCAGTCTCTCTGTTGCCATTTGCCAATGCTGTGTGAGGCTACTGCGCTGAGGAGAATGGTTTTTTTCAGTTGTCATCTGTGGGATCCTTACAGTGCTCCTCATCCTCTGTAAGTTGTGCCTGGCCAATGGATGAATAAGGGCCCAGATTAGCATGTGTCCATCCCTAGAATGCACCAAGCATATGGTGTTAGCACTTAGATTTCCAGTGATTTGCACAGGAATTACAATGAAATTCTGCTTTATTCTAACAACGAAATTAAATCCACCTGTGCCATCTATCTGCATTTCAGGTTGTCATTTGAGAAGATGTTTAGCAGACACGAAACTTAAAGAACCCATCCTTCTCTTTGTAGTTGTTAAGCCAACTTGCTTGTTTAAAAGTTACAGTCATGTCTAAATGCACTGAGTGATTGTGATTTGAAGGAGAGATAGGAGAAATGGGAGAATGTGGAAGATATCCAGAGGCCCCAGTGTTCGTTTTTCAGCCAACCGTCCAGATCACTAATTTTGCATGCCCTGTAAGATATATTTGCAACATGTTGACGTGGTTTTGTTTGGATGGGTGGTCATGGGGATCCTTTCAGTCTTGTATTGAATGATCTCACTGCTGAGACCATATCTTGAATCACCCAAACACATGCTTGAGGAAGGATGTATAAAGTGAGAACTTGTCTACAATGTAGCTGAAAGCCAGAGCTGGGACAGTCTTTGTAGCCATGACTTGGTCCTTCTTATGTAGAGGGTGGTGGGTAAGGAAGGGGATTATTCCTGCTGAGGTGGAAAAGGGCCATGCTTCTTACAGGGGTGGAGTTCACCATGGACTCTCTTCTGATTGAAGAGTCAGCTATTCAAATACTAGAAGCTGTTTGTATTGAAAGGAGAGCGCTCAAGTTTTGTCCCCGTCGCACTTGAGTCAGCAAGGGCAGAATTCTAGCTTCAGCTGGAAAAAGAAGTCTTACAAGTGACACGGTAGGAGAAGATGGTGAAACTCAAACTGCTTTATTCTTCAGAGAAAACGTTTTAGTACACTCATACCCTCATTCCCTTGAGTGCTTTTTTCTCTTAGCACCATGAAAAGAGAAAGAAGCTATTTTTAGCAGAATGCTTGTAGTTACCTCTACTGTTGCCTCCTTAGCCTGAAAGCTTAATTAAGGTTTAGGACAAAAGATTTGTTACTGAACTTGTGTGTTCTAAGTTGTAATCCTTTAAGTATGTTTGCAGTTCTCTGAACCTTTTAATACTGTTCAAGTTAAAAGATAGGTGTTATTAGTATTTCTAAGTATAAAATAAAATACATTTATTTTTAAAACAAAAATCCGTATGGCAAGCTTTCAATATCAAGGTGCTTATTTTGCCCTTAAAAAAGAGAAAGGGGGAAAAGGAAATTATTTTTTTACCTTAAGAATTGTCCAATTGCTGTTTAACACAGCTTTCTAATTGAACTTCAGTGTTGCGGATATCACACAGAGCAAAAGTTTACCCTCACAAGTACCAAAAATATGATTTATGTGCAGGAATCTCCACTACCGGCCACATGTTAAACATGAATATTTTTTATATTTCGCTGACAAATTAAACAGCATATGAAAACATCTGTTTCAAGTATTGGATATTAGCAGATAGGCAGAGCTACCTGACTGTTTAAAAGGCTTGGAATAATTAAAAACAAATTTTTTACTTTGTCCATAAAAATATGTTTTAAATTACAAATGCTTTATTTTAAAAGCTAGCCTGGAAATACAATTTCAGCATCTCAAGTGCTCTCAAGAGTGCTGTTAGCATAAAGCAAGGCATCTTGCTGTGAAGGTGACTCCAAGGCAAAACCTCTCATGATGAGGTATGCTAACGTCTGATACTGCCACTCTGTTGCTCCAGGAGCAGAAGTCAAGTTTTCCATGTCAAGCCCAGTAGGTGGCATCAAAAGTTTTCTCTAAAATTCACTGTTTAGTTGTTCATGCCCTAGCCCTAGGTCACAAAATGAACACAATGCTTAGGCAGAGAAAATTCTAGGTAATCTGTCTCTTCCTTGCAAAAAGCTTTGGTTTTAACATGATCTGATCCAAATGACACGCCTGTGGTGCTTCTGTGCTCAGCACAGAATATCATGTGTTATTATAATGTATTATAGTTGCTTTCAGTGAACCAGGATGACTTGTAACTATATTTTTATTGCATTCGTAACAGAAGGAATGTTGCCAATTTTATTTTTTTTCAGTGTTGTGGTAATATAGGAATCTGCATGAATACTGTAGCAGGCATCAAGAATGTAAACCACACTTCGTATCCTCAAGGAGTAGATGCTTTTTTAAAAAAAATTTAAACAATATATCTGTCACAGCACAATGACAAAACATGGTTATATCTAGAAAACAGATATTTTCTAGTGTTGCTGCAGTCCAAACCATGTGCTTTTCAGAACATATTGCCAAGGCTGAAGGAGGTCTTAACGCTAGTGGGAGTGTGGGAGTGCAGTCATACTGATTCCCCTGTCTTTCTGCCTGTGTTCTTAAAAAAATGCTCTTAAAAAAATTGTCTTGTGTTCTTCATGGTAAATCAGAGGGCAGTGGGATTTCCTCTCAGGGGTGAGGAGGCGGGGAGAGGCACTGGGAGCTCCCTCCTGGCCTTATTCTTGGTTACTATGCAGCAAGATTCAATGGCTGTTCACGGCAGGAATCCGAGTTGTCTACCACAGGGCCCTTTATTCCATTGCTGCTACCTGTACAAAGCTGGTGGTAGCTACTCATAGCAGCTCGTGCCGTCACGCTGGTAATGCAAAGGCTTGGCTTGGGGCAAAAGTCAGTGCTAGGAATGCAGTGGGCTCAGTTAATCCATGCCAGTGCAGAACAAATGAGTCTGTAGAAGGAATTAAAGTAAAATAGCTGTTGGTCTTGAAAGTTGCACCTAGCCTGAAAGTTGCTTCCCACAGGCAGCCCAAGCTTGTGAATGCCTTGTAGTTTTTCAGGCAGTTGTTTTGAGTGAGTGCTGTGGTTCCTGTTATTTGAGAGGAGATCAAATACGTTGTGAAAAAGGAGAGGAGAGTTGTTGGTGTGGAATGAGGAGTACACAAAAACTGCCTGATAGCTGACAATCAAATAAGGAATCTTGGGGAAAAGTCCCAGTTCTGTCTGGAACAGCTAGCTCAGCAGAACAGACAGGGGCAGATCCACAGTGCTGGTCCCAGCTGGGTGGTTCGTTGTCTCCCAGTAGGCAGTGGTTCTGCTCCATTTGCTGGATAAACCTGCCTCTTAGCCAGTATAAATATGGGAAAGGAGGTAACTTAGCTTCCTTGTGTTGAAGAAAGAAAATTGAATTGGGGTTAGCTTTTGGGAAAAAAAATTATGTTCCTTGCTCTCCTTTTTATTGTAGCTTCAAAGGGATTATATAATTATATGAAAACAAATAAAAAAGTCTTCTCTGCTCCTTCTGAACTGTTTCTTCTGTGCTTAGCCTTCAAAAGAAAACAAAAAGTCCAGGAAAAACAAATTCCACTCACCACAATTTTGAAGGTGCAGAACATTTGAGGTCAATAGAAGAACTTTCAAAAATCTGTTTCCTGAGATGTTTCGACAAAACTGTTACAAAACAAGTTCTTACAACAGCTTCAGGGGGGACAAAACAACTGCAGCTCAGAGAGGGACCAAACTACTGGCTTCAGAATGACATATGGTGTGTGACTCTTGGGTAAGGTAACTATAACTGTCCTCTTGCTATGGATGAGGATGTGGAGGCAAATGATGTCTTCAGGGCCATTCAGAAAAGCAGAGCTACTGAATGAAGGTGGCAGCTGCAGATCCAGAAACTGAATATAGTTCTGTAGTTCTATTGGGACACTCTTTAGTATACTGTGCATCAGGTCTTGCTGCCTAGTGAAACTGGTCTGAGGCATGGCAGTTCTCCTAGCCATGAGCTTAAGTAGTAGTGGAAAGAAGGGTATGGAGAGCTTGTCCCTTTCACAGCATCTTTGAGTAAGGCCCAAAAAAATGACAAAAAAAGGAATAAAAAAAGATTGAAGGGAGTGTAGAACAGTGAAAAATGAATGAAAACAGGGAGTGTCGACTAATAATTCCATTAAGTAATGGGACATGATTATGGAGAGTTGTCATAAGTAGATACTCTGACTATATATGATCACTGCCTAGAGCTCTGAATGAAAGCTTCTATGCACAGCCTGACATTTTTCTCCTCTGCAGCAACAGCTGTCTTAATTGTTTGATTAATTAATTCATTAAATCCCAGTATTACTAGAAAAAACATATTGTCCTCTTGACCGATCACAATTCAAATGTAAATGCCACTTATTGTGGGTCCCCACCTGGGACACAGCAACTCTGGATACACACACAGACTGGGGAGCGAGATGCTAGAGAGCAGCCCCGCAGAGAGGGACCTGGGGCTTCTGGTCAATGACAAGTTGAACATGAGCCAACAGTGTGCCCTGGCAGCCAAGAGGGCCGACTGTGTCCTGGGTGCATCAGGCACAGCATTGCCAGACGGTCAAGGGAAGTGATTGTCGTGCTCTACTCTGCACTGGTGAGGCCCCAACTTGAGTACTGGGTGCAGTTATGGGTGCCGCAGTATAAAAAGGGTATAAAGCTACTGGAGAGTATCCAGAGGAGAGACACAAGGCTAGTGAAGGGTTTAGAGGGGAAATCGTGAGGAACAGCTGAATTCACTTGGTCTGTTCAGCCTGGAGGAGACTGAGAGGCAATCTCACAGCTGTTTACCACCTTCTCACAAGGGAGAGACATGAAACGGGTGCTAATCTGTTCCCTCTTGCAACCTATGAAAAGGACCTGAGGTAATGGCAATAAGATGTGCCAGGGGAGGTTTAGACTGGATATTAGGACGAGGTTCTCCACCCAGCGAGTGGTGGAGCATTGGAACAGCTCCCCAGGGAAGCAGTCATGGCACTGAGTTTGCCAATATTCAAGAAGCATTTGGACAATGCCATCAGTCACATGGTGTGTATGTTGGGAATGTCCTATATAGGGATAGAAGTTGGACTCAATGATCCTTTTGGGTCCCTTCCAACTCAGGTAATTCTATGATTATTCAAAACACTCGTCAGCCATCTATTTAAGCAGCAGAAGAGCATAAAAAACAGCTTTGTGTTTTAGGGATTTGGCCCACTTTGCCCACAAGGTCGGGATATTAAGAGAATGTCACAACAATTGCAGGTGGAGAACAACTTGGAGCATTACCTACAATTACAGCAGCATTTGCCTGGTTATTAGAGTTATAACCAGTCTGGAAACATAATCCTCCATTGATTCAAAAGCAAGAGACTCCTGCTGACTTCACCGGAGTTAAGATTTTACCCTGCATCATCATCAGGCAGCATAGTGAGGAAGTGTACCAAGAACAGCTCAAAAGTTACACATCCTTGAGTGGTACTGTGGGGAAAAAAGCCGGGAGTTTTCCTCCAGGCTGCAACACCCCTAGCTTATGCTGTTTTCTGTAGGTGTTAATATGACCCTGCAAGGTAAGATGTTGACACACAGTCTCACTTCTGTAAAAAGGCCACCCTTGCTTTGTTGGAAGGTACATTATTGTACGATGATGCTATAGTTCAGCTATTGTTGTGTTGCTCGATACACAGCTATAAAGCTATTTCAGTGCCCCAGCCTGTGATTTTTGAGTGGCTGGTGTCATCATAGCAGACCTTCTGTTTGGAAACTTGAACAAACAACTTCGGCATGTGACACTGATGCTTTTATGTCCAGTAGTAATTGTAGCTCCCTGGATTAGATGGGCTGAGTTAGAAGAACAGAGTTGTCTCCTGTAAGCCAAAGTGCAAGTTGACATATCTGAAGACATTTTAGCTAACTGTATTCACCCTGTGTTCCACAGCAGGCCAAAATATCTGGGTTCTGGGCTTTCAACAACGGTTATAGGAAGCTGTAGTGTCTTTGAGCTGCCAGGTCAAACCATGTCACGATTTGAATCAGATTGGGTGTTCAAGGTCTTGCAGTCACTTCAAACTGCTTTTCAGTGTTACAGTAGGGAAAGATTTACTCACTGCTTGTGCTGTTGTGTGGGATACTGTAATTTGTCTCCAGCTCTGCAGAACTGAAGGAAAGCTGGAGGTATCCACCTGGCGTAGCAAGTCTAGAGATTTGTCCTCTCTTCACCTCTCACCCAGAGCTCAAGTCCCTGGGGACTAAATGGCTTTCACATTCCTAAAGCTCAGTGTGGCTCACCACTTCCCCAGTTGTCTCTACCTGAATGGCTGCTACCTCCTTTTGACTAAGTAATTCTTGAAGATCTGCCTGTTGTTCACAGTCCATGCTAGAGGACACGGCCCTGTCTTAGACCTTGGTATGTACTACACAGCCTGGAGAGCATGGGCTTTTAGAATAAATTTATATTAGTAAAGTGCACCAGTGATTCACAAGGAAACTGCTTAGATTTTCTCCTTAGCCTGTGAGAAGGATCATGGCCACATAAAATATGGGGAAACATCCTAGTTTCTGGGAATTTATTTTCTGCTATAAAAGCCAAGTGCTTTCCATAACTACCAGAGGCAGTAAACCTGGGCAAACACCTCAGAGTTTCACTAGGGACCATGGTACCTGTATTGTACAGGACAAAGATAAGATAGCAGTACACTGCTAATGCCCCTTATAGGCAGCATGGGAGGGGAGATAGCACAGAATGTGAATGTCAGAAGTCTTTTGGACTTCATTGATGTGTTTAACACCATCAAGACTAGCCCACAGAGTGGTAAAAGAGTATCAAGCAGTCAGTCATCTTAGTCACTACAGTTGGCTGAGCATTGCTGTAATCAGTGATAATTAATCCCCTGTTTTATTCAGTTCCTCAGTGTTGAAATGATTTTTTTCTCTGTGTGTGTGATAGGTTGCTAGAGGCTGAGAAGCATGAAGGTAGGGGCTGAGAGATTGGCTGTTTGCTATTTTACCAATTGCAAAATAGAAAATCCATAGTGCTGTGGTAATTTTACCTCTTAAGTAGGTATGGACATTAAAATGTTTGCACTGAGAAACAAAACACGAGATTGTTTCTGTAACATCTCCAGGGCTTCCAGTGCTTCAGCTTTCTGGCTGCCTAATTGCCATTCCAGTTGAGGACAAATCAGGACTCAGTGCCTGCTTTGTGCCTATGTTTGTTATGATAATACGTCTGTCCTGACCTGGATCTCTGACTCTACCTATGGATGTTTTCCCAGAAGAGAAAACAGCTGGGGCTACTGTGTCTGGCTCCCTGACATGTACTGTCACCAAGGTGATGCGGGACAAAACAATGCAACAACCGTGTTTTGTTAGCTCCAGCAGTAAAAGTAAAAAAGAGGAAGCCAAATGTCAGTATTTAATGGCCATCAGAAGATAGTAATTGATCAGGAAAAGTTCACCCTGCTGTCACTCTTGATCACATAGCTCTTCTTGACCACAGGGCTATCTGCAAATTTCCCCAAACGGTACATGAACCCTGCCAAAATAACTTATTTTTTCCTATCAAAGGCAGAATTAAAAATAAATCAGTTGTAGGAACTATTTTTCTGGACACTTGTTCTTTCTTTCACTGGACCACAGCAATCTGTTACCATAAGATGATTTCTTCACTGGCTTAGCTTAAAGGCTGGAATTGCTCTACAATGGTTTAAGACACCAGAGCACAGGCTGGTACCAGGTTGAGCTGCTGTCCCCTCAGTGTCCCACTCAAGGGGTTTCTATGAGAGCTCATCTCTGGTGAACAGGTGGCTGTTGGCAACGTAGCTTGTGTGAGGGCAGTGGGCTGGGAAGCAGCTGCAGCAGCACGTCTATGATCAGGGAGTGGGGGCAGATGGAAAGGAGCGGGCAGGAGCCAACTCATCACCAGATGTACCTGCCTGCTTCCTCCAGACATGGCACATCTGAAATGATGTCCCCTGGCTGCTGCTTCTCCCCTCAGGGCAGCCTGGCAGAGGGTGGGAGATGCCCATTTCTAGCACTCACGGTTCACAGTAATACCCTTCACCCTCCTTTTTTCTTTGAGGGTTGATAAAACTTGACATAGCAGGCAGGATGAGACAAAATGGTGGTGTTGTGTATTTACCTCTTCTTCAAGTACATGTCAGCAGCATTTATAGTCTCATTTTTACAAAATACACAGTAGTTTTCTGTTTTCTTGTTGATGTAAACTGTGCAGCACTGGTAAGTCATGCTCTGAGTAGGAGGAAAAATACAATAGTAGCTTTTGAGCAGCTTTCATTTTTGCCACCTACAAAACAAGACTTCTCCAACACAGCAGTCCAGCTGTTTTAGCATTTCTAAAAGTTTTCATTCCCCAGCACTGTTTAAGGTAATAGGCTATTGTGGATTTCATTGCCAAGAAAGCCAGTGGTTGTTACAGTACCAGAGGCAGAAAGCAGCAGAGAGTTATCAGAGGGGAATCCTTTGGGTTGATATGGAGAATCAGATCATTTATCAAGCCACAGGAGTGTTCCTCCTCATGCATCCCTCGAGCTCCATGGCAGAAACCTGCCTGCTCCAGACGCGGTGCTCATTTCCAGACATAGAGCTGTTTGTGAAGGTGAGCAGCGTAAAGCAATCCAACAGCAATGTTTGTTTATGGGGAACTTTTTACTGTATTTGAGATTCATTTGATAGCATTGAGGAAGGTGAAAGAGCAAGCAGAACTAGTTTCATTAATGTATGTTGTTTGATTATAAGGTTTGCAAACCTTAATGAACTACCTTATTAACTAAGTAAATGATGCACCTGGGTTTTACTTCTGCAGCCTTACATTTAATGTTAAGTTTTAAAGCTGTGCTTTAAGAGAATCATATGATGGGCTTAAAAATTAGATGTCTGCTCTCTTCCAACAATGTTGCCTGAAGCCTAATAACCAACAGCAACTCTACAAGACTTTTTCTAATTTTAACAAAGCCTCTTAACAAAATGCAATATAAAGTACAAAAGAGCAACACTTCTGTGGCCACACAGTGAGCTGCACCTCTTGTGCTTAACAGTAACACCTGTTAATTCATTTAGCCAAAATCAGAAGACCATCATTACAGAGGAAGAGCTTTTAAGTGACTTGGACATGGCCACACTTAAGTCTGAAATGTGGGAGCCCTAGGTCTGTAACAAGGAGGGATTAGCCAGGTGGACATCACTTGTGCTTCATTAGTGAAGCACAGTGATGGGTGGGTTCAGCTGGAGCAAGACTACTGCCAAACTTCTTCTCTGGGGCCTCCCCAGTTGTCTAGTTCGTAAATCTTAATTATTTGATTTATTCCATTTATTCCCTAAAGTGCTCATCTCAATGTTTCATCTCAATTTATGCTGGTAAATCTTTCTCTGCTTGTTCATAAACTGATTTAAACTCGGTTTAATCTTGCAGTGGCTTAGGTAGATTTATGTTCACACAGGCAGATGAGGTGGAGACTATTTCCTTCAGAAGGACTCCTCTGATTTCAAGTTTGTTTTCTAATTTATGGCAATATTCATTATGCATTTTAATTAAGAACTATGTCTCCAAGATGACAGGATCCTTCATCATATCTATGTGCATGTTTGGAGAAGGATATAAAGAAACTTTGCATGAAAATACGTATTAGTAGAGATGAGTAACATGCTATACATACTTATAGCAGATGAGTTTTCTGCTTTCCTACTGCATCTATTATCAAAGTTTGCTATCATCACAGATATATGCATACCTTTTTGTTTTTTTTAAATTGTAGGCTGGCAGCGATGGAGAAAGTATTGGAAATTGCCCGTTCTCTCAGCGTCTTTTTATGATTCTGTGGCTAAAAGGTGTCATATTTAATGTCACAACTGTGGATTTGAAACGGTGAGATTGTAACCAGAGTTCTCCTTTTCAGAACAACTTTTCCAAAGTGGTAATTTTAAAGGGTGACTTACTTCTGATAGATTTGAATTGTGCACTGTGGCTTGGCATTATGTTAACTGTCTGGATGCCTGATTCCTCTTTATGTTGAGATTTTAATCTGTTTTGCAGTAGATCTTTGTTGCAAAACAGAGCATTTCAGAGCACATTCAGATACAGACTAGATACAGACTAGTGAATTCTCACAACACTGGTATAAGGCAGCTGGCTAAGTTTTATTTTGTAAGAAAGTGGTAGCACAGCCTACTATTTCAAAGGTGAAACAATTTCTTGCAATTAAGTGTGGAAGTTGCAAATGTGGTTCCTGTTGTGATTAATGCCATCTCTTTCCTCTCATTAGAAAGCCTGCTGACCTGCAGAACCTTGCCCCGGGAACAAACCCCCCCTTCATGACATTTGATGGTGAAGTGAAAACCGATGTCAATAAGATTGAAGAGTTCTTGGAAGAAAAGCTAGCGCCGCCCCGGTACTGTACTCCTGGCTGCTTTTAGCCCCTCATGGCCCTTGATGGTGGTCAGTGACCAAATCCCTTCATTTTTGATGGGTTAGGCCTGCGATGAGCCCACGTGTTTGAATTGCGCATGGGAGGCTTGGGGGCGGGGGGACTGGTCTGGCTGCTGTGGTGCAGCTTTCTGGAAGGGGTAACTTTGACTGGAGTGAAACAGTGCTGAAGCATGGGACTGTGCAGGGGATGTCCCTGAGGTGTCTCTGAGATGCTGACTGTGCTCCTCTTGCTGTCCTCGCCTTTGCCCTGAAATTACTGCTGTCCTACCACAGACATTCAAAAGATGTGAAATACACCCCGCTGCAGCAATCATGTGCAGAAGCCTGACCTTTTTTCCTCTACTTGTGTTTGTTTGAGGTTTCCCTCTTCACACTATACAAATAATTATGCTTACTGGGAACAGGTAGTTGGAAGAAAAGGGCAGCGAAAGCCTCCCACACGGCAGATATGCTGAGTCTCATTTGGAGTGGCTGGGAGGACCCATTTTAGCACACAGCAGGGTCTGGGTTTCAGACTTGTCCTTCCCCACTGCAGCAGCTCTTCCCACCTCTCTTCAAACCCCACTGTCCCACCATCTGCAGTATCATATAATTCACCTACACACCTTCTCTTCCCTGGGACAGCAGCCCCCTCCAAAGCGCTCCCTTCTCAAGAAGCTGAACCTGACTTAAACCAGTCAAGCAGCTGCTCCCCTCCACTTTTCCCTTTTTATCTGCCCCGGGCAACAACAGCTACTAGACTGGCTGCTCTCAGCTTGCTGAAGCACCAGCGAGAACAGATGAGGAGGCTGGGAGGAGCAGAAGCTAGAGTAGGGACTTTCCCTCCACTCATCCTCATGGCAGGAGCCATGCTCCATGCAGCCTCACCTCCAGCAGAGGACACCTGGGAGAGGCACTGAGCTGTTTGGGCAGTATTTGCAGCATTAACAGTCATTTCCCATCTCCCTTAGGAAAAGGAGGTCATCCACATGGTCTAAGTTCACACTTGCTAAGTGGTCTTTAGTTTAGAATGGTTCCCTTTGGGAGTCCTGTGTGGCCTTTTATTGTGACACTGCAGTGTAAATAATGTATATAAAATAATTAGTGGAGATGAAGATAAAGCTTGTTGTATAACTGCTTTGTCTTTCTTTTAACTCCTCAGGTATCCCAAACTTGCACCAAACCACCCTGAGTCTAACTCTGCAGGAAATGATGTGTTTGCAAAATTCTCTGCATTCATAAAAAACCCAAGAAAAGATGCTAATGAAAGTAAGTGCTGCAGTCCTTCTCTTGGCCCTGGCAGATACTGGAGGAAATTAGAGCTATACAGTTCTAGCACACTGTGCTAGAGATGTCCCATTTGCAGCTCAGGTTAAACAGTAATTTTCCAGAACATAAAGGCTGTGGAAATCTCTGCCTATTCACTCTCTTATTTGAAGATTCCCAAAGTTAGTTTATGCAGATACCCCTGTGGCATCAACTCCAGCTCCTCATTTCTTCAGCTCTCAAGCCTGTAACGCTGCACTGCACCCTCAGCTCTGTTAAAAGCACAGCTCACTTGAACTGAGCCCTTACCTTTCTACTCCATTTCTGTAAATAGTGAGGACCGTGGGTTAACTTATCTCTGTCCTCCAGCTCTCAGCCCTGTTCCTCTTCCTCTTCCCTTCTCTCTTCACAGTGGTGTGAGGGCACCATCAGCCCACAAAAACCCCAGCCAAGCCTTGCCAGCCCTTACTGCCCTGACCCTGCTCCTGTGTGCTCAGTTACTCTGCTTAAAGGCCACTCTGCAAAAGCACATCCCGTAGAGGTGTTTGAGGAGCCATTTCTGGTAACACAGCCCCAGTTTGTTTTTTCTCAAAACCCCCTTTAGCTTCTTAGAGCTCTTATCCAAGCATTAAGTTTTAAGCTTCAGATAAAGAAATTGCAGAAGTTGGCATGGTCTGGTATCTGTGAGCTGGGCTGGTGCCAGGAGACAGGATGCAGGAGTTGCCTTTCTGCTTGGTGTCAGGGAGACCTTGGTACAGGCTTGAATGACCTTTTTATTGTCTTAACCTAGATCTGGAAAAATCTTTGCTTAAAGCCCTGAGGAAGCTGGACAATTATTTAAACAGCCCCTTGCCTGATGAAATTGATGCTTACAGCACTGAGGAGATCACTGTTTCCAGCCGGAAATTCCTGGATGGAGATGAGCTCACCTTAGCGGATTGCAACCTCCTACCAAAGCTCCATATAATCAAGGTTTGTATTTTCTTTTTAGCTTCCTGAAGAGAAGGGACAGCACAGAAGCTCACGTCCTTTTCTAAAAGGCAGAGGAATCCTTTATCTATTCAGAGTCCACGCAGTAGCTGTGCAGGGACACAACGCTAATGCACAAAGCCATTCCATTACAGCACAGCTAGGCAGGTCCTCAAATGGATGACTCTGGAGCTGGAATATCTGGTTTCATATCTGGGCTGTGACTGCACTTGCTAAGCCTCTCACAAGTGTAAAATTAGTGCTGTATTTAGTGCTGTAGAGAAGTGTTTTCATTTGCATTTCATATGCAAAGTGCCATGGACCAGTAAGATTAAGTTATTCTGTCCATGTCCATTCAGCAAAAGCTGAAATTTGAACCTGTCTCTCCCATCTGTAATCAAAAACTCTTGCTTTTGCCAAATATCACCGCTAGTACCAATAACACTGGCAGGTTAGCCACCACCCACTGCCTTCCAGCCAAGGCCTCCAGCCTCTTCTTGCAAGGCTGTGGAGCATCCACAGACAGCTAACAGTCCTGGTGATTGAGATGTCTGGGTGTTGTCACAGCCTGTCCCTGGGCTACTCTGGAGCCAACCAGGCTCTGGAAGAGAAAAGACCACATTGGAAATCCATCTGGTTTTCAAACAAATAAAATCACTTCAGAAAGTTTCTTTTTGGACTGCTGTTCTGTCAGAGGAAAGGTGGATTGAATTGCTTTCTGACACCTCCACAGGTGAAAACTTTCCTCTGAGATGTCCTGGTTGATCCTATTCCAGAGAGAGCAGTGAGGGAATGACCCCTTTCCCACACCCACGTGAAGATCAGACACAGCAAAGCTCAGGAGGTAGCAAGGGTCAGCCAATACAGGGAGAATCACCTTATGTCAGGTGAATGTCTGAAGGCTAATGGAGGATGAATGTCACACCATCCTTGCTGGTCAGCAGGAAGGGATGAGGTATAGGCCTATAGCTGTTTTCCTTACCCATTTGAAATTTAGTACTTTAATTCAAATTTTTCCTTTCTATTTCAGTGAAAAAAATCCAAGCTTAGGCTAATTTATTGATGCAATATTATTCTGTTAGTTCTGGTTTATGACAGCATCTTTGTTGTTCTAAGCTGTATGTATCTGTTCCAAGTATGGTCTACTGGTCCACATAGCTCTGCATAGCTCTAGCAGAATGATTAAGCCAAATAAAACCTTCGAGTTAGCTTGTTTGCTTGCTTTCTTCATCCCATCTCTTCTCTTTTTTTATTTTTTCCTTCTCCTTCTCCCTACATTGCATATAACAACAGACTTACACATTGAAAATTAAAAATATACAAAAAGAGTAGATTTGGGGTTTTTGCTGATCATGTGTGTAATGGGTTTTTTCTTTTTTTCTTTTAATAAAAGGTTGTTGCGAAAAAATATAGAAATTTTGATTTTCCACCTGAAATGACAGGGATTTCAAGATACTTGAACAATGCATATGCAAGAGATGAATTTACAAACACTTGTCCTGCTGATCAAGAAATTGAGTATGCATATTTGGATGTTGCAAAGAGAATGAAATAAACAGAAGATGCCTCTGCTCTTTATTGCTTCTGAGTTAGATGGGCACCAGCCTAGATGGAAAAAAAAAAAAAGCCAGCTTACACTCTGCAGTGTAATTTTAAGTTCTGCTATCGGCCAATCCTTCTTTTATAATGATTGTATAGCATTATTTGCTCATTCTTAAATTATATATGTATATGTTTGTGTGTCTGTACAGATGTATGCACACATGAATGTCTGTTGTGCAGTGCAAGTTAAAGACATCAGTCACTATTAAAGCATTAGTTGAACTTAGGGAAGCAGTGTAGGTCACACAATGATAGCAATATTACAGACTAGTGACTTATGCTGAACTGCTGAATTTTGAGAAGGAACAGCTCTCCTTGTAACACACATTTAACCTGTCATTATTGCTGCCTCTGATCTCTGTTTCACAGTTGTTGCCAAACTTCACGGTTACCGGGAGGGCTTCTGTTTGCTTCTCTGCGAGCCTGGTGCCCACGCAGCACCCTGGTTAATCCATGAGGGAAGCCAGCCTGTAGGTGGGACCACACCTGAGGTCTCAGAAGCCCTCTTCTCTGTGCTAGAGACCTGCAGGGCGGGTAAACAAAGAACAACTCCTTTTCACATTGAGAGTCTACTTTGGTATTGACAACAAGCAAACAATCATGCTTTCTTCTCTCTCAGGGCTGTATAACCCATCAAACTTCTCTCCTGGTGCTCCCAAAGAGAGAAACAGAGACAAGTGAGGAGAGAGAGACTTGGTTGTCACTAGAGACAGAAGAAATGGGTGAACAACTCTTCCCCAACTACTGATGTAGGAACTTTTGTTGTCATCCTTTCATGACTTCTCATTTGGTTTTGGAAAGCAAAGAGGAGGAGACGGTCTAAGAAGGAAATATCCCTTTTATACTTCCTTTTCCTGGTTGAGCACCAGCATATTGCCTTTTCCAGGGCAGCTATAGGATTCTTCATTGATGAGAGCTTTACAGTTGTCAGATAGGTATCTGTTGGGAATAATGGAGACCTGCCTTCTGCCTTAGGCGGGGGATGGATTAGATGAACCCCTTGAGCCGTGCATGAGTCTATGTTCAACGCAGCCAGTACTGGTGAGAAACACCCTCTAGTCTGGCAGCAGATGCCATCTCATACTATTAGAGATGTATGGACTATGAAAACTGATGTCCTCAACTGCTTTTTGCTGAGCAGGCCCTCAGCAAGCACATAGGAGTAGAGAGTGCAATGCTTTAGTCATAGGGTCACCTGGAAGTTTCCTTCTGATGGATTTAGTCTGGATGTGCAAAACAGATGTGAAAATGGCTGAAAATAGCCTTTGCAACACCTACATCCACAAAAATGGATGTTTAAGACTAGTCATTCCTGCTTGTTCATGTCAAATATATGCTTGCTTTCTAACAAAGCATTACTTAATATTAATAGTGTCAGATATATTGTTTCTGCAGTGTCTTTATCTTACACACTACACAGTTTTGATGCAAATGTGCTATCATCACAATTATTTGTAAGCAGTGTTAAATGTGCAGGTTTAGTTTGCCTTCAGTGGAAACAGATAATATCTTTCCCCTTCCACTCTCAATTGTGAGCTCTCATACTGGGATTGATAGCTGAGCATTTACTCATCACATCTTACTAACTGTTACTTTGTATTTTAAAATACATACATATATATATAATGTATAAAAATGAAATCTGTATAATCTTTCCATATGCCTTACAAATTTAAATAGAAAATACACAAATTCATAAGTAATTTGGACAGTGTTCTGTCTTTATTTCTTTGGTAATTTCTTGGTAAGATGCATTATAACAGTGGCCTGGATTTTAAGAAACAAGGCAGAATTTAATTCGTCTTTGATTTTGGAGAAGTCGAGTATGTCACAGGCCTGCAGTGAGATCTTGGGAGCAATACATACTGGCTGTGCCCATTACTGATGAATAGAAAAACAAAGGCCAGAGTGCAATCATTGCTCACCAAGCTACCTAGCACAAACTGTCCCACATCCATGCTGGTTTGGTGCTGCCTTTAACTGTTTGGTGTTGGAGAGATCCACTTGGGATGATCCAAAGCAATGAGGGACTGTCCATGCTGCTTGGCAACTCTTGCAGCAATCCAAATGCATGAGCCTGCTCCTGGCCCTCTCTTACTTATCACTGTACATACAGTTATGGTTGTTTGTCATCAATCAATAGCAAGAGAGCCTGGGCTGTTCTCTGGCCCTGAGAACACATAGCAATGTGGGGTTCACATCCATGTGGCTTTTTCCTACCTCGTGGAAACAGGGTGGCCATGCTGGTTGTGGGGAACAGTACCTGTCTCTAAATCAAGCCTGGACACTGGTGAGAGTAATTCTCTTCCGTATAGGTCAGAATACTTGTAACCTGAGTCTTGAGGTCAATGAAGATGAGTGAAAATGTGCATGTTAAAGCACTAGAAGAAACAGAGCAGCAAAAGTTCAAAAAGGCTAATTGCTCCAGGGTGTTGTAGAAGTAAATTCATTCAAATGACCTGATAGCAAGAACAAAGAAAGAACAAACTGAAACCTCAAGCTAAGGTAAAGACATGAAAAGTAACAGGATGGGGAGCCATAGAAGAGCACAGGTAAAGAAAACAACAGAACAATGGGAAGCAGGAATTTTGTCTTTGACTTAAAGACCCTAACACATCCCTAGGGGGTATAAAAGGCACGTGCGGAAAAGTTTGTTGTCACCAGCAAAGAACTCAAGAGCTGTGCCAGGGCCCGACAGCGGGTGGCACTGGCGTGCCTCCTCACACAGACTGTCTAGGTGGGTGTCTGGACAGAGATGAACCATGGGGAACAAAAAATGAGTAAAACACATGCCATTTAGAATAAATAACACCCTTTTATTCCATAAAGCCCTACACTGGCTTCCTGTCCCTGGGCCCATGATAACAACCATCCCGTGGTGTGGCCCTGCCTGCTTTCTAAACTGATACACACCACCTACCCTAGCATCTAGGGTTGGCTACAGCTCAGGAGCTGGTGTGCCAGGGCTCAGCAGCAGCCCATCAGCGTTTGTCCTACTGACTGAAAAGGGCAAGAGATAGATCTGCCTGGAACACCATGCTGCTTTGTGATATGCGCATGTTTACGATTTACAGACACCATGAAACTTCTTTTTGCCTCCAGATGATTAATTCAACATCCCTCCCCTTGTCCTCTTTTTCTAAGGCTTCATCAGAATCACATGCCTGCACTTCCAATACTGTCAGATGAAAGGAAAAAATCCTCAGACACTCAGCAAACAGAGGTGGTTTTTTTGCTTAAAATGTAACATTGCTTGGAAGGATATTTGATTAAATGCTTGTGGTCACTAATAGTTTTGAAACCTAATATTCTGTGGTTTCCTTACTCCTCTTACTCAAGAGAAGTTCATGGCTCCACTCTTCACAGTGGATTGTTGGGTGTACATGATGGCTCCTAAATTAGCATGTTATGGTTGGTGTTAGCATATTTATGGCAACACAGGGAGATGATGTGGGTAGAGAAGTCACTGGAACGACCCATCATATCAGAAAACTGCAGTCACTTCATTTGTCCTGAGACGGGGTGAGCTGAAGTGTCCACACAACTCCAGAGTAAATGAACCCTTATCACCTACACATTTTGAGTGTTTGAATCTGGCCTTTCTTAAAACACATTATTTTAAGAAAATACCTTTGTCTACATTTGAGTTATCCTATTTTTAAAAGACTATCGAAAGATTGGTTTTAAACAATTTACTGGAGAACAAATTAGATGAGAAAAAGAAAGAGAGAAAGGAAGCTGTGGTGTTAACAGTATTACCAGCTGTCCGAGTGGCCTTGACATGCAATAAAGATGTAATATCTAGATACAGATTTGTAGTTCTTGATCCCATGCCAGGCCAGAGATCATGTTCCATTATTTAAAGGTGTGTCTGTGGAGACAGAGCTACTGATTTCCAAGTGCTCATTAGCACATATAGTCCTCCGTGTGGTGTTGCTTGTACAAAAATTGCTTTTATTGTAATGTTAAATAAAAGTTTTGTACATGTCCCTTTTAAATACATATTATGCACAAGGTAAATATGGTCAGATAGTTTATTAATTGCTTCTCAACAACTTGTGTAGGAAAGTCTTTAGGACTTGAAGGTTTCTTACTCAGCTTCAGTATCTTAGTCTTCAACTTGATGCATCAACTTGAAGGTTAAACACTATTTGTGCTCAACGCAGTTATTTTCAAAAGCAAGCTGAAATAAAATCAAATGCAGGGTAACTAACTGTGACATATTTTTCCCTAATGCATTATTTTTTTTAGAATACTTTCAAAGTGATGAAAAAATAAACTTCATGAAAGCACATTAGTATTCCTCATCTGTATCAACATGCTATTTGTTTGAGTATAAGCAAAACTCTAAATTTCAAAAGCCCCTTAAAACTGGTTGAATTTTAGTTTAAAAAAAACCCATTTTTTCTAGGTTATTAGGAAGGTTATTTCTAAGCAATAAAGAACTAGTAATCAACTGCTAGGGTAAGGCATGATCCTGAACGTTCAAGTCAACAGAAACTGTCCACAGCATGGTAGAGCCTTGAGCAGGTTAGCAAACATGGCTCTCAACCAGCCACTCCAAGTGCTGATATCACCCAAACGCTGACACCTACCCAGATGTCCCCCACGGACTCTTAAAAGCTACTTAAAGGTTCATAGTGATTCTGTGGAAACTCACTGTGCCTTTACTGGCCACGCAAAGGAGCTGCTTCCCTGCAAACTCAATTTCCTGGTGGGAGATCCCAAAGACCTGTCAGGGCAGATGTTTACCATGTGGCTCTCTTTTATGTTCTGTCAGGAGTCTTAAATGTCATCATATCCCTGAACTACTCTTAGCTGTCTGATGTGACAAAGACTCAAATACAGACCCTGCTCGTGAGCGACTCGGTAAAGCAAGCAGGTTGTTAATGCACAGCTCAGACTAACATTAGTTTTCCTTCACTTGCAAATGGCAGCAAAGTGAAGGAGCAAGGTTTTTCCAGGTCCTGGCCTGACTCCTACTGATTAAGATACTTTTATTGATGGGCAGAATGCAAATGGAAAAATCTCTTCTGGAAATGGACTAAGGGAAACAAGAGTCTTATTTCAAAATTTGAAAATTGTTCAACTTTTTGATTAAATCGAACCAATGAGCTGAAATCAAAATAAATGTTCCTTTTAAAATACTGAGGACATTTGTTTTTTTTGGATTTTGTCATTCTATCATTCCCTTCCCTTCCTTTTTTATTTTTCCCCACTGGTGAAAAGTTCTTTTCATCCAACTCCTTGTTGCTCATTTTGAAAACATTCGGACCACTACCAAGCTACCAAAATTTTCAGTCTTCTCAGAAGATCTGCAGTGAAGAGAAGGGGTGTCTAGAGGTGAAAATCCCTGCTCCTTTTCTTGTAGGAATAATCACAGAAGAGATCTTACAGCTCACTCCAATGTAGGACACTGAAATAGTTGTAAATTGCTCCAGTTAATGAAGCCGTACCCAAATGAGAGGCTACAAAGAGTCAGATCATACACAGGTTGCAAGGAGGCTGTTGCATGTCAAGTCCCCCTGACACAACCTGCGGGCTCTATGTGCCTCACACCTAACTGTGCTGTAGCAGGTGGAGCATTACAAGCCCCTCTGTGCCTAAGGATGCATGAGCTAACAGGCTGCAAGGCAATAAGAATGTGTCCACCACTGCATCGGTACAAGTCTTCCTGAAGGCTGCTCCTCTGCTGGTATCAGCAAACCCTCCTCTGAAAGTGCTAACTGTGGATGTAATTTGAGCTACATTGAAGACTTCGCCTCATCTCCTCCCTCTCCTATCTTGTTCTAGATAAAGCATGTGCATTGGGATTCTTGGTAGCAAAGGCACACCCAGATAAATGCATCAATGAACTGATAAACAGAGAGCTGCTGAACTGCAGCTGCTGTGGAGGTGAGAGCAGCTGTGGCAGGAAACCATGTTTTGCATCCTCATGAAGACAATTGATTACCTTGGCTCTGCAGGCTCATGACAGTGTTCTAAACAGATTCAGCTACCCGAAGTGCCTAATTTTCCTGTGTTTCTTCACCAAGATGATGCTCTGTCTATGTGAGAGTACCCTGCTTCCCAGGGTTATCCACAGTAGCCTGCTTCTATCATGTAGACACACAACTAATACCAGAGGAAGATGATTCTCACTGGCTTAAGAGTTGTTTCTAGATGTATTTGAGAAGGCATTGGAATGCTTTAGTCTCCATCCCGTTTTTCCTTATACAAAGAGTGGGTTTCTTGCCCCTGGCATAAGCAGCACAGAGTCTCTACTTAGGGCACACAGAGAAGCTGCTCACTGAGTTCTTGCACCAGCTGGGGCTGAGTGCATACCTTAAACTAGAAGCTCTCTCAGGGCCCACAGACACATGCACCAGAGGGAATGCAAAATCAGTCTGCCCTACAGTGTTACAGGCAAGTGAGATGAATGGCTCATGTGCTCGAACCCCACTGTAAGACAGGCAAGAATCAAGAGATCCCACCCAAGCGGAGTTTGGGCAGGACTGAGGGATACTCAGTGTGCAGACAGAGGCACCAAAGTGTAACAAGCTCCAAAACATTACTCTGCCCACTTCGACTTACGTAGTTGGTTTTTTTTGCTTATGTAGTTGTTTTTTGCCTACTGCTTGGCTTTTTAAATCTTCCAGTACATCAAATACATGTTACACAACGTTGAAGTGCTGTTGAAGTGCGGTTGAAGTGAAGTACACGTATCACTATCAACTTTTTCAGCTGCAAAAATAATGAATTAGACCTTTGCAAGAATGAACTGACTTTAAAAGTGCAACAAACGAAAGAAGTAAGTGTTCCCTCTTCTGTTTTGCCTGCTTCTCTGTACTAGCAGAAAGCTAATAATTAATTACAAATCATAAAAAATGAAAACATGACTTGGGATTCTCACTTCCACTCCAGGCTATGAACTGCTAGTTAGGTACTGAATTACTGATTTATATACCTACCAGAAATATAAATTCAAAGCATAGGAACTAGAAGAGACAAGAAGAAAAGAGAGAAGTAGAAAAGGAGAAGACAAAAGAAGAAAAAATTTAAAAATAGGAAATCTGAGAAAGGGAAGGGAGATGTTCTGAGTAACAGGCAGTGTTTGTACTGCATGTACCCAGTATAAACAATGTTTTATATACAAACACACAGAGTGCCTTTAAAGTTTGTGCTCCTTCTCTCAGACAGAACGCAAACTCCATCTGTCTATCTGTCCCTGAAGAATATGCCTATGGGTGTTCAGAAACAATACTTTACTTTGCAAGAAATTACATGACCAAAATAAAAGTGTAAATTGTAAATGGAACGCTCCTCTTCTCCCCTGCATTTAACACTTGCCATAAAATAATATTATAAAATCTAATTGGGGATCAGTCAAAATAATTCATCTGGATTAAAAACAACATCTCATTTGTAAAGTTGACATTTTAAAAGGTTTGAAAGCCAGTTAAAAATGAGATGTCTTTTAAAAAATAATCTCAAAAGATTTCGTGCCAAAAAAATGCTGAAACACTTAACTTCTAGCCAGTTTCCTAGCTCACGCCCATTGCTGTAGTGTTTAAATGCTTCAGAAGTATACTCACACCCACAACAGCCTTGTCATGAAAGGAAATCTGTTATTCTTATTTCATACTTAGCACAGGAAGGACATGGATATGTTAGACCTAGTCCAGAGGAGGCCATGAAGATGATCAGAGGGCTGGAACACCTCCCATGTGAGGACAGGCTGAGAGAGTTTGAGTTGTTTAGCCTGGAGAAAAGAAGGTTCTGGGTAGACCTTATAGCAGTCTTCCAATACTTAAAAGGGCCCTATAGGAAAGCTGGTGAGGGACTCTTTATGAGAGAGTGCAGTGACAGAATGAGGGGTAATGATTTAAAGCTAAAAGAGGGGAGATTTATATTAGATATAATGAAGAAATTTTATACTGTGAAGGTGGTGAGGCGCTGGAACAGGTTGTCCAGAGAAGCTGTGGATGCCCCATCCCTGGACGTGCTCAAGGCCAGGCCAAACCATTCTATGATTCTGATACTCACAGAACTGAAGGAGGCACAAAGAAAATGTTTCTTGTCCAGAGATATGAGACAAACTGTAGTGAGGCCTTACACTCCAACTCCAGCCATGGTAGAGCTTTCCTGAGAGAGACTTGGTTGTGAGTACATAGGAAGCTGTGCATCTGTTCTCTTTGTCAAGGTCAGACCTGATACAACTTGATAACAGCTAAAACATCTACTCTCTGGTCACTGTTCAGTGTTTTTTACAGCCCAGCTGTATTCTTCCTTGTTGTGGGCCTCATCAACACGTAATATTATGAATATGAACTCATAGTTTTGAAGGCCCTAGAGATTGAACTGATGTCTCAGCTGTGGATAAATGTTAGAATAAAATGTAGCAGGGAGAAAGCTATGGTTTACACTAGATTTTTTTTCTAGTTAGGCGCTTCTAGAACCTTCCACAACACTAGCTATGGTACCAAAGTGACCCAGTAACAAGCTGGACAAGGTACAATATCCATCTTCAAGTCCTACCTCTCTTAATTTTCCAGGAGATTGGCAGTGAGGGTTTCAAAAAATTCCTCTCATATAAAGGATTTCTTTTCAGGAGGTCCTTGCTCAGTTCAGACAGAGATCAGATGGACCTTCATTTACACCTTCCTGTCCAAAACAGTACAGATGTAGGACAATGTCAGTGAGGCAGCCTCTTGAAACTGAGAACACCAGCAATCCAGGGAACAAAAAGCACTGCATTGCTTGCTTTGCTGAATGACGGTGAGAGATATATATGTATTAGACAACAACCAGAATAATCAATAAGAAAAGCACAGCTGTCTGTCCTTACTGTTTCAATTCTCTTTCCATACGCCTTGGTGTATGCTAAAATGCAAAACCAGAACATAGTTAGAAGCTGTTCTGGAAGTTGACGCTTCTTCTTTCTGAGTACTTCAGTATGACCTGTGATTTAACAACATGCATGCATGAGGAAAACTAGCACAGTTGGCTCTTCCCACAGCTCAGCTTTCTGTAAATGTAGCATTACTACGTGTCCTTCAAACGTCATCTTCACCTCCAGCATCACTTCTGTCTCTGATCAGGATACGAACAACTGAGTTGTTGAGACTTTCTAAAGTGGCTAAGAAGCTGCTTAGACTTCTTCACAATACATTTAACATTTTACTACTTGTATGACTGTTCAGACTGACAGAGATCTTGGTAAGTGGATACTCTCTGTAGACAACACTGTCATGGTTCAGACAGGAGACAAATTTGACCCTAAAAACTCTCTTTTTGAACAATGCTCAAGCCACCAGCTGCTGCTTCACACAAGCAATAAAAGTCCCCATGTTTTTTAACCAACAGGAACACCAGGTCTCCAAGTGTCTAACTGAAGATAAGGTGTTACAGCTTGAGACACCAGCACAAAAGTCTTATTTTCAGTTGGAAGCACTTGCTCTCTATTTCACTTATTGCTTATGTAGGTAACTCCCTGCTCAGATATGTTTCCAAGTACGTAACTTTTTGCAGGCTTGACAAAGAGTTCAAGCCCTAACTTGGGAGCAGTGAGCAACAGGGCAGTCAGGAGAAAGGCACCAAAGGGCATAGTTGTATTTGAGGCTCTCGGTCAATGTCTCTGCCTGTGGACAGTGGATTTGAGAAGAGCAATATCAGGGGTGCCCTAGGTGAATGCATCCCTAGAGATGCATGCCTGGAGAAGCATGGCCAACCAAATCTAGGTTAGCCAGTGTAGTTGATGAGCACTGCTTTGCCACTTGCAGCCAGAACCAGCAAGAAAAGCAGTGAACCATAAATGACTGAAGAAAACTAAATCAGACATACAGAGGCAAATACATGTTTAGAGCCTTTAACCCCTTCTTGAGAGATGTCACAATCATCTAGACTCAATGTTATGCACAAAGGCACAAAAGACAATGCCTTTAAATGACAGATGGAGGGTAAAAATAATATCTGCTAGAATAAATGTTTAGCAACACCAGTCCCAGAATATATTTACTTTTTGCTGTCTGGTTGGAGGGAGCTTAGACTTGGAAACCTCAGTGGTCCGTGTTATATATGTGTGCCTAGGAGAGTGACGAGGAGATTTCCAGATGAACATATGTTTGATATGGTTGAGATTTTAAATTCCAAAGGCACTGAGAGAGACTATTTAGTCTCAAAGCCACACAGCACCTGCTGAGTGTCTTGCACACAACATTTTAACATGCAGCTCTCTGTTTTGGCATGCTCTAGGCTTTACAGAAACTGCGTAATTTCAAATAAAACACTTGGTTTCTACTCCAAAGTCATTTTAATAAGAGAATTTTAGCCAAATCCTCAAAGAATCCTTGAGGTAATGAAAATTCCAGTTTAGAAAACACTTATAACTTTCCTTTTCCCTGAGGATAATTCAAAGCGGACCAAAGATGCAAAGAGGAAGCAAAGAATCTAATAGCGTATAACCAACTTTTCAAACTCATTAGACAGTGGGGTATACCAACTATTTACTTGCCAGTATATAATGTGTGTGTAAACAGTCTGCTCAGTAAGCACATGATGGCCCAGTTCCACAAACAGTATTGCTTAAAATGCAGCTTTCGAAACAACATAGATGCCCCTGACAGAAATCTTCCCATAGTGCTCTGAAGCAAATATTAATTTAGAGGGCAATTAACTGAAAGTGGAGTCAGGGCAGGAAGTGGAGGAGAGGCAGATAACTGTATTCTTCTGTGCTAAATCAGTTGCTTTGCTACCAAAATCCTTACCGCCTTTTTTTCCCACTTACGCAAATGCTGCCTTTCAGAATACACATGGTGGTCATGAGTCTCCAGGAAAGCAGTTCTATGCTCTGATGGGATCTTTGAAAATTGTCCTGGTACAGAAATACCTAGGTAGATGACCTGGGCCACACAAACATAAGCCCAAACTGATTCAGACTAAGATGCCCGTTCACTCTTAATACCTTTGTTTGAAAACCCTACCAGGCACTGTGGCAGCTCTGGCAATGACAGGGATCACTACAGCCTAATTCAGCTGACCACTGAGTGGACAGGCTTTTTTAGATGCCTACAGACAAGGCACAAAAATCACACAACATTCTCTTGTGCTGAGACATCTACCAAATTCGCTCTGAGAAAGCTACAAACCTCTCTCTCTTTCATTTGGGTTTAGCAGGGTGTTTTTTTTTGTGGAGAATTTGTATTGTGTATGGACTACTAAAATTTAAAGCTGGTTCTCGTAACAGGATCTTCATGCCATGACTCAGAGCAGCGTTCAGTGCTTACGTTTTTCATTTAAGCACGTCCACTTAATAACAAGTTTAACGTCAACTGCACACATAAATCCTGTTCTTTGTTTCCATTTGCACACTTTCAGCTCTCGTTAAGTTGAAATGAATTTCCTGTTACTTTGTTGAAAAGTTTTATGAGAAGACTACGGGCAAATATTGAACCTACACTAAGTTCATGATTAAAGTGAGATCCTTGTTTAACCAGGCAGATGGTAGATCTGGCACACTAGAATATAGTGAGGAAACTCTTGTTTATAGCACTGTACATGTACATGAATCAGGTTATATGGTATTCACCTTCTGAAGCTGCAATATAACCTACAAGTGTTA
The DNA here is from genome assembly GCA_033558185.1 of Dromococcyx pavoninus. Classification (NCBI taxonomy): domain Eukaryota; kingdom Metazoa; phylum Chordata; class Aves; order Cuculiformes; family Neomorphidae; genus Dromococcyx; species Dromococcyx pavoninus. The sequence goes on from JAUMJL010000595.1 coordinate 446,912, forward strand.
ACAGAAGGAATTATTTAGACTTTTCTGAGATTTAAAAAAAAAAGATCACTGGCCCAAAAAGAAGTCAATGGAAATCCTGCGGCTTGTGGATTCATTTCTTGTTTAAATCCTTCTACCTCCCTGAATGTGTTTTTGCTTCCAGTTATGCTGAAACATGACCTCTGCCCTGCAGATATATTCATTACCTCTTTGATATTTGACTCATACTGTGTCAAAATAGTGCTGAATGACACGGCAAGTTGTACTACAAGTAAAACATACATAATCAACATTAATAAATGAGATACCCTTAAAACATCTGCAATGACATATTGCTTGCAGTAAGCTTTCTCACAGCTTTCTCTCCTCTCCATTTTTGGATTTCATTGTAGAGAAATATCTCCAGCACTCTGAAACTTTGCATTCCTATAAGGAACATACAGGTACTCCTTCCTTAAAAAAAACCCCCACATTTAAAACCAACAGCCAAGGTAATACAGAAGTACCTTAACCAATTCAAAAAGATACCTGGCACTTTTTGTTACCTGACTCTTACATATGTTATAGAAAAAGGCATTCTCAGAATCAGCTATATACACCACCTTGTCTCTGCAAAACCAGTAGTGGATTTGCAGATTTCCAGACCAATTATATTTTGACAGTTACCTTTGATTCCCCTGATTTTAGGGTCTGGTGTTGGAACGGCACTTTGTTGTGCTTCATCAAACAATGACAGAAAGTCCAGGATCCTTTCTTATCGATCTGCTACAGGGATCTCCAATGGCATCTGTCTGTGAGCTTGACTGGGGGGAAAAAAACACAGTGGTGTTACAATCTTTTTCAATGTCACATGTAAAACTATCTACAGTTTGGCTGGATTCACCCCTAATTTTTTTTCCTAGACACCTTTACCTCAAAAAGATAAACTTTCATCTACTGAAAATGCAGCTTTCTAGTACACTTCAGCCCAATGATAGAGTTTGCTGTGAAGTACACAGCTTTAATACACAAAATAATAATGAATTATTACAAAAAAAAAATAAATAAATAGATAGTTCATTATTTACATTACTTAATTTAAAAGAAAAATATTAAATAATAAAACGAATTTATTAAAAAGAATGCAACATCTCTGGCAAGACAGTTTCTTCAGTGGGGTTATGAGAGTTAATCTACCTGCGAATATCTTGTTTTGTATTTTATTAGTCTACCATAAGATAAAATTCTTCTCTTCATTCTTTTTACTTACATCTGTCAAATAATGTTCCAACCACACCACTTAACAATTATACCCATGATAGTAGACTGGTATCCTACTGAGATATACTGCAGGACAGCACTGTCATCCTGCACTAAAGCAGACCGTACCTGTTGGATGCTGTGGTTTTGCAGGCATGACTGGAGAAACAGCTGCTAGAAAACCATTTGAAATAAATGCTGTGATAAGAATATTAGCCAACATCCTGTTTGCCATTGTGGTCAAACAGGATCTTCTGAGTGCTAAATCCTCTATCTACAAAGCTTGTCAAAACTCCTTCATGTGCAGTTTCTCTCTGGTTGAACGAACCACCCCATCTCCTGCCTTATAAATCCTTGGCCTTTCCTCGTTGCCCGGAGAACAAATTTCACATCCAGTTCGCTTTAGCAATCTACATTTTCACATTTGACAATGAGGGGAAATGGCCATAAGTTGCACCAGGGGAGGTTCAGCTTAGACATCAGGAAAAATTTCTTCACTGAAGGGTTGGTCAGGCACTGGCACAGCTGCCCAGGGAGGTGGTTGAGTCACCATCCCTGGAGGTGTTTAAAAGGCAGGCAGATGAGTTTCTTAGGGACATGGTTTAGTAAGGAGACAGGTACAGCTGGACTCGATGATCTCAGAGGTTTTTTTCAACCAGATGATTCTATGATTCTATGATTCTATGATCTTTTTCAATTTTCTGTGGTTTGCTTTGTGCCACTCACTCTAATAAGAGTCACCAGCAACAGAGGCCTTCTCTCTGCCCAAGCAAACACATTAACTGAGTGCTATCACTGCTTGCACAGGAGAATCTCAAGTGTACATGTAAACTTTGGGTTTGAGTACAGTCACTGCTAACAGCAGCACAGGGGTGATCTTCTGGATTCACACTGTCAAGGTGCAGAGAAGAAATGGGGCTGCTACTTCAGGAGGTAAGATATCAAACACAGCAGTGATGCCAGCTGTCAGCGCAGCAAACAGTGAGGAACTGAATAAATAGCAAAGCCTCCAAACTCTGTCATGTGCTTCTGAGGACTAAATAAAAATGTGAAGTAGGGGTGAAACCAGCCTGGATGAATCTGTCCAATGCAGGCCTAAATCACTCGACTCCTGGCAGCGAAAGGTGGAGTAGGAGTGCTATACCACTGGTTCCAGAGCTTGCCTCAGCTTGCAGGAGTGATAGGAAGAGCTTTCCTCCTGTATGTCAGAGGCATTTTGGCTCCAGAAGAAAGGTTACAAGAGGCATTCTCAGCAGCAGAACAGTTACTGAACTTCACAGTACACCCTGGGCTGTTCTTCCCCAACATCCAGTGTGACATGGGGAAAAGGAGTTCCAGAACGACACTGGGGAGATAGAAGCAGTTTGGAGTGAACACTACCATTTAACAGAGAAAAAAGGCTGCCTTTTGGTCCTGGTACACGGCCACGCTGCCCACTGCAACGCAGCATTTGTAGCCAACTCCATAAGCACTCTTATTGGGTTCCCCCGCTGACTAAGCGGGCTTCTCTGCATGTAAAGAGTTGCTGAGGTTCAGGTAAAGAAATCCAGAACCTAAGCAAGGTTCTCCAAGCACAGCGAGAAGGTTGAGAGCAATGCTGGGAACAAAGAGCCGCTCTCTTTTCCTGTACCTTCACTACAAAATTTGTCTTTTCTTTTTCTAGCACATGTACAATGTGTTGAAAGTGCACTGCTGGGGGACAGGATTGGTCTTCTAACTGAACAAGAGAATACTAAGCTATCCTGGAAAGATGCACTAGACCAGTCCTCCCTGAGGAGGACACCAGGTAGCTTCATTCTGTAGAATTTCCCCAGCCCAAAACCTCCTCACCCCAAATTCTTTCATATTGAGTAAAGAGTACCTTATTTGGCCCTGTGTTTCTCAAAATGGCTTGCATGGCTATTTTGTCACCCTTTGATTGGTCACTCATGGTTGGTCTCAGGTGAGCCAACATTTCAGCATAATGCTGCCTCCTTGTTTGTTTGGCAGGTGACTGAAACCAAAGCTTGGGCAAGCAGTCAGAGTATGGACAGATTTTTTGCTGTGCTTTTGGCTAAGGAAACCACAAGAAAGAGACGAGTGAATTGTTTTGACAGGATCCTACACAGTCTGGATGTAAAAAAGAATCTGAAGTTGCTGTTTGAAGCCTTGGGCAGGGCAAGGCCGGATAAACTTCATTTACTTGTATAACTGTTCTGTCGGAACCTGACTGGCAACAAGGGCTGAGTTCAAATCCTAGGGGTCAATTCTAAATCCAGATGCCCATCCAGAAGCTTGGGAAAATTAAAACTAAACTTTCTGGTGCTCAGCAATTTAATTTTCTTCGTTTGCAAACATGACTCTGTTGGCTCAATTAACAGTGTTTTATTAATGGAAGAAAAAGAAAGGTAGACAAACAGCATAGCAGACAATATTTAACTCTTGGTGTATTACTGTTTGGCACTCATTTTTTTGGGGGAGGTTGGTCAGTTCAGCTCTCAGTCGCTTCCCTACCTCCTGTAGTAACATCCCACTTCCGGCTTCTGTTGGTCCAATCTTGCTGAGTAGCAAGGTCTGATTCAGGCTGTGGACTCCCTTAGTGTTCCCTCTCACCAACCCTCACTCTCCAAGATAGCAACAGAGACAATATCTGTTTTCCAGCTCTTCAGCAACACTGCGTGCAACATCTCAGATTACCCCAGTCTCCGTGTATTCAGGAAACCCTTCATCCCATTCTTGCCTCTCACTTTGGAGAAGACTTCTAAACAGATTCTAAACAGATAGTGCCCAATTTTACCTTTTAAAGAAAGTTTTTAATCAAAGCCTTTTTCTTTTCCCTCTCTGCCATTTCAGTTTTAGTTCATTTTTTTTTTTGAGGCTGTAACTTTTGCATTCCTGTTCTGGATGCTGTTTCCCTGGTGAGGGTGACCAGCTCACCCCAGGGACACTAAAGTGTAGCTCCTTGGCCCAGACTTCTACCCCTGGTAACAATTACAAACATTCCTCTGCTTAATTATGCTCCTCTTTTTACCAGAAATGCCTCCCAAACATAATTAAGTAATATGTGTAAAGTAAACATGTCCCAGGCTTGCCCATCAGTTCTTTTCATTTATCTCCCCTCTTCTCTACCAGAAGCCAATAGAGTACTCTTTTTTTTTTTTTTTTTGGCATTTCCTTGGGGTGGTGAGACCATTGCTCCCTCTTTTAGGTCATCTGTTAAAGCAAGGTAGACAACTGCCAAAGGAAAAAAAAAAACATCTCCTGACAACACATTTGCAAACGGGCCTGCACCGCCAGAGGCCATTTTTATGGCTGGGCAGATAGCTCAGGTCAGCAGCATTTTTGTGTAGAAACCTCAGCACTCCTGGAACCTCCTGAAGAAGAAGCTGCCCAGGCCTGCATCTTGTATGGCTCTGGCCAATAGTGAGAGCTGCTTTTAGATATTACATGACTGGCTGAACTCACAGTGTTTAAAACTATGGTTCATGTGTATCTTGCTCTCATGATAGCAATGAAAATAAATGCACTAATTGTTCTGAAAAATTTAGTTTGCTATATATTGAAGACAGGCATATCTAAGTGAAAGAGAGGACTTTAGGTAAGCAGTAGGTATGTAAATCTTTGCCTGTTGATTTTTTTCTACCATAAAAAAATATATTCTCCTGTGAAAACATGTGGAATTGAGAAAATGCACTTGTTTTATACTTTAATGTACAGCTTCTTTTTTTTGAGGCCTGGGCCAAGTCAAAGAATACAAAACCTGCTTCCATGCAACCACAATTAGTCAGACTACATCTAAGTTTGGAACTGGCTGGTGTTAAAAGTTAAGCGTGGCAATGAAACACAGAATTCCAGCTCAATGCTACCAAAAGAAATGCGGTCTACCTTACAGTACTGGCTGGCAGGGTACTGGCACACTGCTTTGGAGGATTAGGTCTGTACTAGGGTTTCAAACAAGGGGCATAAGGGGATCAGCAAGAAACCTCATAGGTTGCTTAAATTTCTTCTGTAGACACCCTACCAGGACATCCAGGAACAGAATAGCTCATAACCTTTCCTTAGCGTTAACAACACCGAGGCTAGCTCTGGGCACAAGCCTTCAAAGAAAAGGCAAGGTCAAAGAGGTAACTGAGTGGGAAGATCTCAGAGGCCCTGTTTTACTCAGGTTCCTCTGTGTACGACAGGCTAACTTTGTGCGTCTTTCCACCGCACTACATAAATATTAACATGTAATTCGAGATACTTGAGTATACCTACATTTCCTGCTCTAATCTGCCAAAACCATGTTGCCTTAAGATCGCAACTTTCTTTCATTACAATGTTACAATTCTCCCTATGTAACTCTATTAACTTCTTCAGGATTTCATTAATGCTATTTTAAATTGAATTCAGCCCTTGGGAGAGGAAATGTTTGATAACTCCAGAGAAAAGCAAGCTTCTAAGAAGACTTTTTAAATTATTAGTTGTGATTTTTGTTATTCAGGGTACCTGCCAGGGAGCAGCAAGGGTCAGATTATGCCCAAGGAACAGGGAGCCAGGAGAAAAGGGTGACCTGAGTGCAGGTAATGCCCTCACTGACACGTACTGTCCTGCAGATTCTGCAGGCAGCTGACAGAGCCATGGGCTGGTAGCAGGGTCCACTGACAGCCTCTGACATGAGGGAGTGAGCAAGGGCCGGGATGAATGGACAACCAACAGCAGGGCTAAAGATGAGCACAGCAACAAGCACAATTGAGGCAGAACTGAGAGCCCAGGCCAGTACTGAAATGAGGCTCCCGGCCCACAGGCAAGTGTGGGGGTTGGTCCATGGCAAGGCTGAGCAGGGACACTCAAGCCAGTTTGTGTCTGAGAGTATCAAAATTGTTCTGATGAGCAAAATAATCTCCTCTTCTTTTGGGAATGATCATCAGAAATAAATATTGTCCCTGAATCTCTCCCTTTGATTAGCCTCTTTCTTAGAGATACAACCCAGCCTCTGTGTCTAAACTTGTAGAATGGGATATGTTTAGACCTAGGCCAAAGTTTTATCCAAAAGGCTGCTTGTCAGATTGTTTGTAAATGCCACTTGACATTACACGTCCTGGTTTTCCCAAGGGGAAAACTCCAGTGAATTTTGATAGCTGCTATAGTCATGGTGAAGTGGCAACTCATTTATTCTTAAAGTGAAACCAAACATTTAGATGATAAAATATCAATAAAGCATAGAAACATGCCTGAACAACCTGGGATTTTTTATCTGGTACCTTCTCATGATTTTTGGATCAGTTTGGATTTCTACTGAAAAAAGTCATAAATTTCAGGGACAGCTCATCAGATGTGACTACAAATGTGCTGCTATAGGGTTCAAGCTGTCTCGGAGATCCAGGATTGCACTCCAAAAGTTTGTATGTGAAAGAATGGAAGGCAAGCGATGAGCACTAGTATTCTGGATATTGTTGAAGGAATAGGAAGCGACTTGCCTCAGGAGTCAAAGTCTCCCTATCAGCCAGCCAGGGCGTCTGATGCATTGCTGAGATTACAGCCGTAACACATTACTGCAGACAACCCAGCCTATTGGCTTTGAACCTCATATTACAGTAAACTTGCAACATTTTCCAAGCTTCTAGGCCTCTGATGTGGCAATGGGAAGTTCTTCTGAGCTATTTCCCATCTGGATGCACTTACAGCTCCTGACAGTTTTGATCAAGACTTCTTGAAATTTATTCCTCATAAGCATTCATGAATCTGTCTGCTGGATAGTTGTGTTGGTTGCCTGGCCTGTGCATTCAGAGTTAATCCACCTGTCTAGAAATTTCAGAATTTATCTCTGAATGGACCATAATTACAAGGCCTGAGCCTAAAGATACAATACTGTTTATCTTCCTTCCAGGTTTGAATTAAGTTAATTAGAAAAATTTTTATAGAAAAAGTAAGTTGGGGGGGTGGGGGGAAGGAGGGGGGATGTTCCTTTCAGATTTAGAAATCTGCAGTTGTCAGAATTTTTAAATCAGTCTATCTCATCTTATCTGTATGCCCGAGCCTTTTCTTCCTCGGATTTCAATTCCCCCACTCCTTGCAATGCTGCGTTTCAGGCTGCTCAAGGCCATCCTTCCCTTGAATGGTACTGCTTGAGTCCCCCACGTGGTGGCAGAGTGGGAGACAATACTTTTTTCCTGAGGAAGAAGCGAGGAAAGGATCCGGTGGCTGAAACTTGGAAAGCAACATCAGACGGAGGTGTTCCCTTCATTTTCACAGCAGATATGTAGCTACATACACTCTTGGCATGGTTTTGAAAATTTTGTCCAGCAGCAATGAACACAGCAGGCGAAAATGTCTTGCAGACAAGGTCAAGGGCTTTTAAAAGTTTCCCTTCTGTCAGGAGGAAAAGTATATTGCTACGCACCCTACAGCTACTGCTAATGCATATCAGTTCCTCCTGGTAGTGCCCGGTTGCAGCCTTATTGCGCTGCAGGGCAACACAGACTCTACAGTGAGACCAAGTGAATGCATGCAGTCTTTTTTGGCCTTCCTGTCTACGGTGTACCCCTCAATCCCAGCACCTCGGTACTACTTCGTATAAGGACTTTTCCAATTTAAACCCAGCAAGCTGGCACCATGTGAATATGGGAACTATCTGCCGAGCTCAGAGACATCAAAGAAATTTGGCAGTCTCTCCCCTCTCTTTTTATTGGTTTAACAGCATGTCAAACAGCGTTCAGCTTCCTGGCAAATAGCACAGCCTTGTTGTGGAGGGCTCAGCCTTCAGGTAGTTAGATTTAATGCCTGGAAATTATTTCTATTTGTTTAAACCCAGTTGCTCTGAGAGGCTGTCACCTGTGGAGGGCAATGACCCTTTTAAAGGGCAGCCTAAAAACAAATGGGAGACCCTGACGCTCAGTGCCTTCCAGCCCTGCAGTTCCCAAAGCACTCATGGCTGTGCAGGGAAGGAGGGAAATATCAGGGAAGCTAGCAGCTACCGGATTATGGGAAAAAATCTCACCTATGGAAGTGGGGCTTTGCTAACACCCAAGCTAGATAATGCTCTGGTTTTATAAAGCTTTGTTTCCTCATGCAAAATGCCAGGCATGCAAAACACCAGGCTCAATGAGGAAGGCCCGAGGCAGCAGTGCTGGGGGCCAAGCCCCATCGGAGGGTGCCCCTGAGGCACTCCATACCACAGAACCACAGAATCATAGGACGACCTGAGCTGGAAGGGACCCACAAGGATCACTGATTCCAGTTCCTGTCCCTGCACAGAACAACCCCAACGCTCACACCGTGTGTCTGAGGGCATTGTCCGAGTGCTTCTTGAATATTGTCAGGCTTTGCACTCTGACTGCTTCCCTGGGGAGCTGTTCCAGTGCTCCACCACCCTCTGGATGAAGAACCTCTACCTAATATCTAACCAAAACCTCCCCTGACACATCTTCCTGCCATTCCCTCGGATCCTATCGTTGGTCACCAGAGAGAAGACATCAGCGCCGGCTGCTCCTCCTCCCCTTGTGAGGAAGCAGTACCCATCACTCTATCTCACCCTCCCTGTCAGGGCTCCGCAGCATTTTGCCCGACTCCCGCCTGGCTGGTAGTCACTGCTGTCACCCGCCTGCACCCCGCGGTCCCCGGGTCCCTGCCCTCGGCTCGCTCAGCCGCACACAGCCCTTCCGCGGCGCTGTGGGACCCTCCCACCCGTAGCTCCCTCGGCGGCAGCTGGCCACGGTGGCCCTCTAGTGGCCCCGGCCCCGGCCCCAGCAGGGTCCCCGCGGCCGGGCGGGGGTGGCCGGCGGCCGTCCGGGAGTCGTCTCTCGGTGACAGGGCTTGTTCTGGCAGGACGGCTGGGATGGCTTGTCGGAGCGTCTCGAACCAAACCGAAGAGCGGGGATCGAGTTCTAGGGGCTGCATCATGTTCGTAGAATCTATAGAATGGTTTGGGTTGGAAGGGACCTTAAAGATCATCCAGTTTCACGGCCCCTGTGCCATGGGCAGGGACACCTCCCACTGGATCAGATTGCTCAGAGCCTCATCCAGCCTGGCCTTGAACACCTCCCAGGGAGGGGGGCATCCACGACTTCTCTGGGCAACCTGTACCAGTGTCTTACCACTCTCAGAGTAAAATATTAATGATAAATCATAGAATCAGAATGACATGAGTTTGAAGGGACCCACAAAGATCACTGAGTCCAACCCCAGTCCCTGCATAGGACAACCCCAACATTCACACCATGTGTCTGAGAGGATTGTCCAAATGCTTCTTGAACTATTGTCAGGCTTGGTGCCATGACTACTTCTCTGGGAACCCTGTTTCAGTGCTACACTGCCCTTTGTGTGAAGAACCTTTTCCTAATAGCCAAGCCAAACCTTCCCTGACACGTCTTCCTGCCATTCACTTGGATCCCCATCACTGGTCACCAGAGAGTAGAGATCAACCCCTGCTCCTCCTCCTCCCCTTGTGAGGAAGCTGTAGACCATGATGAGGTATCTTCTCAGCCCCTTCTTTTCCAGGCTGAAATGGCACATGTGGGACTAACTGGAGGCACTACGAGCTGTGTGTGACCTGCTGCTTTCAAAGAAGCTTCCCTTCCCCTCATTGCCGCAAAAGGCAGTCATCACAGGCTTGTGGCTTGTAAAGCTTAGAAGGGCCCATTGGAATTCTTTGACCTGAACATTTTTAGCACAGGCCATCCGTACAGTTTGTGTTTAACATTTCCTCAAGAAGCCAAATGGGTGTGGTAGCGGCCTAGATTTTATGTTCCTAGGGCCCGTGTCCATGACGGTTACGGCCTCCACCTCCTTTCCCCGTTAAGTCCTACTGCTCACCAACAGGCAAAAACAATTCTTTCTTCCATCCACTCAGGCTCAGCCATTCTCCAGGAAGACCTGACTCAGATGTTTGGTACCTAAACCAAATACCTGAGGAAGGTGGAGAAGAAGGAGACAATTGCTGGAGGGAGACACACAGATACTAAACCAGACTAATGTAAACAAGATCTAAAGCAAGAGTTCAAAGTTATTAAAACTAGGGGAAAATGCCAAAGAAGGAAATTCTTCTCTGTTCAGTCACCCAGCTCCAGAGCCAATGAAACCTGCTTCACCATCCCTGAAAGATGATTTATGAGCATGTTTTTAAACTCCAGACAACAATAATAACAACCTCCTCTTTGCAGACCTTTTCATCAATGCATCTCAAAGTGCTTCTCAAAGAAGGTCAGTGTCAGTACCCATTTGCAGATGGGGAAACCAGGGCACAGGAAGAAAGGGATTTTGCTACAGCAAGTGAAGAGTCAGGGGCAGATCCTTAGTCAAGTACATTCTGTGCTAAGATATGTCACTCAGCAAGCATAAGTCTAAATTTATGAATGGCACCTGAGACGAGGCACATCTTACTGCAGCAGCAGGAACTTACCTCCTCCTCATGACCTCAGTTGTCTGTGTGGCCCATGGACTCATCTGAAAGAGAGATGCATCTAATGAGACCATACAGGTGTGGATATGAGCCAGAGGTGGTGGAAGAGTGCATTTGAGACAGACAAATGGAGAGAGCGCCATTCCAAGGGACAGGGAAGGGGGAAAAGGAATAGCTGCATTTAATACAGTATCATAACAACTGGCAAGGAGATAAGCAACTTGTGGGAGACTTGTAAGTTTCTAATAGTGGGTTATTAGCAGCAGCTGTGAGTTCTGGATCATAAAACTCAACAGTGGTGTGAACACTGGCACAAAGGAGAAAAGAGACGCTTGAACAATTTAATTCTGAGAGATATTCAACAGTCACTGTGAGAAGATAGTGCTATACTCTTCCTTGCGGTCTCCATCACAGAGTAGAACAAAGTTCTTAGGATGGAACATGTGCTTGTTTTATCAAAGACAAAATAAACCTTTGGACATTTTCTTTTTTTCAGCTGTTTACAGCTTCCTGTACTGGAAGGAGAAATGACTCTTTGAGGACTGTTCTTCCAGCTTTCTAACAGACATTGAAAAAATACATTCTCTCTAAAAGAACGTGTTTTTTTCTGCTAGAACTTTTTTCTCTTTCTTACTTGCAAAACCTAGACGGGAGAGATAACAGACAGGAAACACAACTTTGGTTATTTAAAGAATTGAAATAAGTTTGACCTCCTACTTGCCCCTCTGCCACAAGATAGGCCACACACAACCCCCTCTTCCCACATGTGTAGCTGTGTTACGGAAACCGCCAAGGTTCTTGTGGGAGGCAAATCTCAATATACCTGTTGATATTATTGCAAATGGCACAAAAATATCCCTCACAGAGGTGACCAAAGGGTGCTCTCTCTTCCACCCACTCTTGACTCGGTATACTGTTGTATCAAAAGCCTTTAGAAGTGACAAATTTCACCATCCTTAAGAAGGGGACTCAGCAATGAGTGACTCCTTTTTCATCTTTAATGGAACCACACTGAGACGTAGGAACTGCTTGACCACACCATGCAATTATAAACATGGTACAGCAAGGTGTGGATGAATGAAGCATGTTCAGAACTGAAAATCTGATAAGCAGACCTTGGGGAGTCAAAGAATAGTCACCTCCTGTGAGACAGACTGCAATGGAGACATGGCAACAAAGATTGCTCCAAAGACCATTGCTTGAGGCAGATGTGGGAGAACAAACATGTGACTACATATTTGTAGTTTTATCTTCCAAATCACGTTCCATCATTTTCATAGTTTTTCTTCCATTCATTCCTTCCCCATCTCCTGTCTCCTTTGTTGCTGGCTATGGACTGACATAACTTTATCTGAGGAAAGAGTGTAAACAAACATAACTGAGAAGAAGGCACCTCTTGAAGGGTGTGAAAGAACACTGGCAGGTATTTGTTCTGGAGAAAGCAGCTGAAGCCAAATACCAATTCACCTATAGGCTACTCATTGAAACAGTAACTTGCCAGCCTTTAAAGCCTCTTATGTTCTGTTTGTGGTAAAAGGCACCTCTGCTCTTCTGGATTCACACCTCATTTATTAACTTTACCCTCAAAAGAACTAAGAGAAGTACAACCCAAAAATGTTGTGTCTTAAGGAGAATTAAGGTGCCTGTAGGAATTTAGGAAGCAGAAAATGTCAAACTTGGCTACTGGACACTGATAAAGGACACAAATATTTTCTAGTAGGTGATAATCTTAAAGAACCAGGGAGGATACAAGCATACAGGGCATTACAAAGTGATCTTACTAATCAAGTCAGACTAAAGGAGTGACATTTGGAAAGGCAGAACTACAAGGTAAAATATCTGCCCCTTTATCATCTTAGATCTGCAAGGTCACCCAGGTGAACCCACGGGGTAACAGCCACAGATCCGATAGCACTGAAAAGCAGCCAAAATGCATATTTAGGAAGAGCTTGCTTTTGGCCATTCATACAAGGAGATGGTTGGAAATATTTCTGATAAACTGTGATGCAACTTGATGACTCACTCCAACCATGTCACCGTTGCTGTCAATCAACAGCACTGCCTGCTTCTCATAGAATGAAGAGCCTGGAAGGCCTAGTATTCCCAGCTAATCTGGCAGGCTCCAATCTTTGGCAACTGAGATCATTTTGGTTTCAGCATTTTCAAAAGGATACTGCTGAACACTATTTCTGGACCACACGGACAGACGTTTTCCGTGTGCAGAGAGTTTGGGAAAGATGACTTTCTGTTCCAAAAAAAGAACAACGATTCTTCCTCTCATTCTGCCCCAGGATCATAATGCCCATGGGATGGACATGCTCGCATTTGACCGGCTATGATCATACATCCCCCAAAGTTACGTGTTGGATTGACATCACCGGGTTCCCAGTTCTGCAGGAGGTTGGAGAAATAAGAGAGATGTGTGTGTTAGAGGAGGGAGCAGAACAGAAAAGGGAGGAGGACAGTTGCTTTCCCCCTCCACAATTTTAGCTACTGTTTTACACAGCGAAAGTGAAACAGGAAACATTCCCTGTGTAAAATAACCCATGTTGCCTTATTTCAGAGCAACTCTTCATCACAGACATTTAAGAGGAAAGATGAAGTTTGCCACGGGGGGGGGTCACACATTCAGTGAAAATTAGCTGATTTTCAGACAGTTTGGAGGGACTTGTTTGTGATGCATGCCCAATGAAAAGACATGGTGTAGTTTGACTGCTGGGCTCCTTCGAAGAAGGCTGGATAAAAAAGCTGAGTGAATGTTGGTATTAGAGGACACTGGAATATCCAGGCTAGACTCCATGGCATGGGACTCAGTGCCCCTCAAACACACACCTGCTGAGCTGCTAGGGCTGGGAGACCTGCACCCTTGTACTTGCAGTGTCCCAGATGACAACTGGAGCTGCCTTCTCAACCAGGAGGTCTTGGTCCTGAGGGATTCTCATGTTAGAAAACAGGGGAAAGAGAACTAAGCAGCCAGCAGGCATAAACCTGGTGGTTACGTGAAGCACAGCCAGATGTCAGAGACCTCCTGAGGAACTGTAACTGCAAGCTGCTCTGAATACAGTCTTTCTTCTCTGCTTACAGGATGTGTCAAGTGCAGGAGCAGATAATAGTAAGACCACCATCTAAGCTTTCACAGGAAAGCTACAGATGTTCTGGTGTTTGGGGCATTTGAGAGTAAAACACCCAGAGGCACTTTTTACATGCTACAGGAAACAATTCTGCATCAGCAGGGAACAGGTTCTCCCTCTTTTGACAGTCTTTCTACCCTTAGGAACCAGCATTTTATAAAGCCCACAAATCTGACCTAAACCCCTCCTTGCTCTGAAAGCAGACTATGTTTTAAATCTGTGTATTAGATTTACTTTCTAAATTGTTTTATCCTTCTCTTACAAACCCAAACAATTCCCAGACAGTGACTCGTGCTGACTAATCCAGTCTGGGAGCCTTCTAGGTGTCCCTGTAACTTAAAACCAGAAAACAAGCTTCCTAATTCAGTAGCTAGACATTCCAATGAAGACCTGTAGGTTCCGAGCTTTTATTTTCCTTCTCCTCAGGGTTAAACATGCTTTTATCTACACTGTGACTCCCTCCTCTAGCAGGCAGGAGTTGAGATGAGCTGTAATTCGAACATTCCTTCCCTGAGATCCTGCCTACGTTCAAAGTTCTGCTCTACAGGGCATCCCAGTGGCAAAGTTAGTGTAAGCCCTCAGCACAGTTAAACAGTGAAAAAAGTCACTGTCTTTCAGGGAGAAGAAGGAGGTGCCTATACTAATGTCGAGATATGTTCCCAAGTCATCTTGCAGAACAGTTAAAAGCTCAGAGTTTTAAAAAGATATGGGTCTACAGACAAATTGTTTTTTTGGCCCCTTTACAGTGCTAGACTGAGTCATATTTTAGTCATGTCTGGAAACCACAGTGCCGTTACAAGGTCTTCCAGTACTGTAGCAGTTGCAGTGGTGATAGGCTTCTAATCTATGAATGCTGTGAACAGGGTCTGTCTCAGAGCAGATAATACAGAGTTTATTGTCCGTTCTGTGATCACATGTTGTGCCAATAACTAGCATTTCTGTGCCTGCTTAAAAGAAGGGATAACACTTTTGGGCACAGCAAGCTGCACCAGTAGTCCAAGCTTGTTGTCTTATGAGACAAGCCACTGAAAAGAGGGAAAAAATCATTGCACATATGGTAACAGGCCTGTGTTGTCTTTCCAGGGCATCTGTGTTGAATTGCTGGTACCTTGCAGGTTGATAGTATTTAATGAGCTGCTTTTCCTCTAGAGTCTGGCTTATGGCTTTTTCCTCATTGCACAAGTCAAAAAAAGTAGTGTGAGAGAACACCTATGACAATGGCCTTTATAATTAAAGGTCATTAAAGGCTGTCAGCCAGGGTGTGAGGCACAACAAGAAATCAACAACCTTTTGCATTCACCATTGCCAGCCCCTCCTCTCACAAACAGCAGCCACCAGCCTCAGTCTTCATCACCTTCTTTGCCCTTTGTCTTCCTCCCCCTCAAGGAGCCACAGCAGGGGAGGATGAGATGGCCTTTCTCACTTGCTAAAGGGGCATGGGAGGGTCACCTTGAGTGCCCAGGGTTGTCAGAGGGCTGCCCTGACTGCGCACTGCCTGCTTGTGAGCTCTCAGTTCCCCCCCTTTACCAGCTCCCCTGGGCAGAGAGGAAGGCAATGGTGCAGGAGAGTGCAGCTGCCCATGCTTCCTTCCCTTCACCCTTGATACTGCAGGTGCCACCTACCTGGAAAGACAGGCTTGGGGTTAGGAGGGATTTGCCTTAGTCTAGCTGGAGTGCATAAATGCTTGAGCTGCTGCTGTCAAGAAAGAAAGACAAGGCTTTTCACAGAAGGATGGGCAGCCTCAGAGGCAGTGGGATATGTGCATCTGATTAAAATGGCCGTGGCAGTCTGATGCGTTACCCTTCTACACAAAATGAGAACTCTGCTGGTATGTCCTCTGTAGAGTCTTCAAAACCTGGCAACAGATATCTTTGCCGAGATGCCCTTGGGTGTAATATTTTTGTTTTTGTTTTGACTGTTGCTATTTGTAGCTTCTTTCCTGTTGTGTTAAAATAAGAAACAAAATAAATACGTGCTCTACTTCATCATCCATCTCTAAAGAAGTGCTATTGGGTTTCAAAAGTAAAATTGTAGACCCTTGCAAAAATAAGTACAATAATGTTAGGATGACATGGGATTGTGCCACAAAAAAATGTCAGATGGTCATACTGAGCAGGGTAACCAGTTACAGTGAGAGAGGTGTGTGTTAGCAAATCTAACCTCAAAAGAGGTACCTGAAATTCAGAACTGTTTTCTCTTAGTGTCTTGGCCCTAATTTTAAAAAGATAATATGAATTACCATTTGAGAGATGGAGTGCTACCTAACAAGTTGTCAGAAAAAAAATTACACCTTTAACAGTTTACCTTGTAACTACTTTTTACCTCACTGAGAGTAGCAGATGAAAGTTAATCCTTGTACATACACATTATTGTGTAGAAGGATTCTACTGAAAGTTTCACAATGCAATGTGTTGTGTAGGGCCAATATTAGAAGATTTTATGTATGTATCTTCCTATGTATAGATATACAGGCTTTCAGATTGAGCATTCAGTATTGACTCTGGGTTTTTTCTTATCATTTTGAAAGCTTGGTTTGCCCATATGAATGTTTCATTAACACTACTGTTTCGTTACTTATTTAAAGAGATAAACAACCAAGGTACCTTATAAGTAATATGACCTCGAACTGTCTGTTTTGGTGCTCCTGAAGTAAGGTTCAACTTGTCAATATCAAAATGGATCCAACCCAAGAAACAAAAGGTTGAGGGAGAAAAATGAGAACTGTAGATGACCTTCAGATATTGAAATTTATTCAAGAAGCCAGAGATGTAATGCAGTTTCTAGGCTTCTATATTTGCAAAGTATTGATGGTCCTATTGCAGGCCTTTTGCTGGGTGACCCCATAGCAGGAAAATGCCTTCTTTCATTAGAAAAGAAAGAAAACAGTAAAAAAAAAGTATGGAAACATATTTTTGACGTTCTGAGTGATACATGGTCAATATCCTTTTTCTGATGGTTACTATTTCTCTGAGAGAGTTGTTTTCTTCCTGATGAAAGAACACGCCAGGACAACGTGTATACTTGTCAAACATTTTATTTGTCATTCACACTAATTATGATATTGAATTTACAGAGGAAACTGTGGTACAAAGAAAGAAAGAAAGAAAGTATTCATTAGAACTAACGCAGCAGTCCAGCTGCTTGGTGTGCTAGTTGTAATGAATTTTCCCATGGTGCTGGACACAGCCATCCCTATGTACAGCAAGAGTTTACTGTGACGTGGTATCTAGAGACTTCCTGTAGTGGGGAAAAAAAAGCTGCTCTGTTTTCTTTTCCTATCTGGTTCCAAAAATCAGCAGTCCTCACTCCCCTCCCACCCACCCAAAGAAAAATCCCCTGCAATCAAAACAAAACAAAACAAAAAATCCCAAAATTCCAGAACCTGGTAGTTTCCCTTTCTGGAAATATTCAGCATGACTGTGTCAAGGGAAAATGTGACTGTTTGAGGGTGCTGCAGCATCTGTTTTGTAAACATAGCCAGTAAATGCTGAACAAATTCACTTTGATGCCATTCTGATAGGACTACATCTCTCGCTGTGTCCTCCCCTCAGACTTACCATAGGGCCACCTCAGACTGAAAGTTTAGTTTCTGTTTTAAAGAAAGATGTACCTGTCAAACCCAGAATACCACAAATAACCCACAGATTTTTGCACATTCATTTCTCCCCTACCACAAAAAAGTGAAGTGTTGAATAGAGACCATGCTATAACTGTTTACAAAAGTGAATAAAATGTAGTTAATCTTGAAGCCTAAAATAACTAATTTCGAAAGAAATAAGTCTCACTACAGTATTTAAGCAAACACAAAGGTAAGTTCATTAAAAACACAGAAAAAATGAAAAAATTGCAGAGTAATTACAAGCACTAAATATTTTGCTATGAAGCTTTTGGAATCTATTTACATACATAAATACAAGTAACTCTGTTGATGCAACTCTTTTAGGACGAGGAGGAAAATGCCAAGTGATCAGTACTGACCAAGCAAGGTTAACAAAAATAAAATACGAAAATGTTACGATGCAGGAAAACAAGCGTTTGCTCAAATGGAAAAATGATAGACTTCTCCTGAATCCTCAACTACACCAATGGAAAAGGTCACCCAGAAAGCACTAAGGAATGTTTCAAGCAACTCATAACACTCTGACAAAGACTGTGAGCCATTTGGAGGAAAAAGTTTTTCTCCTTTCCAGCAGATAATTTGGCATAATCCTACAAATCAAATCTTTGTAGCAGGGAGTCACTCTGGATCCACCTCTCCCTTGCACTAAAGCTTCTGCTCATCACCCTGGAAGTGTAGCAGGAACTCCTGAAGTGAGCATAAATGTTGTTTGAGAGCAAAGCAATGGCCTTAGAGCAAATGAGAGTTGAGTCTTATATATTCTTTGAAGTTGTTTGATGCGACTGCACCAGGACAATGAGTTGAGTCTTGTGAAAGAAATGCACAAGCTGATAGTAAGGAATTCCTTTAGCTCTATTTTGATAGGGGAAAGTATCTAAGGCACTCTGCTAACTGTGACTTGTGAACAGAAGCATAATATTATTTTTTTGATTCCGTTCAGATATTGGGATGGAAAAAATGTATAAATATTTATATTATACATATAAAAATATATACTAATAATATAATTTGGAGATGTGTGAATGGGGAAGATGTTTTATCCGGATGTCCTCTTTCTGCCTACTAAGTGCTCTTAAGATATGGGAGGAACAACTCGAGAGCATTTTTGCGGTCTCAAAAATCTTTGCTGTCCTTAGTGAGACAGGGGATGGCTATAAAAATATAGACTGAGTAAACTGTGGTTTCTCGTAAGTACTTGTGTGAATACAGTGAAACTCACAGTGATTAAACAGACTCATTGAGAGGGATAATGAATTTAGCTTTTCCTCTGTAAAGAGAGTGCAGCTTTGTCCTCTGCTTGGCATACACAGAGAGGTTAGACTCAAAAGTTTAGTTGCTGGCAATTATCACTAGTGAGACAGTGGGAAATCCCAGGGTTTTTTACGTGTCAGTAAAGACACAGAGTGAGAGTTGTGAACAGTTCTGCAGTTTCCCATCCTGTTCACACCAGGGAGAGTAAAATTCAGCTTCATCTTTAGGACAATTGTGGAAAAAGTAGATGTGTAGACAAAACGAATGTTCAATGTTAGGTCTAATCTGCAGCCTAACAGATGTCAGCTGCTTGTTCTTGTGAATCTATGGTCTTTTAGTTTCAAAAGTAAATTGTACAAACTAAGGGCTAAAAGGGGCAAAGGGCTTTGGCACAAAGCAGTCTGTGGTGACAGACAGGCCTGGGACTGTACTAGCCACATCAGCATCACTTCTGCCACTGGGCTGAAGTTAATGGGCCACAGCAGCCCTGCCCTCCGTGGAGAAGCAGCTGGCTCCTCTGAGGTCCTCTCCCTCACTGCTCAGTTCACGGTCACTCTACTGTGCACTTGGGTGGTCCAGTGACAAGACAGATGTGAGAGCTGTAGAAAACAATGACTGTAATTGCACAGTGACAGAGAATGTGTAAGATAGATTCTGCAACAGAGCTACTGTTTAGTGATTTAGGACTTTTTTTAGGCTACTGAAGAGGTGAGATTCTAACTATGTAGATGTTACAACTGGTAGACCCTTTGTCTTTCCATATTCAGCAAGGTCTCCATAATTCCAAAATATATTTTTAACTGTTCTGATTTAAATTTGATGGGGTTTGCTTTTTTTTTTTCAGAGTAAACTCTAGAAAACGGCAAAGAATATTATGCTAAATGAAAAGCACAAGGCCATGCACAGAGTTTAGCAGAACCTTTTTGAACTTTTGCTGAAATCTCTTGAAACACTCCCTATTTTCTGGACAAAAATGACCTTATGACAACGCAAATTAATTCTTCAGCTTGTAACTTTTCAATACCAAAGTGCTACTGCATCTGACTTAAACAAAGAAGCAAAATCATATATATATAAAAAGATAACTTGAAAAAACAAATGCTTTTAAATAAGTCCAGCTGTTTTGCTGCCTGCAGCCAAGGATCTTTTTAATTTGAATCCTTTTAATTTTTTTTTAAACATCAAACACTGATCTGAAGTCCTGCTTTCAAATACTCTCTCTGAGTTGACCTGCAGTTGTTTCACTCATTTAAGAGGTACATTAAATAATAATCAGCTAATTTGGAACGCACATGTGTCAACATCAGCAGTTTGCAATTAATGAGTAGTACAACAACTGCATTCAGACCAAACCCTCAAATAAAATAGTGCCGTAAACTTTACAGTGACATCTGATATGTTTGTGCTGTAACGATGGGCAACAATGACAACTCTGTATTAACATGCTGTTAGTATAAGCCATGCATATTTGCTACAGGACAGAACGTTGTGTACACCAGCTTTAAATACCCTTAAATACCCTCAGAAGATGGTGACAAAGGAACCGTTAAGGCCCCTTCTTTGCTAGTCTGCTCTCCAATCCTGTTCAGTTCGAGTTATTTTGTGATACATGAACTGATCTGCTTTTCCAGTGCACTGTACGTGGCTTTTGTACTGCACAGAAACCCTGGCTGCACTGAGCCAGGAGCAAATCTCACACCGATTCCATTGGAGCTAGGATTTCACTCTTGCCATGCTAACTGCGTGTTGGTTTTTACTTTTGAAAGACTAGGAGGCTTCCACTGGTACTGTTAGGAAGCCCACCAAGCTCAGGAGCAGAATGGGGCCATATGAGGATCTATTTAGTCAGGGAATATTTAGTCTGCCTCAAGAAGTACGTGCATTCTGATTACTGATCCTGAGGGTCACCACTGGTGACAAAGGAAACATGAGGAAACAGTAGGGAGAGTTTACTCCACTGGGTGGCAAGGCACAGAAATTCACAGGGATTTTTGTGCCTAAATCATTCTGTGCGAGCTGGGTACTTAAATGCCTTTGAGCATCTGAGCCCAGTTAGCTAAGTAAAATGAGAGTGAGATAACTGTAAACAATATTTCTAGGTAATTAGGAGGTCACTTTACCCATCGTTATTCTAGCCTTTTTCAATGTGATAAATTTGACTTTGGCTGCTATCAAAAAAGCAATTACTGATATTTTTTAAAATAGGCATATTTAAATAATAATAGTCTCAACAAATAAGAAAAGTCTAAATATCAAGCATAAATATCAATGAACTCATCAAAATAGTACAGTAGTTGAAAATGACCCAAGGCTGTAGCCGTTGTATTAAAAAAAATCCAAGAGAAAAAGGTTAAATTAACTCATCGAGAAAGGGGTTGATTCTTTCAGTTGACAAAGCAAGAAAGAAGCAAGCATGATTAAACCAAAAAGAGTAAAATCTTTTTTTTTGCAATTTATAAGGTGCCAAGAGAAATAAAACAAAAAAGATGCAAAGCAAGATGAGCTGCATCCTAAAAATATCCCAAAACAAAACACAAACAAAAACAACAACCCCAAAACAAAACAAAACCCCAGCAATAAAAAATTTCCATATTCTTTGGAATATACAACATGGTTAAAAAAAAAAGAAGAAAGAATGAAGTTTAACATATAAAACCTCTCATTCACAGCATTGCTAAAACAGAAGCGTTCACAGTTTCCCTCTGGGAATCTTCCTATACATCCTTACAGTTAATATGTCCATAAGATGCAGTAAACTCACTTAAAGTCCTTTAAGGTTTTAAGTCTTAAAAATAGAAGTGAACCGAGACTCTCTTAAGAGCTGTGGAGACCTTCAAGCCCAGGCATGTTAGAAAACCACAGGCATGGAAACAGACTGGGTACTTTTCTACCCACCCTTGCTACTTCCGGACCACCAACTCAGGCGTCCTCCTTCCCTGAAGCTCAGCCCCTCCACAAGGAATACTTTGCTGGAGTGACCTGGCTTCACCAGGGGCCGGCTAATACCTCTCCTGGGAGCACTGACTTCTAGAGGGTTTGCTTCTGAAACTGATGTACAAACATGGCAGGGCCCATAAGGAAGGCGGTGTTTATGGGATACCTACGGGCACTGGGAAACAGAAAGCACTTTAGTCCTGGCCCATAACTACTTAAAATTCATTCAGTATGGTCGCCACACCGCTTCCTCTAGCCTTGCTGTGGTTGCCATGTTAGTGGGGGAGTTGCTGTGGCTCCCTTCTGCCTCAACCACGTCGCTTTGGTTAGGTAGGTTGGGGTTGAGGAGTGTCGATCCTGTGGAGGCGTTGGTACAGGGGGGATGGATACGAGGGGGGGACCGGTCTCCCCCTGAGATCATGGAGAACTGATAGGAGCCAGCAGAGGTTCCATAGTAGAGGTGGTAGGAGGGCGAGCTGGTCTGGAATGGGTTGCCTTGGGCCTGTGATGAGCCAGGATAGGGAGGTGGGAGGTAAGTGTGATATCTCGTGGCCGTGGACATGGCAGACATACCAATTCCTATCCCTGAACTGACGGGCGTTGGCGTGTAGGTGAATGCTCCAGGGTAGTGCATCCGAGGGTCAGAGATGGAGGGGAGTGCGGAGAAGGAGCGGTCGATTCCCACTCGAGGGTCACTGAATGCAGTCAAGTCAGAAGCACCTGGGTGGTAAGGAAGGGAGACAAAGAATTGTTGAACTGGCAGAATAGAGGTTCACTGGTTCAAGGCAATAATCAACATCCAGGCTCTGGTCTACAGTTAACCAAAGAGGTGCTGCTACTTCCAGAACAGAGCTATCCTTCACCTGTTCTCCAATGTACTCATTGTAGTGCTTGTGGACCTGGATATTTTGGTTTTGTTTCAGTAAAGCAGCAATTAAACAGGAGTGCCAAGCTCTTGCCCTGTTTTGCATGGTGCATGTTTGTTCTTAGAGACCTCACAGTACATGAAATTATTTACTCTTCCAGAGTGCCCTTGTCCTCAGTGGGTGGATGGGGAACAGAGACACAAACCTCAAGCTCCATGCCCACCATCACTTGACCCACCAGGGAAAATGATGGGGCCTAAATATAAATTGTCCAACTTCTGCATAGTTTCTTCTTGCATCCAGTTTTATTTGCCAGCCCAGATAAGAAGTTCCATGGTGCAGAGATTGTCCTTCAGGTACATGAACCTGCACAGATGGGATTTACACACAGAGACGCTGCCCAGCTGTCAGCACTTAGGAGTGCAGTTCTTCAATGGCTCTCAACATTACCAAGGGATAGTCAAGATAAACCAAGTTCACTTAAGGTCTTCATATCTGGGTTCTCATACGATGCCTACATAATTGTTAGAAAGTTCTGAAAATCCTGGCTCTAATGAGTATGTAAAAAAGAACAACAAAAGTATAGCCTTATTAGAGCAGAGTGATATATTTGGGGGTTGGTCTTTTTTCTTCCTTTCATGTGTGCTAGAAGCCTTTCTCATCCTGCTAAGTGAAATGTTTTACAGGACAGTCAAATTCTGCTCCACTTTGTCTAACATCAGTGGAAGCATGCCCAGTCCCATTGTCTCCCTCTCTAGAGTGCAAGGATTAAACAAGCGGAGCAGATAATGGCCTCTTTAGGAAGGATCTACATCATGACTCAGATTAATGGAAGGTGTCCCTAGAGTTGGCAGCTATGCATGATTAAAGCAACAACAATAATAATTAAGAAAAAATCTTTCCAGAAGACAACTTCTTCTGTCAGACAAGGCGTGGAGTCTGCAGAAGAGGAGCCATGCGCTGAAGGAAATACTCATGAGAAGAAGAAGAGAGAAAACAAAGCTCTTGGCTCTGGCTGGTTTTAAAGCTAGAGCAGACACGCTCCAGCGCCAAGTTCTGAAAGCTCGTCAACGACACAGCCAGTACACTTTGATGAATTTCTATAAATTTCTTAGAAAAGCTCTGACGCATGCTGTCTGCTTTTTTTTTAGTTGCTTTCCATATTCTTCTGGAAGATTAATGGGACCACGGACACATTTTCTTCCCCTAGATCCCAGCACCCTTAGATTTAACATGGCAAGACACACTATTATGGAATGGCAGGAGCTTCAGAGTAGCTAAGGTTGAAGGTGGCATCTGAAAACCTGACGGATATTAAATGGTACTTCACAACTCACTCCTGAGAAAGAAATTGAACTTCTTCACACTGCCTGGACATATCACTTAACAGATGAGGGTTTTTTCTGCCCTGTTTGGCAAAAAGCAGAATACCACTTAAAGTCAAGATATTTCAATTATGTCCCATATCTTTGTTTTCTTCTTTCGAGGCACTGTGTCTTTAGATGGTAGGACCTAAAAAACCACCTCAATTTTCTTCATTCTTATGGGAATAAATTTCTTAGATAGACAGCAAATGTGTGCAACAGCAATGGGACTGGGGAGAATTCATTGTGTAAGGTTTTTCTGGGAATGCTGAATAGCATCTAATATGGAGTAATAGTTCAGAAACATAAAGAACACTGAAGATGTGTAGAGATGAGCACCCATGTACAGAATTAAGACAGGAAAGAGGTAATGCTGACATGTGAATGAAGTTCTTCTAGGTTCCTTCACAAATCTTAAAGAAACTATGCCTGCCCCAAGGTAAATTACTTTGACCAGGGGCACAAAAAAACCTGACGAGCCCTAGTGCTGGTGCTCTAGCTCCGTGCTCACCATATTCCACAAAAGAAACACAGCGTGCAGGTGTTCCATGCATAAATGGCTATCTTCTGTTAGGCTGTGGCACTCCTGGAGGCAGCCACCATGGAAGTCTTTGGTGCTCACACCATACACAATACAGTAAGGGCCCTGGCAGACAATGATGACATTTGGGCCCTACAGCAACACCAATCCAAAAAATGTTGTGTTTCAATGCTGAATGAATTCATTCATGTGGGCATAAACTCAATCGCCACACTGGTAAAGATAAAATGTAATTACCATCTCCATTCAATCTCATTCATGTGCCCATACTTACAAGTACATACGCATCAAGCACCCTTGTATAGGGTTTGAAAATCAAAATAGCTTGTAAATATTGATTTCAAACAATTCTGTCAAGAAAAGAATACTTTTCTAAGTAAAAAATCTTCAATAAATAATTTGCTTTACTTGAAATTTTCTGGTTGCTGTGAAGAAAATCTTTTTTCGTCCTTCTCCATTTTCTCTGTTTCTGCATTTTGCCAGTGGAAAGGAATGCAAAGGGAGGGAAACACAGAAGAGAAAGTAAAAAGAAGTCTTTTCATTTTAAGAGTGTGTCAATGAATAATGAGAATTTTTATAGACGTTTTTAAAACAAAAATATTTCCCCTTTTTTTCCTTCTGAAAGTTTTCCTGTATTTTCAGCTATCTCTAAGATGTAATTAGCACCCAGACCTAACAAATAATTTAGTATTGATGGGCATCACCCTTGTGACTCTTTCAAAACAGACTGTATGTGACAACAATAGGACAGGCTGGAGCACATTCAAAAGATTCTCTCTGATCTTAGGAGAAGCCCTGAGTATTTAAATGAGAGCAATATGTGCAGCCAAAGAAGATATTTTTGAAAAAGCCATGTGCAAATTTGAATTATATGGCTCTAATTCATTTTAAGAAAATTCCTGCTATTGAACTCACACATATTGGTTCAATATGCGTGGGTTTGAGTCAGCAGATGGTCAGTTGAGTATGGTGGAAACCAGAGGAGTAACTTTCACTTCCATGCTGAATTTTTATGTTGGCTTGTAAAGCTCTGCAGTACAATTTGATGAAGATGTAACAAGACTATCCAGTGCAAAACTGGAAGTGTCAAACCCCACCAACCTGCAGTCCCTGTGTCCACTCATAACCTGCTGTGCTCAGGTCTGAATTTAGAGCGAGGGAAGGAAACAGAACTGAAATATCTGTGGCATCTCTTTCTTGGCAGATACGATAGCTCTTCAGCACTCCAAACTATTTTTATAGTTCCATACATCTTCAAAGTGCTGCTTTCTCCTGTTGTTTTTTTTTTCTATTTTTGACGATATGTTGGGCCCCAAACTATATTTCTTTACTCCTTGCGCAAATCCCAGCAAAGTGTTGGAAATGGCTTAGTGCAACTGGAGGGCCCACAACTGGCTTCATTGTGACTGGAGAAAAGGTGCGACAGCACCCTAGGACATTGCAACTGGTTTGTATTGGAGTCAGTCTTGAGGCTTTGATGAGGCTCGGTGGGGGGACACTAACTTTTAGGTACTTACTTGACAGCCGGCTTGAAAGCTCTGCGGTGAGGGATGTCATGCCACTAGCCCTGCCAGGTGATATTGGTGTGGCGGGGTGCACAGAGGGGGTGGCAATGGAGCCCAGGTACTGGTAGGACTGGTCGTAGGACCATGGTGGAGATGGCTGTACTTGCCTTGTGTCTGCAATGAAAAAGAGACCTATGGGCTGTTTTGAATGATAAAACTTTACAATCAAATATGTGAACCAAACCACATGGTGGAGCTAGAAACTTAAATGCCAAGATAATTACATTTCAGTTCCATAATCCCCTTTGTCAAGAGACTTTCAGATGAATTGCTTTCTAAAATATTATTTGTGCATCTGTGAGTTTTGATCACCTGCTTTATTCTCATGAAGCTTTTTGCTATTTCACATTGATGGCGTGCAAGGAAAAGCAGTCAGGGAAAAGCAGATTAAACTTTCCAAGCTGAAAGTCTATTCATTGCTGAGATGCAGTAGTACTTCAGGCTGTGTGTTCCCAGCCCTTTTAGACAAAAAGTCATGTATTCCACGGCACCAAGGAGACAAAGATACTGAACTGTGTTTCTGTGCAAGCATGTAAGTAGTCAAAGAAAAAGATGAAAATACTGTGAGTGAGAGAGAGATAGAGTTGGAGAGTGAAAATGGTGTCCTCCAGAAGGCAGACTCCTAAGTGGATGAATAGGACTGGGGAATTTGACTTTCTCAATCTTTTGAAAATCCCAAGTTTAATGAATTGAACAGGTATTTTGTATATCTATTTTGTATATGTTAAAATACAAAAACACAATGTTTACATCTACTAGCAGTGGTTTAACTTCAGAAACAGAAAGGCTTACACAAACTCTATGCCACTGCTAGGCTGAAAATGCAGACAACCTGCGAGTACAGGCTTTTTGTAGAAGCTGCTGTTTCTTGGAAACAAAATCTCAAAACGCACAGATGTGTAAAACATTTACGGAAAAACACTAACCTATTATTTTCTATCCACACAACCAGTTTGGCTGATGCTTGAAATCAGAGATGCACAGCAAGGAGCTTGTCCAAACCAGTTGCACTAATGCAGAAACAATCCTTTTCTGCTTATTTCATCTTTGCATATAAGGCTGGCATTCTCCAGTGTATAGATATGTCTAATTTTTGTATAAATCAAAGTGAGAAAGTTTCCTCCCACCCTTACCCAGAATTTTTTTACTATTGTTATTAAAATCCTTTCTATTTTCTTCAGCTCTAAGAACATTCTCCTGCAGCTTCCTCTAGCTAATTGCCTTTTTGAAAAAAAAATCCCAAGTATTAGATGAACCGCATTCAGATAAAATTGATATCAGCATGGAAGGGAAATTTCCCAAGTCTGAGATGAAGGACTTTGATCTTCCATCAGAAAGCCCATCTGGAAATTATTTTGTTGTGCTTTATGGAGATGAGTTTTACATTTTGTTTGTTTCATCTGTTTAGAAGGGAAGATTTATATGATAGTCCAAGCTTTTTAAAAAGTAACTATTGAAGTCACTTGCAGAATCAACTGAAGTCTTGTAAAGATTTTTCTGCTGAGTAACATATTCAGATATTATTAATTTTTTTTTTCAGGCAGACTTCCTTAAAAATAAATTAAGTTGACTCATGTTTTAAAAGCAACATCCAGTTGGATCGAATGGACTTCAGTAGAAACAAACAAAAAGACATGGGCACAAAGCCTGTCTTATTCTGAATTACAACATCATCTCATTGTTAACCTATGGTCAGTGTTTGTTAAAGATGACGGTGAGACAGATGAGGGAATTCAGTCTCCAAGGGTAACATTAGAATAAACACCACAAAGCTTTGGCAGAGTAAGCATTGTAATGATACAACACTGTGTGTTTCAGTTCTAAAAAGGGGTTAACTGAATCATTATTGCCTTATTTCGGTGCATTATCCCATTGATTTCAGTTCAGCAATGCGTCCGAGTACTAGAATCCTGACACGTGCTGGAGGGATCCCAGCCCAGGGGTGGAAACTCCCTCAATTGGTCCTCCTGCCTGGGGAGCACTTGGTGTGCTCTGCCAAGGCTGATACCACTGGTGACAGAGCCTCCTCTCTGTCACCTCTCTCAAGGGTTCTGTTCAACACTGTCACTGCAGAAGCCATTGAAGTCTTTTGGCTGGACATGCTTTATCATCTGCTTTCAGGTGCTTTTTTCCTTAGGTTTTAGCACTGCAGAAAAGAGAGGGAAAAATCTGTTTCCAGAGGGTTTTGCTTATCTGTGAAGGAGATGCTGCCACCAACCCTTGTTTTTCAGGCTGAGAGAATGTACTGTCTCTTTTCTCCTGTTTCAAACTGTCACTGCCTAGTGAGGCAGCTCTGCCTGTCACTTTTCTCCTGTTTCTTACATTGTTAGCTTGTCAGGAGAGGTTTTGTCCTGTACCTTGCCCAGCATGCATGGGATCATGGTCCATAAAACTGCCCCAAGTGCAATAAACACATGAAGATGCAGGAAAAGCCACAGCAGCCACTACAGCAGCAGAAAATGAAGTAAGACTTTGTCACAGATTTACTAAATGCTGGCAAGACTAAATTGAAATATGGTCTCTTTTCTTTTAGTGCTACTAGAATTGGCTTTATGCTGTCTCCAAGCTTGAAACCAGATAATGGACCGAGTATGTCTCTACTACATCCAGAAAGAGATTACCAAGGTATCTGACCTACCTCATCCATTAGCTTTTATTACTGACCTCTCGGGTCTCTGAAAGAGTGACAGACAGCCCGAGAGACCCCCATTATTAATCTCCTAATCCCATTAAATCGTTCTTAAGTGAAAGTTCAAACTACCAATCAATTTTCTGTCTTGATACCTGTATTCCCAATCCCTGTATTTGCTCTTAAAGATTGGTCTTTTGACATCAGACTGGTTAACAAGTCACAGTGTATTCAGTGATGTTAATATAGTGCATTTATACTATATTCATACATTAAAGCAGGTTGTGCTGACTAACCTCAGGCATCACCTTCACAGTTGTTTAGTAAGTAGAGAGATGTATCACTGTAATACCATTTTAATGGCACTGTTTCAGTATCATGAGGCAGATTCAGTTCCCAGTAACGTCAAGGTTTGCATTTCCAGCAGTTCCAGTAGGATCTGGATTAGGATCCTCAAAGAACATATTAGTTTTGAGATATCTGCTTTTCTTCAGCTTTCAGGTTTCTCAAAATTAAACTGGAACTGATTCAAATCTGTCACAGAACTAAGCTACTCAAAAAAAGCAACAAACTCTTTTCAAATCCATCTATTTTCTGCTTTCAAAATACAGAGGCACACTTCTCAGAAGTTAGTAGCTTGGTGTGGGGAACTGAGTGTGTGGGTTTGTGTGGCTTAAGTTAATTTGGTACAAAAATGCTGCAAATAGATGGGAGTTGCTTCCTAACTGAATATCTGTGAAGAGAATTGCAGGGAGAGCTTCTTTGACAAAGGGAAGTAACAGGGCTTTGGGCCCACACAGTTTTAAAGACAAACAGGATTCAAAAAACATTTAAAAGCAGTTCAAAATAGCACAAAAGCAAGGAAGTTGCTCCAGTTGGTGATCTGTGCCCACTCGTCCCAGTATTTCTCCCATTAGCAAGTACTTTCCATTTCTGCTTTTTATGGTGTGAGAAAATGTATTTAAAATATGAAAACAGTTATTAATTGCAATAAAACACTCCAGGGCGAGAATTATGGTGCAATAATTCACACCTTGCTCTGTAGTCACGAGCTCTCGGCCTCCAGCTTCATGCCTAACAAGCTATTAAGCAGAAAGTATTGAACCATCTTTCATGCCTCGTCATGTTTTATTGCCACGAAAAGGTTGTGTTCGACTTGTTTTAAAAAGTTGTAATTAAGCTCTACAAATGTTGCATAATGTTTAATAGTTTAATGAAACAAGCTTTGATTGAAAAGGGGGGAAAAAAGCCTGTCTCCTCCTTTCATGATGCTCCCTGCGCTCCGCGTATTTAGCGTTTTTCCAGCCATTTTAGCGTCGGCAAATTAAAAGCGTGCCCCGGAGGATGTTGCTGGCAGTGGATCCCTCCTTTCTCCAGGAGATGCCCGGGCCATCAGTGTATCAGTAGGTGGCAGTGGAGACCTTGCAGAAGGCGGCGGCCAAAGAATGCAGAGGCCAGGCTGCCTTCGAGACCCGCAGTAAAATAACCAGCTTGAGCATGAATTTCTCCCGGAGCAGCCACAGCCCTTCATACGACCTTTGCAACACCTATTAGTCATTCCCACCCGGGACGCCACCAGTGCTGTCTAACTACAGCTCCGCTTGGCACAGAAGCAGCATCTCCCTTCGGAGCAGCTCTGGGCTCAGTGGTTATCTGAGAGCACAAGATGCATAGGAGAGATGTATACACCCAGACCCGAAGATACTCTTGCTCAGCAGAACCTTGCTAAGCAGGACAAACAAACGCCTGCCAGGCAATGGAGTTGCCCTAGTGTGACATAGGACATATTTTGGCTTCCAAAATTGTTATTGATAGTCAAGTACAAAAAGAGAAGAACTCCCTTTGTGCACAGAGCACAAGATGATGGGTCAACATCCCAGTCAAAAACACAGCGTATCTCCTGAGCTCACACAGAACATCCTTTTGTCTGTAAAACTGATCCTGAGCATACAGGACATAGAAATCACTGGGACATAATAAACATGAAGTCCTGCGATGCTATTTCTATGTGATTCTTTTTCAGAAGGGGGCACACAGCACCTCTCTTCTCCTTCTGAAAGAAAAGTCTCTGATGCTGTCAGGCACTCGGATGGTTTCAGTGAGACTGCAGTGATTCATAGTGCTGGCTCAGGATGTTGCTTGAGACAATAGCAAACATGTCTCTCACCTCATCATTTCTATGTAACAAATATAACAATCCATACCGGGCTACATAAAAAGAAAAAAGCCCCTGCAAGATTTCATATTCTGATCAGAAAAGAATTCCTTTTAGCCATATTAAAAGGTTTAAGCTTTGAATTCAAATCAGACAACAGGTCCCAGTGTACCTATGAGCCAAAAGTAAAAATGCTTATGTGGATGTACGTGGCTTGTGCTGGGCTGGATCCCATGCACCTCTGAGTCTGTTTTATGCCCTTGGAGCTCAGGAAGAGACAGTTCTCTGTGTGTCACTGAGGGTCAGACATTGCTGCCTGCTCCCAGCCAAGAGGAGCTGCGTAGCCAAATCTCAGTATGATACAGCATGTTCCTGGAAGCTTCAGAAAGGAGCAGCAGGATGTGAGTCAGTAGGCCGTGGTGCGAGGCAGGATGGCGACGGAGCCGACAGCAGCCCGGGAGGGAGCAGGTATGCCTTTGACTGCTTAGCCAGGCTGCCTCCCTTTCCACCTTTCCCTTCCTGTCAGGCTGCACTTGCACAGGGACTGTCTGTACGTCCTCCCTCCTCCCAATCCCCTCTGCCTTAGAAATGACACCTGTCTGCTTGAAAATAAAATAACCTCGACAAAATACATTCTACAAGTAATTTTTCCCAAGCCAGGGTGTGGGGAGACAAAGGATTAACCCCTGAGTACTGAGCAGCTAATTAGCCACTGTCTATGTCAGTAAAAATCCCCCCATCCTTGGCTTA
Organism: Dromococcyx pavoninus; assembly: GCA_033558185.1. Taxonomy (NCBI): domain Eukaryota; kingdom Metazoa; phylum Chordata; class Aves; order Cuculiformes; family Neomorphidae; genus Dromococcyx; species Dromococcyx pavoninus. The sequence goes on from JAUMJL010000595.1 coordinate 478,293, forward strand.
GCAAGTTGAAGACGAATTGCGAAAGAGGCACTGCTCTTGCCAGATCTTTTTTCTCAAGTTGCAAAAATTTCTGTCAGTCATACGCAACAACCCCGAAAGTCGCATAGCATCGAGCTTTGCAATTCCTCCACCATCCTGGCAGGCACTTTAAAGGCAGCAACTGGCAGAAGACACAGGGTGAATGAAAACTGGGATTAGCTTACTGGTGTCAAACTCGGAGGCAGACGAGGAGAGAGTCGGATCCTTAACTGCTTTGAAAGGCTTCTCTGAGTCTGGGATTTGTCCATCCCACCCTCCTCTCTGGTCTGATTTGCTAATCTTTCTAAAGGGAAACAATTTTTATAGCTGCGACTTTCCCTTCCTTTGAGTGTAAGGCAGGAACAGTCTTGATTAGACTTGTTCATTCAGAGAGGTCTCTTGCTTAACAGAGGAAATAGACTATGAGCACTGAAATACTCTGTGTAGTTTCATGCTCAGGAGAAAGTTTCCACTTGCCTAAAAACTTCAATTCCGCCTTTCCTCCTTTCCCCCTTTGCCAGCGTCTTGTAGTTGTCCATCTCTGTCTCTTCTTGCTTTCTCTCATTACCTCCTAGCCCCAACAGTGTCAGGTGGAGGCTTGAGAAGTACAAAGGACCATGATGTGGTCCTGCAAGAGTTTGACCTAGGCTCTCTTTGAAGCCAGGCATCCAAAATTACTCAATCTCCCTCCCTCACTCTGGACCCAGCAAATCCTCAGCCTAATGCAGCACCGTGAAAAGGTGTGTCATCTCCCGGCAGCTGAAAGAATTAGTCAGTAGCTTAAATAAGGGGGACTTTCCAGAGGACAGCAGCCGCACAAGGCTGGTATTCTCATACCCCTCAGCACTGGAACATGAGGAGCTGGAAAATTACAAAGCAAACTGTAAAATTCCACCAGCAGCTACTTCACCCTGCAGGGTGGTTTCCCTCCATGTGCCAGGTTGTGGAAACCACTGTCACACCACAGAGCCACCTCCCAGCACAACAGATGGGAGACCTGTTGGTTTCACAAAGGTGGGTGTGAGCTCTGATTTGCCCCCAGGGAAAGTTTTTCAAAGCCTTCTTTCCACTGGAAATTTATAGGAGATGAGAATTCCCTCCTCTCCGTGGCCTTGAAAAGCCCGTTTTAGACTACTAACAGGTGACAGGACTTATTCTGGTTGAGAACAACAGTGACAAATATGTCGCGTGTCTGGAAATTTTTAAGTTGGGGGTGGGGTGAAAAAGCCACCCAAATCCCCAGCTATTCTCCAGAAGAGAGATCTTTGGCAGTGACCTTCTGCCTCAATGTTTACTTTCATTTTATTTCAATATTGCTGTGGTTTTGTCGAGTATTGCAAAGGCTAGAGAAGTTCTAGAGGCACTTGAGACTCTAAAAAACCTCCTGTGGGATAAGAGAAACAGTTTTCAAAAATATCAACCTTCAAAAAACAGTTGCTGAGGCTGTTTGTTCTAACTGCAGTGCTAAACATTGATACAGAACTTCCCAAATCAGGCTAGATGCTTCATGAATGTACCAGGAGGGTACCAGTCCCTGAGAAGGATTGAGCATATATTAAAGATGACCATGGAAAACCACAGAAAAAGAGTGGTGTAATTAGGTTCTGGGGTGCACTGCATCATTTCTACTGCTCATTCAGTACTTTGTGCTCAGTTTTTGTGCATCATCTACCCCCAAATCATCTTCTATGTTTGCTCATTTCTTTTCAACGCTGCACTAGAAAGGGTCCTGAGGGCAAAAATGATGCAAACCTGTCAGCGCCTTTTAGGATATCAGTCCTCCAGTGCTGAATGCAGTGAAAGACTGACAGTCTTGCATGAGGATTTTTTTTTGCTTACTTTTATTTAGAAATAAATGCCAAACAAATGTCTGCATCCCAATGGTTTGTTTGAATTTCCCTCACTTTCTTCATGGACAAAGGCATCAGGAGAAAGCACCTGTTCAAGCCATATGTATTCTGGGGATAGCAGGAGGAGAAGTGTGTATTCCTTCAAGTTTAAAATTGCCTGAATGAGCTGTATATGCACAATGTGCTGTAAAGACACAAGTAGCATTTTAGTAATGGCAACTGGCCATGGTATAGGGGGTCCCCTAAAAGCCTCTCAGGTCTTGTTGCTAACTTGGTGCCAGAATCAGGAAGTGCAGACAACTCCAAATACAGAACTGTGAAAACTCTGATTTCACAATCAACCTATGTGTTGCCCTAGCAGGTTAGCAGATAAGCTACTCAAATGAAATATAAACCATTTCTCCTCCTGAGTAAGCATACTCCTTCTGGACTGGCGTCACTGCTGCTTTGAAGAACATGATGGTATTATGGGCAAATTGCAAAGACTCTGGGTGCCAGTGACACGCAGAAGTTGGAAGGCTGAGTTTTGCAAATTAAGGATGCATTGTTCTTTGTCTTCAGAGGTATGAGTCACCGTGGAGAGCTGCAGTTATTTGTTCAAGAGGGAGACTCCATTCCACCACCCGTCCTCCTCTTCCCTCCCTCCCCACATCAACAAGGAATGAAATAAAAAGAATGCAACCTTGACCTTCCACTCTTTTGGCTCCCCTGGAGGAGACATGCTGCCAGACTCAATGCCGCTGCGGTGTTCTGCCCTATCTCTAAGTGTACGGCTAAAGCACAAACTGAAACATCGAGGAAATCAGGGACAGATACCATGTGGATGTCAGCGGCGAGAAAACTTCACCCTTCATCCCACTGTGCCCAGCCTAGGAGGTGGCACGATGCAGAGAGCCCCATGGATTGGGTGGGAGGATGCCAGTACACGTGTGTACATGCGCATACATACGTGTACACACACACACTTCTTTACTTGCAGCATGGCTCTGCAGTCTTTTCTAGCTTCAGAGGTGCTAGGGAGAGAGCAGGTTGTGCTGCTGCTGCTGTGCTGGGAGGGTGTGTGGTCTCTGGTGACCTGCACAGGGTCTAGGGGCTGGAATCTGCTAGGAGAGTTACTGCTGCCTTATCCATCTCATTAAATCAGCGCCTAGAAATCACATCTCTCCAAGTCTAGAGGGGAACTGCATGCAGATTGTGGCAGCTTCCCCTGACCTGCTGCTCCAGTCTGTGTGACAAACCCTGAGAGGCAACAGAGCACCTCAGTTCTTGTCCCCTCTCCAGCTTCTCCTCTTTTCTGCTCTAGGTCCCAGCTGTTGTTCTTCTCTTTGCCTTTCCCTGAACCACACTAGTACGTGGTTGCCTCCCAGCTAATTAATTCCTTGATCTTCACTCTGCCCCTCGAGGAAGGGTATTATTTCAATCCTCATTTCAGCAGTCATAGAACTGTTGCATGCAGAAAGAAAGGCTCCAGTTCAGCAGAGCACTTAGGGCACAGAGCTCAGTGCTTGGCTGAGTCAGAGCACATGCACATTACCTGATGTCACCCCAGCAGGGAAAGTTCACATGTATAAACAGCTTGGGGGAGATGTATCCACTTTGTCCTAGTTAGCTCACATCTTGAAAGCAGTCTACCTGAAGCACAGGGCTCAGATGGGATACAGTGCTCACTGAGAAGCAGGTCAATTAGCCCATCTCACTGCCTTGCTGCTGGTGAGAGCAGCTACCTTCAGCCAGCCTTGGGCAGGTATTTCACACCCTGGAAACGCAGAGGCAGAACTAAGGTACTAATTATGTACAAAGTGCAATGATGTCTCCTGGTGTCCTGGCTCTTGGGGGAACATTCATCCCACCTGAGAGATCTACAAAGTAGGTGTCTAACTCTGAGCTACTTGTCTAGACTCTAGACTTTATTGCCAACAGGGTAAAACAAACACTTGTGGAGTGCAAGTCATTTCATTCTAAGGGAGACATCTAAGCCAATCCAGGCAGGTGATTCACACCTGATGAACAGCTGTTTTTTCTCCCTGATCGTAAAGATACCAGATGACTGTGTCAGACAGAGACACACAAAACATGGATGTCTAAAGTTGGGTGAAAAGAATTCCGGCCTGGTTACACCTTTAAAAGTTTCTCTTTCATGGGGTGGAGCAAGACCAAAGGAAGTGATGAGATATCTCCTGGTCCAAGACCTGGAAGTCACATTGAGTTGCTATTTACAGACATAGGATTACCTGCACTTTCCTTGCTAGGGCAATACCCTTCACGCCTGTGGGCTGATCCTGACCCTGGTGGTCCTGGGAGGAGATTGCTGATACCCTGGTGCCCAGCCCCAGAGTTGCCAGAATGGGATTGTGCCTTAGGGTGTTCAAAAAGACAGTCATGGGTTCAAGTAAAGGTGAAACATTTCCTAGCTATGTCTCTACATCTCAAGACAATCAAATATGAGGCTGAAAGTTCTGTAGATCAATTGGAAAACTAGGAGCAGAGTTGAATGATGTCGTCTCTGCAGTCCGCTGGGCTAAAGGAGTAACTATAATGTGGCCTCAGGTATCTTACAGGTTGCTTCTGATGATGTGAACTAATTACTCCACATTAAAGTTCTTTAGCCTGCAGATAAACAAAAAGTCCTCATCATTCTCTTCTTTCGCACTTTCAACATCAAGGTAGTGGAAGACAAAACTTACTCTCTGGAGTTTACAGTAATTTTATCCACCACAAAACACTGACCTTGATGTGGACTAATTAGGATCGTAACAGATTATTAATACAAGCCGGTAAGGTGAAGTTTTGTCAGTATAAAAGAGGCCTTTGAAGATAACAGTCATTTACACTTTCATGATCTCATCCCAAGTGCTCAGAAGAAAGCCTATAAACTGATAAAGTAGAATTCATCCAGGGGCACTCTGCACACACAGTGGAGTACCACTCTCCAAACTCTTATTCAGGATGGCAAATGAAATCTGCTTGGATTCTTTTAAATTCCAACACAAATCAGGATTAAAACAACTTTTCGGTAATAAGCAGATCTGTGATGATCTAAAGACACGCTAGTTCATTTTATTGACTTAGAGAAAGTAAGTGACATATCAAATGCAACCTTCATACTTTAGCAACTGAAGTCACCTTGAGAAAAATCATACTGAGCCCAGTGGTATGAAACCTCTCTCCAGGGTACAGCTTTGATTTACAAGGGGAAGTAAGGTCTTCTTCATGTGAACATATATTTGTAAAGTCAATTTGACTTAGAATGGTGCATAGATTTTTTTTTTAAAGTGGGCAACTAAGGAACAGCAGTTCCTAATGAGCATCCATGCTCATTACAGTAGTAAACCAAAATGGACTTGTTGAAAAACCTGTTAAATGAACTGCTCCTCTAGACTGTCAAGTTCGTTTTGAGGAAATCTGCAAAACCAAAACGGAAAATGAGTCAAGCCCAGAAATATGTGCTGAAAGCCCCAACTCACTGGGTTGTCAGGGGCATTCAGTCCAGAAATGCATTAAAAATACTGTTTAAGAAATGCTTTGCTTCCTTTACGAAACTCCTTGGTGCTTGCTGTGTAGCTGAGGAATGCAGCATCCTGCCGCACTGTGGACACAACTGATTCCACCTGACCTATGGCACTGGCAGGTGGCAGCAGGACATCACCCCTGGTTCCCCATAATCAGAGAGACCAGAGGAGCACAGCCAGAGGAAGAAGCATTAAAAGGAAGGTAAAGACTCGTCTCCTTGTCCCAGTCCTTCTCCACAGTCATGGAAGCAGGAGTGCTCAGGACATGCACTAGGTCCAGCTCAGCTTGTGTGTTCACTCTGCTGGCCATATTTGAAAGTTATATGGATTGATTTCAGAGAAGATTAGGTCAAAATCCAACAGGTAAAAGTTTCAGGGTGGCACCAGCTTTGAAGTTAAAAGTGCTTCTCCCTTTAGTGCTACTGAAGATACCAAGTAGGACCTCAGTAAATCCACACACAGAGAAGCTGTCACAGGGCTGAAACCCCTTGGCAGTCCTTCCAAAGCAAGGGGTGAAAATGAGACTCCTGAATAATAAGGAGTAAAGCTCTGAAGGTGCATGACTCAGCCAGCAAGGCCCATAACACACACTCCACATCAGGGTAGCTGGGGAGGAGTCTGCTCCTAACAGGGAGGATATGTTTCTGTCATCCACCAGGGCAGAAATGCCTGGAGGAGACTCCCATATACCTTCTTGCCCCTTCTCCTGGAGCTCTTTCTGCAGGGGATTCAGGACAACCAGGCTGCTTGGAAGTGTGCGCTGTGTACCTACGTCTTGATCATAATTTCTGGTTTATATTCAGGCAGGCGCTACAAGAATGGGTAGAGTAAGTGTTGAAGGAAAATTGTAATGCCGTATAGAAAAGAAGTGACAACACATGTCAAATATTGCAAAATGTTCCACTGTAGAAGAAATAAAGTGATTCCCAGTATTAACCAATGAACAGCTGTTGTGTTGCCTGACTGAGGAAGATTTCATTTTAAGAACAGGACATCTGTGATGTTTTATGCAAATAACAGCTTTGTTTCACTTTCTGTATTAAACATCTTAAAAATTAATCTTTAATATACTAAACACTTCTGAATGACTTGAAAAGCCAAGATTGCTACAACCTCTTTTCAAATTACACTCTGTGACTAACCTGTCTGCTCAGAAATATCATGTAAAATTATTGTTCTCTGTTAGCAGTTCTGAACATACGGCACACTGACACATCAAAAACTTTTTAGAAACTTAGCTAAAACCAGATAACTCCACTGAATTTACTGAACTGAGCAGTTTTAGATAACTGTTGCACGGAGAATAAGATCACGAATCATCATTATAAGCAAAAGAAACATTTTCCCATTTAAGAAACTATCTCAAAGATAAACATAAAGGTGATATGTAAGCAAATCCTAAATAATTATTTAAGTAAGAGTCAGTGTAAGACCAAGCAAAGTATTTACGTTTGAAGCAGAAATCCAATGCAATGGCAAGAAACAAGGTTATTGTAGGTTATAAATTGTGGGCTCGGTCAGTGAAAAAAAACCTTCAGAGATTGCCCTAATTGAAATATTTCTATGTTTAAATTTGCACAGTTTTAATAAATGGCAACATTTTGAAACAAGTAATTTAAATTCAACCAGAAATCATATATTTACTCTTGTTACTTTGCAGTTGTTGATATTTGGGGACTGCCAGAGAAACAAACAAAAAAGTCTCTTCATTTATTTGTGCAGCTCTTTAATCTGTTTAAATTAATATGCTGTATTACTCATTTTTTCCCCAACATGATCCTAAAATGATTGCTTAGCTGCACTTGCCTTAGTCTCTCCTGCCAACGAGTTAAACATGAATTGGTTTGTACCCCTGTTCTCCAGCAGCTCTTCTCCCATCTTCACATGCTCATTTAGTCAGTCTGAACTTACAGATAAGCTGATGATGAGACACTAGAAGGCAAAACCAGACAATTACCTAGGCAAATGTTTGAAGGATTTGGGCCCTGCGGCAAAAATGGTGTTTACTGAAGACTGAAAGCACCATTTCTACTTAGTACAAGTCAGTGTGTCTGAACTCAGCAGTTCTGGATAGTGGCCACCGGTGGACTCAGAGTAAGGTTTATGGGGCAAGATAACATCACGCTCCCGTCTGCATTTCATTACCGCAGGGCCTTTTTCTGTATTCTTAAACACAGGAATGCAAGTACCAACAGAAGTATACTTTACCTTCTGTCTTCATATTCACTCATTACATAGTCAATCATTTATTTTTATGCTGAAGACCACCCCGACAAGATGTAAGAGCATATCCTCAGCTGGCCTAATTAGTAGGGAAAGGCCAACTTACATTGGCTGAAGAGCTGTCTTTTGGTCAAACTGTGCACCTTTCAAAACTCACTGGATATGAGTGGAGTGGCAGTTCTTCACGGTCTCCTTTTTTCCTTCCGACTTTCCCCCTCAGAAGATATTTTGGGGAAAAAAACAGAGACTGTAGTAATAGTCATGATGAGGAGGAATGAGAACTCAATGCTGTGTTGCATTTCATGCTGCTCCTCCCACCCAGCCTTTCATCTACCCACTCCCGTTCGTGACACAAACAGTGATGACACTGGCAAAATTGGAGAAGATCAGGCTAGAAAGCACAGAAAAAGAATATAGGAAAGCTACTGGATGGCACAACAAGTCTTTCACCTGGACAGGTGGACCTAGTCTCTACGAGCACCAGAGCCGACTCAGAAGGCTCAGTTAGCCTTTGCTGCTTCAGGGCAAACAAGTGTTCAGGGAGAATCTGGGAGACCACTCTGCATTTTCAGGCTGTTTCAGTAGTAGGGAGTGAACTCCCGCTCCACGGAAACGCTCAGCCACATGCCTCCTGTCTGAGTTGGTGAAAAATTGCCGTAAACATAGCAAATGGAAAAAAAAAGTGCATGAGATGGGTCTGCAGCCCCTGCCACCCTCTGCCACCCACTCTCAGTGGGAAGAATGATGCAACAGAAAGGGCATTAAAAGGCTCTAAAACATTACAGTTTCCAGAAGATGCACATCTAAGATATCTGTGCAACAGGACTGGTGGAGGAAGGGTGGATGAAGGAGACCACAAGGACAAAGTTGGATGACCAAGATAAAGATCAGACTTCTGCCTTCAAGTTGGGAGTGAATGGTGACTGGAGCCAGGCTGATCCTCCATCCAGGCTGAGCTGCTTCAGTGCCAGGAAGCAGAGGATTTCAGCTTATGCTGGCATCTGACCCCAGCACACCTTTCACAACCTCAGAGATCTCAAGAAATGGCTCAAAAATTCTAGGTAAATTGCACAGGTGCTAGGCACACTGATAAGAAGCTTTTAATAGTGCTAACTCAGCCAGGTGTAAACTTTCCAGTAAGACTGCAAAAAACTAGGTGCCCATCTTCCAGGCTTAATGCACCAGACATGGTCCTACAGATCAAGTCTCTGGAGACCAAGCCTTAGCCACATTTAACTGCCAAGATTAAGCTATACTTTCCACAAGTACTCCACTCTCTTTGTTTTGTAAATATATTTTCCCATAAAGAAGAGCATGTTGCATCCAAGTATGGGGAACGTGTGTCCTGAGGAGACAGCATTTCCTCAGCCCTCCCTTTTTTTTCCTTCTTCTTCAAATGTGAAAAATAAGTTGTGTGACAGCCTTTGGTGGAGATGTGTGCAACAAGGCCTTCATTGTCTCAGACAGGTGTGAGATTGGAATTGATTCAGCGCCAACAACTCCAGTATCAGAGCCAGCTCTGTGAGCTGAAAACATACACCAACCATCCAGTAATACCACTGCAGTCAGCCAGAGACTCAACAATTTAAGGCTTAACACACACACACACAACATAAATCAGATGAGGATGTACCAGCCAACCGTCAGCTTCTTGGGCAGATGCCTGCAGACCGTCTGTACAGATCAGACCGTGCCTGTTTCGCCTATTTGAAACATTTTTTTCTTTTTTTCTTTTTATATAAAGATGAGAGGCTGGGTGGAGCAGCCAGCTCAGACACATTTACATTTGCCCTATCTTGCCCCAACAGCCTTCCTTTGCTTGCTGTTTGGAGGCAGTCCTTCTTGTAAAATCACTTTATTCCAAGTGCGGGAGGGAAGGAATTACATCTTGGGGAAATGTTTAATGTACAAATACAAAAATCACATGGACTTGCACTCAGTATGCAACACCCTCATGAAACAAACTGATCCCTTCCATAGGAGTTTAGGAGACTCTGAACATGATCAAACAAGCACAAGAATTAGCACAGATGTTTTTATTTCTTTCTGTCTTTCTTTCATTCATTTTTTTTCCCATGGATATGTTTCCTACACTTCTCCAGGAAAACCTGTTTTCACACTCTGTCCTCTCTGCCTTTACTTCCATCACCTGCTTCAACTTAGTTCTTGCTGTACATCCGGCCATGTTAGTCACTCCCATGAGGGCAAGAAAGGGCAATGCTGGTGGCCTCCTGCTCCTCCCCAAGGTTCCAGCACGTGCATGGAGAGATCCCATGTGGCACCCTGCCACCTCAGGCTCATGGGTGACCCACAGACACACTGGTGACAGCCAGGCCCTTGATTATTCCCAAGGCTTCTGGCAAGCGTTTCTCTGCCTGGTTTATCCCTGTGCCCTGGAAGCTCAGTTTTAGCTGCTCTTGATCCTAGCTGCAAGCCTTTTGTCCTTCTCCATCTTCTCTGCCCTCAGGGAGCACGTGGGGCTCTTGCATTTCATAACACAGACAGACAGTACTCACAGTATCTTGCTGAGTGAAAGGGACTGACAGGAGGTTTCCCTAGGCCAGAGATGACTCCTGCAAGTCCCAGGATGGTCCCCTGTTGCATCCACATGCAGGGTGTATCTGCTGGCCTGGCCATGGGAGAGGGTTTGCAAGGGTGGAGGCTGGGGAGCGCCATCAGCACAAGAGCCTGTCACAAACACCCTGCTACATGCCTAAAAACTGAAGGAAGGTGAAAGAGAGCTGTTCGAAAAAGTATTTGCATAGGAAGGGTAAAAATGACAATACTCTAGAGATCCATTTGTACCTAGGTGAGTGTTAGTTGGCAAATTTTGGTTTACACTCACTAGAAATGTCTCCCTTTTGGGTGGTTCTGTTTCAAGTTAACACAAGTGTTCACTTCTATAACGTATAGCAGAGCAGCACTGTTTTCTAGTGGTTACCATTCCCCATGAACTAATTAATATTGAGTTTGGATTTGCAAATTGTTTTGCATATAAAATTGCTCATTTATACTTAGTTCTCAAGGATATCAAAGAGACTATTGTTTTGAGCAGTCACTCACGTGCTTTACTGCAGAATGAGGATCATCGCCGGGACTTTGGATTTTTAAAATTAAATATACTTTAGTAACCTTATGCAACGAGAACTCAAATCATCATCAATTCTACCCTTATCCAGCAGCTGTAAATCATCACTACACTAATAAAATGAAGAATCTCTTCTGAAAAAAAATTGTCTCTCCTACAAGCCAAAGGACATAGCAGTTCATAGCAATGTTTCTTGATACTGGAAACTTATTAATGAATAAAGCAATGAATACAAAACTTTTTGCTATGTAAGAATTTTTGGTTTCATTGTTCTTTGTTGGTAACTATCACCTGAATTTGATCTACCAGAAGCTAAGGGAACCTTAACTGGCCAAATCATGTTTAAAAGTGATGATAATTGTAATTATTTAAAAATGCAGAGGATGCAAACTATAATGGTTTATACTCTAAAGCGTGATTAGTGATCCAGATCCATTTTTAGGTACCTAAATAAAGACACTCAAAACATCACTTTTTGCAGAAATCCAGGCTCCCTGGAAGTTCCTGGACCTGTGCATCAAATCCTGGAAGCTCTCAGAATCACTGATGTTGAATGGAGTATCTTGCCCACCACAGATAAAAGAAGTAAAACTCTGAAACAGACCCGAGCATTTATTGTTGGAAACCAAGCCGACCCTGACAGCAAACCCACAATTTTTAATGTTATCTATTTCATATGCTTTTGCTTTTCAATGCTTTTAAGAGAAGAGTTGTATAAATAGAATGAAAATGGTCAGACAGAGACGATCGTCTGTTTGACTATATAATGTGCACTTCCCCAAGTAATTGATTGTTTTGCCAAGTACATCCAAGCCCATTGTTCTTTGCATGTGAACAATCTCCATTTATAGGGTCATAATATGCTGAATACACAGGGAAAACTCATAAATGAGTTTGCTAAGGGTGTTCTGTGTACTCAATCATGTAAAAGGAGCCCTGTGAACCCTCTTACCATGTGGGATCATTAGAGAAGATCTACTTGACGCAATACGTTATTAAAAGCATGGCAGCGGAAGAGCCGAGGGCTTGTCTGCACTTGGTGCTTCGAAAGTAGCCCCCTGCCTCATGGATAAATCCCGCTGGTGAAGAAAGCAGAAACTGTGCCTGTCATCCTGAATGGAAAGCCTTATGGCTGCTATGAGTGTCAGTAGCTACTGCAGCTTCCTGTGGAGCGAGAGGGGTTGATTTCACTCCATCTAAACCTAGCTGTCTGCACTAACCCAGACCATGTAGGCTTTGCATACTGAGGTGGGACTTTCACCTCAGAAACAAACATATGAATGCTAACTTGTGTGTTAGTCTTCTTGTTTCCTCCTTCTTTGTTTTCTATATAGCAAACAGTAAGGCTGTCTGCAGTCACTCTGCTCTAACCCTTCAGCATTTCAAGTTTGGAAAGGCTCAGTTCAATATTTGAGGAAAAAGAATATATTCAATTACAAAATCAAAGTGGTATCTTCTGGCTCATGGGCAGCATCAGCTGAATGATTAGTTGGTTTCAGTGGGTGTTTGTTTTTAGGGTAAGGAGCTCTTATTTATTTTTTGTTTGTTTTATTTACCATGGAAGGTAATTTGAGCTCTGGTATCAAAACATGTCATGTTCTGCCAAGATGGGATTAAAGAGGAGAATACTATGGAAAGAAACTGGGTTTGTCAGTAAAGAACTGAGAGATATTTTATTTACCGGAGTTTTGCAATCAGCGCTTTTAATCTTCCTCTCAATTGGGCCATTCAAAGGCCAAGAATATGCTTCCAGGGCCAGTGAGGAATAACCCAAAATCCAAAGAGCAGTTGTCTCAAATACTGAAATGCTACCAAACACACAGTCACATGTTACTGTCCGAAGTTCAGGACAGTGGGAGTACCTGCCTCTCAGGCAGGCAGAGATACTTGCTTTAGACACCTCCAGCACACCAGTGCCAGAGGTGAGACTTAGTGCAGGGCAAGAGAAGCAGTCAGCCAGAATAACATGCTTCCACAGAAAAGTAAGAGAGCCCAGTGACCTAGCTAACCTCAACAGCAGATAGAAACGTCCTCTAGGGTACAGTGCATTTAAGCTGCCATCCTGAAAGACACTGAATCTTCTCGGTTGCCCTAGAAATGAGGAGGAGGAAAGAGCAGGCAGAGGCTCCACCTCAGAGGAGTGACTCCAGCACTACTGTACCACAAGAGAACTGAAGCAGCAAGAAGTCTTTTCTCTGTCGATCATAGCGACTGCTGAGAGCACTAACACTAAGCTAGTAACATCAATGCAAGCATAAGATTCCTGCAGTGGGTCAGAGAGCAGCTCCACTTCTACAAAGACATAGTGGAGAAGGGACTTTGGCACATCGATTTGAAGATGACAAAACAAAACAAACCAGAGAGAAGCACTGTGCAAGTTAAAAACTGAAATGGAGATACTTGTTCCTGCCTGCAACCTCTGTTTCTCAGTATCCATCAGCTCAGTGCTGTTCTCATGTGGTAAAAGACAAGGACTGATTAATGAAAAACAAAACCATGGCTGGGCACAAGCTGCCAGATTTTATTGGTGCCTAAAGATTAAACTAGACAGCTAGAGAAATTTCCAAAGGCATCTCCATAGCTGTCACTGATTTTTCTGGGGCTTGTGTGTTTGGGCTCTGTCAAAACTCTTGCTCAAGTGTCTTTCTGGTGTGCTGAGTTTTCCTAAATACTTTGTGAAAAATCAAGCTCTGAATAGCTTATCAAAAGTTATGCAGAATGACTTTGACAAAACTTAGAACAAAACAGATCTCTAAACTCCTCAGATTCTGCTTTAAAAACAATATTTATTTTTCTCTAGTTAAAGCCATCCTTTAGGATGCTCTATATGGAGGGCAAGAGTTAAAAAAAACCAAAACCAAGGAAAATTTGTGCAAGCGAAGATGTTGCTCAGGGACTGGGAACATATTTTTTGCCTTATCTATTGCTTTTTTAAACTCATTAAGTGCCAGGCAATTGGAATACGAAGATTGGTATCTTTTAAATATATCGACACTTGGAAATCTTCTGGATTAAACACCATTGCATAACTCTTTCCATTAGTGCCTTAAGTTGATGAAGAAGCTAAACAATTTCCACCCTCCCCCCCATTCTTTTTTTTCTAGTGTTAAATGTGAGGAGGATTGGGAGGCTCTTGAGCAAGGCTTATGCCCCAAAACTGGGCATGCTGCCTGCAACGTGGGCAGGTGTTGAGGAACTGGCTTCCTCACCTTGCTCTGCCCTGAGTGGGAACAGAGAAGGAACAAATCTGTGGTTGAAAGGGATGAATCCTTGAGGTGCACGGAGTGGGTATCAGGATGGATTCCTGCCATCCTCAAATGGGAAAAGCCTTCCCCTTAGCACATGAAGTGCAAAGTCTCCAGTACGAGTGCTGGAGAGCTGGCTGGGGCTGCATCCCAGATGTGATTTGTTCAGAGAACTGCTGAAGACCTGGTTGTCCAAGTGGGAGTACGGAACGCATTGGGAGTTTACAGGCAGAAGTATTATCTTTTCACTAAGATCCAACAGAGCAAAGAGTTGATAGGATCCCTGAGCCTACTCCTGCCTGTCCTGGAGAAGGAAATGTCCCTTGTTTTGTGAAGCCACAGGAGCAGAGAATTGATCAGATTTAAAAAATTATGGGCCCAGAGAGCATCTCCTGGTCGCTGCAACCCAGCCACATCTTGTGTTCTACACTTACATAACATAGCAAGATTAATCTTAAATTACATCTTTCTGTCTCTAATAGCCCTTGGAAGGCTTCCAAGGTTGCTCTGATACCTAGGAACCATCTTCTAATTTCCATCCTGAATTCATTGACTATCAGTATACAGAATAACCACTTGAGAACAAGTCAACACTGCCCTTCGGTGCAATGTACTTAATGCCTTCTCTGCCTCAGTCTTTAATAGTCAGACCACTTATCCCCAGATTATTCATCCCCCTGAGCTGGAAGGCAAGGACAGAGAGCAGAATAAACCCCCAAAATCCAGGAGGAAGCAATCAATGACCTCATATGCCACCCGAATACTCACAAGTCTATCTAATGAGGCCAGACAGAATCCACCCGAGAGTACTGAGGGACCTGGAAGAGGTGATTGCCAAGATGAAGGTGATTGCCTCCATCATTTATTAGGAGCCCTGGTTAACAGGGCTGGTCCCAAGTGACTGGAGGCTTGCCAGTGTGACCCCCATGTAAAAGAAGGGCCAGAAAGAGGCTCTCGGGAACTACAGAACCTGTTGTTCAATACTGAACTCAGTAGACCTCAGTACTGGGCAAGATTATGGAGCAGTTCATCTTGAGTGTGCTCACCAGGCATGTGCAGGGCAACCAGGAGATCAGGCCTAACCAGCGTGGGTTCATGAAAGGCAGGTCCTGATTGACCGTCCCGATCTCCTTTTATAACCAGGTGGTGACTTGCCTAGTGGATCAGGAAAAGGCTGTGGATGTTATCTACCTGGATTTTAGCAAAGCCTTTAATATTGTCTCCCACAGCATTCTGCTAGAGAAGCTGATGGCTCATGCCTTAGACAGTTGTAATCTTCGTTGAGAAAAAAACCCTGTATGAATGGCCAAGTCAAGAGGGTTGTGGTGAAAGGAGCTAAATCCAGTTGGTGGCTGGTCACAAGTGGTTTTCCCCAGGTCTCTGTTTTGGGGTCAGTCTTGTTTAATATCTTTATCAATGATCTGCAGAAGAGGATTGAGTACTCCCTCAGTAACTTTGCAGATGGCACCAAACTGGGCAGGAATGTCTATCTGCTTGAGGAAAGGAAGGCTCTGCAGAGGGATCTGAACAGGGTGGGTTGATGGGTTGAGGTCAGTTGTGTGAGTTTTAACAAGGCTAGGTGCTGGGTCTGGGTCCTGCACGTTGGTCACAATAAAACCATGCAAGGCTACAGGCCTGGGGAAGAGTGTTTGGAAAGCCGCCTGGCAGAAAAGGACCTGTGAGTGCTGGTTGCCAGAGGGCTGAACATGAGCTGACAGTGTGCCCAGGTGGCCAAGGGGGCCGGACAGCATCCTGGCCTGTGTCAGAGATGGTGTGGTCAGCAGGACTAGGGAAGTAATTGTGCCCTTGTACTCAGTGCTGGTTGGTGAGGCCACACCTTGAATACCGTGTTCAGTTTTGGGCCCCTCAGTACAAAGAAGGACATTTTGTTGCTGGAGTGTGTCCAGAGAAGGATAACAAAGCTGGTAAAGGGGCTGGAGCACAAGTGTTAAAAGGAGGCTGAGGGAAGATCTCATCACTCTCTACAGCTGCAGGGCTGGTTGTGCTGTAACACATGAGAGGGGTGGTGATATCCAGCAGCAATCCAAGAACAAAAGTGGTCCAAAGGAATTCCCTCCATCCAGGCATTAGATATCTCCTTTCTTCCCTCCTTCCCTGTCAGGAGTGAACCACCTCGGATGTGGTGAGGTGGTTGTTGGTCTCTTCTCCCAAGTGACTATTGATAGGATGAGGCAATATGGCCTCGAGATGCATCAAGGGTGGTACTGAAAGAGTAGTTAAGCATTGGAATAGGCTGCCCAGGGAAGTGGTGGAGTCACCATCCGTGGAGGTGTTCAAAAAACATGGCAGTTGGTGACATGGCTTAATAGGCATGATGGTATTGAGCTGATGATTGCACTTGATGATCTTTGAGGTCTTTTCCAATCTTAATGATTCTATGATTAAATGGTTCTCCTCCCTCTCCAGTGTTGAATCTCTCTGCTGTGTTTATTGACTGTAATTATCTTTCCTCTCAGACTCTGTTTCAGCATGCTGAATAAACCTATCTATGCTACTCTATTCGTTAAAGCAAGGCCTTTATACCTCGTGTCGTATTTACAGCTCTCCTTTGTAGCCACTGCTACTTGAATGAATAGTTCTTTAACACTGCATAGTCATTACTTCACCTGGACCATAGAGGAGATTTTTTTAAAACTTTCTATACTGTTATTAATAGAGTATCCCAGCTATGGTATCTCACAACAGCAAAAGTGGTGGCCCACTCCTGGCAGGGAAGGAGGGAAGGGAGAAGATATCTAACACTTGGATGAAGGGAATTCCTCAGGACCACTCTTGTTCCTAGGCTACTTCTGGGCCTTAAGACATGCTCCAGTTTGGTCAACACAAGTACCTATGGACAAAAATGGGAGCACGTGTGCCTGCAGAGCTACAAAATGGATTCAGACACCCTTAAATAGGAGGTTTATATATATTTGGTAGTAGAGGGTGTGGAAAAGGAGGGATTTTTCCTCGGGTGGACTTTTATTAAACTGAATGCAAGAAGAATATTTTTGCTTATTCTAATCCAGTTCACATGCTTGTATGCTCATCTCTTTGCATGTAAGCTGGCTTACGACACAATAAATAGACAGCAGGGTGAGTCTGCTGCTAATGACGCTATGCCCCTTAAAAAGAAAAACTGCTGGGGTTACTCATGGCGTTATATAAAAGTAAAGTATTATGTGCTGAGCAATAATGTGAATAAAAGAAGCATACTGTACTTTCAGTAAAGAGGTATTTTGTCTCTATAAAATTGCCTTTTTGATAGAGCCAGTTGGAAACTGTCCAGCTAAAGAGATTTGGTTTGAAAAATATTTTGGGAAAACATCACTATTTCAATAAACTTCCTGTGACTTCCTCATGGCTGTGTTCCTCAGGTTCTGGGTACACACCACCACAGCGGCTTCACCTCCTGTCTTTTCCCCACATAGGAGATATATGGTGGCTACTGGCACTGAAAGGAGGGGAAGAGAGAAAGAGAATATGTCCTTCTCACCCAGTCTGGCTCTCAGCACACATTTGCCAAGTTGGCTGGCCATCCCAGGAGATGAGCAATAGAGGGGAGTTCCATCAAAAGGATGTCCCCTAGATGCTAGCAAAACATATACAACCCGGATCATAGTGGGAAAACTGTACTCCATGCCTGGGCAGGAGGGCTCTTGCACATCCAGAAGAAGCGCTGGAGCCAGTGAGCTTGGCAGCCTCAGCTGTGCTGATTGGAAATGATGTACCTGCCACCAGCTCCCATGCTGACTGGTGCAACTCACTCCCTGCTACTCCACTGGCTGAGGGGAGACAGAAGTGGCTCTGATAGGAAGGGTGCGTGTCTTAGGTGGCACTTGCTCTACATGCTGGGAAGGGTATTTCGGGATGGAGAGATCAGGTGGTTAAGCAAGTGGACACAGGATAATATGCCATTAAACTGCCATGTACTCACTCTTCAAGTGCGGCAGGTTAAGGAAAGACAGGAAGACAGACATGTCCAAAGAGAACATAAACATATTGGCATTTAGTGTATTGCACAATGGAAGGAGTTGGTGAGCCTCTAATCTCGAGAGCCTGTTTATCTGTTTTGGCAGGGAGCTACAGGTGCTTCAATCCAGATTCTGAAAAGCACCTGAAAACTGCATTTTGAAGCAGCAAGACAGGGAGAAAAGAGTGACAGCCCTGTTGAAGCTCACTGTGAAACACTGGTCTGTGAACAATTTTAAGTCTATTAACCTACGTCCTGTTAAGTTGATTTAAAAGTGGAAATATTAAAAATCAGGGCAGGATACAGCTGTAGTAGGAACAAAGCCATTTTAATTCCCTGAGCTTAAGCGCTGCCCTTGACTCCACTCCTGTGTTTCACCAGTTCATGGGAACCCTGATAAACTTAGGCTGGTTTTGGTGGAACAAGATTACGATAGCAAGGACCTTGAAATGTCTCTTAAACAAAGCATATTGCACCTGGAGGAAGACAAAAGTCTGGCTTGAAACAAAATAATCTCTCAGTCGTTATGTTTCACGCTAATTCAAAGAGCTGATTTTTAAATGATCTCTCTTGCTTTTCTATCGGTGTGAATTATGTTGCTTCACTTATGCCAGCAATTGTATTACAGCCTCTTGTTTCCAGGGATTTTAGACTTGGTCATAAAAGCACGGTCCCAGCTGAAACTTAACATATAAGGTTACAAAATTTAAAAAAAAAAAAAGAAAGAAAAGAAAAAAAGGAGTGAGCAAACTCAGGTAATTTAAGTCTATAAAAGTATAAAAAAGAAACAGAGGCATGTAGCTTAAAGTGATTACAATGATTATTTGTTTTCCCTAGGCTGAAGAAATAGCTTTGCTTTACTTAATTTTTTTAACCTATGGGTAATTGATAAATCACCAGTTGGAAACATTGTTTGGGCTAATTTTGAAAAAAAAAATAGAAGTTCTTTAATTGCATAATTTCAGATGATATTCCTAACCCCTCTAGTTAGGAATTTATTTATGCAATTTATTAACTCAACATTAGTGCCTCCAGATGAATACTTTCTTGGTCTGATGACTTACGTTTTTAAAGTATTTCTTTTGGACCTGGAAAAAATGATACTGTAAAGGAACAATATAATTCCTATTTATGTAAAACTCGAATTACATATCTACCTAGTCTAGTTAACATTAATCACCATAAAATGAGTAATTATGTGTTAAATATCTGGTTCAGGCTGGTGTTAGAAGAAACTCAACCCTAATGTATAGACAGATATAGGTATTATATGTATAAATTTAAATGTTCATCAGGAGTCTTACTTAAACTTTTTAACCAACACCCCAGCACAGCCACATGTCTCTGTTTATTTTCTTTTCCCTTCTGTAAAAAGGGAGGGGTGAGTTAAGGTTGAAGTGTTGGCTGAGTTTGCAGCTTTAACTGAATTTCCTTACTCTGTGCATGTAGGTCAAACCCTTTGACATTATATACTTGTTACAGTCACAAAGTAATCTTTCAACTGAAACCATGTGTGATGTGATGGAAGCTTTTTCTCCCCTTCTGTTCCCCTTTGGTCTGTGAGCTGGCTATGGTTAGATCTTTTAACTGAACAGGTGTACTTACTCCCTCCTTATGATATGAAAGAAGCATAAAACTTGATTATAGCAATTTATGGTCTCTTAACGTGCTTAAACTTGTATCCATTGCACAAGCAGCTTTATGCTCAAATTCAAGACTTGGTAAAATAGGATGTTAAAATTAACCTCAATCCTTTTATAGATGAAAACCTCAACAAATAAACAGTGTTCAGTAGCATGGCAACCTGCCCCTTTAAATCCAAGAGGCAGTCCGAGATGTCTATTTTGAGTTAGTTTTGTTTTTCTAAAAAAGATACTTGGACTTGGATGAATCGAGGCATAGCCTGTGATTCATACTAGTGTGAGTTAAAGCAAAGTTTAATGCTACTACTTGGAAGTTAGCAGTGTATGGAATTTTTATGCCTTATTTTATGCCGATGTAAAAAGCAGTGTGTGCTCTCTTCAAGTGGGAGAATTTCAATAGAAGTATTTCAGGATGCAAAGATGTGCAGATAGGTACCACAGATAGATGTGGTGGCCTGCGTTTGGAAACATAGCACTGTTTATTAAAAATAATTTAAAAAAGGAAATATTCTGACTCCCTAGAGGGCATATGGAAGATCAGCCTGAAAACAAGTTATCCTTTGTACACAAGAAACCCCGTCTAGCCCTATTCCCCTGTGGTGATAGCGTGACCCTGAGAAGACAAGCCCTAAAAATTAAAAGGCGTCTGCAGCAGAGACTGTCCCAAATAAGGGAGGCTTTGGTTTGGGGCTTACTTTACTGATAGCAACTGCAAGCCTCAACAAATTGCTCAATGGATAACACACATATTTTGGAGGCAGAGGAAAAGGGGAACTGGGTGAAAGCAGTCCAAGAGGTGAAAAGGAGGGTATCAATGAGGAAATATTAGCAGTTTGATTGGCATTGTTGTCCGAGCTATGTCTGCATGTGAAACATATTAAAATCTTGTTTGCAAAGAGCAAAGCAAAGCAATGTACTAAACCATTTCTGGAGAGAGCAGCTGAATCCCTGGCCGAGCGTGAAAAGCCTATCGCTCTGAAGTCATACAAAAGAGGGACTTTCACAGGGAACCAGGGAAGAGGGATACTCACTGTTAAACCTGATACTCTGCTAAGCATATAGTGTTCCCAAGAAGCTGAAGAATGCAAGTCTGTGAACGATACCTCCACCCACGTAGCCTCTGGCTGCTGAGTAGCCATAATAATATGTGTATTTTCTTTTATAGGAGTGAAGATGTGTGCAGGAGAAACCCAACGTGGTTCACTGCAAATCAGAAAACTAAGTGAGGGTATTGCCATGGGCTAATAAAGGTGTAGGACTGAACCTTTGCCTGAGCTGACCTGGCATGGTGCCAGGGAAAAAAGGAGCTAGGTGGTCCTTCCATCTGTCTTTATCCCCTCCTCTTCCTACATGACAATGTGTTGATTTATTTCCCTTGCTTCTCGAAAATGTTCACTTCTGCTCACAGCAAAACCAACATCAGATTTACAGTAGATTTCACTAAGCCAAAGACCTTCCTAGCCCTGGGAATAAAAGGATGTAACAAGCGTTTGCCTTAGGTAAGCAATAACCTTTTCTGCATGTAACAAAGAGTACCCTAGTTTAAAAAAAATGCCATAAAAAGAACTTATATCAATACACGGTAACTATTTCTCCCCCAAACCCCAGCAGAGACCCTTGATTAAAGCCATTGCATTCTGACTGGAATAATAGAGAAAAACTCCATTAGAAGCAATACCTGCTAAATCTAATACTGCCCCGCACCCTCCCTTTAGGTGCATCTGAATAAGAATCTGCATTTTGATATGCATTTTGCAGGACATCTAACAGCTGCCAGTTTAGTGCCCTGATTCACTGTCTACCGAGTTACAGCTGATCCTTGGGACGGAGTTGATTTTAGAAGGGACAGCTCTAGTGGTGGCAGATAAGATTTCAAGCTAGATGACTCAATTTCACTGGCATTATCCGAGTCTGAGACTCAGAGGAAATAAGCCTCCTGAGTCATCGTTTTGCAGGTTTTTATTAAAATAAAACCCACTGGATAACCACCATCCATAGACATATGCTTGAACCAGCCTACCCATATTAATACCTTAGCACTAAGAGGTTGTCTTCAGGGGACAAGGCACTGCAAAGCTTTCTTTGCTGCTTCCTTCCTGGGAAAGGTCAGAGCAAGGTGCTGATGGTATTTCTCACTCAAGCACACAATGTCATTGATAAATATCCACATCTACACATAGAAAAAGGCCTGGCATAATGCATCTTTACTAGGAAACATTGGCTTTCAAGATGAACAATTCTACTATAGGTGAGACTTGCAAAGACCATGAGCTGTTCTGACACTGGGAAGACAAGACAATATGGACCCTTAGAATTTGTCAGGTATTTAGAAATAAAGACATATGTTAGGAAATCCCTCCTTTTATTTGTTAAAGGCTCTCACTTATTAAAGGTGGCCAAGGAAAGTCCAGAAGAGATGGAGGGACAGGGAGGCACTGCCTGTAAGCCCCTGTGCTCTGCAGGCTGGTGGGGTGGAGGTGGGCGAGCAAGGAGGGGAGGATTTCAGGTACTTACCCTGAATCTGACTTTGAGGCTGAGGGTTAAAAGCAGTGGTGTGGTTCAAGGAGGCTCGTGGGTTGGGTGTGGGGGCTGGGTGGTGTGGGCTGACCCTCATGGCCGTACGACGCAACTGCTCCAGTTCACTCAGGCGCTCTGAAAAGGACAAGCTCCCCGGCTTTGTCTGCTCATCTATTTTCTGACGATGTCCTAATGTGGGAGGGGAGGGGAAAAAGATCAGAAAATCTCGCTGATATATGAGGTCTGTTGACTTTTTTTGCTTAGTTTTTTTTTCTTTTTTTTTTTTAACTCCTCATTCCCTTCATCCACTGGCTAAGTACCTAACCAGATAGCAGCTGTCTGAAATTAAACAAAACCCACCTCTCTGCAGGCACAGCAGACACAAGCCAGTCATGCATTGTAACCATATCATGGGGCAGCCCGAGACACGGTCTATTCCAAAAAAACAGACCCACTGAAAATTACAGTGCCTTCTTACACCTCTCTCTGAGAAAGGAAGCATTTTTAAAAGAAAGATGGCCTGTGAGGATAAATTACAGAAGGAAACTTCTAGTGGCCCCTGTGCTAAACCTTCATTGGACTAACTCATCAAAAATTCTGTCCCAGGCTGTTAGAAGGTACCATAATCAGAGAAGGGACAATAAAACAGCAAGCCCAAACAGATTCCATTTTTTGATCCTTTAGCAATCAATTTACAGACAGAAATAGGAAAGTAACACCAGAACCGGGCAAAATTGAAATATCAGGATAATGAAGTCTCTCTTCATGGTATTGGGAGCTTCCAAAACATGAGGTCCCACCACACACCTGACTATAAGAGAGTATATGCTGACACTACAGGATGTGCCAGCTCACAGCGGACTTGGCCTTGGCCACATGGAAGTTAAGGGGTGCATCATTCCTCAGGGCAGCCCTTGGAGCATGATCCCCATGAAGCTCCAGTTCTGCAGAACTGGGGGGCTTGGAGGGGACATGGAAAACACTGGAAAGGCCCAGCTCCAGCACAGCATCAGAACACATCCAGATTCGGCTGGAAGGGCAGAGACATATCTCAGCAAAGGCAGGACTAGTTTAAGATAAGCCTCTAGTAGGAGCAAGCAGTGCGCAAGGACTAAGAATGCATTTCTAACAATTGCTTGTGGGTGCTCTATGCTCTGGGATTCTTTGTGTGTCAGCCTGTAATCACAAAGGCTGCACACAGAGAATACAAGAGGGACATCTCATCTGCTGGAGCACTTGCTCTCTGGTTGGCATAATGAAAGCACAAATTTTAAATTCTCTTTCTACACTCTTAAGAGTTAACCTATTGCCACAACTTTGCAAGCCACTTTTATGTCCATTAGTTTCCAGCATTATGAAATATCCTTCAAAAATGAGGTATCTTATCCTGGAAGGCTGCTGACACTGCATTTTGAGGCCTCCCTAGCAGACTTGTGTTTGGTGAAATGTCTGAAATGAGATGGCTCAGCACTGCTTCCAGCCAGATCAAAACTTTCCCTCGTAATTTCCCCCATCCCCAAAAGGGATTTTCTCTCTTAAAACAGCCCTACAGCAGAAAGCTCAAAACCAGACGGTCTCTGGCACACAACTTGTCCTAAGATGCCCTCTCCAAACAGAAGGCAGGATACTAACTGCAAAGAAAATATTCTGAGCCCACCCGTATTTAGTTAATGGAGTAGGATCTCCAGCTCCAAAAATATCATTTTCACACCTTCTACGTAGGGATCTTCTTGTGGAGCAGTGGAAGTCATTGTCCCTCCTTTTTCCACAAACCCAATCCCAATTCTGCACTTTGTCTCAGAAAATCAGCTGCCTCATGAATCATTGTGGCTTATCCCTTCCCCTTCTTCCCACAGGACACTGTTACCCTGATGGGAATGCATGTCAAATCTCTAGCCTGGAGGGTCAACATCTTTTTTTCCTTCTTGTTTCCTTGAAGAAGGTGGCATTATCCTTGGTTTCTGCTGAGCACCATAGTTAGCTGTCCATCTGCTCCCAATTTACATTTTCTTGTTGTGAAAAGTTGCCTTCTGCATGTTCATCCTCCTTGCAAGGAGGTGTCCTGTGCTGTTATGATGGTGAGTCTGCTTTCAACTCACAGCTACTGCTGTGAAACAGAGTGACACAAAACTCCTGAAAAATTATCCATTGTACCCTATTCCACACATCCCTGTAGTATTTAATACATAAACATTCATAAACATCCAGCTTCCAGTTTTGAGTATCAGTGAATAAGCAGCAAAAGATCTCTGAAGAGCTTTGTATGCCCCTTACTCTACAGAGCACTCTTTCAAGCCGCTCTAACAGCTCAATCAAGACACTGGCCCATTTTATGCACTAAAAGGAAAATGTGCATTTAAAAGCAGTTCCCAGTAGTTGCATTTCTAAAATTAAATTTTATAACTCATATTATGGTTCCAAATCGCAGTGGCTTGGCATTTCTTCCTGTTGCCAGGCCCTTTGGCACAGCTTGAACTGTCTCAGATTCCACACTGTGCTGTAAATTATCCCAAGAGGGGAGGAAAAAAATTAAAGTATAAAAAAGAAATATTATATAATAGTGGTTTCATCATTAAAGAGACCCATTAGATCTTCCAAAGATGTGAAGAAAGATGAAAAAGTCTTTTATCTGACATTCTGGTTGGTCAAGAGCAAATGCTTCATTTGTTAACAGTGCAAAGCTGGATGCTGCCTCAAGCCTTGGGCTCCTGACACTGGACTTAAATGCAAACATGTAGAGTCATACAAATGTGTAGAATACCTCATACATTTGGACTACTTTAAGCTTCAGCTGAACCCCAGGCTTGCAGAGCCAAAAGTTGGAAGTTGGATCCTTTCAAATCCACCCCCCCTCAGTGTAATTTGTTCCTAATTTCAAGTTTCACTCAGACACCATCTGCTTTTAAGTGAGTGCACCTATGCCAAGTTTGACCTCCTGCTGCCCTTGCTTTCTTCTCCTACCTCCCTGGTGCTGCTCTCCCAGCTTCTGGAGTTTTGCCTGCCTGGCATAAAACCAAACATCCCAGCAGTGCAAGCTGGTATGTTAGCAGCCTCGCAAGGAGGTGAGTGGTTCCTCTGAAGCCAATAGGAAGAGGACTGCATTAAGGTTGGTGAGGTAAGTTTTAACTTTCCCCTCTGAATATAGCTCAGGTGCTGAATTAGTGTTGAGCTGGCACAAAGCCTGGCAGAGCAGACAAACCTGAGCTTGCTCTGAACAATCCTCCTTGCAGGCAGAGAGCAGGGCAAATTAACAGCATCATCCTGGGGTCACTGCAGGGCATCCCGTTCCCAGACCAGCTCCCCTGAGCTGATGGAAGTATCTCTGCTTGTCTCTGCATTGCATACCCACCAAGCAAAACTCCTGGATCCCTCCTCCCTGCACCTGTCTTCCCCCCCAGATCATCCTGTTGAATCCGAGATCTGTCCCATGCCTAGGGCTTGCAGAAATCCCATTCATGTCAATGCATTTGAGGATGAAAGACCAGCGCCAACAGGTTCCTGCTCAGGGGAACTCTGCTGGTTTTGTACATATGTTACAATTTTTGATGGGAGCTACCTAGAATCAACACCAGGCTATTGTCACCTCAGGATATACCTCCAAAAGTGGCTCGCTCTTTTTCACAACAATCAGAAGGGCTGTTTAACCTTTTCTCCCTTGCTGACTGCTGCTGGCAGCAGCACATAACCTGCTTTTTGTGAAGGTCTGCTTTAGGAATGTAAAGAACTGTTAGAAAAATGTAACAAATATAAAAGGTTTTCCCAAGCCACTAGAAATGTTCAAGTAGAGCTTTGCTAGGGTGACTTGTATTTCCATGTTTGTTAGCTTTACTTTGAAGTTACCCTCTAAGCCCTTAAAAAGCAGGCAAGTTATCCTCGGTTCACCCCTGTAAAGTCCAGGACTATTATTATCCCCTTTTTATAGGTGGAAAACTGGATGACAGAGAAGTGAGGTGACTTGCCTGTGGTCAGGCCGTGTACCTGGGGAAGACGCTCACCTCCCTGATCAACACGATGACCACAAGCCCAGGCTTCCCCTTCGCAGGAAAGCAGCATGATGGGGGATGAAAAAGAGCATCAGGAAGGTTTCTGGAAACTGGTGTGGCTCTGCTGAACGGAAGGTTTGTCCACAATCATCTGCCACTTTTACAGATCAGACAGGATTTTATGGAAGCCAGTCAAACATCCAGCTGTTGAATGAAGAAGACCTTGGCCCAGAGCCAGACGAGAGAGTTGGCTGGCCACAAGACAGCACCACTCTTCTCTTTGCCTCCCTGTGTCCCCATACTTTTTGTCAAGCGTGAGTCTGCAAGTACCAGCAGAGAAAAGAAAAAGGCAGCGCTTTTTTTTGCCTTGGGTTGCAAGGTCAGTGTTTGACATGCTTGAATAAATAGGATATCCAGCCTGCTTGTCTAAACCATAGGATTGGGGGGCTTTTGGGCTTCTTTTTTTGCCTTATTTCTTTCACCTACTGTCTCAGTGAGGCTAGGCAGATTTTTTTTTAATGCAAAATATTAAACAAGGATTGCAGAGAAAACATTAGCTTTTCCGATACTTTTACAGCAATGCAAGATTAAAGTGCTTTCCCTTTTAATGGGAGGGAAACGTAGTTTTATAGACTTTAAGAGACTGTAGAGCACTCAGCTTGGCCCATGGCCATCTGGTTGAGGCTCTGGATATGGAAACAACAAGAACAAAGTGCCTTGGCAGTCCCCCTTTTTGGTGCACATCAGGCACTCATTGGGAACAGTTTCTCGGTCTGGGTTTTACACCACAGTCAGCCCCATGGAGACAACAGCAGTGCTCTGGGCTGCCTCCAGGTGCAGAGAAAGAAATAAGGCTCCCACTACCTTCCTTTTATGTTAGTTTTTAAAAGTGTCACTAGATGCCATTAGGATTAAGAGGGGGAGGAGCAGATAAAACAGAGGTTAAGGAAAGGCATCGCTACTCTCATTCTGCAAGCTGAAGCTACCAAAATTCCTGTGGGTGCCCAGGACCACTTTAAAAATAAACACCACTGGAATGGATTAATGGACATTTTTGTTCTCTTTAAATCAAGTCACAGGACAAGTACACTCTTCTGTCGCTTGTTCTCATTCACTCATAAATCTGACTGCCTAAAGCTGGGGTACCAGGAGGTACTAAAGCCCATAAAAGGTTTGGGCTTGGGGGACCAACAGTCTGACAGAGACTCAACCGGCTCACAGCTGCTGAGCATCCCAGCCAGAGGCAGACTCGAGTAGAAACGCCACTGTTTTTTTCCTAAAATCAGCAGGCTGAACTTGCGTGTGGATAGTATAAGGGGATTTCTATTAAGCAGAGCCCTTTCCTTTTAAGGGGAGCAGAATACCTCCCCCTCTCTCCTCTGCCCCTCCTTTCCCAGGGGAAAATGGAAACTTTTCGCACCCAAAAAGTGGATTATACACAGCAAAATACAGCTGAAGTGGGGAGTGACTGATGAGACCAGACACTTCGGTTTAATGAAAGCTGTCTGCTTTGGAATCACGTGGATACAAATGCCAAGTACAGACAGATTGACACTGGGAAGCTCTTCCAGATGTGCTTCACCTATCAGCTCCCTGGCAAACCTCACCCTTTCTGAGTCTCTATGGAAAAATCTGCCTGTTACTCCCTGTAACTGCAGGTAGGTCAGACATTTCAGGTACAATTCTTTGCTGAGCATCTAATTTTCCACAAGGTGATCCAATTTGACTATGTGTTGAACAAGTGTCCACTGATAAAACAAAGTGAACAAAGACTTACATGGCAGGTTCTCTGCTTTCTGGTAACTCCTCACTTTGCCTGGGGGAAATCCCAGGTAGCTTCTTGCATGTCTGTTAAAGGGTTAGTCTCCCCACAAAGTTCTCCACATGCACTCTGGGCAGCTGTTGCATTTTTATTCCTGTTTTTTTTAACAGTAGACAAACATTTTGGCAATATTTTTTCTTACCTCCTCTTGTTTAAATGATTTAAAGAAAACAACACACAAACAGACGTTATAGATGACAGAGCAAAAATTGCAATGAGAGGGAGTCGTGCCCTTGAACAAGCGTGAGGAGGTGGGAGAGTCTGGACCAAGCCCCTCTTGCCTGGTCTATACTAGAAAACAAACTTTGGTTTCCTGTTTTCCAGGTGAATGCCTTAATTGCAGGCTGAGAGCTCTTTTCATCACTGATTCACTATCCAGCTTCATCAGGAGAGCTCCAGCAGGAAATATCCCCAGGACAAGAGACATGTAGAGGCTTCAGGTCTCCC
This sequence comes from Dromococcyx pavoninus, assembly GCA_033558185.1. Classification (NCBI taxonomy): domain Eukaryota; kingdom Metazoa; phylum Chordata; class Aves; order Cuculiformes; family Neomorphidae; genus Dromococcyx; species Dromococcyx pavoninus. The sequence goes on from JAUMJL010000595.1 coordinate 506,611, forward strand.
TCACTGCAGCCAGTACACTGACTGCAAGGGCTCCTCCCAGCTGGGTTCCTCCAGCTCTCTCCATGCCTCCTAATGAACATATGGAGACTCACACCTACCCTGAGGTACCACAGGCAGGAAAAGCAATCTTGACAATTTTTGCAAGGCAAGAAATATGCTTCCTCTTCCCTCAGCTCTACTGGTGAGGCCTGAGTTGCAGTAACAAACAGCAATGCACAAACGCATTTCCACTTACAGCACAATTATTTTGCTTGTCATGGATCCACCAAAACTTCTGATGAGTCTGACATACACGTGTCCTCTATTTTTGTCATGGAAGTGCAATTATTCTGTGGGTTGACCTCAGCAACTAGGTCATTGCAGTGAAGTAAAAGTAAGGGAACCGAGCGTTAGGAGGGAAGAAGTTGTGCATGAAAGTTAAATTATTCTGCAAAATTATACCCTTCACTTTCTTTTCCCTTTCCCCCATGTCAGTGTACACACTTTAAAAATTCTGACTCCTTGACAAAGTTTGAATTACTCCCAACTTAAGCACTGCATTGCCAAAAGCCTCTTTTGTTTCTTTATAGTTTGCATCTTCCCACACGTACAAACCACCTTAAGAATAGCCTCCAGCCATGGGCTGAGACATCACAGTTGAAGATATGTATGAAAGAGTAGGTGCAGAATGAGACATAACCAGCCAACCAACAGCTCAGCAAGCAACCAAGAAAAATATAGGCACAAAAAGACACTTCTGCCCAAAGAAAATCTGTAGAAACACTAATTCATCATTTGAGCAACCCTTTGGAAAAGGTTGTCTCTCTGCTGAATACGGGGGACCGGGCTCCCGATGCAGGCACCTTAAGAAAATGTGTAAGCTTAGGTGGGATGAATCTGGACACCTTCCCTCAGCTAGAATGGGAAAAGCAAGGGATGATAACACTTGCCACCTCTGCAGTGCCTCCAAGAGGACAAACAAACCAGAAAGTGAGTTGCACGAACATCACGGTATTGGAGGTCAGGAAAATAGCGCAGGAAAAAACCCGTTTCATCAGTCTGCTGAAATATTGCTAGACAGTAAAAAGTGTCCACCATTCAGCCGCAAACAGAGTTGAACAAGGGACCTGCAGCTTAAAGGTCAAGTCCTGTGGATGACTGTTTATGTAAACCAGGGGAATCTGGTAACACAAAAGTAAATTTACTCCCTTTGGATAGTGACCATTCAGAGATCGATGACTTGTAAAAGACTTTACTCTGGTCCAAAAAAAGTGTATAGCCAGACTAAATGCTTCTCTTGAACTGAAGACTTCTGCTTTTGCCAAGTTTCCACAGAATATCTGAAAATACCTGTTTTTCCAAAGAAATTATCTATTTTGGATGTTTTAATCTGTAGGTTACTAAGCAGTTCCTCCTCTGTACTAATGTTCCATTGTGCCTACACAGGATTGTAGTTCACCGAAAGCTCGTAAATTTCAAGTGCTTCTGCCTAGTCTTTATTTTAGGTTCTTGAATCATTTTTTGCTTTCCTCATTTTCTTTGCAGCTGCAGAGAGATATAGTAAGCTACTGTATAGCATTTTGAAAGCAGGGCCTCTGAGAAGTTTCCAAACTGCATACAAGCAGGTTATTCTTTGGCTTGTTTTCTTTGGCTTCGTGTTAGCTGTACAGAATGAGTCAAACTGTATTAACTTTCAAGAGGGAAGTGGTGTGGTCAACCAAAACTGTTTGCGGCTAGATTGCGAAGATAGGTAGAACAGGTAATGAAGAACAGCCCATAATGCAGGGTGTAGGTAGGAGAGGCAGACAGACTCAGACAAACAAGAGTCCTTAATGATTAAATCAACATTGTTGAATAAAATTTTCTGCAGCTTTGTGTATTAAGGTTGTGACACAGCCTGGCTTTTCTGGACTGGTCAGCCTTGAGAAGATGGCCTGATGCATGTCGTGCTTAATGGACTCAAACTACAAGACTCTGCAAAGGAAGAATAAAGGTCAGGTGCTATTAAAAAAATATATATCAACTTTTCATTTATGGCTGGTTAAATTCTTTCTTGTTTCTCTTCCCATCTTCACAGGTTGTACCTTATCTGTGATTAAAGAAGGCAAGGAAGATGTTTCAGATATTAACAAGCACATTGTGCCCTTATACAACAGACGACTCTTCCTCTTACGATTCAGAAGCAAAGTCAAGACAGTCTCTCCCTCATGCTTTGCCACAAATCTGTACAGCACTGACACAGGAACAGTCTGACCAAGATTCATCATTAACACTAATAGAAAATGCATTTACTCATTACAATTCCCAGCTGCAGCGGATGATCTGAGAGGAAGGGCACAAATGGAGATGCAGAGCAAAAGTCCTTTTCACATTCTTCACAACAGGTGACAAAGTACGAAGCAAAAGCCTGCAGCACTTTCATATGGGCCTGCAAGGGGGAAACTGCTGCACCTTCTGATAATCCAGGGCAGGTAAAGCTGGGAAAGACTGCAGTGCAGATGGATTTTCACGCCTTCCAGTTATATTCCAAGGAGAAAATAAGACTGTTCACTGCAAGTTCTGCACACCTTCATCCAGCCTTTCTCTTAAATATGTGTTGTTTTGGTAAACCCATAAGCAAGGCAACTCCTCAAAAACAGAGGCTTCAGAAAAGGTCCTGCACTGCCCAAACCTTGTTTGGCAAATGGGAGTGTCTGACCATTCCAGACAGAATGAAAGTTTCCCTCCAACTTCTCCCAGCTCCCTTAGAAGCCTAAAGAAGAGAAAGTCCCCTCTCTCCCACCTCCTGGGAAAAGCAGGGTGATGAAAGTGGGTTGGAGAGGTTGTGTGCTATCAGGTCCTTCTGCCCTCCCATCCATCCCTAGAGGAAACCTTCTCATCTGTCAGCAGTGCAGTAGGCATTTGGTGGTGAAGCCTGGAGGGGACAGCAGGATTGCTGATTGATGCTCTAACAGCCCAGTTTTGCTAGCTAACCTCCTTCTAGGAAGGGCAGAGGCTATATGACACCCTTAAAACCACAATAGGCAGGTGTACCTTGAGATTTGAACTACAAATCCATCCTTCCCCAGCTCATGTAAAATCTCAGCAGCCACTTCAAACTTTTTATTTAATGATTGCCGTTTGAAAATCCATCCTTGATGAAGAAACATGATGGATAAAGGATCAGGCTTGGAAATCTTTCGTTCAGAGCACCACCAGCTAACTTCACAGGACAGATAGTTGGCACAGCATGAAACAGGGTCTCCAGGGGAGAGCACTGTATAGTCACACCCTCTACAGCCACCCTGCTTGCGAGGGTACTGCACATTAATGCTTTTTTTACACACTCACACACAAAATAGATGAGGCATCTAGGCAGTCTTTTTCGTATTTCTAAGGAAAATTCTCTGCCCCCTCCTAAGAGATGTTCACCGATCTTTAAAGTCTCAAATTCCTTGCAGGTAAAGTGCAGTTGACAAGAAAAAGTCAGACCTACTGACTGCTTAGAAAGCATTTTCAGAAGTAATATACATTTACCTAATTCTGCTTTTGTCATAGTTAGTTACAGAGTACTTGCCCACTGATTTCAGCAGATCTAGACCAAGGCTGCATAACCCTTGAAAATCCCACCATGCCAATATAGGTAAACACTTAAAAATATTCACCACAGTCTTTGTAGCCATTCAATAACTATGCAATAAAATACTGAATATTAAGTGTAAAAATAAAAGGTTGATAAAGATCAAAAAAGTGTAATAAACGAAAAATAACTACCTACCTATTCTTAATTAAAATTCACAGTAATTCAAGGGCAGGAGGTGAGCTGTGTGGGATAAGTGACTCAGAAAAGGAGTTGAAAAAACTTCTATAAAACTGGGCCAGTCTTACCACCATTCCTAAGCCACACCGCAGCTACTCTGATTTCCTGTTTACTTGTTCTAGTGAGGAAGGAACCTGCCCTGACAACACTTCCATGTATCTTTAGAGAAACAGCCAAATAACTAGGTGAGCAAATATACACGTGCTATAGCATTCCCCCAAAAAGCAGTTTTGACACAAGATTTCATGTTGTATATTCATATTTGCCAATTTAATTGAATGAAAATGACAAATTCCCTGTCTCGCTTCACCCAACATCAACTCTTCTTGCTGACTAAGCAGTGAGGCTGATAAATGCTGGGGAAAATAATCCTGTTTCATCTTTTCCATATGGAAAAGAAATGTCTGAGCTGTGAAAACTCAAGGATGCCAGTATTAAAGATCTATTGACGTCCTACCTGTGGGTAGCCACTACCCAGTTCATGTCCATACCAGGGAGGTCTTGCTTGCACCTTGCCTACACTGAGGGATCTTTGCACTGGGGTAGTTACAGCACTTACTGATCTTTGTTTTTACTCATTTTTTCAGCTCATGGGCAGTGTGCCTGCTGGTAAGTCTATACGGTTTCCAGTCTGAAACCCACTGCTTAGGAGCATGGGCTTTGCTTCAGTTTCCTGCTGACAGTGAATGCCCCCATGGTGTCCAAGTGAGGGGACTCTGAGACCTCAGACAGCAGACTGGTGTGTGTCAGCCCTGCCAGCTGCTGTGAGGAGGCCAGCCCCAGAGTGGAGCTGCTCCTGCCCCACTGGGAGCTGCTCCATCATCCTCTCACAGAGAAGAAGGGGCTCGCCAAGCAGCTGGGTTGTGGGTCGCAGAGAATTGTTTCTGGGACATTGGAGACTTGAGAGCTAGAGGTGCTTGCGGATGCTCTGCAGAGACAATTGCATCCAAACATGGACCTCTGGTCCCATTCTGCAGCCAAACTTTTAACATCTAGTATCAGGTGGTCCTGTGCAATGTGATGCTCCTGCGCTAGATGGTCCTGTGTTAAGGCAGAAGGCCCGGTGCTATATCACTGGAGTAACTCGGGGTGGTTGTGTGAAAGTGCATGCATAACGGAAACAAGCCAGTTTCCCCCTCACTCTTCACTTTTCTTCAGAAAATACAAGTCACCAAAGGACAAACTGTTTTCTGTTCTTTTTGCTCTTTGTGTACTTTCATTATGAAAAATGGGCTGGTGGCATGCACAGCTTCCATAGCAGGGGAGACGTGCCCAACCACAGGACATATGTTTTCAGCTGTGGTTCCTTTGCTGCCCTGGGGGACTGTAGAGCTGGCCTGGCTGCTGGAGGGCTGCTAGGGCTGTCCTGCCTGTTCAGAAACAGCTCCTTCAGTCTACAAGCATGTCCTTGCCATATTGCTTTATTTTATTTAAATTGATTCGGTTGCTCTTCTTTGTCTGTCCTTTGAGATGCACACACACAGAGAAAGGAAACCAACAGTGATCCCCTACCCACTCATACCCTTCTAGAGACAGCAATGCATCAAGTCATATTGTGTGAATTTCAGTTAGTGAGGTTTTGTAACTTTTCCCAGCCACTGCATGTTTGCACATAATCATTGCACAAGCCAACTACGAATGTCCCCAGAGTGCACCCATAATTTAAGCACTAGTCCTCCCACGTCAGTGTCACCCAGACAATAGGACGTGGGGGCACAAACACACAGGCACAGATCCAGCAGTGTACCACTGTTGGCTTTTCTTGCAGCCCATCCCTTTCTTTTGTCTGTACATGGTCTATTTAGATTGGAAGCTCTCAGAGGCAAGTACCTTAGCCAAGATTTTTTAAAAAGTGATTTGCAAAGTTGGGTTGTGATACTGAGAGGGTGTTGTGCTGCAGAGCACGCAGCTAGTGCTAACAAAGGAAGAGAAAGTCCCAGCTGCAATTTTGTTATAGTGACAATCAACTTGCAAGCACCATATTTTTCTCTAGGTGTTTTCTGCTAAGTAACCTTTAGGCATTGTAAGTCTTCGGGGATCTGATAAGCCATCACTGAGATTAATGTGTTCAGCCTCTTCCAAAAAACATGTTGATTCATTTTTTTCATGATTTCTAAAGTGTTCGTTGGTATTTTAGTCCCAGTTTCCACCAGATGGAGGCACTTTCAGCAGAAAACATGCACGAAATGAAGACATTTACCATTACCTCAGCTCACTGAGATGAAAAAATTTTTAGAGGAAGGTTTGGCTTTTCCTTGCATAAAAGGTTGAAGGTGGAAGTGATATGAAACCCTCACAAGAACCATTCCTCCCCAGCCTGACATGTGCAGGGTCTTCTTCACTTCTGCCATGGGACTGGGGAGCATCCCCAGTGAGCTTCCTGGTGGGGAGCATCCCACTGGCTCTGCTGGTCCTCCTCCCAGAATCTGCTCTGGGAGTCCAAGTCTGTGAGCAAAGGTTGCATGGGCACGGGAAAGGATAACAGATCAGGTGAACTTAACACAACCACCCTTGGGAATTCCCTAAAAAAGGACTTCAGGTTGAGCAAAGGGTCATTTGAAGATTTCCCTCAGAACATAGGCTTCCTTTGAACCTTACAAGTGAGATGGGATTGCTTCTGATCAGGGTCTGAGGGTGTCCTTAACAGTGGCTGACCAAAGCTGTATCTACCCCGCCCACTGGTTAGCTTTGCCAGGAGGTAAAAGGAAATTTCCATTTCTAAAAAGGCACTTCTTGGGCCAACAGCTCCTTTTCAAATCTTGCTCAGCAATATTATCCTCTCTTTCCTCTCCTCAGCATCTTGTCCTTTGATATAAGGATGACAAAAAAGTATTTGGGAAAACCACGTATCCAGTATGGGATAATCACATTTAATGCCCAGCTTAACCTTGGACATTTCAGGCCCACTGGGGCTACATCCACGTAGCCTTTTCATTTTGCGCCATTTTCAGGCACCTGGTCCATTAGTGATTTTTTTCAGAGATATGTAGACTAAAACAATTCAATGAGAAAAATAGAAAGAAGCAGTCAAAAGAAGAAAAACCTAATATTTCTGCAGATGAATACAGCAGGTCAAATGGCCTAAGGGAAATATTTAATTTAAGAGTCATACTATTTCTACCAAGTTTCCTAACCAAAAGTATTTTCATCAGGAGCACTACTCTTGATCTGGTTACTGCTAATGATTTTCCCCATGGACTTAGCTCATAAAAACATAAATTGCTTTATGAATCATAGAATCATAGAAGTTGGAGAAGAAAATGATGGGTTAGGTCATTTTGCCCTTCTCCCTGACAGTGCAGCATTATTTTTTTTTATAAAAATTTGAAAATAAGCATTTATTCAGAACTGGAGAATGAAAATGTTAGGTTCAAAAGAGATTTTAAAAATACATAATGAAAACAGAGGAGGAAGAGCCAGATTCTTAAGTACCTTGATTCTCTCTACAAGCCATGATGTTTTGATCAGAAGTATTGTCTGGATTGGCCCAGACAGAAATTCAACAGCAAGAAAAAGGACAACGGTGTAAGTTCTACACATGAGTAATTATCACAGTTGTAAATGCAAATCCAATAGTTACATAGGTAAATATGCTGCTAAGCAGAGACCTGACCATCAGAATAACCGTGACCAAATGTACAATGGGACGTGCAAGAACCTAAAGTCTGCAGGCCTTTGTGCAGGGTGAAAGTGGCACAGGTGATAATACATACTGTGTTAACGTCAGGTATTGTGACATCTCCACAAATCCCACTAAGCCAAAATGTCTGGGCCTTGCATGTTTGCTTTTGGAGCTTTTGGTTCTAGTACCCTCCTGTTTGCCAAAAATGGCTTCAAATCCCGCTTTGTATTACTTTTTGAAATTTCCCCCCAAAGCATGGCTAGTTGAAGAGGCTGTACTTTTCCATTAAAAATGCCACTGTAAGAGCCCACCTAATTCTGGCCCAGAAACTGTGCTTGATCTGACATTTTCTGACAAAAGAAAATGTTTCTGTTAAATAATCTTAAAAGTGTTTTTAAAAAGGTACTTCTGTGTCCTGCAAAACTGACTAAATATCGTCCTGTTGTGAAGTTTTGACTTTTGTCTCAGGTGGCCTCCATCCTCAGAAATTACACCTTACCTTCCAGAATTTTTCACAGAGTAGGCAGGCACTCACTAGAATTCAGATTGTCTGAGAATTGTTATAAACATAAATGAATCAAAAAGTGTTGCTGGAGTTTGGACATCAACACGTCTTTTCGCTAAATCTCTGTAAGACAGCACTATCTAATTTTGTTCCCATTACTGTCTTCCACAGATTTCTTTTGAATTGGGACTTCTTAGAAAATACATCTCAGCATTTCTGTAATTCCTTTAGCTCAAGTGAGCGAGTTATGGATCTGTAAGACTGAACATCCCAATTATCAACTACTGAAACTAAAACCACTCTAATCTAGAAAGTTTTATTTTGATTCTAATCTCAGTATAAGAAGACTGATATCACTTTAAATCCCTTCAGTACATATAATGAATGTTTTTATAACACTTAACTGCAAATTTTGTATGTGAGTTCACACAGGTAACGGCCCTGCAACCTGTTTTTGTACCGGCTACGCATGTAACTGATCTAATTGAACTGATGTAAAATATGATACACCCACTGAGCGAGAGTACAGAAAAATAAATGCACAGCCCAACCCACCAGAACTGTCTCAGAATGGAGAATGCACTGAGTACCACTTTTTTTCCTTCTCAACCCGTGATGTTTCTCTCCTGGCCATTCTGTACCTCAGTCAAATATATAAAGAGGAGAGGAGATACCAGACTGATGGCAACAGTCATGGTGATTCAGAAACCCTTGGTGAGAAGTCAAACCAGAGGACTCTGCAACCCTCTTACAAATGAAAGGAACACAATCCCTCTTCTACAATGCATCATGAATGACTTAGCAATAAAAGGAACTGTGCATTCCTACTGAGGGGGGAGTCTGACCTCTTCTCCTGACATGCATAAAGCCTCCTCCACTAGGCAACTGATTTGCCTGTGACAATGTGAAATTATTTACAAGGAAGGCTTTACATACATTTGAGTCGGGAAGATTCATATGTTACTTCAGTATGTATCATATATTACTTCCTTTATAAAATGTAGAATCTTATTAAATATTAACTATTATACCAATTGAAGAATTGATTTAAAACAGTAGGTATGCCTGCAGTATGATTTTGTTTCTTACCATTCTATCAGACTCATATTCAAAAACCTAAAGCATATTTGTTTCCTGCAAACTATGAACATGCCCAGGTAACTGCATATGCAAATCTGGAACTTGCATATACAAATATTTTTTTTATATGCACAGCTGCCTCGTTCACTGGGGATATTTTTTGGGACAATTCAACCAGAATAAAAAAAAATAAAAATAAGAAGCCTTACCCCAACAGCAGTATTTGTTTTAAAGTTTGGTCTCCAAAAAATACAGGTCAGATTTTTCCACTAAATGCATGCAGCATCATAGAATCATAGAATCTTCTGGCTGGAAAAGACCTTTGAGATCATTGAGTCCAACCGCACCCATCCTCTGCTAAACCATGTCCCTCAAAACTCATCTACCCATTATTAAACACCTCCAGGGACGGTGATTCAGCCACCTTCTTGGGCAGATGTGTCAGTGCCTGACCACCCTTTCGGTAAAGAAATTCTTCCTAATATCCAGTCTGAACCTCCCCTGACGCAACTTACGGCCATTTCCCCTTGTCCTATCACCCGTCACTTGAGAGAAGAGATCAACACTCACTCTGCCACAGCCTCCTTTCAGGCAGCCATAGACAGCGATGAGGTCTCCCCTCAATCTCCTCCAAGCTAAACAATGCCAGTTCCCTCAGCCATTCCTCATGGGACTTGTTCTCCAGTCCCCTCAGCAGCCTCGTTGCCCTTATCTGGACACGCTCCAACACCTCAATGTCCTTCTTGTACTGAGGGGCCCAGACTGAACACAGTACTCGAGGTGCAGTCTCATCAGTGCCAAGTACAGGGCTACATCACAATCATGATGCAACTCAGAAGGCTCAAGAGGAAAACGCACAGGCAAGACATGAGTTTTCTAAGCTAATTTAGTTAAAGTTTCAAATCTTTCTTTTCTTCATCTCCCCAGTTAAGCAACCCCAAGATGTGAGTCTCATTCTGTAGTGGGCATTTGAATCCTGCTGCTTTCTTCTCTCAGAACGATTCCACTTAAGCAACAGCCAGAACTTCTGCCAAGTGTGCGGGAGGAGCACAAAAAACTAACCACAAACCTCAATTTACATCAGGGCATTTTGATAAAAATATGAAAATGCCCCATTTGGGCTAGTGACTGAGGTTAACGATTGCCTCTGGTAACAGGCGGTGCATGTGCTGCATGAACCATCTATACCTGCAAATCTGCTCCACCCTCATTTCACTTTATCTTGCAGACAAAACAGCCTGCCCTTGCCACCTGAACAAAACATCCACCTGTGTGAAAGGTGTGGCTCTTCCCTTAGAGACAGCAAACCATTCCTCTCCTCCTTGTACTTAATTCTTAAAAAAATAGAGGGAAAAAAAAAAAAAAGAGGAAAGGTTGCCTGTCTGTGAAAATGAGTGCTCCTGAGCTATACAATAGCATGAGGTACAGTGAACTCCACGAGGCAACAACCAGGTGTCCTCTCTCAGGCATTTATTTTGCAGGGTGGCTGGGCTTGAAAAATTAGATCAATGACATATTGGTTTCCAAGACTTTAAAATCCTCTTAACATCTGAAAGGCAGGACTAGCAAGAAATGATGCGTAAGGTATATGCTGCCCACTTCTTAGCAGCATCCTTTCTTTCAGCTCTTGGCTATGATCCAAGTCATCCCTGGGTAGATTAGAAATGCAATGCAAGTCACACTCTAGGTCAGCTGGACATGAAAAATAAGGCTTCAGAAAGACATAATTAAAGCCATTTGTAGGACTTGCTCCACATGCATTAGGTATCGGTGCATTTTATGAGGATGGTGATAAACCCCTACACCACACCATCAACTTGGCCTGAAAATGCTGTTGTTAGCTCACTTACTTCTAGGTTCACGAGGTCCATCCACTGTTATCTTGATGGCTCTGTGGTATGTGGCTACTTGTGGTGGATTTGTGAAGACTGTGATAGTCAGCGTGAAGCTTTTCCCTGCAACAGGAAAAAAGATGTTATTGAGTATGTGTCTTGAGACAAGGTTTACTCCTCATTTCCGATAGCACTTGAGCACTTTAGCTGTCTGAATCTGAAGACAGATATATGCCCAGAGAGTGAGGTGCACAACCTTACAACTGCCTGGTGCTGGATGCGTTCCCTCTATGGCAACTGCTCAAAGCTTTTGGAAAAAAAAATTAATTTGTATTTAAATGATCTACACTTTGCTTGTAAAAAAAGGAGGTTACCTCTAACAGTTAGAGTTTATCTGATCTATAAACTCTAACAGTTAGAGTTTATCTGATCTATATGGCTGCCAGTATGTTATCTGTACTTTCTAAAGGGTGTTAGTTCAGAGAAGCTTAGAATTGTGGCTGACTTTTCCAAACTGCTACAGGAATCTGATCAACAGTGCTTGTTAAAATTAAAGAGAATTGGGTGCTCAGATCCCCTAGGCAGATCATAAAATCCCATGCTTTGTGGTTGAAGCTAGCATTAGATCAATTCCGTATTGCGAACCCTTTAAAAATAATCTGCTACTGCAAGGCCAAGAAACAGCGGAACGGAAAAAAATCCCTACAGCTTGCCTACAGAGAATTAAAACATTTTATGAAGCCATAGCAGAGCACTATGCTTGGTTTCTCTATTATTCATTAAGAAAACTGTGAAGACCTTTTGAAAATTATGATGTGCATGCCACAGCTCTAAGTTAGGATGGCTGGTTGGGAGGATTTCTTATCCCCTTGGGACTCTAGTGCCTTCAGGTCCTGCTACTTTATAGTTGCTTTTGGCCAGTGCTGGCATTTACCTTATGCATTTTTTAAATAACAAAGGTAACATTCTGCATCTTTGATAAGACCTCATATATGCAATCATTATGGCTTTGGCCTGGACAACAATAAAAACATTGCCTGTCAGCAGGTTTATAGTTATCTCAGCACCATGGGGGACTCAGATACTGACAGAAATCTTTGTTATCAGTAACAGACATCAAGGGACATCACCCCAACTTAGATAGCCAGGAACTGCTGCAAGAAAATTGAGGTTGTCCTCCTTTGGGCATATGCTGTGTGAGCTTTCCCATATAGATCTGCCTGCTTCATTTTACCAGTTGGCTCCAGCCCTCCTGAGTGCTCAGCTTCTTCCCTATTACAACTTCCCGTTTTTATTGTTCACTTCGTTTATCTGTATAAATAAACATAAATTTAAATATAAATGTAAATATAAATTCTTGTCTCTAGCAGCAGTATTCCCCCCTCCCTACGCACATTCACTTGCAATTCAATACTTCTCTTAATGCAGTTCCTACTTTGGTGCTAATGGTCTGCATCAACATCACAGCAAGCACACACACATAGCTGTTACTGGAAACTGTCCTCATCACATCACAGTGAATTAGGGAGGTATTCTCCCCACTCTACAGATGAGGAACTGTGGGGAGATAAATTGTCTTGGCCACGATCTCACAGGAAGCCTGTGGCCAGCGATGCTAACCGCTTTGGCTGCTGCAACCAAATCTGACTGTAATCCTGAATCTCAGCCCTGAAAAAAGAGAAGCTGAAACACAAGCCTTAGAAATCTCGGCCCAGTGTCCCCTTCACATCCTCGCTAGAAAGCAGTCCCTGAGATTGCAAGAACTGCAGGAAAAGCAAAAGTCATTTCAGCTCCCTGTCTCTGGCTCTTTGGTCCTCAGCTCTTGGGTCTTAACATTTACCCTGACCAAGGATGGCTGTGTTCTTGATGTTTTTTAAATACAAAATTACATTATAAATTTTTACAGCTTTGTTACTCTTTCTCCACCAGCACAACAGATCTCTCTGTGAGGCATCAGTAACAGAGCTCAATAAACTTCCTTTCAAAAAACTTTAACACCCATATCATTAGACTTAATAAATATTGGAGAGGCACCTGTAGATCTTTCTTGTTTCCAAAACCAATTTCTCTGTATCATTATATAGAACATCTAGATCACTAAGACTGAAAGAGATTTTGAAAATACACTTCATTCTCTTTCCTAATTTGCAGCATTTCCATTTTGCTTCCTGATTTTTGTTTTTTGGGTTTTTTTTTTGGACAACTACTCATGGATTAGTTAAGGTACTCCCTTCTGTTCTGCCAGAATACGCAGTCAATTTATTTCTTTAGAAGGCTCTTGTGGATTTTCCAGACAGAAAAGTAATGCAGAAAAACACCCCAAACATATTAATAGTGAAATGTAGTTAAATACGGAAATATTAGCAGTCTACAAGACTAGGATAAAGAATAAGAGGGAGGTGAAGTTACTTTCATGATTTCCTGTAGAATAGACTACATCTCAGAGCCTGTATAAGGTTGTGACACAAGTTGGCAAAAGCAGGAAGATACTTAGCTTACTTCTTGATGACAGAACACTATCCTTTAACCACATACTGGTTAACCACAAGCCTATATAACCATAAACCTACATGTCACTCATTGCAGCTTACCAACGTGTTTCTTCTGTGATTATTCTTTCTTATTAACATTTAGCTTTATTAAGTGGTTTTATCACTTTTATTCGTAGCTTCTACATTATTGATCATTTATGTGACTGGTTCACAAAGGTGGATTTATATTGGAGGTATTGTTAGTGAAATATGTGTTTTATGGATATACCAGTTTTGGAATGACAGCAGGACTATAATCATCTCCTCCTTGCTTTTATGTATTATGGTACAGTCATGTTGCTGTGTTTCATTTTCAGCATGCACTTGCATAACACACTTACACACAAGAATGTGCACATGCACACACGCATACATATGAAGAAAGTAGCAGGCTGCATTCTTGGAAATAATAGCAGATGAATCAGTGGAGGTTGTACTCAGATTTGCTAGCACTGGAAACTGTATTAGATGCCATGATTTCTGATGCCTAAGTAAGTGGACCTCCTAAGCATCAGTAGAAGACCTACACTGAGCACTTAGTGTCTCTGCTCAAATCTGAAAGGGGTGGATGTCACCAAAACTGAGTCAGACAGCCTAACTGACGGACTGACCTCTCTAGCAAGTGTAAAATGTCACTAAACACACCAAGAACTGAAACACTGGTCTGGTTTGGATGCCTCCAATAGACATGAAGACAATTTCACAGTATCACAGTATCACAAGGTTGGAAAAGTCCTCTCAGATCATCTAGTCCAACCTATGACCCAACATAGCACTCACTCATCATTTAAACCATGGCACTAAGCGCCTCATCCAGTCTGGTTTTAAACACCTCCAGGGATGATGACTCCACCACCTCCCTGGGCAGCGCATTCCATTGGCCAATCACCCTTTCAGTGAAAAATTTTTTCCTAATATCAAGTCTAAACCTCCCCTGATGAAGCTTGAGACCATGTCCTCTTGTTCTGTCACTGATTTCCTGAGAGAAGAGACCAACCCCCTGCCTGCCTACAACCTCCTTTTAGGTAGTTACAGAGAGCAATAAGGTCTCCCCTGAGCCTCCTCTTCTCCAGGCTAAAGAACCCCAGCTCCCTCAGTCGCTCTTCACAGGGCTTGTGCTGCAGCCCCTTCACCATCTTCGTTGCTCTCCTGAAATTTGATGATGTCTTAGTCAGTACGTAGCCATCCATTAACTAACATCAAAATCTGGCGCTCTTTGGGTTAAACGGTCCCCTAAATCTACGAAAAGCCATACACAAATTAGCTCGGGTCTATGATGCATGCCTCAGTATACCGAAGGCTAGAGACTGTTACTTTCTCTGTAAGTATAGCTGGCAGTTCCTACTACTAGGCACATAGCACCTCATGAGCACAAGGAGTAAATTCTCCAAATGTAAGACAGGGTTCCGCCTTTGGAAACTCCTTCCACAAAGCTCACATCAAGCATACCCTCATATACGTAAGGGCAGAGCACAAGATTCACTGCTTCCATCGAGTCTTCCCTTTGAGCTAGGGTAGGAAAAATTGCTTGGTGATGTTTATTTTTGCAAGAGCATTAAGGTCAAACCCCTTCTATAAAAAATAATGGAAACAGTAGAATTTCTGGCCAAAATGCAATACTGACTTTTGCAATGATACCTAGAGATTCTATTGATGGGTTTGCTAGAGACTGTACTATTAAAAGTGCCCTCAAGAGTCACTGCCGTTTTGACAGCTGAAGTCTGATGGATTAAACCAGTTGTCCTCAGCTCATGACTTTACAGGATTGCTCGTGAGAACCCCTAATGCTGTGCAAAGCTGCAAAAACTTAAGAGGAAGCACAAAGCATAATATTATCCATCAGTCCCTGCTCAGCAACACTGTTCTTGGTCCAGCGAAAGGTGAAGATCAGCCTCCAAGACTCAAGCATCTGAAGTTGTTATGCCTGTGCTCCACACTGCAATACAGGAACTTGAAGTCTGCATCCCATCTGACAGCAGCTGGAAGCAAAACAATCAGTGAGATCACATCTAGCATGATGAGAGATTATTTAAGTGATCCCCCAGAACAGCACTGAAGGGGCTCTAGAGGGAGCAATAGGCTTGTAAGCTATGGCCCCTGGGAATGTTTGAGAGGAACCAAGTGGGAAAAAATGAATCCCAAGTGACAACGTGGTCACATGAAGCTCCCATGTGCTGCTTTAGTCATCCCTGAACAGTATCATGACCAGATGGGTCTGGGGGTGAGAAGGCACACTTAAGGTATTTTAAGTGGCTGCATGGGCAGATGCAAAGGGGAATGAGAACAGACACGCTTTAGGAAAGAAAGGCCACATCTTGAACGTATCAGTTCATATTAATCTAACTCTTTCTCAGGCAAAAAGAGCTGTTGATTCCATTGATGAAAGTTCATCCAAATGTGGACAGGAAAAATGAAGTTATAGCTTCAGAAGTTTGCCCAGGGGCAGATGCAAAGGAAAGGGAGGCCAACAGATGGTGTGATTACAAATACTACTTTTTGCTTTTGGGATTTATTCTGACATTCATAGATGTGTCATTAGAGGTTGGGGGATTTTGTGTTGTTGTTGGTTTGGGCTTTTTTTAAAATTGTTACAGTAAGTTATTAGATAAAAAGAAGAAGAAAAAAGGGAAAGGAGCCAAAAATGCTTGTGCTGACAAGGACAGAAAGTATAGATCGAAAAATATAAAATGTAATACACAAATGCAATATAAATTATATTACAGACATTCTATTATATTAGTGACAAGAATTCCAGGTTCTAGTAAGAAATATTACAATACATTTTTTTTATACAGCTTTTACTTTTTAGTGCTTATGTTCTTACTTTTATTAAATCATGCTAAATGACCAACTGTTTACAACTTTACAATTTCTCACAACACCTTCCTGGGTATCTGCCAAAATGAAGATGCCTACTACATTTTAATAACATATCTGACTATATCTCTGGGCAGGATGCTATACAAGCACACTCACATATTCATTCTCAAATGCTGGCTACTATACACTGGGGCCAAATTTTGCCATTCTTATCACTTAAGCTGCTGAGTACTCCAAATGTGATTAAAAGGACGAGAAGGGCAAACATAATTTGACCCATGTAAAATGCTGCTTATCATAGAAGTGAAATATTTTTGTAGGTGTTCAAGTTGCATGTAAAATTGCAAAAACCTGCACAAATCCAAATTCTGTGCTGGGATGGTGACTCCTGCTCCAAGTGACAAAATAACATTGTCAGAATATAACTTTGCTGGTTGTGTTTGGTCTTGTGCCTATCTCATCAGAATAAAAAGCTGCAGCTGAAGCAAGCAACATCAAAAATAACATAATTTGTTTACCATCAGTACCACAGATACCACTGCATTTAAATATGAGAAAAACCTGTTATTCTCCTCATCTGCTGCCGCACTGGAAATAGTTTACAAATTCTGACCGCCACAGAACAATGGTCCAAACAGATAAATGTGAACATGTGGACAAGTCAGGAAATTGGGATGATTGCCCAAAGAAATGCAAGAACTGCCCGTGCAAATCAGTTGCACAGGTAACCGTTCTGTTTGTGTATTTATATGGATGCTTTGTGGGTGTAAGCATGTGTCAAGTTGGAGATTTGGGAAATACACCCACTTGCCTCCTGCCAAACCAGCCTGGGTTCAGCACTAAGGTATACTTCTGAACATTTCTGTAGAGTGTCTCACTCCAGGAAGTTCTTATATCTGTGTTTACACAGCATCTACTTACCCAGAATGAAATCTCCATCACATTAAATCAATAGGTGTTTTGTTCTGGATTTATATGGGGCCAAGCTGTCCTGCAAATGGTCAAAAGTGCCCCACTGCAAACTTGGACCCTGCTATGAACTACTGAATTTGCTTTGTAATAAGTTGTGGAAAAGCAACTAGCTGCTGTGGGAGCATGGCTGGCACCAGCTTCTCCATTTCCCTTTCCTTCCCAGCTCTCTGCAGCACTACTCAGTGCTTAAACAAGCCGTGCACTTCACTTTCTTTTCCTCCCTGCCCATTCTCCAAGCTTTTTTTTCCAGCTAAGAAGTGAAATGCTGTAGTGGAGAGTAGAAGAGCTGCCTATCTCTCCTGCTGTGGCAGGGATTCCTGGAGTTAGAAGGCAGGAATAAAGTTGATTCAGGGTGGAATCATTTCAAGGCATTATTTTGGTGAAGTGTATGTACATTTAACCTAGGGCAACACAGGAACTATATTAAGCAACCAAAATTACATGATTGAAATCAAGTAACATTAATAGAGACACTGTCAACCTAAGCAGGCACTAAAACTGAATTTCACCTTAAGCCCATTATCTGGATGATAATGATAGTCCCTGGCACTCTTGTGGAAATTGTCCCTAACAATCTTCTTACTTCATAAGTAAAAAATGTAACCTTAAGTCTGCAAGCTGCAGATGTGAAATATTTAAGCAGACAGATGCAGAAGTTGGTTCTATACTTTCTGCAACTTACAACTGTTAAAATAAAGCCCACTTAGGCCCTCAGCAGCTATTCCAGCAGATTCACATGGGTGATGCACAATGTTTTGTGCATGCCTCTTGTCATCAGGTGCATCAGGCATGCTACAAGACCTGCCCCCTCCACTAGAATGCCCATACAGGTAGCAAGTCCTAAAGTCACTTTTCCCCCTCTTTGCTATGCTACAGCGGTACCAACATTCAAATCCCTTTCCTTAGAAAAAAAGAACATCTTGCTGGAATAAATAAAAAACGCCAGCACCCAACGTCTCAGAAATGCATCACTATCACATAATCACATATTTGCTTTTTAACCGCTACTGTAGCAACTAACACCTTTAGTATTTGATCTGAAACTCTCAGAAGACTGATTCTCCCTTTCACAAAGAGGGATCATTCACATTCTGAAGCATTGCAAGGGTGGGACTCAGTTCACCCATTTTTTCTGGGGTTTTTTTCAGCCACATTTTTTCTGTTTTTTTTTTTTTTAAGGTCAGATGTTTACAGTTGAATTTGACAAGAGCTTGTGTGCAGCCAATTTCACTTCTGCACTAATGAGCGGTTTCACTTCCCAGTCCCATGTGCTTTCATGATGATACTGTCCACCGCCTCCTCCAGCCCTGCAGGGGCCTCTGTGCTAATCCTTTCCCTGACAGCCTAACAATGTGTGTAAAAGTGCAGCCGCTGCTGCTGCTCCACTGTTTGCCTGTGAAGCACCTGATGGCCTTTCTCTGCTTAAGAAACTTTGATCTGGAATATATTTATGTTCAGAGAAAAACTGGCAGTTGAGCAGCAGGAGATACCAGATCTGGACAGAAAACAACCCTGGCCTTTTAGCGAGAAGGGAGCTGCACCAGAAGACAGGCAAGGGAGTAACTCAGTGTATGGAATTGACATAAAGGAACTAACTGGGGAGAAGAGGTACAGGATCAAAAGATTTGGGAATGGTGTGGCAAGAAGGAGGTCTCTGAAAACAGGGTGCCCTACAATAGCCGTCTTAGGCTGACACCCGGTAGTTAGTGTGGACATTAGTCACTTTTGTATGCCAACAACAACAATCCACAAACACACAAAACCACCGGGGATCTCCCTTTATTGTGATGTTGTCTAATTTCAGAAGAGAGACTATTTCAAGCTGTGGTAGGAATTTGGCTGGTAGGAATATTATTTGTACTTTAGCACCCTTAGGTTTAAGTCCTACATAACTACCAGCTTTCAGGCTTTGTGATGGACGTGATATGTGCATGCGTGTATCTGAGTGTGCACCAGAGTAAAAGAGTGTTTGACAATATTAAAAAAAATGTGGCTTTCCATCTTGTTCTGAAAGACAACCCCAGTGACCTGTTTTAACTGAATTTTTGGGGTGCCATGCCTTCTTAGACAGAAACCTCACAGATCCAGTTTGCAAAATAGATTAAAACATTAAAAGACTGGGATGGAGGGGAAGACCTTCTAATGGAAAAGCCAAGCAGCCTCTAACTATAAGTGGGGCCACTGCAGTAACTACTATAAAACTTGGGTGGAGGCAACAATTACAGCACAGGAGAAATGAGATGCTATGAGGTGCTCAGCCTCTGCAGCAGAGTGGCAGCACAAGGAGATTACAGTTTGAGTCTTAAAATGCAACACTTATTGTTACAATATTTTTAAGACTTGTATTGTATATATGCAATATATATAAATGTACATGTCACTAATGTTTGAACACAGATTTTTGAGAGGGTAGAATTATTTTTCCCCTGAAGATGACTCTAATGGAAATCTCTGATGCTCCTATGAGCAGCCTAGCCCAAAACCTGAACCTCTGCTTTCAGGCTGTGACCTACTACACGTCAGGGAATTTTGATTTTCTTTTGTTTTCAGTACAATATAATTTTAGCTTTAAATGAAGTACTTCTATATGCCAGAGCTTGGGCTGTTTCTGAATATGTGTTCAGAAATGGCTTAGCCTCCACGAAGTGCATCCGGCTCTAGGGTGGAACAAAGAAATGATCCTTCAGCAGACTGCTGTGTCACTGCTGAATGGTTCAAGGAAAGGGAAAAACAGCAACAGGAACACCAAATGGAGAGGACAGTTCAAAACAAAATTACTTAAATGCAAAGCTACCACTTTCTCACAGAAAATCCCTTGTGATCCTTAAGTCTAATAATAGTCCTCAACCCAGCTATAATTTCAGGCCATTATTAAGCTTTTTGAGGCAGAAATTATCACCCACACTTTATAGGCAATGAGAGACACATAAGAAGGTTAAAGCCCACATTCACAAGAGGATGTGGCTGCCTGAAATGGGATTTGGGTTTGATGTAAATGCTTAAGTCCAAAATTACACCTCTCACCTCTCCCAGCGCCCCCATCCAGGTGATGCCTACCAGCAGATGCAGTGGATATCTGAGGGGGCTTCACCTGATGAACATCCCTGTGCCATTAAGGCCACAAGCTCAACCTCCGGGAAGAAATATCTCACTGTGGTCAGTCTGACCTTGAAGTACAGCCTGAGCCCTCCTCCGCCCCTGTGCTGAGGCAGTTTGGTACAAGAGCTGCTGCTTGGTGCTCACTGACTGACACAGCCTCTCATGGTGGACCCTTCTCCTATTATAAGAGTTAGACTGTTTCTCCAGGGAAGTTCTCTGCTCTGTAGGATGTGCCTCAGATGTACACTTAGCACCTCCCTGAAGTGCAGCCTGGCTAAATGGCTGCAGTGAGGTGGCATAGTCATCCACTCTGGCAGTTTTCTGGCAGGATGTCCTTCTGGTGTAGAGGCCCTTTGGGCAGAATGGTGGTATATGCCTAGGTCTCAGGGCTGGTGGCTGCAGTATTTGGGCCACTGGGAGTACCTCATTTCAGTCTCTTCACCAATGACTGCTTTTGTGTTTGAACCCATGGTTTCTTCACCTCTCAAAGCCCTGTTCTCATCCTTTGCCTAATCCTGAGACCGGAAAAACCTCCATGTAATGGGTGTTGTGGTTTTTGGCAGATCCATTTCTGAGGCATCTTCATTTCATGGTGCATTGTCCTGTGAACCTAGACTAAGTCCTGTGAGACCTGGATTTTGTCTGACTCCCTCTCCCTTTTTCCAGCACTGGCTTTCATTTGGGACTGGCTACCAGTTCAGAGAGATGCTGGCATACCTTAGTGCTGTGGTACGGAGCTGAAGCTGGGAACAAGTGTGTTCCTTGCACTATGGGGCAATGAAAAAGATAACCTCTTGGCATGGCTGTAGGGAGAAGTACTAGGTATGAGGAACAAGGAAGGCGTAGGTTCACTGGAAGAGCAACACATTGCTCTGAATATGAAAGGCAAGGAGCACGTTTGTGATCATCAGGGCCATTTCAGCAAGCGAGGGACTTCTGCTTGCAGTGGCCTGAAGCAGGTGAATACCAGAAGACAATCTGACAAGTCACTTCTTCAGTAGCTAGCTGAGCGTGGGAGTGTGCACTGGGACTGTTTACTCTGAATTTATTTTCTTAGAGGAAGGACTCCTCCATGCTGTCATTACACTAATGCACATTGATTTCAGAGCTCAGAAGCAGTCTGGGTCACTCAATGGATATCCATGCAGTCAGTGATGGGGGAGATAACACTGTCATCACAAACTTCGAATCTGCCAAGTTCCACTAGAGAAAACTTTCAAACAGAGCAAGCTCTGAGGCCTCAGATTTGGATGCAGCTTTGTTAAGAGTTGCTGTGCTTGAAGTCTAGCCTGTGGAAACTTTGTGGCCTTGCCAAAGCCTTTCCTTCAGTTCCTCCCTAAACTTCAGGGAACTGATGTGCATACACACTGCTCCAAGCACCACCCTTCTGAAGAGCTCTTATGGTATCAAGTCTTCAAAGTAGCTGCTTCCCTCCTCCTTGCCTCTTGGCTTGGCCTCCAGAATCTCCTGTCTCCCTAATGCGCTGCCTGCTTCCTCCCCACAGTAGCATGGCAGGTAGTTCCCTGTCCTTGGACTTAAAGGTAGGGAAGAGTGGAAGGAATTAAGAATAGTTCCTAGTATCACATTTTGAGGCCAAAAACCTGCTCCTGTGATAAAGGCTCATGCAGGAATACCAATCTGTGCTGAGAGACAGCAGCTTTGAAGGGAGACAGGCAGCAAGAGCATCAATAGAGGAAGGAGAGCAAGAGATGGGGATTGATGTAGGAGAGCAATGAAGGGAGTAAAGTCAATTTGGAGAGGCTGAGAAAATGCCATTGAAATAATATCATGAGGAAAACAAGGGAGAAATAGAGTGGGAACAAAAGAGGTGGAGAGTCACATAGCATTAAGGTAACAGAAAAAAAGGTCTATTTCTTTACTGCCCCAAACAGGTTTTTAGAAGGCAACAGAGACTGATTCAGCCTGATGAGGTTTTACGCACATGACTATGCTGGAAAAGATTCTCCTGACAGCAATTGTAAGCCACTGATTTGCAGTATCCTCACTTCCGATAATCTTGAGTGAGCTGACAAGAACTGCATGCCATAGAATTTGAAGTTTGCTAGCCAGCCCTGAAGCCAGGGTCCTAATTCATCTCTCAGAATGTTCTTATTTTGCTTAGAAAATACCAGCTGTTATTTGAGTTGCAACACAGGTACGTACGTGTATACGTACACACAAAAATAAATATTTCTTTACCAGACCTCAAACAGCTTCTGAAGGAGGGCACACTAAAATAAAAAGCAAAATAAAAATGAGGTTAAAAAAAAAGAAGGTGAAGGGCAAACAGATCTCTTGAAACTGTGTGACCTCTTCATCTAGATAGGTACTTTATTTTCCCTGAGCAGTATCCTTTTACCATGGCAGAAAAAAAAAATAAAGGAGGTTAGCGTCTGCCTCATCCTCATCGTTAGCCCGAGTTTCAAATATGTACAAGCAGAGCTCTGCAAAACCAAAAAATAGATTTATTGTTATTGGACTGAGGGCAGTGGTTCAGCACTTGGCATGGTCACTGTTTACAGCAGTAATGCTCCCGGAGACAGGAAGTTCTCCAAATCGCTCTCCCATTATTTTGCTCCTGTTGACGCTTTCTGATCGAGAGGTTTTTTGCCCAGATGAAATTTTAAGCAACCCAGCAGAGAGTGTTTGGGAGCTGGCAAAGCCAGCTGCAGTCATGCTCAGCCTCACGGACCACATGATGTTTTTCGAGTCAAACCCCCGTGCAGAGCTGCATCATACGTATTACTTTCTTACACAATCAGCGATTCATGCAAACCTGGCTGCACGTAGCAAATGTGTGCCGAAGATGACTCGGGCAGCACTGGCATAATGAGAAAGTCTTCCTTCTCCCCTCCTCCTGGCACTATGCCTCTGCCAAAGAGCAGCACCAAGGTAGTCATCATCTTGAAAGGGCTGGGTTTGCTGATCAATCTAATGCTGACCCAGGCTTGCAATAAGCATCAGCTCCTCTGTACCAGTGTGCGGAATCTGAATGCTGAGATCTTCTTCCACTACTCAGCTTGCACATAAATCTTGATTAAAATTAATGACACAGCTAAGTAACCCTAAGTCACTTAACAATAAAATTACTGCTTCTGGCCCCTGTCTTTTAGAGAAAAATTCACCATTCAGGCCAGACTGGAGGTAGAAGAACTCTGTGTTAAACATCAACCCTATAACACACACGCAGGGCAAGGACTAGTAGCTGGGCCCATTCCTTTGGCCACTGCCCGTGGGTGACAGGACCGGCAGCAGCAGCAGCCCTGGGTGAGCAGTGTTGCAGACACCCAGCTTTCCTACCCCAATGGCCATGGCAGCCTTGACCACCCTAGTGCAACAGCAGGGCTGCAGCATGGCTTAAAGGAGCCCGTTGCCCATAGCATCCTGCTAGTCGCATACTTCTCCATCAGAAGTATAAATAAGCAGTTGTTTTTAAACTCCATCAATTGACTCTTTTTTCAGTTTTGATTGCTGTTGGATATTTTTCTATTTTTGTCCCATCTGGCAAGCACAGTTCATTGTTACTCCAGTATCTGACACTGTGTCTCCTGAAGCATTCCAATGGCTTGGAAAAGGACCCAGCCGGCTGCCTAACACTGATTTTACAATCCTGTTGAATAGTATCTTCCTCTGTTTTGCACATATTTTTATAATTTTGTGTTTAAGTAAAAAATAAAACAAAATTTAACAAAGTGCTCGAATAATGCAACCACAAGCTGAAGCTACACAGAAGGAGCAAAACTCTGACTTTGGAAGATGAATAAAAATAATTGGACACAGAATCCGGATCAGTACTTTCTGGGGTTTAAGTATTTTTGAGATTTCAGCTTAAACTGATTATTCTTCCCCAAAATTATATCCAGAAGGAAGAGTCCTAATGGCAGAAACTTCTGTTTATGCCTGGTAATATCTCTCTCTCATGTTCTCCCACCAGCTACACCTATGAAAAAGGAGTACTTTTGTGTCTTTGTGTAAATTGAAAACTAAAACTATTCCAAAACTTATTCATTCCTGATAGCTAGTAGAAAATATATACACAGGCTTAATTTTCAGTTCTGTCCAAGATGCAGTTTTTAAAAAGGCCTTGCTGGAAAGCTGTCGTGAAGCTCCAGCTCTCAGCTTTAGATTGAGAACTTCTGCAGAAAGCCAAGGCTCTTCCCCATTAGCTACTATTATGATAACCTATTAACAATTATTTTCATCTGGAAAACATGTTTATTTGTTTTGTTTTGTTTTTTTTTTAATGTTACATTCTACAAAGAAGATAGTTACTGGTACTAATGATTCCATGAGGAAAATATGTAATGCTTACTGAGCCATGAAGTTTTCCCTCTCCAAAATAACTATTTATTTTTAATTTTATCCAATGAACTTCTGTGGCGTCAGGATTTTTGCATCAGATGTATTTCATCACAGTAACCTAAACCAGTTCATTATACATTAAGAAAACAGGCTACTTTGCAGCAGTAGCATTAACGGAGGGAGAAAAATAAAGATTAATTTTTTTTTAACCAGGTAATCAGGCAAGGGGGGCTGACATTGTTTGAAGTTTTAAACTACATTTTTCTTTCAGAAATTACTTACTCGGGCTTACAAGCCAGATGGGCAGGTTTTCCCAGTAGCATTCTCAAACTAGGGTGAGGAATAGTAACTCTGGAGCCCAGCCAGTTCCAATGTAAATCTGTTTTATTCAGGTAAGCGAGCCAAATTGCTTTAATACAATGTCTCGATGTTTCAGGCAACCTGTGATATTCTCCGTTCCTATTCTGGGTGTCAAGAAAATAAAGTGCTTATTTTTTGGTAATCCTGAGTAACTGGCACTGGTAGAGCAACATGGGGCAACTGTTTGCTGTTAGCTTTGTAACAAACGGTGAAACGCAGTTTGTTTTTTTAAGCTTTGGCCAATATTTTGTTGGTGCATCTGCTCTGACCAACAGGCAGGACCAGACCCCCAAAACGGGGGGAATCACTGTAACGCTCTCCCAGTCAGCGCAGAGCTGCTTATTTATTGAGATGAAAACGTGGACAACAGTCATGTTTGAAACAGCCACCAGATGGTCTTTCTAGATTTTATTTAAAATCCACAGAAGAAAATTTTACCTGTTTATTAAAAATGTCAAGAATGACAATTCCTTGCTCTCTTAAAAGGGAGAGAGTGGTGCTTTGCCATCGGTTTGGCAAGGTTTTTAATGGGGATAGTTACACCTGAGCAACAGCTGATGCACAAGGAACTGTCATCAGTCAAAGCTGCTCCTTCTACTCTGGTGGGGATTTTAAATCACCCGAGGTACACAAAGAGCATCCACTCTGACCATAACCAACGTGAACTTTCAATCACTGTTCACATAATACTCCTGGTATCACATTATCAGTGGTGGCAACTGAACTTATTCAAACTCAAATATTACACAGCAAACAAAGTTTCGGTTAATTTTCCTCCAGCGAAGTATCAAAGGAAGTAATACCCTTTGAAGCAGCTACCTTATGCTTTAAGCTTTATACAAATTCAACAGAACAGCACCTTAGAAATCCCGTGCCAAATGCAAACAATCCCCACCTTTGGAAAACAATCCCCTGTTCGAGGAGTAAACAAAAGCACACATTAGTCACTCACTCCAAAGATGGGCAGCCAGAGGAGGTGATGGGATTTAACCTCAAAGACTGACTAATAGCATGCAGCATTCCCAAATTACTCCATTGCTTAAAGGATCCCAAGCACCTGAATGTCATACAACGTACAAGGTGTATGTCTGTACAAAAGTGATTGGCTACTAGCAACCGCTTACGGTAAGGAGCTCAGTGATGCCAAGATTTTCTGTATGAATAGAGACTGTTCTCTCTCAGCTGCTGGATTTTGACCTTGAAACTCATACAGTTCACTGTTATGATTTCTAGCTTTGCTACCATGGCCAGGAACAGAACTACAGGTTTGTTTTTATTAGCTTCTCCACCACTTTGCCAACTATTCATTTGAATCGTCTAAACAGTCATCTCTGAATCATAATGCAAATTCCATTTACTGAAAAGGTGGAACCTTTAATATAACAAATGAACATGTTTAATGACTGATACTTTTAGACATTACAGCATCTCTCATGTTTTCAGTAAATGGATATAATTTTCTCTGCATTACCCTATTATTATTCTTTGCTAGCATTATGAAGCTACGTTCTCAGCTACGGGTGTTTTCCACCAAGTGCATTTTTAAGACAGTCCAAACAACACGATTTAAAAGACATTTCCCTCTGTATTCTCAGCTAAAAATGCTGCAGGATACAGAGGGTTCAGATTGGCATTTTATTCTTAAAATGTATTTACTGCTTGCACTTGTTTTTCAACAGGGCCATGCTCTTCCAAAAATGCTGACTGTATTTATACTGGAAGAATATCTACAGATGCATTTCACTTCAAAGGCAAATAAAGGCTTTTGTGTATAATCAGGATAACTTCCTCTGTCTGAAGTCTGATCCATCTCCCATTTGGAATAAAACATTTTGAGAGCAAGAGAGCAGAAGTGGGAGAAGTGGGTCACCTTTGTAACTCTCCTGAAGCACGCTCATAACTCTGTTCATGCTCATAAGAGCCATACATGCAACCACACAGCAGGAGATGGCTCGGATGCTCACGTGAGGAGAGAGGGAAGGGGAAATAGCAAGAAGGTGTCAACGAGCCCTGAGTACTCAGTGTGGTTCAGAGAGGGACCATTACACAATCTGCACAAAAAGGTGGCATACAGAAATGTACTTCAGTGCAACAGACACTATAATTTGATTTGTGAGTGTTATAGTACTGAATTGTCCCTAAAAAAACCCAGTTCGTTTAGAACTAGGAATGAAATGGAAGAAAAATACATAAGTAAATATCATGTGAAGTCACAGGGAAGATGCAATGGTTTTTCATTCTTGACCTAAAACCAGAGAGGCTGATCTTTTCTCAAGAGCTTTTTCTGAGCAACAGTTCACCAGTTTCTCTTCTATGGGTTTGGCTGAACCCCCCTAACCCATGCAACAGGATTCCACTCACAGGAACAAGGGCAGTAATGCGAGAGGAGTGCTTAAAATAATCTTGTAATAGAAAGGTAAACATGATTGCTTAGAATTTATGGGGTTTAAGACTATGGACTGGAGCCAATGAGTGAAGTTGTGAAGGGTCCTTCTGTGATTTTACGGGCTTTTGGATCAAGCTTTGTACACCTGCCCACTCACATGCGATGTGGGCTGCATGTGTCAGATACCATTTGTAGCTTCCTAACGACATTTTTATATGGTTCTAGTCTAAGTTAGCTTTGATTCATATTTGTTATTTATGCTCATTATTTACATACTAGTAATTACTGGTTATCAAAGAGATACAGCAAGTCAGATATTAAGCTCATCTGTTTTACAGTCTATCCTATCCACTTTGCAGGATCACATTAAATAACAGGACTGCTGCATATTGTACTAAAGTTATTTCAGTGAAAGAAAGGTCAGAAAAAATACCTTGTGCCTTCATAAGGTTGTGAAGAACACAAAAAATGTTTAGATCTGTGCAGGAATTACTTGTAATTTTAGGTTGACTCACTCTATTACAGATATCAGCTTTTGCAGAGAGTGTCTGGGAGCCCCGAGATGGTCATCAGTCTTTATACAAGCTGAAAATTCTCATTTTAAATTGAAAATATGCTATTTAAACATAAACATGGGTAATATTGTGTTGTTCTAAATTTGATGAGGTGGCTTCCAGAAATGTGACTTGCTGTATATATATTTTTTTTAAATGAGATTTTACTGCTTATATTAAGGTAACACAGAGGACAGGCTAGGATAAACAGGGAAAAACACATAGCTATTTCTGTGTTAATTAGAATTGCAAATTTGGAATCTACCTACTCCAGATCTTGCAGCATTCCCTGCTGCAGAAAACTGAATAAATGCCACCCTCAAATTACCTCATGGTGAACATGACCAAAGTGTAGTTGAGAAAAAACACATACCTCTTCCACTTCTACCCACAAATCGGAGGTCGTTGAACCTTGCTACCTGGTTTTTCATAGCAGCTGTGGCGTTTCGGAGTTCTGCAGAGTAGTTTTCATCATTTCCAGCCATCACCGTTACCAACGTCCCATCGGGGACGTCTCCCAAAGCTACCACCTATGAAATCAAGGAGCAGAAGTCTCAGTTTCCTTATAGAACATTCAATTTGAGGCACAGAAGATCAATAATAACATGATACGATAGGAAAAACAGCAACAGCAAAAATCTTTATAGACTTTGAAGTTGTTTGGGGAAAATACGAATCACTTCCATTCCTAGTTTGCAGAGCTACATAAAAGTTTTTACATTGGTGCATCTCTGAAATACACAGCAT
The DNA here is from genome assembly GCA_033558185.1 of Dromococcyx pavoninus. NCBI lineage: Eukaryota > Metazoa > Chordata > Aves > Cuculiformes > Neomorphidae > Dromococcyx > Dromococcyx pavoninus. The sequence goes on from JAUMJL010000595.1 coordinate 535,199, forward strand.
AATGTGTACGGCAACGTGAAGAATGCATGGAATAAGCATCCAAAAATATACTCCTGTAATTATAAATAAATAAATTCAAGTAGCAGGAACCAATTCTGTTACTACTAGTAGCATTACTTTTAAGCTACAGCAGAGTCAGCACAATGATGGAAACGTAAATTCAAGAGAAAACAAAACTGAGTCAATCATCTCATGGACACAGAGCATCAGATTCCACAAAACTGTTCCTGTTCCCTATCTTTTCCTCTCACCGCTCTGTTTAGTAAGTCTGCGGAAAAGCAGGCCTCAATCAAATGTTTAATTATAAATTACTTAACAATTTATTTTTTCCCTTAGATGCATGAAAGAAATGATTGCCTTAAGACCTCACCTGTAACCTGATGGATGGAAAGCATTATCTGAACTAATGAAACCAGCTGTTGGTCAGACAAAGACTTTCACCTTGTCCAAAATGATAGTGCTGTAGCTCCTTGATCTAGCAGACAAATACTTAAGAACACGGGATTTGCTGCATTTTTGATGCATTGTACTGAGAGATATATAGATTTCCAACCTTAAATTTTCTGACTTGTATCTACAATGTTCACACTTGCTAAATGATGAAAAATTTAATTTTATCTTATATTCTTGAGTGAATTCTCAAAACAATCCAATGGATGTTTGATGTGTCTCTTTATTTAGTTTGGCAAAACTAAGACCTTGAATTAGGTCCCGTATCATATTTTTTTTAGATCCTGTTACTGTTGCCCCAATTCAGTCTACAGTAGTGATCTCAGGACTACTACCCCCCAAAAAAAGAAAAAAAAATCTAGCTAGTTTTTATTTCCTCTTTTATACATTCTAAGAGGAAGTAGTCCTGCATCATGGCCTCTGAGTTGCAGCTCTATATTTTTCCTTCCTCTTAGTGTTTTCTAGCTTATGTCCATGCAGTTATAATTGACTGAAACTTGTGACAGCCCATCCTTATTTCTTTTAGTTTCTAGTTATACTTTTGCTTTCCAAATATCTTCAGTTGCTCTTTTATTTGGTCTGTCTCTGATGCCTATTCCCCAGACATAGCTACCTGTGATAATAGAGGAGACGTCTTCAGTCTCAGGTATTACATAGCCTTTCCGTCTATAGGAGGCTGTGTTTCTCACTTCAGTGCTCTTCCACTTGTAACCGGTAACCCTTATTTTCACTTCCACATGCAAAGTTAAAATCACTGTGTCAAAAATCCATCTTTACGTATCTACTTCAGCTTCCTCTTTCCCATTCCTCTGCAGCCCAGGCTTTTGGTTTTCTGTTCTCCTCTGTGTGCTGTAATGCGTTTTTGTGGCCTGTGCTATGCTCAGCGTTGCGCTTTTCAAATTTCCCTGATCTTGGCATAAATAAGTCCCTGCTTGAAATGTTGAAGCTAGTGTTTTCTCCTTGCACAGCATTGTGTCATGAGGTATGTTGGCTCAGAAGACCAAAAACTGTGAACCCAGTGGGTTCACCCAATTCTTAAAAAGTTACTGTAAAACCTTAATGCATGCACATATATTAATGACATAAGAAAGGGAAAGAGAAAAATTGTGGCATTACCCTCAGCTCTCTGTGATGGAGATGGTTTGCATTTTTGTTTAAGGAAATACATGCTAGCATTTTAAGAGATGAAAAACCTTTTTGAATCCAGGGTTAGTTGTCTCTTACAGGACAAGTATTTTAAATGACTGTTTTCAAACTACACTGAAGGCAACCTCAGCAATAAGACACATGAAGAAAATATCAGAAACAAGTATAAAAAATACACAGCCCAGAAAATAAACTAGAGTTAAAAGTCAGAGAAAATAGAAACAGAAAAACAAACATTTACATCAGAAAAAAGGCTAAACAGATAAGTTGGGATATTCTGACTGGAGTTATTTAGTACTTTGCTGTACTCTTTAGCTCTTAAAAATACGTATTTCCAGAGAAGCAAAAAGAGTATCAGAACTGCAGCACTGCTGGGTATCTAAATTACCTACTTCCGCCGCATAAATCAAACAAAATTAGCCTTTAAAATTAAGATTCAGATTATTTCTTAACAGTATTTGGACAATGAGTCTGTATGGCACCTTACAAGAGATATTATACATTATTTTCTCGGAATCATTCTTTATTGTAGAAAAAATGATACGTGGAAAATAGCATTTTGGTTTGAAATAATATCCTGAATCTAAACTCCAAACATCAAGAATGATTTTTTATAAGGAAACGTGAAAAAAAACCTCTCCATCTCTTTCTTTTTATTGATGCAGTTGTCATTAGCAAATACTTGATAAAACTCAGGGCTTTTTTGTCAGATGCAAATAAGATATTGGCAACACAGGAATGATCCGAACTGAATTTTCTAGTTCCCGTAATCTTAAAAATTACGACTTTTATAAACGTCTTTTCAAGAGTTCAATATTTAGTATAAAACCAATGAGATTGTATGTGGTACATTATTTCAGGACTCATTTCTCAGCGGTTCACGGCGGGAGCCTTTTTGGGGGGACAAGGAGCAGTCTGACTCTCCGGCAAGCAGGTGCCTCCCAGAACAAGATTTCTGGAGCTCATAAAGGAAATCCTCTCTTGGTTGACTTTTCTCTTTTTTTTCTTTTTTTTTTCTTGCGTATTTCTAGGTTGAACTACCTCAGTGTTACATACAAACGCTTGCTTTCCTCTGTTTGAAGAACCTGACCCTTTACTCTGTTTGCCCAAGTTGGGAGCGGGCTTGCTAGTTAAAACGGAGCTGCAGGGAGGGGCGGAGGGGGACACACGGCGAGGAATGAGAGCGGTGTTGGATATCTCTTGAAACCAGCCCCCGGGGTTTATTTTCACATAGGCAGAACCGACCACCTCGCCTGCCCAGGAAGATGATGGGGAGCGGGGTCCCCGCCGCTGTCGGACCGCGCGGCTCCCGGTCGCAGGGGACCTCCAGGAGAAACACCGGCCACGTCTGGGGAATTCGGTTTTACACGCCTATCCCACACTCTAACTCTGCCTTCCAGGACGGGTGCTTCCCGAAGTAATTAGCAGCAGCTGCCTAGTGCGTGGGTGACAGTATAATAATTAATCTAAATGTGTGAATTTAAGAAGTGACCCTGCTGATCAGTTCCTCCCTTTCCCCGGACTCATATGTGCGCAAAACAAGAACGTTCTCAGACTTAATAAAAGTTTTCCCTAAAGCCTCCTCCTCGGCAGGATTTCCCAAAGATCTGGGAGCTGAACTGATTCCCTTCTCCCCCATTTCTCCTCCCTCAAAAAGCCATCGTAAGGACTCAGGGCTGGTCGTCTGCAAAAAAAGGTTCTACCGAGGCAGTCGGAGTGACCGCAAAAAAAAAAACAAGAAAAAAGCGTGAACTTCACAAATCCCGATCCTAAATCCAACCCCGCGGGCTCCCAGGGAGCTGCATGTCTCTGCGGCTCCCGTCTCTGAGAAAAGGATAACGAGAATAATTACCTTTACCTTTCCCTGCTCGGAAGCGTGTCTACATCAGGAGCAAGAAAACCAGCGCAGTCAAGAAGTTAGCGATAGACCCAAGTCAAAAAAGAGGGTGACCAAGGAGGTGATGATTTTTACTTAGACCCGGAGGAAAGCAGACTGGGTAAGGGAGGAAAACTCAGCTTTCTGCAGTGCTCTGGAAACAGAAGTCCAAGCGGCCGAAGCGGCTGCCCAGGGTAGGCCCTAACATTTACTATTATAAAAAACAGCCCACAAAAAAAGGAAAGATGCGGGTTTTTTTCCGAAGAGTGCCTGGTAGGGTAAGCCCAGCACCTCCGGAGCCCAGGACACCTGTATCCATCTGCCAAGGGCTGTGCCGGCATCTGGTCCCCAGGGCAGACAAACTCCTCGGTTATGGCTTCTTTCTTTACCCTTTTCTTTCTTTTTTTTTTTAATTTTTTTCCTTTATTCACACCTCCTTCTCTCTCGCTCCCCCCCCCCTCCCCCCCCCCCCCCTCCAAGTTTAGCAGAGCAGCCCCTCGCTGCCAGAGTTATGAATAGGCCGAAAAGGGAGGCAGCAGCTTCCGAAGAGGGAACCTGGCCAGTCAACTCATCGCCAGCCACAGCCTACTCAGAGCCCGGGCGCAAGCCCCGCCGCACCCGCTCGCCCCACGCCTTCCCACACTGTCGCGAGTGGCAGCGACCGCAGAGGGTATGACGGAAAGGAGAAGGAGGGATGGAAGGATGTAGGGAAGGAGAGATGGAAGAATGAAGGAGGCGAGAGATGGAAGGATGGAGGGGAGGAGGGGTGGAAGGATGGAAGGGAGGAGGGATGGAAGGACAGAGGGGAGGAGAGATGGAAGGACAGAGGGGAGGAGGGATGGAAGGATGGAGGGAAGGAAGGATGGAAGGATGGAGGGAAGGAAGGATGGAAGGATGGAGGGAAGGAAGGATGGATGGAGGGAAAGAAGGATGAAGGGAAAGAAGGATGGAAGGATGGAGGGAGGCACAGTGTCGGCTGCGCCCCACCGCCGGCCCCAACGTGGCCTCCCCGTCGGGGCGAGCCGTCACTCCAGGCCGTCCAGGCGCGGACCCGTGCCCGAGGGTCCCAGCCTGTCCTACCCTTCCTTCCCTCCGACTCACTCCGCCGCCCCTGCGCCACCCCTATCCCCCCCAGAAACGTGACTTCGAGTCCCCGCCAGCCGTACCTTGAAAGCGATGGGCAGCGTCTTGTTGCAGCGCCAGTGGGTGGGCAGCACAGAGCAGAGGAAGTTGGGGCTGTCGGTGCGCACTAGCTCTCCGGGGTGATCGGCCAGGACCTCCACCATGCTGCGGTCGGCGCTACGCAGCTTCCCCGGCAGCGCGCCGCTGTGCTCGGCGCCCGGCAGCGGCAGCGGCTCGCTCATCTTCCCCGGGCTCAGCGTGGTGGAGGGCGGCGTGAAGCGGCGGCTGGTGCTGGTATCTACGGGGATACGCATCACAACAAGCCTTTTGAGTGAGAGACCTCCACAGAGTTTTTACAAAACAGCGAAACGAGCCTAACTCTTCGGTGATCTGCTCCCTGGGTACCCGCATAAACGGATACAGGCTGGGGACCCGCGGGAAACTCGTTTCTACGCCAGTCCCCAAAGTTAATTTTTTGCTGGAGGCGGCTGAGATAGAGAGCACGCCGAGACTTAACTCTTGGCTTTCCGGCGCTGCGGAACAGGTCACGTTAATCCGATAAGCGAAAGGGTCGTCCGTGAGGGGCTTTACTGCGACGCCTGTGCATCTAGTTTGCCGCCGTGACCCAAAAAGTTATCTGGGGGTGTCGGAAGGGAAGCTCCTTCCAAACTCTCGAGCACCGTGGAAAAAAAATTAGGCAAGTCAAATACAAGACGAGGTCAGAAACACATGCAAAGCCTGGGACTTCCCAGAGAGTCAGTTGTCTATCGGTTTCTTCCAGGTGATTTCTCTACAGTCCCAAGAGAAAGCAAAATACATCAGCGTCTTCCGTAGGCAAAAGTCGCTCTTTAAGAGAGGGAAATTCGAGGACAGTCTTCAGAGAACGCGAGCTAGGCTTTCTGATCAAAGGTCAGCTGGCTACAACTCTCTCTATATATTCACGTACACACATGCACGCACACACACTTATACTGTACTTCATAAAATATTTACAATATAATCTGTAGAGAATTTAAACACAACAGGAATCCATTAATGTTGTCGGCAAGATTTTTTTTAAGCAGCCTTGAAAATCACCTTCAGTAGTTTGGTTCGCGTTGCTCTAAGACTACTCACGCCATGACCTTTCAATCTTCCGAAAAAAACCCCAAAACAAAACAAAAAAGGAAAAGAAGCGCAGTGCATGGCATTCAGGTTTTAAATCTCTATCTCTGTACTTGTCTTTCGTATATCGTCTTCCATCAGCTTAAAGAAAGGTCGCAGCCGATAGCAAGCTCTCAGCCTAAAAGGTCCACAGCTGAAAAGTTGGTTTTGGGGATGTTGGTTAAATTGTGGGTTCTCTCTGTGGTTTTGTGTGTGCAACAGCGCTCTCTCTCTCTCACTCACGTCCTCCTCAGCAGTCAAACCAACTCTGCAACAACTTCGGCAGTCATTGCCAATTCTCTCTTTTTTTTTTTTTTTCGGTATCTGAAGCAGTCTTTCTCTAATTCGGCCACAGGAACCGGCTGCTTAACAATATTTTAACCGCAGCAGGTGGAAGCCTACTTTCGGAAACATGGCTTTTCCCTCACCCGCCTCGAGCCCAGCGGGATGGATGCTGCCAACTTGCACGGAGAGCCCCCACGCACACACACACACTGAAAACCAAAAGCAACCAACAAGCAACAGTTGAAAAAAAAAAAAGCCACTATGTTTTTGAACGAGTGAAAGCTTTCCTTCCGCAAAAAGAGGAGTTGGCGGCGTTCGGGCAGGGGGTGGAGAAGCCCCACGGAGAGAGACGGGAAAAGCGGGGAAGATAAAATCCCCCCTAAAATGTTGCCAGAAGTGACAATGTCCAGCTCAAACAAAGCGCATTTCCACAGCGGAGAACTCTCTGGTCTTCACGTGAACCGCGGGGAACACGAGCTTCCTGCCTGCAGGCTTGGCTGTCTGGGATACCGGGACACCAGGACCGGGACACCGCTCCGCCGCTCCGGGCTGGGGTCCGTGCCGCCCGCCCGGCGCCCGCCGCCGCCGCCGGCGGGATGAATGGAGGTGGCCGGGAGCGAGTCGGCTGCGGCGGGCGGAGTGCGGAGGAATGTCATTCCCCCGGCTGCTTTGCATACGGGGAGGGCGCCGGCCAATCACAGCCCTTTCCGGGAGCAGCCGGGGCGCGGCCGCGAGCCAAAGGGGCTCCTGGAATTGGCGCGCCCGCCGCCGCTACTGTGGGGAGCGGGAGGTGAGCGCTCGGTCGGTGGGGACACCGCAACCCGCGGGAGGGCCGCCAGCTGCTGCTCCCCGAGCCCACCGCAAAGCGGTGGCGGGCCCCGAGCCTGCGGTTTGCTGAGGTGGGGATGCTACGGCAGCCAGAGCGGCGCGAACCTCCGGCTCTGCTCGGCACCTCTACGGCTCCCGGTTGCCCTTCCCTTACGAAGCCCTTGCAAGGTTCCCGCAGCTCCGCGGATGCCACCCCAGGACGAGCTCCCAGCGGGGTTTGCTCCCTGACCCGCTGCTTCCCATCCTAGCGGTCCCCTGAGGGGTCCCTGTTGCCCCCGGCAGCCGGGAAACAATTCCAGCCCCGGCCCAGCGCAGCCAGCGGCCGGTGGAGCCCATAGCGAGGATGCTGAGTGGAGGCGTGGCTGTCCTTCCGGGCTGGGCTGGAGCTACTTTCTTTTGGTTTTAGTGGTTTTCATTCTTTTACTCTTTTTTTTTTTTTTTTTTTTTTTCCTGTGCCGTGGTGTCGCGGCTGGGAACGGGGGCGATCCTGACCCGCTGGAGACCCCGTCCCTTCCCCGCCTTGCGCGGTCTTGGGGTTTCCTCCGTGAAATTTCACACCCCTCGCTCTCCTGTGTCTCCCCTCTGTGCCGGCACCGTCGCCCCTCGATGCTGCTGCCTCCTCTTCCTCATCCTCCTCCGCCGCCGACAGAGCAGCAGGCGCGACGGCGGCCCCGGGGCCGGGAGGGCTTAAAGGGGAGAGACAGCAGCTGTGGCGGGGGTGGGAGTGCGTGCGTGGAGGTAGGCGCGGCCGCGGAGGGGACACCACCAGGGAGCCAGATTGGGAAAGCGACAGCGGGGAGCAGGACGGGTCTTGCGCAAGACAGCAGCGGCCCCCCCGCAGTGTAATTCCGCTACCCGTCCGGCAGAGGGCGCCAGCCGCCTGCCGTGAACACGAGGCGGGGGGCGGCGGCGGGGCGACCCCCGTGGGGAGCGGTCCCTGCGTCCTCAGCCCTGGTAGGGATCCGCCTTGCCGGGAGTGTTCCCCAGCACCCACCCCCTGCCGGCGCTGGCTTTCCATCACCACGGGGAGCGGAGAGGACAGGGCAGAGGGGACCCTCGGTTTTGCCGCTTTGGAAACGCTGCGGAGCTGGGAAAGCAACTGTCGATGCTGTTTTGGCATCCCCGCGGTCTGCGGGGATAGAAGCAGAGCGATCTCCTTCCATTTACACTCCCTGGTTTACACGCAATTAAACTGAAAGCAAGCTGAGCGCCCTAGGTGAGAGAAATTGGCTCTTGCCTCCCCGAAGCCTGCTGCCAGGGAGCGGAATGAGCCCCGCAAGTCACAGCTCCTTGTGCGGGGACACCCGCAGCACAACACAGTTCAGAAAGCGGCGCAGCCGCCTTCCACCAAATTCACGGTACAGGCACCAGGTGCAGGTCTCCTCGCGCCCATCCAGTCAGGAGCAATTCCCCCTTTCCAGGGGCGTGTAAAACGCCGGCTGCCTCCTTCTGTCCCGCCGTCCCTTTGCCGGGGCTGCCCCATGGCACCTCCGCGCCAGGGGATTGCAGCTTGATCTTCGCATCACCTGCCCCCTTCCTCTTTTTCCCCTCCTTCCCCTCTTCCAAAGGACGCGGGGCTGGTTTTCTCTGCCCCCTCCGCCCATCCCAAAGCTCTGCGTATTCCCGCCGCACTTGCCGCAAGTCCTTGTTTTCTGCAGGCGAGTTTGGTGCGGAAAGCTGTATTTCACACTAAGTATCAATGGTTTGTGTGTGGACTCTTAATTGTCTTCCTTTTTTTTTTTTTTAATTCCGTCTTTTACACTGTTACTTCTTTATTGTATTAAATTGTCCAGAATTAATATTGGAGGGGGTTCTTTCTGTTTTAAGGAAAAAAACCATTATGCAGTCAAATGGCTGTTATAAGCTACAGTTTAAAAACAAATAAAAACATCTGGGGCATATTACTGGCTGATAACTTTTTTACGGGCATTGTAGAGATAAGCTATTTTACTGATGTACATAGATCTACATACATCGCTTAAAATGTTAAAATATGCATGTAGTGTTTGTTAGCTTCTTTTTTCCACTTTCACCCTTTTCTTTTGAGCCAAGAGGTAGGGATTATTTTGTATTTATATTAATGAATATATTGAGCTGAATTTCACTCGCGGCTCTGCATCCCGTCTTAATCTGAACTCCTTATTCTAAATACAAAATAAACCCGATCATTACACACGTGGGTAGCCAGAAAGATACAAAATGCCAGGATTTAACAAGACACGGAAAATACTCCACGCTTACAGCTTTCTATAACTTAGCAAAATTATCAATGCTGAGATGACGTGCGTTAATGCAGACAAAAGGTGACAGTATCCTTTTTTAACTGCACAGAAACCAAGCTCTTAAGTTACCGTTAAGAAAGAGGGGGTAGACAGGGAAAATACCGTGGAGAGGAGATTTTGATACAGATCGAGCTAAGTATTTTGCACGTCCATTAACACTAACTACACGTACTACATGTTCGTTCTTTGTGGGTTGGTTTGTTGGTTTTTTTGTTGCTTGTTTGGGTTTTTTTTTAGTTTGCTTAGCTATTATAGTCTTCCTTGTAATTTTATATTTGCATGACAAAGAGAGCAATACTCATAGGAATTTACTGTCCCCTTACTGTATCTTGTGCAAGTACTCCGAAAGAATAGGAATTAATGAGTTAAGCAGCTTGTGGGAGTATCAGTGATAAGGTAAAGTAAGGAAACTATGCAGGGTGTTTAAAGCTGATTTTTCTTCTCACATGGTAAGACTTCTCAGCATCCCTAGTGCTAAGACTTGCACTGGGACAGTCAGTCTTGTCTGCAGGAATCCTTTTGAGGCAGAGATCGCAACTGATGTTATAACTTTACCAATTCACATTCAGCACATCTTACATTTTTATTTTGACATCAATTTATTACAGTTGAAAACAAACCACAAGTGAATCTCTATCTACCATGTCTTGCCTTTCTTGTGCGGGATTGTTCAACCACAAAGCAGTGAGCTTTTTACATAATATAGTTAAGCAGAAGCTTTGGAAATATGAGGGAGGGAGTAACAATTTGGGGATGAATTTTAAGCAGCCTAAATTGCAAAGGGCAAATTAGAGGCCAAACACAATACAAGTTCCCACTGGACAGGTAAATATTCCCTGGCCAAACAAGCAGCAATGGCCACTTGTTTGCAACTGACTGAATTTGTGTGGACAGGAGAAAACTTGCACAGGCAGACAAACCCCCACCTTGTTAAAGGAGAAAAAAAAATGCAGACCTTAACAGAGCTGGCATACATATCATATGAGCACAAACTGAGAGAACAGGCTACAGACCCTGATCTTGCCAACACTTAGAAACATGCATAACCTCACTGCTGAATGCAAGAAAAATATCTTTGGGGAATGCAATTACACATATACTTAATTGTTGGGAGAATCTGGGGTTAAAGTGGCATTATCTGGTGGGTCAGCACCTACCTCTTGCACCTGAATTCTTTTAATACATGTATTAAGGCCATTTTAAAGATGTTTATACTGGTGTAAGTGTCTTGCTTCTGCTGGTGATGATTCAGTGGGTTAATGCCCGTGAACGAAATTTGTAGGATCAGGCTTCTGAATTGCCTGTACAAGTATTAATTGCATAGCTGTTACTTTCATGGGTAATTCCACTGACCTGAAAAAAATTGCTATAGCGATATATTAAATTATTTTGGGGCTACTGGAATAATGAAACATTGCACAGAAAAAAAGCTAGTAAATAAAAAGATAAGATGCTCCTTATTTCCTGCAGCAATCTCTCACCGCTATGAAATATGTATATTTCATGGCCAGCATGATACCGGAGAAATGTGGCCAGGACTACACAGGTGTATGATGTCTAACTTTCCTCTGCTTCTGTGAGGGAGAAGTGCCTAAACCCCTCCGGCAATCTCGTCTTTGATCTCTCTTAACTGATACAAGGTTATTCACTCTGGAAGAGGGGAAACTGGCTACAGCTCAGTTTATGCAAAGCAGAGGGGTTGTGAGGAAAGACGAAATAATACATACTCATTCAATATGGGTTTCTCATTACCTGTGACCTGAGTTTACCACTGGAAAAGTTCCCAAGGGCTCTCCATTCTCTTTAGGACCTCCAGGTGATAGCAGTGGTCAAAAGTCTGTCTCTTTCCTCCTGGGCAGAAGCTGTGAGCCTTCTTTTCAGACAGGGCAGACCAACCCATGCTCTTGTCACTCAAAATATTTTAGAAGGTAAACATGACTCCTGTTTTGAGGGTGTGGGGAATGATTTGCCTGAGTAGTCAACATACTGTTGGAGACATTGATGGCAAGGATACACGCCTATATATGAGGGGAGATACCTTTCACCATTTCACCGCTCCCATCATTCAGAAATTGCAATCCAGAGAGCTGCCTCTTGCTTGACTCAAATTATCAGCTGGTGGGAGCAGGACAATTTTCAGGAGAGGCTAAACTGTGAATTTGCATCCAGCTTTAGCCCTGACTTTGCAGGCCTGTGGGTGGCTGCAGGTCCACCTGGGGATTTTGCTGGGTGAAGGAATGAATCAAACCAACAACCAAAGCAGGAGCTCAGACAGAGCAGAACCCCAAAAGCATGGGTGGTGAAGCACAATTCAGCCTACGTTTCTTACCAGCATGGATGCAATCTCAGTGCTCAGCAATGCAGTGTGCTCATCTTTGTGACCAATGTGGCACCTCAGTCCTGGAGGCATTTCTTCATGGCACCATTCCTCCCCATTTCTTCAAAGGGGAAATGTAATAATTATGAAGTTACTGCAGCAGCAGCCTGTGTTGATGCCTCCTTTTCCTTACCCACTTAGTCAGGCTGGCTCAGCTTTGATGGGAGGTTTGTTAAGGGTCGAAGCCAAGGCTGGGCTCATTCTTGTGCTCACCTGCTGTGGGTGTGTGTGAGTGTGCAAGTGTGTGGCATGTGCTTGCTGCCAGCACCCAGAGCTAGGGGCCACAGAGCTGGGCAGAGGGTGCCTATCTTCTCCTCCACTTCACAAGAAGCATCCCAATCTGACTGTAAAAATACTTGCTAGAATATCACTAATGAGATAGCTTTCTCCTTGATTTTACATGGCTGATGATAAATGTGTAAGTAGGAGGGGAGACTGGGTTAAAGTTTCCACTGCAAAAGTACCTTTTGGTGGTTTGTCTTTGTATATGCTCTTCATAATTGTGGACCAGACATGTGAAATGCATTACTGTGCAGTTAGGATGCAACGCATTTTGTCTTCCTCAAACTGAAGTTTGGGTACCTGGTACACAGTAAGCATAGAGAGGCTATCCAGAGGTACAGAAGCAGAGGGGTCACACGCCTAGAGCCTAGGGAGCGTTCAGTCTTATTTTCCCAGTGCTCAAATGCCAAGGAGAGCAATGGGTTTAGTCCTGACCACTGTGTAACTGGCTGTGTATCAGTGAATGAGAGAGATTACCGAGAAGGGCAACCACAGTGATTAAAGGTCTGGAAGAAACTACCTATAAGGAAAGATTAAAGGAATTAAATAGATACATATAATTTGGGGAAAAAGGGAAGCCAAGGGGACAGCATGATTGTGGTTTACAGGTACATGAAAGACAGCTATAAAGAGGAAGGGAACTGTTTTCATTAGTGAAAAATGATAAGACAAGAAATAACAGATGCCAGCTGAAGTAAAATGAGTTGTTTTAAGAGCAGGGGCAACGTTGATCCTGAGATCAAATAGGCAGGAGAATACACTCCCAGGGAAGCTGCAGATTTAACATCACTTGAACTTTTCAAGTCAGAGCTCGACAAGCACCTTGGAGGGGAAACTTTAAGAAAGAGTGGAAGCGAAGCCAGAAAGTGCTAGTACCACATGACCTAGAAGCCCAGATCACTTTGAGGCCATTGTAGAGGGCTGTGAAAAATAAACACACACAAAATCTGGATGATTTCTTGCTCTGCACTGTTCAAAATTAAAAGTGGGGCGGTGGAGAGAGCAGGGGAAGGCTAAGTGAGGTAAAAAAGACATTTAATATGATTCTACTGTGGCTAATCCCTAGAGGAGAAGCCAATTACTTGAAATACTTAGGAGTATGGGGTGGAGAAGGGAATGGAAATTGTTGAAAAGCTGCCATCTGGTATAAGTACTTGCTGGTTTGGAGACTTAAAAAATACACATTGTGTGCCATTATACTATGCTCATTACATACCTAGATTAATGCAGATAACATCACCCACACCTAGTATTTTCTGTGGCATTTTATGTACTCAAGTTCACATCATAACAACCTCCAACACTAATTGTAACATTTGGACTTTTGATCTGCTCTGTAGAAATACTACAGATGCCTTGTACCAGCAAATGGGGAAAAAAAAAAGACCAAAGTTCATCTCTTTTGGTTCCAGGACATTTAAAAGAAGCGGTAACTGTCCCACCTGGACAGCAGGGAACTCTGGCATAAGGAGGATTCTGCAGATGGAACAGAATTAATATAACTACTTTATTCCCTTCACCAGCCCCTCTGAGGTCAAGGGCATGCTGGCAGAGCAGAAACTGCAGCTCAGCTGTCAGACAGCCCCAAGTGCTCTAGACAGCTCAAATTGCATTGGAGAAGCCTTTATGATATTTTGATTTATGCTAGGAGGTGCACGGGAAGATTTCCCACCTGTGCCCTAAACTTTGCTCCTGCAGTTAGCGGTGACTGACCAGACAGAGAATCAGGCATACCTTCCCTAGGCATCCCCTCTACACCTTACTACTGACCTGGCAGGTCTCAGACATGGTCCATGGTCTCTTTATGGGAGGCTCTGCCAGTAAAGAAGTCAATTACAGTGGAGTTTTATGACATAAACATTATTTTTCAGCACATAAGTAAGCGTTATTGAAACTTGGTACAGAGGCCTAAACCACTACTAATTTTGGCACAAACTTAAGACAGTGAAATTAAGACAGAAAGACTTTTACATCCAAAATGTCCTTCCATTGTCCCTCTAAATAAGGGATTTGTTGTTCAGGCCAAAAACATGCAGAGATGTTTTGATTCTAAGAAAAGGATCTCCTGGCATCAGTTTAACAGAAAGGAAGAAAGGTAGTTTCCAGAGGAGGCTTCCTCACTCCCAGGCTTGCCAGAAGGAAAGTTGTGGTCTTGAAACACTTTGGGCTGGAGTTAACAGCTGGGAGAAATACGCATGTTAACTGCATTCTTCTTCTTCCTACATTACTTTCACCATTTAGAAACTATGACAGACTAGAATGATAAATAAGAACTGTTCAGAAGAAAATGATGACCATACTCTTGGTATTAACACTGTGATGCTTGTATCAGCAGGTGATATTGTAAGTAAAGGCACTCAGTGAAGGAATGGCTTCTCTGCTCCTCCTGTTCCTTCCTGCCCTTCATCTCCTGATTTAAATAGTTTGGATGGGTTTTATTTCTCTCTCCATTCCTCTTTGTTCCATGACGCATTCAAGGGTGGTGGGGTAGATGCTGGTAACTCATTCATTGCCCACATGAGAATGCTCCATGCAGTGAGTTTGCAGAGCATTTCCAGTAGCTGCCCAACAAACTGGCAGCAAGAAAATGACTGGAATCTCTTTCTTAGGGAGGCTGGAGAAGGCACACCGTGAGAGGCTGTTGCAGCTCAAGCTTCAGAGTTTATTTCATTGGATGAGAGAGAAACTGGCTTTCAGTCTCAGATACAGTTTACTACTTGAAGTGTAGTATGTGGTGTGAAACAGAATAAGTTTCCTTTGATATTTTTTCAGCCCTCGAGGGAAGGCAGGCACTACCTTTGCTGTGTCAGCCTCATCAAGAGCTGGCATGGTTGGAGAGGGATTATCTGTGGAATAGAAACTGTTGTCCTGACACAGAGAGCCCCCTTACCCACAGCTAACATGAAACATCTTCTTGCGTGAATCTCAGTGTGATTAGGAGTAGTAAATCCCAGATAGCTTATTTCTGTAGGAGGCACTGGCAGATATTTGGCTATAAACTGTTCCTTCAGCTAGACAAGGCTTCTCCCAGTGTCTGCCTTAGACAATGGATCTGGTCTCAGCTAATATCAGCTGCATAAGGCCCTGCGAGTGCCTTCAGTGGGCAACTGAGCCTGTTCCACCTCTGTATACACTCCACTGACCAGCACACTTTATACTTAACCCTCCTCAGCACAACAATGACTTCATGCACACAGAGATGACTTCACGCAGAAAAGGTTTTGCTTCTGAGCTCTTAGAGGGATCATGCTTGGAACTTTTACCGCAATATGACTTGATCAAGCTGGGGATGGGGAAGCAAAGCCTGACTGAGATGCAAAGGCGCTATTAACCACGCTCAGCACTACTAATGCATTCTCACAGCCACCGATGAAGCCACGAGTTAATCTCCTAAATTGTTTCTACTCCACTTAACATCCCACCTGGGCCTGTCTCTGCCTGTGCTTAGCAGGTCTGAGCCTGGGTATGACGGTGTCGTCCTGTACCAGTTGCCCTGTAACCTAGCAGGGAGCAGCCTCACTGTACAGGCCAGCTCATCCACTGTGGGAGGCATGGGCTAGCAATCAAAAAACTTCAGGAATACATATTATCAGGCTCTTTATATATAGACCTTATTTAAAGTGATAAGAAGAGAAAATATCTGTATAATATTGAACGTGATTAACAATAAAAACTCCATCTAAAAAGACTATTAAGATGACATCAACATTTGCCACATAGACACATACATGCTTCTGCTGAACTTCACCCATTAAGATGCATTTGCAGTTTTAGGCTGAACATGTGTTTACAGGACAAGGCCTAGGTAAAAGCAGGACATACTAGGACTAGTCTCATCTGTGTGTAAGTTTGTAAACCTTCTTATGATATTATAATAAAAACATGTTAGAAAAATCTAGTACAAGTGTGTGTATGTGACATGCTTTACTCAGGATACACACAGCCAGTGTTGCAAGATCTCTTTGTGTTAATGGCACTTCAGTATCAGCTGCTCAGGAATTGCTTTTAGTGATCCTGTAGCTAAAGGACCTGATACTCAGCTGGTCTCATTGCCAAAACCGTGCCTGTGATGACCAACAGATGGTGATGGCTGGGTATAATAGATGAAACTCTGTCTTGGGATCTTTCAGTGAGTATCTTTCCTGGGTTGCCTTGGGGTTTGTAAGTGACAAGAGCAGCTAGATATACTGCCCTTCACTAAAATCTTGCATGACTAGTAATTCAGAGTAGCACAAACATGGGAAGCAGGAGGTTTCAAGGCAAGATTCTGCACTCTCAAAATGCGCCCTTCCCAAAGCCAAGAGGTTCCAAAATTACTCAACAATTTTATTCTTTGTGATACTCTCCATGGCATGTTGCTATCCCTTGGGCTTTATTTTTGCTAATCTAAGGACAAGTGTATTCTTCCAAACAGTTTCATTATTTTTATATCTATTTTTCAGTGTTACTTTCTTTTGGTACTACAGTTACATTTAAATGCATAAAACTGTCTTACCCTTTGATTATTTTAGGAGACTTACACAATTTGCTTATTTTAAGGGACTCCTAGTCTAATTCAAATGTTTCCAGGAACTGTCTGTGTCAGTCAGTTAAATGAGGGTTTTGAAAGGTGTTCATGTCCATGATAGGCTATTCTGAGCTCTTACATTTTGTCCACTTACAGGCCAATTTGAGGATCTTCTGATGGTGGCGGGCCTATCCTCAAAGACCAAGGGTAGCTCAAAACAGGACTGGATACCCTAGCACAGCAGTACTAGAGATGGGGTCATTTTTAGGAAAGACAGATAATTCTTTGGTCTCAGTACCAGTCTTGGTGTCACTCTCCAGCTTCATGCCGCTCTCACTGAGACTGAAGAATTATGTGTTTCCACCACTGTCTCTGTTTAAGCTGTGGCAGTTCATTCAGCTCTTCATAGCCTAAATCCTCATTTAGCTCCAGCACAAATTTCTGCTTTAAAAAGTAGCCTCCAGGGAAGGAGGCAGAAGCAGTATGCCTTTGCTCAATGGGTAGGCACGCACCAGTTCACGCTAGGCAAACCCCAGGCCATGTCCAGTCTTGATCAATACTATGCCAAGACTTCATTCTGTGTCGCTACTTTTGTGTGACTCAGGAGGTTCACAGGATTTAGGGGATGGGGCAAAATGCTTAACTTGTAGGGGAGAAAAAGATCATCTCTCCACTGGTAGTGACAGGGGAGGCTAGGAGAGGCTACCAGGAGAAGTCATGGGGCTCCCTCCCTGCAAGTCCTAGGATGTGGCTGGATTGATCTCATGCACAGCTAGTGTAGGATATCTGGGCTCCTCTGGGCACAGAGGAATGGCCTCTGTTCATTAATGACAGAGATCTTCCTCTTGAACCGTGTTACCTGCAAGCACTGCAGGTGTGACAGTGGTATGACAGGGTATGAATAACCTCCCTTCCTGTGCTTTTTTTCTTCCCTTGGAAGAAAACCAGTGTGCGAGTACACTATGGGAGGTGTGCGGGGTGCTTCTACAGGACAAACTGCCCAGGGAACCAGGTCTGCCAGGAGCATCAGGCTGAGCAAAGCTGGACCTCCCGGGGCTACCCTGCTGCAGGATTTGCAGGTGGTCCTTGAGCAGACTGCTGCTTCCAGGGAAGCAGGCGGTAGCATTTTAAGGGCTGTCCCTCTGGCATGCCTCATGATCAGTAGTTGGACTTAAAACGTGTATAAATAATTGCTACAGAAGTGTTATTTTGTTTTAGTGGAAATCATAGCTACTCCTCTTGGGTGGTTCTTTTTTTAACTGTTTTTAATTTACCAGGTATGTAATCTACTACCTTTGATCTCAACCACAGATCTCCCCTAGGTCATAATGAGGCGCAACTTAGTATCAAAACCTTGGCTCTCATTTGTCCAAGAGGAGACCTATGCGCCAGTGAGGGAACAGAGTGCTGTCCAGGGAGAGGGAGGAGCAGCTGAGGTGAGTTAGGTCTCCCTGTACATTGCGACTGGGGACACTGAGGCAGCCTGCCATCCAGGCTACTTCTTCCTCTTTGATGCCTCCTTCTCCCCAGACAGTGATGCTGGGCTTGGACCGCCTTAGGGGTATTCTCCCATAGCCTGGAACTGCCATACAGTATGGTGACGATGTAGCAGAACAAAACCCAATGCTTTCCATTTACAAAGTCCTCCATGAGCCTGGTTCTCCGCATTCCCAAATCTATCTGCGAACTCCTGATTTCTATCAGGATGGGTAAGAAGAAAAGCTGTAATTCCAGACCTCTAACTTGAGTCTCACTATGAATCTGCCCTGAAATATACCCTAACCTTATAGAATATTCAAAAGCACAAAACATTCTTGGCAGCAAGTCATAATAAATGGCTCCCTGAATACCACCTACAATACACAACTCTTTGAAAAGGAAATTTGCTGTAGAGTGAACAAAGCTTAGCAAGAGTAGTCTAAGACCGTATTCATCTGCTGTTTTCCAGTTACAAATGTTGCTCATGATACCCAGTGGCACAATGTGCCATCTATAAATTGGGAAGTTCATTTTAAAAGACAACTGGATATTTTAATCTGTTTCTCATCTAGCTTATTTGCACAGTTATGAAATTAGGGACTGTAAATGCCCTAGTTTTAGGTGTGTTAGGCAATAGGTATATGTAGCAATGTGGTTTAGCCTTTCTTAGCCAACGCAAAGCGTTCTTGTATGACTTCTAGCTGTGAACTATCGCCATTAAATCAAACATACACAGGACAATATCAAACAAAGACAGTTGCTCTTTTGGTTTATGCACTACACAAAACATCTCTTGTGACACCCACTTAACATTTCATTTATCTGCAGTATCTTTGGTGTCTTGCAGATCAAGAATTACATGCCCCTGTTAAAAACAGAATCTAAAATATAAAAGGTGTATTTAACTTGACACTCACATTTATCCTGGGCAACCAGTATTAGGTGGCTCTTCTTGAGCATAGGGGCTAGATCAGATGCATTCCAGAGGTCCCTTCCAACCTCAGCCACTCTGGGATTCTGTGATCCTTCTGTAAATGGCTTCTTATTCCATGTTCTTAAGTGAGCATGAAATTAAGAGGCGAATTTCTCAGATGCTATGAAAAAGATAACCACCGAGAATCCTCATACTTTACAGAGCAGAAAGCATCCAGCAAACACCAAGATTTATTCTAGACACAGGTCATGATACCCCGGACAGGTCAGCAAAACTATGTCTCACTGTTTTGCCTGCCTTTGGAAAGCCTAATAAATCACCTCTCCACTTGGCAGACTTTTTCAGCATTTGTGCTTTGTGTGAAGCTCTGCAGAAGCAAACCAGGAAAAGGCCAAATTTGTCCCAGGGGGATGGCACACAGCTGCTCCTCTGGCAGTCACAGCCTTCACATCACCTCTTAGTGCTAGGATGGTTAAGCCCACAGTATGAGGCTTTATCTAGCACTCAAGTATACTGCAAAATGATTCAATGCCATCTTCCCAAGTGCTCTTCAGCAGAAACAAATTAAGATCCTTGCAATTCAGCACTGATTTAGGATAAGTGGAATTCCGAGTTCAGAGAATTAATGGATTAAAAATCAGATGAAAATGTGTCCCCTCATCTAACTGGAAATGGAAATTTTGCTGCAGGAAATGTTAGTGGCAGTCCCCTGAGGAAGGTAGCATGTAGACTTGCTAAAACACAGTATAGGAGAGAAAAAGTGAAAGAATCTTTGAGTGGGAATGAAAAAAAAATAGATCTTCCTTTCTTCACTCTCAACTTTCTTTCTTTCATCTTCATTGAATCTTTTAAAATCAAATCCATAAAAATATCTGAAACTTTGCTCTAAAACCCTTTGGCGCTCTTATATCAATTGGTTTAGTTCAGCAAATATTTAGCCGTAAAAGGGTCACTAAAAACAAAACTAGCCCCAAGATTATAGAAAAGGAAAAGAAAGAAATTTTGCAGTAAGCCAAGTATTAAAAAAGATGTAAGATGTCTTTCTCTCTGGCACACTGTTTGTGCAAGAGGTACCGGTGAATATTTGCGTACAGCAAAATGAATCATGGTAGGACCTATGCGATTTGTCAACATTTTATTAAAGTTCCTATTATCTATCTGAAATGTCTTTGTGAAAAGAAGTTATCTTTAATGTTCTGACAGGAAAATTTTTACTCCATTATCATTTTGAGAGATTAAAAACTCATCAAGACTATGCTAAACCTTTAATTTGTATAAAAGAGCACCACCAGTGAGCAAAACCCTTTACCTCAAATTAACTGACAAGGTTCACTTGCACTAGCTGGCCTTTTGTGATCACTTTGCTCTTGCAAAGCTGCAAACTATCAAACACTAAGTGCCACCAACTTCCACCTTCCCACTCTGCAGTGCAATTCCCTCCGGCTTCAGTGGCACTCATATCCCAAGCATTTGAAATAAAATCTATATTAAAGTATTTCCTCTGAAGAAACTGATTAATTTAAACAGGCTGGCAACACACTCAACAGACTGGTGAAACCCCCATACATATTTAACAGTCTTGTGAAAGTTAATGCACAAAGTGAGGGATTTCCTCATTTTGCTCCACCAAAAGTTACTTTAAAGAGTTTTTCATCAAATGCTTTCTATTACTTTCCAATCAAGATTCCTATTTCATTACATTGCAAAGAGAAACTTATTGAAAGGAAAATAAAGAAGCTTTACCAAAAAAGGTAGCGGCGGCTCTGTTTTTCCTCATCAGGTACATGGTCCAGGATAGAGGAGAAGACATACCAAACTGCCCATGGTTCATGTTTAAGTTTTTATGACAGCCAGGCAGTGGCCAGACGCTGCAAAAGACCAGCAGAAACTAAAGAAGATGAGGGGAGAGCTCTTCCTTTTCACTCCACTCTTTCTCTACCCTAGAGATCGTTATTTAACATGAGCAAATTGAAAAATGACATGCAGCCATACTTAGTACTTGTTTTTTTTCTTCCACTAACCAAACTCACATGAGACTTCCCATCTTTCCCTCTCTCCTCTCCCTTTCTCTCTTTTTTTTTTTTTTGCCTCAGGCATTCATAGGCCAGTAATTTTCATTCAGCTTCTCCAATGATTTTTCTCTGCCCAATGAGTGGAAGTGGATAAAGATTTAAGTTCAGAATTTTGCTGTTAGAAACCAGGTTGGGACTCTTCCTGTTGTTTCAGCTGATGCACTGTTTCAAAGGTGTAAGGGTCTATTACCAGTAAATAGTGTAATGATATCAATAACAATTCTTTCTACAGACTTCCCCTGCTTGGAGTATTTTATAGCCACTAACACCAGACAGTGGTAAAATGAAAATGCCCCTGACTATGAAGAAGAGCTTTTGTTTTTTTCCCAGTAGATACACAGGACAGTTTAAGCCCAGTCTCTTTCCCCTTGTACATGAGAATAATTCCAGTGACATCTCTGGGACGGGAATTTGTGTGAGAAATGGTAAAAGTCAGCCACTGTGTTCTGATAAATCAGTAAATACGAGTCAGTGTCTGTAAAGCCTAAAATTTCTTTTGTAGGTGAAGTGATATATATCTCAGTTCTCCAGTGTTTAAAAGGAAAGAATTCTTCCCAGACATGTACAAGTGTAAAGGTTGCTACATACTCTCTAAGAGACTGCCGTATTTGTCACCAAGTGTGAAATTCAGCAGTCTCATAGAGTACTCAGGAGAAGATGGATAGATATACGGATGAACGGAGGAAGGGATGGATAGAAAAGTAGAGATATTTTAAAAAATGTTAAACGGGACTCCAAAGTATAGTCCAGCTGTTTTGCAAAGCATACCAAAATGCTGCAGTCACTGAAGGAGTGCAAAAGGCAGTTGGAAGATGAATGGATCCTAGGTTGCAAAGGAGATTTACACAGCAGCTCTTTTAGTACAGCACTATAAAACCTCTGCACATTTAGTGGTCCACATGGCAATCTCTTTTTTTTTTTAATTTAAGGAGGCGAGTGTTGGTCTGAATAACAAATATATTCCCTGCACGTTTTTCTCTCACCTTCTATAAACCATTTCTCCTCCTAGAAAATGGAAATAGTCATAGACAGTGCTAAGTAAGAACAAAATCAAGTAGGAGTAGTTGCATCCAGGTGGGCAAAAAGAAATGTTGCCAAGTGCATAGCTGCTTATGGGTTTGGGTTTTTTTTAATTGTTTTGTATTTTCCAAATTCCAGGGTGGGATGTTTCTAATGAAATCAGGGAATGCATGTGGAAACAAAAGGCTGTGATATTTACTAGGGATTTGCTGCTGGCCAAATTTAACATTTCAAGTAGAGACCACTGTTAGTGTTTTAAATATATTCTATTAAAATGTTAAAACCTCACTTGTCAGCATATGGCCATAAACCTATAGGCCCCACAAACACTTGAACACATGCAAAGTTGCCTATGAGGAAAATTGTGTGTGTGCTTAAGCTATTCCAGGAATGACCGAAGCTGTCAGTCTGTGAAAGCAAGTTCCAGTTCCTGTGGAATCACAGGAACTCTTGTACCACAGCTGGTGTAAAAGGGACAATGAAATAAAATGTACTTCTGGGAAAGGCTAATCCAGAAACTGTTTGGGGTTGTTTGGCTCTTGTTCTTATACTGAACAGGAATATAGCAAGTGGTATATGGTTTTCCTTTCTTTTGCACTTTTTCTTGACAATGCTTGGATAAAGGAGAGACCTGCACAAGAAAGAGTCCTTTTCCCAGGGAAAAAAATGGAAAGGGGCAAAAAAAAACAACCAAAAACCAAACCAACAGAGAGCCCAGTGACATGAAATGAAACAGCACAATCTCTACCACTCCAGCAACTCTTACACAATCCTGGGTTATGACATTATTTAACTGCCACAGGAGGACTTTGAGAGATCTCGGGCAAATGTTTCATCAACTGCACAGCAAGATGTTTCCTGGGCTTTGCCGACAGTGGTTCAGCAGAGATGCAATAGCCCCTCTGTTACAGGGCAGATAAAGCACCCCCCGCTAGCTGCTATCTTCAGATGCTCACTCTACAGAAAAGGTTCCTTCTTTCCATCCCTTCATATAGTGTTAAGTTTGAGCTTTTGAAATGTACAGATCTTTAGTCCTTAGTGCTCTCATGTATCTTTTTTTTATTATCAGTTTTCACCTTCCTTTTCCTATTGCTTGTTTTCGTCTATCAGAGTGTAAGCACCTTGTGGACATTTACATAAAGATAAGGAATGATGGTGCTGTGCAAGATACATTTCTATTGACATCAGAGAGGACAGATCTCCAGAGAAAACTAAACTACAAACCCAGGATGGATTTGGGTTACATACTTTTCTTCCATAATATAATACCTTAGTTGACAGAGAACTGAAAAGAGCGTAAAAAGCTTTCTTTGCCACGTATTTTAGTTTGGCTATTTTGGGATTCTAGGAAAAAGCTATCATTTTTTTCAGACAAATTCTTTTTACTCACAGTACGTGTGTTCAACAACGCAAAGGTGGTGAAATGAACACGCAAGTGAAACCCCAGCTAAACTTTTACTGCATCAACTTCACTCACTGTCCCACTGGCCACTTTTTAGCTGTATGCTACAGTGTTAGCCTGGAGGGGACAGAGAGGTTATGAGAGTCGATAAAAGAGTTGTTCATAATTTGTACATATATACTGCAAATGTTGCTCCAGCAGTAAGTTCTGACCCAATACTTATTTAAGGAAGAGATATATTTTAGCAAAACACTAGCTTAAAAATAGAAATCTGTTTTTCTGGAGGTGTCAAATATCTGTAACTTTCATGGACTTTTAGTGAAGCTATTGGTGTTTGGATAATCTGGAAGTTGGGACTGTGATAACTTTTTAATTTCAGTACTCCAGAACATTGCACAAATATTAAGATTAGTCCTTGGGGGACTTTATAATCTTTTTTTTTGTAAAACAAAAGTAAACACCAGTCTAAAATAAAATGGAAGTAGCTTGTAACACTGTGCCATTTGAGGGTGTCTCGTTAGCAGGTAATATGAAAACTGAAAGCAGATTAATGGCTTCTGTTTTCAGGCTGAAGGGACATTAGCCATACAGGTTTTCAGAACTGTAAAAACAAGCCTGTTAACAAAAGCAGACTTTCTTGGAGCGATGCAGCATTTTGTCTTTTATAATGCTCTTAACATCCCCACATATACTGCAGGACTCCTGTCCAAACTAACTCTGTGTTAACAACAAGACCTTTACTTCATTGAATATGCAAGACAGGAACACTCTGATATGGGTAACACACACACATCCCTTTATGTACTTCACAACACTTTCATAAACTTACATTTCTGAGACACAGGGGACAGGGGCTCCCTACAGAAATGATGGGCTTCCGTGGCCTGTGTGGTACAACAAAAAACACAAGGAAAGGAACGTAATCTGGGGCTCCTTTTCCATCTTAACATCCAGCCTCTGTCAATATTTTTTTTTACAACTGCAGAAAGATTACCCAATAATGCACAGAGAATTTCACTTTATGAACAGAAATATTTTTAGGGTTCTTTGAACTGAGCTAAACGACTGGCATATTTTTAAAAAACATATGTAGACCAAAAAAAAACCCAAAGAGGCAAGTAAGAATGAAACAGGATGGAGCACACGTCCTGTTTTCGACACGCAACATCATCTTTAACTAGCTTTGAAGAACTACATCCTCTTTGCAGAGCATTTAGCAACACCCTTCTGAAGCAGGTTATTTTTCTAGAATCAGAATGTCACAGGTATTTGCCTGCATCCTGGAGGTGATTGCCAAACCCGTGGACAAGGGTGGGTTTCACTGAAAAATACATATGGCTACTGGAAAACTTCAAATGCCAGGGCTTTTTTGGATAGGGATAATATTTATGTGCACTTTCACCATGCTGAAGCTGGATGTGTTCTCCAGTGAAATCTAATTCTGTGAGACATTTGGAACAACAGCTAAAATTTCATTTGTTTTGGAGCTGCCTACTAGACATTTGAAAGTGATCAAAAGTATGTTTATCCCCCCCCCCCCCCCCTTTTTTTTGATACCAGCTTTACTTTTAGAAAAAGATGAAGCCTTGCAAGAGGGGAATATGTTTGCTGACTTGTTTCTCTGGGGGTGCAATCACCAGGCAGCTGTCTCCCCTTGCTAGCATCGACTGCTGCATCACTCGACAACAGTCTTAGAGGCGGTAGCAGCAAACACTCTGCACAGCACTTTGGTTTTTTTTCTGCATTGCTTGGCCATTCCCGTGCTGAGCTCTGCTGCAGGTTTGCAGGATCAGGGAAACACGAGGTCTCAGGTCGGTGCTGGCCAGGAGAGGGAGCTTTGCAATGACCAGCCAACAACGTCAACCCAGCTAGCCGGTGCCATAGCCAAATACCAACTCTCTGTCTACCCTGAGTGCCAGTGTCTCTGCCCTGCTATACCTGCAGCAGCTGTATCTGCACTGATGAGCAGTTTTAACCTTTCTCTCCTCTACTGAGAGCTACCCCAGGCTGTAATTGCATCGTTACAGGTAAGAGGTGAAAGTGCCCATAACCTCTCCCCCTACAAACCACCCACCCACACGGTTTAGACAAAACTCAAGTTAATTACATGAGACTTTTTCAGCTAGACTTAGCCAGAACCACTGTAGAACCAACACAGCTGTCAGCTAAGCTTCCCTCCTTTTGCTGGCTTTGCACCAGCACAGAAGCCAGCCCATGGACTCAGACTGGTGTGGATTAACCTGGTTTGAAATACAGGACTGGAAACAACATTGAGCACATGTGCTACAGAGCAGCTAAAATGCTAAGATGACATATGAAATCACACTTAGATGCCTGGCACAGCTGTTCCCACGAAGATATTAACAGGACACCAAAATCTCTGTCACCACCTTGAAGACCTTGCACTTCTTTGTTACTTGAGATTTGCCAAGAGACTTGAAGGGCTAACTGGCAGCTCATGTCCTGCCTGAGCGTCATACTTCAGAAATTTCCCTCCTGTGTGGGGCTTCAAAGCTTCAAACCTTCCCAGTGGGTAAGGGGGCTTGCATAGGTGGCCAGAATGCACATCTAGGAGGTGAAGATTGCACAATGCTAGCCACTGAGTGGCTAGCTCTCTCAGCTTCTGTTAGAGTAGGTTCTCTCTGCGGGAACAGCTGAGTACAACTGGACCAGGGACAGATCTGGGGCTTCCCACATTGAGGTAAGGCTGCACAGACAGTCTCCAGTTTGACCCAATATCCCACCCCAGAAGTTGAAGGATGTTTTCCAGTCAAAACTAGTATACATGTTTCTGTGAAAAACTTTAGTTTTCATGAACTGACATTTTAATACAAAAAAAAAAGTGGATGTGTGCAAAATCATCTATCATTTCTCATCTTAGCCAGAAGCACAGATGTGATCTGGGGAAACAAAGAAGCACAATTACAGAGGGCCCTGACAAGTATGGGTCTTGAATTTGAGTAATTTATTAGATTTTTCCAAAGCTAGGCAGCTGCCTGGAAAGCACCAAACCCGGGACCTCTGCATCTGAGCCCTGCAAAGCCAGAATTCCTACACACCATGCAGACAAGGAAAAAGAGGCACCACAGAGGCACCTTGGCCCGTTAGCTTTTGGAGCAAAATCTTTCCCAGATCTCCATTTAGCAATCTGTCAAGCCTCAAGTGCTTTTGGAGATTTGCTGAGTAGTTTAAAGGTAGGACTGAAACTCCCAGGAAGCAAATCATGGTGTCTGCTGTGTAGCTGCTGCTGCGATGACATGGAGCCTGAACCATGTGCTGAGCAGTGGCAGCATCCCAGCACTACAGAAACATTGCTGTATTCCTCCAGCATGCCATCCAACAGGAGCTCCCTGGCTATGGTGACAGAGAGGACAAACGCCAGAAAACTGAGGCTGAGCACGGGGTTCATCTTTGCCCCAACAAAAACCCTTCCCACAGCTCCTGGCAGAAGGAAAAGGGAAAAGAAAAGGGTGGGAGTGAGAAGACTGAGGGCCAACTTTTACAGACTTAGATGGGTCACTTCTGCTTGTGGCCAAGCTGAATCAAGAACATCATGATTTTTCAAGGATGTGAAAGGAATGCCACAACAAATGCTGTCAGATTTCTGTTACCT
Organism: Dromococcyx pavoninus; assembly: GCA_033558185.1. NCBI lineage: Eukaryota > Metazoa > Chordata > Aves > Cuculiformes > Neomorphidae > Dromococcyx > Dromococcyx pavoninus. The sequence goes on from JAUMJL010000595.1 coordinate 562,017, forward strand.
GCAGAGCAGTACCATGACACAGACTCCCCAGCCTCATTGGTGATGGCAGGCTGATGGGATAACCTTCCATGTGCACTCACTCTAACAAGATCTACCTGAACCCTCCAGATCCTGCTCTGTGAAGCCTTCCCACCTCAAGAAGAAAGAAAACCAGAAACTCAAGCCACATCCCACCTCACAGTCACCTCTCCACCTTCACTGATTTATTCACTCATGTAGCATTTCTAACAGACCAAGGCATGAAGAAAGCAAAACACTTCATGATAATGATGTCCACTAAGGCTATGTTTCCCTTCAGCATGCCGAGGGAGAGGAGTCCCAGGCGAAAAATCTATAACAGACAGTGACTGGAGGCACACAAAGTCTGACCAGGTCCCTTGGTGAAGCTATAGAGAACGTCCTTTCTGCCTTTCTCATGCTGCTCTGCTTGCTGGTTTCTCAGAACCATGCCTGCCATTATTCCCTTTTGGAGAGTTTTGTACCTCTGAAGAAAAGATTTATCATTCAGGCTTCTTAACAGCTGCACCTGTTACAGATTGCTGGTGCCTGTGCTTTGGGAGGCACCATCCTTCCAGTTTTGTACCCTCTGCCACTCTTTTGATTTCTATTGCCTGCCCAATAATGTTGATTAGGCTTCAGGGCAGAAGCAGCATTTTGCACTTTCTTCTAAGACAGGATTTCAATTGCGGAGAAAACTCAACCTTGCTTTCTTTAATAATTCACATGGCAGTATCGTGTGGATACTCTTAACTGCTACTTAAAAGTAATTAATTGATTTTCTGACATATCAGTTAACAATGTATTGCACTGACATGAAGTTGTGATTCTGCTGTTGATTGGGCTGGATGACTGGGTGCATCATACTCAGTTCAAGAGCTGAGCTTAAGAGACTCTAAATATATTCTGCTATAAAAGGGAAGACATTTTACGTGTAGTGTTGGCTAAAACTTGAATCCATATACTGCCTCCAATGCTGTCAGAGTAATGTATTTCATTGTTATTTGCAGTAGACTGATAGTATTTAAATTTAGAACATCCAATAGGTATGAAAACACAGTTTCTGTCAGTTGGAGACATTAGCACATGTTGAACCGCACAAAGAAGGCAGCCTGCAGAAGGTCTTTATGTGCATATATATAGCTGAACAGGGAGAGGACGCTGAAGCATCTCTTTTCTCCACAGTAAGTTCCCTACCCTCTTTGAAACCCAGGAGCACTACAGACATATATATGGATGAGTCTGAAGCAGGAAGACAAAAAGACAGAACTTGTTTCTGGAGATTAACTGTAGTTTATACAGCTTTTTATCTTTACAGTAAGTCATGAGTTCTCATAAACTCCAGGGCTGGATGGCAACAGACCAGTTACTGTGGTCAAAATATTTAAAGCAGCCATATTCTGTTAGATAACTACATAAAAGAAGACCAGCTTTTCCTGGCTTTAATGAAATTATCTGAGGAACTTAAGAACATTTATTACACTCCACCATCACATTTTCAGAAATATACTGTTTAATTATAATACTTACTCTTGAAAACTCTGAACCAGATAGATAGTGCACAGGGACACTATTTTCATTCATTATAGAGGATATGAGCTTATTTGCTTGTGATCTCTGTTTTGATAGAGATAATCTCATCATGGTCAAACCCCTAAGTTTCATGTGTTCCAGCATAATGCATGTAAAACACTGTTTTCTTCCGTTTTCAAAGAGTCTTTTTTGCTCCTTCCTTCCCTTGCTACAAACCACCACATAAACAGAACAATTCTTGTCTAAAGGTGTTCTTCTAATATTTTATGGATATTTTATGTTAAAGTATTTGTGGGAGAAATAAGTAATTTTATTGTATCAGCTGTAAAAATAGGAAAAAACCCAAGAAATTTTCTGGGGCACAAACTGTACTTTAGCTACTTATATCCATATTTATATCAAGAAAGCCTACCATTTTTATTTTTCATGTGTTAAGAACATGAGAACACTTCTTATACATACTCAGCCTTGTCACAAAATCCAGAAGCTGCTACAGGAAATTAACTTCACCAAGACCATTCTATTCATGCAATTGCAACATTAGCTGACTTGACTCTACATATATGACACAGAAGAGTGCCCCACACAGCAAAACATCTCCACCCTCAGAATCATTTATCACCAATCCTCTTCTGAGATTTGGCCATTAAAAATACCTGCAACCCTGTTATGACATTTTAACTTCAGAAGAAGAGTGACAGAAGAATGGTGGTAGATTCACTGATGAGCATTTGTGGGGTGTTTAGCTTCAGAATAAATGAGTTTTTAAAAAGAAGAGAGGTCATGAATTATTAATGGTCCTCTCTGTAGACGGGAGAGAGTGTCAAGATTTTGCTGAAGTCATGGATTGATTTTCTGACACAATTGAAAAGACGTGAAAGCAGCCACTTGGACAGCAGTGTCAGATATACGATCCATTGGTAAATGGGATTCCTCCTCTCACTTACAAGCACTGCTCATGCGCCATTGATTATGCCATATTATATAGCCCACAGTAAAACTTATGGGGAAGAAAGAGTGGGAAACTAGGCACAAAATTGTAGGGTGGATGGATGAGTAAAAGAAAACACACTAAAGAAATCCTGCTTTATAAAGCTGGATAAAATGTTACGTCTAAAATATTTTTTTCCCACCAAAGTAATGCAAATTTAGACTAAAATGACATTTCATGAATTTATGTCTATTTTTTTACTTATTTGACTCATGGAGGAGTAAAAACTATAAAAATTAAGTACTTTGCAACTGCTTTCAGAATAAAATTTTAAATCACATATTTTTACTGGAAGTAACCCTTTGTATTTAAGTTTATTTTGGTATTGTTCTAAAATCCTTGGTAGCTGAAACCATCACTCTTAGAAGGTTTTCTTGGTTCTAGATAATTATTAAAGCAATTTGCCAAAATTCTTAGTGATTTTCTTTGAGTCAACTCGAAATAGAGTATTTTCTGAGGTTTCCCACAATTACATTTTACCACAGAGCTAACACTGACAGAACAATTACAGTCATTCCATCGAGAAACAATTCACCTTTCTGAAATATGTGATTTTGTATGTCTTTCTGACTGCTCCTGTCAGCCAGAACAAGGCTGCTGGGCACCACTGGTCTCACCCTTTCTAAGTGCCACTTGCTTCTCTCTTTACAAGTGTAGATGTGGAAGAAACAGCACAAATGGAAAGGTTTCTTCACAAGCCCAACCAAAAGTCAGAATGAAACCCAAGCATCTTTCAAGACTTTACCTCAGTTTAGTATTTCAGGTCCTAAACGCACACAACACACAGAAATGTTATTACTCCAGATCAGCATAGATAGCAAAGACTTGGGTATTTTTCTATTGAAGTGATTGTAGGCTTGTGAGAAGAGCAAGTTACCTTTAGATTTTATGTGACTACTGCCCTCTCCCTACTCACAAATCACTTGCCCAAAGTGGGAAAATTAAATACATTTTGTGCTGGAGAGCTGGGATGATAAGCCCTTGCATCAGCTTTTGGAACCTGGAGCAGCAAGAAGACAAATTAGAAGTCAATCATTCATAGATTTTTGAACAAATGATGCTGTAAAGCAGAAGGTGAAAAGATTAAGGAAGTACTGGAAATTTGCTGAACCATTAACCTTAATATTTAAGGTAACAGACAGCATTCTGGGGTTGACATGTTTGTATTTAAATTACTCCGGTTTCATATGTGGCTTCTTTTTAAAAAAATCCGTACTACTTGTCATGTTCTTGGTGATCTTCCATTTTATGATTCAGTAACAGTCTGCAGTTACTACCTTTTAGTGGATACAGTGAGAATGTTGGTCCATACTGGAGTCAGATGTCAATTTTTCAATGCAATTTTTTTTTCACAAGCTGATTTTTTCAGTTCGACAATTTTCCTTGAAAATATTTTGAAAACGGTCTGAAATTTTAACAATTGACTTTTTTCCCTTCTTTCTCAAGGGAAAAGAATACTTTTTTGGTTTGAAATATTTTAAAATTAAGTTTGTGATATTATTTTCTGTAGTTTAAGATTAAACATACCATGTAAGTAAGAGTGACAATTTATATTCATTTTTGTTTTATGAAATGTTTCATGGGGAATTTTGTTTTGGTGGAAACTGTGTGCAGGTGTGCAGGAAGAAAGATCTTTTCATCCAGCTGTGCCCTAAATATCTTGACTGTCTTCAGTGTAATGTTAAAATGGTTCCTAGCATTAGGTGATGCAAACCACAGTCATAATTTGCCCTGAATTAGATTAGGTGAGAGAAGCAAGGAATTAGCACCCCTTTGCTTATGCTGCCATTTCCCTTGAGGACTGATTACTGCTTTCCTTCCATCCAAAGATCGTGAAGCAGAAAATTATGTACGGACTTACATATGCTATACTAAAAGCATTTCAACATGGCAGGTTTGGTGAAGAAGGATCCACAAATTCAGTGAGTTTGTTCGCCAAGAATACTGAGAAGGAAACCAAGATGTGAGGTGGCAGCACGCTGTGGCTGGCGATGTGAAGACGAGGCATTAGCTCCTTCCTTCCCAGGGAGGGGGCCCTGGGAAGACATTTCTCAGGACAGCCAAGTGCAGGGGGCTCACTTCTACAAAGCTTCAAGCAGGGACAGTGCTGCCCTCTGTGTAAAAAGGGATTTGTAGAGCTAGGCACCAGGACTGGGGTTTAAAATAACAGCCACCTTATCTGCAATCGGAAAGCAAACAACTTTAGAATTTAGCATTGTTCTGATGGCAGACAAAAGCAAAGCAGAGCCTGACAATAAAAGTTGATGAGTAAAGATGTTAAGAAAATTTGTGGTACATTGGAAGGGTTGGTTAATGCCAATTTTACAAGGAAATCCACTGTGTAAGAGCAAGGCAATAAGAGATACCTTAGCACTGAGTTCAAGATGGGGAACCCAGTGCAGAATTTTTCAAATTGTGTTGCTGAATTCCAGCAACAATTTCACATTGTGGGAAAGGCAGACTGGTTTATGTCTTTGTATGTTGCTGATGAGTTGCCTGTAGAAGAGTGTATTTGGTGGTCTTTATTCAGTTCTTAGTGGTTAGTATCCCAGCACATATCTGGCTCCTTTCCAGCAGAGCCCAAGTATTGAAAAAAAATCATTTAACAATTAGCATGGAGATAACAACGTTTCCATCTCGAATTGGGTGGTCTATTTTAGAGCCAAAACAAAATTAGATCCAGGAAGTGACAGGTATTTCTGAGGCTAAAGCTTGATAGCACTGAACAGAAAATTCAAAAGGGTGCGTCACACAGTTCCCGGGAAGATGGAGGCCAGAAGTGTGCAAACACATGCAAAGTAATGAAGGGAGGAGCACAGGAGGATATTTTAGCTCTGGAGAAAATATAGGGTGCTGATGTGTATTTCCATAGTATTTCTGCTCATTGTTTTTTCTCCATACAAAGTGTAACCTGGACATAAATATGTATTGCACACATAAACAAAGGATACAGGGAAACCTAATCCCTAGATATAAAAGGTACATATTTTAAATTGCTTAACTAGCTTCATAACCATGAAACACACCATTTGCCCAGAACTGGACTGGTGTGTCTTTTTGAGTAAGAGAAGCAGGTGGTATAGAGACTATACTGCTGCCTCCCACAAGGAGTCTCACACAAACACATAGGAAGATGCATTCTGGTAAGCGTGCCATGGACCTGAATTCTGTGTCCAGGCATTATTGCTGTTTGGTACCTGCTACACAGGTATAACCACTCAGAGCAATAAAGTGTTGCAAAAACTATGTATGGATCATAAAAAATATTTCCCTACCTCTAGCCCCTCTCCTTTTTTTGCTGCACTAGACACAGGCAGTGCCGCTCCTTTTCAGCAGCTGGTACGCATTTTGATTGTAATTCTTCATTAGGCAGCTGACACTCTGTGATACAGGTGATACTCCATGCAGAACATCAATTAGAATTGCTAGATGCTTAAAGAGTGCCTGCTCGGGAAGACTGAATATGTCTTCCTGCACTAAAAGCTGTTGACCCTGAAATCGTGGAGCCTTTCAGCAAAGTCTAAGTGATGTCTGAAGGCAAATGGTTAAAGCTGCTGGATCCCTGAAGAATCATTGAAATATATATATTAAAAAAAAATGTGTACATTACAAGTGCACAAAGCATATTATCCTTTCTTGTCAAAAGTATTAAAAAAACATGATGGCCAGGCGAGTGAACTAGTGGCAGCACTGATCTTTACAGAGTTTCACAGGCCCCAGAAATGTACCTTGTGGGTTGTAGTCTCCTGAAACTCCCATTAATGACTAAAAGGCCCTGTGTTTAGGCATGGTTTCCTCGTCTGCATGGGCTACCTGCTGGGAGCTAAGTGCATGGACATCAGCCGGACTCCTGTGCTCTGAACCACCTGTCAGGGAGGCTTCTGTCATGCCTAGGTCCTACCATGAGTAATGAGAGGGAGTCAAAGTGTTATCTGCCCTTTTGGTGAGCTTTCCCCGGCTCTTTGGTCCCAAGCAAACTTAGCCTTCCTTTTCTTTTTTCTCCACATCTCCCCACCCCCACCCCCATCCTCCCCTCCCTCTCCTCGTGAACTCACTGGTAATGATAGTGCAAAATCTAGCAGGGAAAACACCATGCCAAGATCTAGCACATACCCGTTCACTTTTTGTGGCCCCTGTAAGGATTTGGCTTTCTCCAGCAAACAAGGGCAGGCTGTGTTCGTTGGCTCAGTGCCCAAGAGGTGTGCCTTTCTTTGCCAGTCCATGCAAATGCCACACAAATTTTCTAAGCTCCTGACTTGCCAGGAGGTGGTGGGGCGTCCTGTGGAACAGCAGCAAGCAGGCAGCAGCCAACGCACTGCCATGCAAATCTTTCTGAGGGCTTGTTTGATTTCCCTTACGGGGAAGCACCTCATTCTCGGTGTGAAGTTCAGTCCAGAAATCTGTGGCTACAAAGCCATGTACTCAGTTACAACTCCCTGCTGTTATGCATGGGACGGCAGTAGGAGGAAGCACCCTGGCTAAGCGCACTTCTTCCTCCATGCAAGGTTTTCAGGTTATACATAGCCATGAGCTTCCCACAGTTTTCCACATGAATATTCCCTGTTTATATTTTGCTGGAGGTCGGTATGAAAAGTATTTGAAGGTTCATAATGTGAGCACTTGAGCTTCTGCTTCTTGAACCTAGCACGGTGTGGTCTGACCAACAAGGCAGCAGTTCAATCAAAAGGAGTGCAAGGAGGAAAAACTGGTGTCTTGATGGAGTTGAAGTACAGGGACTCACATATCATTTGGCAAAAGTGGTTGCTGTCCATTTCATCATCCTAGAGATGATGGGGGCATTAAATTGTATCTGTACATAAAGGGAAAATGAAAGCATACAAAACAAGAGTCAGCTTAAGATACAGATGCTGAATGTTCGGAAAAGCTGGTGACTTGTTTTAAACACACTCACTACAGACTGAATCCTCAGCAGCTTCTTGTAAACGGACTTATCTTCTTGTTTGATGAAAGTTGAGGGGCAGATAAGTAAGACTTCCAGTGTTCTTGGCAATATTTTATGTATTTGTCCCTGTATTTCCTGTCCCTGTGGTAAACAAGTATGTTTTGGCTGAAATCCTGATGCCACTTGAATGAATAGCAAAACTCCTGCCTCCCTTAGATGATCCTCTGACATCAGAGGTGTGCTGTATAAGCTCGGGAACACTGTGCCTACTCAGAGTAGTGGCTCCCATCCTGCTAGCACTGCTCTGTACCTGGCAGCTACCAGGATGCAGTGTAGGGCACACACGAAGTGTGCGGGTGGCTACGGGGCAGAAGCAAACCCTCGCTACATCGGAGAGCAGTCATGCAATCTCCTGTACAAGGTGTCTCCACAGGCTAGTTATAAAAACACTCCTCAGCAATAATATAGATTAAGTTGATCTTACTAGGGACAGAGAACGGATGGAGTGGCCTCTGGAGGTCCCTTCCAGCCCTGCTCTTCCAGGACATTATAAAATTTTCTTATAAATCCCATTGGCTGGGTTGTAACAGTGCTCCCCTCCCCCACCCCGGTTTGTGCTCATGGAATAAGGGACCAGTTGCTGACAGCAGCACAAAAACCACCGTGCGTATGTGCGTGTGCATCGATTTGTGTTTGTGAGCATACACATGTGCATGTGTAGTAGGCTACTTGATCCCCATTTATAACAGCCTTTGCCCATATCATGAAAGATGGAGTGGTGAACAGAGACATGATGTGAAGGACACTGTGCTCACTTATTTTATACATTTGTAATCTCTACCCAGAATGCTTTTTTTAACAACACTGTCATTTCCATAAAATGTTTCAGATTAGAGAAGATCTTGGCTAAATTTAGCTTTTATGGAAGAAAGAATAAAACATAATTAACTGTTTAAAGAACAAAACACAAACCACATGAAGCAATGAAACTTGTTGGCGAGAAATCTAACAGTAGTGCTTGGTAGCAAACCCATCTCCTGTGGAACAGATGTTTGGGATTTTACACAAAAATAGAAACTACACTAATGTCAAATGCTCTAGCGCCTGAAAAACTGACAAACACTAAGTATTGCTCTTTGGGCATCACCAGAGATGCCACAGAAAATGGAATGAAATTCAAACAAAACAGTGGAAAAGAAATATTGATTTTTTTTTTTAAGCAACTCCCCAAACCAGTGATGTGTCTCAGCCTTCAGGCAGCTTTTAGTGCAGTCTGAATGGCTAATTATTGCCAGCAGTGTTGGAAAAGCTGGTTTGCAGGCACTTGATTACCCTTGAAGCATTGATCTCTGTTTTCAGCAGAGCCATACACATTCAATAATTGCTGTTTAAATAGTTTTGTTAGTGGTCCTGCCCTCTTCACTTATTTTATAAACAAATATTGGGACTGTTAATATGGAGAAAGTATAAAAAAACCCAAACAACAAACCCTTTGGGTGGTTGTTTCATTTTGCGTCAGGAGGTCTAATTTCCAGGGGTGACTCAAACAGGGAGCTGTAAAACGGCAGTGCCTCTGCCAATCATGCATATCACATCTTTTAGGGTATGTAGCAGGCTGGGAAGCTACATGAGCTACAGCACTATCCTTCAATGTCTGTTGTAGTATATGTTCAGAGCCTGGATGAATGTGGTAGGAAGAACTGATTATAAAGAAGCTTTAAAAAAATCCCAGTTTTGGACCACTGGTTCACAAGATGTCACTGGTGCAGAGCTTTCCGAGACACTGCATTGACTGTGAAAAAGAATTTTTTGTGCATGTGCCCCATGAGTTAAACCCACCAGAATAAAGAGAGATGAAAAGATGGAATACCCAAGCAGACTCTGCATGAATTTTCTAAGTGGGTGTTCATGTTTTGTATCACCATACGACACTGTGCAGCTTCGTACAAAGAAAGACATCAGTCGCTGCCACACACACGCACGCACACACACGGACATGGACACACTCCCCAAAGCTAAACAGATGTCACACCAAGCCCACATCTCACCAAAATTTTCCAATAGTCAAAATAAAAACCATCAGGTCGAACTTGGCCTCCTCCAACGCACGCACACACACCACTTTCACTTTGATTCAATCTTCTTGACATATGGTTTCCTCTCTCCTCCTGCTTCTCCTCCCCTTCATATTTCAAACTTGAAAAGATATAATAAATTGAATTTAAATATTATGTCCGCAGTGGACACCAAGGGAAGGCAGGAAACCAGAAAGCAGAGCTGAAGTTTTGAAGGGCAGATCAAGAACCAGTTCCCACCACTGAGCTGAGCAGGAGGCTCCTAGGGATGTGAGTCAGCACGGGAGCAGATATGTACACCGAGCCTTGTGCTGCACCAGGCTCTGACGCTGGACCCAGGCGAGGGGCATGAGCCTCAGATTCACACCTCTCTCCTGGGCGGCTCCTGCCTGCTCCTGCCGGTAGGGTCTGTCCCTTCACTTCTCTTTGCCAGCCTTGCACAATGTGCTGCACTCCCAAAGTCCAAACTGAAGTCAGATTTCCTCTCTTCCTCCCTATTCTTTTGTTTGGGATGATGTTTTAATGCTGTTTGGCTAAACGGTTGCAAAGAAACCCAATAGCCCCCCTACAACTGAAAGTCAAAGACACTTCTCTTGAATAGACTTTAAGTGGAGGATTAATGGTGTACTTATTCAAATGACCAGGGAGCCTTCACAGGTGTTATCAGACACACTGATATATTTTTCTTTGTTTACCTGGACACCTGGAACAGTAAAGAGAGCCACAGACATGATGCCACTACACCAGAAATCCCTGAGACCCTTGAGCAACAAAAACATAGTGTAATTTTTCCAGGAGATGTTCAGCATTTTATTATGCTTTGTAGGATTAGAGTGTAGCAAATGAGGTACTTTTGAAAGTAAATGCTTCTTAAGTGTATGAAGGGGGAGAGAAATTGTTCATATTGAAAAGCTGCAACTCTCCCAGGGTTGTTTTTTGGTTAGAAGATTTTTTTTTTAAAAAAGCTTATTCTATTCTCAGTCCTATTTAAGCTTAGAGAAGAACAAGACAAAAACTGGGAATTTGCTTTTCACTAACTTAGTGCTGCTTTTCAGATTTCCTCGGCACCAGCTTTTGATTTTATGATGGGGGAAAAAAACATGCAGCCAAACCCAGCCCTTTCAGCAAGAAGGTAGAATTAATCAAGGCAAGTTTGTACATACCAAGTCTGAATTGAATTCAGGTTCTGTCTACTATCTAAGCAATTAGGTTATATTATTAAATCATTTAGGATTACATTTCTGTTTGGAAAATTATTATTTTTTAGCTGTATCAGGGAAAGGAAAAAAAATACCTGGACTTAATAATTTGTTTTGCACTCTTTATTCCACTTTGGATCCAGGAGATTTTTGTTGAATGGAGAATAAAAGAAAGCAATTTCTTCATAGTCTGAGCTCTCATTTCCTCAGCCTGGAATGAAGCTGTACATGTCCATCTTCTTTCCCAAATTAATGAATAAATTAAAAAAAGCTGACAGCATTGAAATGTACTTCTCTGGAACTGCATCGTATAATAATATTGGCTCCAAAACACTGCTGTAAATTCTTGCATATTTTGTTCAGCTTTGCTTCTTCCCATATGCAAATTTTATTTTGGTATGTAAGTTTGTTATTGCTTTATGTCCTGTGATCATGCAATCAAAAGAAAAAACTTAGGCTGATATAACTGGGATTTTCAATACCTTGTTATTTGCCTTTGCAAATGTAAAGATCCTTTGCCCTCTATTTTATCAGTATATACAATACTAATTTTCCTTAACATAGCTCTTTTCATCCCGAAGAATTTTGTTGAATGTTTCTGATGACAGAGGATTTGGAAGCACCAAATAGATGCAAGTGCATCAGAGGTAGAACGTGGGAGCTTTTTAACCCAGAGAAGAATAGATTACCAGGCAGCCTGCAGGGAGAAGTCAGGGGCAGGGACCCTACAAGCCCAGTCCCATGTCCTGTTGCAGTTTTATGGTTTCTTCAAGACCTTTCTGGCTAGTGTTGAAGCACTAGCAAAACCTCATGCCCGACTTCTAACCTGGAGGATTCTTTCATGGGTACAGTCATTGCCTGGTTTATGCGAATGGATGAAATCTCAGCTGCAGGTAACAAAATCATCTACCTCCTATGGTGTGTGCATGCTAATTTTCAGTTATGTGCACATACACAAACCTTTTTGCAGTGCCTCCCCAGCTTGAGGCGATGGGCAGCAGGGCATTCCAACCGAGGGAGCCTTCCCCCAGCTACCTCCTCTTGGTTTTCCCTGCTATCCTTCCTACACCAAATAGATGAGCGTGCCCAGGGTAGCATGAGGGCCTGGAAAGAATGTCTAAGAAACTCAATGAATTGAGTTGGACTTTAATGATCTGGGTTATAATTAATAATAGTAGGATTCACTCTAGCTTAGGCTCCAAATCCTTCAGATGAAAGGAAAAAATAACATGTGGTCTGCCATGTGCTAAGTATTTGTCTGTCCTTGAATGTCCTTGTTAAATGTGTTCTGAATTAGATATATCCAAACATCACAAATAACTGTATTTTATTGTACATATCCATTAGGAACTAAAAATAATCAGAAGCACCAATTAATAAAGTTAGAAATAAAGAGGCGGCCCAGTGGAAGTTTTTTGCACTAAGTTCAGAGGCACCAACACACCCTGCCTGGGGCTTTCAGGGGAGCCTGATCTGCTGAACCATCTAATAGGGGTCTGGAAGCTTTGCTCCAGCTCTTTGGCATCTGAGCAGCACTCCTTCACCTTTCTTGGCAACCTCTCCGCCATCCACCTGGTCCCTTTGGTCTTCTTGGGTGCCGAACCAAGGTCATTACAAATGGGAGGAGCCACTGCCACAGCTGCCGTGTGGCTTTTTAAAATATTGAATTTTTCAGGCAGTGCAAGCAGCTTTCCAAGTTTGGCATCTGAGCCCTTTTGAGGTTGCTGCTGGCTTCTCAGTGAGGGTGAGAAGCGCTGAAGCACAGGCTCAGTCTTACTGTCACACTTGGCTTTGCCCCTTTGCTCTTGGATAAATTCCCACCCTTGCAGCATCTCTAGCCAGAAGCAGCTCCTGTTTATATTTTATACATTTCATTTGGGAAAATCTTCAGAGTCTGCTTCTTGCAAGTGACTTGTAAAGGAATTACTTTTATTCATAGAGCTACCTCAAAGCTGACATGCCTCTACTTGTATGCTCTTCACGAATAATTTTTTGCCAACCTGCTTTATTCAGTGACTTTCCTGCCCTAGGATGATCCTATATGTTTTCTGCTACAGTCTGGCCATATTCTTAAATGTTTCCAAAGTCTTTCTCCTGAGCAATAGAGCTTTTAATCTACCAGGCTAACTTTTAAAATCATTGCTTCTGCACATGTGATGTTATGTTGATTACAGTAAAACAGGAGAATTCTCTTAAATGTCAGGCTGTCTGCTCTGCTGAGAATGCCTCACTGCTTTATTCACCCCAACTCTTTTGAAGGTCACTTTACTAAAACCAAATAAGAGTAAGATTAATGTAGGGATTCTCATTTTGTAATAGTCTAGAAAGCTAATGATAATTTTATTGTTTGATGTTTTGTTATAGACAATGATTTTTGGTGTTTTTTTAAGAAGATCAGGGATTAGGTCCTTTAATGAAAAACATATGCTGTAATTTAAGCTTAGTAAGCTAAGACTGTCTCTGTGTCCTACAAAATTATGCTAAATCCTTTGATTTACGTTTAGCATTTTGAACCACACAATACAATTATCCATTCTAAAGACACCAGAAAGAGAGAAAGAGAAAAGCTTTAGAGTTCATACATCAAATGGACTCAAATATTTTCCTTGCAAGTACAACCAAGCCTTTAGTCCTTGCACTATCTTTAGGGAGATTTGCAAACTTTTCTTCTAAGAGTGAGAAAAATGTGAACTAATTACCACAGTAACCACCTGCATTCACTCGTCCATAGTGATTTTACCATAAATGAAACGGTTTTACCTTCAACATCTCACTCACTTGCTCTTTATTTTACTGAGGAGAAATTCCTCAGTACTGAAGAATTACGGTCTCAGCAAAGCAAGCAGAGACTGAAAGTAGCAGCTTAGGGCTATGTGGGGAGTGAAAGCTTAGTAGTCAGGACTGTTAATACATACGAAATGCAGTAGTATTAGCTTCCAAATTTCAAATGTGTTTATTAACCTGAAATAGATGAGATGTATGTATATTGATGCATTTTTTTCACGCAAAATTTTAGTATAATAATTTAAAATGCTGTGCATGTGGCATGCTTAATGCATATACATTTTCCCAATAAAGCCTACAGGGTCTGGCTGGATACCACAGTTCAGTTTATTTTGTAGGATGCTGGATTTTTTTCCTGGCGTAAAAAAATCAAACAGATTTTTATTACATAAACTTTCTGAACAGAAATGCTTCCTCCTTTTGTCTGTATCAAAATACATGTCAATGTTAAGCTCAGTGATCTCAACCAAAAATTACAGGTTGCAGAAAATCTGGGCAGAAGAAAAAAGAACAGAATAAATAACTGAAATAAAGATATGTAAAAAATGTTTGAGGAAATAACAGTAAATATTATTCTATAATTGTTCAATGCAAAGAAATCCTACCCAAGTCTTCAAAAATTGCAAATGCACCTATAATCAGAGCAGAATAAAAATGCTGACTACAGCAGAAAATGCATGAAACTACATTAGCCAAATTACTGCAAGTTCAAACATCAACTTCATTGGCAAAAGTGTCAGCCTCCAGTACCCTAGTGAGGAGAGTTTGCAGCTTGTCACTTGTGGTACATTCTTTCTGATTTTTAGGCTTGATCCAAAACCTATGAACATCAATCAAAATTTTCATGTTTACGTCGATGTTTTTCTTTAGGCCATATTTAAGATACTGAAGCATAAGACCATGTTTTAAGGTAATGCTTGCAGGAATGACATCAAAGGGGCAAAACATTAGCACTCTGTGCTCCCTATATTTCTGTATAACTTGTTAAACCTTAAGCAATAAGGACTCCTCGTTGCCTCTGTTTACAAAGTAAATTTTCCTAACTATCTGCACTCAGGAATAATAATAATAGTCTAATAAATCCTCTCTTATGGAGAGTAGTTCATAAGACTGTGGTTCCTATCTCAAGATTTGCAGAGAAACTGGTGGGGACTCTGGCTGAATCTTAGTAAAGCACTTAAATATAAAGATTAATAATGTGCTAAGGTTTTGCAGAGGTGTTATGACTTAAGAAACGCTTAAAATCTGGAAAGCTCTTAAGTGCTGTGCTGGAAGGTGCTGTCCTGTAAAGGGGAGCCCAGGGGAAAAAGTATATGCATGACTCTACCCTGATTCTACCCTGGCTTCCTTCAGTTTCTAGCAGCTCCTCTGTCATTTAAGGAGTGCGTGCATGCTGGTGAAAGCCTGGGAACCCAGCACAGGCGATTTGGGAAGAACAGCTCACTGATGGTGACCTTTCCTTTCAGGACACGTCACTGTGTGGGGGCCTTGACAGTAGTGGCGTTTTTTTAATGCCTGACAGTGCAGCTGTATTTCCACTCCATCTCTAAAAGCACTGTGCCACTCCATCGCTGGGAAGTCACGGGACTATGTGACACATGAACCCGTGCCGTGCTCTGGACCCTGCCCACAAGTCCTCCCGCTTTGATGTCTTTTTTTTATCTTCTTCTTCTTTCTTTAAGTTCTGTTTTAGAAGGTGGGAAGTTTCTAATATTTGAAAAGCAATTGTCACACTGCCACGCACGTGAGAGGAAACGGCGCAGACCACCCGAGTCCAATCCTTTATGTGGACATTTAATCTCTTCCACCAACATCAAAGCCCTTGCTCTCACATCCAATTGCATTGCCTCATGTGAGCTTTCCAGTTCATTTTCTCTCCCCTCCCCCCACACCTTCCTCTCCTCACTTGCTGTACATAATAATGCCATACAAAGGGATAGCTTTTTTTTTCTCCTTCCTCCTCCCAAAAGAGCAACCCCCCTCCTAGATGTATAGATATGTAGTGGTGCAGCCCGAGCCAGGGTGAGCACCCAGCCTCCCCCAGCCTCATGTCCCGGGGTGGGGGGGACTGGAGGTGGACGGGGGCTACAGAGCAGGTGGGGAGACACGAGTGCTGATGAAGGGCCAGGGGAAGCTGACACTTGAGGCCAGCAGCATGCCAGTCTCCCTTGCCCAGGTTTCTTTGGGGCATCCGGGTAAACGGCGTGAGCAGCAAGAGGAGGCGTGCCCCCTGTGGTTCGTGTTTGGAGATACCCCCACATGCCCACCGGTTGAAAGACAGAGATTAAAGCAATTTAAATTAAAATGAGCTGGCCTTGAAAGAGGTGAGCGGGTCGACGAACCAGACGCAGCACTTCAAAAGCATTGCTCTGTGGGCTGTTTGGGGCGGAGAGATGTCTCCGCACAGCCACTGCCTGGGGCCAGGAACCAGAACGATGTAACAGAGCTGAATGGCACTGGGTGGAAGACCCCCAGCTTCAGAAAAAGAGAGGCTGTTTCTTCAGAAGAATACCTTATTTAAAAAAACCCAAAAACCAAAAAGCCCCACATGCATTTCTTCATTCACAAAATGGATAATTGTCCACCTTACAGCCAGCTTTATATTCCAGTGCTTCTAATGCACTGTCATTGTGCTGTTTCAACAGACAATGTCTAGGCATCAGATTTGGAAAGTATGCATCTCTCCTCACATTTGCTGACATGACACATTTCATATTTACACTGTAAATGGCTGAGAAAGAATGTAAGATATAGAAATGTGGAATTCAGTCTCCTAGGGTATGATTTCCTCTGTGGCAGTTGTGTTTTGTGATTTCATATGAAAAATGTATTCCATTGCACACAGGTGGTTTTGTGTATGCAAACTTACACAAGCACACATATGTATACACATAAACATATATATGGATATGCACACACCCAGAAAGACAGAGAAAAAAGAAATTGAAGCCTATGATAATACTGTTAAACTTCTGAAAAGATTAAGAGGAAAAAGGACTTCACAAGCCTAAACTCCCCATTGGTTATATATGAAGTGTGGTACTCAGTGATGAATGCAAGATGGGGGGGGGTGATATCATAAAAAAACTATGTATGGGAAAAAACTCAGAGAAATTGCCCATGCAAGTAAATTAATTGGAGGCCCAGGAACTGCATAGATAAAATTCTTTCACTTTGCTACCAGTGTAATATCTACTTCTGGAATATCACCTGCAAAGACTCCTGTCCTGTCCCAGCAGGCCACTCAGCTCAGTGCAGTAGCATTTTGTAGCCAGAACTGCAATTACAAACATCACTTTTAGAGAGAAACGAGGGCTGTGTAAATTTGTTTGCAATCTGCTACAAACGCACAGAAGTTTTCTTAGTTACAGGTTGCAAGCATTACTCTTGTACGTGTGTGTAAAGGCTGGATCCCAAAAATGCAGATAGCAAATATGGGATCTTTTTTTTTCCTTTTGATCTATATTCAGGGTTAGAAAAGAGAGGGAATTTTGCCCTCAATACATCAAATAGGGGAATGAATAACACATCAAGGAAAGCACTTCCGGATTCTGTTTTCCCCCAACTATGGTAATACAGATGCTCAAATTTCTTTTGAAGTAAAATTAGAAAGCAACTCCCGTGTGTGGTAAGGCAATGGGTGCGCACACTGGGCCACACCAGAGGCTGGGTGGGGGTTGAGCGGTTACAACAGTAGGGATTTTCCTTGTGTTCCAGCAGAGAGGATTTTGCGTTCACATATGTAATGGTTGCATGAGCCTCCCCATGCTCATGAGCACTGGCTGAAGGGAATAGAACTGCTCCCAATTTCCTTGCGTCATGCTGGATCTGAACCCAATTTGTAATAATTCAGTCACTGATATGAGAGAGGCAGGAGAATGAAAAGTATGGGCAGAAAAGTCAGCTGTAGTACCACTGTCTGCTGATGGATGCTGGCTTCCTGCATGCAGCTGCACATTAACCATCTGACAAACTATGTTAGCAGTGCATTGCTAACAATTTGTGAACTTCTTGATTTCATATCTCTCTAAAACACATGAATCATAAAATCTTCCGGTTGGAAAAGACCTTTGAGATCATCGGGTCAAACCGTACCCATTTTCTGCTAAACCATGTCCCTCAAAAACTCATCTACCCGTTTTTTAAACATCTCCAGGGATCGTGACTCAACCACCTTCCTGGGCAGCTGTGCCAGTGCTTGACCACCCTTTTGGTAAAGAAATTCTTCCTAATATTAAGTCTGAACCTCCCCCAGCGCAACTTATGGCCATTTCCTCTTGTCCTATCACCCGTCACTTGAGAGAAGAGATCAACACTCACTCTGCCACAGCCTCCTTTCAGGCAGCCATAGACAGCCATGAGGTCTCCCCTCAGCCTCCTCTTCTCCAAGCTAAACAACCCCAGTTCCCTCAGCCATTCCTCGCAGGACTTGTTCTCCAGCCGCTCACCAGCCTCCTCGCCCTTCTCTGGACCCACTCCAGCATCTCAATGTCCTTCATATACTGAGGGGCCCAGAACTGAACACAGTACTCGAGGTGTGGCCTCACCAGTGCCGAGAACAGGGGAACAATCACCTCCCTGGTCCTGCTGGCCACACTGTTTCTGACACAGGCCAGGATGAAGCAGTCCTAACGTTGAAGACCTCCGAATTCCTAGAAAAAGCTAAACGTGTAAATCATTGGCTTGGCCAGGAAAAGCTCTATTTCAAAAGTATCTTAAGGGGATATAACTCAAAACATCAATACCTGAGAGAAATGGCAAAGGGAAAAAGAATTGGTTTTCTCAGTGTTGATGTGAAGCAGGATGCAGAAATGCAGGAAGTATCCTGAGTTCTGATATCACAGTGGAAAAGTTCTAAGCAGAGCTGAAAACATTTTTTTTCCAGTGAATGTTGGTATTTCATGAGATTGAACTACAGTTTACAAATTTATAAGTTAATACAAATTAATAAAATTTGCATATATATTCTGTCCAGAAAAATGGGGAAATTATTTTGAAGCAATTACTTTAATTTTGAGACTTTCTAAATGAGATTTTTTTTTAAATTCCACTAAGGTATTTTTAAAATCAATACTTTGAGTCTTCATTTTGGTAATGTTTCTTTGCTTGTTTGTTTGAAGACAGGCCTACATTAAAAAAAATAGAAATAAAAAAATATAACAATGTTAAATCAAACCCAAAGTCAAACATTTACATTCAGGTTGAACACAAATATTTTCTACAAACTTAAACTGATATTTCTTAGGTTTTTAATTTTTCTACATTTTTTCTCTTGTTTTTGTGGATTTTTTTTTAGATTTTTTTCCGGAGGTTAGGGTTGTTTTTTGGTTTGGTTTTGGTTTGTTTTTTTTTTTAATATATAGAAATATATTCCCAATTTCATCAGTCATCCAGCTGCTTTGGATGAATTACTTCCGTCCTGATAGGGTTCAGCAAGGTGGAGAATTTACTACAGATCTGGCTGTTTCCTCCTGCATTGTGTGACCTGGAGCTTGAGAGGAGATGAGGCAAAACCTGCATTTAATTCTGTCCCGTCCTCTCAATTAATCTGTGCATGGTGTATCACTCAACTCAGGAACTAGCTTCATAAAAGGAAGCATTATTTGTTATACCATAAATGAGTTTAAAGGCATCAATGTAAAGCTGAGGAGTGACAATGTGGCAGACAATATTTATATACAACAGAACACTATGAGTTCACACGTAATTTTTAACACATGGTCAAGACATCTCCTTTACTTACATAGAGAGAACTTATTTATAAATACTACTGAAGTAAGACTGATGAAACTATTCCATCCTTTATGGAACCAAAAATGCTCACATGCCGTGACCAAAAGAAAAATGAAGAATAATTTTGCTGTGGCCCATTGCCATACACTGCCTCAGTAGCTCTTAAATATGGGAGTCATACACTCTGGCTATGTCCACAGTACAAGTGGAGCTGAGCAACAGGGGTAGGTCTGCAAAAAGGAACTGTTGGTGCTGTAGAAGTGACAGCCACACTATTTGTGTCTGAGATGTGTGCTTGAGGCTAGGCTGGGCCCTTCAGTGGCAAGGGCATGTATCTGAACCCGCTGGACCCTGCCTTTAGGGTTTTTTCAGCGGAAAGGGAGTCAGCTCACGCTCACTGAGAACCCTCCAGGATATGCAGCACAGCACGGTGGGGAGATGGCTGGGAGATGCCCTTCAGAAGCGCAATCCTGATCACATGAAAATGCAAATGAAAAACCACCCTTGACCACTAGCAGAAGTTATGGGGAGTGAAAAGCTGTCTTTTAGGGATGGAGTCAGTTTTGCCCTCAGAACTGTCAGAAGAAAGGCAAGTCGAATCAAGTCAAGTCAGAAATGGACCAACGTTGCCGCAGTAGCTGACGACAATGCTGTCTCATTGACCACCAACTCTCCTTTAGCCACTTGTTGCAACACTAGTCACAGAAAAGACAAGTTCTTGATAGAATATATATTTTGTACAATCACTACCACCTACAAGGTCCTGCAGCTCATTGATGGTGCTTTCTGATAAGGAACCATCCCACTTACACATCAGCTCTTTAACTCAAACGGCTGCCAAGTTCTTAGGCTGTCTCAAAATAACATGATATGACTTAAATGGAGGATTGATGTAAAACATTATGATGTGCTGCATATTCAGTAATGAAAAACATCCTGGAAACTGATGAAGGAAAAGGTCATTCACATACTTCTGAAATCCCTTAAGAATCTTAAGGCTTTGCTGTGTGCATTGATGGATATGTGCTAATGACCATGCAAAGATGTGGTCTAAGGCTGACCACCAGCCCTCAGCCCTCACTGTAAAATTATTGACAGCTATATTGCTTATTCTTGTAGTGGTTAGGAAATGAAATGCCTTTCTTTAATCAAGTAATTGCATTAAGCAACTACTGGGAACATTTTGCTGCTCTTGTTTAATAGCCTAGAAGTCAAGTGTATTTCATATTTGTTAACTGTCAGGAGTAGTTTTGTTCACATTTATTTTTGAACTAAAACAACACTGTTACTACTTCTGCCCTTTCAAGAATTTTTTTTTAAAGTCAACTAGTAAACGCATACAAGTGAAAAGTTTGGGCAATCTTCAGCCAATGTGCAGGAAGGAAACAAACAAAGGAAGTTCTAGGTAGAATTAAATATTGAATCAGTGAATCTGTAATAATAATAATAAAAAAAAGATATGAAAACAAACCAAACAACGCAAAACAGTTATAATCGAAGGTATGCAATTCCTGGCAGACTTCATACAGCTAAGACTTTTTATCGTCTCTCTTTCTGTTTCTTCTTGTGGCTACTGCGGCACTGGTTGCAGCCCATCCAACTCCTGCTGAGTGGAAGGAGCCATGGAGGTGCTGTCTTTCTGGTTCACCACCCAGGGACTTTTCATTTCAGTGAAGACCAGGAGAGACTGGTCTTGGGTCATCTCTTCCCATGTGACAGAGGGAGATGTCACTGTCCTGCGCCAGTGTCCTCGAAGGCTCTCTTGAGCTGCAAAGCCCCACGGAGAGCAAAAGCAAACAGCTGTGCTCAGGCACAGGTGGTTCTGGGCATCCCAAAAACACCCGGGGGAGCTCTGCTGCAAAGAGAGGGAGACATGTCCTGGAGAAAGCAGCCTACAAAAGGCTTGCTTTAAAAGGCTTGCTCTGGTGTATAGTGTTGGCCTTGGTGCTTGAGGATCACCAAGATTGCCTGTTGGGTCTGGCTGGAGCTCATCAGTGATGTTCCTTGCCTCTAAGTGCATGCTACTGTTAGTACAGATCTGTTTGTTTTGGCAATATGCTGCTCTTCTTGTCCACAATGTTACAGCTATTTTAGCTTGAAGTAGCAGTCTCCAAACTGAGAAGCGGTGAATAATAGTGCAATAACGACAAACGACAAAATACAAGATAATTATCAAAGATAAGGGCATGGGAATTTGCAAAAGTAGCACCAGTGTCTTTTGCTATGCTCACAAATACAATAATTTGTCATAGTTGCCTATTTGAAAACGCTCAGTTTGTAAAATTACTAAAAAGGCACACTGCAATGTAGCCACTTATTATCAGGATATACATAGTTCATCAACTGGATTGTACATAACTTCAGACAGCATGTGAAGTAATTAATGACAATGAAAGTAGAATGGAAACAACTAAGAGTGTAAAGTGTGGGCCAATAAAGACACATAATGTATACACCTGACTGCCTTGTCCATGTTCAGTAGTGTGCAAGGCTGAGGTTTGACAGTGGTTTAACACAGCTGCCTGTCATGCTGATACATGAGGAAAACTGACACCATAAGCTGGCTCCCGGCTCAGATGTTCAAACCTGCAAAAGGTCTAAGTCATCACACGAAACGGACTAGGAGCCAAGGCCTCTTATGTCTGCCAAAAGCAAAAATAACCCAGAAGCTCTGCTGACAGCCCTTGCTTGTGTTCTTATCACCTCACCGTATGAGTTTGTTTAATCTTATCCAAATGAGAAATGCAGGAAAAAAGTGTTTTGGGAACAAGAAAAAAAAATCTTGGAACTCCTTGCATTATTATTTTGCCCTCTTATTTAACAATTTCAAAACTTGATATTCTTCCTGAGTTCCATTTCAACACATATCCTGAGGGTCCCTTACAGCTTTTTAATGTTATTTTCCTGCTCATGTATTCTGTACTTGCTGGCTTTGTTATTTCTTCTATGAAATTGCCCAGCTGCTTGAGTGTCGCTTCTACAAACCAAGACGCAATATTTAAGGCTGAACTTGGAATGCACAGTGAAAATGCAACACAGTCGATCTTTGCTAAAAATATCCTCTTCAAATTCACATTACCTAGTACATGTCTTCTAAAGGGTTTTGTGTGGTTTCTTTTTTTTTTTTTTTTTTTTTTTAATCAGCTAAGTTTCTGTCCCGGGCAAGGAGTTATTTAGAAACACCAAACAATTTGGTTTGTAAGGACTCCAGCTGGGCAATTGCTCCCATAAGTATACCAGACAAGATGCAGTTTTGAGAGCAGGCACTGCTATACCGACATAACTTTTTCTTGTGTACCTTACTTGCTAGAAAGAAACAGCTTTTGGAGTATTTTTCCAGATCACAGCTGTAGAGCTGCTCTGTTTGTGGTCAATTCTTGACGAGAAAAACACCTCAGATATCAGAATTTAGATTTCGCATTTTAGATTTCATATTTTTTGATGGAATTTAGGCAAAATCATAGAGGGGAGAATACAACCAATCTAATTACATGGGTGATTATAAGGTATCTAATTCCATTCATTAAACCGACCATGACTGTTCCTGCTGTGCTATGCCTAACAAAGAACAGAAGTGCTCTATTATTGCTCAAAAAACCCACTCAACTGAGTGCTAAGGTCTCAGCTTCTAATATTATGGAAATGCTTATCTTGCAAAGAAAGTTCAGTGTCCATTTAGCTTCTGTATCCTTGGGCATACAAACCTCTGCCTTTGTTAAAAATAGCATGAAAGAGATTCCTAGAGGAAAAAGAGACTCCTAGAAATTTTTATTTTTAAAGAGGCAATTATTTTGGAGAATATTTACCATGCATTCAGTAATTCAGGTTCTGTAAAGACAGAAATATTTCTGAGAAAACTTTCATAGCAAGACCAGGAGAGCAAGCAAATCTACTGGCAGGGCAGCCAAGAGAACAGTGTACATTGAAGGATGATAGACAGAAAGGGATTTTGGGAAGAAGACGAAATTCCATAAACTAAGCTCAACTGCAAATCCTTTAGCTAACAGCCGATTCCAGCTTCTCAGACCAACCAAGAAAGGGAGAAAGAAAAGATGAAAAGAGGAAATATAGGAAAAGGAAATGAAAAGAGCTTTATTAGTAAGGTTCTTCTCCTGCCTGACCCAATTATCAGATTTTGCATTTAAGTTTAAGACAGTAGATCAAACAACAAGAGCCACTTTGTACTTCTGCCAGGAGACCATATGATATCTCTCAGTGACTCTCCTGCATGCCAGGAATAAGAAATTGTGTCTCTGAGTTACTTTGTCTTACATATGGTGCAATGTGCAAAAAATAGCAAAATTAATAAATGACTGCACTCATGGATGATGTCCAGGATTTATGACACTTTATCAGCTGGGGTGGGGGAGAAGGAGGAAAAGGAAAATCTAATTATAAGTTTCCACAAATAAGCTAAAAAGGAATGAGAACTGAAAGAAAGTCCAAAGGTTGGTGTCATGCTAAGTTAGCTAAAGCATTCCATTACAGTTATTTTGAATGAGAAGTTTACAATGTTCAGATTAAAATCTGCTCTGGATATTTGGATATTTTTTCAAGGATGAACAATTTGTTATAGAAATTAATCTGAAAACACCTAAGATGAATGATAGCAGCTACAGTACATCCTCATCTCCTTGAGACCTTTTCTCTAGGTTGCAGCATTTCAGATTATGGGTATTTTAAGGCTGGGGTGGGATATGTGCACTGAATGAATTGGGAGATGCCTTGAAAGGTGGTTGCCCTTCCCTTCATCTTTTTTCAGCAGTATTTTTGGTAACACTGGTATGCACTGGAACCCCTTCCACTGCACCATAGGGGTGAAGCTCATTTCTCTGCCATGATGTCTGGTAGTTCATAAAATAACATATGTTGATTTCACTTGTGCAAATAAAAGCAAAGAACTGTAAGTTAACTGTGCTTAAGCAGATCCCTTTAAACAAAACCAGAGACAAATGCTTCTGAGAGATTTTATATTAGGCTCTTCCGAGGATGAGTTTATTCTCTTACCTCCCACAAGAAATGCACTTGATTTTAATGCCTGTACTTATTTTTCACCAGCTGATTGTGACACTTCGGCACATTTGTGTCTAAGATATTTTTTGTTTTGATGCATTTCATTAACACCTGTGTTTCTGAGTGCAGTACCAGCTTTGTTATTGGGAGACAACTGTAATCTTGCATTTATTATCCCCTTTGGGCTGGAAGCCAGTTATAATGGACTTTACTATTATCCACCACATTCCTCAGTAGGAAACATCTAGTCCAAACTTGGCTGTCTTGGTCCTAAACTTGTTCCACAGCTAGCCTTTTTAGAAACAGAGGCCAGGACTTTTGTCCTTCTGTTTTGCCTACCTAGTTTCACTGGAGTTTGAACATACTGTTTCATTGCTCTGTCTTCATTAACCAAAAAAGATAACTGAGCCTTCTTGTTTTTATAATTTCCTTTTACACAGATGTCTACATAAATTGTTATAGACAATCATCTTGCTTTAACTAGATGGCATGTAGCCACTTGTACTCCAGATGTTTTTGCATTCCATTTTCTCTTCCTCTTGGTAACCAGAAAAGACTCTGTGTGTGTTTGTGTTGGTAGAAGAAGTATGAAGGAGGTCTATAAAATCATAAATAGAGTGAAGAAGGTGAAGGCAAAAATTATTCACTATTTCTCACCGCACAAGAATAAAAAATGATCTAAGGAAGGACTTTTTCTCAGGGCTTTTAATTAACTCATGGAACTTATGCCATAGGGTGCTGTAAAGGCTAAATTAGAAATTAATTAAAAGGAGTTTAAGCATGTTTGATGAACCCATGGAAGTAAAGGTCTGTTACTGCCTACTAAGCGCAATAGTCCATACATGGTTTCCAGCCCAAGAAATCCCTACACTGCTGACTGCTAGAAGCTGCAAAGTGCCAAGTCCTACATATCTTCTGTAACCATGTGCTACTAACCATTGCTGGAGACAAGCTGACCCTTTGTTGTCACCCCCACTTACTTATTTTTACAACTTTGAGCAGAGAATAAGTTACAACACAGTCGTTATGCATGGGACGAGACAACATCTCATGCCTCAGCAAAGCTATAAAGAGCACTTTCACTCTTTAGTTTAGAGTCTAAGGTTGCACAGTGAGGGCAAACCTTTCTTTTCCTTTTCAGTAAGCAAAAAGTCTGCCTTTGTGCATTGAGTTTTGCACGAACTCTTTCAGTTTTACCCTTGCTGGGACAAAGTTGATTATCACATCCTAGTTGGGAACTTTCCCCCCTAGCTCACAACAGCTAAAGTAATAGGGAAAATTTTGTGTCACAATGACCAATCTTGAAGAAGTTTCTGGAGGGTTCTTCACACCACTTGACAGATAGGCTGGCATCAGACTTGAGGCGAAATAGCACATGGACTTTGATGGCTGTGATAATCCCTGTGAACAGAGGTGATGTTCACAGACATAGCTCCCCTTCCCACCACGGCTTTGCTGAGCTGGAAGCAAAGCAGATGTTTGGGGGAAGGTGAGTGCATGTGTGGGTGAAAGTATTGCTGATCACTCCCCTGAGACCAAGCACAGCTCTACAGCTGTCATCTGGGAGCTGCTGTTTACAGATGAAGATTGCCTGAAACAACCAGGAAAAGTGTTCCTCTGCATTCACCCTGTAGGTACCATCATGCAGAGCTGTTACTTTGCTGTCAGCATGACTGGCTGAAAACTAACAGTGTTTGATTCTTCACAAGTCAATATGGATTACAGTCTGCTCTTAATCCAGTCCCAACTTGCTCTGTTTTCTTTCCACCTCATCCATAGTGGCATCAACACTGACGTGGGTCTGGGAAGGAAATAATTTTTCTTGGAAAGATTTTGGCTAGTCCATGACAGCTTCTTGTGTTGCAGAGTTTTGTGTTTCTTGGTGAAAAGCATGCTCATCGTTTGCTTTTTTTCCCCCTTCTTTTTTTTTTCATAAGTCACTTTTGAATAAGGAAACACAAATATATAAAAACCAGCTGTTGAAATGTAATTAAAGAATAGACGTGGCCTTCTGCCAGGTCTTCTGAGAGAAATGAAAGCTTGCTCATTACTTTAACCCTCCTCTGTACCACGCCCAAGCACTTGGATGCCTTACTACTAAAAGCGATCTCTGCTTGCCTAGTGGGAATAGACAAAAGCAGATAGACAGCATGTGTTAGAGGAGCTCCTGTCATGTGACTGGCCTCAGTTTGATCAAAGGAGAAATAAATTACATTTTCATTTATACTAAACAACGAGGTTGTTTTCTTCCAAAGCAAATATTTAGGAATCAGTTGTATAAAGGAAGCCATACCGTGCCCTCTCTATGTTGTATGATATTTCACAGTGACTCCAGAGCTGGAGAGAGCAAAGCTGTTCTGAAACAATGTGAAATGTCCCATGGTATCTGGAGAAGTAAGGATAGCTGGTATTTTCCTATGCCACAAGGCCTGTTTTCAGGTGATTTACCACATAAATGCTCCTTTGCTTGAGGACAGCTCTTCCTTTGAACATCATATCTCTAGAAAGTCATTGTCCGAGAGCAGATAATTGTGTTGGACTGCTAGGAGTGGATTCAGATACCCTTACCAGGTACCTAGTGATCTTTGAGATGTTGTAAGGAGTCCAGGATGTCCTCTGGTGAGAGCAGTCATCCTACACGACCCATGGGGGACCCACACCGTGAGGAAGCCATGCCAAGCAGCAACAGGAGGCCATCTGGAAAATCCCAGGGCATCTCAAATAGAACCAGATGTCTGTGCATGAGCAACAGAATCAGGTCCTTGGTGGAATTAGGAAATACTTATTTAGGGACACATATCCCCAAGAATAATTTGTCACCCTGTCAGTCCGTGTAAGAAGAATGCAGGCTTTAACATTTATTCACTCAGACAGCACGTAGTTACTGATTGCTATACATCACTGTCAAATTATCAGAACAGAAAATTTTGCCTACAGCTCAAGGATCAAGGGAAGTAAGGTTAGTCTTAAGAAAGAACAGAACTTAATTTGCAGACTCATTGAAAAGAAATCTGAATGAACTAGCACATACCTGAACTACATATTACAGATGTAGGAGTGAGTTCAGAAGATGCAGGGAGAAGGTAGGCTCATCCAAACCATGAAAGTGGCAGGGAACTTAGATGATACTTTTCTACACATCTCACAAGTTTTCTGCAAAACAACTTTCTGCAAGAATCCCCAATTCTCTTTGTCAAAGCAAAAACATTGAAAGGGAAAACCAGTGTTGCAATATTTCATGACTGCTTTGTGTTTATAGTGGCACAACACAAAGTTTTATGTCCTGTATAACACACACGTGTATATTTATCTATTGACAGATGCTGTACATTTCTCCCATCTGCTGCATATTCAAAAGTCTTGGCTACTACAGTCAATACACTAAACTTGAAAAGGCCAAGAAAATTTAAGAAACAAGGTGTTTTCTGGAAACAATAACCCCTCCAAAGAAACAAGGCTGAAATTCAGAATGAAGCAATCTGGAATTTCATTTCTGTTTAATGTTGTTTTCCAAGCTTACCTCTAATATTCCAGAGGGACCAGTTTTTCTCATGACTGATGGAAACTTAAGTCTCCTCATAGGGAGGGTTTCCCTTCCAGAAATTTAAACCTTAAAAAAAAAGAGTATCAGACAACATAACACTGTGCCAAAGAACAGAATTTTCCAAAGATTTGGATTGAATAATCACTTTGTTTTACACGGCAGAAAAAAAATCTCCACTGAAAAGAAAACACCAAGATGTGGAAAATCCAGAAACAGGACTTACAGGTTTAAAAGTCAACTGATGTTACGTCTGCAGGGTTGGAAAAACAGATATATCCATACTCTAATAACTGAAGACTCAAAAATAGAGGGTGAAACATAAATACGTAAGAAACTTCAGAAATAAACGTAACCAAAATGTTAAACAATATGATGTGGTTGTCATTAGAAAGGTGTAAAGGTAAATTTTGCTGGTAAATGTCAACTGCCTGCTCCTGAAACCATGAGAGACAATCTCATCTTTCCAACACCATTTTCAAAATATGCTTCATAGGTAGCTTTTCCTTTTACTTAAAATCTTTACAATTAAATGCAAAGAGTTAGATCCTTAGCCAGGACCAATCAATGTGTTTCCATCCTAGCAGCTGGCACATGGCACAATGTCATCCTTTCTTATTCAGGTGAAGGTAGGAAATACCTTCAACCACCTCTGAGACACCAAGAAATTCATGTTTTATATGCAGAGACCTGCCTCCAGGAGTGACAGAAATGTTATCCCTTACAGTTTTTACTCTTATAGGAAAAGGTGTGTCACAAGCAGGAAAGTTTCTCTCTTATACCAAGCCTGAGTTTGGCTGTTAGGCACTTTGTAAACCTTACCATGTAAGCACTTAGGGAGAATGAGAACCTATTCCTCTAAGGCTGTGACTCTTGTACTAAAAGATATGCTTCAAAACTTCTCTCCAGTCTTCTTACAAAAAGATTGTTTTCCTAAAGCTAAGAGTCAGCAACTGCATAAAACAAAGAAAAAGGATACCTTCTCAGCCCTGATTCAGCTTTCGCCAATGTGAGAATGTGTTAATAGTGATTTATTCATAGCCACATATAAATCCTTTCTCTTATGGAGTGAATTCTCAGTAAATCTTTAAGTGTTCTGCAAACAAGGCAAGTATCATTATCTCTACTTTATACATGGGAAATTGAGTTATAAGAAGGGGGATCTTATTTTCTTGAAGTCATCTGCTGATTGATTAAAACCAGACTATCTGTGAATATGTGCTATTCAACAGTAGCAGAACTTGATCCTTTGGAGTGTATTTTCAGGAATGTGACTTACGCAGGAAAGGAAAGAAAAGAAAATCATTATGGGCTTGCTCCTGTGGGGTGTTGAGCTCTCTGACTCCAGTCCTCAACGGTCCTTAAGAACAAGCCTGACTTCAAGAAAGTGAGTTGTATCATTGACTTCTCTGAGACATAGTAACGTGTTGAAAGTTAAACATGTGCTTTTACAGGTCTGAGCCCTTTATGAGTCACTAATGCACTGCTACATGTTCTGTGGATTGAGAAAAACCCACTTCAAGCCATGGCAAGCTCATTGATAGATGCATGGGCTGAAGTGATTCTTGCAACAACTGAAAGAATAAACAAATTCAAAATGTCAGGGTGTTAAGCTGCACACAGCAGAGTTCAACTCAAAGACTACTCCAGCTTTCAAAATAAAAATCATTTGGAAAAGCAATTGCTGTCCTCTTTGTCAAGAGCAGTGAGACCTGAAACCAAAAGGAAGAGCAAGAACTAAGAACGTATTAAGAAAGCAAGAGTAGTCCACTCTTTCTGAGGGCTTGTAGCTCCCGTTTGTTCGTGCCAGACAAACGAGGCTTAAATTAGGTTTCTTCCGGCACAGATGTGCTAGGAGGGGGAGAAGGAGTCAGGAAACTCAGCCTTTCCAGCATATTTATTTATACCAGACATCATCTACTCTCTGGACACGATTTGGAGAGCTAGGTAAAGAGAAAGAGCAACACCAACAGAGTTAATACTCACAGATGTTGCACAGCCCAGAGCCTCCAGGAACCAGCCTTTGCAGGCAGCCCCACCGCTCAGCTGCAGCAGAGAGGACCCTGTTGGTGATTGCCGCCTTGGCATCAGCCTCTGGGGGGCGATGCCTTCAGAGGAGCTAAGGTCCCCTCTGTCACTGTGGCCGCATGCTCTGCAAAGCCCCAGCCAGCTCTACACAATTCCCTCCCAAAGATGGCACAGATCCCAGAGGATGCCAGATTGGAATTGTATGGGATCTGCTACCTGTATATCTGCTACCCAATAGCAAAATGTTTCGTTCCCACCTCTTGATGTCCCTTCTTCCCTTAGCGTGGAGGAGGGTGGCGAGAGGGAATGGATCCTGCAGTGCAACTCTAGACCAGCACATCTGGGCCCCAGCAAATGCGCTGCCAACAGCACCAGCCGGGACCCCTGGCTGGGACAGGATTATGCTCTAATTGAGCACAGACAACGCTTTTGCACATTAATAGTGCGCCAGCAGCAAGTGCTGACACCATAATTCTCCCCAGTGTGGTTGTTGCCCTTCATTTAGTTTTATTTTCTCTCGTGACTGACTGCTTAAATGCTCTTAATGAGGCTCACATGTGACACAGCCTGGGTGGGAAAGATTCAGGATTCATTTTGGTTACTCATCCTGATGTTGTGGAGTGGCACAACAGTTAAACACGGGGTAGCTAGTATCTTAAATTTTGTATACACCATAGCACAAGGCTAAGATACATGCACAGAATAAAACTACTCTGAAGAGAAGGGAAGGAAATGCGTTCTTCTACATCACTGATTAGTCTTTTCTACTAAGAGTGCGTGTGTCACAGCTATGTTGGCTACCAGCAGTGAGTGCTGAGCCTCAGATTTCAGGTAGAAAATGTCTAGCTGCGGAGGACCCTTTTGGCCAGCTAGCTGCAAGGCAGCAAGGAGGAGGAAAAAACTGAAGGAAGAGGAGAAAAAGCCTAAAGAGAGGATTTTTTTTGCTCTGCTCCCTTGTAAGTACAAGCAAGCTCTGTGCAGAAGTCTGCTCAAGCTCATAGGAAGTCTCCTTCAGGGCATCACATCCAGAGGAAGAGATCAGAAAGCTGGCCTAGGCTTATCACAGCCTGCACCAGGGAGATGGGAAAACCAGGACTGGCACGAATACCTTGGTGGCTTTATCACAGGCACATGAACTCCTTTCTCCTCCTGCCCCCAGCACAGTCCTTGGCACGTAGAGGAGAAGGAGCTTGCAACTCACAGCAAGCTCCCTTGCACCCCATCCCCTGTTTGCACCCAGGAGCACAGGAGGCAGGATCAGCACTCCTGGGTGGGAAAATGCCAATTTTCTGGCAGGGGAAATGAGAGAAATGCCGAGGTGTCCTCCAGGTGCAGCTGATGTTGCATTGTCACCTGTCAGGTACAGTGCTGGGAGACACATCAGATGTGAGGAGATACACTGCAACCATCCACTGCACGAGAAGGGGCTGAAGCTGCTAACTAAATCCCACAGGCTGTCAGAAATCATGGGCATTTCAGAAAAATAAAATAAAAACAATTCTAAAAGCCAGTAAAATCCTGGATTTCTTTTGCTATAGTCACAGGTAAAGAAGACTGAAGGCAGTGAAAACAAGTGAGTTGAGGCAATGGTGGAGGATGGGTAGTTTCTTTGTGCTGGGAATAACCTGCAGTAATCTGCAATCTACTTGCCACATTTTTTGCTGGTAAAGTTGTTTTGGAGGTAGGCTGTTATTCCTACAAAATTATCATTTTCTGATGTGCAGCACTAAAGGTTGAATTAAGTCCCATTTAGTCTGCTCCATGGTTGCCCATGTCCCTACCAGTTCAGGTGGCATCCATGCATGGGGCAGGTAGGGCTAGCATGCCTGATGGCAGCACCTGCAACCTGCTGGTCGACTTAGCTGCCCCTGAGGTTGTCCTGCTATGATCTCCCAGAGGAAAGAGCAAAGGACCGTAAAAAAAATCCCCAAATCCAAGCAGCAACACTGAAACCCACCCTTATTCTAAAACTTCTGTTAAACCTCAGGAATACATGAGCTGCAGAGAGAGTAGAGGGGGAAAAAGCTGGAAGCTGAAGATACTGTGGTTTAGTTGATGGGTTTGGAGGTTATCCTCTGAGAAAATGAGCACACCAAGAGTCTCTGCTCTCACTAGTCCCACTGCCACCCCTCCAGCCTGCGCCATGTGATACTGCTCGGAAGGCACCACCGTGCCACAATCCCTCTCCATGTTTTACTGGGCAGTTCTGAATGCTGCATTTTGTCAGGCTGATGAGCGGGAAGGTGCTGATTTGATGTTGTAGGAATGTGCTTTGGATACTGGTCAATATAAATGTTTATTTCTGGATGGAGGAGCTCAGGTTAGGAGCTGACTCCTTCCAAAAAAATACTCAGTTCTGACTTCCAGCCTGACGGCTACATCGCAGGCTGATGACTGAGGGGTGGGGGATTGCCTTCAGAAACTCCCACACCAGAGGAGGGAATCCCCACTCCTTTTCTTTGAAAGAAGTGAATCTAAGAAAGATTTGGGGACCCAGTTCAGCTGAGAATATTTTGCTTTACCAGAAAGCTGAAAATTTCTGCTGAATCCTGTACTTGCACTCTACCACATGCTGCAAACACTGTTCATGTTTGTTTATAAACCCACGACTTTTTGCTAGAATTTTGCTCTAGATTTTGTCTTTCCATCCAACTTTGGATTTTTGCTTTTCAACTCATTAGGGTCTTACCGGTCTCAAATCTGTATCAGAGCCCATGGAAGAATCTCTTGCATGAGCCCTAGTTGAAGACCTTCTTTTTTGGGTCACTCTTTGCTGCATTTAAAACTTACAGTGGCTGCCACGGTTGAATGCTACTTGACATAGATTACACTGCCTTTTCTGTGCTGGCTAAGGGAAAAAAACCTTAACTGCAGTCTTTAGGAGACTTTTCTACTGTTGGTTACCTAGAGAATGAATAGTTAGCACTCTAGTTAGGCATTTCATTTCAGAAACCAATATTTTGTGTAGAGTTTCAGTGAGATCCATGCTCAGTACCTGTTCAAACATGAGCTCAGTGTCAGGCTTGTAAAGGATCACTTATTAAAGATAATATCCAGGAATAACTGAAATGTGACTTACGTCTGATTCCTGAACAGATGCTCCTGAGAGCAGCACAGTGAGATGCGGGATGGGTGATCCACCTTCAGACAAGTGAGGGGGAATATCCTTCAGAGACCACTGGGGCAGCTTTCTGGTGCTGAACTAAGACCAGGTTTCAGTCTGACTGGAATGCAATTTTATGGGAAAGCAATAGAGAAGAGGGAAGAAATAACCACTTTACAGAAGGTTTAAGGCTTGTTTGCTTAATATAATAAATCAATAATACTAAAGTGTGGCTCTATATCAGCACAGCCATTCAGTTTTTGTTCTCCAAATCTAAGTCAGCCTGCGAGTGCTTGTGGAAAGAAAAGCTTTTTGGACAACAAATGACTGCTTCACAAGGAACACAGTGTGCAGTACATGTGCAGGCACTCAAACAAAAATGCAAATACAACTCCACAGTCTCCAGCTATTCCGGTCTGAAATAATTGCCAGCAAATAACTCCGTTCAGTGAAAACAAAAAAGGCGCTGCTGCTCAAGAAATTCTATTAACAAGTTGTTTGCAAAATCACTTGTTTTTTGATATAACTGAGGAGAACCTCTACATGACCCATAAGGAGACATACCCTGATCCTCTGACCCTGCCTGGGACATGACATCCCCAGAAGGAACTGAGAGGCATCCTCAGCCCCCTGGTAGTGCATATAGCGCCAGAGCTGACTTCAGCCAGCTGAGATCATGAAAATGTCAATGTGGGGATGTGCAGTGACAGGTCTGAGCAGGGCACTGCAACCCTGTAGTCCAGAGTTCTGTTCCCTGAAAAGCTTGGGAGAAATCTTTATCCAGGACAAGCGTGAAGATGGCAGTCAGGTCCTTCAGGGCTGAGATAAGAGAAGATCAAAGCCAACAGGGGAGGGACTATAAGAGACGGAGTGATAGAATGATGCTGTAAAAAAAACCCCACAAGAGCTTTCAGCATCGGTTGGGCTGAGAGGGGCTTGGAACCACCATCAAAGATACCATCATCTGTTTGATTCTCGGTGTGTTTAGGCAAACAAGTCTTTGCACAGTGTTTCTAAACAAACACGATTACAGCAAACAAATATCTGGCTCCAACACCAGCATCTCGTCCTAGCAGAAACCTCCTCAAGGACACCAACTGTAGTCCTTCCAACTCAGTTCAGAAGGAAGGAAAGGCGTTGCATCTTTGCACAGCAATGTCAGCTCAATTGCGCTCAGCAAGAGCAAATCCTCAGCAGGTGAAGCACCATGAGGATCAAGGCCCTTGTCAAAAGAGAAGCCACAGAGCGGCCTACACATCACCCCTCTTATCCACACCAAACCTCCCATAGAATCTTCCTCTAATCTGTAAAGCTGTTTTTAAAATGCTGAGCAGAGATATCCAGAAGAGAGTCTATTTCCCGACCAAGAAATTCAATATTCTCATCCCACACATCACACTGTCCCTACACACTTCTCTGCTCACGGCAAGACTGGCCAAGTAGCCAGGCTCACTTACAAATCAGAATGTCCAGCAGCTGTCAGAGACAGTATTCATTCACTGAAAGCTCTCTTTTGCCAATATTTAATTCAGGAAGCAGTCAGCCTAAGCATTTCACATCTCTCTAGCTGTTAGGATAACATGTAAGGACAGAGGCAGCAGCTCAGGAAGAGGGATTTTACTGGTAAAGACGCAGAAAAACTGTTCATCTTGGCCTGGAAAGCAAGTGGAACTTCAACCAAAACCCTGTTCTGATGCATCTGGGTAAAAGCTCAATAAATTCTACTAATTTCCTATAACAAAGGATGGTGCATATGAAAACCTTTTAATAATTTTCAAAAGTGTTAAGCAAGCTTTATCTACTCTCTTTAATATTAAAGGATATTTTTTATTTTTATAAATACAAGGAAAATTAAAATCACCTGGATTCTAAAATAATTTTGTGTATGAAATCCATAAGCTTTACAAAATTTACCCTGTACTACTCACTGAGATGAACTGGTCAAGGAAATCCAGATGACACAGACTTCTTCCTTTCCTTCAAAAGAAATAGCTGGCCACAAAAAGTCTTCTATTTTCTATGGACAGTCCCAATTGGTTGATCAGTCTCCCTGGTAGCCAGCAGGCTATTAATATATATGCTGTAGTCACCCTGCTAATGAGCTTGCCTTAGTGCAAATGCATTTTCGGTCTGGATTATGAGATCATATCACAAAGTCCAAGGGTAAACTGGAAAGCACCAAAAAGTTGTTCATAACTCTGTAATTAACTTTATAAACCTTGGCCATTGGCTTGCTTTGAACCTGTCTCATTTTGTATAAGAACTTCAATATAATCAAGAATGTGAACTCACAGTGCACAAGTTATCTCAGACTAATTTCTTCTTGTCAATACTCTCAGTGGACATCAAGGCAAGGTAGTTTGCTTCATTTTCAAAATGTAGTGTAAATTCTTTCCTTAGTTACTCCTCTGGTATTTCCTCTGCAAACCGGATCTGGCATGGGAAGAGAGGGGCTAAAGCTATTTACAGGAGATAAAAGAATGAATAAAACAGCTAGGCAGTTTCCAGGTCAGCTCTCCATATACCTACATTACTGAAGAAAATATGGTAATTTCAGACTGTACTTTCTAGTAAATGGCTAACTCCTCAAACAGCTACCACAATCATCTCAACACTCTCATAAATATAAATTTGAGTTTATGCTATATCTCTTTCTATTTTAATGCCAAATTAAAAGAACAGCCACCAGCCAACTACAGAAATAACTGAAAAAATTTAAGGTGAAAATACATAGTTTCCAAAGCGGTGTGGTTAATTGCTTCAGCCCACCATACTTAATTATATATACATGTCTAATTGACTAGACATTCTTACAGTGAGCTGATTAATTGATGGAAAATTAATTCCTTTTTTCCCTATGGTTTCCTAAAACTGTTGTCTTAAAAATGAGAATGCCTGTTTATTAGAATTCAGATAATACTACTTTTTAAATGGTTGTATGTGTATTTCATTGTTAGAAATGTTGACATCTTATAAATAGTTCTAAAATCCTTTGATCTAAAAAATCCTATGACTCCCAGCATGTAATAAAAGTTTTGTTTTGTTCTGTAACATTTTAAAACTGGGAAGAAGAGAGAAGAAGGCTTCTAAATGTATGAACAAGCCTGTCGTTCTAAGCTGATTTACAAGCTGGTTTTCCTGTTTACACAACTCTGGATGGAGAGCTCTGGCCAGGTTTTAAGGTGAAGGTGCCAAATCCTTTGACACTGGCCGTTCTTATGGCAGGTCCAGCCCTCCCGATATGGGAAGAGCTGGGGAGCTAATGACCAATCCCAGTCTTGTGACAACTCCAGTTCAGTTCTGGAAGCCTGAGATTTATGTTCATTTCAGATAAGCATTTTGGTAAACGTGGATGACAACATGTTGACAGCTCACTCGTCATCTACCAGAGATGCTCTTTTTGATGGCAGCTGCTCTATGAAAGTAGGGGAAAAATGTATCCAAACAAGATGCTCTCTTGGACTGTTGGGACTGAATGGGACACATTTCCAATGTCACTTCTTGGTTGTAAAACAAACTATCTGAAACATAACCAAAGTTGCATGCTGACAACAATTCTGCAAACCAGAAGTGCATGAGCCCAAAAGATAGCAGTGAGTAATGAGGGGGCAAAAGTCAGAAAGCCAAGCAGTTGACAGAGATAGGTTTCCTGGAAGCACACTTACAGAAATTGGCAAGTTTTCACTGCCTGGCTATACTCCATGGGGTTTAGCACTCCAACTCTATCTCCTTGGTATGGCTTCTCTCTGCAGTAGTGGAAGTGAGGCAATTATGAAGTGATTGAGATAATTAAGTACTTTCCTAGAACTAAGGAGGAACCCTCAGCCTATGGAATCCCATGCATTTTCCCTGCAGGGCAGAAGAGGTAGATAAGATTAGAGAGAAAGAAGGTGGCCTGATCTTCAAGGGGTTTGCATCCCTGCCAAGGTTTCCTTTTTTTAAAAGCCAGGGGAAAGCACTGGTAGAAATCCTTATGATTATCCTATTCAAATCCAGTTTTCCCACATCTCATAGTTTTACCAGATGAAAGAACAATTTCACGTGTAACTTATCAAGGAGGACCATAGGCTCAATTCAGTTTTACTGACGACTCCTGTGACCCCCTTTTGAGGTAGTACTCTTTCTCTGAGGGAGCAAGATGGTAGCCCAAGGATGACCGAGCATGGAAAATATATGGTCAGCAATCCTAACCTAATGGTCTCAGATTCCCCAGTCATGCACCAGCAATTTGTCTGGGTGCAAAGCCTAGGGTGGGATACGTCTCACCTAATTTTAGCTTTGTCTTGTCTAAGCCAGTCTAAACTATGCTCCCTTTATAGTCATTGGAGGTTAGAAAGGCACCGCCAGAGGGTGATTCAACCTACTTATCTTAGAGACTTATCTTCTGATGGGAAAAAACCCTATATGGAGATGCCTCTCTCCTTCTCTCTCCCCCCATTAACTAGAGAAGAGAGAACAGACTAACTTTAGCTAGATAATTAGGTGAGATGAGCCTCATCTCATATACCTTGCTACTGTACAACTCTCCTAAATCCAACATTTTGCTGTGCATTTTTTTTGAACTTGCAGTCTTCTGGCATGCAGATCCAGAGCACAACTTCCAGACATGCAGGACTAACATAAATCTGAAATAGTTATTATCTATCATACATGAGAAGTCTTTTTCAGCAGCTGTGCAAACTAATCTAACAGCACTAGTGTAATGACTACAAGACATTTGTTTTCTGATCCTTTTCTACGGCTCAACTTCATTATGGTGATTATAGCTACCAGTAAAATAATAATGTAACCTCTCAACCAGTAATAAATAATGTAATAAATTCCCCTAAAATTTCCAAAGCAATTGCACAAGGCTTTAGATATGAACACTACATTAGAGTCAATAGCTAATGCTCCACACACCTCTTTGGAAATATGTGTCTTAATTACTTTTCCAGTCTGCAAAAGCAGTTACTGCACCCAAGTTTAATATTGAGTGAAATGTCAATGGGCTGAGGTGTATCCCAAGTTATACACACAATGCCAAAATGGCAGAGATATAGATATCTAATTCAGGGAATATATGCATATATTCCATTTTAGACCTTTTGGTGCAGTGAGGCAGCTGGTAGTGAAATCATTGGTACACATGCAAGTGAGTCAGAGAGGAGAAAGGGTAATGGGAGACTCCCACAAGTGGGAAACTCAGTGGATCTAGACATAACTATGCCAAACCAATTTACAATTGCACATAGTTAAGCCATGATTTGCACTTTGATGATGAGTGAACAAGAAGGGAAAGAACTGTCTGTAAGACATGACTCATCCATTTCTTTTTCTTGAAAAAAAAGAGAATGCTCCCCCCTGCCCCGCTTGTGAGAGTGCTGCTGCATGACATCACCAATGGTAGGAATACATATGAAAACTTTTCTTGTGAGTTCAAGGACCATGGATTTACTGTTAGCTACAGCCAAAGCAGCATGGCTAGCTCAGGAGGGGAACTGACAGATGCTGAACTCCAGGCGCATCCTATTTTTGGGCCATAGATAGACATGGAAATAATGGAGGGCCTAATTTGGTATGTTAACATACCTGAAAAGAAATCCAACTTCTTTTTTTTTTTTTTTGTTGACATGTGTGGAAAGAATGTCCTAAAGTGTTCAGGAGATCCTCCCCATCTTTGCTTTGGGTAATGTTTCGGTCCTAAACAGTCTGAAAGCCTTGGAAAAGTGACTCTAAAGGGAAAAGCACACCTTTCTCCCAAAAGCACAGCAGTGTTTCAGAAGGTAATTAACTGCAAAGCCAGAAGAGATGTTCTGCCCTGAAACAGAGGAAGTGACAGATTCATCTTGAAATACAGTAACTGGCTGCACTTGGTTAAACAAGCATTTAGGGACATAGTTGTAAATATAACAGATATTACAAAAAAAAAGAAAAGAAATCTTTGGGACAGCTTTCTAAATGCCTTTGCAAACTCAGGCTTTAAGTGCTAGCAGAGCAATTGAACACTGCTGCCTCTCCTTGCTTTGGGGCTTTCTGAACTGGGGGTTTCTGCCAGGTCCTATCATTGGATGCGGGCACGCATGCTGTGGCCAGTTACATACCAGACAGTCACTATGGGCACCTGGGGAAGCTCGCTTTTAGGCAAGAGCTGGTGGCCTGCTGCCAGGATAGGACATCCTATGGAGCACCTCATCCCCTATATGGTGGCCGCCTCTCCCCCAGTCTCAGGTTGCCCATGCCCTTTCCTGGTGCTGCACACCAGAGGGCAGGAGGTGATCATGTACAGTCCCAGGGCCAGAGGCTGCTGCCAGCCTGGCCTCGCCAGGATCCAGCACGGATTAGAAATGGATCCAGGCTACACCTCCTTGCACCGTTGCCTTGTTCATCCTTGATCTGTTTTGTAAAAAACAGACTCATGGCTGATTAAGGCTGGTTAAGCCTGATTAGGGCTGCAGGAGTGACCCAGGTCATTGGCTCTGTCAGGTACCATAGAATCTCCAGGGAATTAATTCTTCTCTGGCTTCTCCCCGCTAAACAGAAAGCTTCCAGAGAACTACTCATATGCTCCTAGGTTGGCCTAGGTACAACACACTGGGCAAGGCCAGGCATACATTTGTGCTAGGTGCCCCAAACCCATAAGAACAATGCCAGCAACGTGGTTTTGTAATAACCCTCCATACTCTAGGCCATACGATGGGTGGGATTTTCAGAATCTGTCAGAGGATTTTGGCAAACATAGGTTCTAGCACAGTCTCAACGTGGTGGCTTTATTTTTCTTCTACAGGGCTTTATGCTGTCAGACCACATGGTAATTAGATCTTTTTAGCAGAAGTAATTTCAACTGGAAACTAAAATGAATTTTATGACAGGTCCACATCCATGCGTATTGTCTATTCTTCTTAAATGTGTTCTTCCTTGCCAAAGAGCGGTGTACTGTATTCAAGAAAGTAAAATGAAACCCCTTACAGTACAGTTGGGATTTCTATTTCCAGGCACAAAACCAAGGCAAGTCACACTTGAGACTTGATACTCTGACATGATAAGTACTCTGAGAGATGCATGTATAATCAGACCAGACCTGCAGGATAATGACTGTGGACTAGAAGAGAAGAGGGCATGGAGTGGTGGTGAAAGGGTAAGAGGAAGGTCAGAAAGGACCATAGGTCAGACACCCTGAAAGATACACCATGGTATAACAGACAGCACATGGCTGAGGAGGTCTATAGTTGTCCTTGTTTGGGAATCAGATGCAAGACCTGAAGATCACCTTGTACAGACAACAGAGCATGAGGCAGCACAAAGAACAATATTCCAGGTGCTGCTTTGGAGTATCCTCCACAGGCTAAATTCTTAATGTAGTCTCAAGGAGAATGCATGACACATACTTGAAATCAAAATGAGATGGTAGGTTGTGTGTGAGAGTGTCAGAGACACTCTCTCCTCAAGATCCCTTTGGAATTCAATTATGGTGGTCAGCAATAGATTATAGCAGAGTAAAGACCAAATCTGCTTCAGAAAAGTTTAATAAGTCAGAGGTGTAGCAAAGACAGTTGCTCTAAGGTTGGTTTGGTTTTCTTCTTTTTTTTTTTAATAAAGATGGAGCCTCTGGGTTCATTCTGGCAATTTTTCTCTACTTCTTATCTTAAGTATTTTCCATCAGCTGGCAGCTCCCATATTAGTATGAATGTTTGTGGTGTTGGCAAAGTTTGCAGTAAGAAATCGTTGACAATGGCACCAAAGCATTAATATAAAGCAGCATTTTTGTGGCTGTGTGAATTTATTGCTTGTGAAGGCTGACTCACCAATAGCTGTGGAGACTAAGATCCTCAGTTAATCCATGAAAGAGAAAAAACAAACAATTCTCCCACTCACAATTCCCTACAATGCATCTTGTTTCACAAGGACCAGCTTCAGAGGTAAGAGAAAACACATAGGCAGCCCAGTCTCTGCTGGGACTGCCAGCAAACAAATTCAAAATTAGGATATGAAGCAGTGCACTCCTTCCACAAAAGAGCTCCCTGACCTAGCAGATGGTTCATAGCACTCAGTCATTCCTATAACATTTGCTGGATTGGGCCATTCACACCAGAGCTGTGAGAGATTTTCCTCCCTGTCCAGTGTGGGCTCTCTGTTTATTTGGGAATGGCTGCTGGACAGACAGGCAGCAATCACATTCTGTCTGTTGAAAATCCTTCAGGAGAATGAGCTGGATTTATGTACAGGGGTGTTTTGCTTGCTCATATTACCATGCGCACAAGCAAATGTGCGAGGGCTTATGTGTTTGCAGTGGTCACTAGTTCCACCAGCCTCTCAGGGGATAACAACTTTATTTTTAAGTGTGCTGCAGGCTTACAGTAAAGTTCTCTGCTATTGGGCTTCCCCAGATGAAAATCTGCTATTATTATCCTGTAGCTCCTGTTTCTGCACATTGCCAGAGCTGTCCCTTCACCTGCATCATGTAAAGATGCAGGCTCACAGGGGCAGGATCTCTACCTTTGAAGTGACTCTCACAGGACGTTACAAATCTCCCTGGAAATCTGGAACAAACTCTAGTTTCTTTTTAAAGGTCTTAGTTTTTGTCTTAAGAGCAACAGCTTGTCTGCAGTCCTGGAAACACCGTTAGGGGTCTGTGTGACTCAATTTATGACTCAGGAAACTGCTTATTCTGTCTTTCAAAGCACCACATCTTTAGTTCCAGGCTTCAGTCAAATTGAAGTCAGATAAAACTGATTTTTCCCATCTCTGAGTAACTTAATTAGTCTGTACATCTGAAAAAAAAAAGAAAGGAAGAAAAGAAAGGAAAAGAATTCCTCACATTTTATAATACCTACCGGGTTACTTACTGGACATTGAGATAACATAGTCAGTTATCCCTTGTCCCAATTCTAAAAGGCAGTTCCTTTTCACACTGCCTGTCTGGTACCTATGGGCATTTGAAGGGTGCATGTGTCTGCAAATATGTTGTGCAGCCGTGTCCTGACATCATGCTCAGAAGTCCTGTCTTGATGCTGGCAACACCTCCTGGAATGAACCTACTGTATAACCTTGGCACTTCTAGCTATGTAAATCGTTCCCTAGACCAGACTGGACAACACAGTGAGCTCGCTCTAGTACAAGAAACATGTCATTGCATAGCCTCTAGTTTGTAAAGCAGCTCTAAAAACCTGGTTGTGTTTTAGCAGGTTAATCTGCCTCCCCTCAACCCACATTCTCCCTTCAACACAGCTGAACTAGCTGAGCTAGTTGAACACAACTTTTTAGCTTTCATCTTTCTGTTTCTGCCTAAGACAATTTCTACAAAATTAAGCTCTTGAAACAGAATACTCGTCTCAAGCTGAAGATGACCAAAGTTACAATTCTGATCTTACTGCCTGTTCCAGCTTGGGGTTTGCACGGAGACTTTACTGGCTACTAGGATGACCTCTTTTCTCCTGCGGGCACAAGGGAAGAATGGTTTCTCATGCTCTGTGCCCTCCTTGGTCCACTTCCATGTTCTTGGGGAAAAAAGCAAGGCAGAAAAACAAAAGCCCATTTGTTTACCTAGTGATTTAAGAGAATTCCAGAAAACCTCTATCAGTTCTAGGATTTAAAGTCCTCAGCTCTCCACATCCCTCTGCAAGAGGCTGCTGCCTCCAAGCCAAGGCTTGGGAGAAGAGCAGGCACCAGAAGCTGCAGCCTGGCTTCTGCCACAGTCAGCACTGGCATGAGGTGAGGCGGGCAGCACGAGGTGGTTATGCTGTAAACAGCCACCACCACATTTTTCCAAAACACAGGCACGTGAGCATGCACTCTGTGAAAGATGGACCTCTCAGAGCCAGGGAGCTCAGTGAGGAGCTGGTGATGAGAAGCTCACTCTGCTTGGCACACTTTCCTCTGCATAGCTATTTGCAGAGACCTACATGATGTCTTTACATCAGGACTTTTGGAGGGGACCCCTGGCACCACCTGCCTCTCAGCGGTGTGCAGGCTCAGAGCTGTATCATCTGGCTGCAGCTGCGTAACTTGTGCAGTCCCCTCCCTTCCTACTCTGTGGCCATTGAGACTTGTTTGTCATCAGCATTGGAACAGCAGGCCTGAGAGTTGAATTTAAGATGGGTGTTGGGCCGTGTAGCTTCTTTACTTCCTATATAATAGCCATATGTAAACATAAATGCACAAAAATTCATATGTATTACATACGAAATTAGATTAACTGCTGAGTGTTGAAAAACTTGCATTACTCGTGAGTCGCAAAGCCATTGATTGAGGTCATCTCCATACAATACCAACAACATCTTTATACCACACTGACACGCTTGCCACACATAACACAGAATGTGCAGAAAATCCACTTTAAAAGTACTGATTTAGATCCACCTCTAAGCAAGATTTCCCGCACCCCCTTTCTATTCAGATAGTTTCTTTCCTTTTTTTTTTAAACCAGAAATCTACCAAGTACAGAAATGAAGTAAAACCTTTTCCTTTCCCCTTCACTAAAATATTTTAGAAACCTGTACAAGTGACCAACACTAACTTTTTCATGTTACTAAAGCAGAGTGTGGAATTTAGGGAAGGCATAATGTGATGTGCTTGGGAGGACAGCGGACATGGTGGTGCTGTGACTGCAATGGTGAGGAATGGGAAACATCCTCATGGTAGGAAGACAATTAAAAACAGGAGGTCAATGCACGCCACAAGTCTGCCTGACTAAAGGAAAAGAAACTCTTGGAAGGAGACAAAATAAGATCATGGTACAGAAAGCCTTGGCTTTTCTCCATATGATTGTTTTATGATGATGCTGGAAAAGGTAGCAGAGGGGTTTGGCTTTTGCTGGCTCTTCAACACTCAGTCACAACCTTCAGTAGCCAGGACCTATCATTGCACCCAAGTAATGCACCTGTGTTACAAAAAGCAGTCACAATTTCCATCACCAAGGGGTGCCGACGCAAGTCCTGCCAGGACTTCTGGCTGCTTCCCCCTGCTGCAATAACGTTGCCTCTGTCTGGAATAGGCATTAAAGGATGAAACTGAGGGGAAAGAAATTAAGCTGAATAGGAGGAAAAATTGCTACCATATAGCCTTTTCAGACTGCAAACTTGTCTTCCAAGGGAAGTGGTAGAAAGTGCCATAGCTTGAGTCATTTAAAAATACACAGGACAAAATGATCAAGAAGGCAGAGTAGGAA
Organism: Dromococcyx pavoninus; assembly: GCA_033558185.1. Taxonomy (NCBI): domain Eukaryota; kingdom Metazoa; phylum Chordata; class Aves; order Cuculiformes; family Neomorphidae; genus Dromococcyx; species Dromococcyx pavoninus. Next base: position 606,063 of record JAUMJL010000595.1, read on the forward strand.
ACTATCCTGCACTGGCAGAAGGGGAGCTTGGATCACTGCAGATGATGTTAGCGCTGAGTTTCCAAGCGCCTATGAAAACATGACGGGGCCAAGAGGAAAACATCCACTCTGAGCTTTTAAAAACAGAGGAACTGAAATCTCCTGATAATTCCCAATGATTAATTTTTTTTCTGGCTAACCTTGCATATGCAAACTCCTACCTACACATCAGCTGCTCATTGGAAAACTAAACAAAAACACAAATGTGAAATACTGAGCTGTAAACTTAAATCCTGACAGGGAAGGAGTCATCCAGCCGTTGAGTCAGGCTTTACAAAAAGTGCTTTCTGGGTCCTGTGCATGAGTCTCCAGCCCTGGCTTCCAGGGAACAGACCTCATACCACCCCCTGCTCTGCTGCTCTGTCAACAGCACCTGGGTCCTAGTAACACTTTGTGCCACTCAAAGTATGAAGGAAGGTTTGGTATCCAGTTAAAAGTTTAATTAAAGGCCAAGCATTTTTTGTTCTTCTACTTCGGTGGAAAGAAATAAATATGATATTAATCTGTGTATAAAATACAAGTATTTTTGTTACAGTTTAGGTTAACCTGAAAACGAATTAAAAAGAAGAGTTGGAGTTGACTACTTATCCTATTTTTTCAGAGAATCCTCCTCATACAGCTTGGCTTTAACTCTCAGCTTCAGACGAACTTCCTGTATGACTTTGCACGAGACGGTTATTCCCTCTGTCTCACTTCCCCTTCAGCGAAATAAGAGGTGGTGGGTCCCCAATTGCTACTCTTGAAATGTTTAGTATTAACAGCACTGTGAGATAAGGCCTGCCTTATAACCCTTTCAAACACTTTCGAATTGCCTAGGGGACAGTCTCTTGAGCTCATCAGTCCTCATCTCCAAAGCAATGAGAGAAGAAGAAGTGAATCCCCTTGCACAGAAATAAGTGGATTGTTGGCTGTTTCTTCCCTCAGTCTTTCCAGTCTGTACACTCTTGGACTCCACCTTTCCCTGCACATCCCCTCGGAGACCCAGCATGGACTTGCTCTATCTATCCCAGTACCAGTTCTTGACAAAGTAATAACATAATTAGTGTATACACTAGAGAGCAAGTCAGCACATGTTGTTAAACCAAATGAACAGGCTCTTGTGATTATGGTGTGATAATTAATTATTTTGAACAGGACAAGCTTAGAGGGCAAGATGAAATTTCACTGTCTTAGGACATCAAATAGACAAATAAAAAGAGCCACTGGTCCAAAAATATACAAATCTCATGATGGTAATAGAGAGGCAGATGCATGGCTCTCAGAAAGAAAGTTAGTCGTGTGTGCATTGAATAACAGGCAATTATCGGCAGGTTTACTGTTTGCCTTAAAGAATGTAGAAAGGCATCAAATGGAAACTTGATCTACAGGAGGGAAAATACTATGGCATCTTTAATTCTATACCGGTTTGTCGGGATCAGGGTCCAATTTTTTTCCACACTTAAGTTTATTGTGAAAAGTCAAAGAAAGTTTGCTAGTTCACCTCTGCGCATGTGCAGATCCATTTTGACCAGTCAGAAACTCAAGAGAGAAACACCAGGACTGAGGTATCAGTGAGGATACACTGCTCCTAAAACTGTTGTCCCTGACTGGACTTCTTCCCATGCTAGAGAGCAACATGTGTTGGCCTAGACAGGAGAAAGCATGGCAGCCTTTTGCAGACAGATGTTTCCGCTTCTTCTGGCGGGTCCCACACCAACACAGTGTTGTTACCTGACGGCCTGTGCAAAAAAACCCATCTTTTGGCCTCAAGCCATGAGATGTGAAGTTATTCGCCATATCTGGCAGCTGTGCTCTCTACCCTAGAGGAAGACCAAGGTATGAAACCCACAGTTATTCAAGTTTAAGCATTGGTCTGTGAAATAAATGTAAAGCGTGTTTACCATGAAGTGTTACAACAAATAAAATATTTAAAGAAAAGTATTTCTCAGCCAAGTGATTTTGTTGCTCCCTTTGCTATTTAATGTACTAATTTTTGAAGTTCAGATTAATATTTATATTCAAGCCATGAGCACAAATAGACATCAATCCATCTTTTTCTACATTTTCTGCAGAATATGGTGCCATTACACTGACACTATCCCTGGCCAGAATTGTAATTTCTTTTAAAATTACCAGGTACTCAGTGGTCGAAATTATAGGCTGAAATAGTGCCTCTACTAAAGACTCCAAGGAGAACGTGTACTGGGCTTCATTTGCTTCTAACCTCAGGCAAACCATTTCATTGGGATATTTTAGTAATCTTCCCTTGAAACTTTCCTTCCTTCTCTTTAGTGTGATCAGTAGATTTATTTTTTCTTAAAAAACCCCATAGCTCAAGTGGTTTAAATTGGGTGCATCCTTTCACTGAAGGACATTTTTTTTTTGAGGATTACAACTGGTCAAAGATAGAGAAAAGTTTCACAAAACATCTGAAATATGTTGAAACAGAACATCTGGGCACTCTCAACACTACGTTAAAGAAAAAATTTCTGTCTTGAAGTTTTATTTTCCCCTTTCCATTTTTTCCCCTCTCTCTTGAGTGTAATATATTGAATGAGTTGTTAATTATTTATTCCCCTTTGTCTTTTTTTTTTTTTTTTACTATTCTATCAGCTTGCTAAACTTCTTTGGTTTTGAAGAGTTACAGATTGATTAAGGCAAACATGCATCTCTGTCTCCGGGTCTATGTCTTTCTCAACTTCTTCAGTGTAAAGTCTGAGGCAAAAAGGAGAAAAAAAAAAGCTGGCACACTGAGGTCATTAAATTCAGTGTGTGTGTGAGGAAGGACTTAAGTGGAAGAAAAATAGTTATTTAGGATTCCACAGAAATTAGAAGAACACCCCTCCAAGCCCATTTAATTGTCATTTCTCTTTTAAAAGTACAGTTCAATAAAGATGTATAATGAAAATATTAATGGATATATCCAATATATTTTTACGATTATATTTTCACAGAATCACTCCCATGTTTATTCAAAGCTAGAGAGTCTTTAGGATATTTGAAAACTCCATTTCTTATGTAGCTACCATTTCTAAGCAGCTAATCTCCAAAAAGGAGGCTTTTCTACTAACAAATGGATTTTTTTTTCATCATCTTACATAAAACTCCATTATATATTCATATCTCCAAAGAGGATACGTCCATCCCAGCCCTCTTTGATTTATTTGAGGAATAAAACCATAAGTACCTTAAGAAAAAGGATGGAGGACTGATAGAATTGAAGAATCCTACAAGGTATTTAATCTACTCATGTAAATCCTGAGCACCACCTCTCATGGGGGGGGGTGTGTGTCTTTATTTTTCACACGATGTATTATTTAAGTTACAGTCAGCTGAGGATGTCAAAAGTTTTGAAAGCATCTGTGTAAGTTTATGGCAGAAAAACTCCCTATCCAAGTCAGGGAAAGTATATCATGCTTGCTATGTTTCTTACATGTTTTCCTTAATCTGCTAGGTTGCCTTTTTCTGGGAAAAGATATGGGAGCAGATGGATTTTTGGCTGGGCTTGTTGTGGTTATGCTTCCACATAATAAGGCTCTTGCTTTTTTAATCAGAGACTGTACAAAACACTTCTAACTCTATTGTATCTGCAATTGTGGCTATAATCTTAGATGCCCAAAGTCACACTTGTTTCAAGCTGGGACCTGGAAAGAAGAATAAGAGACTTTTCTCATAAAACCATCTTCTGCTATCCCTCCACAACACTTCCACTGATATTGGGTGGGTTGCTCCTATGTGGGCAGATGGCAGCACGGGATCCTTCTGATGTCGAAACCTCCTCCAAGACTTGGATTCACAAAAGATGTGGGTTAAGATTGGTACTTAAGCCTCATTAAAAGTAAGTGGAAGATGAACTCCTAATTCCCTTGGGAGCCTTTGGAATTGTGAAGTTTTCCTCTAAGTAGACCAAATATTGTGCATCACTTCAGAGTTGCACCATAACCTCTTACTACAGCCAGCTGTAGCCTGTTTCCTATGGAAGGGTGAATTGTACATAGTGAATAAATACTACCTAACATTTCAAACCTCACGGTAGCACCAGCAATCAAGATGCATAAAAAACAAGTGTAGACACTCTTCTCAGCTTATTTATAAACTAGCTCTTCTTCTTCAGCACTTACACATGCAGTTTCTGCCTCCCCACCCCAACTTCTAAATAAACTCTGTAGAAAGACACAAAAGTGATCTGGACCCTTTCTCCTCCAGAGATCTAACGATCCCAGAGAGCAGCTGGCCTGTAACATGAGTCCCGCACCGCACTCTCTCTTTTGTATGTACCCTCTCAGCTAAACAGTAGGTTATTGGATGTCCTTTGGCAGGTGCTACTGGATTAAGGGGGCCATGCACAAACTCTGAATTGGGCTTTTTTTCACTACTTTAAGTAAACATCATCAGCTGTGCAATCTTTCTTATGTCCTACCAGGGATTTGAGATTTTGTAGCAGTAAGGGTCTTTTTCTTTTGTGTAGTGATTTCATTAAAAAATTTGTAACATTTTTGTTTTCTGGAATATAATTGAGAAATAATATGCTCTCATTCTGAATACATTCCATGAGACTATGCAGTCAGTTCACCCCTAAAGACTAAGGAAAAACATCCGCAAACTTGAGCCAGCACAACACTCACTTTTGGCAGGAGTTATCAAATAGGTGCTAAAGCAAGAGCAAGGACATTCAGCATTATTTCTGCTGCCCTGTGCCTCAGGAAATGGACTTGAAGCTCTAGTTAATTTTTTTGTCTAATATAGGATGCCAGTTTTTTTGTACTGACTAGGAAGATGTGGAATCGGACCAGTTATATAACAGGAACTAATCTCCTGTCAGTATAAACACACAAACCCTATAACTGGGGTCTTAGGCTTTAAAGCTCACCAGGAATTACCAATTCACAGAAGAAAGTAAACCTTCTGGGAAGTAGCAGAGCTGCAGCAGGAGTAGAGACTGTTTTCCTCACTGTTTGGGAGCATATGAAGCTGCTTCGCACTTCAAAGAAGGAAAAGCCCAGAGGGGGAATTTTGTGCTGGAGATACCAAGGGGAAAGGTGTGCTCTGACTCCCTGCCTGTCCCAGAGGGTCCTTCTTCAGCAGCTTTGCCTTTTCTTTCCTCCCCACCTTTTCCATTTCTATTTCCCCTCTTCTGCTAACATCCTCTTTCCCCTAAAAATACGCTCCTTTTCCATCCTACTCCCCCATGGTTCCTCCTCGTCTCTACAAATCCATCTGATTCTCTTTGTGCTTTGCCTTCCCCACGATCATCTCTGTTAGATATGCCCCAAATGGAAACTCATCCAGAGCTTTACCCAAGGCACCTCGTCCAGTCACTAGTGCTTGCTTTTTTATAGCTTTGCTGTTGTAGCTTGTTTTTTTCTGCTCTAAACACAAAATCTTGAGACTTGAATTAGAAGATTTGACCTGAAGAGCCAGGGACAAATTCATAACCAGAGGAGTCATGTCAGTATTGCTGATCCTCCATAAATTTCTACACTGTGAGCTTCACAGCTATTTGTTGTTCTTGGAAGCATATTGTTTGCATTAGGGAAGGGATTATTTCATAGCATTAAGAAAAGATAGCTAATTCAGCATAGTGGGACAACTGTTTCATAGAAGTCAGAGATCTTTTTTGTTTTCTTTAAACTAGAAATAATAGCATTTGGTTCTACAGCTATCTGTCTTCACATATTCTATGCCTTTTTTCCATCTGCAAACATTCGACACTCCTCTGTGTCTGTTGCTCCATTTCAGTTTGGAGTAAGGGTACATGAAAAGGAGAGCTCACAACAGCATCTCCCGCACAAATCTAATGCACCTGTCCTCAAGGCGAAAGGAGCTGCTCCCTGGCAGCTTCCTCTTACACAAGAGAAGAAACTTTCATCTACATGAACAATGCCATCATATCAACATATCATCGCCTCCCCACTCCCTGCTCCTAAACCTCTGTAAGGCATATCCGGACAGTAGTAGGGATTGCTTCGAAATCCCCTTGGTGGAGCCACCTGTGGTGCCCACATTAGTCACCCACAGTCTACTACAAAGCACACAAGGAGAATGTGCAGCACCCTGCATTTCCTGATTTACTCGGTAGTGAGCTTACCAGAGGCTGATTCATGGTAATTCATAGAATTCAGGCACTTGCATTTCAGGGACTTCTTTAAGTATACATTCCAGCACTGCATAAAAAGCTCCCAACTACCCAGAGGCATTCATCCAGCACACAATAAGAAGCCTTTGCCCTGTGTTTTCTAGGAAGCCATGCATCCAGGCCACCAGCCTCAACCACATAACACATCTAGAGTAAGCAACACAGCTTTGCAGACCAGATAACGACAATGTCAGCAGCACTCTCTACACCCTCCTGCTGCACTGAGAGCTGACACGTTTGATCCTTTATTTCATGCCTTAGTTTACCATGGGTTTGCTCTTCCTACTGGGCAGCTCAGCTCAAGGCTTATCCAGCAACTGTCTCCTCTCAAGCAAAGTTTTCCTGGCTCCTCTCTCACCACAGCCTACTCTTAAAATGACAAGGAATGGGTAAGTGATTTGCCCTCTCTCCTTTAAAGATGTCAGCTATTACCCAGGCTCTCTAAGGAGGGCTATATGCTTTCTGCTCCTGCTTCACCTGCTTGGTACACAAAGGGTTTAGTCTTCCAGGTTTGCCAATACTGGTACAGTCTTTGTGGCTTCCCAAGCAATGCAATGACTTTCAAAAATCTCAAGAAAAGAAAGGGACCCATTCATTTGACCCCTGGCCTTAACCAAAAGAGATGATTTTGAAGATCTGACTGTAGCGTTTGCCAAATATCCTTCATCTGAAAACACTGCCTTTTAGGGATGCCTTTGCATTTAGAAAACCAGGGATACCCACAAATAGTCTAGGAGGGATTTATCTTCATTTAAAGGAATGGTCTGAAACTGCTGTAAGGGCTTTGTGTCAAATTCTCCAGAAAAGGTGATGCCTCTCAGGTTCTAATTAAATCCTGTGGAATGGCTCTGTCAGACTGGCCATTGATACAAGCCATTTTTGGTACGGCTTTCTGCTAAGTAAACAAAATATTCTGAGATAGAAACATATCACAGAGGTGTTTAATAGTGACACTTATCTCTTAGGTAGTCCTGTAAGGGAAGTGGACCTATTTTTGACAGTATCTTGAGTTAATAAGTAATGGCTTTTGTGGTCATCTGAGTGAAAAAACCTTATCAGGAGAAAGCCATTTGTATTGCAAATTAGATCATAGGGAATAGACAATGAACCACCATACAGTCTGTTTTAAAACCTACTGATAAAAGTTCACATTTCCTACTTCAGCAACTCTTCTGTTGAGGGTCATAAATATAGAAGGAAAGTAAGCTGTAAGTTTTTCCTTACAGCTTAAACTAGAAGCTGTGATGTGAACTTAGCAACTTGAAATCCAGAAGCTGGACCTAACTGTTAAAGTACGAGAGTTTGAGCTGAATCAGGAGAGACAAAACTTTGCAGAGACCTCTGAGGGAGGAAGCTGGAGGCAGAGGCCCCTCGGGATACTGCAAATATACGGTGAAATACGGTAATCCTTTTGGGATGATATTTTTATAGGAAACAAAACTGCAGTTTGAACTGTGCACCTTGGTCAAAACAAAAAATGGTCATCTCATGCCCACAGCAGGCTTTGGTTGAACTTTTAAAGATTGTCATGCTTCTTTCCAATCCTAGCTCTGTTACTGCATTTTAGTAAAGAAATAATTTCTAGGGAGAAGACTACAAAAATTAAATAAAAAACCTAAAAGTGCTCCACCCAGGGAAGGCCCACCCACAAGTGGAGACACAAGCTTTTTCCCATGCACCATCAGCTCTTTAGTCCAGCCTCCCACACCATGCTTTCAGCACAGCTGCTAGTTTTGGGAGGTGAGTATTGGCACCACTGCACTTCTCTTTTATTCTGTCAAATGCAAAAAAGACATGTTGGGAAAATAGCAAAATAAATTTGAAGTGCTGTTGGCAAAAATGAAGTCAGCTAGCCCTATCTGTGGCCCAGCAGAGTACCCCATTCACATCCAGCCTGCCTATCATCAGCAACCAAGGAATGGTTGTGGTGGAATTAGTGGTGTATGTGGCTTTTGCCTTCCCACAAGAGAAAACCCAATACTTTTTGCAGCTTCACTTTCTATGAAACTCATTGGGGCAAGCAGCACCATATTCACACTTCTGGTTACTAAAAGATGAAATCAAAGCTAATCATGGCACCATAAAGTCAAAGATGCTGACTACAGTTGTCTTCTAAGGAACAGCTTCTTCCACTGACAAAAGAGAAATGGTAAATAGAAGCAAAATGAACTGATGGAGGCAACAGATAAAGATGCCAGTAGGCTCCTATGGAGACCCATACAGAGAGGTACCAAGTGGCAACTTGTGGCAGCCAGGAAGGATGACTCTGCACTGCATTCTTCAGGGAAAAGCCAGTGAGTATTCATACCCGCTTGGGAGGACTGCAATTCACATGCAACACCAGAGCACAGACTAAGATTACCTCAGTGCCATGAGGGAACAGGGAGAGCAATGCTCTCACTGCCTGTTAGCTCTGCAGCATCCAGTGTGCTGCACTCTTCCTCTGATCCCCATGTAGGCGTGGCAGCAAACGGCACACTGCTTCTTTGTGGTGTGTCTTTGATGTAATAAAGACAGACTGCCCCACCCTGCTTATCACCTGCCTTTTAGGATCAAAGGGCTGAATGCACTCTTCAGCCTGTGGTGCCTGCCTCTTGTTTTTACCCAGCTGCTTAGGAGATTTTTCAATCAAAAGCCTCTACCCTTTGCCATTTGCCGCTCTCACTTTGGCACACCTGCCCCCTATTCCCCTCCAATTCCTCTTTTGCTGTGGTACCTACAAAAACTTGGTGCGAGCTGCTGCTGTGTTAGAGCACTGGCTAACCTGCCAGCTTGTCTCACTGCCTGCAAATCTGTTTGTCGTCTCTGGCTTTGTTTTTTTTCCAAGCTGAAAAACTGTCTGAGACTGGGATGCTTTCACCCTTCTGCAGCACATCTGCTCTTATGCAGCACCTAGCTCAGCAATAAGAACAATTCTCAGTCCAGAATAAAGCGACTATTACCTACTTTAATTCTGGGAGGGTAGCTGTGAATTGAAAGGAGGGAGTGAAAGGAAGAGGTATATAAACCAGAGCATTTTGGGCTTTATTTGGGCTGGACAATGATGGTTCTTCACAGAGGTTAGCTCCTTGTGAGTGCTCTGTGCTCCATCTTAGCTTGTCTCAGAACTTTCCCTCTGACACCCTGTCCCTGCTTCCTCCTCACCCTCTCAGTGCTGGAGTGCACGCTCTGGGCATCTTGCTCCATTCTTGTCTGCCTAGCAGATTCACATGCAGGAGAAAATGCCTGAAACAGAGGGGTCAAAACACCTCAGAGGATGCTTTGAGTCAGCCTCAGGAGAAAAGCATCTCTTCCTGAGCAGGTCCCATTCAGGGTTTTATATGAAGGGCCGCTTAAAGCTTTTGTTACAGGCTGATTTGGGCCAGTCTTTAAGGTCCAAGTGTTGGTGGAATGTGTCAGTGTAGAGGCTCCTGGCTCACGTAGCTGTCATTATTGGGCTAGAAAATGAGACACTTTCTCTCTCTGGCTCCCCCCAGCTGCTGTGCACTGTGTCCCAGACACCTCCATGTGCTCTCCCCACACGTGGCGTGGTGTGGCATGGTCAGATGCGTTGGCGAGAGGTAGTGCAAGAGGGGCTTCAGCTGCCTTCCTGGTTGGCCCACGGGACGGGCTGTAGGCCTGCTGTTCTTGTTGCAGCCCCTCAGTGCAGAGGGAGCAGGTGATTTGAGGACTGTGTAGCTATCAGGCTAGAGGAACAGGTTTATGAGGACAGCTTGGAGAGCTTGTTGTTGGACAAGTAATGAGTACATGGCATGGTCAGCACACCCTGCAAACACTTAGAGAGTGTAAAACACAGAAGAGTTGTTCTTTGGGCTGTAAACTAAACAAAATACAAAGTGCATACACAGACTGTATGGGTGTACCCATACATACACACATGTGTATATATAACTATATACTGTATATTGCAAACACATAGTCGCAAACTATAATAGTCTACAGTAACTAGGCAACTTAGATGAAAAGAAAAGAAACTTGCTGAATGCTAAGAAAAAATCCCTAACCATAAATTCTCCCAGTGAATGACCTAAGGGAAGGGACGGAAAGAATTCTTATTACTATAGCATTCAAACCCCATCAGAGCAAGCACCCTGAAACCCTTAAACTCTGCTTGTAAAAGCTTTGTCTGAATAATCTGGAAGCTTCTCCATTCTTTATCTTTGAGAGGGCACAAAAGGCTTCAGAAAAACAAGCCGTGCATAAAAGGCTATCTTTTCACGTCAGCAAAATAAAAAAGCTACCACAATTTATAAAGCAACAATATCTATTAAGCAAGGACAGCAGTGCTGTAGCCCGAGTTGCTGGCTGGCTGGAGAACCTTGGATGGGACACTGGTCCCTGGGGGATCCTTCATCACCTTTGGAGTGCATATGGTGGAAAAGGGGATGAGAGTGGTGAGCTGTCAGTTTGCTTTTCACCTTCTGACTCTCTATTCAGGGACAAGAAAAACAAGCCCTGGAAAAACTGTGCGCTGGTTGTAGAAACTTTTGTTAATTGACTCCAACAGCTAAAGAGGCAGCTTACTGTTCGCCCGGTTCTCCAGGTATGCTCTTGGCAAGGGAAGGAAACTCTGAAAAAAGCAAGAAGCTTTTATTCCCTAAAACAATTTCTTTTAAAAGGAAACCAATGCAGATGTATTACTAAACACAGAAGGTCATGTATGTTTCCCTTACTTACCAATAAATGACACAGGAAAGCACATTTTCGTCATTATATGTCACTTAAAAGAACACCTGAAGCACTAAACAAATAAGCTGAAGTGTAAGTTTGATTCAGCAGCAGTCTCTCGTAAATCCAAATTCTGTTTTCTCATCACAACTTGCTGCACTGAGAGACACCACAGGAAGCCCGAAGACTTTGACTGAGGGAGTGGGATCTTCGAGTTACTCTGAAGCCTAGCAGTGGTGGCTTGTTTAGATTCCTTTGAAGATCCCAGTCTAAATGCTTGCTATCATGTGAATATCAATGTCCTTCTAATGTCTGAACTCTGCAGAAAAGCTTCTTGGAGGGTTTCCCACTTGCAAGGCAAAGAAACATCACAAGCATTCCCGTGGTCCAGGCAGAAAGAAAGATGGTGGTAAGCAGTCCCAGAAAACGTGTTACCAGATGGAAGGAGTGGGGAAGTGATCAAAGGGCAGCACTTGCTGTGGTGCTTCTATGGTGCGATAATGGAGTGGATGATGGGCCAGGAGGTGGCCTCGTAGGGGAACATATTGTGATGGCCCCACTGAAAGTGGGATTCCTGGAAATAGCCAGGGGCAGGAAAGGTCTTGCACTGGGAAGGAGCAGAAGGGAGAGAAGCGTGCTCATGCCTGTGGAGGGAACCCACACAACACAGAGCCCCAGAAAGGACTGAGGGATCCTAGTATTTGGGCTGAAACAAGACAGGCTGCAACGGAGACTAAAACGAAAAAAAAAAATGTGCATTTTTTTTTGCAGCTAGGAGAGACATAAAAACATGGGCAGAGGGTAATTTGTGGAGGCTGAGGTGACTTCAGACAGCTTTGCCTTACAAGGGGCTCTCTAACTTCCTCCACACACTTGTGCGACTGACGTTAGTTCTTGCCAAAACCATTTTTATCTTCTTGTTTCATTTCATGCTTCTTACAAACCAAGTTTCAAGAGTACTGGTCTGGTAAGCCCATACTCTTCTCCTATCTTTGATTCAGTTTCTCCATCGTAAATTTTTCAGGGTGATTTCCCATATGCTTGTACAGCTCTTAGCACAGCAGCGGAGTGCATCAGTGAAAGAAAAGAGGGCAAAGTCACAGAGCAAATTGTGAAACTCAGAACTTAGTGATTTGGCAGCATTTGCAATTAAAATGCTGTCCACTTTTATTGTTGTTGTTATTACTGTTATTTTATAAGACTATTTTATTGGAGAAATTTCCCAATATATTTTTTTTCCTGAAAAATTCAATTCCTTACTAGAATCTCATCTTTTAGCAAATGAAAAAAAAGTATCAGGACTATATAACTGATGCTGATAATAATGCTGTTCAAGCTGTTCTAAACAAGTATGTCCTGAGATGCCTTTCCCAAGAAAGAGCTCTCTGACGATATTGATGAATTTTATGCAAAGCTAAAGAAAAATAACACTATTGTTTGAAGAAAGAAAATTCCTTCTGCTCTTGCCCCAGCATTCTGATCACAGAGAAAGAATGGAAAACCATTTATGTGAACAAATAGCTGAACCTTAAAGTGTAAACCTTAAAGTGCTTACCAAATAAACCTAGGCTTCATAGGAAGCCCTGAGTGAATGTCCTGGCTTCCTGCAGAGGGAGATACACGTGTCCAAAACCCTTGTAGCGGGTACACCTGTGAGCTTGAGCTTTCTAAGGCTTATGCATGTGCTTAGCTCTAAAGAGGTAAGTAGCACCATTTATGTAGTTGTACTCAAAGTCAAGGCTCCTGCTGCAGCCAGAAATCATGTACATACACATGCACTCACTCCACCACAGCAAAAAGGTTCCCATCAGACCCAAGAGAGCTAGCGATAATCACGGCAATAAAGTCACACACAGATGCAGAATGGGGTTCTAGGTCTGCAGTGCACTGAGATCTGACTACAGATCTGTTTGCCTAACTGCAGGCCTCTGGGCACAAGAATACTTTTCCTTTTGCATTAGCAGTTCTAGTCTCCTCCCAAACTGCTCTGAATGTGGAGTTAAATGAAGCCTAATAAAGCGGTCTGAGATCTCCGGCTGAGGAGGGCCATCAAGGAGGCAGGCACGGGTGCAAGTTTATAAAACCCGAAGCCCCAACAGGTACACTTGTAAGAACTGCCTTCTTGGAAAACCAGGCCCTATACCCCCCCGGTCATCTCTGGTACCCCCTTGTGTGGAGCAGGCACCCGCCTGTCCCTTGCATGCTGTGTGTAGCAGGGGAGGACTCTTTTGAGAAACCAGTGAGTAACTGAAAAAATGCAGCAGAACTCAACAGCAAGAAACGGTGGCGGGAAAAAGTGCGAAACAGGAAAGTGCCAGCGAGGCTCACGCTGTCCCCCCCGCCAGCACTCAGCGGGGACGGAACTGCTGCAAAAGCAGCACAGGGCTGTTATCAGCCCCGCGCAGGGGCTGCGGTTTGCTCGCTCTTGCAACCCTTTTTCAACTGTCACTTGTTTTTCAACAAACAGGATGCCTACGCTAAGGCTGACAGCTTCCCTGTAACTTCAGGGTGAGAGGTGGCACAGGCCTTTCTCGCTGCCCCAGGGCTGCTCCTCTCTCTTTCCCGTGGAAAGGTGGCTTCATATGCACCCTGCACATGGTGCTGTGGAGGGGATAGACCTATCTCCTTCCTGCAGCCCTCTGCTGATGAGCAAACCAAGAAGGGTGTGGTACAGGCTTGGCCATGTCAAATAGGAAAGGCTGAGCTTCCATTTTGCTTGCTTTTCATTATTCCACCTAAAATCACTTATTAAGGAAGTGGTTGTGCTACATTCAGGCTCCAAGACCACATTCAAGCTGCTCACCTCCTCTCTGGTCTATGCAGCAGCCACTGATGTCCTGCACGATAGCCACAGGATGTTGATAGCACAGCTTCTATGCTGTACCATTCCCTTGCACAGACTGGAGCGAAGGCACAGGACAGGGCTGGTTGAATGGAAATGTTACTAGAAGAGGCAAAGCAGTGACTGCCCTCACAGTGAGCAGCACCAGACTCTCTGGCAGAGACAGGGCTCCTGACACTGCTGCTGCCTATTTTTGCCTGTGTTTTGCATCAAGCTTTGCTGCTCAGGCTCCTCAAGAAGCACATTCTGTTTTTCAAGGTCACTTGGGCTATGCTACAAGAGAAGCCTATTCTATCTGCAAACAAGCTAGGTACCAGCCTGGATTTCTACACAGTAGTTAGATACAGGAAAGGCAAGACACACTTTTCTCCCTGGTCTCTAATTGCCTGGCCAAAGGTTTGCATCGGTCAGCACAGGTGGAGCCTGTGCCAATGATAGTGCAGGTTTTGCAGCAGAGATCTCTAACCTGCAAGTTTTTCTGGCGCTACGCAGTGCTGTGGCAGATCAACACTAGACAAATTAGAAAAAAAAAATACGACTCTACAACAAAATTTTCAGGAAATGAATCTTTCCCTTTGAAGTATTTTCTGAAAATGAAAAGAAGAATGGATGAATAGTTTCTCCTCACATCTCCTTGTCCCACAACACCAACCTTCACCTTTGCTGCACCTGGGCATGTTTTTAGGGAGACTCCAAGCAGTGATGTTTCCAGCTACATTGCTGGGACTGAATTGTACCCTACTCCTGCTCTCCCTGTCCATGGCTGTCCCCTCTGCTTTACTGGTGCAGTGAGGTGCAAAGCATCACCTATTGCCAAGATGGTGCTAAGCCAGGCTGGAGAAAAACCTAGTATACCACTCCTCTTGACTTTGAGATTCTAGTGAGTTGAACAGGTATTGTTTGACAAATTGTTTGTAAGCTGGTCTTATTTCTTTTCTTGTTCCTATATTTTCCACAAACAGCTCATATTTTCAAGTTTTCCTTCTGCTCAAAAGAAATTGGAAACCCTTTTTTCCTGGATTTTCTTTATGGTTTGCTATAACTGGCTTGCCCAGTTGCAGCTGGAGAGGTACAATATCTGGGCTTTAAAATGATGATTGTAATACTAAGGTAACTTTCTGATTAAAACGCCTACTCGATCAGATTTGACATTCAAAGTAAACAAGAGGTCACTTTCTAGATAGTTGGGCTCTTAACTGTAAGTAAAAAAAAATTTGAGGTTCTCTTTCCACTCTTCTCTCCCCTGGACTGCTGATATGATCACTCTTCCCTGGCTCATCTTCAGGAAGATGAGGAACAAGCTGTTCCCAGAGTAGTTAAGCAGCTTCTGAAAGTATTTGACTATCTTTTTGTACCTCTTTGGCCCACTGCACGACACACTGAATTGCAAAGCTCCTTTATCAGCCTGTTTTTCTGTGGAGGCCATGCTCACATGGTCACTCCCATTTTCTTTGTGCTTCCCCTAGATTTTCTGGTTTGTGGGCCACCTTTAACTAAATTTGATAGAGCAGAAGTGGTCTTAAGTTTCTACAACATGAAACATGGCAGTAGCAGAGAGGCTCTGTCAGTCCTCCCAGCTGAAAGATGCCCAAGAGAGATTTTAGAGATTCTCAAGAACAGAAAAATCTTCAATCAGATTAAAGCCTTATCAGAGGTTAAAGAATACAGCAACAAGACTCATGTCCGTAGGAAATAATCCTTCACTAATTATGCCTAGGACAAAATGTCTTGGCTTTTTAGATACCTCAAACTAGACTTGCCTTGAATTCAGAACACAGGCTGCTTCTGTCTGAAATTTCATCATCAATCAAACATTTCCATGGAGAATATTTTTAGTGGTTTTGCATGCTTTCAGTAAAACAACGCAAATGAGCTTTTTGAAATTTCCCAATGAAGCAAGGTAACCCAGAAAAGAAGATTAAAAAAAGTATCATGAGAAGTTTCCCACAGCCTCAGTAGCAGATGAGATTTTTGCCAGATTACAATGGTTGTGGGGAAGGCCCACATTAACAACATGAGGACAGCATTTGGATTTAATAGGGTTAATGTACACAGTATAATTTCCCATACTGTTTGACGCAGATTTCAATCCATCCCTATCCTAAGTTCTTCCCTAAAAAATCCTTAATAACACAAGACAAGAACATTTATCATGTCACTGTTCACATCACTAGCATCCACCGTGGCTCAAGATAGGTCTTGGTATGTTCCAGTTCCAACTATCTCTTAAATAACAACACAAAAAATTTCACACGTTAGCATCATAAAGTTGTATGGGGCTCAGTCATAGTAACGCAGGGGTCTAACACTAAGTCTCATGAAGAAATTAACTACCAATGCTGAAAAGACCTTCTAGTTTTACTGTTCTGATATCCCTTCCTCCACACAAGCCAGCAAGATTTGTATTATTTATTTATTGTAAGGCACACTGAAAGGTAATGCTACAGTAGGAATAAAGAAAGGAAAAAAAATCTCACAGGTAAAACTTTTAGTACTTGAACCCACTCTTTAGCTTAATATCCTCATCACTTTTTATCTACCACATCATAACTTGCATCAGAACTCTGACACAAGCTGCCTACTAAATTTCACATCTATTAGTGAATGCTAAACCTGAAAATGTAAGAAGCTAAGAAAGTAGTCTAGAAATACTTCTTTTTTTCCTACCTCTGTTCTCCCTCCCACACCCAGCACATACCACCTTTGAGCTTTACATTGATTTGTTGCATTACCAAAATTACAGTAACAGAATAAGTCTTGTGCTGAGGCCTTCTTGGTTGGAAAAGGAAAGCAAGAACCCACAGAAACACACACCTGTTGATTCCATGGTACCCTATGCACAAAGAACTAAACTTGAGACTTTGGAAAAAAAAATCAGAAATCTCAGAACTGTATTCCCCACTTACACAGAAAGGGCCAAATATACAATATGATATCTCAGAACTATCTGCAAGTTTAGAAATAAAAGAGTAGAATTGCATACCAGCAGCACAAGAAGCCAGTCCTACCATCTCTTTCTGGCTTTCTGTATCAACTGGAAAGGGATGAGGCTGCTCATAATGATCAAAGGGGGCTGCCACCAAGTGCTAGCCACAGAAGTATGGTTTCTTTTGGCCACCTGTATCCATCTAATCCTAACCAAAGTGAGATGACACCAGTGAAGAAAAGGCTGATAATTTAATAAGCTGGTAGGATGACGTTATGAACAACAGGGGACTCAGTTCAAACACTGAGCTTCTAAGAAAACCTGGAAAAATGAAAGCAGAGTATTCTCAGAGCACAACCTGTGAGAATTTCCTGTATTGCATTACTTTGGCTCTGGCTAGCTGGCTGGCAAAAGCAGCTCCAAGCACCTGTGTCTCAAACATCAGCAACTGGGGCTGGTGTCTCTGTCACCCACCAAGCCCTCAAAATCATGTCAGCTACATTTGATTGGGACTATGCCCTATTCAAGCTGGAAAATTCAGTACCCAGTGGAAATAGTACTATGACCCAGTGGTTTGCTGAGGAAAAGTACTTTTGCTAATACAGGGGCTAAATCAGGCACACACTTCTCCCACAGGATAAAATACTACTTCCCTTTCTTGCTGTCTTCCTGACTTTCTAACTCTTCCTTCTGCACTGTGTTCTGGAAATACATGCTTGGTATGACTATTTTTCATGCCTATTCCTTAGCAGTCAAATATATGATCCCCATTTTTTTCCTTCACTACGTGATAACCAAAGGCATTTTGCTGTCCAAACACAGAAATGAAAACTAGCAGCAAAATTAGCAATCTAAGTCATACACTAGAAATGTTTGGGTTAATTTGTTTGTGGCAAATGTTGCAAACAGCAGCATTTTATAAAAACCTCAATGACAAGGTAGTTTGTTTTCTCACCAAGGAAAAATAAATGAGGGAAACTCTGTTACAGCTAATTATCTCCTAAAACAGGACAGATGATGTTTTTATAAGAGTTATTTTTCTAATTCTGATTTCAATCTCTCTTTGAACTGCAGTTTCAAATAAGGGATACCTTAATGTTGTTTGTATTTCCTGCAGGAATAAACAAAAATCTAACAAGACCTTGCAAGAAAAGGGGCTCAGATGGTAACAAGTGAGGGACTTCAGACGGAAAAGAGTTTGGGGAACAGAGAAAGGATTTTCCTTGAAAATAAGTTGGAATCTGAAAACAAATTCCTGTTAAATCATGTTTTGGATGTTGTTTTTACCAAGACAGCTGTGTGAAAAGTTCTATTAGCCTAAGCCTTCAGAAGAGGCTATGGTTTTAGGCAGGAATGTTCAATTACAGGTTTAAAGTCATGTACATGGGAGAAAACTTACTGAGCTGGCACTTCGTGTTGGCTTGGTTGGCTGTGTATGCTGCTCGGTCGGCAGCTGCACGATTCATGCAGAGAAGTTGCTTCTGAGGGGACTGTGGGGTATACCAGTATTTGCTCAAGAACAAGCTGGAGACTGAGCAGTATTTGCTGAAAAAATTAGCAAATAATAAATGAGAGTATGCTTGGCAGGAAAGAATAATGCATAAATTGAAGATGAAAGCTGTGTTGAAAAACTGTGGCCCAAGGTTGGGAAGAGAAACCCAGTTCCTGTTGTCAAGGAGGTCCTATTTGCCCAGAGGTAATGGGGAGCAAAACATGAAATTTTACTCTCACTTCTGACCAGAGCTGAGGATGGGTAGAGATACCTGACAGGGAAACCGTCTCCCAACAATAAAGAAAGACACCCAGACTGGCAGGGAGCAGGGACAGCTCTGCCTCCCCAATGTCCTTTGCAGAGCTTGACAAAACAGCAGGCACAACAAAAAGGTGCTCTCTTTGTCCAGCCACTGCCCTGAGTTTGTATGACACCGTCTAATCCCCTTGGGCACAGTGGCGGTCTATTGTATTTCCTAATCCAAATCAAACGGCTTTTCTTAAGACTAAAAGGGGAGATGAGATAGCCTGAAAAACCTCCAACTGCTTCTGTTTAAATAGTGCTTTTGATCTCCAAGTGGTTCAGTTTAGTCAAAGCAGCAACACACCGAAATCTTGAGGATGCAGGCCTACAGATCTGCTTTGCTCCTCCCTCCTGGGTTGGGAATGTGCTTGAAGCATGGAGCTGTTAAAGTGCAGGGAAGGAGTGGGAGGAACTGCCCTAACAAGCCTGTGAAAAGGAGCTGTCTCATCAGTGAGGGGCTAGAAATGTGCCTTCTAATTTGCACAATGTCATTTTTTATTCAGCATCTCTTGTGAGCATGTCGAAAAGAGTAGAAAGCACTGGGATCCCATGGCAAAGAAAAGGCAGGTTGTGGCACAGAAGGGTTGCCAGCCTCACCCCTTCATATTTCATGTGTGTGAGAGTTTAAGGACAGCTCTATGAAAAGGGATTGCTGACCTGAGCCATCAGCGATGTAATTTCAGTTTGTTAACACCTTCATCTGGAGAACAGCCATCATAGTTCTCATCCAGTGCCCAAGGATGTCACCCATGTCTTTCACTGGTTTTATTGGCTCTTGGATCAGTTGCCATGTGCACAAGATACTGGGCTGCTTTAATTGCCCCAATAAAATGTGAACCTAAATCATCTTTCTGTGTATAGACATCTGTCTAATGACATAACTTCACCCCACATGTAGATCCCTCTTCATGTTAGTACATGGCTAGTTACAGCAGAGCACTCTCCCAAATGGGAATGGACTTGTATAGGTATAAAAGTGTTCATAGTGGTAAAGATTATTTCTACATAATAAAGGAAAGAAACTGTTAGTGGCTAATGTATTTTTTCTGCTGCTTAGTGTAAAATAGGTGCACCTAAAACTATCAGTATATCACTAAAATGATATCACTACACAAATGTAGTAGTCAAAGTTGTTTGGATTGTGTACGAAACTGTAAAAAAATTGCTATCTTCATTGCAATTCCTATTATGAGGAGAGAAAACAACACAACAATCAAAGTTTTGACTATTACAATAAAATCGAAGTGGTTCTCCACTTTTGAACTCAAGAAGTTCATCCTATTACTTTTTCTCTTTACCTAGGCAAGCCATTTACATTCTTTAGTTTCCAAAACAGCTCAACATACTGTACTTGAAATACCTTATTTTATTTAGAAAAACAAATAATTCTCTCCAATGCAGTGAGGTACAGCCAGAGTAAGATATATTGAGACCCGAATCTTTGTTTCAATATGGAAGTTATTTCATGCTTAGTGTAAAAATGTGTGTTTAGTACCATATATTACCACTTTTTACAGGCTTGATGAAGAAGTTCAACAGAGAATTGGCACAGAGACAAAGGTGGTTTTTTTCAGAGGTGGCCATCTTTCCAGGCCATGTCAATGGGGGTCCTTAGAAAGCACATTGGGGGCAAACCACATGGCAGCTCTCTGTGCTGTCCTTTTTCTAGAGTGAGGGTGACCTACCTGACAAGTTGCTAGGCTTGCCCTGTTTCCCTAGCTGGAGGCACGAGCAGAACGCTTTCCATGTTCCACCTTGCACCCCAAGCTTGGGATGAAATAGTGGCAACAAAACAGGAATTAGGTTGGTGTAAAGTGTACTCAGCTATGTGGTGGATGTAGGTCTGCTTACGACCCCGCTTGAAGTAACCTCTGCAACTCCCTGTCCTGAAGTCCACAGAGAGGCACTGAACAAAATGATACTGAATTTCTTTGTGAAGCATTTGGACTTAGACAACTCTATATTGCAGTAATTAATTTGCTGAAGTCTTAACTTGGGTATATCTTCCAGATATGAATTCTGTTACACCCAAAATATGCAAACCCCCAAACTCATTTACGTATAGGTCCTGAAAAACAGAAGCATTTTACAGAAGTCTGATGTTATCTAGTAACTGTATTGTAAAATAAATCACACTTCCTATGCACTGGGTGTAGCATGTACTCTCATATCAGTATCTGGCTCAGGATGATGTGCAACAGGGACAGATGGTCAGCAGCCAAGGCAGCCTTGCCATGTGGAAACTGACCACACAGGTAAGGCTTCCTCCTTATTACCTCTAACTTGGAAAATACTTTTGGGGTTGCTTTCCAGAGTCTCTCTTCACTGCTCAGTGAGAAAATACACCTCACCGGTTCATTGGGTGAGGCATACCCTCAATATATAAGCTAAGTACAAACCAACAGCTACTAATCAGAGAAAAAATCCAAGCCAACTCAAAGCTCTCTTTACAACCACGCATAATATGCTATGAATAATCATTCCACACTAGTATCTCTGTGAAAGAGACAAAAAAATTCACTCTAAAGCCGTAGTTCTGCTACTCAGAATCACATACGCTACACTTACACCTCAATGTTACATTTCTTTCAGCCTCTGTGTCAATACTGGCATTCAGAGTTCACCCCCTGCCTGTTCACTTCTTGTCCATTAATCTTTGTGATTTTTTTCTAGTGGGTGTCTTTGTTCTTATAGGACAGACTTTCTTGTCTGTTCTTATAGGATGGACCCATCCCCACTCCAGCTAATGGCCATTTTGTCCCTGCCTGGGTGGGACCAGGACTTTATCCTAAGAATTGGCTCTGGGGCATGCTTTCTCTTCCTGGTCATGTCTACAGAGAAAAGGGGAAGCATGCCTGCAGGCACGTGGGAGTAAAACAGTTCTAGCTTAAATCAACCCAGCCTGTATAATAACAGTAGTGAAAACTCTGAGGTATGTCTCCCGCCCCCGCTCACCACCATTGTATGTACCGAGGTCTTCCAGGGGTTGGCTGATGGTGACTTACACCCATGCGATTGCATCTGTCGGCATTATCCTTGCTAGACAGATGAAAGCCTTCATTTTGCTGTGCCAGCTTGCCTTCCACTACCCTTTGATATTGCAACAAGTATAAATAGATATCTGAGCACTGACAGGCAAGGAGGCTGGTCTGCCTGCTGCAGAGGCCATGACACCCCGCTCAGCCCCTGCTCAGCATGCTCACATCCTTTGATGCTTGTTCAAGGCTTCTATAAATGCCCTGATATCGTTCAGACATGTGCCTAGCTGTCATGGTATAGGCATGTTTCGTAAAACTGGCTAGAAAACGGACTTACGAATGATGCAGGCAGTGCTGGGGCTGAGAAGATGGAAGACATTTATAGAATTGTAGAATCATAGAATGGCCTGAGTTGGAAGGGATCCTCAAGGATCATTGAGTCCAAATCCTATCTCTGCATAGGACAACCTCAACATTTACACTGTGTGTCTGAGAGGGTCATCCAAATGTTTCTTGAATATAGTCAGGCTTGGTGACATGACTGCTTCCCTGGGGACCCTGTTCCAGAACTACACTACCCTCTGTGCGAAAAACCTTTTCCTAATATCCAGCCTAAATCTCCCTTCGTACATCTTCCTGCCATTCCCTGGGGTCCTATTATTAGTCACCATATCAGCGCCTGCTCCTCCTCCTCCCCTTGTCAGGGAGCAGTAGGCTGCAATGAGATCTCCTCTCAGTCTCCTCTTCTCCAAGCTGAACAGACTAAATGACTTCAGCCTCTCCTCATACAACTTCCCCTCTAGACAATTCACCAGCCTTGTGTCTCCAGTAGCTTTATACCCTTTTTATACTGAGGGACCCAAAACTGCACCCAGTACTCAAGGTGGGGCCTCATCAGTGCAGAGTAGAGCAGAACAATTACCTCCCTTGACCGGCTGACAATGCTGTGCTTGATGCACCCAGGATACAGTTGACCCTTTTGGCTGCCAGGGCACACTGTTGGCTCATGTTCAACTTGCCATCAACCAGAACTCCGAGGTCCCTCTCCTCAGGCTGTGTGGTGAAGCCCTCCTACTCCACCAAGCTAACAAAGCCAGCCAGGCACTCTGTGGCAGCCTCCTACGTCCAGCTTCTCGCTCCCCAGTCTGTGCGTGCATCCAGGGATGCAGTGTCCCAGGTGCAAAACCCAGCACTTGCCCTTGGTAAACTTAATGCCACTGGTGATTGCCCAGCTCTCCAGTTTGTCCAGATCCCTCTGTAGGGACTCTGTGCCCTCAAGAGTGTCAACAGCTCCCCCCAGTTTTGTGTAATCAGCAAACTTGGTCAGTAAACCTTCTAGTCCTGCATCCAGGTCATTTATGAAGATAGTAAAGAGTACTGGAACCCCACTTAGTGACTGGCCACCAGCCCAATGTAACCCCATTCACGATGACCCTTTGAGCCCAATTTTTCTCCCATTGCATTATGTGTTCATCCAACTCTATGCTGGATATTCTTTTTAGGAGGATACTGTAAGAGACTGTATCAGAGGCCTAATTGACATCCATAAAGATTACACCAACTGGTTTCTCTTGGTCAACTAGGTGAGTAACCTTATCATAGAAAGAAATTAAATTTGTAAGGTAGGACCCTCCCCTTATAAACCCGTGCTGGCTGGGACCAATTACTGTGATGCCTTTTGGGTATTTTTCAGTAGCTCCCAAAGTAATCTTCCCCATAATCTTACCAGGCACTGAAGTGAGACTAACAGGCCTGGATAGTTACTGGAGTCATCAATGCTGCCCTGACTGGGATAAAATTTTGCCAGCTTCCAGTCAACTGGTACATTAGTCATAAAGCAAACAAATGCTTGGCTCTGTGCTGTGCTGCTTTGCCCTGAATATGCAAGGTATTTTGCAAACGGTCATCTTTCTCTTTCAAACACCACAAAAAGGCACTTGAAGGGCTGGGTCAATGTCTTCTGAGGTTGCTGATTTGACAAGGATGGCAGGGCTTGCCCTCAGTACAACTGAGTGAAATGTTTACAGCAGATCACATCAAACTGACAGGTTTCAAGTTTCCTCACACCACAGTCATGGAAAGATTTGTAAAAGAGGCAAGCCTTTCAACTTACAGTTAAAACTCTACCTAAGGGCAGCTTCTGAGCACATCTCAAAATCACAGCTTTAGCATGAAACCAGACAACAGAAAACACTCTGCAAGACAAAATAGTCAGAAGGTAAAAGAAAAAAAAACAAGCCCCTGACTTGGACTGCTTTTGGGTTCACTGAAATCAGAAACTCAAAACAAAAAGTTTTTTTCAGCTGAAAAAAACCCAGAGAGATCAAAGCCAGAGAAAATGTTCTCACAGACATTCGTGAAGTGAAACTACCCAACTTCACAGAGTTTCACTTGTAAGCAGAAGTGGTGAGCCCTGCTGACAGAATTAAGGATGAATTGGAAACTCTACCAGGTAGTAGCTACCATCATTCTCTACTTCCCTGCTTCCACAGTCAGTTCTTCTATGCTTTTTTTTTCCTATTTCAATTGTCTGAATACAACTTTACAGAGAATTTGATGTTTTCGGACTAAAATATATCTTGGTCGTAAGCCCAGGCCTTAATTTGCTAGGACATAAGTGGAAGAAAAGGCTTTTCTTTTCCAAATTGATTAACCTGGGAATCTGTATACATAATTTCTAGTCTCCTTCCCACTGGTGGCAAGAATGATGTGTTGTGCATTTAGAATCACTGTGGTTATGCTGGTGCATGCATGGACTTCACCACGACATGCTGTAGATCTTTGTAGATACTATACTGCTCCAAACACCACCACTGTTGTCACCTTGTACAGTTCATTAATACACTTCAGAGAGGAGATATTCCTACTACTCATATTCTATTAGGGAAGCTGACTCAAATCTATACAAATATTATCCATTCTCTTAAGATGACAGAAGAGGTAATGAGGTAGTCTAATGTTTTCTTGTCCTTCTCTCAGACCAGTGATTCACCTAGACAGCAGTCTGTCTCTTTCTGTGGCCAGTACCAGATGTCATAGAGGAAGCCACAATTCATTTTGCAGATGACAGACCTGCTTACATGGGAAGCTTTCTTTCCAAGCTTTAACAGAGATTGGTTTGTGCTCTGAAATTAGGCAGTGAGAGATGAACAGAGAACTTAACCCTTCCAAAGCCTTTTTTTCTTTAGCTGGCTGGTACATATTAAGAAACTTGTATATATATAGACCCAGCTGTTTTGAGGATCCTGCTAAACTCTTGGTGTCAATGGTATTTTATGGCAATGAGTTCTAGGCTGTAATCACTCACTGTTAAAAAAAGTTCTGCTATACCTTGACCCATTGACTAGGCACAAAGAAAGGAAGAGATGTGAGTGAGTGAGCTGATTATCAGTGTTGTTTTAGGAAAAAACTAAACAAAGAGAAAACATAAGTAAATAAATAAGCATTGAAAAAAATCTAAGCAATACATTTCCACTCATTGCAATCTGCAGGAATAGCAAAAATCCATCCGGCTCATGTCGCTGCAGTGAAAGTGCTGCATAGCCTGCCTTGAGCTCCCCCGCTGCACACTGGAGAGCCTCATCTCATGCTCAGCCTGATGTTCATGGCAGTCAGCCCACCCAAAACAATGCACACCCGAATTTAAACTCACACCCTGCATCCGGGAAGCCTGTCCTGGCACAGGGAAGTCAGAGATGCCAGACAGGATTTGGATTCAAAGAGCAGGTGGTCCCTCTCCAGCCAGCTTCAATCCCTTCTCTTACTCAGAGCCAGAGCTATTTCTTCCTTGCCCTCCTGCTGGGGCTGCTGGACCCGTACTGCCACCCTTGCCCAGCAGTCCATCAGGCACCCACACATTTCAGCACAAGCATCTCAAGCCTCTGACGCAGGTCGATATAGCTGTGTGGTGAAGCCCTCCTACTCCACCAAGCTAACAAAGCCAGCCAGGCACTCTGTGGCAGCCTCCTACATGCAAATCCTTGTCCCATGTGTGCAAGAGGATTTCCCTGTCTTGTCACAGGGGTGAGAAACCTCAAGTTATCACTTACCAATGCACCACAGCTGGAAGTTTCTGCAGAGCACCAGCCCACCGTAACATTTTCCTGTGGGTGGCATTTCCCCTTAGCTCTTGATTCTCCTCTGCATTTCACTTTTGTTCTGTGCAACAGTACAAGAGGACCTTAGGCTAAGAACCCTGTCCAGCCTTCTGGACACTGCTTCAGAGGTGCAGCGGTGTCTGCTGGAACCTAGCTTGTTCCCTACACATCTGCCAGCGTGTCAAAGTTGAACGAGCTTCTCTTGTTGGTGGAACAACCTCATGGTTTTACAGAGAAATGCCTTTCCTGTTTTCTTACAATTGCTTCTTCTTGGCTTTTAAAAGCAAGTATGTCTATTTTTAAACACAACAACAGCAATTTCTTTGCTACCTCTGGTTTAGGTACAGACTCTCTCCTCTCAAATATTAGGATGATGCAGATGCCCATTCTGTGTTCTGAAGTAGAATTCTTCAGGAGTTCATAAATTACTTTCATACAGTTGCCAATATCACTGGCCTTCATATGTATTTAAAGATAAGAGGACTGTTCTTTTGGGGTCATGACTTAGTAGTCAAACTAAACCAAGATTATCTTCTAGCCATGAAAAAACCCATTTTTTTCCTATTTGCACTGTACACACTGGCAGTGCTAAGACTGCCATCACAACATATCATATGCTGAGAGTGAATGGTTAAACACTCAGCCTAATATTCTGGCCTAGGATAAAATCTCTTGATCTTACCAAAGCAGTGTATTCATCTCTGTCAGACACTGTACCCTTTACTTCACAGGAATTCCTGTGTTCAAGTCTTGCAATCTTTCTTACAGCTTTTAAATGAAAAAAGGCTCAAACAGAGAGAAGGCTGTGTAAATCAGACATTGTGGAAGTTTTTTTTCAGTAAGCCAAGGTTTTTATGAGTTTTAGTTCAATTTCCTATTCACAAGATGCAGTTAGTATTTTATAATGCTGACACAAATTAACTCTTTGTTACAGTTCAGGCAGTCTGCAAAAGTGCTGGAAGACTTTGTCTCTCCTCTAAGAAGTGTCAACATAGTTTATGCTATTATGAAAAGGTAGGTTGTTTCTACTGAGTGGGGTGAGTGATTTAAAGTACATGGCAGTGCTGGGTATTGTAATCTCCCAGAAAAACCTGTCTTTAGAAGAGTTATATTTAGCATATGACCACTTCTGCTAATGCCACCAATTCTAGAAGGTTGAAATAACTACCAGCTTGCTACCCCACTCTTCACACAGCGCCCTGTGCAGATGAATATTTACTCCTAGGTGGGTGTCATATTTTGAGAGCTTAAGACTGCAAATGCAGACTTGCACAACACGGAGCCTCTCATCACCTCACCCCTCCTCTCACATACAGCACCAGGGACTTTAGGAGTCTACCAGCATAAATTCCATCTCAAGGTGAATCAGAACCACTAACTTTTGATGAGAAGCAGTACGCTTGGATATAGGTGTCCATGGGTCAAGACAGGGAAGCCCTTCAGAGCAGGGGGAACTTCTTGCTATGGTTTTACTTAGCATTTGTAAAGGAAGAAACCCACAATTGCTGGGCACTACTTGGTATGTTAGAAATAAGAAGAAAGCATGTATGATGTATCTTTCCAAGTTGTAAAATTGGTCTGCTGGAGTTCGTTTCATTTGATAAAAAACCAACAAAATGTTGTACCACAACTCTTCATTGTCTTAATTAATTAATGAAAAATACAACAAAGGCAAAACCAGGAATAACCTTTTTGCATATTGAAATAATTAGACCTTGCAGCAAAAGGAAAAATGAGGAAAAAGTACCCTCCTGGAAAATATTATGCTTCATGCTATTTAGAGTCCCATAAAAACCTTGCAATGAGATTAGTTATTCTGTCTTCCTCTGCAGGCAAAATTGTTAGGAAACCCCACTGGACTGTTTAATGCACTTAGAAGTTATGTGGTGGGGCATTACCATGTAATTATCTAGGAAGTGCTTAAAAAAATGGTAGTGGCCTCTTTAATACAAGACTCTCCAACAGGTCTTGTTTTGGTCCTCCCTCCCAAAAGATATCACTGTGTTGACCCAACCGACACACACTAACCCGTGTTGAACCCTCAATATATCCAGCAAATTCACCCTTACGCTATGAATCTTGCCGGATTAAAAGTTTAAGCTACAGCCTTGCTGATGCAGTCCTAAATTTGAGAGAGAGATGGAGTGGTATTTTCCTGTGGGCTGGACTGCAGCAAGACACTTAGAAATGCTCTTACCCCGTACTCCATACACCAAGCGTAACAGGCCATTAGGAAAATGAGGTTGTCATTAAAAACAGAGCTGGAAAACATTTGAATTTGTTCAGCATGCAGAGCATGCCACTGGAGGTTTCAGTATAATCCTCATTTCTTTACCTAGTGGCAGGAGCGAGGACCTGGTGTAGTGTGATAGAAAAAGGGCCATATCCTTTGTGGTGTACCACATTCAATTAATACGTCAGGCTTTCTATGTCTGTCACTGCTCACAGGGGCTGGAACAATGGTTCTGCTTCCCCACTCCCCTCTTTTTTCCCAATTTTCACATAGTATCAGGCAAAAAAAGAGTTATGGATTTCCTTCTCAGAGAACTGCATGGACTGATAAAGTGAAATCCATGGCAGAAAACAACTTGTTATTTTTTCCTTTACTTCACGATTTTAGCTAAGAGAGAAAGTGCAATAAATTTTGGAGGGAAAAAAGGAAGAGACAGTTTTGGACATTTCAAATGACCAGTCTATGTAAACACTGTTGAGACATATTGGTGAGAACAACTGACCCTAGGGATGATTATTTTTCTTGCTCCCAGGCCCTGTGTCCATGATTTTGAAATTGTGCGAAGTTCATTTGAGTAAAGAAAGGAACAAAAAGGGAACTGCTGGAAAACCATCACAGTCATCCACATTTAAACACAATATTCTTTCGCAATGATGAAACATTTGCTTTTAACTCTACAGAAGTGTTGTCGTCCAAGCTTTTCTAGCACTGTACAGCAGGAACCTGATCTTGCTTATGCTGGGATTGTACCATGGTCTTTGCCTGGATGGCCAAAACTGGTTGAATATTTTAAGGTATCTAGAACAAGACTTCTAGTCTAATTCACAAAGAAACACAAAATACTGGTACTAGAGTAACATTAACAACGATAATGGGAACAGTAATAAGGAGGATAGTAAAACCCATTTTGAATTGTTGAGTTAAATCACTTGCTGGATTAACCAGCTTTAATGAAATAACTCCTTTTCTGGACAAATTGGTCTATGATCTTGAACCAGCTACTCTCAGGCTCTCTGGGCTCCTGCCTGCAATAAAGACCCTGCCACCCCCATCCTGTCCCTTGGGCTGGCTGTGCTCTGGCACTCACTGCAAGCACTGTCCCATGAGGTTCACTTTGTTTGTTATTTTATCAGAAGCACAAAATTTCCTCAATAAGTCTTCCTGTGCTACAGATTAAACAGTAAGCAGTTGGGTGAGCTAAAAAAAAAGAGAAAAGGAAAAAAAAAAAAGGCTGACGAAATGCAGGAAGATCCTTCTTGTTATTCTAGCAGTATTGCTTCCTTTGCTTGGTAGGGGTGCTGAAGAAATGTCAGCACTGTGAGTGCCACAGAGCAGTTAGCCACTTCTTGCTCACCCTTCAGCATCTCCCCTGCCCAGCCTAGAAGGTGCTGCGAGCCCAAGTGACTCATGCAAGCTCGCTGCCGATTCAGCTCTCCTCCGGTGCCAGGAGATACAGATGTAGAAAAACTTTTGACACGAGCGGGGGAAAAAAAGAACTGAAGCAATGCGGGAGAGCGGGCTAGCGTTTCAGCAGTCTGCCCTCCACCCGCATCCCACTCGAGGGAGCACTGAGCCGCAGGAGCCGCAGGGGTGCCGGAGCTGCTGCTTGTTGTGACAGAGCAGCTGGAAGGAGCCTTCCGCATTCCCCAGCCCACTTATTAATACGAATAACTCATGACTCACAGTGACACCGCCAGCAAGGCCGGGAAAGTGTAGTCTGTAACTATAAAGAGTTATGAAGTGCTACTCTCTGGCAGCACCCCGGCCAAGCTCGACGAGCGATCTGAGACGGTTCTTTGAGTGCCTTGTCAACTGAATGTACACAGCCCTGCTGCAAAAAGGGCTTGAGCGGTCAGAGGGCTTACATGGAAAGGGGAAAAGTTCAGCTGTAGCGTGAGCTATTTAGGAAGGTAGTTACAAGGAAGCAGACAAGTTTCTCGTGCCAGTCCCTGGCTCACTTGTATGAATAACCCATGACTAAACCATTAGATCCACAGGGGTTTGTGTGAACATTAGTAGTAGCCTCTGAAACTGCCTGGTCACTTATGAAAAAAGATTGCTGGGTGAAGCCTTTACAGGACTACTTCATTTCTCAAAGCATGACTGCAGCCGCTAATTCGCAGTCATTCGAGACCTGCATGGCATCAACAGAAACCCCGAGTTTATCTACTTCGCTTCTTTTCCTGAGCCACGTGAGTTGCAGCTAACTTTAAGCAGGTTTCTAAGCTTTTTTGGACTTCTCCCCAGTGAACATGCTTTTACCCAGGCTGATGGTCTAGCATAAGTGAGACAGCATCACGCTCTGCTGGCTGTACACACCAGCTTGCTGCTCACTCCCAGTTTTTCAGCCTGTGATACGTGTTGTGTGTTGCTGGCTGTCATTATTCATGGCAGTGGCTCAGAAAGTCATACTTATGCCAAAAAGAGTCAGCTACTGCTCTGGTATCCGCAATAACTCAGTTAAATTATTTTAGCCCACTTTGATTTATGAAGAGAAAATTCACAAGCATGCAATGGCTGTTTGAACAGCTTAAATGAGTTCTTGTTATAATCTCTTTAATAGACTGATAAGTAATGAGATAGTATTCCTGCAAGCTCAGATATTAGCTTCGATGAGAACACCTCAAAGAAAACTGAAGTGGGAAAAAGAGTGTACTACAAGAATGTCCCCAGATACTCTCCAAACATGCATTTTCTTAAGTATGGGAAAGCAAAAAATATATTTAGAAAGTCTGAATGGCACTTACCTCTCAAGAAGTGCTGGTAAGAAGGAAGTGACTCAAATATGCTGTTTGAAGCCATTGTTTCCTCTTTAAAAGTCACTCTCTCTTTACACTGAAGGAATATATGACTTCTTCTACCTTGGGGAGTGAAAAATGAAGAATAGTCATTGCTACCACCCTCTTCCCAGCCATTACACTCTGTTTTATCCTGGTGCCTCAGGAGCAGCACAAAGCGGATTATAGGGTTCTTTAGGTTCTTTTGCTACAAGAACTCTGAAATTGTTTCTTAAAAAGAAAAAAAAATAGCGGATCAGTTGTGGTTGATGATGCTTACCACTCTACGAAACTCTGTGGTTTGCAGTCAAAACGATTTGCCCTGCCTGCTGACCAATATCCCAGACCCGCTCTTGTGTGACTGCCTCTGTACCCAACTTGTGGTTCTGTGGTTGTTTATGAGGCCCAAAGAAGTGTTTCACACAACCAAAATTACAAATTTAACTGTTCCCCTTTCCAGAACCTGTCTCCATTGGTCCCGTTGCATCATGTGACCTGGGTGATGTCGACTTCTTTTTTTTTTTAACTTTCTGAAGTCATGCCCTACCCACTCCACCTGCCCTCCCCTGGGCTGCGCGAGGCAGTGATGGAGTCTGCTGAGGGAGGGAAAAGAAAAATGACTCACCGTCCCTGATGCTACAAATGGTCTTGCTGAGTTAGTTCAACTCTGCTTGTTTTGTCGTTTGTGGTTTTTGGAACTACTGATTATTTTGATAGACATTTCATTGCTGCTTATTCAATAACAATTCAAACTCAAGTATTAATCTGCTGCTAAGGCAGGATGTGTAACTCATCTGGTAAAACACTAGGAATCAGCTGTAGTAAAGAATACTATCTAGGGAAAGGACACTGTAAAGAGGATTTTTTTCTAAAAAAAAAAGGAAAAAAAAGAAAAAGAAACTGTTGGGGTAGACAAAAAAAGACGCAACATTATTTTGAACCTGTATGACAGCACCCTCTAAGGAGTGCTTAAAGGTCAGTAGTGTCTGAGCCCACAGGAAAGGCTTGAAATGGGTCAAACCCAGCAGTCCTTGTTTAGCACAATTCCCATCAGAAAGATCCCTATTCAAGACGAAACCTGAGTAAAATCCTTAAAATTCAGCTCAGCAAACTTTGAGATGGTAACGAGTCTGTCCTGTTTGACATTCTTCCCTTTCCTTCTCCCTCCCCCCAAAAAAGAAAAAAAAAAGGTCCTAAATCTAATAATCAACAGGTAGTTCTGGCTCTAGGTGTGACAATGCAAAAAGGAGGGAAAAGTCACTTACTACAGCACTGAGAAGTGGCTGCTGTGCCACCTTTTCTATCCTTTTCATTTATACTGCACAGTAGGCAGCAACCATTTCTCATCTCCTTGCTAACCACAGGACACCTCACACCTGTACAGCCTAGGGTTCAGCACACTCAAACCCATGAAACCTTTGCCAAGAAACCCATGGCAATAAAAGGACTGCATTGATAGTTGAAATTTTCTCCACACCCTCTGAGCAACTACCACAGTGAAAGAGTCCCCTTGGATGAAAAACAAGAAACCATTGCAGCATTCTCAAAAACACTGTAGGTGGAACACAAATATGTAACAATGCACTGTTCCTCCAGCAAGGAACTCTCAATCACCCCCCCGGCACACAGACTTGCGTAGACTGGTGCCAGTCTTCTGGGGGGCTCTGCAGAAGCACCTCCCACATGGAGAAGCAGGAGCCCCCAGACAAGATTAGGCACTTAATACATTTGGGTTTTTTTCTGCTTATTGCAACCATGGAAGTAGAATGGCTTTTCCTGACTCTGCCTGCATTTCTAGCATAAATGCAATCCATCCTAGCACCCTGGCTTCCTTTTAGGATTAGCAGGGAGCTGCATGTGTGTTGCAGTGTGTTTTCCTCAGAAAAGTCAATCTGCTGAAACAGAAGCGTCTCATGATGCAAAAGGATGTGGAAGTTCTAGCAACATATATCTCCTAGGAAATTGAGAAATTTTACCAAATGGATTTTCATTAAAAACAGAGCAATTCTGAGCAGAAAGAACAGGAAGGTTGGGACACTGCTACGATGCGTACAGCTCAGCTTAAACCCCTGCTGTGCTTGAATCAGGCTGGTAACTCAAAAGCTCGGCTTTTTTTTTTTTTCTTACCGGCTGTTCCAGAACCTACCACAACCAAAACAACTTCTTGGCTGGTCCTGTATAGACCTCTCCCCTCTCCCAGAGCTGGATACCTTCCACTCCCATGTAAATAATTCAGCAAGCTCCGCCAAAAACGAAACCTACTACACGGACTCCCTGAGGGTGCTTGCCCCGGAGACGGGATGCTCCCGAAGGGAGCTCATCGCAGTCGCCCTGCCCGGCTCCCGGCAGAGGGAGCTGGGGCCGGCGGGAGGAGCCCGCAGCCCCGGGGAGCGCTGTTCCCTAAGGCAGGGCCGAAGCCAGGTAGAGTTTGGAGTCTAAGTGACCCGGTGGCCAAGCTAGGAGGGGGATGTTGGTTCTAATTATCCCGTGACTGTCCGTACAGTTGAGTTATACCGTATGGTATGATGAGGCCGGAAGTGAGGCAACCAGCAGTACATTCAGCCAGCACATAGGCTTATTTCAGCTTCACTTTCCCAGGTTTAACTGTCCCAGAAACCTCATTATACAGGTTTAACTCAGCTGGTCAGAGAGCAGAATCGGGACCTTATGGCACATTCAACTGAGTGTAAGCCAAACCCCCAATTTCAGACAGATCTGTCACCATATAAAAAAGATATTTTTAAACTGTGGACAGAGAAGAAATAAATAATATGCTGAATTACCCGTGACTATGTATCGGCTCTGTCCCAAACGGCAGGATATATTATGAAGATCTCAAGTGTCATCACAGTTTTGAGATGAGGACAACAGGAGTGTACTTCAATGTGCCTGATGAACTAGGCTGCTGCAGGGTTGTGCTTGGGCAATCTCACTGCTGTGGCAGGAAAAATCAAACCCCTTAATTCTGACCCTTTGTCTTGGCACCTGGGAATAAGGCCCTTCCTGTGCCTGGCTACTGCAGAAGTGATCAGACTTTAATCACTATTTGTGCTGCATTTTATTTCTCTTTTTCTAGTGCTCAGCAGGCTGGGGCAGGAGAGCTTCCAGGGCTGGGACGGACACTCAGACACCCAGAGCATGTGTCGTGGGCATCCACAGCTCTCTGGGCAGCGCCTGACTGCTCAGCATGCCAGTGCAGAGCGAATGTCATCTATGTTAATACCTTCACCTCGGACATCTGCCATGAAGGCTGTGGCATAGCTATGCTATGTGACAAGCAACAGTTGGGATGATTTTGTCATCTCATAGCTGGGGCAGATGATGCAAGGGAAAAGCCTGAGTGTTTCGACATGTGGACTGCCACTCTGGTCTCTGCTCTGCCAACAGTCAGCTGCAAACTGTGCATAGGAATATGCTTTATTAAGGTCTAACCATCTTGAATTTTCAAGGAAAGGATTGTCATATTGGGGTCTGCACTACACTCAAGCAGGAGGATGGACAACTCTTCTCCCATGTCACTGTTACTTCCACCAGAGAAGTCATGAATTCTGAAAAAGTGGGCAAGGGTTGCTGGCAATGCTCAATGTGCTACAGTACCATTTTATGCTGAGTGCAGATCAGCTGTTCATACAGCCCTAGGAAATGCAGGGCCCTGTGTCGAAATGCACTGTTAACGTGGCTGGCATTGCTCAGAGGAAAGGAATAAATTCGAGCTTTTCACAACTCCTGCCTAAAGGAGGGCATCCAAATTTGCTATCTGAGCTGTGCCATCATTAATGCCAGTCTCAACGTTTTTTTTAAAGCTATTCTGTAATTACTGAAAGCAGAGGCCCTTGGAAAGCTCATGTCACTGGTGCTTAGATATCCTTTGCTTTCTAATTAATAAGCTGTAAGAAAAAAATTAACCTTAAGGAAGTAATATCAGCCAGATCTAGAAGCTGACACGTGGTGAAACAAATTAACAAGCAACCACATGGCAATGGAAAGATCAAATTATTGTGCCGGTAGTCATTCGTTTAAGTTGGCACTTGGGGAAGGACTCAAAGATTTAAGGGTACTGAGGAATCTGTTTCCTGCATCAGTACTGCTGAACATGGCCCTGTTGGCTGGGGTTGTTGACTGGAGCATCACCTCCAGAAAACAAGCCCTGACACCAGGCATGTATCTGTTCTGAAATCTTGGCCTACAAATTGCGTTTGGAATATCATAAGGTGGCCAGCATTTCAGAAAAAACACCACCAGGCTCTCCCCAAACCCTCAAGAGATGTCGATTTTTTTGAGAGCAAATAATTAAGGTGTCACTAATAGGAATGATAAATTAGCACAGGGAAAGCTCTGAGCACCTAAATTTATCGGTTTTTAAATCTAAACTGTCTTTTTCCCCTTGAAGAGCACAGTAATCACCCGACCCCACCAAATCATGTCTCAGAGGCCAGCCATCTTACAGGCTGCAAAATCCCACAAGCTACTGAGAGGCCTAAACCAGAATGATTTAGGGATTATTTTGGGCAGTCTCAGGAGGTGTTAGGAGGTCAGGTTTATAGTTTGAGGTTTGGCATAACAATGTAGGGAGAAGCATAGTCTCTACATCTGCCCTACAAGTGACCAGCTATATATAAACAAAGGTTTCCTTCCTTCCACTGATAGGAGCCTCTTAGTTTTCATCCTCCTTTCAATTTAGACTGGCTTTAATCCCTTGAGATCTTTCAGACAGACACCCTACATTTCAATGCAGGAGATGTGTTTGACCCTGGGGCATAATCTGAGTGTTAGATGCACTCTGCTACTCTGCTGCACCACAAGTAAAGTCTGGACATCACAGAGTGTAATGCATGGTGTTCTTGGCCAGCCTTGGACAAAGCTGATTGGGTTCAGTCATAGGCAAGTATGAACAAGTACTAAATGACTGAGGTGAGCTGGAGCAGGTGAATACCAGGAGAATGCCATTCCTTTACATCTACTTGTCCCATCCATGGGACACAAAAGTAAATCCTCATGTTAAGAAGACCAAAAATTTCCTTGCGGCCAGAGGGCAAGGATGAACATCAAATCTTGCACACTACAGTTTGGATAAAGGTCCTAGTCGGCCAAGACACACCATGCTGCTCTTCACAACACCAGCCACCAAAGTACTCAAGAGACACATAACTCAGGTTCTCCCTGTAACTATGCAGCATGCGTTTGGCAGCAATCTTGCAAGGAGGAAAGTGAGAGGAGGCTAGAAGCTGCCTATGTATTTTTCTCAACATATAATTTGTGTTTTCCTTCAACACTCTCCCTTGCTTCCTAGTTTTCTGGAAGCCAAAGGGAAAGCTTCAGGCTTCCAACACCTACATAAGTCTTCCTCTATTCAGCAGTGTCAGAAAGAGACCTCAAGTTTTCAGTGTTTCTAAAGGAAACTTAAACCCTTGCCGTGTGTCAAAGGTGAATGTTATTGAATGACAACAGCTAGAAACCTTGAGTCTGAACCACTTATTGAGTTAGCGCTGAGAGGCTGGTAATGTCATGGACCAGACAGTCCTGCAAAATCATTATGGAATAGCAAAGCATGAGCTACAGGACACCAAACTAGCCTTATAGTAAGCTGGAGATGCTGACACTGATTTTCCATTAGCAGGGAGCTCTGGTCTACAGCGGCCTTTCATAATCTTTTGAATGATGTGTGAGAGTTATGAAAATAATAATTAAGACAAATTGCAGAGGAGAAAATTCACAAAGAGATGACACTGTAGAGGAACTGGATCTGCCTGTGAATTGAGGCTGTCAGTCAACATCATAGAGGATAACACAGAAACATATTAAAACAGCATTTCACTCTATACATTTAAAAATAAAATGCTTTAGGCTTTCATTTCAAAATTGACTCAGGTTAAATGACTAAGCTAAAAGAAAGACTAAATGAACTGTATACTTCTGGTCTTTCTGTTTTGCAGCCAAACCAAAAATGCTACAACAGTGCTGCTGCAGAGTGCTGTGGTATAGAAACATGACCAGTATCACCCCACCATTTTGGTCCTTTTTCTTCTGGGTACAATATGGGTACAATAGCTGCTTTGTTTATTTCCAGTAGCTTATTTTCAGAAAGAGAGTTTGGAGAAGTTTTCATCACCCTTTTTTGGTGGATTGAAATGAGTCAAATGCTTGTGGCCAATGAGGAAAAAGGCAGAAAAATGGGGGGGGGGGGGGTGGAAAAGAAATAATAAGAAACTCTTTGGGAAGGACAGGAAAAAGAAAGGTCTCAAAAATGCAGATAATCACCTAAAGATGTTTTCTCATAATGTCGTGCATAGCACTTCTGAGCATTTTTAATTTTCAGGCAAATATTGCAAAGGTTTCAGGCGAGACCCTATTCAGATCTATCCTGCACATTACTAAACTCTCTGTGAAAATCAGGGAGTGGCAGGGATGTGCTGCTTCCTGGGTGTAAGAGGCAGCATAGAGGAAAGATGGTTGTGATGTAAAAGGGCGAACAAGAGATTGAGGATCATCCATTTGCAACAGCAATTTCAAAACATGAGAAAAGTCAAGACAAGAAGGAAAGAGAAACAGAGAGAGAGAGACAGAAGCTAGAAGAGAATAGAAAGTCAGAGATAAATTCATAGAAGGAAGAAGCGGGTCAGGGAAATGGGCAAGTCTTGCAGAAATTGCAATGAGGTGGACTCTGTTGGAGAAAACAAAGCCAGATATTAATGAAAAAGGGATGTTGTATCATACAAATGGACCTCTACCACTAAATAAAGCAGAGGAGTGCTGTTGTTCGTCCAGCCTTAAAGGAAAGAAGTGACAATTTGTCCTGAACCAGTGCAAAAAAAGTCATAGACTTTTTGAAGGAAAGGTTCAATGCTATGGCTGCATCCTGAGAAACATAGCAAAATGCAAGTGTGGTCAAATGGGTAGTTTGCCTTGGTTTTCCATTCTGGGTTTACTTGCCTTTTCTTCCACATGCACTCCTCATGGCACTTTTTGGGTCTTTTTCCCCTTTTCTCAACATTAAATGCTTAAATGTCTTAATTGCTGGCTTGGAGACGTGCTAAGTTGAAGTGGAGGGCAGTTGTGTGTTGGGCACGTCCTGAAAAACAGTGGTTGAGTTTCTCTTGTTGCCAGCCACAGTGCACCTCCACCATTACCACTGCTACAAACATCCTAGTGGACCCTGCCAAAGGAATGGCTGGGGAAAAAATATCCCAAACCTATATCTTCCCTTATGACCTTCACCTGCAGGCCAGCAAACAGCCTGGCCCCTATGCATGTGTGGCAGTTCAGTGACAGGCATGACTGGAGTTTCTGGTCTAGCATGCACTGAAAATGAATGAAGTTTTTCCAAAAGAGCCAGTGGATGCTGTATTGGGCACATTTTTGTGATGAGAAAAATCTTTTGAGTAGGCAAAGAATGCATTTGTTTTCCCAGAGTCTATAGTCTTCCTGCCCACCAAACATTTGCAGATTTACTCACACAGCAGGTAAAAGGGCTGAGAACAAGATGTGATGGAGTCAGGTGCTCCATAAAGAAGAACTTCAGTCTTGATTTTCATATAGGTTTTCCTATATTAGGCCACTATTTCACCCAATATCAGTATATCTGATAATGCAGGTGTGCTGGTGGTTCCATAATCAACATACTGTTTCTCTTAGGCTTTAAAAAAATTGGCTAAGTGTATACATATTTGTCAGTGGGATGAAGTATCACGTAGAAAGTTAACAAAGGTTAACTCTAATGTGACTTTCCTTTAAGGTTGGCTCCTAAAGAAAAGATGTGCTAGTGAATCATTGAATAGCAGTGTAATTTGATGAGAGGTCCAGTTGTTAGCAATAGAGCACTGTTTATGTCACTTAATAAGCTTGTAATGTGTTGGCAAACCTACGAATCTGCAATGACAGCGGTATAAGATTCCCTGTAACCTCAAGTTAGAGTGTAGCAATAAAAAGGCAGACACCAGAATGGGAGGGAAACTTGCAAATGAAAAGTCTTCATTCTGTTTTTACAAGCACTGAATGACATTCAACACTCTCTGTTAAATTTTACTCTTTGTTCAGTGGCTAAATACAGAGAAATATCACAATTTCAGTGGAATCACATTGTTATAACCTTAGAGTTACTGAGAACAGAAATTCACCTTTATATCTGCAATTTTTTATGAAGTAGCCTTAGAAATTATGAGAAAAACTTTTCTTGAAATGCCGTACTAGAACCTACCGGGGAAGGTCATGGAGCAGATCATACTGAATGCTATCACACAGCACATGCAGGACGGCCAGATGATCAGACCCAGTCAACATGAAAAGGCACGTCCTGCCAGACCAGCCTGATCTCCTTCTATGACAAGATTACCCGATTAATGGACAAGGGAAAGGCTGTGGATGTGGTGTACCTGGACTTTTGTAAACCCTTTGACACAGTTTCTCACAGTATTCTGCATGAGAAACTGTCTGCCATTAGCCTGGACAGTCACACCCTCTGCAGGGTGAAAATCTGGCTGGATGGCCGGGCCCAGAGGGTGGTGGTAAATGGAGTTATATCCAATTAGAAACCAGTCACGAGTGGTGTTCCCCAGGGTTCAGTGCTGGGTCCAGTCCTGTTCAATATCTTTGTTAATGACCTGGACGAAGGGATCGAGTGCACCCTTAGCAAGTTTGCAGATGATACCAAGCTGGGTGGCAGTGTTGATCTGCTTGAAGGAAGGGAGGCCCTGCAAAGAGATCTGGACAGGCTGGATCGATGGGCTGAGACCAATGGGATGAGGTTTAACAAGACCAAATGCTGAGTCCTGCACTTGGGGCATAACAACCCCATGCAGTGTTACAGGCTTGGGGAAGAGTGGCTGGAGAGCTGCCTGGAGGAGAAGGACCTGGGGGTGTTGGTTGACAACTGGCTGAATATGAGCCAGCAGTGTGCCCAGGTGGCAAAGTAGGCCAATGGCATCTCGGCCTCTATCGAAAACAGTGTGGCCAGGAAGACAAGGGAGGTTACTGTTCCCCTGTACTCAGCACTGGTGAGGCCACACCTTGAGTACTGTTTGCAGTTCTGGACCCCTCAGTATAAGAAGGACAGTATGACAGTATCACAAAGTTGGAAAAGACCTCTGAGATCATCTAGTCCAACCTATGACCCAACACTAGCACCCACTCGTCATTTAAACCATGGCACTAAGCGCCTCATCCAATCTGTTTTTAAACACCTCCAGGGACGATGACTCCACCACCTCCCTGGGCAGCACATTCCATTGGCCAATCACCCTTTCAGTGGAAATTTTTTTCCTAATATCAAGCCTAAACCTCCCCTGATGAAGCTTGAGACCATGCCCTCTTGTTCTGTCACTGATCTCCTGAGAGAAGAGACCAACCCCTGCCTGCCTACAACCTCCTTTTTAGGTAGTTGTAGAGAGCAATAAGGTCTCCCCTGAGCCTCCTCTTCTCCAGGCTAAACATCCCCAGCTCCCTCAGTCACTCCTCGTAGGGCTTGTGCTCCAGCCCTTTCACCATCTTCGTTGCTCTCCTCTGGACACTCTCCAGCATCTCAACATCTCTCTTAAACTGAGGGGCCCAGAACTGGACACAGTACTCATGGTGCGACCTGACCAGTGTCGAGTATAAGGTGATGATAACTTCTCTAGTCCTGCTGACCACACCATTGCTGATGCAGGCCAGGATACCATTGGCCCTCTTGGCCACTTGGACACACTGCTGGCTCATGTTGAGTTTCCTGTCCACCATCACTCCCAAGTCTCTTTCCACTTGACTACTCTCCAGCCATTCTGTCCCCAGACTATAGTTCTGCATGGGATTGTTGTGTCCAAAGTATAGAACCTGACACCTGGACTTGTTAAACTTCATCCCATTGGAATCAGCCGTTCTCTCCAGTCTGTCAAGGTCCCTCTGTAGAGCCCTCCTACCCTCCAGCAGATCAACACTTCCTCCCAGCTTGGTATTGTCTGCGAACTTGCTGATGATGGACTCAATCCCCTCATCCAGATCATCAACAAAGATGTTAAACAGGACCGGGCCCGACACCAACCCCTGGGGGACACCACTAGTGACCAGCTGACAACTGGACGAGACACCATTCACTACCACTCTCTGGGCTTGGCCAACCAACCAATTCCTAACCCAACACAGAGCACTCTTGTCCAATCCACGGGCTGTCAGCTTCTCCAGGAGTCTACTATGAGGAACGGTGTCAAAGGCCTTGCTGAAGTCCAGGTATACCACATCCACAACCTTCCTCTCGTCCACCAGCCGGGTCACATGGTCATAAAAGGAGATCAGGTTGGTCAGGCAGGACCTGCCCCTCCTAAATCCATGCTGGCTGGGCCTGATCTCTCTGTCATTCTGCAGGTGCTGCATGATTACACCCAGAATTATCTGCTCCATAATTTTACCTGGAATCGAGGTCAGACTGACAAGTCTGTAATTACCTGGATCGTTCCTACAGCCCTTCTTGTGGATGGGCGTCACATTAGCCAACTTCCAGGACATTGAGGTGTTGGAGAGTGTGCAGAGAAGGGCTACAGGGCTGGTGAAGGGGCTGGAAAACAAGTCCTGTGAGGAACGGCTGAGGGAACTGGGGTTGTTTAGTTTGGAGAACAGGAGGCTGAGGGGAGACCTCATCTTTGTCTTCGGCTGCCTGAAAGGGGGCTGTGGGAGAGAAGTGTTGATCTCATCTCTCAAGTGAGAGGTGATAGGACATGAGGAAACGGCCATAAGTTGCGCCAGGGGAAGTTCAGACTTAATATTAGGAAGAATTTCTTTACCAAAAGGGTGGTCAGGTACTGGAACAGCTGCCCAGGGAGGTGGTTGAGTCACCATCCCTGGAGGTATTTAAAAAATAGGTAGATGAGTTTTTAAGGGACATGGTTTAGCAGAGGATGTGTGCGGTTGGACTCGATGATCTCAAAGGTCTTTTCCAAACGGAGTATTCTACGATTCTGATTCTATTTATCCCAGGCTGCAAGTATACACATAAAAAAAAAATCATACCACAACACAGAAAGTAACAATATGCAAAAATGCATTTTATGTTGACAGAGATTTAACGCTGTGCAGTTAATACACCTGTAGGAAAAACAAGCAACTCCCTTTCGTTTGAGAAGAAAGGTGATCTTATTGAACTGATCCTCCAGTTAGATCGTCTGTAGGCTTGATGGTGAATATTGTTCAAAGAAGTTAAGGATTTTCCATGCCCCTATGAACCTATAGAAAAAATTGGCAATAGGAAGTCCTTTCTGAAAATCAAGTCCCCTTAATTTAGTTAAAATAAACTACCAGAAAACAGAGGTACTCTTCACCACTAGCTGATTCTGAACTCTTGGTCATAGCGTATACACACCTACCAAACTATTTTTGAAGTCCTCGTTCCTGAACCTCAATGTCCAATAGCATCAAAATATAAATATTGGCAACAGTGTATGCTTTACCAATAACTACTTACTGTAGATATTTCTATTGAATAAGTAGCTCCTCCTGGTTTGGATTCATTGAACATTCAAGGCAATCAGGGACAGTTTGTGCTGATTTCCATTGTGCTGGAGGGATTATGATGTCTCTCAGCCTGCCGGGACCTAACCAAAAGAAATTACATGGAGCAAAGTCCTGGAAAGAAAGATGGGAATCTTGGGCAAGAAATCTTGCCAAATCCTGCTGCAATCAGTAGCTTCACCAATGGAAACTTCTGGACACCCTGGAGCTCGTTTTTCTTTGCTCCATGTTACTCACCATCAACAGTAGAAAATCCCTTAAAGAAGCTGGCATTATTTATCTTTCTGGCCCAACTTACCAGTGGATCAGTGAAAAAAATACATTTCACTGTCAATTCATATCACAGAAGTTTCTTACCCTGCAATGTAACTGGGCGGTCCTTAGTTGGAAGTGTGTGTGGCTCTGAGAAACCGCAGTGAATGGAGCAGGGATATCCTTCCCAGACTAAACCTCTGAATGCTACTTGCTGCCTCTTCATCTCTTAAAACATAGAACTGAGCAGTTTTCAAAGGTGCTTATTCCTTGGCAAAGTCTTATGCAAAGTATTTGGAGGGAAAGTATTTGGAGAATCCTTGGATCTCCTCTGATTGCAGCAGCATAGCACATCAAGCTTCTGAACAGTCTACACAGAAGGATATGCTTAAAGAATGAGTAGATGAGTTTTTGAAGAACATGGTTTAGTGGATGAGGGGTGAGGTTGGACTTGA
Source organism: Dromococcyx pavoninus (assembly GCA_033558185.1). Taxonomy (NCBI): domain Eukaryota; kingdom Metazoa; phylum Chordata; class Aves; order Cuculiformes; family Neomorphidae; genus Dromococcyx; species Dromococcyx pavoninus. The sequence continues at coordinate 648,712 of JAUMJL010000595.1, forward strand.
TGATCTCAAAGGTTTTTCCAGCAGGAGGTTTCTACGATTCTATGATTCTTTAAAATCTGAAGAGTGGCTATTGTTTGTTTTGATTTCATTTCTTCCTCTGTGGGGTCTGAAAAGGGGTAACTTGTCAGCTACTCAGGAGCACACCAACACTTACATATTATTTCCTCTTGTGCCCGTTTAGGGCAGTTACTGAAAAAACACTGAGAAGTTATGTCTGACTAACCTCTCTCTCACTGGAGGTACTAGACGGCTTCCATTTACCCAGGCAGGGCAGGGAGAGACCTCTCTCTGCATGTGGCAGGCTTGGTAGTATTGTAGCTAAGCTTTCCTTCTGAGTTCTCTGAAAGGTCTTCCTTGTACCCATCACAAAACTTTGCCTACGAAGTTCATCCTACCTGCCTTAGCCATAGTGTAGATGTTGGCTTTTGATATCTGATACGCTCCATCAGTTACATAATTGTGAAGTTATATAATTCATATAAATTCTTGTCCAGCAAGTATATACCTCACTGTGGAAACCCATCACTGTTCAGGAGTCTTACAACAGAAGCTGCTCTGGAGGTGGTACCTGCCCTCAGTGGGGGATCTCTCATGTTCCCAACAATTTTTAAGCCTCCTGGAACAGTTTAGAAACTCCAGGTGGATATGAACGTATGACTTTGTGAGATGGAGAGTATATATACTCAGGCCAAAAGCTACACTCTTTTTAGGAGGAGAACATGACAGAGTAGTTAGTGGTGTCTTCTGATCTGCTTGCGATAGAGGGCAGAAAAAAGTGTCAAAACACACTCATGTACCTGCAAGAGGTGACAGGATGGGGACAACAGAGACAAAGAGATCAAGGAATGCACCTCAGAGCCAGAGTAGATAAGAAAAAAAAAAAGAGGGAGTATTAGTGAAATGGCAGTGATAATTTTTGTAACTGTTCTTAGAAATTGCATTGCCAGCCTTTAGGTGTTACACACTCTACAGCAGTTTAGCAAGTTTTTGCTACTGATCTGAACATCTTACAATTTAAACACTGCATAAGACATTACTGATTCCTTCAGGCTTGGACAGTGACGTAGCAAGTGGCAGGAATTTGCTGAGGAAGTCTGCAAGAGGGCAGAAAACTCAATATCAAAGTGGCTAAACTCTACTCTAGCCGATCTGTGAATAAAACAGCTTTCTAGAGTTTGACTCTTTATGGCTGAACAGGCCAAATATATGCCAGATCTTCCTTTAAGTTTTCTTTCTCTGTCTGTTCTTAATAAATGTCTGAGTTTGTTTTCTTTTCTGTTTAGATCTTTTGAGACTTTTATGATTTTAAGCTAAAGGGTACTTCAATTTTGTCATCTTCCAAAAGGTGGTAGAAGATGAGCTGATACACATCTTTGAAGATCAGATGTAAAGCACGATGAAAATTCAGCCTCAGGTCCCAGGCAGCCAGCAGAGTGAGGAACTACTACAAATAGAAGTTTCCCCCAAATGCAAATTGATCTGTGGTGCTACAAAGTGGGAGTCAATTATTTTAAAAGACTGGAATTTTATCTGTTCATTTACTTTTTTTTTGCTCTTACAAAGTACGTTGTTTCTTTATTCCCTTTTATTCCCTTTCAAACCATAGAATAAATCTGCTGCAAGGTTGAACATACAAGCCTTTGAAAAAAAGCCTTTGTACCTAAGAAAACAAATGTACTTTATATATGCATAGAAAGTAAAAGAAATTTGATCACTTTAGCTTCATTGTTCTTTTGTTCAGACATTTCTATGACATTCAGTAGAAAGACAACTGCTATACAGGAGGCATAGTAAATGCTAAAGAAATAGAATATTAAAACAATTACATCAAAGTCAAGTAGAAGTGATGAACGATAGATTTCATTCTGTATTACTCAGGAACTTTGCATTTCTGTACAATTTAGTAATAGTGCTTAATGCATCTACTTTATGCGTTATTGAAATATTATGCCATGGACAATGACATAATATCATAAGAAAAACCTCAAATAGCATTTCCAGAGGGTAGCAATTAGCCAATTATGTCTTGATATCAGAGCCTGGCTTGCAGCCCTGAAATTATCTAAGTCGAGGAATATGTGAGAAAACCCACTTTGGTTAGTATCCTAAATGAAAGCCAATATTAATTTACGTATTTTTAAACAGTTATGATCTGCTTTAAGTTACCTGCTCAGTCTACTTTATCACTGTTTTAGAATGACTTTCCTGGGAACAGAGGTATAGATTTAGCAAGTCTGTGCTCATTTCTACATCAGTGCACGAAAGATATTTTTGTCCTTTCTGAAAACTTTCAGCAACATGTGCAAATGATGATTCTTTCAGATACATTCAGGCTCCTTGTATTTAATGATGGAAGGAGGAAAGAAGGGATTTTTCACAGAGTTGAACCATGCCTTAATCATAGCCAGATGCCTAGCTTTGGCGGGTGTTTCAGATGAGTGGTACCTTGGGAACGTTTTCACAGACCCATGGAGGTTATATGCATGTGCACGTGTGTGTTGAACAAGCAGCAATCTAACACTCTCTTCCCAAGGAAGGAGTAAGTCTGCTGTTCACTGGGGAGTGAAACCTGACAACAGATCCCAAGGAAATCACGGAGTGTATTACATCTTCCACATAAGTCTTCATGGAAATGGTCAGCTATGAGGCTTACCTGACTTACATCACCCTGTTGTTGACAGGTGAGTGTTCAAACTTACATAGAAAAGAATTACAAGACGTAGTAGTGCCAGGGAACAGCTGGTGCTGAGGACTTGATCATCATACGTATATCAGGGAGGTTTACCTCCCATAAGTGTAGTCTGGCCCATACACTGTGTGGGGACAGAGTGCACCTTGCGTTTTGGTTTCATCTGAAATTTACCCTGTTTGTGTGTCCTGTGAGTGAGTCAAAGCTCTGCTAGGGAAACAGACAGGAGGTTTTCTTGAAAAGCACGCTCCTGATTCACAATGAAGTACCAGTGGGGATGCATTCTTGGGCATTTTGAAATTGGATACACTGGATGAAATTGAACACTAGGATATTTGGCAAATGGCTGAAACTACCCCAGGGCTGTTAGCAACTACCTTTGAGAATCTGAGGTAATAGATAAGTTCCCAGAGGACTATAAAAGTGGGAAGCCAGCTCCAGGATCTCTGATGCTTTCCTGGTCCATTTCCTATGAGCAGGCAGATGATAAGATGGCACAGAATAGCTAACAAGGACAAAGAAAACAATCATTAATTAGGTGTGATATCTCTGTATTAACTCTTTGGGAAACTCTTACAATGTTACTCTTACCAATGCTACTGGAATAGTGGAAACCACAAACACTTTGGAAGACAAGCCTAAAATCCTAAAAGATCTTGACCTAGTGAGCAACAGTGTGAATAAAAAGGGTGAAATTCAGTCAAAGCGAGTTCAAGGATGTATATATAGCAATAACAAGATACACAAATACTGTCTGGAGAAACACTGTCTTGGTAGAAAAATCCAAAGAGGAAGATACGAGGCTTGTAGTCCACATGGTGTGTGGCTTCAGGAAAAAACAAGTGCTAAGTGTCATGGGCAAGTTACACAACATAGTCCTTCTATTTGAGTCGGTGCTGACAAGACTCCAGTCAAAGTGCTGTGACCTCCACAGTTCCCCATAGCTCAACAATATGGGCAAACTGGAGAGACTAATGGAGAACTCCTTGAAAAATATGGTCTGTTGGACAGATTCATATGGGGTTGTTTCCTAGGCTCTCCTGTCACATACTAACAAGTAGGAAAGGAGTAAGCTGTATTCTGTATTCACTGCAGAGTGCTGCTCTTCAGCTGCAGGTAGGGATACTTAAGGTAAACATGAGGAAAATCATTCTATAGTTTAGCATAATCAACCACTAGGATGAACTGTCTAGGGAGGTTGCACACTCTACACCCCTGGAAGTTCTGAAAAGCAGGAATGCTTGAAATATTGGTATTGCCCATTGATGTGACTGGTCCTGCTTATGTTTTAGGGATGGAAGTGATGACCTTCTAGATCTCTTCCAACTCTCTATCTCTCTGTTTCCATCAGGAGGCACAACCTAGCCAGCCACTTAACCAGTCTGTGTTGTTGGACAGTCTACTCCCAGGGGGCAGTTACTATGACTGGCTGTCCTGGCTTCAAGGAAAAAAAGGGTCATTCTCCACTTTGGAAGTCAGGATGTTACTCTACAGCCCACGTCAGACTGCAGTTCTTGCTCTGGTGTTGGTACCACATCTGAAATCTTCAGCTATCACAAGACAGCTGCCAAAAGCCACAATACAGGCTTTGAAGCATGCCTGGTGAGAAAATATTTTAAAGCCATCCTCCATCATGGTGAAAGAAAAATAAATCATTGACAATTTTTTGAAAAAATAATAATCTTCTCTTCTTGTGGTGCTTCCAGCAGAATATGAGACACAAAACACTGCTACTTTTAGAACAGGGTCACAAAACCTGAAATGCTGTGTAAGTTACATAGCATTGAAAAAAAAAAGAAGAAATAAAAATGTGAAATACAAGCTGCCTATACCTTATAAAGAGCAACTCAACTGTGTCCAGAGCAGTGGTTGTGCTTGCATCTCCAAGCTATTGCAGGATATTCCTAGCGACTTAGAAGGAGTCTTTGGTAATGTAATCTCTCTCCTTCCCTGCCCACCATATTCTTGCAAGTGCATACTTGCAACTTAATTGTGGTGCAACTTAATTTCTCCTGCAGCAGCATCCACCTCCACAAGCACCTGGCATGACATCTTGCCACATTATTTTTATCCATTTAATTTGTATGCTTTATCTGTTTTACTTTCTCCACTCAATACTGACAAGACCTTCAAAGGGAAAATAGCTTGATATGAATGAGTTGTACAAACTGCATCTGAGGTAATAATTTGGAAAAGGCTAACAGTGTTCTTGTGTTCATGCGTCCAAGACAGATGTAAACTGCAACCTATCAGCAGATCTAACATGGAAAAAATAAGGGTCAAAAGTGCTTAATGGGTAGATCCTAGCAGCAGCTTTTCATTACATTTTTTCATATTTATTTTCTTTGTACAGAAGAGGATCTGGCCTTTTAAAGGTTGCTTTAAGGGCATGGCTTTCTTGTATTGATTTGTATTTAGCCCAAGACAAGTAATCCACTCCTCAAAACACTCCCCGTACTAAAAAGTGAATGAATATATAAAGAAAATCCATTGCCAAGTAAGTCAGAAAACTTACTGATGAGCATCTGGACACAGAGTTTGTGTGACCAGCTCAATTCTTCTGTAAGATGAGAGCAGCACACAGACTGTCATACAGCTGCTAGCAATGACTGCTCTTCCTTTTTACCTGGCAATGCCGAAGCCACTGGGTCTGATGGGAGCCAAGTCAGGTTCTTCCCAGGGACTGAACAAGTTGCAGCAGACTGTGCCTGCGAGTTATTTTCCTCCTTCACACCTCCTCACCCTTCCCCTTCCCTTTGCTTCCTCCCAGGTGCTGTGTTTCTGCTGCAGTCCAAGGACACAGGCAGCACTCCTGCCTACTGACACCTTACATCACTTACCTCTCCTTGAGCACTAACCTTTGTAATGTGGTGAGAAGGAAAGGGCGGAGCTATAGATCCCTTCATGGCACTGCCAGCTCCGTGGCTGTGCCAGAGACCGTGATGGGATATAAGCAGAAACTGGCTTTTCTGACATGACATGCAGCTATGCTGACTACAGCTGCATGAGGCTGGAAAGGGTGCAGTTATCCCTTTTTTCATTAAATATATTTATAAACATACAGTACAACAAATATTTTTCCTTTCTTCACAGTGATGGATGATTATATGTCTATGAAATGTTTTCATTTATTTGGCGCCAGAGTAATCAGAATCAGTTGAAACTGTGGTGATGAAGGGAAGGAAAACAAGAAGGCATGGGATTGACTGTGCCTCACTCCCTGGACCATCCAACGGTATTAGCTGGCAAAAGTGCACCCCTTGCAGATGAACATCTTATTCAGCTGGTAATTGTTCCCAGTCGTGCTCATGGCGTCTGTCCATTAAGGATGTAGCCCTGCATAACTTTAAAAGCAATTGACTCTGCTCTGGAAATGCTGTGGGAGTGTCTGAGCCAAGATGTGCGTGACTCTGCTTAGACAGAAGAGAACTGGTCCCAGAAAACCTTTGTGAATGAAATTTTCATTCTTTCATGTCTGCCCCAGTGCAGATTCTGGGTCAGTCCTTCTGATCTCAAACATCCGGTTGAAACGGGTGTTTTCCACTACATAGATAGAAAAATATTTCCATTTTAAGCATTTAACAGCTCTGTATAGGCAAGCAAGGGGGATGAGGTAGGATAAGGGAGTTCAGGAGACTGTGTCAAAGACACCAATGTAAAAATAAAAAAAACCCCTCAGATCCCCCCCTACCTCAAGTTCCTCTGCTTATCAGTTGAAAAACCAACAACATCGTATACTCACCTTCTTAAGGCCAGATGGTAAAGGTTTCAGAGACGATGCTTTTGTTTACATTCCTCCCCTTCTCCTTCTTTACATTTTCCCAGTCAGCAAACACTGGATCTGGCTGCACGGTTGCAGAAGTGGCCCACGCTTCTTCTTCCACTGGGGCTTCCTGGGACATACCCTGCTTCCTCCAGAAAAAGGTGCCGTGCAAGTACTCCACTTCTGACATTACATACGAGTCGATCACTGGCCTTATTTGCAAATAACTTGCCTGAAAACCACAGGCTTGATTTAACACCAAAGAGGCTCTGTCTGCTTCAGGTGGTGGCTGGGGCACGTGTAAAGTGCACAGAGCAAGCAGCAGAGCATGGCAGCTGATTGGAATGTGATGGGTGGTTAAAGGGAGCTGCAAGCACCACTTTCCTTTTCTCCCATCAGAGGCATATGGCTTATCACCTTTGGAAAGTGCCTGGTCTTTAGTGGTCACAGTGAAAGCTGAAAGGAGGCTTCACAGACAACATCAGGATTTCTTGAACCACATGGGATCAGCATCGAGGAGCTAGAAATTCGTAGTTCTCCTTCATTAAAAAGAAAACAAAACAAAACTAGCAATTCCATCAGTGAGGTAGAAAACATCTGAGGAAAGTACCTACCATCTTGCTCCCACTCAGCTTTTTTTTACTAGGCCCTGCAAATCAGCTTGAAAACAACTCAAACTTGCCCCCTTCAAAACAGAGTAATTCCTCTCCTCATTATTATTATTATTATTATTTATTTATTACATGTGTATGTATGTTTAAACCAAACTCCCAAATTCCTCAAACTAGCTCTTGTCTACTCTGCTCATATCTCACTCTGCATTAGTAGACATCATTGAGAATTTCCATAATTGTTTGAGTGGAACAAAACCATATCCCTGAAAAGCAACAAGAGCTTGATGATCACAGCCTTCACTGCCAGTGCAATGGAAATGATCAATCTGGACTGCCCAGCTGCCATAAGTCCTTTCCCTGGATGGTATCTGCTGCCTTTGCAGCAGGCAGGTCTCTGAGCATATCCCTAGGGCGGTGAGGTGGACCTGCTGCAGGAGTGTGGCTCAGCAAGCTGGCTGGGTACTGGGTTTCCCCCAGGGTGACTCTGCAGGTCAGAAGTCAGCAGGCTGTAGATTCTGCTGTATGTGAACATACCTGCTCATGAAACACTCCAGAAAAATCTTTTTTTTTTTTTCAAGAGAGGGAGAAAGGGAAGAGGGAGGAAAAAGCATTTTGAGACTCCTCGTCTTCTCACTTCAGGAGAATTTAGTGAACAAGCTTAATTCCTGGGTAAAACTTGCTTTCCTAGAACATGTCATGTCATCTCACTGTGGCCTTTGAACTAAGTCTGGTAATGTGGATGCTGTTGCTGCTCAGGGAAACTTGTTAAAACAGCCAGCAAACATCCTGTTGTTTTACTTGGCAGTCTAAGAGATGGCTAGATAATATGGGATAATTTATATGGAGGGACTTTTTCAGTACCTGATATTATTGACTACTAGGATGGATGGCCACTTGCTGAGAATTGACTAAACTTCCTAGTCAAGGACGTATTAGACAGCATATGCACTCCAGAGGCTACAGTTTTTCCTTTTGATAGACTCCCTCTTGTCAGACAAAGAGAAGCACTGGCTTCCAGGGGCTCCTACCGCTGTCCTCACAGCTTTCAAAAACTATTGAGGGTAGCACAGCTGTAGGACACCCAAGCATATCCTTATTGACTCCACTTATGACTATATTGTCAGCCTGCAAAGCTGAGCTATTTGCAGATGTCAGAAGAAAACTAATGTTACCCATCTGGTAATCTACAAGTAAATTATTTGTCTATCCATCTGTCTAGCTGTGCAAAAATGACTGGTTAACTTAAGGTGCTCAAGACCTAGAAGAAGTTTAAAATTGTCTGTTGTACAGCCAGAAACAGTGCCTGCCTGGTTCAATTGGTTTTTAAATGTGAATGATTCTTTAAGCGTGTATGTGTGAGACTGAGAGGGAGAAAGTAAGAGTGGATAACAGGCAGTTCCCAAGTCTGTCAAAATACAGTATGATCATATCAACACATTTAACAGACCACTTGACAGTGGACTGCCAAGTTCTTTCATATGTTTGCAGACATACATTCGTTTACATGCCTCTATAACCCTTCTCTCACTAAATACAGATGGAATAAAAAAGACCACAACAGTAAAAATTTAGACACAGGAAAGAGGACTCCTCTGGAGAGTCTGGTATTCAAACCAGCAAGATTACAGTCTTCACCAGTACATATTAAAGCACAGAAACATCTCTTTTATTCTCCCCATGTTGGGGCTGGAGCAATTGCTTTGGAGAAGTCCCACACACAGCTAAGGGCAGAGCTCATCTCTTCCAATGTATGTGCCAAAACCTTCTCTTCTCTCCTGAAAATTGCCCAGGCTTAGTCATCTGCTTGGAGTTTGAGACCTACTGAGATAAGTGGCATCTATTCCCAGGCACTAAGGGAAAAGGAAGCTGAAAAACACTCTATGCAACTTCACTGCAGATTTCAAAAAGACTCACGGACTAGACTGCAGGCAGAAAACATGCCACAAAAGCTGCATGCAACTTGTTTTAAATATCATTAAAAACTTGCACTCTGTTTCTGCTTTTTGATCTGCTCTGTGTTTCCTTACATAGCCTGTGAACAGGCCAGCTCTCCACCAGCTGCCATCCCTTGGAACCCTCAGTAAACTTTGTGGGATACCCAAAGTCTCTGCACAAAGGCAATAGTTAAAATTTGGGAGGTTGTGTCTCATCTGCCTTTTTTTACCAGACAGTGAGAAAACAGCGCTTACCTTACTGATTTGCAAGTCTTTTAACCACTCTGCGTTGCTTCCTTCACAACTTAGATAAGCTGACAGCAAAATGCTCCTGCCTTCTACAGGAAATATATCCATATTCACCTGGAAAGTGCTACATGCATCAAGCATTACCTGTCAAGTAATTAACGTTAAACATTATAAGTGCAAAGTTTACAGCAGAGGTAAATACTGTGGGGGCAGAGTTAACTGCGAAGAGTTATCACAGTTCTATTGGCAGCATAACAAATTATTTCAGCTATGAAGCTGTGTGGGTATGTTTCTTCTGTGGTGCTCTAGAGATTTGTAATGTCAGGTTAAAAACACACCAATTTTCCTTGATAGTTTAAGTATTTAATTAAAACCTGCATCTATAAACATCTAATTAAAACTGAACCTTCAATATATTCCCTCAGCATTATGGTCATTAATGACTTTTCCCAAAGCAACCTACCTCTTTCTTACCCTACTTCTCATGCAGGGGCATGTAGATAACTGTCAGAGACCCAAGAACGTCTACTGTTAGATGATATGGAAGATTTTAACATTTAAAGCAAATTTTGTATGTGTCAGAAGATAAAAGGCTTCCAACCTGATGGTCTGCATATGGGTCTGAGGGAATGCAAATATGGTCAACTTAACTTTCAGGACATTGAGTAGTAAGATAAGGATGAAAACTGAGTCAGAACTTCTAAACCGCCTTGTCTTGTGGACCTAGTTGGATATTTAACATTATTTGGACATGACTGCTGTGACGAAACTTCTTTTTTATGGTGGCCCTTAGGAAAAGAGTGTTACAGAGTGACCATCTCCTATGGCACTGTCTGCTATCAGCACACAGAAAAGGTCGGTCGAAAGGTGACCTCAGACAGTACATAATAATCCTAACACCTAATGGTTGCACGTGACTCTGAATGGTTTACCAAATTATTAAATAGGTGTCTCTGCATCTTTGTGGAATATGTAAAAATTATCTCACCTGGAAAAAAGATTAGCTAAAGGCCAGAGTGAGGCTCATGTTTGAACCCTTTAAGCAGTTGCTAGAATTAAGACCACTTAATAAGAGCCAAAATTTTCTTTTAGATGCCTTGAGCTCCCAGGAAATCACGCATTTTTCTCATAAGTGAAACTTTAGGAAAGCTCTCACTAGTGTGGAGTACTCATTGCTGAAATGGTATTAAAGACAATTATTTTGAACAGTTCTTGTTTTGCTTTTATTAAAAGGCAGCTGTCATATTATGTTTAAACTGCAGATGGGAAATATTATTGCTGTAAGCCACTTCTGTTTTCCTGCAATTGTAAGCTGCAAAGACTCTCCCTACGCTTCTGTAACCTGGAAAAGTCTCAGCTAAATCACTCTTGTAGCCTTATGAATTTATTTTGCAGAGCTGTTGGCATTTCAACATCATAGCAGAGGAGAAACTACTGATTACGGTGCTCCTTCTTGACTGACCTTACACAGCCATACGTGCTTGGTTATTCTTTTCATACCAACAAAGCAGTGGAAAGCCAACAGCTTTTCAGGCTTTCAGGACAGAATTAGTTTTAAAAAGTGCATTATCTGACTACAGCACTTGGCTTTCCCACTTGATTAACGATCTCCTGCATCAGCCCTGAATTACCTCTGTCTCTGTCAGTGGTGGAAGCCAGGACCACCACTGCACAGCAGTCACCTGTGAACCCTCCTCATTGCTAACAAAAGCTATGCACTGTCAGCTGCCTAAAGCAAGGGCTTGGTTGTTGTAGCCCTAGGGCTGGTTTGTTTTTAAATGACTGTGACTTTAGTTATTGCTTGCTAGACTTTTCCATAGTCAGTCATTTTTCAGTCATTCCGGTACTCTCAGTCCATGTCTTTTCCTTTAAGCATATTAATGGGCATAAAAATTTGAGCAGTGCCAAATGCCCTATGCTTCTCCCCAGAACATGAAGGGCTTGAAAAATGAAAATACTTTTCCTGAGTTTTGTAAAAGAGGAAGGTGTTTAAAGGGGGGAGTGAAAGTGTAAAGTTAAGGAAATCCCCCTCACTGATTCCATTGATCTGCCACATATTTTAGGGAATGAAACGTCCTCAGGTGAAGGATACACGAACACTTCTGCGAACATCACCTCTCCAGCTAACCCAGTTTGTAGCTGGTGCTTGTTACTCCCTTACAACAGAGCTGCCTCTGAGAAGAGGTGTAGATCCAGACCTTCCACCTTAGTCCAAAGTCACTGCTTGTTTGACCCAGCAAGACAGACTCTTCCCATTAAGCCTAGTTGTGTGCTTCTTTTCTTCTATTGACCTGAAAATAAGAAGTGAATAGCTATTAATTAAGGTTTTGCGCTCTGCAAGGCCTTTTGTTGAAGGCATCTTTCCTCCAGTTATCATGTCTGGTTTCCCATAATTTCTCCAGTACACTTCCTGGATCTTCCCCAGCCCTCCATCTTCCCCTTCTTCTCCATCACTAAGTTTTCTCTCTATGTCCTCTAAGCATCCTCACCTTCACACCACTTTGTCTCTTGTCTCCAGACTAAATGCCATCAGTCCTTCCCATGTGCCATACTCCTCCTCTCATGTCCCTTGCCAGGGGCTGCCCAGTGCAAACTAGTGGTTGTCGTTGCACCATAGCCCATGGTTCTGGGGCTCACTTCTGTCTCCTGGGACAGATAGAACTTGCCAGATAGGGATACTTGCCTTTCCTGGTAATCTCTGGTGCTTTATATGCCTTCAAACTTCTGGTTGAAAATGGTTGTCTCTCCAAAACTTATTAGAGGAGAACAAGAGATCATGTGGCTGGACAGGTATTTTTTCCTTGGAAAGCAACCTAGAAATGCATTTTTCACTGCAGTATAGATAAACAAGGATGAAAACACACAACACAATTTGACAAAGAAGAAAACATTTTTTTTTGCTTTGCAGCAAAAAATGGTCCAGTCAAGAAGAGTGAAATTCATTCACTTAAACAAGAGCATGCTTTATCATTCGTGGTGTTCCATCACACCTGCCTGGCTTCCAGTCTCTTCCCCCTGAGAAACCCCCATGGATATCAATGAGAGCAGAATCAAGTCCCAAGGACGAATGTGCCCTCTGCTCCCCAGGCACTGCAAGAGAGGAGGACATCCCCCAGCAATTCTCCAGGACTGAAGTTCATTGCACCCTTCTCCCAGCCTGGAATATTTCTTCTGGTTGTGTAAAATCAAAAGATACTGGCATCTGGAGGCCATCACTAGTGTTCATTTGGTGTCATATTTTTGCTTTCAGTATCATCTTCTGGTAAAATAATCTTTATATTCAGTACTTTTTAGACCTTGTTTGTATTTCTTCTTTCACCCTGTTCTCTGTCTTACTTTTAGATTCCTTTCCCTATGCAGTCCCCTCAAATAAATCCATTTGAGTGAGAATTGCTAGAAGATTACAGGATGGGCAACTTCTTACTTTCCTGAGGCTTTGGTTCATATTATCCATGAACTCCAGACAACCTCATTATACTGTGCATTGCCTTTGAAAAATCTGTTCTGCAACTAGGAAGTTATTTACATAAAAAAGGAAGGTTATCTTATACAAAGCTTAACTGTATCTCTTATATACCACCATACACTGCAGGCACTAGACAGGGGCCAGAAACCACATCTCTGAAATCTCTGCATCAGAGGAGTATTCCCTGTTCTGTGCCTTCTCCAGGGGTGAACTCTTGCTTATGGAATTTTCTTCCTCCGAGAGTCTGCCAGAGCTAGCCTTCAGGGGTCTGGAGGGTACTGTGTTAAGGAGGCTTGCTTTGGCAAGGTTCTAGGCTCTGCTTAGCACATTGTTATGGGGAGATATACAAAATCAAGAAAAGAAAGGAGGCTGTTGGGCCAAAGTGGAAGTGGCTGGCTGTTATTCACTTCAATTGCCAGAGCATAGTTTTTAATATGAAGTGCCCAGAAACATTCTGTTCAGTACAACATAACAGTCCTACCATGAATATATATATGTGTATGTACAAATACATAGTTATATATGTATATCCTCTCCTCCTCCCTGCCTACCTCCTCCAAAAATGAGTACATGTGTGTAAGAAGGAGAAAACGTTTTTGTCTGATGCCAATCAATCCATATTAATTGATAAAAATCTCTAAGATCAGATCTTTCACACAGAGACGTGTGCTTTGTCCTTTGAGTCACCTTTTGGTTCTCAGGACCTGTTTTGTGCCTTGTGGTCTGATGCTCTCTCTCTTCAAACCTCTGCATTTTTCAGTCTATACCCTTCCTCATTTCCTTCCTCTCCAAATTCCTGGAAGTCTCTTTCCTCTGTCTGGCAAACGTTTCTGGCTACTGCCTGGGCCACTTTGCATTGCTGGGATCTTACTTATGGTTAACTGTACTTCACAGAGTCCTGTTTCTCCAATCTCTGCGTTCATTGTTGGCATCACTTCTTTATCTTTAGGCTGAGAGGAGCATATTCTACATGAATTCGGTCAAAAGAACTGCAGCAAGTTGTAGCACCAGTTAATATGTGTCCTTTCTGTTTCCAGGTTCATTTTCAGGGCCATGTCCCCCTTCTTTGCTTCAAGATTTCCTTCCATCTTGTTTGCTTGTACAACAGTGGGAGCATCCTCAGGAGCAGTATGGGGCCCAGCATCTACAGGACAAGAAACAAAGCTGAACCTGTACTGTCATCACATGAAACCAATGAAAGGGGAGAAAGAAGGAAGCATTCCCTCCAATGTTATGGAGGGAATGGAGGCAAAAAGAGAAGAACTGATGCCTCCAAGCCCGAATGGGAAGCAGATTGACAGGACTTTTTCACAAGCTAGCAGTGAAGCAGGCTGCCACCCATCTTGCTATGCTTCCTGTTCCTACCTAAAGCTTTGACAGGCTCCCCAGGTTACCACGCCGTGCCTCTACTCCACCCAACAACCAAGTTTGAACTGAAAAGCTTCCCATTAGATTGTTCTTATCTTAGCTGTCTGTTGTCGATGCTGCTGCTACCGTCCTTTGTGTATGAATAGAGTTCTGCACCCTATTTGTTTCTGTGTCCCCGCTGAATGAGTTAAGATGCAAACACAAATACAATAAAGGTCAGAATTTCACAACCAAACTCCACCAAAGAAGAAAGTATTGTTAGCAAGCAGGATGTTTACGCATATATTTGCATGGTTATGATGCAAATGACCTTGAACATTTTGCTTAAAGGAATTGCAAATTCCTAGTATGCAATTGAAGCAACACAGCATTCAGGGAGAGAAAAAAGAAAGAATAATGGATAAACACAGTTGGTTTTAACTAACTACAGTCTCACAGGGAGTCACTTCTACAAAAATTCTGTGAACATTTGCAGCCAAATTCATTCTGACAGGTGAGATAGTGTTCCCCTGAATCACTTCTGAGAAGGTAAAGGACCACCCTGGCTCACATCTGAACATCATCTTGAGCAAAGCAAAGATTCTGCTCAGCATGAGCTACTGTGACAATAATCTGTTTTTAATCTGCTCTCCATCCCACTAATTGCATGTGTGGGAATCTATTACAGCTCCCCAGAGGAGGGTCTGTGAAGACCTCTGCCTCCTCCTCCTGCTGCCCCCTCCCCTCTTGTGGCAGTGTCCATCTCCAGCTCAAAACTTTTGGTTGAGCCCTCTACAATAGGCTAAAACTCAACCCTTTCCCCATCTTCAGTTTGATTCAGGACTTAATATTTCTATTTCTAAATTTCTAGGACTTTTGCCTCAAATAAATTTAGGACACTCTAGGATAGTTTAAAGGTAGCAGCAAAATAAAACAACCTCTGGGGAATACATTTGATCTTTTCAGTATCGTGCCTCATTCTTCAGCTCACCAGAGACATACAGACTGGATACTCTGCACCTGAGAGTGAAAGTTCTTCAGCACTTGCTCTTTGAGGTGACTCAGTCTGGAAATTAGCCAAGACTTTTCCATCAAACACACTACAGTTATGAGGCAAATCCTCAAGAGAAACAGGATGTAAATAAACAGAAGGCAATTGTACAAGATGGACTGAAACTATGAAGATGAGAGAGGGAATAAAAGGAAAGACCAAAATCTTTGTGGCTTCCACTTCTATAGAGTTTGTGGTTTAGACAAATTTTCTTTCACTACACCTCTAGAGTTATCCAACACAACAGGTCTGACTTTTCATTTGGCATTTTTCTCATACAAAATCTTACAAAACTCCGTGGCTGAGGGAAATGGATGGGAAAATTCCCCATACTGGATCCCATTCCTCTTATTCATCTGGACTTATCTGATGCTGGTGGTAAGATGTGAGGAGCACCTCTGACCGTGGAACCTTCCAGGAACCAGTGCAAGGAAGAACTGGGACATACCGATGTGTGTCACTCTGGGTGCGACCTGAGAAGGAAGAGGACAAAGTGTCCTTCTTTTGGTGTTTGGCTGAGCAACAGAGATGGAAATGTGGGAGGTATCCTCTGCTCAGGGCATTCATGCCTGGCTGAGGCAGTGAATGGTGAGTTCTTGTGGTCTCGGTGTGTTTAGTCACCAGCAGGACTTTGGGCCTATACATCATAAAACCTACCCTAGCTGGATGAATGAAGTCTTTATTTCTCCATTGCCTTTGCACTGGCTGCTCCCACTGTGCCTTCCTCCTAATCCCCATTTCTTTAAAGCTGACCACAGTCCATAGAGATTCCCTCCTTGCCCGCAAGTGAGGGAAAACTCCACTTCATTTCCTTCCTCAAACACGCTCCTTCCTCCAGAGCTAATCCCCAGTCACTGGGAAGTTAACTGAAAGTGTGGCTAAATGGCCTTTTGAAGCAAAAGCAAGCTATGTCTTTTCTCCATGTTGTACCAGATGGATACCAGTTAGATATACTGGGGTGGCATCAAGCCCAACTTAATATATCCTGCCTCCGAGCCCAGCTTAGTGTGCTACAGTAATCATGACTATGTGGTTTCTGGTGCACAGTTGACTCATGCATGCATAGCTCAGCGCATGGGCAAACCAACATTGTGTCTGTCTGCAGAAGACAAGAAGAGATAACGCAAGAAGAGATGAAAAATACATTAAAAGCCCTGCCATGATGGTATCAAAGGCACCATTTGTCTTTATTACACATATTAGTCCTTTGCTTGATGATCAGATTATACTACTGAGGCATCATTTAGACGGCAAGCTTGCTGAAGCAAGGTCTTCTAGGTGATGTTGAATACATTTCACATAACAAACAAGGACAACTGGAGGTTGAAGACTGGCAGAGTGATGGTATATTGGGGTGGTGTTTAGATGTGACATTCACCCAGAAAGGGACAGGACAAGGAACTCATGAAAACCCCGTCTGTGCCTTCACCAAAGATGTTACAAGTGACATATGGTGTGTCCTTGCCTTGGTAGCTGCACCTCTCAAGTAACAGCTAGGTTCGGGCCTTAATGCACTTCATATGTGTTCCTCACCTTCCCTCTCTCAGACTTGAAGAAAAAAAGATAAAATTCCTTATTCTCACCATAAAGCACAGAGGATGAAGGAAGATGCCTGACTGGGCAGGTCTTTGGAAAGAGGGAAGGTTGGTTGCAAGCTCTCCTAGAGACAGCACAGATGAAAAGATACAGGAGGCAGGATGTACCTTTGTAGTAGGCTTAACTTTTCAGCAGGGAATTTAAAAATCCACATGCATGAAACAAGGAGTTAGAGGCTCTATGGAGTGTCAGAATGCTCCATCGCATGCTGGGATCATTCTGGGGAGCAATCAACTCAAAGTGGGTGATGATTTTCCCCTTCCATGTGCCTCAGAAAAACTGGTACCCTACCAGTTGGAAAAATTAAGGGAAGCTAACTGAGGTCATTCTCTCAAATGTTTGTCAATGCCTGTTGCTGCAGGTGTGCTCTCCTTACATAAGGTAAATCCCAGGGCACTTATTTCCCAGAAAATGAGGTACTAATGAAAAATAGATTCAAGAAGGCTAAGCCTCTACCCTGTTCCCAGCAGCAGCTTTTATGTCTCAAGAAGAGAACTTCAGCTGTTTGGCAAAATCCTGGAGGCATCAATTTCTGCTGTAACCTTGAGCCTCCTCTCGCGCCTGCCACAGGAAGTTCTCCTATGAAACTCAGTGATAGGCTCATTGTTGTTGTCTGGCATCTTTGCCAGGTCCTTGAGAAGAATCTGCACTGGGGAGCAAAGCTTACTGCTGGAAAATATCTCCATCATCGTTGCCCATAATATGTATGATCCCCACTACGAGTGAAGACATTGCTACCCATCTGCATGTTTGCCATTGACCTGTAACATTCCCACCAGTACAACTGTCCCACCTGAAAAATCTCTGACAGTTTTCTCTGCTGTTCACTGTTACCTGCCAGATCATCTCTCTTAGTGAACACAATGAGTTACAGTAAATAAAAAGCAGACGCAATTTTATTTTGAATGACTTCTGATGAAAGAGGATTATGGCTAATAAATTGCAGATTGTTAAATGCCAGTGTTGGCTGGTATGTTTTACTAAATGAAAGACACAGTTTAACACTTCAAAAAAAAGATCTGTATTATTGTGAAATGCTGTAATACAGTATGACCCATTTTTTACTCTATTACTTATTTTGCTACCATGGATGTCTTTAACTTCCCTGAGAACAGCACCCTAATTGTTTAAAGTAGGCATCTTCTTTTTCAGACATATGAAAAGATTTTGTACAGAATGCATTAAAACAGAAAGTGCAGCAGTCTTAGCCTTTTCAACTGCTGCATGTATCTGTTTGTGTTTTATAGGCAAACCTAATATCTGGGTTGTCCACCAAATTGTAAGCTTGATTCTAACCACAGATTTATTTTTGCTCACCAATGACAGGCCAAAGGCTGCTGCCCTCCTTCACTAGACCTTCTCCAAAACTCTAGTGTTTCGTGTTCAGTTAACACTTGTAACTTGCATCCTCTCAGTTGAGCTATGCGCTTATCATCCATCTTCTGATAAAATATCAGAAATACAGAAATTTCTCATATCTGTTCCATACAGAGAGAGCAAAACCAATCTACTCCAGCACTCAACATGAGATGTAAATGCGATAGTGACAGTAGAAGACTATATTTTCCCTAAATTTTAAAAAAATGGCTCTTTCTGAGTTATTTTAAATCTGTTCCTACCCTAGACATGCCTTCTGCATCCAGCATCCTCAATCCTTATGTATTTGTCACAAGGCTCTCTCCTTGGAAAAACAAAACAAAACAAACCCAAACCAACCAGAGTAAATATTCTGGACAGAACTGGTATTCTGTTACTATTCTGTGTGACTCTGCATATAGGTGGTACTCCAGAATAAAAGTACCCGTATTTAAAAATAGTATTTCCATTTTTTGAGTACAAATGTTATTAAGAAGTAAAATGATTTTTAATTCCATACTAGAGTCCACAAAAATGCTACCCTGGCATAGCTTCTAGGGCAAAATTTCCCTTCCAACCTAGACTTATACAGTGAATTTACATCATCTGTTAACATATAAATACCAAAGGCCTATTCTTCTGCTATTTCATCTGTAATGAATCAAGGTTAGGGTGTATATAAACATCCTATTGATATTCTCTCCCTCGGGACTTCAGACACACATTACCACTTATACATTGCATGCCTCTCACGCAGACTATGACTTTCTGGAAGTACATAGCAAGAGCTACAACAACCACAACCTCCACTCTGAAACAGTGGGCTTACAGTGCTTCTAGTTAGAAACTGACAATACCTGCTGAAAGCCATGTGTTTTTCACAACATCTTACTGAAGGGTACTCCCAGAACCACTGCAGCCACATCTAACTTTACAATAAGTCAGTTTTGACTCTCTGCTTCCTGCTAGAACCTTACAGGATTTGTGTCACGCAGTGTTGTGTTTCACAGTGGATGTAAATGAACAGAATTCCCCTGCTTGTCTCCTCAGTGGTGGGGATAGCAAGACGGTACCAAAAGGTCTGGAAATGGAGAAGGTCAGCACGATTCACAATGCTGAGTGACTTCAGACACCCCTAGGTACTTGCTCTAATCCTCAGCTCTGCCAGAGCTCTCACCAAAGCTGGTCTTGAAAATTTTAGAGGGCTCTTCACTTTAACATCCACCATATCTCCTGGTAAAAATATTTCTGAGCCAGAGAAGTCCCAAATGAAAGGTGTCTATCCTAAACTAGTACTTGCAACAGTAACATCACAATTTTATACAACAGTTTTCTGTTATTCTGAGACATCACAGTGAGAGGATGGTTTGGTGAAGATTCCTCCCTCTCTCCCACAAATCCCAGATTTATGAATGTTTTAGAACTTAAAAATAATTGTCAGCCTACTGAAGCATTCCTCCCTCTACAGACAATTGTGATGAGGTTGTCCAGGTTTTCGACACCTTCTGCATGGCTCCTGTAATTCAGGTTTTCCCAAGAGCAAGCTGTCATCATACTCTGATAACTACAAGTAAATCCCCAGTTTGCACTGACTTCATGAGTGGGCCAGGAGTGTTCAGTGCTTCTGACTACCTTTTTCCTGTAAAACTTGCAGATTAAGACGGACTTCCAAGAATAGAATATGCCATGCCTCTTTCGAGTAATATAATACATAATTGCCTTACCGCTGCAAATAAATAGTTTCATAATGTCACTTACTATAAGGATATCAAAAGTTGCAAATCTCAGCTGCAAGGGAAAACCACCTTAGGAAAAGGGAACAGGTGATTTTTAGCTTTAGACTGAATCTGTGGAAACTATTAAAAGCATTCATCTGTAATGCATTTCTTTTCTCCAAATCCCTCTGACAAGCAATTCCAAATTTAGCTCTCTGCAATTTATTGGAGGGTAGGAATAGAGGTGTATTTGACTGCAAGTAAAATACTGTGTGGTACCAAGCTTCTTACTCAGTCGCTGAATCTGAGTATTACAAGATGCGTGTGAGTGTGAAGCAAAACTGTCCCTGCAAAGCAGCCTGCTCTGGGAGCCCCATCAGAGGTTTTCAAGACGTTACTTGTGCAGTGATGGTCACAGACAGCTGCTCATGTTGAAGGGATTCCTCTTTTATGTGCACTGTGCTTACTCTGTCTTTACAAAATAGCTCAAAATGTACTGCACAGTTGATTTGCACAGTCGGGGTTGTGATTTTTTAATTCTTCCTCCACCTTCATTAGGCAGTGTTTAACCTCCATGAGGAGGAAGCTGGGACAGGAATAATAGCTCTGAGACAGAGAGTAATTAACTGAGTGTCTCATAGGCTGGGTCTGGGTTCCCAGCACTCAATAGGAGTTGAACTGAGCGTGGAGCAGCTAGGAAGTTCTTAAAATTCTTCTACTATCCTCCCCAATTACATGACTGAATCTACTAATGAACATTAAAGAAGAGAGGTAATCCGCTGTTGCACAGGGCTGTCTGCCAAAAAGTTCAAGTTGTTAGAAAAAATGAAGTGGTGCTGCACTCTGCACTGTTTAATGTGCCAAAACAACAACAAAAATACTTTCTCATGGTCCAGAATATTAAACAGACCCAAATAACTTTCATTAAAAAGCCACATTTTCTGTACGGAGTTTTCCCTGGAGAATGCAATGTTTTGTTTCCTAGGCAGGATGAATTTTGCACTTCATTAAATGCCTTGATCTCTTCATCACATTAGCCTTTAATGTGACAATACAATCTTTAGTTTGTCTGGATTAATGATTAAAAGAAATGTGTGCACTTGTATGTGCATGTGTGTGTCTGCGGGTGTGTATAAAATCCTTTGCTAATTCTAAAAACATGGAAGGTGATGGAATCACCCAATTGGTATAAAATAGATACGTATGCACACTTTTAGTTACAGGGTTAAAAAACTAACTTTTAAAGCCCTTTAGATTTCTCCTGTGACGATCTCCATGGGGAGGGATGGTTAGCTGGCTAGATGCTCCTGTTGCCTTCCTCCCTTTGATACCCGACTGCTTTAGAAGCATGGTTGGTGAATTCACAAGAAGGTCTGAATGCTTTATCTGGGCCTTGTACAACCCTGCAATGAAACCTTTATGACTCTGGCAGCTGATGCTCATGACTGATGGGTGAGAGGGAGGGCTCAGTCTGAGACATTGCTGGGGCTGATGTCCCCAGCTCTTTCTTGCTCTGGCCATGTGGATGCTGGGGAGTCTCAGGGACAGCTCCTACTATCAGGAAAGGCAAATTTGGGGAGAATTTGTCTGAAATCATCTCACTGCAAATTGTGGTGTTTCTGGTGCTGACTGACCAGGAGAACAGCTGTCCCCATGGTGGGGCAGGAGGTATGTGTGTGGCAGCTCTGTGCTGGTGAAAAAAGGATGCCAAAAAAAGATGCCAAAAAAGGTGATGGGGCCGTGGGAACCAAATATATGCCTCCATAGGTGTCTTTTTGGCTAAAGATGGAATAAATAATTTCTCCAATATATACGGGGAGAGACACAATATTATGCTAATTAAATTTGCTTGAGAGATTTTGGTGTGGAAAAGTAAAACTCTGTATTTCAGACGAACAGCTCCCTCACTTGAACCAGAAGCAGGAAACTCTTGTAGTTAAAGCCCTTAAAACCCCTCATTTTAATGTTTTGTTTAGCAATAATGGAAGAGCCAATAAGGAGGCCATCTCCAATAGAATGCATGTAATGCGTCTTTTAAATACCTCTTTGATATAAGAAATGAGGCAAAACTGACATAAACACCCTGGAAGATTTTATTATTGCAAAACATTAATTGGTTTTGATAAAAAAAATCAGATTAATTTCTTCAGTCATTTACACCACAGATGTACCTACAGGTATAGGCAGCTACAGGCACAGGCAGCTACACTTGCCTTTGTTACTGTGTTCAAACCCACCCACAAAACTCTTAAAAGTCTCTCCATTTCTTAGTGGTGGTCGCTGATCCAGGCAAAAATCTGACTAAAGCTGTTTCTTCTTTTTTTTTTAAATCTTTTACTCGTGTTTTCAAAACAATGCTCTGGATGACATATGGAATTGAACACCCATCTTCTTCAGAGACAGCATGAAAATAACAAAGTCTAAACTTAATGCAGAAACTGTTGTCTTGTCTAGAAAACATGGGAATACCAAATTTCAGAAAATCACAGATCAGATCTGACACTAACGTATGCCCCAAACAATCCCTGCAATGTGTTTTCAATGTGGGTATTACAGTGAAATAAAGATACAGTAAAAGCTGAACTCTCCGGATGCTGGAACTACTTAGGACACCGCAGTCTCAGAATTCATGAAGGAAAGGTTTAATTCCACCCAACTTCAGCTGAATGAAGCAAGACTTGTAGTACCAGCTAATTATCTCAGCTCCCTGGATGGTGAAGGGAGGGAAGATTGTACCTCTGGAATGAAGCTGCAGAAGAGCTGCCAAAGCTGTGAGGGATAACCACACACATCCCTGTTAGGGGGCCAAATTAGGCAAGAGGAGCTCTATCACACCTGCTACAGAAGCTCCTATGCAATTATAGCATTCAGATGGGTATCAATATTAGGCTGGCTCACACAACTTCTTGGGACTCAGAAATACATTTTAGAAGTGTCAGTTAGCTCATCCTTGAGCCTCACTCTGCTCCACAGGGCAAGCTCAGTGCTTTGAAACTCATTCAAACCTCTGTAGATTGCTCTGGCTGCTTGTGACCAGCATATAACCACAATGAAGCCTGACTTGCTGAGACACAGATCTATTTCCACTGACTTAAAGGGTAGGGTGATAAAACAGGGGTGATAAACAGAATCATATGGATGTCTTGAAAAATGGCATTAATGTGGGTAGAAATTCGGATCCTCAAAACGTTTCAGGTCCCCATTTTCTAGATCTACCATCTACTTGCAGCAAAGAGCAGGGCCACAGCAGTGGTTTTTAAGGCAGTGGAAATACCCCCCCCCCATAATTTAAATAATATATAGAAGACCACTGAATTCCTGATGAGTACAAACTTCTAAGTTGCACTCTTTTTCCTGAAAACATGTGAAATGACCTTGGAAAGCAACGTATGGTTGGATATTTTATAATTTGTGATTGAGGATTTTAGAAAGAGCATTTGAAATTTTCATTGAAATTTTTGCACAAATAAATCAGAAAAGAGATTTCTGCAGAGCTGCATTATTGTATCTTTATTACTTAGAACAGCTGAAGCAAGATGAACCACAGAACATGAATATGTGGAAGTGTACCATTCTTTCCAAAAGGATAAGATCTCTGGGTTTTTTTTTTCCACCCATGTGACATAAGGCAGAAAGGGTTCCCTAGTACAGATAAGCACTAGAACTTCTATATTTTTACTTTTAATAAATAATTCTGTAGTCCTGGTCTGCCACAAAAAAAATACAGAGGACCAATTCTTCATAATACTTTTATACCAGCAAAAGCCACTACTGTAGATATGATTTTTTTTGTGGTGTAGCTCATCTCACATAGCAACCTGGTGTAAAAATGCATGTCAGAGTTCACACCTCCAAACTATGTTGCTACACTGGCATGTGTTTAAGGGACACGCTCTGGTCCAAGACCGTAACACAAGATCAGGGAATCTGGGAAGCAGGGTGCTGGCTCTTAGCATCATTAGCTAGCCATGCAGCCCCTGATAATTGCTGGATATTTAAAGTCCTAATTGAAACATGTAAATAGTTGCCCCAGCAGTTTGATGTCCTCTGCTAAATGAGAGCTGTTTTGGAGCATTTCTCACCATTTAAACTCAGATCTAAATGTCACTGAGTTAAACTGGCTGCAGATCAGGCTTTACAACATCCTTCCATGCTAGTGAAACGGGTACATATTTTACCGGCAGTATTAGGCACTCAGTGAGTGCATTAGACAACTAGACTAATTCATAACACTTCAGGGTGTGTGTTTGTACAGGTATGTCTGCTGGCAACTGCTGTGAATCATCTAGACAGGCCTAGTTTATAGTATGCAACTTATGATGCAACCTATACTTTCTGAATGAAAATTCCCCTCTTAGGAAATATGACTGTTATTTTCCTCTTTTTTCAACAGAAATTAAAAGCACAGTTGGTGGAGGGGTTTGAACTCCAAGTCAATGGGAAGTCATAAAACAAATGCTGTTGGAGAAGCAGCAGGAGGGATTGTAACAGGAAGGACACCTGCCAACAGAGCAAACAGACACTAAATTAACGTCACTGCTGGTCAGAGGCTGGAGCTGGCCATGCTCCCTTGGTCCCTTTGGCAGGGAGCTTCTGGGGTGACAGCAGACCTTGTAGTCAGGTAAGAAAATGGAAAGGACTTGAACGAAACCACAATCCCCACCACGCAGGGATGCCTGGGAAAAATAGTAAACTAATGCGCAATGCTAGTTTTGTTCATCTCCTTTGCTTCTGCTTCCCTCAAGCCTCTTGCTCGCTTTCTCTCCATTTCAGAGAGGAAAGTGAACTAGCCTAAGAGGACGTGCCTGAGTGAGGTCCTTTTGACCACCAGATAAGCCACCAAACTCTGCAATCACATGGTGTGTGTTATAAATGTGGAGGGGAGCATGGAAAGTTTATGAGTAGGAGTCACTTTGCAAAATCATTCTTGTCACTGCTAACTGCCTAAAATCACTCACTGCACAACATTCACAGCAAAACCAGAGCACAAGGAGGTGGGGTAAACATATGTTCTCATCTAAAATTGGCTTGTCCTGTGCCATTATGCCTGTAATTTGTAATAGCATTTGAAATAAAAGCACCTATTTTAATAATATTGAATACCTCGAAAGTAATACATATGACTTCAGCAAGTGACATGGCTGATAAATAAGCAGCAAACTTTTTCCAGTTTGGTAGGAGTTTCTCCCCCATTTGGGAGATTTGTAGCCCCAAAATGTGACAGTGAAAAAAAAAACCCTAGTATTAGGAATAATTTCTGGCAGTTTTCACAAGACTTTAATATAGGAGTGGTTATTTGGCAAGAAATTAAACATTTTTAATATGTACAAGCTAACTGTTTCAGCTGAATGAGATGGTTGGGATATCCTCTAAAATATAGAGTGGTTTTTGTTTGGGTTTTTTTTTTTTTACTAGCAGGCTAAAACCAGTATGACTCAATGAGAACAGCTTTTCGTCACCTGCCATTTCTTGTCACAATCCCATGATTTCTCCTTCAGGTGCTCTGGCAAGTAGAAGGAGCAAACCCCAGTGCAACAGACCCTTGGTTTATTTTGCTTTTTACTAACTCTTCATTCATTGTGTGCATTTAGGGCAGAGGCTGTGATCACCAATTCCTTCACCTTGTTTTCTTCAATTTCTTGACTTTGAGTTTATCTTAAAGCCTTTTGTTTGGGCTCATAATTCAACAGTGAGTCAGTAACCCACAAGTACCCTGAGTGGAGCCAGCCACGATCCACAGGCTTCACTGACCACCTGCTTCAAGCTGTTTCCTGTGTGGGCGGCCAAGTTCAGAGACGCTTAAAATATGAGTTACAGTAATTTTTTTTTTAACCTTGCATACACTCTGCAGGCACTTGGGGTGGTGAAAACTGGATGACACTGAACTTGATTTCTCAGCCTTGCTTGGCTTTGCTGTAAAGTAAGCTAAACTTTGCTGACTTTAGGAAAGAAGAACAAGAAACTGGCCCTAAATATTTAGCTCAGCCACATTTCATCATTGTTTGCTGCACATGCCCTTACTTGCTCTCTCAATCCATTGCTCCTATCCCTCTGTGGTTGCCCACAGCCAGCCCATCAGCTTTCCCTCCCCCCTTGTGATCAAGTGATGCTTCTTTAGCCATTGCCCATCTGCCCTGGGAAAAGTTGGGATGCATTTGTTCTCCCTTCAAGATTTTCCGCACTGACTGTAAGTTAACACCCCTTGGAGCTTCAGCACTCCAGTCAAGAAAAAAAAAAGGATTAAAGCAGCCAACCAAACTCACCTAAGAAAACTGAATTTGAAGATGAGGGGAGAGAGGCAGACATGATCTCTTCAGCCAGAAATGCTGCCTAGGCTTTAATAAATTTGCACAGTGTATGCAGATCCAGACAGTGGCACTTTTTGCACACATCTCTTCCCCTTCTGTCTCAAGCCTTTCTCCCTCAAACCTGACTCATTGCACAGTTGTACTTCGGGGTTTCTTGATGTGCCTCCTCTATCTCATGAGGTTTTCCACAAACCAGAACACCCTTTGCTATGCTGCTCTGTCCTCCTGCTCCAGGTCTCATATCACATTCACTCTGCTGCTTTGTTTTCCCTCTGAGATATTTCCTTCTGCAAACTCTGATTTGGACTGTTCTGGCTCCTGCTTTTTCCAAGCACCTTCCCATCTCAGGACATAGTGTGCCCATGGGCACAGAGTAAGTCCTCTTGCTGCAACAGCCACTATGCCACAGGCTGGTATCTGGTCTTGTGGGGGGCAATTTGGGCAAAATTTGAGCCCAGTGCGTACCTGGCATGGCTCACCATCCTGCCCACTGTGCTTTAGGAGCACGGCTGAGCACAGCAAGGTAAAGTTTCAAAAGCAGGTTTACTTGTTTGTTTTGAAGTGAAATTTTCTGCTGTTTTCCTCCTGTTTCAAGGAAAATACTTGTGTTAGTTTTGAAAGTCCTGATCTGTAAGTGGTGTGTTCATCCCTGTTAATTGCTATTTATCTTTCATTATTATAGTTGGAATCAATCTCTCGGTCACAGGCGTATCTTTGGGAGGAAAAGATAATATCACACCTTTATCTCCAAAGTTAAGGATAGACTAAGAAATACTTTTACAGTTGATTATTTTGTTGCATCTTCTCCATTGCCCTTAGCAAAAATGAGCTCAAATTTCCTCACACACTGAACTTTGTCCTTCTGCTGAGGAATCGCTGATATTTTGCTTTGGAAAACTCCTAGCCTTGATCTTTACCCCATCCATCACCATGCATACATTTTGTGATCTATAACTTTGACCTCTTTTTACTTATAAGTGCCCTAAATTGTTTTCACTTTTTCTATACCTTCATTCCGTGATGTCTCTTTTGAGTAGGTAGAGAATTTTTTTAAAATGTGTGGTTAGATGGTGGTTAGATTCCAATACAGAAGCTAGGAGTCACCAGGTGCATTTGACAGGAGACAGGTGCAAAGCATAAGGTGGTGGGTCCTTACACAATACTGAGGAACAGCCTCCTGCAGGACTTGATAGGAATGGAGAGAAGAGTTTAAGTGGAGAAAGTCACACAAGTGTGAATGCCCATAACATGTCTACTACAGGCAGGAGCATTGACTCTAGCTGACCATCCGCACAGTCTTATTGACTAGAAGTAGTCTAGCATGACTATTTCTAGCACTTAGAGGTTTCTTCCCTGCAACTTTATCTGCAAAAATGGGACCTCAATCCAAAAATGAATGATTTGTGCAGATGAGTCAGAGTGAACTCTGTTGCACAATGTGGAAACTGTAAACCTAGTAAGGAAGGTTTTCTCAGTCTGAGAAAGTATGTGATAAACTTGAGACTGAAAATAAAGAAATGTATTTTGTTTTTTCAAGGAGGAGTCTAGCCACCATTTTTCTTATATCCAGTTAAGTACTTTCCCTCATTTCCGTTTTGTTATTTAAGGCTACTTCATTCATTGGTTAAATTAAAAAAAAATGAGCCTGCTGAAGTGTGAGATGATAAATGAATCATGTAGTTGAATAGCAGTGGCACTGCAAATCATCAACATGATGCTTGGAAAATGATGTTGAGAGCAATCCAGGAAGGAAAGGGGGGACCAGATGCTGGGAGTTACTGCAAAGTCAGGATTTAACTCTGATCTTTGCATTTCAGCTTTTCCATTATCATGAAGCTGAGTGGAATGAAACTAGGGGGAGGAAAGTTATGGGAGTTTGGGCCTGGGACTAAAGTTTCCTTCTCTATTATTGTTACATATTTATTATTACAATATACCTATTAGTGTCTTTACTTAATTCGGTGTAGAATTATTATTTCACATTTTTCTTACACATATTTCAACTAATGTACATCTAGCTTATACCAGTGAAGTTAATAAAGGACAGGAAAATTTAGCTTTTAAATCTGTTTTTGGAGTAAAATGGAAAATATAGTGATAATGTGTCTAACTGTACAAGGCTAAAAAGCCACTAACTTTTTCCTATATGTACTTTGTGTATGTTCATTTTGGCTAAGTCAGGACAGATTTGATGTCCTGCATCCCACTAATAACCCAAATCTAGAGCCCCTCTGTGGAAGGTGCTGGGCAGGAGTCTCCATTACCTCTCAACGGGAGCAGCTGACAATCCCAAGAACTACAAGGTGTAAACTTCAACTGATTCATAACACTAGCTTAGCTGTGATGAGGAGTTGCAAATTTACTTTGATTTCCTTCTGTTTGAAGACAAACCTTTCTCAAGGGCACCAGGTATAGCAAAATGATACCAGCAAGAGGTTATTTTCTTGGAACATGAATTAAATTTTTCTGTAAAATTATATTCAAGAGCTAAAAAATTCTGTAAATCTGAAAACTGTCAAAGCCCCCTGAGACCCTGCTCGTGTATACACAAGACTGCTTGGAAGGAGAGGATTGGAGTGCAGCTGATAGGTGCAGGTCTGTGCCTACAGGACTGCATGTGGGCAAGGATGGACTGCTGCTCAACAGGTGTGCAGATGGGGTTTTGTTTGCCAAGCAGGTTTGACTCTCCATAAAGCTCCTGCATAAGGGATATTTGTTTTTTAACAAAAGTAGAGAAGATCTGCAAAGAGGGCGAGGGAGAAAGTGTACCCATAGCTCTGTCCTTGTGGTTAGGGCACTTGTTGCATAGGATAGAACTTCCTTCATATCCTGCCTTGTGGTTCATTGTGCCTTTGCACTGGGCCAAGAGTGTGTACACAGCAAGGAACTGTGGTTCAGCTGCCACCTGTACAGCAGCAAGCCAACTGCTAGCCATCAAGAGGACACATGTGAAGCTCCCAAGGCACTGCTGAGGCACTATTCATGGTGAACGTGTCCTGCATTCCAGAGGGGCCAAGGTCAAGTTTCTTCTCACAAAAGCTGAGGGGGATATGTGGCAGTAAGCAGATACAGACTAAAAAGACTTAGCGAGGAAGAAGCTGCTGGCTTCTCATGTCCGCTGTAGCAGGGCTGACTGTCAGCCTGGGAGCATGAATTTCAGGAGCCCACTGCAGTGAGGATGTCAGGAAGCAGGGGTAGGGACAAAGCTCAGGGCAAAAGTATTTCCAGGCTGATATTTTCCCCCTGTACAGGTAGGTTTTGGTGGATACTGGCTACCAACTTAGGCAATGCTTTGGTGCTGAGTAGAGGTTGCATTAACGCAGGGCATGGGTCTCTGACCCTGGAATAGGAAATGCCAGGGCAGTGTCAGCTCTCCGCAAGCTCTCTTTCATCGTACTGATACCCTGCACTATTTCACAAACAATTTCCTCTTTCCTCAAGCACTGAAAATGAAGGGGAGGCAGGGGGGAAGAAAAGATGAATTATGTTGATACAGTCTATATGAGTCACACTGGTCTCCAAAGGGTTGCATGAGACAAACATCCCAGGAGAGGGGGTGGGTTTTAAGGAAGGTCCTGTTTTGTGTTTTATCATGATGAGGCATTTTTAGCACATTAAAAGTCCACTCTGTGAAAAAGAAGTATCAAACTCCATTACTCAACTGCAGTAAAAATGAGCTTGTGTTCCTATTATGGATAATGCAGTCCCAGGATACTGCCTGCTGACAAATCGATTCAATTCCTTACTTCAGAAAGAACCAAAATAAGAGGCAGTGCCTCCCACCCCTTAGGGGAGTATGTTCTGTGATGTAATCCCACAATAATCTTTAAAAAGTACTATCATTCTAACCAACAACTTGCTGAAATGACGTGCATAAGTTAGGGCAGCAGTGTGTAGTTTTCCTCATTTACTCTGTAGGTCAGGACTGTACTACCTGCTGCTGCCCAGGGTAACAGGAGATGCTGAGATCAGGGAGTGAGAGTAGCAAAATGAGGGTGGGATTTTTGAGAGATATTTGTGTTGGCCTGTCTCTTGTACCTTTGAAGTCAGGGGAAAGCCTTGTTGGGAGAGAGGAGGCAGGCAAACACTCAAGATTTTGGAAAATATGGCCCTAAAAGGACTGATAAAGGCTATGAGTTGCCAAGGCTATTAGTTGCCAAGGTTATTAGTGCAAGATTTACTGGTGTTGAATGATAGTTCAAAAACGTATCTGCATGAATCATTCAACACGAAGGGCTTAGAGCTGACAGACATTTATATTTGGGCTTTCTTACAGTAGAAGGACATTTTGAATGGTTAAAACCAGGTATTGGCACTGTTGAATGGATTATATATATAAAATATACTTACCTACATGAATAGATAAACATTCACACACATGACAGCTGACAGGGGCACTGAAAATGGATAGGTGATAATTTGGAAATAACTCATTTTGCAAAATCTCTCACTGCACTTACATCCCATTTCACATCTGCCTTATCATTAGTGTCTCTTTGAAGTGCCCCTGTGGCCTCAGTTCATCTACTGCACCCCTTTTTATTTGAACTGCATAAATAGTTTTCTAAAAAAATCCTACTCCTAACTATTCTAATGGAAAATGTGGGGTTTAATTGCTGCGCATTTTCGCAGGGTGTGCAAGCGTTCCTCAGGCTTTCATTTGTTTTCACTAGGATATATACACATTTTCACTTTTTCATGAAACAGGGCCTTGGAATGCTTAAAGATGAGGCTGTGGAATTCCTCCATGATAAATGCGATGGTTGTGGACTATTTGAGTTCTCTATTAATAAAAAGCACTTAAACACGTGCTCTTACTTGCTCTGCCAAATAAAAACAAGTGAAAAACACAGGCTTGGGCAGCCTCAGACTTCACAAAGTTGAGCTGAATTCAGTGATCTGTTTTAGGTGAGGTAAAAAAAAAAGCAAGAGATATTTCCAGAAAATCAAAGTGCATTGTTTCAGCACTTCTGAAGTGAAATTCCGAATTTTTCATCTTGATTACTTGATCATTTAAAAAAATCTTTTTGTTGGTGTTTAAATTGTTTGGTTTTCCTTTGTTTCTTACTACAAAGTGTAGGTAACCTGAAACAAAACATCCCTTCCACCCCAAACATTTAGTTTTGTCTCCAGAGAATCTTTTGAGAGTGATCCAAAATAAAACACACTGCTCTTTGATTTGCCAAGAATCAAGACTGTTCCATTGTGGGACAACTTATCTTCTTATACCCTTGTTGTTTCCACTTTTCAGTTCTGTCACCAAAGACAAAACTCCATTACTCAGGCAGCACTAGGTTTCATAGCCAGGCAGGTGTGAATTGCTGCACAAGTGGGGAATGAAGCTGCTTGCAGGAGCTGAACCCTCTGGTACTGAACTTGAACAGGTTTTATAGCAATATATAACACAATAAAAGTATTAAAATAAACATATCTGCCATGGGGTTTGGTCTTCTTCCAAGAATCGAAGTATGGCTTGATCTGTAGAGCTCTTGTTTTTCCTCCTTTTCATTCAGGTTTGGACATGAAGTTGCATACTCTTTTTTTTTTGTGCTTTTGATTTTGCTTTTTTTTTCCTTAGTAAAAATTGGACCACACAGTCTCCTGTCAACAGAGCACTTACTGTCACCCTTCAACATCTTGAACCCTTTGTGTTCAGTTCACACATTAAGGCACTTCGTAAAATTGATGTCCAAGAAGAAACAAGTACATACACTTAATAAATTGAGATTCCCAGCAGTAGCTTTCCCTTACAGGAAAAAAAAAATCTCTGTAGGATTAGATCATACTCTGACACTAGCTCCTTCAAACAGGGTAAAATCCATACATTACCCATTTTCTGTCTTCCGTTCTGTGACTTACAGACTTCTGTGGCTTAAAAACACAAACCTACCTGTATATGCGTTTGTACTTACATGAACACCCCCATGCATAATAAAAGGACATGAAGTTGAACACAAATAAATTAAAGAATATTTCAAATGGAGCACTGCCTTGACGTTGTGCATTTTTGGCCTACCACGCCTATCTATTTAACATAGAACATAACTGGAGAAAATACTGAGCTCAATAATTTACTTCCAGCCCTGCTAAATAATGATGCAATTTTGTGTCTGCCCTCATTCTTTTACAAGGTTTAGACTATGACTGACTAGCAGCCAGTTACCCTGGAAAACCTCACCGACAAACAAACACTTGCAGCCTTGAAAGACCAAAATGCTGAAGTGAGACTCTGCAGTCAGGCTGACTTCTGGATACAAGTGGGTGGTATAAACATAAAAGGGATGGCATTAGATTAGAGCTCTTACTTTGATCTCTATACAATAACAATAAAATAGTCATAAAGAACTTTTACTCAGGGGATCTCAAAGTACTAGACAAAACGTTAATAAGCCTCACAACTCCCCTGTGAGGCAGATATTATCACCTTAATTTTAACAAACAGTAAACCGAGCCCAAAGGTCTGAGATGGTTTGCCTGAGGCATGCAGGCAGCCCATCCTTATCCTTCCCAATGGGTGCATGGCCCTTCCAGACACTCAAGAAGGGGGCACTGTGGTAATGACTTTCTGTCCCCTAGTTTGACCATTGTGCCTGGTTAGCCCCATCCTCGTTTGCTCATCAAAAACCCAATTTCACCACTGTGAGCACATTTTTTCTGCTTTGGGTGAGGGCAGCAATATTTCTCACTTCTGTTTGTTAGTGTTTGGAGCATTTGAGTCTTGTCTGATCTTTATTTTGTTTAATTTTCTTGTCTTTTGTATGCATGCCTTCATGGTGTTCTTGGCAGGCCTATGAGATGCCCAAGTTGGAGCCTGGTGGATCTGATGCCCATGTAGTGTTGGAGCTGGTGCATTATCAAAACCGAGGGGGAAGTGCTCTGATGGGAGGGCTGAGGATGCCACTCTTTGTCCTTCAGGCTGTCTACCCGAGCCAGCCACCCCTGCCACCAGGGTGCTCGGGTGAAGCGCTGCTTTTCTACATATACCACACAGTACCTCTCGCCCCTGCAGTTATGGTCACAGCCAGCCACAGGCCATGAGTCAGGGTAAAGAATATGTTGTAATTAGCACCCATCTGGTATGAGATGTGGATCTGACCAGACAGATTAGGACTAGTCTCACCCTCCTCTCGCTGTGTTCACACTTGCTGTTGCCCATGGATATTGGGCTCCCCATCCACTTTCAACCCTCTAGAAAATCGGCACCCATCCTATAAGTGTGGTTGCTTGCTGCAGAATTACCATAAAGCTCCTTTTTCCCCAGACATGTCAGTTTTTCTTCCCTTAAGGCTCAAACCAGGTGGAATTTGAGCTGCAGCTTCTGTCTGGATTTTGGAAATCTCTGCCAGGAGTCCAGGTGACCCAACAGGGAAGCAAGAAGGTGGGTTTGACCAGCCAAGACAGGCCTGGAGCTGCCAGCAGCCCATTACTTACAGGCCAGGGATGAACCGTGCACATACCAGGGGTCCCAAGGTTCTCTGAGAAAGGGACCAAAAGGAAAGAAGTCCTCCAGTGGAAAGGGCTGTGAGCCAAGAGCGAGCTTTACATCAAGGGGCAAGAGCCTGAATTAGTGCCTGCACTTGTCTTCGTTAGCACAGAGAGAATGGGATTAATTATATTAATTTCAATCACCTGCAGCATTTGAAGCCTGATGAGAAATGGGAGAGACTTTAGAGATGGAGAGAGCTTGGAGCTGGGGAGGTAGGATCCTGTCCTGGGGCTAGGAGTTTGGAGTGGGGTGGACGTGCTGATGGGAAGGGAGACTTGGGCAGATCTGAAGCTATGAAGGCCTAGAGGGTCTGTTGGGAAGGGCCAGGGGCTTCCTGTGTGTGAGATACGGAAGGATGTTTTATAAGCCTAAGGACCCCGAGGTAGGCATGGGGCTGGAGGACCTTTGGGAAGAGAGGGCTGGGAGAATAAATGCCAAGGTCAGGCAGAGGCTGCCAGTTTTAAGACAGCCAGATTGGGGCTGGAGTCCCTGTTTTGATGCCTGGGCTACTCATCCTGCTAGCGTTCTTTTCTCTCCCACTTCATTTGAAACATGGTAGTCCTACCTTGCCACAGGAGAGCTTTGCAATACTGTTATGGTTGTAATTAAATAATAATTTTAGAAGTAGGCACCAACAAAGGGGAATGGCCTTTCTGCCTTAAGCAATAGCTGTTTGAAGGATGTAGTAAATTGTTTAATGTACACTACTACAGTAGGACTTTTTTATCCCATAGAACCTGCGTGGCCCATTATCCTGCAGCCTGGTTTGTCTGCCACCCTTATGCTCCAGCACAGATCTGATTTTCCTGAAGCATCCACTAACAGTATTGTTTACTTCCTTTGTATCCACCACTCCAAAAAAACACGTTGAGGCATAAAGTCAAGATTGACTTTTTGTGCAGTGATTTCTAGCAGAGCTGGGTAGGATTTTTTTTTCTGTCCCATGGGACATTTTCAAGATTTTGAATATTTTATTATCTTGAATTAGTAAAAATAAAATATCTGTTGATGTCAGGACAAATAGTTAAAATATTATGTATCTTTTAGAAATAAAAGAAAAATACACAACAACAGAACAAACCCAAACAGGTTTCATTTAATTACTTTCAAATATTTTTTCATTTTTATTTCAGCTTCTTAAAACACTGCCTATTTTTATTACCAAATAAAAAGTGCTTTTAAAGAGAACCTCCTCTCCCCAATTTTCCCTTGAAAGTACAAAGGGAGACATTTAAACAACTCCTATTTTTTCAATACCCTGTTCAAGGAGTGAAATTAGTCAAGGAGAAGTCTTTCTTGAGAAGTTTTCATTCAGCAGCTCTGACAAAATACTTTTTATTGAAACATTACCAAGTGACTCTTCTCCAGCTCAATGAGAGGCTCTGCTTATGAGCAGCAAAGAGAACTCCACATCCAGCTAGGAACAACCCACTACAGTTAAATATGGAAAATAGAGCTAAATGTTGCCTCTCCTATGACTTCCAAAAAGACTGAACAAGAGCTGCATCAGCTATGGAGGGCTTTCTGTGCACTTTGTTTAAAGGTGTGAAGCTTGATAAGCAAACACAGGTTTTTTTTTTGGTTTGATGTTGATTTGTTTGACAGATCACCCTGCTTTATTTGATGGAGGGTTTCAAGCTATTTTGCTGCTGCCTGAAAGCTTGAGGACCTTGAGGAGTTAGTGGTCAGGCTGGTCGAAGTCTTCAGGCTTCTGATCAGCATGACTGAGATTTAATACTGAAATATGATGTAGGTTCCCCTTCTAATGAAAATTCAAGGTGAAAGAGGAGTTCCGAATGAGCAGAAGGATTTTCTCAATTCTACATGCTCCCTTAAGTTTAAATAACAAAGTTGGGGCTGCAGTCTCTGTTAGTCTGGTTTTAGGTCCATCTTTATGATTAATAAAGTTGATAATCCATCAGATTCATATGGTTTAAATTTGTTAAAATCCCAAGCCAGCAGGAATGAAAGGAAACACACAAATGACTACTCATCTGGCAGATATCTCATAAAAAACCTTTGGAAGTGTCAAAGTTAAGGTAACATATGAACAATGCTGTGACAGGTACCGTTTTAGCTTCTTTCATAGGTGAATCCCTGCTTTTTGCATACTGGTGTGCCCCTGCACATATGTACATGTGCACACATGCATGTGTCGTTTTTGTAAAACTTGATATTCATTAAAATGTGGGAACATTTCTTCTGGTTAACACAGTTAGTGTATTTTACTTGGTGTATTTTTTTTCAACTGGACTGTCTCCCTGCACCCCCTAAAAAAGAAACCAGCACATCCTCAAAAAGCTCCTGGTTTCCTGTCAGTAACCAGTATCTTTTTGACAGATTACCCTAGGGAGAAAGAAAAAAACCCAAACCTGACTCTCTCACAGAGTTCATGTTGCCCTCATTTACCTTTTGCATAACAAAAGCTCAGACTATTATTCTGAATAGACGTTTTGTGTAGTTGAACCAGGTGTCTTGCTTGGAAAGACAGTACATTAAAAGTCAGCAAATGCCAATTCACTTTGTTTCAAAACATTTTGTTTCAATTGTTGCCAAGGCCTGGGGCTAAACTCAACACTCTGTTTTAAGTGTGTCTGTTTTGCAGTCAGCGAGTTTTAAAGTTTTTTCTTGTTATTTATCAAAATACTCTAATGACAGTCTCACCTAATCCTACTGGTCTGGAAGAGGTTTTAAGAAGTAAAACCATAACTGCATACATTCTTGACTGTGATAAATTGATGCCCACAAACAGGGTAATTTCTGTCCAATTAGTGATCTTGGTGAAAGGAATGATCAGAAATAGATGTCTGTACTAAAAGAATTTTGATTCTTTCCTCACCACGTGTGTAAAGTTCATAAACCTGCAACTACAAAGCACAAGTTGTGCATCGTAACCTTGGCTGCTGATTTGTCTAATCAGAGTTTAAACACGTATCCTGTGATTTTATCACTTGTTCTCTACATGTTTGTAAATCACTGGTTTAGGTCTGCCATGAGTCCATGCAGCTAGGCCAAACACACTGAAGCTCAGGGACTTAAGCACAAGTTTATGTGCTTTGCAGAGCTGGGACCACAATGAGTATGTTTTAAGTCTCTGTACCTGGAAGTGGTTTTTTGCACATGAGTACACTTATGTATTTGAGTAATCCCAGGTAATTTAATGGGCCTATTTATATGTGTGAAGTCACTTGTTTGCAAGTGTGTGGATGATGAGGGCCTAAAACTAAGCTGCTCTATCCTGAGGTGCACATCTCCAAGCAAAAGGTTTCTCTCCTTAAGATTTACTTAAGAGTTAAAGGACAGTTAATGGTGGGTCAGAGCAGAAAGGTCCTTTTAGCTCACCATCTTGGTTTTTGCAGTGGTAAGTAGTGGACATCTAGGAAAAACACACAAGAAACAGGGTGGGCATGCAAGGGTACATCTTGTATCTCCCTCCTTCTCAGCTCTGACCATTAGTGCTTTAGGGAGATTCGGAGCTGGGGATTGTATTTGCTATGTTGTTGTTTTATAGTCCCTAATGACCCTTCTTTCCATTTTGACTTTGACTTCCACAATATGCAATGGTAGAAAATTCCACAGCTTAAAACATCATGTGTGAAAACTGCTGTGTGGAAACAGTCCTTCTGGCATATCCCACACCTACACCTGACTGTCTTGGAGGCTGCCTCCCAGCTCTCATACAATGGTAAGTTCCTCCTCCAGTTCCTTCTTCCTGTTGTAATTAACTGCATATCTTTCTTTCAGTTATACCTTTCCTACTGCCACCTCCTTAAATTATACTTTATTTAGTCTCTCTGCAGATGCTCTTTGGTAGTGTGCTCCACATATCCTTCCTGCACTTATATTTTGACTTACCTCTGAGGTGGCGTCTAAAGGAGCGTTCAGGTTAAAACGTATCCTAATAATGTCATTTGTTTTATACCCAACTACTGCCTTAACAGCAGTATTTTTCACTCAGTTGCTGCTGAGCACCGAGTTGACATTCAGAGATCTGCCCACAATGACTCAATTTGCTGTATCTTAACACGAGAAAACCTGTGTGAATGCTATTGGCCTCAGCCTGAAAGAAACGGGAGGCTCTTTGAACTGCAGCTGACTCATCTGTGTCCTACCACTAGCTTAAGTGTCATGATTAGGCTGCCACTTCTATCACTGAAGTTGTGACAAAACTTGTGACTAGTGATGAATGAATACCTGAAAAAAATTACATATTTTCTGCTAAATTCAACAGCTAATTTCAATTTGACTGAGCTTCTGGCTACCCTTCCCCCCCCCCCCCGGTTTTTTTTTTTTTTTTTGGTAACACTTTGAAATTTCAGTTAATGCATTCAGCTGCAGAACTGATCTTTTCAGCTGTGCAGTGGTCAGTTAGTTTACCATGCCATATGGCATTATTTCTGTTTCCTAGATGGATTAACTCTGTAACAATTCAAAACAGCAAGTGTTGCAGTTGGAAAGATCCAAGTTATTCCTGTGATTGTGTGAGTAGTTTAAGTAATATGCCACACATGATACTGTGCACTGTGGCTTCTATGTTCCTCTGTGACTCTCTGTTTTGAATGACAGTGTTGGTTGTTGAGATATCTGAATATGTTTTTGAAAAGTGAATAGGCACTTTGCTGTAAATAATCTGGTCTCATCCTAAAGAGAAGTAAGCAAGTGGGAAAGGTCCCCTGGATTTCTTCTGGACAGTAGCAGTGACAGGAAATTAAAAGAGAAAGTAATGAAGTCACTCATTCACTTTTACCTAGCAATGACCCTAGTGCTCAGACCTTCCCAGAAGTGGGTGAATGAGGTGAAATAACACCCACCGGCTTCAGCAGAGTGAGGGTTAAACTGTCACCCCTAGATAGTGACTGTCTTGCTGCTTTGGTAGAGGCCACAAGTGAGAGCTCGGAGGATTCGTAGCTGCTTTGTGAGTCCCATACTTTTCCTCATCCAAGGTCTTCCCCGGAGTTACAGTGATTAAGAGACCCCTTCAGACCTGAGCCAGAGTTTTACTGCCACTCCAATTTGCTCCAAAGGATCATTCAATTAAAATTTACAATGCAGTTAGTTACAGCATATTAAAAATGAATTGTTTAAGAAGCGTTTGGTAAAAGGGCACTTAACAAAGTATACACCTGTAGTCTAATTGTCCTTACGAATATGAGAAATCAATATACTGTGGTACATTTATTACCACATTAAATATGACATATACATACCCTCAATGTAAAAGCATATGCTGATACTTTGACAACAAATGCCTAAGTAATAATCTGCAGTAGTTTGTTGCATTAAACACTAGATAACTGTAAAAGCTCCTTAACCTACAACCCTCTAATACTTCCTGGTGGACTAGAGAAATCGTTTAATAATGTTAATATGACAACTGAATCATGTGGGCTGAAATCCAGACAGGATCAATTCCCAATTCCAATATAGCATTTCATATGTCAGGACACTGAGAAGAAGCAAGATATAACCTCCAAATTTGAAAGCTAGACTGGATGTACCATAGTGGAGAACATTTAATATTGAAGACTGTCATCACGCAGAGTCCAACAGCTCCCACGGTAGAGATGGAGTAACAGTCCCAAATGCTCTGCAATTTACTTGAATGATTAGTATCCTTCCACAGAAGAGTGGAGAATTAGGCTCAAGTTTCTGCCCCAGGCCACAAGGAGGTTGAATTTGAACCTGTAACATTCTTATCTTAGGTGGATACTAGTAGAGAAGAGCAACCTC
The DNA here is from genome assembly GCA_033558185.1 of Dromococcyx pavoninus. Classification (NCBI taxonomy): domain Eukaryota; kingdom Metazoa; phylum Chordata; class Aves; order Cuculiformes; family Neomorphidae; genus Dromococcyx; species Dromococcyx pavoninus. The sequence continues at coordinate 688,016 of JAUMJL010000595.1, forward strand.
ACCTTTTCCTCCTTAATTATCTTACTGAGAAAGGACTGATCCAGTTTTCAGCTGCATCTTCAGCCTTACCTCAGGTCCTGAGGGGAAGGAAGCATGTGGCCTGCACCACAGCATTTCCTGCTGGCCATCAGGTGGCCCACACTCATGTAAAAGACTGATTCTTTTTGGCTGCCTTAAACCACTTGTTGTCCTGCCTTAAACTGCTTGTTTTTGACTGCAGCAGAGGCAGTGTCCTTCAGCCTTATCTCAATCTTGCAAGCAGCCCGGCTGAGCTTGCTGCCCAGAGAGTTCACGCTACAGTCTTGCTGGGTAGGGAGAGCAGGGGCAGAATGATACCTTGGACTCACTTCAGCCCCCAGAGTTTCCCTCAGCCTCTCCCAAACTCAGTTCCAGAACTTTCCTAGAAGAAGTGTGCAGGCCCACCAAAAACAACCCTATAAATAATACTCTGGAAGAGGGGCCATTTGCAGCAGAAGACTCACCACCCTGAGGAAGAGAAGAGGACCAGAGCCCACTTTATTTTCTCTCTGTCTCTTTCCCCTCTTTCTTTCTTTTCCCTTAACACAGATTTAGCAAGCCAATGACAAGCTTATCCCTAAGAATCCCTGTACAAATAAATTCCTTTATGGACCAATCATTTGGCATCATTTTGCCTTCATTTAGCGTGGTGGGCACTGAATCCTTAAATTTTACAGGGAGACCCAGGACCTTACCCCAGTGACCCCTGGACTGTCCAGGTGGCAACAGCTCACTATGTCTGGTCTACCAGAATCCTTTCTTAGGGACATAGTTCTTGCCATGCACTAGGCAGCCCATCGCAGTGCCACTTCCCCTAGCTTAAACCCCATATCCTCAGTCTGGCCATATAGTACCTGCCCTCAAGTGGAGGCTGATTTTTCAGTGGAGCTGACATTTTTGATGTAGTTTTCAAACTCCGACTTGGAATCTTTCCATTGCTGCTATTGGTGGTGCAACATCAATTCTGGTCATATATCCTCCCTCACCCACAGCTACTTTTTATGTACTTTTCTCTTCAACTTGCTGAATCTGTTCTTACCCACTGAAAATACAAATTTCAAATAGCTAAGAAAATAGTTTGCTAGGTAATATTGGTGTGAGCCTTACAACACCATGGCATTTATGGAGACCAGGCTCACCCCATGTGTCTGTTTCAGTTTCACTAGCGTTGCATTAGGCATCACCTCTGACCCATTCTGTTTACTGCAAGCAGAAACAACAATTTTCATGGATTTTTCTCAGTGTTTGAATAAGAAGACCAATGATGTTGACTGTATTTAGAAATGCAATTGAAGACACAGAAACCAAGAACAGGAAAAATGCATCAAGTAAAAATAACTGCTTACAACAGGAAGGAACATACTGGACAAATTGCATAGAAGTAGTAAATTGAATAGAAATTCCACTGGAAATAGGACAAACCTCTTCACAAACCGGAATCTCCATCTTCCAAACAAATTCTTTCCAATAAAAAGGCCCTCAAAAGCATAGTAAGGTAAGTAATTTTGGCAATTTTCATTAGCTTGTTCTGTCTTTTAGAGAACACAAACGACTGCTATTTACTCATGACTGTTAGAATAGGTTTGTTAATTTTCAGTGCCTATGAATTTTTTATCATACCTTTAATAAGGACATTTGAGTCTCACAGAAGCTTAACAGCCTTTCACAGTAGCCACGTTCTTCAAACCAGATAGTAAAATTGAAAATTTTCAGTAACACTTCAAATATCAATATTTTTTGCAAAAAACCCAAAATATTTTAGGCTGAGTGTGCCAGTACAATGCTTCACAGGGAGCTGTAGTACAGGTAACCTCAATTTCTGGACACCCTTGCAAGATTGCATCTCCCAGCTCGCACAGTTAGTGGGGCGAAGGTGAGGGGGCAGGGTGTACGGTGGGAATTTCCCGTAATGCCTCATGGTTAACCTAGCCTATTCAAGAAACTCTCACATACACTAAATAGTGAGACACAGGGCAACAAAACCAGAAGGACTGTGAAGCAGATTTTTTTTTCTGGCTGGAAAGTAGTTTTTAATTGATTATTTTTTTGGAAGCATTATTTATTTTTTTAGTCTAAACATCATGGTTTTTCCCCATCCTTGAAAAGAAAAGTGTGCCACCAAAACTAAGAATTCTGAAAATATTCTACATGTTTTACCTGGACTAGCCACAGGAGAGGCAATACAAGTTTCCATGTGTTATCCTCACTTTTTCTAGAAGTCCTTAACCAGCTTATGAAGTACCTTTTCTAAAGTCTATGATTTTCTAAATTACACTTGTACAGCCTACAAGATATTAAAAAACCCTCAGTACAAAGTGCTCCTGCATGTTTTATTTGTTGACATCTTCTCCAAAGAAACAGTGGTGTCTTTTTTCTTTTTATTTCCTTTCAACACTGATAGTTTGTCTATTAAAATCAGATCAGTGATTACAACTCATTTCACACAAGCTGTGGAAAATCTGCCAGATACTTGCTGCCGACAGTATTTGGATTTCAAGACTACTGTATAATGCAGTAACTCAATGCATTGTAATTGAACCCCCAAACCATTCAGTCTTTCACTGTCACTTGCATTTTTAGCTGAACTGGGAACTTGTCTAGTGCAGTACAGTTTGGAGAATTTTGTCCTTTTTCATTTGGAGCAAGGCTGAGAAGGACTCTCTCTAAGAGAGGTCCAAGAGATGGAGAGCACTCACTTCCATATGCTTCTGGGGAACCTGCGCCAGCTCTTAAAGCCCCGGGACAGCCACACAAGGCAGAGTGAACAGGAGTGGGAATGTTTGCCTCCAGGCAGGCACTGGGGCAGAAGCATCCATGGGACAAGACAGTGGGTGAGTATGGATTGGGGTCATAGGAATCAATGACAAATAAAGAAGTTCACCTAATTGGAGTATTAATGGTGGGCCCAAGAGGCCAAACTTGGCACCCAGGGGCCATGTTCTATAGAGTTAGGGACAGCTTGGAGAAAAGAGCATCCTCCTTACATCTGTTTCTACACAGCAATCCCACGGCAGTAAAAATGAAGTTCCTGCAAATGTTGTAGCTTATCTTGCTGAAACAGGCTGTGGTGCCTGACAAGCTGGCAGGGGGGCAGGGGGCTCCACTAGGCATCAATAGGAACTTTCAATTAAGACAACCGTAGTTCTCAGTTTTATATTCCTAATTAATGTAATGCTTCTGAACAGTGTCAGGCAGACATCAAAGCTATGGGCTTACCATGACAGCAGACATCACAAAGTGAAATTGTCTCCATTGCCATTAGCCATGGCTATCTAGCCTTCTCAGGACGGCTTGTTAAATGTAGATCTTCAAATATGAACATGAGCCAACGCAAACAAAACATGAAATGTTGATTGCCTTCAGGAACGTCCCTGATCTTTCTTTTCTTTAGGCAAACAAAAAGGAAGAGATTTTCTGGTGTTTTCAGTTTGTTGGATTTCTCTCTTTTTTTAAGACTGCATTAAAATCTGATCTCGTTCTTTGCAACTTTTCATCTAATGATTTTCACAAAGATGACCTAGCAACAACAGGAAGAGAAAAATCGGTCAACTAATATCATTGGGAACGAGCTGTCAAAAATGTTATACTCTGTTTGAGGATCATCCCAGAGCTCCCTGTGTATCCACAAGAGGCATTGTGTAGATACAGACTTTTACTTGTTGCTTATTCATCTGCAGTAATACAAGGTACATTTTTGCTTCAACTGTGCTGAGGTTGATATAATTAGACAACATGATAACTGCTGCGTTCTGCTTTAACAGAATAAGCAGCAGAGGTTAAAAAAATTAAGGAATGTGATGAATCATGAAACTAACCCATTCTTTTAGTTGATTTTCCCCTGATATGAGCATTGTTTTGTCAGTTTGGGCTGGAATAGATTCTTAAAAAAATATGCAAAAAGGAGCTTTGAAAGTAATGTAATAGCTCTGCAGTTTTTTAAGAATAAATCTTCTCACGTAGACGGTCTTGCGGATATCAGAAGGAAACATCTCTCTCTTTTTCTCAGAAAAACTGAGATATTTTTTATGTTCAAAAATAAAATTTAGGTAGAAAACTTGTCTATTTTGGAGGCCTCCCACACACTGAGCTCCATAATCACACAAGCAGAATGGTGCATCACGATGTGTTATTCATCAAATACATTTGTTCAGATGATGTCATATATGCCTCCCTAAAGGGCCACATTATTTAATAAAGGATTTTTATTTTCTGTTGGGAGGCTGCATGAGGATGTAGAGATATTTTACTGGGCTTCAGAGCCTTGTAAAAAAAAGTATGGCTTTTTTTCAGATAATCCTTCTGATCCATCTGGGAGGCCTCTGTCTATGTTACTTGGTAGAAATATTGGCTTGCTTACCAAACCTGATACAAGCATTATGCAATAAACACAATATAATAATGCATATTTTATATAACCATAACAATTAATGTACAAAATACATACATGTGTGCACTGTGGAGTTATGTTTCATAAGTTAATATACATATTACACTAAAGCTACACAGAATATAAAAAAAATATGTTTCCACTGCATACAAAACAGACATTTGAATGTGTGAAGCAAATAGGAAACATGTTTCCCAGTAAATCTAGAGGCTGTATTTCATGGAGATCTCCATATGTCTTCTTAATTCCTCTCACGTTTCTGTGATCGTTTGCATTCCTTCTCTCTTTTGTGTCTCAGTAATGGTACAAGTTAGACTGTTTGTAGAGAAAGAGTGAAGGCTGATCTACTATCTCTCCACATAGGTTTATTAAAATTTTCATTTTTTTTTTTATGCTTCCCAGCTATTGATTTTTTGTTTACTATCTTCTTTTGGAGAGAAAGACATGCTGAAAAAGAAAATTAAATACGAAAGTTTTTTTGCCCCTGTGCAGACATTCATGCAGTATATTTAGCATTAATTGACTTTATTTAAGCAAGAGGCCGGTGTAAAAATACCCCAGACAAACTGTTCTCTAACCTAACTGCTGAAGGATCTAGCAGGTTGGACTCGATGATCTCAAATGTCTTTTCCAACCTTGTGATACTGTGAGAAGACATATGGTCTTTTGTTAATTACACTGCTGTAGCACAAGTCTTGTATAATAAAAGTACCTATCCTTGGCCTTCACTTAATGTCTAGATTACCTCACGTTTGGTCATGAGGCAAGTTTGTACCTCAGTACTAAGCCCAGTTCCTTATATTTTAGGTCACAGGTTTTTAGCTGAAAATCAGAATTCAAAAAAGAAAAATATGGCAGCTATCTTGTGGGAGATATTTTGTCTTCCAAGTGATTCAGAGACAAAGAATATTTCCTTAATAATTTAAATGAAAAATCTTTCTTTAACTAGCAAAAAAAAAGGTTTCAAAAATCTTATAACATTTAAGCCTGTCTGCAGTTTCCATTAATCGCCATTGGCATGGAATTATTGGTGAGCACCAATTCATAAAATCATAGAATCATAGAATGGTTTGGGTTGGAAGGGTCCTTAAAGATTATCCAGTTCCCACCCCCCTTCCAACACCTTCCATTAGAGCAGGTTTCTCAAAGCATCATCCAACCTGGCCTTCAACACCACCATGAATGGGGCATCCATAACTTCTCTGGGCAACCTGTACCAGTTCCTCACCACTCTTGCAGTAAATTAACTTGAGTTTTTCTCGTTGCTTCTGCCTTTTCATTATGAGCAAATATGGAAAGAACTGATACTGCATTTGCCAATGACGTCTACTCTTTTCTGTGGTCATTAGCACATGTGATGATGTTCACCAAGAATTCTTTTTATGTGGAAAGCTATAAATTGCTCTCCAAGCAAAAAGCACCCTTTCTATGTTGTTTGAGGACAGCAGCAAAGAAAGTCTGCTTTGGACTGTGACAAGGTGTTTTATTCTGAATACACTTCAAAATGGTTGCGAAACGTATGCAGACTATACTGTTGCTGCTTTGGAAATACAACCACCTCATTCTCTGAAAACAGACTGGGTGAAGCTTGCCCAAAATACAATGTAACATGATGAACTGCTGTTTTGTACTTTCAGAGAAGCAGCTCTGTGCTACAGCACTAGGAAAGAGTAAACTATAAGGATATTTCTTAATGTCAGGTCCTTAACTACAATAAGTTCCCTGGTGAAAATTACTTTTTGAAGTCTCAGAGTCAGAAGATATCCATACCAGTAGCCACAGCAAAACACAGAAGCAGGGCATCCAGAGAAACTAATGTAAAACAAATAAATAAAAACTAATGGTATGTGGACCCCATCTTCCCTTTGTTGATTTGTATTGCCTCTGGCTCAGGCCAATCGAGAAGAGTCTAAGTATTTGCTAATATACCATTTCTGAAAATAAGATATATCGCAAATAAGTTTCCCTCCTGCCAGACCTATGTGCTAACATAAGGCACATAATGAAGAAACGCACTTGACTGAGTTGATCAACCCAAAATCTGCTTCTAAAACAATGATTTAGATGAGAATTGGAAACAACGTAGTGGGGTTCTGCTCCTGAAGCAAGACTTTCCTTACAGAGTGGGAAACGGTGGGAAGGTACAAGTCTAAACTATTGCTGTTGCAGTTTTAAGATCACAATCTTGTGGTCTCCTTGGGATGTCATAATATGCTTTGATCTTTGAGTCAAGTTATTTCCATATTCATTTGCTTACTTCCACAAGGACAGAAACCAATAAGACAATACACTACAAATCATTTTGGTTTAAGTTACTGAAGGCGTGGAATAAAAAGGGGAAGAAAGGAGGGGGAAAGGAGAGAATATTTGGTCTGTTCTTAATTAAAACCAGCCGATGACATACAATGATTTGTCTGAAGCACTTCTGAGCTGTACCCATTTCTGTTTACACTTGACAGCTGTACATTCTTTCCTGCCTATATTGTTTGAACTATGGCCAATGGTACAATCATTAAATCTTTGATAGTGTTTTTTAAATAAAAAATTGACCTTTTTCTTTGATGCACAAAGAGAGGTAGGAAAAGAATAGCTATATTACATTAGAAAGGTTTGGATTTACTAGGTTGTACACCCTGTATTGCAAAACAGTGCCTCTGGTCATTTTGGACTGGCTATTAAGAGGTTTTTTCATGTTCCTCACATCTGCTTAGAAAGAGAAATCATCATCCTGTGACCCTTTCCTCCCAGAAGATGCCTGTTTTGGGTAGAGAATAAACCAGAGCATCCATGATTACTCAGTGTAATTCTGCGTTGTGAGTGGAATGCTGAGAGTCTTCACTGGACTGTGAAAGGTTTTTGCTATGAACAGAAAGATTCAGGAAAAGAAGTTATAGATTAACAAAACTAGAGAAGTTAAATATAAGATATCTGAAAAAAACTATCAGCCTGTCATGAACTGAGAAGCTGGAGAGTAAGTCTGTCAAAGCCTAATATGTTCTAAACACTCCATAGGTTCTCTCTCTGAATCCAGTCTGCAGTCTCCAAATTGGATGGTTCATTACAAATGAAAATGCTTACCTAAAAAGGAGAAAGAAAGCACATCAGCATATGCCTTATCCCTTAAGTTTGAACTAAACCACAGAACTGATTTGATGCAGATACCACCAGCTGTCCCCTGAACTTGCCTGAAGAGTGTTTTGTTGCCAGCTTTGGCAAAGGCAGATGGTCAGACAATGCTGTATTACTAATATCAGGGCTCTATTGCTCCTTGTTGAGCTGAGACACCAGAGATGCATTTTGTTTTATAGACTAGAGCTTAGTCTCAAATCACACAGAGAGTAAACAGGAAGGATATATTTAGCTTCTGCAGCATAGTAGGAGTGGGAATTCTTTACTTTAAAGTCCTGCAGTAATCTTTAAAAACTTACGCAGCCCTCATGATTCCTCCAGAGCTCCCTTGGGTTATATGGAGATGTTTAAGTCCTGCCAACACTACAGTAGTACCTATTACTCCACTACTTGTCCTATCTTATGTGGAGATTGCCCTGGGTTACAATGTTTGGTATGTTTCTTAAATTAAATGTGTTAACAAAAAGAAACTAGATTCTTAGATTTCATTAGCTACATCATGGTAGCACTTAAATGGCCTTAACTAATGTTAAAGACCAAAACAAAAAGAGATATAGTCCTTAATTTGAACATCCAAGTGCCTTCCTCCTCTGCCCTTTAACATCCAGGATTTCTCTAAAGAGAGAATGCCAAAGAGGTATAAAAACATGTTATGCAACACTGAAAGCATTCAAGCAACGTCATAGCAATGCTGGGAAGGCACCGAGTCAGAGTGTAACAGAGCCCCTGCCCCATGGACCTTCATATGAGATTTTCAAAACTGCCCACTATTAGCCGAATTGAACTCAACTGGAGTTTTTCCCTAATTTACAGTATTAGACCAAAGCCAAAACATCCAAAATTTCTCTTGTGCTCTAAATTATTAACATTTTCAAGTATTCAGTCAGCTCGAGATCTTGGTGAGGACAAATTCGTTTCCAATTGCTGGTATCCTGCCCTAACATTAATGGTAAAAATTGACTAGTTTCAATAGATCTTCTATTTTACTCTCATTTTCCTTAAAACCTCAAAAACCTCCATGGAAGATATCTTTTCTGAGAAGTCACAGGCATCAGAAGGACCATGTCTTTTCCAACAAAAGAAATGTTCCAAAAAGACACAAAAACAACGGCTACCACAGGCACAACTGAAGACCAGCAGTCAGCGTTTCTCAAGATATTTGCATCCATTAGATCCAAGTTGTGTGATGCTGGTGTGACACTCATCACTGTTCCATATGAAGAACCCGGCCTCTTCCCAACGAGCTCCAGGTACTTATCTTCACTTCTGTCAAGGCGCGCAACACTCCTATGAGAAGAAAAGGAGAAACTTTCAGTGTGTACCTATGATCCCCTGGACTTCCCTTACACTTAGATGCTTCTTGTGTGTCTGACCCCCGGCAGGTCCCTAGGAAAACTCACACTCAGTTCCATACAGCAGATTCAGCGTCGTGTTCCCAGGTCTCTGGAAGGATACTTTTGCGTAAAACTAGAAATGAAACATCTGGCAGGCTCCAAATTTGCAGTAATATTGAGTATTTATGTGCTGCATTTGGACTGGGATATTTTCAAAGTTGGATGGATCATGGTGCCTCCATGTATTTCTGTATTACGCCTACCAGAGTCATAGGGATTCATCGGTAAATTGTATTCTACCCAAGAGATTTGGATTTCTTTCTTTCTTCTTTTCCTCATTCTTGCAGCTCTCCTATCCTTGCTGTTTTGGGATCACCACCTTCTGCTTGACTAAATGGTCCCCAAATGCCGCTTTCTAGTGCTATGACTGAGAGGTGATCTCTACTTGAAATTTAAGGCAAATTCCATAAAGATATTATCAAAACAGTCCTGTAGAAATCTCTCAACAACTCTCTCTCCACTCCACTGCTGGTTCTTTTTTTATCTTTGCTTGCTGTATCACTTTGCATTTCAGACACATTACACTCTGACTCAGTAGTTACACTCTTGTGGCCCTTTCCTGGGTCTCTGAGAGGAAAGAGAGGAACTTTCATTGTAGAGTCTAGCCTTGTGCTTTGAATAATTTCATCTTCTTGAGGGGATCTGATTAACTGTGTTCATCACAAGTTCCAAGAACAGATACTAACTTCCTTGTCTGGTTCAGGATCTCCAGAGATTGTCATCACAGGACCACGTGAATACAAATAAATCAGTATCATTAAGAAGGGTAAAGAGGAAAAAATGTTTCTCACAGCATAGCCTTTGAGAGAACTAGACTCTATAGGTGTGCCTGCTGGCAGCAGTGATATCTAACTTTCTGGTTTCTCAGTCATCTACCACATCCCTTCTAGATTGACTTCAGCTTCACCAATTGATCCTCTCTCTCCTCCTCCAAGGGAATACAAGGATATTTTAGAACTAAATCACACAGAGCTGGTCTGTTTGGTTTCATTGGTGAGGAGGATACTCCAGTTACCAGCACGCATGTAGGGCCATCACATATCTGAGCCACCTTACTGAAAGCTGAAGGGGTTCAAGGACTTCTTAGCTTAACTCTAATTTAAAACTGCTTAGAACCAGGCAATGTCAGGAGACACCAATCCAAGGTCAACAAACAATCCACTTCCATACTGCCAGAAAGCAACATGTGCCACCCCAGCTGGGATTCGCAGCCATGTAAGGGAGTGTGGATTTATACCACAGTTATGCCTTGAGCAGCTGGACCTGATGAGTAGTGAGATGAGTCAATCCATGGGGGGTTCAAGGGGATTCCCTGCATAGCCCTGAATCACCAATCACCAATTCTGTAAAATAATTTCTGTAGCAAAGAGTTGGGAGCAAACAGTTAAAGCAGCAAAAGGAAGATTTGAACTCAACAGTAATCTCTCAGGGCACTGCTGAGTCACACTCCAGCCCTGAAGGGAAATAGCGGATATCACAGCTGGACATGTTCAGCTAGGAAAGAAATCAAAGACATGATCAGTTCCCAGCTCATGATATTTATTTGTAGTTCATTATTGTATTTAGATTCTTCCCTGCGAAGAGCGTACAACAATCAGCAAGGCTGGCCTTTTGGGGAGGTGCCTATCGGCGCCTCTAATGGAATACAAATTTACATGGCCCTTGTTAGCAGGCTGGGAAACAAGAGCCAGTGAGAAGCCTGTGTGGAAGGCAAGCTGCAAGGCTAATGCAACATTCCTTCCCTGAGCAGTTGTAGTGAGATGGCAGTAGAACTTAAACTCCTATTTCTGCTCAGACCAAGCAAAGGATGTTTTTATATACGCAAATATATATATATGTATATATCTCAAATGCATTTAACTCAGCTGGGGCAATTTCCTGCAGTTTACAAGAAAGGAGGGTGAAGGCAAGGAGGGAAACTTGTAAAGGAAGGGATAATGACAAACGGTGTCTCTCACCTGGGAAGACGCAGCCTAGGCAAGAAGAACAGCAGGAGTACTAATGCTGGCCAACTTCAGATATCCTGCTTACATGCCTCAGCTTCACAGGTATTGCTTGGGTTGGATATCAAATTCATCGTGCGTGCAGGGCTTGCTGGGATGGGATTCAGTCAAGTAGCAACTATCGGTATACAGATGTGTTGCCCAGGCCTGGGGCTCCCACCTTTCGTTGACCATGTGTCTACACAGTAAATGCAGGCTTCACTAACTCATGGATCATGGGGATCAAAGATTGGATTGGCAAAACCAACCTAAAGAGGTTAATGGAGGGGATTTGCCCTTTTTTTTTCCTGTAGCCTAACAATATTTGTGAAGTCTGCCACATCAATAAACTCACATCAGACTGCACTGAATTACACAATTCGAAACAGAGATGTGTCTTACTGTGTTTAACTGTTATTAAATCAGCTCCCTCAAGTTCTTTACAGCTATGCCAGTTTATGCCATCCAAGGATGTGGTGCTAGCTCTCTAGGAAGCAGCTTGCTCCTAAGTGCAAACACATTGCCTGCTAAGAGTTCATAAGCTGAGGCAAAAGCTCACTGAGAATTCCTATGATCTTCTGCTGCTCTTCAGACTGAAGAACCAAGGTATTAAACACGTAATATGAAGAACTAAAAACACGCATACTTTTAGCTGAGCTAGATTTCCACATCCCCTGCTTTTAGGAGTATTATATCAACACCTGTTAGTTTTGCTCTAGTCATCATTTCCATCAGAAACATATAGTTTCAAGGGGTTTATAACTCATAAAAGTCAGACAAAATATGCTTTAGGAAAAAGTTGATCTTTCAGGTCTCTGTGCTGGAATTTATTATTATATGCAACAAATATAAAATAGAACAATGGCTGTAATGGCTTCTATGATATTTAGAGGGAGAAATAACCACAAATATAATCAGAAATCAAATCCTTTAACCATTAATTTTACACAAAGAATCTGGGCAACTCTAACAAAATACCTGTCAACACACATCAAGTAAAAAGGAACCCAGACAGTGGGGGAATTCTCATCCTTTGCTTCCAAAATGTGCTTAAGCATAAACGTAAGTCCATCCGTGCTGCAAAAAACATTTGAGCATGTATGCAAATCCCTCTTGCAAAAGGATTGCTTTCTCAGTATCTGCTGTGAAACAAGGAGTCATCCCACTCAACTTGTTACTAATGTTCTTGAAATTACTCATGGGCGTAAATATTTGTAAGAATGAGGCCTCAGTGAGGAGCTGTGTCTATATGAGGAATCATGGCCAAACTATGCCTTTCTAAAGAAAAACGCTCTCAGACTTGCTGTCTCCACCATAGAGCTGTTACCAACACGGCACAGAGTGGTTGCTGCTGCCCAGATGGCAGAAGCCAAGTGCGTGCCCCCTGGCAGCAGGCCACATCTGTGGAGGGGTTGAATCTATCTCCTGGGAATGCATCTCCAGATGAATCCTGGGAAGAGAAACACACTTCCATGGTTGACAACTGCTTGCAGAGAAACAAAAGCTTCTTTAAAACCACTCTATCCCTCTTTACAAATGGCGAATTGAGGTTCTCTGTGGCTGTGTGCAGCACGTAGGCCTGACTAAGAAAACCTCAAAGGTCCTCTACAAATTGCCATCCCAGATGGCTTGGAGGTTCAGGGGGATGCATGGACGTCACGTCAATTTAAAGCATCTGTGAAGCAGAAAGGGTTTCCAGTGAACACTGTCACTCTTTTCACATCAGCCTGGGTCTGGTCCTTCTTCCAGAGGTCAATACCCTCTCAGTGTCTGCCTGCTGCTGAGACACTCCCTGGTAAGACATCAGCAGTATCTGCTGTAGAAAGGAAAGGAAGACTTCATGTTTTCACTGGAGCACAATGTCGTAAAACGCTCTTCAAAAACCCCTGAGCTGAAATGCTCCCAGCTTACATTTGAAGACCTGGGCAAAGCCATCTCAAATCTGGCAGATTTTAGACTGACTTTCATTAAGAAATGTTTTTTTTCCTCAGCCTGTGATTGATCTAGTCACACAAAGACATATCTTGGGATGGAGCTAGTGTCAACAAAGCCTAGGTAAAAAAAAAGGCTGAACTATGACTTTAGAGCATCTGTAGTGTTTCTAAAATACTTTGTTCAGTTCTTGTTTGAAGTCTCATGGATCCATCCCAGAGTAGTTATTTTCTCAGTGTTTTGAAGACTCAATGAACACCTTATGACTATTTTTACAGTGCTACCTAACAGTTGACATGACTTCTTGTTGTAGGTATTTCCATACCTGGGAGACCTCATATAGACGTTTTTACAAGTGGGTTATGGTGAAAATATTGGGTGGCAAAAAATGCAAATAAGGAAATAAATCTGTTGGGATGGCCACAGCACCATCAAGCACATTTTTCCAGTATAGGGGTAAAAACCATAACTTCTAGTCCTTTAAGATTCACTTGTCCTTTCAATTCCCTACCAAACCTGACTACCCTGTGAAACCTACCAATAAAAACTTAAAAACCTGGTGCTGAAGGTTAACATAAAGTTTTTTGCCTTTCTTAATGCTGAGGAGAAATTCATCTTTCGTGTTTCTAATACAGCTTTACAGTGTAAAGCTACACGCTGCACGTGCTGGCTTTTAACAGGAACTGTTAACAACTCTTTTTGATCGCAGGAAGCAGAGCAAAGCCTCTTCACCTAAGAAAATAAGAGCGATGTTTATGGGCACTGCTCTTCTCCCCATTGGGAGCTGCCAATCACCCCTCTCATACCCCGAGCTGATTTCTGGAGGGCAATGGCTGGGGGCCATGGCTTGCTCCAGCTTCCTTCGGTTGGAGAGCTCTGTCAGGCTATGCTGTTTCTGGGCAAACGGCCACTGCTGTGATGTTTGTGTTAGATAGGCTGCAGCTGGGCTGGGTGGGTGCTGCAGGCAGGCTGCACCCAGCTGGCTCCCCAGACTCTGATTCCTGGTAAAACCAGCTTCCTGATTCCTTTGGGTTCAAACTTTCTTCTTTAAAAAAATAAAAAACTAAAGAAAATAGCTGCTGTTTGCCTTCTAGGAAACATAAGTGTGAAAGTTGTACACACACGAGGGCAGCCCAGCCCATTCACCTTATCCCTCCACGCCTGTTCCTCCAATTCAATAAGTGCCTGTTTACTTTCTCTTAAGATGGGAGCCAGTATAACATTCAGAGCTATATTTTTAAAATCGAACTAGTATTTAGGGCTGCTAGCTAAAAAGCAAAAAGTATGTAACTGATTGAACTGAAAGGAAAAACACAAAGGGAGAATTTATCAAATTTATTTCAAGAGAATTTATTTCAAGCTGCAAGTATTCAGCAGCTGAGGAACCAGTGTGTATGTATATGTATGTGTGTGTGCGTGCAGTTTTCCACTCAAAGCAGTCAGAGGAAATGAAAACCTGATTTTGCAAGGCTTCCACCGCAAAATTAAACATTCACTTTTTCCTTAAGGGAGTTTGCTGGTTTATGCTCTGGGAAATTACTCCTAAATTTTATTTTTTTGTTGTTGTTGTTTTTAAGTCTAAAATATCTTGCCTTGAAAGAGAGCTGAACTGTGATAGGAAACACAACTATTAATTTGGGGTAGGAGAGGGGAGCAGTAAGGTGAGAGAGAATAAAAAGGAATCAAACAGAAAAAGCAAACAGAAGTGAGGGATTTTCAGTTCCTGTGTGTGTGTCCATCTATTTTTATCCCAGAAGGAAGTTTCTTAACATAGCTGTGTTTTATTTCACTCTGCTCTCCTCCTTTTCAGGACCTCCAGAATTCATCTCAGCACCTGGTTTTTCCCTGAGCTTGATGTGTTATGCCTACAAGGCAGGACAAATTTGGCAGCTGTTGTGGTGGAAGCAGAAGGGGAGCAGAACAGCAGCAAAGCTGGATACTTCATATATCCAGGGGCACCAGAGGGCTGTCATTTATTTCTTTTGCTTTGGATTTTTGTGGCAAAGCTGACTGCTTTCTTTTGGCCTGGACTGGGACATCTAGACAGTGGGAAAAGTTTTTTCCTTTTCTTTTGGATCATAAGTATATCCTTTCTCCCAATACTTCTGTTGCTCATGTTCTTATTTGGAAAAAACTTTTCCTTTTCTCATTTTTTTTTCTGAGACTATGAGACAAAGGAAAATTTTGGCTGGAGTGAAATGTTCTCAAAGCAGAAAGGAAGCAGAGTCTGAGACACCAAAACAGAACTTAAAATATTTTTCCATTTGCAAAGCAGCATGCAGCCAACAAGGAAACGCCACATCCCAGACCTGCTGAAAATGATGGGAAATGTGGCACTAACTTCCATGGGATGAGAGATCCCTCTCAGCAAGCCATGCTCAACCAGTCTACCCATCATGATTATGATCATTGACGTATGTTCGTATTTCTGTAGCAGCCTGCAGTTCTGGTTCGTGGGCACGATCCCCTTTGTCCAAGGGGTTGTACAAGCCCAGATCAAAGAGATGTTTCTTGCCCTGAAGGTCTTGAAATCAAAGTTCATGGCTCATCTTAGCAGCTTAAGGAAGAACCACACGGGGAAGCCACCCCTATCTTTCCAGCTCCTTTTCAGATATCTGTGTTCTGCAGCACTCCTAGCCAGACAGAAACTTTTTGAAATGGCCACATGTCTAAGCCCACCTATACTGCATGTGGAACACAATAGGATGCCTCCACCCATTCAGGGCACATGCGAAGAGTCAGGTACAGACAGTTGATACCTGCAGTTTCAGAATGGATCACTCAGTGCCTAATGAGAAACTCTGAGAACTCCCAGTGGCTCCCATTCCCTCCACAGAATTAGCATGCCACTTTACTAGGAGCCTCAGTAGATCTGAGTCTTTAACAGTCCTCTTGCAAGGTGACTCTAATTCTTATAATGGTATAGCCTTAGGAAAATCAAGCCAAGCCCAATGTATAATGCTAAAACAAAGCAAAATAAGCCCTCTAGATTTAGCAGTATGTTCAGAAGAGAAAACCATGTTCCTTCATAGAAGAATCTGGAAAGCTAATGAAAATTTCAATTATTTAGTGTTACAGCACCAGATGAGTCAGTATCAAAGGGAATACCATCGTTATCTTTGGCATCAGAATCTCTAAATTTAAGCTGAGATGTTGGAAATGTAAAAATTGTTGTAATCAAAATCACAAAAGAAAAAAGGCCTTTTAAACTTGCTTGAGATGTAACTTGGCTGGAAATGAAACAAAATGGGTAGAACCCAAAAGAAAGAAATTCAAAATTGAAAAGCTTGAAACAAAACTCCTTCAACCATGGGTGGCTAGGGCCAAGTGAGGAGAAATACACATATAAGAAGCTTTTCATAAAATCATACCTTGCCTTTATATATAACTTTCATCAGACATTTTCTACTAGCAGCCATAGCTCGCAAAAGAAAAAATAAATAGCTGCAAACACACCAGTAGGAATTTATAAACCAAAAAGAACAAAAAATCCTGATCTACAGCTTTGCAACACATGTTCACTTACTGAGAGAAAGACCAACATAATCAAATGAATTCATGAAGAAAACAACAAATTCCCGTCAGTTGCCCCATCTAATACTGAGGGACCAGAAATCACTATGTATCTTTTGTCTCAGTAATTCATTCAATGAAGATAATAATGATGAACTCTCAGAGAATAATCTTATTTCTCTTAGAAAAACAGGACTGAGCACAATGACTGCTATGAAGCCAAGGATTCTTAGGAAGGTAATGGCTCTATACATCAAAGGATAAACAATAATATGTTTACACGGGCAGTTTCCAGACACTGGGGTGTTGTCTTCATGCAGCTATTCCCCACAACAGCAGCACCAGCAGCGGCACTGGGTGCTGCTGGGTGCACTGACAGCAGATGGTGTTCAGATGAATGGGCAACATTTGTACACCCTCATTTGGGAGCTTTAATGACTGGGGGGTTTTTTAGGATATCATCCTAACTGAAGAAAGCAGGCAACCTATTTTCTAATTTCCGCTGCAAAATCTTCTCAGAGCATTTCTTTCTGCTTGAAATGAATTTTGATTTTTTTTTGAAGAGGAAATAGGTGGGCTCTCTCAAGGCCATGTTTCTCAGTGTTTGCCTGGAGCTAGGAGACAGCTCTCTCTGCTCTGAGGCACTTCTAGTGCTGCCAGATGCGGCACCTGATACGAGCTCCCGTGCTCCTGGCACCCAAAGGCAACTCTTGCGTGTTTGCTGTTTTCTCGATGAGGTGAGAGTGAGCTGTCCGTGTTATTGTAGCGTATCACTGGCTTCCCTACTTCTCAGCCTGACACGAAAGCTGTGCTGCTGCTCAAGGCCAGCTGCTCTGCTGGAGACTGGTGGGGGATGCTGCTGTCTGCAGCACACATCACAACTGCCTCAGCAGCGGTGAGGGGATGAGGCTGTTCCCTGCCATGATGAGAAATAGATGGCTGAGGCCTGCAGTGAGATCCTGTCCTGCCACAGGGTGTAGGATTCACCGGCTGCAGGGTTCAGATATCAGCCCTAACCAGTGCAGAGGACTAACACTTTTCTCTGGCACAGAAGTTGCTCAGTGTTTCTTATGAGTAAAATGTCTTCCATAGGACAGAAGAGTCCTCTTTTCTCTTGAAGTAGATTGGCAACTGTAAAGCAGGAAGACTATGAGATGGGCCGTTAAGGAGGGATTCTCAGTTCAAAGGGTTTGCAGGCAAGTCTGATGTAGCCACCATTGTCATAAGGAGAACGCATCTACAAGAAACTGAAGTGTGGGAGTCAGGTCACTGAGGGAAAGAATGACTGCAGAGGGGGCTGCAGAAGCATCTGTGAGACATCCTCATGATGTGTAGCACACACCCATGTCTTCCACCGCTCAAACACTGAGGTTACCACACAGTCATTTTCTCCCATCTGCCATGGGCTTAATCTCAAACCTCTCAGGGACAGCGGAGAAAATCACAGTGACCTCTGGTTTGTGGTTGGTATATGTCAGCTCCTGTGGAGCATACAATCCCATCTTTCCTGAGAAACAGCCTGCAGCTTTCTTATTTTTCCCTTTTTCGTTGTCTGTAACTCCCTCCTCCCTGATGTTAAACAGGTTGACTTTAATGACATCATCTTGGATGCATTGATCTCCTCCATTCCTGATAAGGTTGATACTTAGTAACATAAAGAGCACCTTTATCAGGCCAGATGTAAGGCCTGGCTACCTAGTAACCTATCTCCAACAGGATCAGGAACAAATACTTAAACACATGTGAGATATGATACCTCCTCCAGGTTCCTCTGTGTGAGAACTTGAATCATCCTAGAGAATTGCTTTAAATACCATGAATCCGATCACATTTATCTTCTACAAGTCTATGAAAGCCCTCTTTGAAATAATTTCTGAATCAATTGTGGCAATGAATCTCCTGCTTTACTTGTTAGGTGAAAAGCTAATTTTTTTTCCTTATTCCTTTCTTTCCCCTTGTTCTCTGCCTTGAAAGTATGGCTAAAGATTATAGCAGAGGAGCATAGTTTCAGCTGCTCAGGGCTGCCACACAGCTGTGCCTTTACCTGGCTTGCTCCCTCCCTGGCTCATACTCGGTGGTTCTGATTTACAAAGCAGCTTTGGGGTTACATGTTTGTGATCATATGGTTTACAGCACAACACAGCTCAGCTGACAACAGAAGCCATAAACCTAACTGCAAAAGCTCTGTGACACTGTCACTGGGTGTTTGCACAGCCTGCAAGTCTCTCTTCTCTACAACGACCCACTCCAACTGGGTTCTGGACTCCTATTTCTCGACAGTAAAAATCCACAGCCCCTAGTTATTAATAAAAGAAAGCCAGGACAGTATTTAAAAAAATGTGAAAAGTCAAAGGAAAATCAATCCAAAACAGCTGAGAATATCCTCCTTTTTGACTCAGTGGCCAACTCCTACTTCCAGTGGGACCTATCCTGGACACTACTAATGGTCTACATTGGTCTTTTCCCTCATCCCACTCCACTCCTCCCTATCAGCATATTGGACTGATGAATACAGTCACCCTTATATATTTGTCTTGCTGATATCATGAAGATGTCATCCAGTTCTTTAATTTTCAAATCTGGAACCAAATATAAGGCCACGCTTGGGACAGGAGTGGAACGACTAACAAGCAGGAAAGCATAGGAAAAAGCCTAAGGGGAGGAAAGAGGCAGGAGGTCAGAGGGTTCAGGAATGGTCATGGGCATCTTGAACACCTGATTTTCTTTTCCCTGGCATCACCCGACTCAGTTCAGCACAGGACAGCAGTGTAGCAGGGATTACAAGAGCAAAAGCCACTGTCTATTCACCTTAGACAGGCAGCAGGTAAAGAGGGGCTTTGCTTCTTCGCACTCTTCATTGCTTCTTCTCCTTCCTCTCTCTAATACTGTTTTTTCTGTAAATGTCATCACTGCCTAAAAGACAGACACCTTGTACCTCCCAATCAGATTAACTGGAATCACTGAAGTGGAAAAATCTCATTTCTACTAGGTTAGTATTATTACTCTCGTTAGAGCATTGCTGTTATTAGTCCAAGTTTTAGAGGAGTTCCCTCAGTTCAGGAGGGAAGAGTTGTAACATTAACTTGCAAGTTCTCTCCTCTTTCATTTTAAATTTCAATATTTTCTTCATCATTTCTGTAGTGAAAATTTCACTGGCCTCACCTTTCCCTCTCTTTTATAGTCACTTTCCACAATTGCTGGTGCAGTGAATATTTAAAGACATGAGGAACTGAAAACCCTTATCCCCTGCCCAGCAAGCACATCCTACATGGAAGACCTTCCCCTGAAACACTTTCCTGTGGACACTGGTGCTTGAGCACCACCCTCAAAGTACAACCCAATGCTAATCTCACTGGTTTCTTCAGGATCAGAGCTGAAACACTTCAGAAAATTCCATTCTTCAAATCTAAATGCAGAGTTTGTCCACTTTTTTTTTGGGTGGATCCCAAACATGAAAATTTAATTATGAGGTTCAGACCTCCCTGCATGCTTGCACTCACATTGAAATATCTATTCCAGATATCCAGTGGGACCAAGAACAAGTTCTACCAAAGCCACATAAGGTTTTGACATACTGTGCAAAGGTAGTCAAGTGGGAAAAGCAGGCTGTCTGCCTGGTCTCGAATATAGACAGTAGTCACATTCTTGTAGGGAGTTGACAGCATGTTCAAGAAATTTAGGGACATTAAATGAAAAGCTATTGCTGTCTGAAAATGGAGCTGTTTAACTTGAGTAGTTAGCTTAATCATCTCTCCTGCACGGGTTTGCCCATCTCCTTTAGTTTCTCTATTTGTCTTAATTTTTTTTTCCATTTCCTCCCCAACTTTCCTTTTCAGGGTCTCAGATGTAAAAGTGTTGACTTTCCTTGATTACATCACCAGTTATACAATGCCCAGTGTATTTCTTCTCCCTTTTGAAAGGGGGCATCGGGGGCTGATGCTTTGCAGTGATATTCTTATGCCTAGTGGCAAATGAAAATGTTTAGGAAGAAAATAATTTTCAAGCAGCCCACTTCTTGTTAGTTACACCACAGAATCAGCATCAGTTCCTAGAATTAGGAGGTAATTATAGGCTGTCAATGACCTCCTTTATGTTTCAGGAGATATCATCTAGTATATGTTATATTCCCATTTCATCAAGTAAAAAAGGCAAGTGTTAGGAGGCTGAAGTTCTTGGCAGAGTCCTGTATCCTACTGACACTTATGCTTGGCTGCTGTATGTGACTCATTACATAGAGGTGGGTAGCTGACATCATCAGTAAAGGGAAACATATGATAAAGTAAGTGTTCAGGGATTTAAACTTCAGTTAATAAAATATCCAGACTACAAGGATTAGTTGTGTTTGCAGGAAGAGAGTGTTTGCCTCTGTCAGTAGAGGATAGACCAAAGAGAGTAAACTATATCCTTTTTCTTCCTTCAGTCACCAGTTTCTTGTCATGCTGGGAAAAAAATAAGAGAAAAAAAAAGAAAAAGAATAAGAAAGAAACTACCTTTCAAATATATGTAGCCGTTACCTCAGTTAGTGCATTACAGAATCATTTTTAAATTACACAATTTTCTGTTTTATATCCCAGGTTTGGATTTCCTCTCCTTCAAGACTTGGTGAGATGTAGAGCTAGACAAAACAAAAGGAGCCGGTTTAGGAGCTTAAAAAGTGGTTCAGCATGCACATGTCTACTCTGCTCAGGGGCTGAGCTGTTACCCATTTGCATCATCATGGGCAGCCATAAATTACAGCTCTCCTTTTGGTACTTATTAGCCAGATCCGTGTGTTTGAGGCTCTAAGTAGGAATAACAACGTCCCTCCCCCACAAAGGGAAAAGTGCAAGCAAGGCTCTTTAATCTTGAAGACCACTGACATGAGGATTACACCACTTACTTCTCCTGGCCAGCCTCAGTCTTGGGGAGTAAAACAAGGTCTCAAGGGCTTCCCCAGAAGCAGCAGGCACTTTTTGCTGTTGGAGAGCATGGAAAATATGACACCAGGTGAATGCAAAGGCAGTTCTTTATCCTGGAGCATGGCCACAAAATGGTCTTTGGGAAAATGTAGTAGAACACAAGCAGAGGCCTTTCCAAGCATCTTCCCAAAAGCAGTGGCTGGTCACTTGAAGGTGTTAGGCAGGATAAAAAGAGGGAATGGTCACAAATCTGCCTTGATATTTCTGATTCTGTGCCAGAGCTGACAAACTTTCATCTGAAACATCCTCAGACACAACAGCAGTAGCCTCTTACTAAAGTTATTTGGGGCTGACCTGCAGATCTGGGTACATAGACTCAACTCAAATATTGCTTATGTTAAGCTGCATCATGTATACCACCTGTGGGCTCAGGGAACATGTCAGCTTGACTCATTGCTGTGCTGTTATTGTGCTGGTTTCACAGTCCCCCAGCAATACCATGCCGTCTGCCTCAAAGTTACATTGCAAGCTGCAGCAGTGAGGAAAGGTGACAAATGGCTCCTAAAACTGAAAATCTTTTTTTTTATTGCTATTCTGCTCAAAAATCTCATTATGCTTCCCCATACTAAGGAAGGGCGTTATAGCAGATATAATATCTGTAATGGTTTGTTGCCATAAAAAATGGGTAATGACTTTATTTGATCATCTCAGTCCAGGAAGACTTGAGATGCTCCCAACCCAGGTACCGCAAGTGAACATTGGGTCGTTTAGGCTCCTCACTGTGCAAGGCAAGCAGCTTTGCTACCTTTTCACTCTAAAGCTTTCTTAGCTTCAGCATTAGAACGTTTCACATGAAAGAATGTTCATCTTTTCTTTTTCCACAGCATAAGCCACAGCTTGTGGAAGCCAAATGCTTCAAACCTGATACAGAACAGGGTTGCTACAGATCTTGTCAGCTGAGGTTTAGAAAAAACAAATGCATGAAACCCAAAACCTCCAAAAAGTCCCAAAGCCCCATACCTACTCTGCAGAGCAAGTGTTGAAGTACAATGTTCTCATGGTGGGGAGGAAAGCGAACTGCTTATACTGCTGCAGTTTTTGCAGTTTTTGCCAGGATTTAAAGAAGCAAGATGTTATTGGCAGGGCCTAAGACCTATTGCTGTCTCCATGCTTTCTATGGTTGGAACCTGGTTTTCCTAGTAGATCGCCTGCCCAGGTAGAGCTTGTCTCAGAGGGAGCCAAACCTGCTCCTCTGGAGTCCCAAGTAAGGTTGATTGTATATCCTGCAAGATATTGTATACTGTTCTCCTATATTTGGTATTAAATTGTTATAGAAGTTTTGGTCATTGGCCTAAGCCATCGTATGGATCTGAAGGTCTTCATCTAACTTTCGTACTTCCACATTTATGTTTCACAGCATTGCGGATTTGGAGCTGCTTTATGCTATATCAATGTGCAATTAGATCTGTGTTGCTAGTCACTGGATGAGCTTTCAGTTTTCCATTTATTGGTGACAAGCTGCTCTTACCCAAAGCATCAGCATGTTGCCTTTTAAGTCAATGCACTCTTTCCCTGGTCTCACAATGGAAAAAAACACAGATACCACTTGAATTTCTGATTATATTTTTTTAACTAGCCATTAAGCACTTTTTTTTTTATATCAGATTAAATATTTGTAATGAGAATTTGGAACTGGTCAGCCTACCCTCCCCTATACGTCTAGTTTATTCTGCAAGCTGCAGGATGGTTTTTTGTGTTACTGAGGTATATCTCTGGCCTCCTATACCTGTTCACATCTTACAAGAACTGAAACCAAAGGCTGTTTCCTGACATCGCAGCAACTGAGCCCGAAGAAAAGAAACTATCAGATGTTTCTGTAGCAGCTGCATGTCAAAAATAGTAGACTAGCCAACAGCTTCACTTCACTACAAGCATAGGAAACATACTGCCTCTATGATACATGTTTCTTATTTATTGGAAGTGGGCAAGTGAGTTCTTTTTCCATAATCACTTATGAGTGGGAACCAAAACCAAAATAAAGAGATCGGCATTTGACATAGCCGTCATTTTCTTATTCAGTCACTGTGGAAATGAATATGGCCTGATCATTGGCTATTTCTTCCCTGGGTGAATGAGCATTTGCCATTGTATTTGTTATTGCACCACAACAAGATTCAAGACACATGCACAGATACATCCTGAAGTCTCCATTTATAAGAATGTGCTTAACCACATCCAGCTTTGGGAGGATTTGGTTATGCCTAGCCCAGGCACATCGAGCTTTTGGAACTTTCTCAGAAAGGGGCAAAATATGAACTGGGAATTAGAGCAAAACAGTCACAGTCATCGGGAATTTCCCTGTCTACAGTTTGAGAAGGGTGACTTTGCTACTGTTAATTGTACTTCCAAACCTCCTCTTCCGCGAAGACTATTTTACAGTTATTGTGACAAGCAATGAACACAAAGACAAGAAGTGGTACGTAAAGCCATGTAATTACAAAGCCCTAAGGCGTCATCCTAGTACCAGGCTGTTTATATAGTCATTATCTGTTGCTTTTCAATACAGCAAAGTTCAGATATGTGCACAATAAGTTTGCAGCACCATGATGGTCGCCTCATGCTTTCATCTGCTCAAGGGAAATTTTCAGGGACATGGTCTGACTGAATTGAAACACATATATGCAAAGAATGTCCAAGCAGCTTAGTCAGTAAAATTTCTCTGTACCCCTTGGGGAACGGTGCTTGAGTTTGCCTTACTTCCCCCACCTTCCCATCCCACCCAACTAAAGAAGGGAATTTTTCTTTAAGAAATCACTCCTATGTCACAGAATTTGGACAGTTGTGTGGCACAGTGAATGTTTTTTTCCCTCCCCCAAATGGTGGGAAATTGTTCTTTAAAAGCCTCCCACTTGGTCAGTACATGGGTGGTTCATTGCCAAGGAAAACCCAGGTGTTGCTGAATTCTTGTTAGTGATTCAAGCAGCAGTTTTCCTTCTGAGTCAAGAGAAAACTAATCCCCCCAGAATGGTTTTAATAAGGGCTCTGTTGCAAATTGCTCAGACAAGACATAAAATAAAGGTCCTGACCACGTCTAGCCATTAAATATCCCATAGTGCTGTTTGTAGAGGTAAGAGCATGAGTCTCCAGCAACTTTTCATTGCCTTCTGCCGTATTTCTATCCTCCTTCACTCCCTGACACTGATGTAATGGTATGCTGTCTCAAATTATTTGGGACATATCTGCTTAGTAGTGGATAAAACCTTTTAAGGACATAATTCGCTGTTCACTACTCTCCTTCTGGTAGTTTCCAGACAGTCCCTCACACATACATGTGTGTATGCACACTCAAGAGACACAGAGGCAAAGCAAGTCCTTTCTTAAATTGTATGGGCATCGGGAAGAGAAATCAAGTGCAGTAAGTCTCAGCCTTACATAATCGCTCTAGCACCAGGCACAGGATCCTTTTAATTTTCTGTTTTCCAGAGTGCCAGCTAGGGCCCTGCCTGTTCATCCAAGCCCATACTGAATATTTTGCTGAGCTTTGACCTAATTGTCTGACCTTGAAAGGTGCAGGGTCCATCCCTGGCCCTGTGTCTCCAGAGGAGTCTAGACTGTGGTAGGGAAGAGAACACCCCAACTATCACTTTGACAAGTGTCAGGGTCTGACTGCTGCCGCTAAGCACCTTCTTTACAGAAGAAGCTCTTGACCTTTCTCAGCTGGGATATCCTGTAGCCATCCTATTTAGCCAGACCCAAAACAGCTGATCCAGCCTAGGTTGTTAAATATCATAGTCCAGGCAGAGGAGATGCCAGCCATGAATGTGGGCTCAGGACCCTCGTGTTACAGCCCTATGGGGTTGCTGTGCCACCAGATACAAAAACACCTTGCCCTATTTTGTTGCGCTGTGCAGGTAAATATGAGGCAGAGACAACATCACCTGCTCTCTGTACAGCAGTAAGACTTGTCTCCTCTGTCACAGTGTGCAAGTCTCTTCTGCCTCAGAGATATGAAGGATGTCTTCAGCATACATCCTTGGTGTGGCGTTCCTCAGGGAGGGAGGGAAGTATTCAGCTGTAGACTGTGGAGAAAACCTGTGTTGTTCAAACCAGGAGACCTACGCATGTGATAGTAAAATTTCTATTTGGCAACAAAGTGAGGAGTGTCTTCGTATGCTCAGCAAAGGTAGAGAAGCAGAAGTACTTCTCCTGGGATTAGGCAAGAGAGACACAAAATTGCAACAGAGGCTGACCTGTGGTAAACTTCATTCCATTTCCCCACCTGTAGAGACTCTTGACACTATTCTTTCATGTCTGTGTGGTTGCCTTTGCTCTTAGCCCTCACATTGTTCTTGGCCTAGCTATGGAAACTGAACTGAAATGTAAAAGGGGCTTTTTTAATATTTCCTGTCAATTAAAATAAAATAAAATAAATTAATTGGAAGCCCTTAAAAAGCCTTTAAGTGGATATTCTCTGCCTCTGACTACTACACCACAAGTTACAGGACATTGGTTGGCTATGACTTGACACAGCTGTTAACACTTTGGACTAGCAGTAGCCATTGTGCTGATACTGGTTTAAATGGAAAGGATGAGGTATGTGATGGTTAGAATAACAACTGTCTCGTGTTCTACAAAGAACATAGACAGCACTGGAATACAAGCCTGTGCCTTACCCCACTACTGCAAACATTGCTGGGGATATATAATTCTGCTTCACAGCCCTTCTGAGCATCAAAGAGATTTAATAAAATGTGTCATAACAACCTGATGATACAGGATCACTATATAAACATGACTAATAGCTATGCTGGTGTCCAGGGAGCAAACAAAATCAAGACTGCACTCTTTACAAGGCGGCAGAGTCACTCCTGGAGAGTTTTGAATGCAAACAGAAAAGATGGATGAAGGCTACGCGGGAAGGGAGTTATAGTCCTGATTGACTAGCTGAGGAACAAAAAAAAAAAAAAGCAGGGCTGGATGTAAACCCCATGTTTGTTATGCGTTGTGATCTTTCCAGAGTTCTTAGAAGGAAGTAATAACAGAAATTGTTCTTATAGGGAAGTTCACCTTCTCAGATATGGACTAAATATAGCAGGATCCACATATTCTTGGGTATGATTGTTGACGGATTTCTTTATGAGCGATTGTTGACTTGATTTTGTCAATACTGATGACATTTTGGAAGATCTGATTATAGAAAATTACTTTCAGTCAAATGATGAGGAATTAATTCTGTTCTCTTAATAAGGTACTTGATTTGGAAAAGGAAAAATACAACAAAGTTAAGGAACTAGTGACTGAAGCCATCTGGATTGAGAAGCTGGACTCTCCAACATGTAAAGTCTGAAATTTGCTTAAGGCATAGATGCAAGCAAAAGAGGCAGGGGGGCAGTGCCACAAAGGGTAATACTTCTTCTAGTTAGAAATAATTAGAGAGCCTACATGGAATGAACAAAAGGGGCCCATCAGCAATGAAAGGTATATCTTAGAGGTCAGAAGTATATACATAGAATAAAAAGTATCAAAAATCAAGCTCATTTAGATCTTGCAAAGGAAATAAAAACAGTAACTTAACGTTCTTCAGTTATATAAGAAAAAAAAGGGAACAGAAAAAGAAGAAGTAAGGGCACTATTTGGTGAGGGCAACTTAGAGATCATAACTACAATAAGCAGTCTGCCCCAAAACTCAGTGAATGTTTTCCCTCGTATTTCCCTCATTCAGTGAGGATGCAAAATGCAGTGGCAAAAGCAGGATGACTAATGGGAGTAGAAGGAAGGTGAACTGGGAATGATCACACTTGAAGTGGAAGTAGAGTTCAAAGGGTTCACTCCCTTCAAACTGGGCAAACTGGACACTCCATCTTCACCTCTGACAGAATTTGCATGTGAAATTCCAAGTCCAAAGCACAGAACATTAATGACTTCTTTGTGCTTGACTGAGGCCATGCGATTGGGAAACAGCAAATATAGTTCCTGTATTTGACAAAAGCAAAAAAGCAGCCCAGGTAACCACGGGTCTGTTAATCTGCTCTCAGTGTCTGAACTGAAGTTTATGTGTTGTTGGTGAGTTAAAGGTAGGATTAAAGGAAAATGAAATTAAAAAGTCAATAAGAATTTCCAAAGTTACATCAGTTCAGACTCATATCTTTCTCCCATGGCAATGACTGATTTTCTAGACTAAAGAAATACAGTAGATCTCATATATCTGAACTTTAGGAAGGCACTTGATAGTGTGTTTTATGAGGAATTTAGTTAAAATAGATAAAATGGAGAGGTGTCTAAAACTGTTAAGTTATGTAGGAATTGGATATAATTGGACTGGTTGCAGCCAGACTGGAAAGTACTGGGTTAGCAGTGGGATAATTATGTGAATTCCTCTGGGATCTGCAGGCCCTGATATGATTGAGGACTAAGGCAGTCACACAAGCTTTTGCCATCATCTTTAACTGAAATATGTCACAGTCTGCCCTATCTGCCCACACCTTGGCACTGATACAGTGTGCAGTAGTGGTATGCTTTGTGCAAGTGTAAGGCAAGTTCAGGTGTCCCATGGAAAGGCAGTGGCAATGGGATCCGTGAGGATGTCAAGGGGCAGTTGGAAGCAGAAATGCTGTGTGGCTGATGCTGTTCTCTTCTTCCCAGCATTTCTGAAGCAGGAGGACAAGGGTAATTTGGTGGTATTTCACATTTCTTGAACCCGTGGAGAGGAAAAGGTGCAGCCATCTGCAAGAAGAAGAAGCAAACCTTTGTGGGGAAGCATAGAGCAAGTACTATTTTGGTACCACCACACATGGCCAAGGGAGACTGTACCAATGCAGGCAGGATTTTATACCTAGAAATACAATAATGCAAATGCTTTCATGTTAATTTGTAAACGATTTGATTCTGGTAAATTATCTGTTTGCATTCTTTGTTTTTCAGTGTAGCTGTTCAACATGTTGCACTGTGTGTTGGCCCTGCAAACACCTTCTGTGAGTGTGCAGCTGATCAAGCTCAAAGCTAAGCTGTAATAGTGAATTTGTTTGTTACCAGAGCCAAAATACTGATGCTTAGTTTATTCTCCCCTCGATCACCACCCAGATACCTCATGCGATTCTCTAGACAGGTAACTCCATACTAGAAGCATGGTTTTTGTTGGCTGGGGCTGGCTGAAACTGGTAATACATAAAGGGAGGAAACAAACGGGTGAATAATAGGGAGACAATAATAATCCAACTTCAGGGGGCAAGAGAGCTGAGAGGAAGTTAGGATGAGTGGCATCAGAGTAAGCTATTGTGGAAAAGCTGCTGAAGGAAATCTCATGTTCGAATGCTGCGTGCTACCACTACGCTGAGGGTTGGATGGAGTGGGAAGCAGCAGCACGTGGGCTACAACACCCACCCCAGGGGTCAGTGCAGACAGAAGTATGAGCCAAAGTTCATGCGACCTGTAATGCAGCCGTTCCCTGAAAAGGCTTAGCTGCCTCTATTCAGAGTGGGCCTCATCTGATTTCTTCCAAATATCAAAGTCTACAAGCTGCAGCTCCACTGTGACCACAAATACACATCTGCATGCGCTAGGGAGGAGAGAAAGGGGAACGGCCATGGGGTCCCTCAGGCAGAAGTGTGTCAGAAGTGAGCAAAACAAATGACAGAAAAGGGATGTGACCGCTCTCTGAGAGTATCTGAAGAGGTAAATACCATGGAGGGAAATAGCCTAATTTTAGCAAAGAATAATATTGGTATAAGGAGAAACAGAAATACGTTGGCTGCAGGTAGATTTAGCTTGGAAACCACAGAAGATTTCCAGCCCTCAGAGGCCTGAGGTTGTGGTACAACCTCCCAGGAGGAGCGGACTTCATGCAGAGGATGATCAAGTGTTGAAAGGTTTTATGTGAAGGCACTGGAAAGGGGACCCTGCTTCAGGAGCACTGCTCCAGCATCATGCCTCTATTGTTTTCCAGAGTGGCCCCTGAATCTTTGAACAACTCTCTGGATTTAATTGCAGGCTTCCAAACGACAGGGTAAAGTTGAGCAAATAATTATTTGACTAGTAGGTGAGGGATTATGGGAGATTCCTATATACGGATGCACTGCATTAGCTTCACACCGATTGAATACCTAGACCAGGGATTTATGCATGCTATATGCTGGGAATACTTGCTAGTCTTTTACAGCAGATTGTATTTCTGGGCTCTGTTCTGCACTCAGGTAGACCGAGAGCAATTCCCATTGCTATTGCCATTAGTACTGCACCGTCTCTGAGGAGGTGAGCAGAGGCAGTGGTGAAGAATCCCAAGCTGCTTTATACCTATAGTTACTGAACAATACCTTGAAATATTTAGGGGCTCTTAAATGCATATAGAAATTCCGCCTCCTTAATACAGTCTTAACTCAATAGACAGAGAAATTAGCATGAAAACCTAATAATTGTGTCTAGAATCAGGAGAGACAGACAGGTATTGTTTTATATTCACATTCTAGCAGCATTAGTAAGCAAGCACAAGTGAAAAACAGTTCTCTATTGCAATGCATAAGGATTTTGGCAGGAGAAATAAATACTGAAAGCTCTGCTTGTAATTAACTAAGCTGTATCTGCAGCTTGTAGTATTGTCCAGAAGAATTCCCATTGCTCCAATTGAAGGTCCTTCAAAGTCCATTGCAAAGAATACACCACTGAAAATTTTGCTAGTAAGGTCTTTAATTATGGCTTTGTTATACATTTAATTTATAGATGAAAGAACAGCTATTGTAAGTTTGACTGTTAAAATCATATACATTGCAAGTTCTTAAATAAGCTTCTCGCTTTTTGTTAATTCCCAAATATGTCAAGAAAGCCATTTAACATAATGTATCTAGAGCTTTTTTTTTTCTTTCCTTCTTTTTAAGTTAGATTTAATTGGATCGGCACTGCAGCGAAGCAGAAATAATGGCATGCATTTAAAATTAAAAATTTCAGGGCAAGATTTTAGGTTTAAGTTCTGAGACATCTGAAAGAGGCACAGTCAAAAGCAATAAGCATACTTAGCTCTTTGGACCTGCTTCAGTTAGCAGCAGCTTCTGTGTTTGCTCTATCTAAAAGAGGACCACAGATTTTTGGTTTTTGAGTCGGAATGTGCCCTATTGTCATACTCAATCACTTTTACTTCTTCTCAGATAAAGCTAAAGGAAGAATCATCACAAGCTGAACCCTAGCTGGCAGGCCATTTGTTCAAAGTAAAACCCACGCAATACAAATTCCTCCCACCAAAGAGATGCATATGAAATAGAGAAGTGGAAAAAATCCTGGGAAATAAACAGGATTAATGTGTGAATTTTCTTGCTAGTCTTCCTTTAGGGAGTGCTGCCCTTTTGTAAATTAGTCCTATAAAAAAATCATCCTTTGTGGATCACAAAGAATTTAGTAGATCCCACTATACATCCCTCCTGGCATCATATGGTTAAATCTTCATCACATGCAGAAAAGCTCTGTTGACTCTAGACCTACACCCCCTTTTCCAGCACCTGCTTTTCCTTCGCAGACCTACATTTTGGTTAACCCTCATTTTAGAGATAGTGAAAAGAGAGCCATAACCAATACTGTGGCTTTGGATTTTCTCCTCGGGCTGCTTAAGAAAACAGCTGTGTGACCAGAATTCTATTCCTATGTTATTTTTCCCATTTGACTGCACATGTTGGCACCTAAAAGTCCCAGTAGACCCTGTGAGGTGCCAGGCACTGCTCAGGTGAACAAGGGTGAAGTGCCAGTGCAAGCCAGTTCATCCCAATAGGAAGCCTGAGCAGGTCTCGAAGCATCTCACTGGGAAATGGATTTAATTCCAGCATGCACTTCCAAACCCTTGATGAAGCTATACCTTCAAATGCCTTTTGACGATGAGATTTACCATCTGTATGGAGAGCAAGCTGGCCAGCAGCAGCCCTAAAACAGACCTGGACCATGTCCCTAGCATGGAGAACCCAAAGGGCCCAGATGGGCTGTATTAGTGACCAGGCTCATTCATTAACTCAAGTGCTCATACAGAACTAAGAATGATGCTAATCGGGCAAGAAAGGACAAAACCCCAAATAAGTTAGCTGTTTCATTAACCAAAGCCAGAGCAGACGAAAGATTGCTTCTTCCAAATAATACATGTGAACAAGCTGCACCAAACATATTTCATAAAAAGCTGGCAAATGCTTGTCAATTATCTCAGAACCTGCTTGCAGACTTTTTCTGAGCATAAAGTGAAGCCACATCCACAAAATAAATTATTCACTGCAAATGATACACCGGCCTTATAAATTACCTAATCCTTGATCTCTTTTTCCAAACAGAGCAGATTAATTTCTCCAGATTGTTTTTCATGTCTGTCACAGAAACTTAAATCTTTTCCAGTTTTTTATCCCTCATTTGGTTTCTATTACATTTTTCTTGCCTGTTATCTAATTCTAATGAGAACTGTTCCCTTCCTGACTTATTCTCTTCTAGCAAGGTCCTTGTTAATTGTTGTCTTCTATTTGCTGAAGTGACTTTCTGGGTCCTGGATATTACATACTCTCTTTCCTTGGTTCACCTCAACCCTCTTTATTTGCATTCTTGGTCCTCAGAGTCTCAGCAGAAACTCTCTACGCTTTCAACGTCTTGTTACTACGCACTTGCACACACATCTATACCTTATAGCTTGTTCTCCCCCTTCTCAAATGTTATTTCCCATTCACATAGTATATAGGCAACTGTACTTTGGGACTTATTTACCATTATTGAACTGCTACCAGTAGCTGCTGCCATTCATGCAGTGTTGGATGATGTATTAGGGTGTTAAAGTTAGGTGTCCAGAGCTCAGCTATTCCTGGTTTCACCACACCCACAGGCACGTACCCAGGCACATGCCTTTGCTATGCCTGACCTCACCGGTGCAGGGGAGAGGGGAAAGAACTGTGTAGGGAGGGGTAATGAAGGCAGCAGAACCAGGAGGTGGGTTATGCCACCAATCTGCACCTCCCATACTGGCAAGGCATGAGAAGAAGGTAAGGATCATCCCCCAAAAGAAATGATAGGGCCCAAAATAAAGGCCATTAACTGCCCTGCTCTCCCAGCTCATGAGGCCCAAGGGAAGGTGCGGGTCCCTCAGCCTCAGATCCTCTTGTCTGCTTCTCCTGCAGTGCAGAGACATACACACTTCCACACTCAGCAAGATGATTGATGGCTTAGCCTCACCTTTTGTTTGCAGGGACTGATTTTCTCGTCTTCATCTTCCTATGGATTTTTCCTGGTTACTGTAAGGCTGGGTCTTGAGAGCCTCATTCTGTAGGCAGCAGACTCCAGGCTAGTCCAGAGATATTTGGAGACTCTTCCCTCCTTTCCCTCTTCAGCCTGAGACGTTCTCCTTTTCCATCCATTTTTACTAAGGGACTGTCTGAGGCAGTGAGATACATTGAATGAATTACAGTCACTGGTAAGTGACATCAGGTGCCACTTGTAAGTCAAGTTAATGGCTAAGCTATTGTGATAAAGTCTTTTTCAATGATGCAGAAGCACCACATTAATACCCAAAATGCACCATATTAATATCCATTCTCCCAAATGGTTTGAGTAATAAGTGCTAATGTTTTTTTAGCTGCACGCTTTCACTGTAGTCTAGTTTTTACAGCCTTACACGTCATTTTTTTACCCTCAGCAAAATGAGTACAGGTTGCTGCCCGATCAGAGTAGCTTAGGTTTCTGTTCAGCTTACACAAGAGTAAATGACAGAGCAGTGGGCAGAGGCACCATAGGCAAAATTTTCAAAATGATCAAGCCATGGAGAGCAGGGAAAGTCCACAGTCCAACTTGTGAGGCAGCAGATGTATTTAAAAAAATATACACAAGACCTGGTGATACTGCTGGTTTGCAGTTAAAGCCTTCTACACTCAAGTGCTGTGGAATCATGTACAGCAGCTAAGCCAAGCTTAACTGTTACACCGAGAAATGATAGTGCTGCTTATTTCCCATCCCCACTCTTCCTACGGACATTTGTTTCTTAGTGTCTGCCAAGACAGGAGGCTAGTGATTGTGGTAGTATTTTAAAAAGTCCCTTTTAACTATTTTCATAGAGTCATAGAATCTTCTGGTTGGAAAAGACCTTTGAGATCATTGAGTCTAACTGTACCCATCTTCTGCTAAACCATGTTCTTCAAAAATTCATCTACCCATTTTTTAAACACCTCCCGGGATGGTGACTCAACCACCTCCCTGGGCAGCTGTGCTAGTGCCTGACCACCCTTTCGGTAAAGAAATTCTTCCTAATATCCAGTCTGAACCTCCACTGGTGCAATTTTTTAAGGAAGAGTCTTCTTATATCCAGTTCATAAATTGGGTGAGAATGACCTGACAAAATGGAATGTTGAAGTTGAGTTTACTTCCTTGCAAGTTATCAATTATCTACGATCCCGGAACAGAAACATTCTGTTGTTCTGGTAACAGGCTTTATACAAACATGAAGCACAAATTGCAAACAGTAGAAGTGAGAGACGGTTAGCTTAACCACATCTTCTCTAAATTGGTGACACAAGCCAGAGTCCTAAAAATAAACATTGTAATTGTGGTTTTGGTTTCAGAGCTATAGCACAGTCAATAGTTTTGGTACATGTAAAGGATGAAAAAAAATCTCAATTCCAAAAAATGTGAAAAACCTGCCAAACTGTCATGGCTTAACCTATTCCTGCCTAGGTAAAGTCACAATATTGTCTGTTGCCATTGAAACACTTGTTGAAAATTATTGAAGGCCAGGGCAGCAGCCACGACTTGCAGTTGGAGACCAGAGAAAAACTGCTGCAGAAGGACTCTGAGGATAACAGTGATTTAGTGGTTCCTTCTCAGCCAGGCGCCAAACTTGAACCACCATGAAGCACGCTCTGAAGGATTTTGTTGTCTGGGTTTGAGTGACTGGCTTACCATCCTGTGTGACACACACCAGCACATCACTAATCAGGCTCTGAGGTTCCTCCCATGCAAGATCAGAGCAGAGGAGCTGCTGGACATATACTCTGGTGCAATCTGCAGACACGTGTACTACATGTATCTAGGTGGAGTTGTTGATTAGATCACATGTGTCAACAACTGGGTTGTAATTGAATTATTTTCTGCACAATAAATTAATATCGTTCTCTGATGAGGTATCCTAGGAAGTGCTGTAGATACCAGATTCCAGCACCAATATAGGAGTCCCCAGCATTGTAAGATTTTTGGAATACGAGATCCGAGCTCACCCTGAGGCAGGGAGCTTTCCATGCATGCTGTGTGCATCTCAACTTTGCTCTGTCACAGGAGAGGAAAGAAAGAGACAAGCCTAGTCAACAACAACCAACTCTAATTTATTTAAGTTTTCTGTTTCACTGGAGAATATTCATGTTTTCAAATAAGGACAACATTTCACCCTCCTCACATTTCTACATCTAGAGAAAACAGTGTGAGAAAACAGTTGGAAAGAACAGAATCCTATTGTTCACTCTGAACTGGAGTCTTCAATTATGAAATGCCATTACATTCTTTTCAATGTAGTCATTGCATTCATTTAATTTCTGGTTTTCACCAAGAAAGTGGAAAAGTTGGAAATTTTTCAGCCAGAGATAACAAGTTTAAAGGCTATGTTTTTTACTAGAAGTGTTATTAAACAGCAAGGAAGCCCAGAAAAATCAGTAGCGTTTTACCACAGTAATGTTGTGGAGTAGGGAACTTGCAGTATTGAGGAAGACTAGACAGCTGAGTCAGAAAAACCAGTGGTATGTGGTGACCTTAGCTGTCCACATATGCACTGGGCTAATATTTGGGGAAACTCTCTGCCTCTAAAAAGCTGCTGCATAGAAAATCTTTCTTTAGCACAATTATTTTTGACTCTATAAGCAGTTCCAGTTAAATCAAAACCAGCAGTAACCACAATATAGTTCAATTTTACCTTAGCAAGGGAAGAGTCGTACTCCAGAACTGCATTGGTAACAGTGAACTTCGTACAGGGGGATTTCTAAAAATGGAGGAAGCAGTTGAGAAAGACCCTAATGTCAAAACCAGGGAAATTAAAATCCTTTGACTCAGCAGGGGGACTGAGTGCATGCCCTGCACAACCCATAAGAAGAGCTACAGAAGGTATGTGGATAAATTGGAAAGGAAGCAGTGGACAAAAAATAAAACAACGCACATGGGATTAAATGGCAGAGTTCAAGAGGTTATTCAAACCGTGCTGGTATGCACCAGAAAATGAAAATAACCTAGTGAATCTTAAAGAAACACCAAAACCAAACACAGGTAAGTTCTGAAGATAGAAATGAGAGGAATGAGATGAGGGGATGAAGAGAGCAAATAGACAAAGTCTTA
The DNA here is from genome assembly GCA_033558185.1 of Dromococcyx pavoninus. NCBI lineage: Eukaryota > Metazoa > Chordata > Aves > Cuculiformes > Neomorphidae > Dromococcyx > Dromococcyx pavoninus. The sequence goes on from JAUMJL010000595.1 coordinate 723,576, forward strand.
CAAAGTACCTATGACATAAAAGTGTCTTTCCACATGTTAAAGAGCTGAAGTCCAAGTTAAAAACAGTGGGTTTGACTGTTTCCTGGGAAATAAACTCATTGACACAGGTTAATAAAGACACTAAAGGGAATAGTTTTCTACTATATTTTCTTGGCTCTGTTTTCATCAGTGAATTCAGTAGTGAGATACACGCCCTGGGGCTACTCTTCCCAGATACTGAAGATGATGCTCTGTCAGAGTTTGTCCACAAAGGAAATAACAGGACCAAGAGAACAGATATATTTCAAGGATGAATGACACAGTAGGCAAGGTAATTCTCTATTTCCTGCTATGAAGTTAATATCAATCTCCATTAGCTAATCAGTAAACACTGAAAATCAAACCCAATATACAACAAATAATTTCTGTTCCTCCATTAGACAGAGGTACTATTAGAGTTATGGTCACGAGGTATCATGAAGCTTAACAGAACTCATCTGGAAAAGCAGTGAGCTCATATAAAGATAATTAATCTAAAATATAATAGATATCTTAGAGGGGAACTTTATTAACAATATCTATCAGAGCATGTACTGATGACTAAATGGCATGGGTGAAAAGGAAGTTCTCATACACACAGATAATGCTATAAATAATCACTACAAGATTTCTTATTGTTGTCAGTTATAGGACAGTGCTGAAGGAACACTGCTTCTCTAATGCAGCTTTCTAAAACGCCTGTTATCCTACTCTCTTGAGAGAAAACTTGAGATGTGCATCGAGATCAGTGGTATCTAACAGACAGCACTGCTTCTAACTCCCCACCAACCGTGAATTTCATTTTAGTATGCAGAGCAAATAACAAAGTAAGTATCCTGGGGTATGACTGAGACACATCATCAGAGTTTTCTGAAAAACTATAACTGTAACTTCTGGAGGTCACAGATGAGGTTTTATAGCTGCCTGGTGCAAATTTCTCTGTTGTATACTGCAGATAGATTAGCTGAATTCTCCAGTAATCTCTTTTTTGTGCTTAATCAAAAGAGAGCTTGACTAGACAAGACATTGTAAAACTTGCTGGTAAATAGTACTAAGAAACAAGAGATTTTGAATTCCTCCATACTCACGTTTACCCATTGCAGACATATTGTTTGCTGACCTCTAACACGTGATAGGGGCTCTCCTGACATTCTCATTTAATTAGCACTATATGACAGAGCTCTCCTATCTCTCACAGGCATTACTTTACCTTTCGTGATGGTTGTGCTGCATCATCCCACTCCCTGCTTGCTGTTTCGCAGCACTGATTGGGCAGGCATCCAGTGAGAGGACTCGCAGTAAGTGGTCCACGTGTGGTAACAGCAGCAATGGGCCCTGAAAATACCTAGATAAAGACAGGATTCAAAATTTCATCCAAGAGGAGCATTTGAGAGTTGGAGGCCCAAATTCCACTGACCTGAACTTCAACTCCCTGAGGCTCCTTTTAAAGTTTCAATCTAAATTTCAGCCAGCCAATACCAGCTAAACACTATGGGGTTACTTTCAAGACACAGGACTAAGTAATAACAGACTGCAGAGGTAAAAGAAATATGTGGCCATGGTGGTCTTCATTTTTCCAGACCCTGCGATGAGAAGTCCATGAAGTCTGTAGTTGTTTGGGCTGCAGGATCCTTGGTTCATTCTCAGAGTGCCATGCACTGTGTCAGATAAATTATTGTATAAAGAATACAAAATACTTTTACATTTTCCCCCTGGATTATGACTCTCAGATTTTCCCAGTTGATCCACTTAAAATTTGACAGCAGTTTCTGTGCTGCTGCCCTGGTTAAGGAAGCAATCTTTTTCTGTGTATGCAGTGAAGTATTTTAAATACTTCTAGGGCGCCTCAGCAAGCCGTTGAGCTGTTTCTAGCACTTATTTTAAATTCTGCATGAAAGGGAATTCCCAGCTGAGCCACAGTTTTACCACCTAAATTAGACCTTCAAGCACATTTCTCATCTGCAGGCAGAGGCTTCACCTCCCAGCAGCCTGACATGAACCAGTATGCTCAGGACCGGGCACTTGTTTTTCCACCGAGTAACATTTACCTAATTAAGAACTCCTCAGTAGTCCCTGGTTAGTTAATTGTGTCATTAGCAGCAGTTTTGACATGAGGAGCAACTTGTGTCTGGAGGATCAGGCTGGCTTCCGCTCGCGAAGCCCAGTGGAGCATCTCCCCGGGGAGCTGGCAGCCGCCTGCCGCAGTTTGTACAGCACACGTCGGAGTAATTGGTCCCCAGAGGGGCTGCTTGTTCAGCTGCCAGTGGGGATTGTTTTGCCTTGTGAATAAAACGCGAGCTGCCACAGCTTTTCTGCCACATGTTAACTCATGGCTCCTGCACACGGTGGCTCATGTGAGAGATTAGATGGGGGTGAGCATTATAGCTGTCCTCTTTGCTGTTCAGCAGCTCGTAGCAGCATGAAATTGCCAGGCCTGATAGAAGGGAAGGCAGAGATGGAGTTCTGGCATCTCCATCGCCTCACAGCATGGCAGACCACACACAGGTGCCAAGTGATCAAATTGTTGCCAGGTGACAAGGATTGGTTTGGTCGGACCAGAGTATGAGTGGTCTGGGATACACACGCTGATGGCAGGGATGCTTCTGCTGTCATTGAAACACTGTCTTTCCTGAGGTTCTGGCTGACACAAAGGGTCCTCTCCTTGGAGTCACAATGCCTCCCACTCTCCCATCACTTTCCACTTAGACACACACTTCATTCAGGCAGCCCGATGCAGACACGTCTCTGTGCTTACAGCCACAATGTGCCTGGGAGACAGAAGGAAGAAGACAATAGTGCAAGAATAATTCATAGGACAAAAATTAAGAGCAGCTTCAGTTAAATTAACAGAGAAGAAGTTTCAAATTCATATGCATAGACTAAGAAAAAAAATAGGAAATCACAGCAGATTTTTGGAACCCGATGTTCTCGTTTTGTCTGTCTTCTTTCCCTTGCCAGGATCACTATCTTTGCCAAAACAAAGATGTTCCACTTCTGCCTGCATATTATATCTTGTTTAACATAACAAGAAGTTTCAGTCTGGAGCAGAAACCCCTTCCCTTAGAGAGTGGAGTCCAAACCATTGCCCCATCCCTGGTCTACAGTGCTCCTCTCTCTAAGCCACAGAACCTGGAATCAGTACTTCTTGTGGTTTGAGATTTGGCACAAAAGAAAAGATAGGAGCGTTACATCTTACCTCAGGGAGGTATATAAGAGTTGAGGAAGATACAGATGTATTTTAGAATAAGAGCTGGCATGGATACAAGGTCTTCAAAGCCTCACTGGGGTAGAAGCAGAAGCCAAGTAACATGGAGGAAGAGATCTTACCTGGGATCCAGGCAAGTGCATTGGCAACTCTTTCTGAAAGCATAAGACCAGAAACATCTAGTTACATGAAAAGCATATCAGTTAGCTACTGTGCACATAGTGGCATGATTTATAGGCATGTGTTTCAATGATTATTTGGGAACATGAGAGAAGGGAAAAAAGAAGTAAAGTGTTTGGTTTCTTTATATAAATGTATTTCTTAGAAGGTCCAGGACTGAAAGTAATTTCATGAAAATCTTATATAGTTTCCATGGAAGGCAGTCTAGCAGGAATGAAGCATTTTTTATATGAATTGATGGGGGAAGTTGTACATATTTGAGAAAGAAAGTAGCTTCTACTGTGATAGTGTTGGCATCTAGAAGAAACCCCTTGCACAAATTTAAATGTGACCAAAATATTCGCAACACAGGTTGTTTTAATTTTCACTCTTAGTTTAATGTTAACTTATTTATCACAAATACAAATGGAAATCTGTAAAATTTGAAAGGAAGAAGAAACAGAATGCTGAAACCAGAGGGTACAAATTAGACAGGGGACAAATTGATGTTCAGCCTTTGAATATTAACAAAAAAAATGTAAGAATGCCTCCTGGAGTGGCTACACATCATTAAGTATTTGAGAAGCTACAGCAATGGCTCAGCGATGTTTCCCAACTCAAACATAATGGACTACTTCTTTACCCAGCATGAGGAAAAAATCCCCATGGGAAGGTAAACTTGAGTCCTCTGGGCAGGATACATTGAAAATCCTTGTTCTGTTGAAACAGTGTGTTTAGTAATCTCAAAATCCCAAGGAAGAGTTTAATATAAATGCAGGAGCTGTAGGGAGCAAGGTCAGCTGCCTGCACACTCCAACACTGAATGCGTAAGGAAAACTTCCTGCTGACTCAAAGGAGCTTTGCTTCAGGCAGGGATGCTGCAGCGGAGAGAGACTAATCTCTACAATCACTCTGCAACAGGGAAGAGCCTCCTTGCACAACACTGAAGCCTGGGAAAAGGACAACCACTAACGTTTTACTGCCCTTATTTTCAAGTTTCTTGTTTGCAGGGAGGAAACCAGCGTTGTCTATTTGCTTCTCAGGCAGTGGTGAGTAAAGCTTTTCATCTCCAGAATGGCTTTTCTGTGCCAGCATCACTAGAGCCGGGCAGCTGAGCCTGGGGGATGCATTATCTCGGCAAAGGGAGGACAGACTTGTTCAATATCTTCCTGACGTCTTCCCTGCAAACTGGAGATAGGACCCAAATCCACAGCTCTCGTTGCCTAAACATGAAATCTGCTTTTTGCTGGCCAGGCTTTAGACGAAGTTCTCTGTGTTAGAATGAGACTAAGTGCTTTTGGAGTGGAAGGAGAGGATAGTTGGAGGATGGCAGGAAGAAAGAGAAATAGTAAAAATAAAAGGAAACCAGGGAACAACAATACCCATTCTGCCATGGAGGGTCGATGCTCAAACTTCTGGTCTGACTGAGGATAAATCAGGATATCACCCTGCTCCTCCTGCAGCCCAAAGGAGGGAGTGCACCACCTACACGAGCAGTCAGCCCTGTGCAACATTCCTGAGTATCTCCCCTGACTCTGGGAGGTCTTCCCTCAGATAAAGATTGATCAAATTTGTCACATTCCTGTCACAAGATGATGTTTCTGTAAACAGGTAACCCACCATTCAAAGTCCAGGAGTTTCCAGCCAGTAGGAATTTCCAGTTTTTCCCCAATGAGGAACTTGCTGTGCTGTAGCATGTTCATGGAGAGCAAGGAGAGCTGCCTTGCAGAGATGAGCATCTTGTATCTCTTTGGGTTTGCTGGGATCCTTTTTATTGCTCTCAGTGTAAAGAAAAAGCCATATTACTGTGTGCTGGAAATGAAAGCTGGTAGCACAAAGAGGGAAACTCTAGGCCCAAGGCACTCTTTTGCCCATTCTAGCTGACTTTCCCCAGCAGGCGTTCCAGAAGTTGCCCTCGCTGCAGTGCTTGTTGGGTTTTCACACAGCTACATGGCAAATGTCTCTTTACTTACTGACAGCACAGAAGCTTTTGCATGTTACATCAAAGTCAAACCGTGCTTATAGCAATAACAGGCCCCTTCAAAGGCATAAGCTGATGTGTGACATCCAAAGTGTTTTCCCGCTCAGCCCAGCTAGTACTATAGAAGATTGCCTAAGATCCACACGTCTTTTCTTCTGTCAAGCATTGGTATGTAAGAGGGAAAAAATTTCATCTCAGTTCAGTCTATGCTTTAGACACTTCTTACATCCTCCCCTAAGTGTATCATTAGGTGTTAAAGACACCTTCAATTCTTCTTGACAGTCTAGGATTTTATTATCATCTTTTCTTATTTTTAGAACTATTTTACTCTTTCTTCTCTAACACATGAATATCTCCCACAGAAAAAAATAAAGGAAGATGACTAATTATTCCCGGGAAACAGTGAAAGTGATTAGAGACCGTAACATTTTTCCTCTCATCTCTTTCATTTGTAATCATCTTACATCATTGCTAGCAAAACTAGCAGCGTATAAAAATTACTCATGCCCTTTCTTTAATTAATGGAAATCAAAACTACTAACACATTCAAAAATCCCAAATAACGAGGGAGGCACAATGAGAGGTTTTTCTTGTTTGGCACTTGGTCCTCAGTCAGGGTGAATCAGTGGGTACGGCATGATACAGCTGGAACCCAAATGTCCCCGATTGATGGGAGCATCTGCACAGCACTCATTGGCATTCACAGTGCCCAGATGTTGTTACAGTGGAACCATGCAGGCTTGTAGCAGGGAGTACTTTTGTTTGGGCTTTGTAAACCTTCTGAGTGTCAGGAATAGGTATCTAGTGTCTCAAAATCTGCCACAGAGAGCAGGGCAGTTTGGAAGTTTCATGTTTCTTTTCCACAGAGTTGACACTTTCCCCTTGGGCATCACCTTAGGCAGCACCAAGCAGCAACTGTGAGGAAGTGGCAGTTGTACAATTGTGGCTGTCCTGGCCAGCCTGGGTAGTGAGGAGGAAAAAAACACCTTTTCAGGAACTGGGCAGACTCTGAAGTGATCACGAGTGACTTCACCTCCACTGAACTTCACTTACTGGCATGGGTCATCAGCTTCCTGTGGCTTGAAGGATAATTTTACACTTCAAGCCGGAGCTCAAAACTTTCAAGGCCAACTTGTGTTGACTCAAGCATTTCAAGATCCCAGTGCCTCCACTACTATTTCAAGCAGTTAGCAGCTGCTCCTGCTTGCACTTCCCATCAATGGAAAAACGCCAAATCTTACAAATTCCACTGCAAACTGAGCCTGCGCAGCCATAGATGCCAGCAAGAACATCTTTTGTGGTGTATTGACCCTGACTGGACATCAGGTATCCACCAAAGCTGTACTATCACTCCCCTCCTCACCTAGACAAGGGAGAGAAAATACAACAAAAGGCTTGAGGGTCGAGATATGGACAGAGAAAGATCATTCACTACTGTCACAGGTAAAACAGACTTGACTTCGTGTAATTAGTTCCATTTATTATGAATCAAATCAAAGTAGAATAAAGAGAATTAAAATCAAATATTGAAGACACTTCCCCCCTACACCTCCCTTCTTCCCAGGCTTAAAATTCACTCCTGGTTTTCTCTGCCTCCTCCCTGCCAGTGGTGCAGGGCATGGATAAAGGGTATTGCAGTCAGCTCTTCACACATTGTTTCTGCTGCTCCCTCCTTCTCAAGGGGAGGACTCCCCACACTCTTCCTCTGCTCCAGCATAGGGTCCCTACCACAGGAGACAGTTCTCCATGAACTGCTCCAATGAGAGCCCTTTCCATGGGGTGCAGTCCTTCAGAAACAGACTGCTCCACTGTCGGGTCCCACAAAGTCACAGGTCCTACCAGCAAACCTGCTCCAGTGTGCACTATGTTCTCACCACAGGTCCACAGATCCTGGCAGGAGCCTGCTCGAGTGTGGGGTTTCCACGGCATCACAGCCTCCTTCAAGCATCCATCTGCTCCAGCACGGGGTCATCCATGGGCTGCAGGTGGATATCTGCTCCACCTTTAGCCTCCATGGGCAGCAGAGGCACAACCTACCTCACCATGGTCTTCGCTACAGGCTACAGGGGAATCTCTGCTCCAGTGTCTGGAACACCTCCTTCTCCCCTTCTGCACTGACCTTGGTGTTTGCAGAACTACTTCTCTCATATACTCTCATTCCTTTCCACCTGCTGCTCTGCAGGGTTTTTTTTCCTCCTTCATAAAGATGTTACCTCAGAGGCGCTGCTACTGTTGTTGATTGGCTCAGCCTTGGCCAGCAGTGGGTCTGTTTTGGAACTGGCTGGCATTGACTTTATTGGATGCAGGGGAAGCTTCTAGCAGCTTCTCACAGAAACCACCCCTGTAGACCCCTCACTACCAAAACCTTGCCATGCAAACCAAATAGACCTTTCAATGCAGACACATACTAACTGAACTGTCACCCCTGCAGCCAGTCTGCCTTCCTCCAAGCTGCTGCTGCACAGGGAACACTGCTCTCATTGCTGTTGATGTCTGTGTACATTTGGGCTGAAGACAAGTTTTCCTCACCTATTTTCCCCTGCTTTCTCTGCAAGGACTGCCAGCTAGCCCACTGCCACCCTGGCACGCTGATAGCCACTACGCGAGTGGTGGTTAAACGTGTTTTGGCCTGGGTAGGGTAGGAGAGGAAGACAGGGCAGGAAGTGACTGGATGGAGGTTACTTACTGAAACTGTCAGTCTCTGCTGGACACGCTGAGTTTCAGGGCTGGGACATTGCTGCTGCTGTGGTGCGCTGTCAGTGAGCGAAGAGTAAAACACCAGGGGGCCAGCCCCAGGTCGCTACAGAGCCTTACTAAAATGACTGGTGAGCATCACACTGAAAACTCAGTGTCTGCTATTCGTAGTCATTCAGTTTCTCCATTTTTTCCCCTCTCTCTCAGAACCTCAGATGCACTGTAGCTGCCCACACATTATGGGAATTTTTTAGGGTTTTTTTTACATAAGCAAAGGAGAGCTGGGAGGGAACAGGTGCACGGTGGAGGAGGACAAGATAAATAAGTTACTCTGAGCATTTTCCCTTCCTTTTACTAAAATACTACAATTTAGCACTCAATGCTCAACATAGTAACATTACTCTTGCCCCTTCATTATTTTGCAATCATTGCCTACATTAGTAATGACCACAACATCCAAAGTAAAAAGAAAAAAGAGAGAAAGTAAGAAAAACAGTGTTCAGTTAAAAGAGCATAAGCTATGTGTGGGACCCTCAGTGCAAAAAGGGTCCCATTCATCACTCCTTCCCAAACATCAGTAAGTGGCTGCTCAACAGGGTCCTGACTGGGCTGACTCAGAGGGACAGTGAGCCACATGGATTAAAAAATTTATAATATGCATGACTTCAGGCTGGACACTCGCCTTGTAGGGGTCTCACTTTACTTCCACTTTTTATCACATCTATCCAGGCTGTGAAGTTGTTGGGCAGCTACCGTGCATAACCCGGCTTGATCTCCACTGCCTACATACACATTAAGTTTTGGTTCAGGGCAACAGTGTGTTTTTAAGCAAATTTTTCAGTCACCCCAGCATATTGTACATTGTTTTGATTCAGGAGACTGTTTTAATACATGTAAATTGGAATCCTTTGAGAGGAAACTAACCTGGAAGCTGCGCCTCAAGTGTGCACCAAATGTGCCCTAATTCCTGATGGTCATGAGAGGCTGAACCCCGGATGAGACCTGCAGGCAGCTTCGAGCCACATGCACATTGAGAGTGCTTGGTCCTGAGAACAAGGCCAAATTTAGTTCAAAGTAAACCCCCAAACTGCACATTGTGGATATGTGACTCAGCATCAAATGCTCTATCTACTGTTATGCTTCTACTGTACCAAATTACTTGCTAGTATAAACATAGCAACAGATGTCTCCACAGACTACTGTGTCTGCCAGCAAAAGCATATCCAGGGTTAATAGGAGAGAGAAATTTTCTAAAGCATATGAAATTTAAGTCCTTTAGTGAATGGTCTTATATTTCCCCCCTCAAATCCAAGCTTTTGGATGCTGAAATGGACAGTAGCAACATTCATCTGTAATTGTTACATTAAACTGAAAGGCCACTGCTATAAATACAAATGGTTGGTAACAAAGAAGAGGGAAATCAACTACTTTTTCTTCATGTATACGTATCTATTTGTACAAATGGTAAAATTCTTCTGTGTGAAAATAGAAACAATTCACTCTAGTAATAACTGGTGCTAGAGTACTGCAATCGTACCAGAGTAAGGAGAGCTTTGTGTTTTACTCCAAAGATTCCCATCCAGGATGCTTGCTGATTTACGCTGAGGCGCTCAATTTTATTCCTTCCCAGCCCCACTAGCAAACACAAACATTCTCAGCCTTGTATTTTGACTTCCAGAAAGAAGCACCTTCTTTCAACTACAAGTGAGCAGCAGCCACAGCAGGGAGAGGGAATAGGGTCTCTCCGGCTGACTGTTTGCCACGTGCATTCCCCATGCAGTCATTTGCACCTGTGTGAAAAAGGTGTCCAGTTTCAGTGGTGGGGTCTGACACTCAGCTTACATCCACTTGTGCAGCACTACATGACTCAGCAAGGCCATGGCTATGCTTGGAAAGATAAATTACCCCTTTCCTTAGGAAAATAAAGGGCAGCAAGTGTGAGTTTGGGTGCTTATGCTTTTGTTGATTTGACTCCAAATGTGTTTTGAGCACTTAGGCCAAGAAATCAAGCTGCAAGGTCTGAGAGGCTTGAGGGTCTTTTTGTGATTTTTATTATAATTCATGATCCCATGATTATGGGTCAGTTATAGGACAAAACACCACCTTTGTATATTTGGAGATTTTTTCCTTGTTGAAGTAAAGAAAGGAGAAATTTTCCTACTTTTTCTATTTCAAATGAGGGGAAGTCTGACAAAGAGGTTAGGAGTAGAGGCTTTCTGAAGACATGGAACTGAAAAGAAACTTGTAGGTCATTGCAGCTTATCCTGCGAGGCCATATTAACCCCATGCTGGGCACCTAGACCATCCTGTCTGTATCTCCTCCTTTGATGGCATCTCTGCATCCACAAAATAGCCCACAGGAGTGGTGTGGAGAGGTGTAGTGTATGCTTTGCTAAGGGAGAGCATCATGGTGACCTTGAGAAGGAGTCATGTTCCACATTATAGAGACAGACTCTTGGAGAACCAGCTGGCCCTGATAATCTGACTGCAGAACACTCCTGATGAAGTGAGGTGGCAGCTCTCTTGGAGGCCATGTGACCCAACACTTTTTTTGAACTGTCACAGTCTTCAATGGTCTTTCCCTCTTCAAGTTGAGAAATCTAGAGCAGGTCACCCAAAGGAAGGGCTCATCCAGGATATAAATCATTTTGCAAACAATAAGGATACACTGTTTTTTTCTGAACTCATCCATCTATCAGTTTCATATCAGTTTCATACCAGAAATTATGGAGAGCAGGTTCACTTTCACAATAAGAGCACTGGCCCTCTCTCTCTTTGCTTCAATTTTCCTGCAGATTAAAGGAACCCTGAGCACCTAGGTAGTTGCTCACCATATGGCTACCAGCTTACTAATGCCAGCTCCTTTTCATGGTAGACTCACTGCTCCCTAAAACATGTAGAGAGGACTTCCTCTTGAGGTAGGTGTTTTCTAAACTCTTTGCTCTGGCACTTTCTCGATATTTAAAAGTGTGTCACAGTTTAGCCAAAAAGACTTTGAGCAAGCACATGCAGCTACTTGAATTTATGGTCACTGAGGAGAAACATTTAACTGAGTCATAAAATACATTTTCTCAGGCACAGTCCTCACGATTCACCTACATGCAAATAGAGGCAGATGGCCTTTTGAAAGCGAAATACCCTTGTGAAAGGGGTCCTAATCTCCTGAACCCACTGAGGGTCTCTGTGAGATTAAATGTGCTGTTCATCCTCAGGAATAGTCATGTATTTACTGGGGACTGAATAGATGACATGTGTGTGTGAAAGGAGGGAGAAGATGCTGCAGCACCCCATCCATTCCTCTCATTTGCATTGGCCAGCACAACACAGATTCACGTTTGATATGTGATTTTTGATAATGGAATTGCCTACGCAGCACCAGGCTTACAGGTATCACATGGGAGGCACCTTTCTCAAGGAAGTAGGAGGGTCTTCACTCAGGAGCTTGCAGTGCTCTTTGTCAAGGCTTTAAATTACATGTGAAGGGGAGTGGAATAATATCAGACTTGTCTATGACAAGATGTGGGTTGACAAATCATGGTTAGAATCAAGGGATGCTTCTGTGGGACCCTCACCTGTTCCCTGTGTGCTGCAGATGCTGCAGCACAGTTGGAGTCCTGTGGAGGTGAGCTGAGGGCTCCTGAAATAGTAGGAATCAACAAAGAAACCTCCAAGGAGCAAAAGAGAAATAAGGGGTGTTCCACTGAGAAGGTGATATGGCCAACTGCCTGGCTCAAGTGCCTCTGTGCAAATGCACACAGCCTGGGCAACAAACAGGAGATGTTGGAAGCTACTGTGCTGCTAAGATCTGGTCGCAGTTACTGAAACTTAGTGGGATGAATGCCACGCTAAGAGTGTGGCTATTGATGACTGCAAGCTGTTCAGAAGGGGCAAGCTGGGAAAGAGGGGTGCAGGTGTTGCCCTCTATATAAGGAAACTGATCTGCTGTGAAGAGCTGTCCCTGAAGAATAGCCACAAACAAGTTGAAAGCTTATGGGTGAAAGTAAAAGACCAAGTCAACAAAAGGAACCTTGCGGTTGTTGTCTACTGCAGGCTGCCTGATCAAGGGGAGCATGCTGATGAAGCCTACTTCCTCCAGCTACAGGAGACTTCATGCTCACAAGCTCTTGTCCTACAGGAGGACTTCAAAAGCAGCGTGACAAGGTGTAGGCAATCCAGGAGACTCCTAGAGTGCATAGCTGATAACTTCCCAACCAAGATAATAGACACCCCTACCTAAGGGAATACAATATTGGACCCGATGGTCACTGACGCAAGTGAGCTTATCAGTGATGTCAAAATTGGAGGTAGCCTGGGCTGCAGGAATCATGAACTGGTGGGCATCAAGGTCCTGAGGTATATGAAACAAGCCAGGAGTGCAGTAAGAACCCTAAATTTTAGGAAAGCAAACTTCCAGCTCTTCAGGCATTTAGTCAGTAGGATGCCCCCGGAAATGGTTCTCAGGGATAAGGGAGCATTACAGACCTGGCAAGAGTGCTCGGTCTCCAGGTGTAGGAAATCAGGCAGGGAAGGAAAGAGACCAGTGTGGCTGAGCTGAGACCTGCTGGTCAAAATGAAAAACAAGATGGAACTGCACAGGAAGTGCAAGTAGGGACGGGTAACCTGGGAAGAGTATTTGGATGCTACCCAGTTGTGCAGGGATGGGGTTAGGAAGGCCAAGACGCAGCTGGAGCTGAACTTGGCAAGAGAAGCAAAGAATAACAAGAGGGGCCCCTATAGATACATCAACCAGAAAAGGAAGGTTAAAGAAAGCGTATCCCCACTGATGAATGAAAATGATGACCTCGTTTCAACATATGAGGAGAAGGATGAGGTACTCAATAACTTTTTTGCCTCAGTCTTCACTGGCAACCACTCTCCTCACCCCTCCAGGGTTAAGGAACAACAAGATAGGGACCAGAGTGGTATAGTTCCTCCTACTGTAGAGGAAGATCAGGTTCGTGACCACCTGAGGAACCTGAATACTTGTATGGGACCTGATGAGATGCATCACAGAGTCCTAAGGGAATTGGCTGATGTGGTTGCCAAGACACTCTCCATAATATTTGAAAAGTCATGGCAGTCAGAGGAAGTCTCTGGTGACTGGAAGAAGGGAAAAATCGTGCCCATTTTTAAAAAGAGGACCCTGGGAACTACTGACCTGTCGGCCTCACCGCTATGCCCAGGAAGATCATGCAACGGATCTTCCTAGATGTTATGCTAAAGCACATGAAAGTCAGGAAGATGATTTGAGACAACCAACATGTCTTCCTGTCTGACCAACCTAGTGGCTTTCTATGATGGAGTGACTGCATCAGTGGACACGGGAAAAACAATGAATGTCATCCATTTGGACTTCTGTAAAGCCTTTGACACAGTCCCCCACAACATCCTTCTCTGTAAATTGGAGGGATGTAGATTCGGTGAGTGGACTGTTTGGTGGATAAGGAATTGGTTGGATGGTTACATTCAGAGAGTAGTGGTCACGGCTCCATGTCTAGATGGAGATCCGTGACAAGTGGTGCCCCTCAGGGGTCTGTATTGGAACCAGTGCTGTTTAATATTTTCATTAATGATATTGGCAGCGGGATCGAGTGCACTCACAGCAAGTTTGCATGAGTGGGTCAGTGGTCACACCAGAAAGATGGGATGTCATCCAGAGGGACATGGACAAGCTGGAGAAGTGGGCCTGTGTGAACATCATGAGGTTCAACAAGGCCAAGTGCAAGGTCCTACACCTGGATTGGGGCAATCCCCGGTATCAATGCAGGATGGGGAATGTGATTGAGAGCAGCCCTGCGGAGAAGGACTTGGGGGTGCTGATTGATGAGAAGCTCGACATGAGCTGGCAATGTGTACTCAAAGCCCAGAAGGCCAACTGTGTCCTTGGCTGCATCAAAAGAAACATTGCCAACAGGTTGAGGGAGGGAATTCTCCCCCTCTACTTCACTCTTGTGAAACCCCAGCTGGAGTATTGTGCCCAGTTCTGGAATCCCCTGTTGGAACTGTTGGAATGGGTTCAGAGGAGGGCCACAAAGATGATCAGAGAGCTGGAGCGCCTCTGCTGTGAGGACAGGCTGAGAGAGTTGGGCTTGTTCAACCTGGAGAAGAGAAGGCTCTGGAGGGACCTCATAGTGGCCTTCCAGTACCTGAAGGGGCTACAGGAAAGCTGGGAGGGACAGTTTACAAGATCATGTAGTGATAGAACCAGCGGAAAGGGCTTTAAAATGTAAGGGGCAAGATTTAGTTTAGACATTAGGAAGAAATTCCTCACCATGAGGGTCGTGAGACAGTCGCACAGGTTGTCATGGGAAGCTGTGGGTGCCGTCTCCCTGGAAGTGTTCAAGGCCCAGGTTGGATGGGGTCTTAAGCAGGGAGGCTGGAACTGCATGATCTTTAAGGTCCCTTCCAACCCAAACCATTCTATGATTCTATAATTATATGATGCGTGTTGAAATACATAAGTTTCTCCACCCACCTCTATCAGATCTATGCTGCCTGTGCCCCAAGGAAGGTTTGTTTTTAATTTGCATCTCCCACCATGATGACCTTTTCTTCAAAGTGTCTGAAGACATATTTTATTCTAACCCATTTCCAGTTCTCATTAGTAGTTCTTAACTTACAAAGCATCTTTCATCCTTTTAAAATGTTTTTGGCACCAGGTCACAGAAACTGATGCAAAGGACTAGGAGAGAGGAGAAACATGCAATATTGATTTGTTATATGAAACATGGTTGGTTTAGGATAGGTAAAACCAATACATTTAAATTTTTCAGTACCTTCTTCATCAAATACTTAAATACTTCTCAAGTTATACTGAAGTTCTGATTGCTCAAACTTTGATGTGAAGCTTCAAATCTGGTGGATGCGATTATTTTGCAACAATTTTTCTCAGCTTTTTCTTGCAGGATATTTAGAGATCCTGTCTTGTGCCTTAATCCCAAGGAGAAACAAATGTGCAATTAAAGAAAAGGAAAACCCAAATCAATAGCTGGAATTCTGGTATCAGAGGAACAGAGTGGGGTTTTTTGTTTTTTGTTTTTTTTAATTTGAGAAACTGATCTTCTTTGGTTAAGAAAAGGTTATTAAATTTTCAAATCTCTTTAACAAGAGTTCCAGAAATCCATTATGAACAATGATGATCTGTAAGAAGATATGGTGAGTTTAAATAGGTGGAAGCTGAGTCCTTTTATTGCTAGAGCTAGCCTTATATTCCAACTCGCAATATCATCATGTTCTAATATAAACCACACTGGATCTGCAGCTGAAAGGTTTAGTTCAGTGCTTTGAAGACTATGAAAATCTTCCCATTACTATTTAAAATACTTACACTGACTGTCACTGAGCACAACAAATCTCATGTTCCCTAGGAACATCAGTTTGCATAGAGCTGTGTATCCAGAAAACAGCACAAATATCAATGCAGGCAGAGGCTGGAGCAGTCTGCCCTGAAACTGGGAGGAGACCAATGTGCTGCTGAGTTGCATTTGGCCAAGGATGCATCAAGAGTGAAAGTGTACAGCCGGATGAAGGGAGCCCGAGGGCTGAATTCACAATCCTAAAACTGAAACATGGGTGAAGCCACACTGGCTGTCCAGAACACGTGTTCCCTAATGGGCTGAATATTTACCTTTCAGAGTAAACTACAAGGAATAGCACGTTATTCACACAGCTGTGCATCCCAAAACTGCAGGATTCACTCGTTTTCATCAGCATTACAGAAGCAGAAACTTGTCTCCTATAGCTTTTGATCAGAATAAAAAAATATCTCGACAGCACGCATGGTGGTGGGGCACTACTCTGAACGGATGTTTTCGAACTTTGAAAATGAATGTTTCAGAAATTGTTTTCCAGTGTACAAGTTGTTCTCTGTAGACCCTTGTGTTGAATATTGGTCATATCATCTGATTACTGTGGTTAAATATTCTGTATTTTGTGGTTATAATTGGGGTAAGTTCAGTAGCTATGTACTGTGGATTCTGCGGTTAAACTAAATTATAGTTGTTGCTATCTTTGTTGGCATTAATTTTTGCTTTAGCACTCGTTCCTTTCCTGCCACCTACCAACTATTTTACCCACCCGAAATGGTAGTGATATGCCCCTGGAGATGTAACTCTTTTTTGATATAGGCCTAATTTCCTTTCTCCTTTCTGCTAATACGATAGGGGTGACCACTGACTTGCCTGGGGTTCCCTTTCCAGGACTGGGTTACCCTTACTAGTTGGCTGCCTTGATGCAGCTGGGTAGAGCTGGACCTTTTCTTGCTCTTGTGAGTCAGCTGCCACCCATGAACCAGGGCACCACATCTGCGAGGCCCATCCCACACCAGACGTATTTATAATCCATAGAGTCTGGCAGTGCCTGGTGAGCTAACTGAAGCAATCATCAGGCGAAATTTGGACCCAGGTTGTTCCAAGGTTAGACTGAATTGGTACAGTGATGACCCAAGGCTTTTGTGAATGGGTTATCTGTTAGATGTGAGCATTTGCTTACATGCCTTTCAAAAACAGTTGCTGACAGGACAAGTCAGTAGTGTTATTTCCCTTACCAGCTGGGAAAAATACAGTTCTGAACTGAATAGTTAGCTTTTCACATGTAGTACTTGAAGTTTCATTATCCTGGCAACTCTGGCATGACATTGGTTAAAAGCACCCTGTGTTGTCCCTTGGCTTCTGAAGAAACTTTACTTTCCTCCGTCTAGGGTTTTCCCAGAGAGTAAACTCCCAGATCATTGTTTAACCAGCCGTCCTGAGCAAGTTAGAAATGAATATTTATAACTCACAATTGTCTTGAATTCCTTAATTCACCAGCATACTTGTCAGAACTAAGTCTTTCTAAATCCTCTCCCATTTCAAAACCTGGTGATTTTCTTGCCATTGTTAAAATATAGGCTCACTTGTTTGTACACAGATTAGTAGGTAATGTCTTGAAAATCCAGTTGGTCTGTAAATAAGTGCTGCATAACCAAAGCAAAATTTTGATTCCATGGCAGGGCAAAGTACTTGATCAGATACATTGTTAGCACCCAGATAGGTGCTTTCATTGCAAGTGCTCATGTGGTATCTCAGGTGTGTGTGGCTATACTGCAAAAGGGGCCAGAGACTCAATGGCAGCAGTCAAGTAGAAGACTTTGGAAAATACATTACTCTTGCTATGCATGTTATCACTTCCTAGTGCTTTGTTGCCAGGCTGTAAAGCTCGCAGAAAAATCCAAGGACTTTTGGCTAGCAAAAAAGCTGACATATCTTTATCATGTCGCTTGACTGTACTTTTTATTTGATCTCTTTTACTTCATCCAAATTCTGTAAGTTAGTTATGTTGAAAACACAACATTAGTTAAACTGAAAGAGTGCTTTAAAATGTGATTCAAAGATGTTGAGGAAAACTTATAAGTAGACAGATTTTATTTTGCTCGAGCCTGGCTTACGACCAGGAAAAGTGTATTCATTATTTTACCACTGAATTTAAATGATTAAGAGAATCCTCACACAGGGGTTGTACCCACTGAACTACAGCCAGATTTTGAGAGGAAAAAAAAGGTTTTATTAAAAGAATAAGACCATAAATCTTCTGTTGAAGAGTCTGGCTAGGTTTGCAGAGAGCTCAGCACAGCAGCTCCTCAATTCTGGTGTAGGTGCTGCCACACAAACATCATAACTATCAGAGCAAGGGGTGGAAAAGCGCCTTTCTTCTTTTTTTTATGACACCCCAGGGAAAAGAGTGAGAAGAAAGAACTATATTTTCATCATTGTTTTGTTTGTGCCTGGCAAATGAATTGCAAGTTTTAGGAAAAACACACCTGATAAATATTTGATATTCTGGAACCTTAGAAGTTGCTGTCCCTCCATTTGATGACATGGTGCATTTGTAGAAGGGCAACCTGGTTTTGTGTTTTTGTTTTAAGCTTCACTAGGCAACAATGGAACAGAATGCATTTAATTGCAATTTTTCACTTAAGAAAGGGGTTTGCAATACAAAGAGTATCTTCAGAAGCAGAAAGTGGATGGAGTGTAATGCTTTCTGTCTAGGTCGCTGTCCTTTGCCATATCAAAGCCTTCAATTCAGTACTTTTATTCTTTTATGCTGACATCTCAGTTCAGCAATTGCACTTTGTTGCTGTTCTTCACAAGTCAAACAACGCACCTATTATGTTTTTGCCCAAGATAGGATAATTGTCTCAACTGCCAGGTGCGACGAGTGAACTTTCATAGGCCCAATTGCAATGTGGTAAAACAGCCAAAGTCATTTAAGGATTTTGCTGTCTCACTGTCAAACGTTGGTTTCTCAGCTCTTGGCATGGGGCTTCAGCTTTGCAAAACATTAGGGGCATGCTTACCTTCAAAATCACAAGCTGCCATGGTCAACTTGGACAAGCTGTCTCACTGTTCTAAGCATCACAACATACAGGCTTTCTTAAATCAAAGCAAGCTAAATATGTCCACTTACGTAACGCCATTCTTCCACTGTTCTTTTATGCATAGAGAATGGAAGAACTGGGAGAGACTGGGGCTTGTGTAGGCTGTAAGCACAGTTGCATGGGGTAGGCACACCTAAGGTAAATGTAAATATGATGACAGGAATTAACTGCAGCAGCCAGAAGCGTGTTTCTAGCTACTCCACCCTGATTTTTGGGCTGTTTTGGCAGCCAGTGGCAGGCTCTGTGCTTCCACGTCTGCAGTGGGATCAGCACACCAGCTGCCCAGAGCCAGCCTGGTAAAACACCTGGACACATGAGATCAGCTTTAATTTTGAGTGGGAGTTGTTCTTTTAAAAAGCAAAGGAGGAAGGCATAAATTCTGAGATTTGAAACTATCTGAACCCTTTTCATATGGTCCCTAGCCCAAGAGATTAGCCAGCATCCACAAAGACAGTTCAAGACCAGCTCCAAAATACAGATATTCCCTACCCAGGGAATTTCTAGTGTTATTTATGTTCAGCGTTATTCTTATACTAACCAGATAAATGAAGATATGCTTTTCCAAAGTGAAGCATTGTACTTCTCAATCATTTCATTTATTAGAAAGGAAGTGGGGAAATCATGGCTCTCTTAATAAATTATCTGTTTTTCAGACCATCACATGCAATTTTGTGGAAATACTTGGACAGCGTGATGAAGATCAAGGATCTCAAGCTAGAACTATGAAAAGGATATTATTGCATCCATTTTTAAAAAGGGTAGAAAGGATGACCCTGGGAACTACCAACCTGTCAGCCTTACCTCTGTGCCTGGTAAGATTATGGAACAGATCCTCCTGGAAGCTATGCTAAAGCACATGGAGAACCAAGACAACCAGCATGGCTTCACCAAGGGAAAGTCCTGCTTTACCGACCTAATGACCTTCTATGAGGAAGTGACTATATCAGTGGACAACCGAAGAATTGCGGGTGCCATCTATCTGGACTTCTCTAAAGCCTTTGACACAGTCCCCCACAACATCCTTCTCTCTAAATTGATGAGATATGGATTTGATGGATGGACTACTCGGTGGATAAAAAATTGGTTGGACAGTTGCACCATCTTTTTAGCAGGGCCTGTAGCTATAGGACAAGGGGTAATGGTTTTAAGCTAAACTGGTCCTTGCTGAGCAGCAGCCAGTCAAGGGAGCTGGTATTGGCCACCAAACCACAGCAGGTCTCCAGGAGACCACAAGCCATCCTGAACATTGACTACCATCTGCTAATGGATGCTGCCATGGCCCAGTGCGCCCCTTCTCTGCAGCCATTTAAGGAACTTATGAGCTCAGTGATGTTTTCTGAGATCATTGTGTTTCCCAGTGCCTGCTTAGCTACCTGACTTGGTTCCAGCCCTGTTCCCAGCCCCGTTCCCAGCCCCGTTCCCAGCCCCATTCCCAGCCCCTGCCTTACATAATAGACCTCTCAGTTGCCTTGTTGTTGTTGTTGCTCCCCCATCTACTTCAGACCATGACTGCCATTCCTGCCTCTCCTCTGGTTCTCCCTCTGTCCTCAACTGCATCCGCCATCATGACTGGAATGCCTGGTACCTCATAGCCTTTTAGGAAAGCATATATGACCCATCACTGCTGCCTATAAATCATCTATATGAAACTATCATAAAGATCAACAAAGTCTAGGAAGCAGCACGTGATGACTGAGCACAAGTGTACAGTGGCCAGGGTGTGGTGCTGGGAAGGTTTGCTAGCTGGCAAGGTGATTCCATAGCCATTTCTGCAGGTGCTGCCTGCCACACCCTCAGGAGGCTTCTCACTTCTAAACGATGCCATATAATTTAAGAAGGGCCATGGTGCTGAATTACTGAAAGCCTGTGAAATGGCAACAAACTGCAGCAGCTGGTGGCTTGTCAAGCCAACAAAAACAAGCTGAGTGACAGCCCATCAATATTTTCAAACTCTAATCTCTTCTGTCTCTGTTACTCTGGACGAAGCAATGATAGACAGGTTGGTGCAAGGACTAACTTTTGTCCCAGTTCTCAAGCATTTACTATTGCATTAAAGAAGAAAAACACAAAGAAAATTGTTTTACCACCGAAATATTTTTGAAATATGAGATTGAACTTTGAGGCTAGATTGTCTGTATCTATTTTAAACCATTGAAAATAGTGTTGAGTTACAGACAACAGTCCAGAAAAAAGTTTTACTTTTACTGAGTTTACTGAAAATGGATCATTTATTCAAGCATTAATTTAAAAAGAATTCCACTATATGCTTAACATCACCTCTATTCAGAATAACTTGGAAACTCACAATTATCTGGACACAAGTGAGATTTAAAGCCACACTAAATGCTTCCCTGAACCTCCATGGATTTTCATCTTTTGGTTTTGCATGATCCATGGACAATTTATTTATTGACAAAATAGCCCAAACATTTAAGAAAAGCCCCTTAAGCAAAATCCAGGATGAGACTTCCTTGGTGTCATGGTCCCACTTTACACTGCAACAAGATACCCTCATGCCTTATTTTATTTATTTTCTCTGTCTCTCTTTGGAAACAACACTTATGTTTGAAGCATCTGATAATTACACAGTCACACAAGTGCTTATAAATCCATTTTTGCTCAGCGATTGATTGAAAATTACTCTGCCAACATATTCAACAACAAAAGCAGCAGCTCTATATAATGGGGCTGTGGGATCAACAGGGTGAGTGCTAGCAAATTCATAAGTCTTTGAAGAGTTATACACTAATGTTCTCCCTCTCTTCAAAGTGGGTTTTAGGAATGGGGGAGCAAAGTGTTTTTTTTAATACACTTCCACTGTGGTTCTTTTTTGGCTACGTAAAAGCTTGAGAAGTTTATTCAAGGTGAGAAAACAATTCTATGATTCTCCAAGTGTTTTTTTTTCAAGAGGCACACACAGGAAATTTCTCCTCCCTATCATTTATACAAACGTGAAACAAGAAAACATAAGCACTATTTTAACAAGCTCCTGGGAAAACTTTAAATAAAGCTGAGATCAGGCCAGGTGGACCAAAAAAAAAGTGCTTATGCTGGATTCTCAGCTAAGAGCCAAAAGAAAACAAAGTTATTTCCTCCATGAGCTGATGACTCAGAAGGCTGGTAATGACATGGAGGACATCACGTATAGAAGTGCTGTTGCTACAGATGAAGTGGTGAATAATAGCCTTAAAGCAAAACTTTCACAGCGAGTTCATTGGCTGGCATTCCCCCAAGCATCACCAAAGGATGTGACTGGCCAGCGTGTGGCTTGCTTCCCAGCTGACCGCCCGTCTGCTCTTGCAAACTGCCTGTGCAGCACCCGGCGAATAGCCAGTGAAAATGGGTGAAGGACTAGCAGAGTGCAAGCAGAGTGCCACGTAGAAGATCACATGGGTGTTCTCAATGTTGTCTTTTCTGAATAAACATAGGATTTTAGTGGCTAACGTTGTTAATCCAGCTCTTAGGTATCTCTAAGTGTAGACCGACCCATAGATTCAAGGAAGTTAAAGTCTATTCGTCGGTGCGCTCTGAGCACCATCTACCCTCTCTTATACCACTAGAAACACCCTAAAGAGATGTTATTTCTTACACAGTTGAAATCTTCTTTCAACCAAAACACACAAGTCAAAGTGATTTGGGTGTTTTTTCCACTCATGTTAATAAAATTGCAAAGTCTGTAACACCACAGCAGCCATCCTGGATTAGTAGAGTGGTGACTCTGCTCAGTAACCCATCTTCAGGATAGGTTAACAGCAGGTGCTTTGGGAGCGAATGTAAGAAACAGTACTAATCTAAAGAAAATATTTAACTGGTATTACCCTCTTGGTTTTTGCTATGCAGACACTTATTGCTGTAAAGATTGTAAATGTCTCACTGCATTCAATAGCAACTGAAGGACCTTAAAAATTTGTTTAATTTTTTTTTGAAAGATTATAACCACTATACCTCTTTTGTCTCCACAGTGTTTGGTGACAATTTTTCCACAGCTAGTTTTCCAAGGAGATACATTTCCTCATTATATTCTAGATCTACTTTCATTAGTCACTGGGCATGATCCTTTTCTTGAGTTGCTACAAGGAATAATCTCTCATCCTTCACCATCTTGACACAACACATCATTTTGTATGTTATCTTCTCTTCTACCTGCTCTGAGGTGATGATGTCTTAGCATATAGTATCTGCTGTAATAAGCAGCCAGCTGAACTGACTGGAAAACAAACTACACAGTCTGGAGTTATTGTCTTGCATAGGTTAAAATTGGACAAGAATAGAAAAGCTGCAAAAGAATGGATTAATTTTCCAACAGGGCAGGAAATATTTGTTTCCAGCATGCATTAAACCTCCCACAATATCTCTCTGATTCACTGTTTGCTAATTTCAGCTACAGTGATAGTCCCTGATAACATGCAGTCTCATGCCATTTTAATACAGAGGTAGGAAGAATGAGGAAGAGAAAAAAGAAGGCAAGGAGGGTAATAAAGAGGAAATAAAAGAAAAATAGCAA
This sequence comes from Dromococcyx pavoninus, assembly GCA_033558185.1. Lineage (NCBI taxonomy): Eukaryota > Metazoa > Chordata > Aves > Cuculiformes > Neomorphidae > Dromococcyx > Dromococcyx pavoninus. The sequence goes on from JAUMJL010000595.1 coordinate 746,551, forward strand.
CGATTCACCACCTTAAAGGTTCCAGAGCTGAAAGAATCCTTTGAGGATGCTGGGTGCACAAATGACCCCTCTTCCAGAGTATTATTTATAGGGTTTTTTGGTGGACCTGCGCAGTGTTTCTTCTAGGAAAGTTCTGGAACTGTGTTTGGCAGGGGGGGAGGGGAAGCTTCTTCCAGGGGGACTCTCTGGGCAGCAGCCGCAGCTGGGTTGCTTGCTAGAGTGAGATAAGACACTGAAGGACACTGCGTCTGCTGCAGTCTCGACAGTGGTTTAAGGCAGTCAAAAAGAATTAGTCTCTTACACTAACCATGGTGCTAAAACCTTGCAGGAACAGATCAGGAACCAGGACACCATATCTAATCTGTGGGATCTCTGTCCAAGTATCACCCCACTGCTATATCTAGACAAGTGTCAGCCATGTACGGATCTTTGATTACCTGCAAAATGACATAGAGGTGCAGACTCTTGGAGACCCTCAGCCCAGAAGTGCCTTGCTCTGGACCATCAAAGATGAGCACAACTACCTTCTGGGCTAAGCATAGCTTCGAGTGAGTTTTCATTTCAAAAGGGTAGTGGCTTATCAAGTCCAATGCAGATTCCTTCCACCGCGACACCAGGTAAGGGGGTGCCTTGTGTACTGAAGCTATGGTTAGGCGTCTGCAACCTCAACACATCAGCTAGTGACACATGTTCAGGACAAAAACATAAACAAAAAGGCCTCCAGTCATCTTGACATCCATGTCGCAGTTCCCTTTTCCTCAGAATTTCTCTTTCTAAACCCTCTTTTATAATGAACTTGGGTTTCCTTGTGATGTTTCTATAACCCAGATCATGCCTTCCCAGCCTGCCCTGCTGTACACTGTCGTTCCCCTAGGCTTCAGGGAACCACATTGTCAAGGTCCCACACCCAGGTTCCCACAAACAAACTCACAGCATCTGATTAGAGCCTTCTATTTTCTTCTGTTAGAGCAGCTACGCCTCATTTTGGGGCTGAATTTTTTTTTTAATTCACTGAATAATGGCAATTTCAATTAACCAAATTGTAAATTTGTTCTGAATCCAATCACTTCGATGAATAACTATAAAAAAAATACTTCCACAATTTTCTGAAATTGAAATCATGGTTTAGAAATGCTTCAATTGTTTTTCAGATTATGTAAATGTAAAAAGAATTAGTATATCCAACAGCAAAAAAAATTATGACAAAATGGTTTGTTTCCCACAATGATTTTTTCCAGAATTTGGCTAGCAAGTGCAAAAACTAGTCATTCGATAGCTTTCAAAAAGAACAATGACAAGAAAGTATAAAAAAAAATACAAGGAACCCAGAAAAGATAAGAAGATAATTGACTCGATATTTAACTTCAATAGGACACATACTGAAACCTAGTAAGTCACTTTTCTTTCTCTGTCTCTCTGTTAACTCAAACCACAGGTAATATAGGTGGAAAGAGGCAGAAAGGAAAACAAAAAGCTAAATAACACAGGGAATTCCCTGCTGCAGTTAAGTCATAGAATCACAGAATCATAGAATACCAGGTTGAAAGGGGCCTCAAGGATCATCGGGTCCAGCATTTTGGGGTATATATAGTTGAAATGAGATGGCCCAAAACCCTGTCAAGCTGAGCCTTAAAAGCTTCCAGTGTAGAGGAATTTACCACTTCCCCAGGGAGATTATTCCAATATTTAACAGTTCTCATGGTTAAAAATTTTCTTCTGGATTTCAATTGGAATCTCCCCAGGAGTGACTTATACTTATTACCCCTTGTCTTCTCCATGTGACTTCTTATAAAAAGAGAATCTTCATCCTTTTGGTAGATACCCTTTATGTACTGGTATATGGTAATGCAAAATTTTTAAGTATTCTTACCATGGGATACCAAAGAAAATTAAATATCAAATCAACACCTCTGTGGATCACTGTGGGAGAAAGGAAGTGAATTTCCCTTGAAGAAGCAGCACTGCAGCAGCAGTCAGCTGCTTACTGAGAAAGAGAGAGGAACAGACAGGTATTCATCTTCCCAGTTCGAAAGACAGTGGTCTGAAGGAGTAAGGAGTGCCATCTTGCCTGGTAAATTTCCTGATCTGGATCCTTTAGTGGATGCTTTCTAACCTTTATACAGAAAAGGTATGCACAGGATGACAACAGTCCACATGATTTCTGCAAGCTCTAGGCTTTGAGTTTGGATCGATGATTTAAATAACAGACGGTAAAATCACGTGTAACCAGGCAGCTCCCTAGTGGCTGAGTAGATGTGGATGTTGGAGAGCATATGATTTTCCAAGTTAAGGTCAACACTAACTTGAGCTCAATTTTTCCTCCAGATCTGCTTTTTCTAGTGCTATCACGCTACTTTTTTGGCCTGTTCCACGCTCTTCTGCTCATATCACACCCCTGTGGATGATCCTTCCAATGCAAACAGGGGAATCACGAGGCTCCAGAGCTCCACCATTTCTGGAAGATGAGAACATACCTCTGTGAGGTGTGGAAACTGCTGTCTGCCACGTTAATGAAGCCAAATTGCAGAAATCTGCAGTAAAAATCTGATGGTACCATCTGGCCTTCAGCATACAGGAGATAAGCACTCTGGTTTATAAAGAGTTTATTAAAGCCATTAACTTTGGAAACTACTCACCAAACAAAACTATTAATAAATGATAAACAAGAAGCCTCTGATACTTTATTTAACTTGAGAAATGTACTACTATATTTAACGTAGCTTCAGTATATCATGTTTAAGTTCTTTAATGGGCTTTATACTTTTACTATAGATATTAATGATTCTTGGATCTGTCTAAAGATTAGAGGCAAACCACACACCAGAGAGACAGCATGGGGGCAGGGAGGAGGAGTGAATTAATTTGTGTAGTGAGACTCAGGTCTTGTGAGATGGGGCTAATCTAGTGACAATGTGGGGCTGGCTGTCAGTAGCACCCACTGGGACTGCCCCCCCAGCCTCGGGTCCTGAAGGAAAATGCTCTGCTGGAAAGTGCTGTTCCATCAAAGCACCTATCCAGAGGTAGCTGGTGGGGACTCATCAGCAGGTGAGGTTGCCAGAGCAAAACCTAGGGGTCTCCCCTCATCTGACCTGTCTTGCATTAGGCATTTAAGAGTCTTATGGTTTCTTTCTCTACTTTCATCCTTTGTATTTCGTATATACACAGGTACATACTTACGTTGTAAACCCTGAAAAAATAACGCCTAGGTATGATGGAAAATGAAAATGCCCAAATAGGTTTTATTCAAAACACACCAAGTAATGTTTCAATCTTGTGTGAGCACTGGAGCTTGGAGTTTTGAATTATTCCTGGAACTCAAAAAAATTTTAAAGATAATTTCAATGGAGCTGCAATTTCTGTAGGAATTGATTTCTCACAAACACCTCTTGCAACACACAGGCATATCCTAATTTCTGTCCCCCTAATTTCCACCAAAGAAAACAACTGTGTGGGTATTTTAAAGTGTATCCAAATTGCTCTCTGAGTGCAAGCTGTTCTGTGCTCCACCACAGCTTACACCCTATGGATAACACCTAGGGACAAAAGCACTTTCTTACCGCTTCCACCAGTTCCCAGTGTTTTGGTTAGCATTCAGCAGGTAAAGAAACTGCAATGGGCTGATGAGCTTTGTTTATTGCCAAAGAAAAGTGCAAACTGATTTTTGGGCACTGTACCTACCCAGGTCTAGCAACTGTATAACAAATATGTATTATGCTAGAAAGAGTAGACTCACAGGCGCCAGGAGTGAAACATTATCCTTTTCAGACAAAGTCTCAGACAAAGATCTTTATCTCAGAATGATATATGGGATATATTTTTGAGATGACTCCACATAATACCTTTATTATTGTTGAAGTTTAACAACTTAAAAGGGAAAAAAAAATCATATTTGTCCTTTGTTACTTACCCAAATATGGGCAGGAAACTTCCGATGGGGCTAGGCTTATAAAGAAAAACACCATTAGCCAAAACCAGCACTAATATTTATAGCACTGAAGGGCAACATATGAAGCAACTGCAGAATTAGTTTGAAGAGCCAAAATCTGCTCTGTGTTGGAGACCGCTAATGCAACTCCATTGAAATCAGAACAATTGCTCTGTGTGTACTTGGGTTTGCCAGTGAGGGAATCAGGACCACAGTTCCTGACAAAATGAAAAATTCAGACTAAACTGAAAACAGTATAACATTATTAATCATAATCCTTCAAGATAAAATTGATGAATATCAATTTTCAGGAAACTCAGAACTATCTCAGACATTAACAGTTCATGCACCACTTCCAGGAAGAGAAACAGGTTTTAAACCAAGGCATCAGTAGTGTCTCTGACAGAAAAATGAGATACCAGGCTTTGCCTTGGAGCTTTCAGTTCTTTAGGAGCATCTGCTTGAGGATAGGCAAACTTTCAGTGGAATATGTTACTTGATGAGCCTTGTCTGGAGAATCAGCACGAAGGAGAAGCAGTCTACCAGCGGTCCTTCCGTGCACGCAATAAAGAGGGCAGGCTGGTTGCTTTCCCGCAGTCCTCAGTGGCAGACTCGCTGCAGCCAGACATCACACTAGGTGGAAATTAGCTTAGCAGAGCTCTACTGTGAAACCCTTGGCATCTATCGAGCTACATGGTCTTGCACCACAGTTTTGGCAACCATGAGATGTGCCCTTGGTGATGGTCAAGATTTGTAGCCCTCTTCTGCAAAATCCCATCCCAGTGAGTGTTGCACATCAGACAAACCTGTGTGGGTGCTCATCCAGCACTATTTCCTTTGTGTCGAGGAAACAGCTAATAGGATTCATTTATCCTTGTGCCATCCATGTTCTCTGACTTGCCATGCCATGCCATGCCGTGCCATGCCATGCCGTGCCATGCATGCCATTTGGAAGGGCTGTCATTTTTCCATCTTGTGGGACTACTGCTGGAAAAAAACAGTGGGGATACCTATGATGTACATGTCTTTCCCTGCCTGGGGGTCTTCCAAAGCCAGCAGGATATATTTATTTCCCCTCAGATGAGACACGTCATCCACAAGCAAAATCTGAAAAAAAATTAGAAAAAAATCCACATGAGCAAAATGTGGCTAAGCTAAACCTGGCCATACAATAATAGCCAGGCCCTTTAAGGCACTTGCACTTTTCCAGTGGTGGCTTGAATATTGTTGAGGTGCAAAGTGCATCCATATGTGGGAGGGTCCTGCAGGATGAATTGAATACTTTCGCTCACCACTGACAAATGTGCCTTGGAGTCCACTGTAATTTGCACTGCATCTAAAAGGAGTCTGAATCACCATTGCCTGCTGAGCTGTTGCAGGAGGATTCACACTTCGAGGTCCTCTGCACCCAATATGAGACTGCCCCCATCTGTGACACTAACAGCTGCAATGAGAGCCACTAAAGGGACCATCACCTCCTGGTGTGAAAACCTGATTCTCCACGGAAAAAACTCGAATTATTAATGCCCTCATGAAGGCCTTGGAGACATCCTCTGCATGAGAACACCTAATCTTTCTTAGCCTGGTCACTCTGTTGTAAAAGAAAACAAACACAAAAACATGTATGAAAATGGTTTCTTCACCTTTAAGAAACCATGTAGCCTTCTCTAGGTTTAACTAAAAAAGGGAGGCAAGACTACATAGCTGGCCTGGTCAGGTCCAAACCACTGGCTGTCAGATTGCCAGAGCATGGCAGGTCCAGGCAGGGCTCCTCCAGAGTGGCAGAGCCTGGGGCCAAGGGTCACAGTCTGGCTGTGGGACTGGGTTCTTCATACATTTTCAGATGTAAAGAATAAAAGGGCCCTGCTTGTTGCAAAAGCCATTGTGACCCCTTTGTGTGCAAGTAGTGCATGGCAGAGACAATTGAGATAGGATGGCTTCAAAAGTTGCTTCTTACCTTCCAGTGCCTTCCTCACACTGCTGGTTTTTACAGCCCTTAAAATCTGTGTTCAGGCTCCTGGCTTGAGGATGCACATCGGCTACTTCATGTCAGAGGCAGTATTGGGCAAAGGGAGCTCAGTCTTGCCCACCCCTCTACCTGTGGGATTGTTTTTATATCACCTCAGACATGCTCAGCTTCCCTTGCCAAAAACACTGAAATGTCTAACCTCAGATTTGATGGGTCAAGAAGCCTGGTGTAAAACTGGGAGCAAGCTAATCTAACAGTATAGATTTCATCCTAGTGTCTCTGCAGGCACTGGAAAATGAATAGCCAGCGTTTCCAAAAACACATCATTCACTCATCTTCTGCAGAATACCCCCCCACAAACACACTCTTTATTGCATGATTCTGAAAACCGTCTGCATTTGTGAAGTGGTAGGAGTTGATGTGAACCTTATCTGTGAGGGGACTGCAAGGAGGGGTGAGTAGGTGAAGGTAAGTTGCCTCTGTCCCAGTGTCACAAAAATGTGTTCAAATGAGGAAAGAAGTGATCACAAACCTTGGCAAGCTAACAATGAAGCGGTAACAAGACAAGCCAAGAGAGATCCTGAGGAACAACTTGTGCAAGACATAAAATCTGACACGAAAAATTCCTCAAATCCTTCAGTAGCAGAGTCTGCCAGAGTGTCACAGGGGCTGGTAGATGACTGCAGCTTGTACCACTGCTCAGATGAGGTGAGAACACAGCTGGAAATTTCATGTCTGCTTTCCTTCACCAGGTCTTCCAGTCTGGAGCCTTTCTTTTTTGGGGGGATGAGGCCAAGAGACTTTCCCAAAATGAGGCGCCAGTAAGAATGAGCTGAAGGTGCTTGGCAATGGAACTGCTGAAACACTCATTGTCATCCAAATCTGACATGACCTTGCCTCAGGCATTGCTCTAGCAGCAGGAGAAGACAGTGGTGTGGCCTTTTATGCTCAAGATGCAAAACTTATTTCATACAGGAGAAACATCCTTCCTTTTTTGGGAACCAAGGGCTGGGGGAGTCCTCATCAAACCCCAGTCATTTGTAAGGAGCATGGCTTGCCTTCAGGTGGTAGCAGCCACTGTCCGCGTGCAGTGATTACTGCACAAATATTGCATTTACAGTGATGGAAGCAAAACAAAGAGGCTAGAGTTGGCCTTGATAAAAAATGTCTTATTTTCTTGCCATTCCACGTGAAAAATACTTTGATCACTTTTCTGATAAGTAGTTGGGTCTTGCTGGTGTTTTCTTAAGCCTAATTCCATAGAACTTAATAGGAAGATTGGTAGCACGCAAACCCTAAATACACAATATTACATTGCACTCTGTGTAGATATCTCCACAACCAAACACAAGGAACTGTTGTTTCTTTGTTAATTCCACAACTGTCACCCTTATATTGCTGGAAAATAAAATTTCCCTTGTTGAGGATGAATGTGTGGGAAACCAGTGCACCACAGTTAGCTCCTTCTCCACGTGCACTGCCTCGTGTATTTTGACATACCTCTGCCCCGTGCCATCTCAAAGCTGGAGCTAGCACATGCCCCAGACACAGCTCTGAGCAATTTAGGAGGAAACTACCGCCCAGTGAATATCCGGGGATAATCTCATGCCATGGAGTTAATCCTTAGAGGGTTAGGTTCTCCTTAGCTGCCTTCTTCCTCTGGCTACGTTTGGGAATATATTTAGGAAACATGACCACAGATCAGATAGATGTACACAAGCAAGATTTACACTAACCAGCTCACACATCGGTAGCAAGGAAGTTATAACATTATGGTATGCACTCGGGAAAACTTCTGGGAGCACCTGATGCTGAAACCTCTGCAACAAAGGTGTATAATGTTGCAATATCCTCACTTAGGCAAATTAGAGCTCTAGTAAATTAGACTGCTATATTAGTTATAATCCCTATTTCTGTATCTGTCCTGTATCTCTTAAACTGTGTAGGCCAGTATGTATGGAAACGTGGGACAAAAAACCCTCTTCTGTTCACTCTCAGCTGATTCATTTGGTGCATGACTATCCAAAGAACCAGGGAATAGACAGGGACAGCTGTGCTGCATGGTTGGCTCAGTTTTCTGCTTAATTACACAAATCTAAGGGTGAGCTGCTTAAAGATGGTGCCACTGCTGGCTACTCGTTACTACTCTTGCAGTGAAGGTCATGGCTCCCATGAGTCTATCACTGCAAGACACCATGAACATGGAAAGGTAGGCACGAGCTCTGCCCACACAGACTAGCAGTGACACACATGAGCCTTTCTCAGAGATAAGGAGCAAAGCGCTTGCACCTGAGCAGAAGAAAACAGTCTGTGCAATAAAAAATAATACCAGTATTACATAACTTTGGATGACCAAGTGATGCCAGACTTAACAGCTCTCAGACCCTGACCTGATAAAGCTATTATAATTCCCCGAATACTTGTGGAGCACTTTCAGAGTCAAGTTCTGACATGTTATCCCACAGTGCCTGGTAGTTTGCTTAATGCAGTTCAGCAAAAGAAAAGGGCTATGCAGAAGTTATGCATCATACGGTACTGCTCCATCGCACATCGTGCAGCAAGGTGAAGGACTTGAAAAATGTCCACATGGCCCATGGGCCAGGCAGTTGTAGCAGAGCAAAGCCCCACTGTATCTATGCATCTCAGGGAGCATTTCAGGCTCACAAAACAGAGAGATAATCCAGAAATAAAGTGAGGTCTGTGAGAAGCCTTGGGGAAACTCAGTGAAGCTGCATGGTTTGATGGGATGACACATCACAGCCTTGCCAATTAATCAACAGGCAGAGATCTGATCATGTGGGTGCGTTCATCTTGCGATCATCAGCACCCTGCAGACAGACTGTCAAGACTCTCTGATTCATGGGGATATGCTTTCAGATTTGGCTTCACATTTGTCTGCCATAGGAATGGAGGAACCATACTGAAAAACTTGCAGTAAGCCCTCACTGAGGGTCCTTCAAGCACCTGTGAAGACAGCTGGGGTGAGTTATTCCTGGAATACCTCAGGCATAAGCCTGCAGACCTAGAATGGTTTCTTTTCTCATGTCTTACTGTAGTGGGAACAGAAGACACAAACGGCCTTCCATTTTGAATTTTTTAGTCTTTTGAAGAATAGTTCCCATACTTAAAACACTACAGGGTTTCCAGTACAGTTTCACACTGAAGAAATTTTAAAGCACAAGCATTGTACTAGAGTCTTGGGAGGCCAGAGGAAGCAGCAATTCCGGGCATCCTGGAGACAAAGTTTCTCAACTCATCACATAAACGATGCTAAGAAGAGAGTTTAAGAAAAGAGGCAGTCATGCCCAGACCAAGCGCACATCCTGCCCCTACATCCTAACCTATGTGAAGGCTCTCTGTTGGCTCCTTGAACTTCCTAGGAACTCAGCAATACTTTCTAAACATGACTATTGCATTGTGTCCTTGGGGACTGTGCTGGAACTGCCAATTTGAATCACTTTAAGCTCTCACAGTTATTTTAGAATTCCCAGGGTGAATTGTTTTACTACATTAGGAACCAATCAACTAGGATTTTTCTTCTTGCACTTCAGTGTGTATTTCTTCCCATGTTATATCCACATCCCTGTCTTTCATCAGTTGCCCAAAGTTTTTGTTTTTACATCTAGTTACCACTGGGGCTATAGATATTTGGTTTTACTTTCTTTAATATGTGCACAAATGACTCAAATTTAGTGTAATGATGATTACATGTAGCAAATATAAACTTCACTCTCTTGGCTCAGAGCAGGACAGTAGGGGTAATGTGTAGGTTACTAAATCATTGGATCCACCTTAATATTTGGTACATATGTTCCTCAAAATAATTTATATGCGAAAGGTCAAAAATGAAATCCTTAAACCTCCCACTGAGCTGACACCCTAAAGGTAGAACTGCCTAAACTACCTACCCCACTTTTACCCGATAATTTTTACATACCTAAGTCATATACTGTACAGTTATCGACTCACACATTACTCTTTATGTCTTGGCCATGACGAGCAGTCCAACAAATACAAAAGCATCGTAGGCATCCACAAATTGAGTGATCTCAATTGATCTCAAAGTCTGGGCCCTAGCTTACTGGTATTTTATGAGTGCATCTGTGAGAGCAGGCCTCACACAAAACATGCTTGGGGTGGGAAAAATACGGCCTTTTCCCCCACTATTTATTCCCTAGCGCACATACAGAAATGTGGAAAATGCAGGCTCAAATCACTTTTCTGCCAGAAGATAATTACCTCTCCCTTTCATATCCTACCTGCTAGCATACTGCCTTGACTCTACCATTATAAGGTCCTTGTGCTTGCTTTCTCCTTCAGTCTGCTGTTGGAGTTGTTTCTGCCTTGTGAAAAATATCTGCATGTTAATTGTACCTGGCGCTCAAGGTCAGGTCTCCTCTGTAAGCCATGTAAGCAACCTGACTAGCCTTGCCCTCTCTTATCAGACCTATCAATGTTAAATTAATTTCTCTGGGGCTTCACACAGGTACTTGCTTATAAATAAACAGACTGGCTGTCTACCCAGCAGACTGAAAACCCAAATATACACTCCTGTAAGAAGCAATTTCACTTGTAAATACTCTGGTATAGGCGCTTATGTGGGGTACCTAAATTAAAAACAGCACTAAGATAGATTTTCAGGAAAATCATGAAAGATGGCAAAATCCCCACAGGAGAATTTACACCTTGATGGAGCAACACACAGGAGGAATGCACATCTAGAGAGCGACTCAGAACCTTCAAGTCAGGTGTCTCTGTGTGGTGTCTGAATCGGGGCCAGGTCAGCCTTGGCAATGACGTAAGAACACACAGTGTGTCAGGGGAAGTCATTACCTCTTTCCAGGATCATGGGTAATTACATCTCTAGCTTCCTCCCCTTAGTGCCCAATGAAAGTGTGCAGAAGCCAGTGCATGGCTGTACTCCCTCTGATTCACCAACCACCACACAGCAAACATCACATTCCTTGAGCCTGAAAAAATGTGATTGCTCGGTTTTGCCAGCAACATCCACCACCATCACTGTGGCATTCTTGAGAAGACAAACTCATCTTTGCTGTGCTCCTCTGCTGAGTTCTCGCTTGAAACATCTTGGAATCTGTGTCACCTCTTGCAATGAATTCTTCAAGACAGACAGGCCATGTCCCTTCACTAGGGCACTTGGAAACAAGATTCTTGCACAGAGCAAGAGTTTCTGTCCTTCTTGGGGCCTGCCTGGGATCCCCCACCCACCAGAGTTAAAATGTACAGTGATAATGGCAGGAACTGTGGATCAATGGCATATGCCAACAAAACTGTGTGGAGCAGTACCTCTCCCATTTTACCAACACTGGGAGTAAGAGCTATTTTCCCCCTGCAGGAACCAACAGGCAATGCCAGTGCTATGTTTTATGCTAATATTGTGGTCTGTGCTCCCAATTTTTTGTTGGTTTTGAGTTTTCTTCTTCATATTACACAGCTTGAGCAACTGCTATTTTTCCTCTTAGGATTTAGTTGATAATGTGATGCTATATCAACAAGGTGTAAAAAACTGACTTTAACTTGTCAGTGCACTAACAATCCATGACTGAGGGATGATGGGATGGGATGAGAACTTTAACTTCCAGGGGAGCTCCACCCAGGCAACCAGGATCATTCTGTTTAGACATCAACGTGAATGTAGCAACCAGAAGTCACAAGCAGGCCAAAAAACAAAGGTCCTGACCTGATATGGTTTAGTCTACCTGTGAGGCACACAACAGGTGGGTATGGAGATAGGGGCAAAACAACAGCAAAGAGTGCACATCAGGATCATAAGCCATGAGACTGGTCTAATCTGTGCCAAATTTTCTGTAGGCATCACGGTGAAGGGGAGTTTTGATGCTACAAAGAAAAATAATAAAGTAACACTCAGGGTGTTTACAAAGAGTTTCTCCTATGCATGAGGGGCAGCACTGGAGGAGATACAAAGTCAGTTTCTGAGAGAGTGATCTGACTTTGCTTAGGGAGAAGGGGGTTTATTTTCTTTTAAAGAGAAAGATGATCTCACTTAAAATGTTAATGAGTTGTTGCCAGGCATATTAGTTGGATGAGGGGATGTCTGTACCCTCATCTTCAAGGCAATGAAGATGGTCTTTATTGCAACAAGGATTTGGTCTTTGAATATACAAAGAGTTAGTTTTCTTTTCTGTTAACTCCTCTGAGAGTGCTTGAAATTTCAGCTGCCAAGAAATGTCAGCCCAGAGGTGCGGAGAAAAATTGTTTAGTTTTAAATCCATTTCCGCAGTGTTCTAATGAGTCTTTTTTTAAAGGAATTTTATGAGTATGTGGAAATTTCAAGCTGTTATTAAGAATAACATTCACACTACTAATGGGAAGCTGGACTTTTTTGGGTGGAATAACAAAGTGGAGCGTGTACCCTGCAGTTCCTAGGTTCTCACAATTTATTTCTACTTAATCAATTTATAGTATAGCTTGGTAAGGTCTTTCCAGAATGCAGAACCAAGTATGAGACAGCTGCTGATAAAGGCAGGCAATGTGCACTGTGACTGAGTTTGCTTTAAAACAATAAAGAAAGGAACTTATGCTTTCTACTTTTATTCTCATAAGGCCACTGCAGAGAAGGCACAATTGTAGCAGTCTTCAAAAGAGCCAACAGGTTGTGAAATTCATGAGCACATTTATAGCCAGAAAATCCCATGCAGCTTGCAAATCTGCTTGGTCTCAGCCATTGAATGCCCACTTCCCATCAACCCACCTTGCCTCTTTCGATTTGCCGTGCAGCTCTTGCAGGTAGGCATCTCTAGAGCTTGCCTGTGGGCACAGAAGAAAGCCATCAAGGATTTCTTTGCCAGAGGCTGCACTTAGCTCTAGTTGATAGGATTAGCAAAAGCCAACAACACAAAGCAGGGAAAAGACAGAAGATTTTTAATTTTTTTTATCAGTCTTAAGGTAAACCCAATGCAAGCACAACTGTTATTTCAATAAAAAAAAATTCTGAAGACTTATTTACTGTTGTGATATAGATATACGTAAAGCTTAGGGATCTGGACACCTATAAAGAAATCAGAACTTTTCTTGTAATAGTTATGTTAGAAACAGCCCTTTCCTGTTCCATTGTGTGTCACGTGTCCCTCCACCCCAAGGAATGGAAGAGATGTCTTTATTCTTGTCTATGTCTACTTTCTTATAGACATTTTTATTTAGAAGTCCTGACTTGTATTTCTTCCCTTCTGACCTTCTCCCTCCTATGCATATCTTTATTTTGTCACTGCTCTACAAAGCATTTAAGTACTTGCTTAACTCCAGTCCTGTCATTGCACTACTCTCATGCATAAATACACGTTTAACACTTATCTTGCTACATCAGATCAGGGTCTCCCTCTGCCTTATTGCCTCTCTCTTTCTCAACCTTCACCAAAAAATATAGTTCTTCACTCTGTCTCTGGATTTTGTTTTTCTCACGTATTTTCTTTCTTTTCTTGAAAAAAATCTTATCTCCTTGTGTTGCTCTCTTCCCTCATATTTCTCCCCTGCTGACTTTCTTACTTGCTTTTCTGCCCTTTATTCTTCTATGCCATGCTCTGTTACCTATTCTGTTCTGGTCTTCTGGTGCTTTTTCTGCTCATTTCTTTTCATTGCCTCTCTGATTTTTTTCCCATTGAACAGCTAAATTTGAAGGATTACAGGGATATCTTGTTTTCTGTAATATTCTATTTCACTAGAGCCTGCTACTACTGAAATCAATGGCAAGCCTCCCATACATTCCCAGGAGAGCTGGAATGGATCCGAAATATTTGCTGTTTGCCAAATGGTGGGAGTCTCTGAGTCCAAAGCTGGTCTGTTTACATCAGGATCAAATGCAGACTCCAGTTTGAATCAGAACCATATGCTCTGCCCAAATTATGAATTTTCATAGTAAAATAATCTGCAAAATCCCTATTGAAGGACTAATGCCTGTTTCAAGTGCTGACTCAGCATCATGGGAAGGGAGAGGGTTACCCTGCTCTGGAACAAAGGCTGCAGAACACAGCTGAGATGTGATGGACTGGGGCAGAGCAAAGTGGAGATATGCATAGATGGAGAAAAGTTTGTCATGTTTAACAACAAAATGCAGTTACAAAATGTTTCACAATGTCTGCTACCAGTTCCCGAGTGAAACTCTAGCCCCACTGACGTCAATAGCAAGCCTCCCATTGACTTCAGGCACCTGGAAGTTCACCTACCAAATATTCAATTTGCTGTTGAAGTGTGTACATGAGAAAGATGGTGTCCCTCAGGGACAAGACATTCTTGTAAGTACATTTCAGTGATGCTTTATTTTGTCACTGTGACACTCACTTTCTTGACGTTTTGTCACTGCCAGAGACTCAAAATATTCTGGTTAAATGTCAGCTTGGTTAAAATAAAAAAAAATACTGACTACTTTTCTTTTACACTGAAGATGTTTCTTATTTTTTCAAATGCTCAGAAAACTCAGAGCATTTGGTACCTGCTTTTCTTCTTTATTTGCGGGATTTTGATACCAGCTCCATCCCCTCTCTGTCTGAGGTTAAACTCAAGTGGACACAGATGCCTCCTCTTCCCAAGCTCAGCCATGTACTTTTGCCTATTTGCAGAGAAATAATATGTGATAAACCTGGTGGTGGTGGCAGCTGCCATTCTGGAGAGGCCTAGCAGCAGTGGTAAGAATGTGGGGGTCCCTGCTACTGGGCCTGACCTCTTTATGGCCTGCAAGGAAAGCTTAAGTTTGTGAATGCTTTTATTGCCTGTCATTGCAACCTATGTCTTTAAAATTTTTATTCAATTTAAAGAGAAAGGAATCTGTTTTCCTCGCTGAAAGGAAGCCTATTGTATGAATCAAGGATGAAGCACCCCCTCCATTCAAGCTGTACCCAGGGCTCACTATGAGCGCTATATTTAAATTCTTATTAGGTTGTTCTTTCCTCTTTAGCCTCTCTCTTTTCATAGAATAATTCTAAAACTGTCTTTGTGTTGTTTTTTCCACTGGTCTACTTGTCACCCTATATTTGCACTCGATTTCTTTCTCTCCCTCTTACTGGCCATTTTTTCCCTCCCCACTGTCTCTCCTGATCAGAAATCAACCCCATTAACATTCCTGCTTCCCCACGAACAAGCAAGCCCACCGTGCCAGCATGCTTCAAGTAAGACAAGACATGTTCGCCTCCCTTTGCTCCCACTGAAATCATGGGCAAGCACAACCTTTGCTCCTCCCTGACTGGAACTATTCCACATGCAAGGGGAGAGGATGCCCTTATATCCCTGCCCTGAGTGCATAACACCTTCCAGGATAACAAGGAAACAGAGGGGCAGCTCACAGGGTATACAGGAGGTTGTTTGCATGCCTGCCTCAAAGACTAGCGTGTCCCACACCACACCTCCTCCCTGATTTTGACAACGGTGGCCACAACATGCCTCACTGCAGCTTGTTGGTGTTTGTTATTTCCCACTGGGTAGGCAGACAGGTTTTCTTCCCAGTCCTCTCCTGGCACGGTGCCAGGCAGCACGTTTGCATTAAGGACATCTTCTCGGGGGAACCTGACGTGTGGCAGCACCAGTGCCATGGTCCTTCAGAGCAGGGTCAGCTCCTCCAGCTCCTCCAGTGGTAACATCCGCATGTTCATCCTCGTACCACGAAATCTGGGCCCTAGTGTTGCAGATGGCCAGACTCTCATTTCTGGTATCCCTCAAGTAAGAGGGCTGGTACACGTGTGTGCCGCAGCAAGCACTTCCACTCGCTAGTCAATCCGGAACCGCAAATGTCATCAGTGCGAGGGGAAAGAGAGGAGGAGCAGAGACCTTTCTGTTGTGGTAGATAACAGGAAAGGGAGGTGGAGAAAAAGACTGTCTTCTCTCAACCCCTGTTAAAATGACTCTGTCTGCTGTGAGGTTGTACTGCCTTTGCCTCAAAGTCATCCTCCATCAGAGTCTGCTCGACTTGGGTTTGGCATGCCTGCAGGTAATTCTACCAGGTGTGAAATACCTTAACTCTTCACCTCCCAGCCTTCAGAAATTTCACTTTAATTGAACCCAGCTTTCTGGAAAGGTATGAAACGTCTCTGTGTTTGACAAACCACATTTTTAGTTACTAAATTCATTTACCTTGACGAACCCATAGCTGATAACGGCATATGTTCAAAAAGTGACCTAGGGAAGAAAAATAACCTGCAAGTCCCTCAAACTACTTTCTCTAATTAAACATATGTGCTTAGAGCTTTCAGAAAGAAGAATTTTTGCGATGCTATTTTGCTCACTGCTAATTCACAAATTACTGTGTCTTGATCATGCACTGAATTTTAACCCTCAATCCCTCAGTTTTAAACCACATATCAACCCCATGCAAAAGGAGTCAAGAAGATA
This sequence comes from Dromococcyx pavoninus, assembly GCA_033558185.1. Taxonomy (NCBI): domain Eukaryota; kingdom Metazoa; phylum Chordata; class Aves; order Cuculiformes; family Neomorphidae; genus Dromococcyx; species Dromococcyx pavoninus. The sequence continues at coordinate 762,801 of JAUMJL010000595.1, forward strand.
GGCTTCAATTATTTCATTTTATGGAGGTTAAAAAGGTTCTTGTAAATGACTGATACAAATAACTGGAAACCCAGTTAAAACAACTGGATAACAGATGGCAAAGGAAAGTGGTTTACTGTAAAGTGTTGCAGAGTAGAAGATCATTTACAAGAAGCAATTACATAAACATCCCTAAGCATCCAAGATCCCATAAAAGGGTTGCTGAGGTGGAAGCACATTTTCAGTTGTGTATTTTTGTGCTTGAATGAAAATCAAATCCTTACTTTAAGTTTTTTCCCCATTCTCACTTTTTTAATCCCTTCCCTTTCGATGTCTCTTTGTTGCCAAAGGAGCATTAGTGTTTCTCATCCTGCACAAGTAATGAAACTGGCCACACAAGGATTCCCACAGCAAAACTTTTTACAAAAAAGACTTTTTTCTTTTAATTCTTCTTTGTTTATTTCTTATTTCCTCTGGGGTTAAGGATCACTGAAAAACTAATGAATACAATGCCTGTCTTGTGGACGTAAATAGTTTTAACAAATTAAACCGCTAGAGTAATAACATATTTTTCTTCAGCATCGTGACAGAAGGCTGAAGCTGCCTTATTCTGACATTTAGGAAAATAAACATATATCTGTCTTTACCTTTTCAAGCCCTTTTCATTCCCCCATCTAATCCATTTTGTATAGATAATGGGAACACGACTTTCTTGTAGGATCTTGACATAGTGATGAGCTAATAAAACCAAACCTTTGCGTGCTGAATGTCTGCAGACCAAAGGACTTTCTGTTGGCTGGAAGAAAAGCACTTCTAAAGTTAGCAAAAGCCATTCTGGCTTGTGTCTGCTGTTCTTCTAAGGACAGAGATTTAGCAGCTCCTGCAGTTCCTAACATTCCCTTGGGAGAGAAAAAGAAAAAGCAGGGAGGGGCAGGTAACAGAAATTTTTTTAAAAAATATATTTTTCCCACTACTTGTCACAGCATCCATGGATATTATTAAAGTCTGGTGGCCTGATCACTGGTAGAAATCATGAACACTTTCTGAACTCACAGAATTATCTGCAGTCCTCTGATATGATCTTATGAAAATCTCCTTCATGTTCAAGAGTCAGTATGTATATGAATGAAATTCAGCCCATTGACTACTGTTTCCCACAGCCTGCTTCTACCTCCCTAGCAGTCCCCAAATCTATAGGCAGGGCAAAGGCGTCCCTTCAACAGTGTCAGCAGGGTGAGGCTTTCCTTGTCCTGTAATTTGCAGGCTCATTCTTGATTTTATACATCATATATGTCAGATTACTCTCTTGAAATTTATTTACATTTGACACAGAGCACACAGGTACTGTATTAGGAGAGCTGACAACCTGTCTGCTTTCTTACATATGCACTCATATTGCATATCTATTATACAGGTTGCATTTGGCTCCTGTAGGCTAGACTTTTACCAGTATTGCTGGGCAAAGTGGTCCAAAAAAGGTCTCTGGGAGCAAGTGTCCATCTGTTGCGTGTGAATACATGCCCAGGCTCAGTCTGGATACTTGTTAAGGTGTCCCTGCCTGCTAGGATGTACCTGGGGCCAGAAAATATGGATGGCATTCCCAGGTGGTGGAATATCTCTCTAAGGTCAGAAACATACAGAAGTAAACTAGATCAGCCTCAAGGCTGAGGTTCAGAAAGCAGGGAGAGGTATATGTGACACAGAGTCATTATTCCTCCAGTCCCCAAGGTGAATTAAGCACAAATCAGCCACAAGTGAGGATCGAGCATCTGCAGACCCAAAGAAAAACACTGCACTAAAGCACAGGACATACCACAGAGTTGTAGCCGTTGGTCCAACTGCACTGCTGTAGGTCTTGACGACCCTCACCAATCTCAATGGGGTTTTCTTGTGTGTACTGCATGGTCTTTATCAACACCAACATCAGCATGGCACAAACCTACCAACACGCATGTAGTGATTTCCTGATGCACACCAGTGTTGATGAGATCAGAAACAGGCGGATACTGTCACTGCATTGATTAATACGCCAGTATAAGTCTGACAGTTTTGCTGAATAAGCATTTTCTAAGCACCACATGGTAATTCTATGACACTGAACAATGCCTGAATTTTCCTCTTGTCCTCTCCTGCATGTACACACACATATTTCCTACTCTGCCACAAATGACTAATGGATGTGAAATCCTAACCAGAATGTCACTGTCCTTATGGAGATACCACATAATTCATTGCCTCCTGCTCTGGGACTAGAGGCACAGCTTCCTGGCCAGGACTATCAGCCCAAGGCAGGAGCTGCCACAGCCCCAACTGCCCTGCTCACCAGCTGGAGTAACTGAGGCATGGCAGGAAGGTCTTGACATCCTGCCGAGCTGCAGCTAATCATCTGCAGCATGCATCAGCACACAGCACCCTGCCCAACACCGGACTAATGTTTAAAGCTACATGCACTCTCCAGGTCCCCTCCTCAGGAGAAATAGGGAGAGAAAAACTCTGCCAGGGGAAAATTTTCCCCAAATCAAGCCAAATGTCCTGGACATTTGAGACCAACCACTGATGCTTATTCCTCCTCATTGACAACAGAAGGATCCTGGATGACAAGTTCAGGGGGTACATTTCCCTTCCAGACAGCTAGGTAGGAGAGATCAATTCCTGCTTACCTTGCTTTACTCCAGAGACAAGACAAATAACATCTCTAAAAAGAGACAATAATGTTAAATGAAAAAAATAGCATTTACTAAGTTGGACTCTTTAGAACAACATTATTTACCAATCACTGGCCAAAAGTGTTATGGAGTTGAGAAGAACAGTTCCAGATCTCATTTGCGACATGTGCCAATGACAGTGTGTGTCCTGAGTGACCTTACAGAGAGGTGAGAGATGTTAATGATGCCCTATAGGCAGGCAGTCACTGCAATCCAGAGTATGTGAACAATGTGTTGGTGCTCCTTAAATGGGCACTTGCTATGACTTTTATAGAAAGGGAGTTTACTGACAGGGTTTTTTTTGCTGAAACAACGAGCTTTATATGAAAGACTGAGAAAAGTTTGCAGAAATATCTTTTCTGCACTCTGACATCATACCGCTCCTAGCCTGAATTTCATCTTCATTATATATCTGACACATTAAAGCCACAACTTCCCTGATACTTGATAGGCAGCTTATGTGGTCCTAATAACATATGAGCAAATGCTCAGGATTAAACATACATCATTTGCGCCAAGGGAAAAGGGAGGACTGAATGACTTTATTTTAATTAAGAGGTCTTCTCTAAGCCACTAATCCTGCAAAATCCAGATGTCGGTTATGCGCCTAACTATCACCAGTTGGCCTACTCATGAAATTGCTACAGTTAATTGAGAGCAAAGCATTTCATCCAGAAAATTGCAGACTACGTTTAAAAAAAAAAAAAAACAACAACAAAATCCCGAGTAAAGATGCGGTCCATCAGCAAAAGCAGTTATTTTGTCTGCGTTGCAAAGTATGACTTTTTTAAAGAAAGCTATATTTTACTGTGAATTTCACAATCCATTAGAACTGCACAGTGGCATGAAGGTGATTCCCAGTCAAAGATGAGAACGTGGTGTACCAGCGCTGCGTGAATACTCCCGTACTAGACCATCTCTGCTGTAGTAAGCTCACAGCCAGCTGGTTATGAACCAGAGGGCACTCGGCAGCAGTAAAATGGAAGTGCTCTGGGTAATCAATACGAGGGTATCTTGCTATCTTTCAGTGCGGTAACATGCAAGGGTCCTCTTCCATCTGCAAGAAGACAAGCCCTTCTCATACTTACACTAGATCTCCTCAACCCAAATGGATACGTTTGAGTGTACTTGGTCCATTATACAAGGACCCAAGTACTGAAATAGGGGTCTCTGCATACCCCTGGCAGTGAGGGCTCTGCAGGGTGAAGTGGCAGCCCACCATCTCTCCTCACTCCCACAACAACGCAGGTGAACCAGGGACTCCAGTCTTAGGGAAGACAGAATGCCTCAGCCCTGAGCCCCTCCTTGCTGGGCAGCAGGGCCAGGCACCCTCAGGCTCAGCTCTGCAGGTCTGTTATCAGAACCTCCCCTAAGGCCAAATGAGTTGTTTCCTCCTTGTTAGTAAAAAACGCTGCAAACTCTTGATTGCTTAGCAAACGCTGCTGTTCCCTGGGTTCCTGATGACAGCTTGTGGAATCATCTATCTTTGATAGAAAGGGGTTTGTGTTGGTGCTTTACGTATCTAGGAGGATAAGAGCAAGAAGAGACCCTGGCTACTGAGTAATATAAACCAGGTAACTGAATTTAGAACAGTTGTTCACAGTACAAGTATTTTTGGCAGCTTGCTCCTCCAGTGGAGATTCGTGAGTGCAGCTGTTAACATTTTCTCACCCACCTACACAGTCAGGACAGCCAGTGTTATTTTTTCTTTTTAATAGGATGAATTGTATCCATTGGTGAAAGAAATTTTTCTGGAATCTGCTGCCTTCAGCAACCAGGCTCACAAGGGATTTGGTAGGAAACCCCTCTTAAAGGAACATGAGTCAGTTATGAGGGCTGTTTTTTCTTTTTTTTTTTGCAAGTTGCGCGGAAAGAGTTGGTAAGGAGTTTTCCATCCATTACTTACGTGGACAAGCAGAATTTCAAATAGCTCTCTAGTGAGGAGGTTTTCAAAGAAATCTTCATGATTTGATCGTTTGAAATCTTGATCTGAGTTGCTTCACTGATTCCCCCTTCTCTCGACCTGATCTCCCAGAGAGGGAGCCCGTGATGAATTAAAGCATGCAATGCATTCTCCAGAGACTGTGAATGCAACAACTGGTTTCTTGTCACCCAGAATTGGGAAAAAGGCAGCTGTCTCCTTCCTTCCTTTCATCAGGTCTGGAATAGTCACCTTGTCTGGAACAGTGCCACTGTTTTCACTCCGAGTTGGGAAATGGTATTCCTCTTTGCCTCCCTGCACTCCTTTGGCCTCCTCAGATGCTCCTGCACTGTCCAAAGTGTTCCCCAAATGGTCTAGTGATAAATTCTGAAGGTATGCAGAAATGAAATAATGTCCTACGTGGTGATGTTCTGATTTCACAAATATGTCTGTGAAGCAGTATAATAATTTTCCAGACTAGAGAATTTCCCTTAAAAAGATCTCAGATCAGTGGCCAAGACATATGCTTCTCCTGACATCAGGGAAAGCATTCCAGGGCTGCTTTGACATCCGAAAAGCAGCACTAACAATGAGGACTTTTCTTACCTGCTGCCCCAGTTAGACACGCAGATAGCCTCACTGCTTTTTACTTCAGCCTTTAGACCCTCTAAACCCCAAAACTGGGCAACTGCACTTGCAATCACTCTTCCCCACGTATCACAAAGCACCTCAGAGCCACCAGAATAACTGAAGTCCTGAGTCCTATGCACTTCCTTGAGGTGAAGGTTTATCTCGGCTACATAAGGAACTCAATTTCAAGTATGTGAAACTCATCAGGTTACTCTTTAGTACAGGTCACCTTCTTCCTAGTACTTGATCAGTGATGCCTTTGCCTTCAGAGCAACACTAAACATAGATGGTCAAGTGTCTCATGGAGTTAGTTTCAGAAGTGCATCTTGAGTTGATTGGTTAATGAGCATGCAGCCGTGCCACACAAGGAGGCTTTCGAAGGAGCCCAGGGAAAGAATGTTCAGGCAACACTAGGCCCCTGATGTACACCAGCTCACCAGCCTGGGAAGCAAATTACAGTGTAGGACATCACCAGCCTAATCAAGAGCAAAAAGGAGTTTTTGTAAGACAGTAGCTGCTCTCTGTGCAATTGCTGCATTACATTTTGCAGGCTGACTTTTCTACCTTTAAATGAGTAACAGAGAAAACAACGTGTTGTCAGAATTGACGTACATATTAAAGCCTAAGCAAATCACAATGAAAAACGAAACTCAGACAAAATATTTCCCATTCTGTGTGTATTCCCACAAAGAAAGCTGTCTCTCTCAAACATGGATAAGTGTCATGACAGAAATATCTTTCAGCATACCAGAGGACACTGAAAAAATACAGTGGCTGAGCAAACAACAAGGTTTGGAAAAGGCAACTTGGTATACAGGCATGTGAAGAGCAACCACCTGTTGTGACAGCCATAATCCCCTCTCCTTCTCCTCCTCCGGCAGAACCACTCACAAAATGTGAAAGCAGAAGGGGGTAGGCGACTGCCATCAAGGGAAATGGTGCCCTTTGCAGAAGCCACCTGCTGGGATTCCCCAGGATAAGTGGAAATTTATACTGTTATGATGATTTCAGGCTTCTCTTCAATGGTCTGACCTGATCCATTAAGCAAAATGATCAGAGTTAAATACAGGTCTGAGTCACGAGGTGATAAGCCAGGAGACCAGAGGGGTGAAAAAGATTAATGGAACTCAACAGAAACACCACAAGCCTCCCTAGAGGCCTTGCAGTTGCTGGCTTTCTCCAGTGGACCATGGGTGTTTGTTAGCACGGTCTGTGTTCAGCCTGCATTCTAAGTGAAGTACCTGCATGACACATGGCTTCCTGGGCAATGAGGAAAAAAGTCCTGATAAATTGACAGTTAGCTGACCATGGGTGGTCAGGAGGACATTTTCTCTCTAGACATGCACAGGCACACAGAGTTATCTCACCGACTGTCCTAGTCTGTCTTTGATTAGCTGATCCTAAGAGGATATAGAGAGGAGGGAGGGAGTATCCTTTTGCTGCTCTATGTTCAGTTATTCAAATCTAAATTTGGCTTCAGGCTGGAGCGTAGCAAGTGCTGGTGAGTCCTATCCCCTCCCAAGTCTGAATCTCTGAAATATTGACCACTCTTTTTTTCCTTACCACTGGGTGTGGAAAGACATTTTGATAAAATGTTCATGTAATCCACAGAACTCGGGGTGGGAGTTTCACTTACATTTTTTTTCTCCTAGTCATAAAGAAGCCTTAGACATACTTAGCTCAACTATTGACCCTCCTGATTTCATGAGTATAGCATTTCCATGGATGTTGCAGTCAGGCTGAACTGCCCAAGCAAAATATGCATATTTCTGTATACCTTGGAGATATTAACAGTGCTAAGAACAAAGAGCTTGTGCTAACAGAGTTGAAAAATGTGGCACATGATTTCTTCCACTTCCAAAAACTGCAGGGCAAACTTTCAGTTTAGTCTGAACCACTTCACCTTGCTCCTATTTTATGTCAGTGTGGGAAGTACTGAATAGAAATGTCATGTTCTGATGACCTTTCTACGTCTTTGAGTTGTTGCTCATATTGCTTATTGGAAAAATAGAGCAGCAACAGAGTATGATTCATGTTTTGAGCACTCGTGGCTTCGGGACTGGTCCTCGAAGCAAAGAAGAATTAAAAGCCAACTCCACAATTGGCATGAAACCCACCAAGGGGCTAAAGGCACCTTGGGGCTCTATTTCCCAACATGGTTCAAATTACATGGGATGAAAAGATAGTGATGACTTGAACCATTCTTGTTTGTCCTGGCGTTTGGCCACTGAAGAAAAACATGTCTTTGCCGTCATCACTACCGGTTACTGCGATGAATGCAGTTGCTGATGTCATTAGCGATTACACACACACATTTCACTATTTCATATGTGAAACAAGGAGTTCTTACTGCATTCCTAGGCAGCCGGAGTTTTTTCAGGCAGCAGCTGTGGTGCCTAGTCCTAACCCTCCTAGAAGGTTTTGTCATGCCTGCAACCAAAACCAAGTTCTATCAACAAAACCCTCCTAAAGGCTGCAACCCACGTGGCCTGAGTCATGAGAGGTACTCCAACTAGCCTTCAGCTGGAATAACAGGGGATTTTGCAAAATTTTCTGTCTCCCTCTGTACGTGGATCTTCTGGATAAGAAGGATCTTAAGTCATTTTTGCCTGCACCCTTCTAGGACAGAGTCTGCAGCACAGACAATAAAACTCCTGTGTCATAGAATCTGAGGGCATCATTCTGCCTTTGCCTTGGGCTTGTCCCTGTGCAACATGGCTGTCTTTGTTGGACAGGCAAAAATCAGTAAGCAAGAACAGACTTGGGCCTGTGCATTAGAGAATAGTCAAGGCTTGGGACAGAGCTTTTAAAGATATTTCATTGGAAGTCATAGCTTTGTGCAGAAAGATTTTATTTATCCTAAGTTTTCCCCAGTATTGATATAGTTTTGAAGATAACATTTTTAAAAGTAAATAAAAAAGGAGAAGCAATCGAGGAAGTGCATGGGAATTACCATATCAAACAGAGTTCTGCCTAGGAACTGCTATACCCAGAGAACATTAAAACAGATGTTTTAACAGGAAGATCTTCATCAGTTGTAGCTTTTTCAAACATGCACTCAGCAGTGGCCTTGAGAAAAGTTGCTTATCTTAGAAAGCAACCTTTTAAATGAAATTAAACTTAAATGTGCATATGCAAGGTATCAGAGAGAGCACTGTGGCTTTCTTCCCCATGGAGGCATATTTTTTATTGTTGGAGACTTCTTAAAGAAGGCTTCAGTATGTCTGGATACTAATTGTTGAGTTGTCTAGACGGTGATGATATTATTACCAAGTTATGCACAGATACTCACTTTGTCACTGTTTCCAGTGCTGCCTACACATATTGCTTCACTGAATACTGTTGACATGTGCAAAAGCTCCCTAGATATTTATTTTTCTCATTTAGACAGAGATACAGCATGTTTTTGAAAACCACTATGCACTGAACCATTTCGAATGTTTGAAATGTCTTGTGGGTTAGAACTGAGGAATTATAAAGGAGATAAAAGGCACTGTGGGCAGAATTTGATGTGTTTGCTCCTGATACAGACCAAAAAACCTGAAAACAGAATAAGGAGATCTGAACATCCACCAGAAGTGCAGGACAATGCTGTCTCCTCCTATCTGCTCCAAATCTAATATGATGCACTACTTGTCCCCAGGAATTATATTCACCATGGCCTGTACACACCTAGGGAAGAAAGAAAAGAATAAACAACACACCTTCTGAGACTTTAAGAAAGACTTTTGAACTACTGGTACTCCAGTAGCCATCTAGGGTGGTTTTCAAAGGTAAAAATTATGACTTGTAGGAATCATAGTGTCACACAGAAATGTGTCCCTGGGCAGGCTGGCCAGGGTGAAGTGGAACCAGGGCACCCCACACAGGACTAATAAATAGTCAAGGTTTCCCATGTCAAGCCTGTGATCCTGTCACCTCCCATGACATGTTTGTCCATCACATTTCAAAACACCTAGAGCACACAACTTAAACTGCTGCTCTCTCCGCAGGGCGTGTTGCCTCTCTCACAGTCCTCAGCTCAAATCACATCTCAGACTTTGCTTTCCTGAGATACCATCTGGCATCTTCAGCATAGCTGACACCCAATAAAATGAATGAGTGTCCTGAAAAAACACAGTAGATGCTGCAGCTTTCCTTCAAAAGGACAAAAGTTGCCCTGCTTCTCTGTAGCTAAATCATTGGCCTGTAGAGGGAGAGATCTGGTCTTAAAACCCATCTCATCCTACGAGGGTTCAAAGGTCCATCTCTGCATCCCAGAAGGATTCTCAACCAAAATTATAGGCTTCTGAGAAAAAGGATCTGCTTATGTCCTTCGTATTGCAGCTGAGCCACTTGGCCATACAGAGTTCTAGCTAAAGAAGGAGGGCAAACAAGAGCCAATAACTCAGCAGTATTACCCCTGAGAAAGGGATGCTTCAGTTCTCGTCACTCTTCCCAGACCATTGCACAGTGCATTCCTACTGCAAGAACCCAGACTCAGGGCTCTCCCTCACCAAAGGAGCACCCTAAACACCAGGAGCAAGGACTTTTCTTGCTGGCTCTTCCTGATTCAATGAATCTCAGCATTTCTTTTTGCTTTGTGGTGGATCAGTTTACAGAAGAATTTTCTCCAGCCAGGACATGTGTTCAAGGTGGAGGTGTGGGAATGTCAGTATACTGACTAGTGTGGATCTCAGTCTGAGCCACCATTCTCTCCCAGGTCAAATCTAGAATTTAATTCCTTCCTGTACTTTGGACACCGCAATATTTTACACCACAGTATTTTATACTTCATTTTGGTGTCTGTGTCAACATTTTTGTGTAATTGTGGTTTCACCAAGTCACAGTATCACTAAGGCTGGACAGGAGATTATCATCTAGTCCAGCCTCCCTGGTAAGGCACAGTCAGTTAGAGCAGGTTGCTCACAACCATGTCCAGCCCAGTTTTAAACATCTCCGGAGATGAAGAACACAAAACCTCTCTGTGTACCCTGTTCCAGTTGTTTGATCAGCTTTACAGAAAACAAACAATTGTCATGCTTAAACAGAATTTCCTGTGTTTCAGTTTGTATCCATTGCCTCTTGTCCTGTTCCTGGGAACTGCTGGGAAGAGTCTGTCTCCCTCTTCTTTACACCTCCCTTCGGGTATGTGTACACATAGACAAGAACCCCCCGAGTCTTGCTTTTCTCTGGGCTGAATAGACTCTTCTCTCTCAGCCTTTCTTTGTATGGCAGGACGTGCTCCTCTGGTGTGTCTGTCTCTCATGCATTGGGGAACACAGACTGGACACAGAGCTACAGATGTGACCTTATCAGTGCTGAGTTGAGAGGAGAGGTCACTTTCCTCAAACCTGCTAGCAACAATCCACCTGATGTAACCCAGAATGTTGTTGACATAAGGATGTACACAATTGCTTGCTCATGTTCAACATTTCGACAAGCAGGACCTGCAGGTCCTTCTTTGCAAAGCTCTTTTCCAGCTTTCTGGCCCTTAGTCTGCCCTGGTGCTTGTAGTTCTCCAAGTGCAGGAATTGGCACCTCCTGATGTTGAAATTCATGAGGCTCATTTCTTGATGCCCAGCCTGTCTGGGTCCCTCTGAATGGCAGCACTATCATTTGTAAATCAATCACCTCTCCCAGGTTTGTTTCATCTACATGTCCAGACTTGCATTGTCCCATCATCTAGGTCACTATGGAGAGCTTGTAGTATGGACCCCTATGGTACTCTCTAGTGATTGGCCTTCTGCAGGAGTTCATGCCACTTATCACAGTCCCTTAAGCCCAGTTTTTGAGCCCTATCACTAAGCCAGTGGATTGCTCAAACTACTTCACCATCCATTATCTAGTCCATACTGATTAGTTTGCCTGTGATGGTGTTAAATAACACAGTGCTAAAAGCCTCACCAAAGAAAAATTGAATTAAATCCACTGCTGGCCCCCCATCCAACACATTATTCCTTTCATCATGAAACGATACAAGTTGGTCAAGCATATTTCACTTTTGCAAGTCCATGGTGAATACTAAATAAAGATCAAGAATCTTATCATCACCTAGAGAGTCTTGAGTGGATTCATGTTTTGAAGACTGAGAGGAACTTGGGAGTGAGGAGTACAGTGCTGCAATGGCGCCGTTGTGGTAAGAGTATAGGCAGCTTTAATAACACAGTGGCAAGTTTAACTGCTTTGATCGTAAATGTTTATCTTGAATTTCCTTATTTTAAGTCACATTGCAAGTGCAGCAGGACTTCTACATTTATTTCAAAAGGTGCCCTATGCCCTGGCTTGCTCTTTAGATAACTATGTGTGACCAATAAAGAACGCTAGTTATAGAACAACAGGTTTGATCCATCCACTGCTGGACTAAAAAGTTGGCCAGGAAAAAATATTATATATTCATTTCAGCACTTTATGTTTGTGGCGCTGACTGGAGAAAGCTTAGGGGTCCACCCAGCAGTAATTTTTAAAAAATAGTATAATAAATGACTTCTTATTTAGATATGTTACAGAAGCATACATCAAAGGAGAAACCAGAGTAGACAGTTTCCCTTCAGGCCGTCACTGTATATGATGGTGTTTCAAAGTCTACTAGATACTTGTGTGCTTTCATTACTTTGTCAAACTCACACTGACTTCGGTATGAGAACATCTCACAGACAAAAATTGCAATGGAAAGAAAAATATCTATGTTCTTACAAAATAATATGTATGAAAAAAAGGTAGAAGGAGGATGATTTATGCTGTTCTGTGTAGGTTTTTTATACAGATTTTGCCTGAGCTTTGGTAGTTTTTAGTATAGCTCAGTCAGGTATCTGTCAGGAATCATTTATGAATACTGACTATTGGGGCAGAAGAAGTCCAAGATCTTCAGTCCCAAAGACTTCCTGAGATCCCAGCTCTACATTCTCCAGTCTACCAGAGGCCACCATTAACCAGTCTCTGCACACAGTAATGCTGAAAATCTTTACGTGCAAATATCCCTCTAAAGCACCATTCTAGTTCGTTTTCACACAGTTCTTGAGCTTCCAGATCCTTTGGGCTTTTGAGGTACCCAGGAAGAAGAGACAAACTTACTCAAAATGACCTTATGGATTCCTTTTAAAGGGAAGCTTCTGCCTGAGGAAGGTTTTACAGGTAAAAGTCTACTCTCCAGCATACTGCAGTGGTATCAGTAGCTTTATCACCTTCTTTTGCAGTCCAAGTCTCCACCACTTTGCTTGATGAGCACTCATTATGCACATGCAAGAGAAGAGCTGGAAGCTGCAGAGATGGCAGGAGGCAGCAACAAACCTGATGCTCAAAGCAGCATCTGCATAACCAAGTGCATGCTCTGGGCTGCCAAGCTGGGGCCCTGTGGGGCTTCAGCTCTCACTAGACAGCAGCTGACATCTACAGTGCAGAGGCTTAGAGAGCAATTGCTTGTCAGTGGTGGTTACAGTAACCTACAAAAGAACTGAATTTCAGCAAGTCACCCAGTACTGCAGTGACCATGTGCACACATTATGATACTTCAGCTCGCAGGCAGTAATGCTTTTGGTTGCTATCATTTGATCTTTTGCAATTTGTAATAGTTAGCATTTGCGTTTGCTAAGTGAAGGAGCTCAGCTTCCCTGTTGGGTCTGCAAGTTGACGGAAAAGGGATAACAATTCAGAAGATGATCCATATTTTTGTACTGAAAATTAGCTGTAACTCTAAGTAAACCAATGGAAAAGATGTGCTGAGCACACATGGGGATTTTTACTTTTCAAAACAGAATTACGCTTGAAAGGTTCAGAAGGATGCACTCACCCAAGGAGATAACAGAGGCTTGGTTTTCATAATAGCTCTGTTTGCTGACCTAAATACACAGAAAATTACCATCTGTCTCTTTTTCATAAAAAGCAGAAACTGATACTTTTCTTCATGAGTGACAAAGAGATGATGGTTCAGGGGTTTTTTTTGGTAGATGGTCCCCACAAGAGCAATAAGTCACATCCTGTTCAGAAATCAGGACCTTGAAGCTGTGGTTAGAAAACTGAATCATAAGCTTCACTTTACTAACATTCCCCCTATTTTTACGTGGGATTTTTTTCTCTACTTATTTTCATTTCCCCTTTTCCCTTGCTATTTCTTTCCCTGCTTCAAGCATACAAAAGCTGTTACTCGATACCGGAGGAGCACAGCCACATGTCCGTGCTGTTTCTAACATAGTGCTCGGTGTGCAAGAGTGTGACATGTATTGGGTGGGAGTGAGAGACAGAGAGAGTGTTGCCCTCAACTCCCTCATGAGTCTTGATGAAAGCCAAGTTTGATGCTGAACAAAACTGATAGCATGACTTGTGTGAGTTGAAACAAGCTGCTTAGTCATTAATTTTTGTCCACTCTGGATAAGTTATAGATTACATCATCATTTGAGGAAAGTGCATGAAATTTAGACTAGTCTCTGTGTGGCCTGGTGGCTCAGGGTCTGGAATCTGTTTTCTGGCCAGGCTGTTGATGCTGGAGGTGGTATGGCACTGCTCAGCTCTCCTTGCACCCTTTCACTCCCTGTAACCCCCTGATGTTTTTCACTGCATTAAATCCCCCCTGTCCTGCTGGCTTGGGCACAGCAGGCACCTTGCAGATGGAGGAGCAGGTCTCCAGGAGGGGATGCAGCTAATGGGTTTTAATGCTTTATGATCTCAGGTTTCTCTCAATGCCAAAGAAACAGGGAAATAATGAGTGTTACTTCATCTGCCCGTGATAAAATACTGCTGGAACCCCAAAAGTAGCCTTTGTATCTTCATACACCTGCATCTCTACATATCCTTTTGAGTGATCCAGGTATCAACTCTAACAAGCCTATAACCCTTTTTTTTTGCCTAAAATAAGTAGACACAGCATATTTTTTCATGTAGTGCCTTTATATTTAATATCTTTGCTATGCATTACTGAGTAAAAGAGTACTGTACTCCCTGGTGAGTAAGCCCAAGTAAGAGGAGTCAGAGCAAGGCGGCGTTCCCTTACAGCCTGCTTGCCTCCTTATTGTGGGAAGTATCTGACCCAAGCATTTCCTGTCTTTACAGGAACCATGAAAACAAAGAAATTAAAGTGGGGTTTGTAGTCAAGGCATCAAAACATTAAATGTTGCAGTACCATAGTACCTCATCAACAGTCCCTGCGTCCCCTTTCATTTACAGCAGCCTGATGCAGAAGTGAGCTTTGGCAGAGGGACACTGGAGCACCACAAGAGATGGCTTCGCCATAGTGCCATTGGTCTATCTGGAACAGAAGCACTGCAAACGCCACAACCCATACCAACAAGCCTCCACAAACAAATTCAACAAATTCTAAAGGGTCAGTTAGACAACACAGAATGTGAATTGCAGAGCCACATTGCCATTTTATGTTTCATATTCATATTTTTCATTAATTTTTATAGCTATCCAAATGAATGGACTGTAAATTTAAATCTCCCGTAACTACACACAGAACAACAGGAAAACATCAAAATACTATGTAAAGTAGGAAAATTAAATCTTAAGCATCTCATTTTCTAATAAAATATAGAATCTACCTGAGAAAAGTCATAATTACTTTTAATTTAGAAACAAGCATAACGGTAAATTTGTATAACTATAAGTAAATAATTACACCTATTCAGTGTTGCTATATTTCTCAATTTCAGGCTCAAGGAAAAGAGACAAGCATTTCTTTTCCATGAAGCACATCAAAAAATAAAATTTTCCATTTTAATATTAATTTAATACATTAGGAATGTTTTGTGTTCTGGACATATTGCTGTTGTTCTTTGTTAGTTTAGAAGCCACACAATCTTGAAGTCAATGAGAGTTTTGTTTCTAAATTCAGTCAGGCCAGAATTGACTCTTTTACTGCTACCTGGCTTTTTGCATTAGGGTTTTTAGGTTAGGAAAGAGAATGTTTGAATACTAAGAATATTTTCCAAATGTATCAATAGCGCAGCCGGCTAATGTTAAAATCTTGCGGTTAGAAACAATTGGATGGCTTGTGACTAGTTTGTTCCTCCCATGTACCATGTATGCAAAGGTATTCTCATCTCATCATTCATTTTTTACAGTGGTTTATTTTGTGGTTGATCTTACTCAGTTTCAAAGAGGAGAGCAGACTTTTTCTAAAGTTGACCCTTCTCTGGCCTTTTTTTTTCATTAAGATACTGGGAAAAACGAGCAGGATGCAGGATTGAACAAAATCAGCAAAATATGGATGTGGATGTTTTAGAGTAAATGTAAATGATACTAAAATGAATGTAATGGTAAGTTCAAAGAGTAAGGCTTCCTAAATTAGGAAAGGCCAGAAGTTGCTCTAGTAAGATGAAGTTAACCTACATCACATATTAGCAATGAAATGCAGTGTGATACTGATTAAAAGAGAACAGAGGGCAACATGAAAATATTTATCTTTAACAAGGAAGGAAACAAAGGACTTCACTCATAAAATATGTTAATAATAATTTTTCCATTAGATTAGATTTTGGGGCGGGTGATCTCTAGAGTTTGAATTGCTTAATTCCAGACCACTGAAATTGCCTTCATTTTGGGGGTACTGGTTTTTCTCTGTATAGAATTTCTTATATGTCTTTCAGCCTTCTGTAAAAAAGCTATGGCTTGAATTTTAGAGCCTAAATGACTATGATTGTTTTAATGCTCCTTGACTGCAAAATTGAAAGAGTGTTTTCCAAGGGCTTCAGAAATGAGAAGTTCATATTTGAAAATCTGTGATATTCGCATGAACAGATTTTTTTTCCTGCCAACCTTCTTGTCATATTTTTCTATTCATTCTGTTATTTAGTGGTTTGTCTTTATGACTGACTCGGGTGAGCCAGCTAACTAATATAATTCAAAATAACCTTCATACGAAGTTTCAGTAGTGTTAGTACATATGATATTTTTAAAGAGTTTTTCTCAGAAGAAATTTGTTCATCATTTAACTTCTTCAGTTAAATTACTTCACACAACTGACTAAATCTCTTTTCAGCATAGAAGAAAGGGCTGCCTTTCTGTTACATCCCAGGGAGTATATCTGGCTGATTCACGCCACAGAAACTTTTCAAAGAGTTATACATCATATATGAAATACAAGAGTAATATAAACATTTTTACTGCTGCCAAAACCTAAAAGACCTGCTTGAAAAAGCAAAACGCACGCCTCTCTTTGTTTTTTCCTACCCGTCCTTGACAAAATATTCAGTGTTAACACATATCAAATTCTTAATGTTCTACTGGTGATAATCCACCTCTGCAGATGACAGTCATTTTTTATTGCTGTTGTGCTTCAGACATGGGGCTATTTGGAGAAAACACAAATAAGCCTACAGCGCACACTCCTCGAGGTTTTCCTGCTGTTGGAAATGAAAGTAGCTGAGTAAAACCTGGTGTTGCCTCACGTGAAATCAGCTGTTTGGTTTTGTTTAGCTTGTGAAAGAGATGGAAATACCACCTAGCTCCTGCAACGGAGATGTTTACGTTGTAAACAGCATGGTTTTGTCCCAGTGTGTGGCTTCCCACTGCCACCACAGACTGCGGCATTTTATGCGTCAGTGATGGCTTCTTGGACTGTAATTACAGTACATGGCTGTGTTTCTCCCCCTATCACCAGTGTTATTATACTCTGTTGGTTTGTGGTTTCCCAATTGAAACTTTAGCTACCTACTGGTTAAAAGTTGCAGGTTTTGATGAAGTACAGTTACCACGTGCCACCTAAGTTTGCAAGTCTAAAGGTACTACAGTATTCACAGTCAGGGGTTTGCACAGCATCAATCTCTCTCAGCAAGGTGTTTATCACCAAAATCGAAAAGCTACTTCTCCTAGAAAATGGTTACGGGCCAGATGAGGTTATAATTTACAGTACACCACATGCTACTTGCACACATCAGGAGGATGACTTTCTTGCATGCAGAAGAAGAATGGTCTTGTGGTTAAAACCACGGGAACAAGACTGGCAATCAGGGCTCTGTGACTCCAGATGAAGTGCCACTATGCCAGTCTGCCTCAGCTCCAGTGGCAAGCAGTCACAAGTCACACCTCCTCCTGTAGTCTTTGGCAACTGCAGCACCTCACTGGCTGGGATACTTCCCTGTTCCCTCCTTGTTGGGGCCCTGGTACAGAGGAGCCCTGACCTCAGCCACCACAGCAACAGCAATGTTGTTGTATGGTGCCTTCCATGTGTATGGTGTTTGCTCTGCAGTCCTCAGCAGAGAGTGATTTTGTATCATTGATGAAGAACCATCATGTCAGTATGAACTCGGTTCCAGTCCTAGCCGGGTAACTTGAGATTACCTTAAAATCTCAAACTAAGGTGAAACATGTATCCAAGATACATAAAAATTACAGCAAAGGCATTTGGAATTATGGTGCATGAGCTAATTTGATTTTTGGTTTAATTCAAAACCCATTCAAGGGTGACTGTCTACTAGTTTGAGTCAAGATTAATAGATCTTTACACAGTTGAGGGGAAACTATCATTAAAGCTAAGCATAACCTGAAAAAGTTCACAAAGATTTATGTGTGCATCTGTGGAGTTCTTTTTAACTGCAAATACCTCCCTTATTTTAAGAAGAAAATCTATAAAAGCAACAGGAGAAAATCACTCCAGATGGACAGGCTAATCAAGGACAATGGAGCACTCAGTGCTTCCTATTATCACAGGACTTACACATGAACCTGTTCACTATACATCAACTCATTCTGGGTTGTTCAGTAACATTGGGCTTAACTCTGGTTACCTTCCATAACCAAGACACTATCCTAGTGCACTGGAGGAAGGAGATCTGAAAAGCCAAAACAAGAGAGAGCCACATGACTTTCAACTGCTACCAACCAACATAGCTCCAGTGCTTCACATACTTCTCCAGCTGACACCGACTCAGTATCCAGACATCTTGCTGAGCACATTAAATCTTGCAATGCTGGCTGTAAAAAAAAGTGCATCTTAAGATTTTCCACACCTGATACATATACACAACTGAAGAACAGGCATACTTTTCATGGGCCATGAATTGTCCCTCCTAGGAGCCACAGGGGGACCATACAACTCAATGCCTCTGCTCTAAACCCATTTGAACCTACCTGCTTCCCACACTGAGCTTTGATTGCTTTGCAAGGAGCAGATGTCAGCAACCAATCACACCAAATAGATATCTACCAGCTACTTGAGCATAAATAAGAAGTTTCAGAAAGGGAGTCAAATGTTTGCACTGCTGAGGCTTCTCTTACAAGATGCTTGTTTTATACCCATGGTAGTTAAATGTCAAGGGCTTTAACGGCACAGCTTTGACCTGGATGTGGCCAGGAGACCTGCTGTCTTGGTGGTGGTGCCATGCAGCCTCCAACCCTGCTCAGGTTCTGTGTGTTGGTGTGGGGCTGGCACATGGGGCCATGAGCAAGCATCTCCCACCATCTCTTTCGGTTGCCTCCTAGTGCCTCCCAAGGGCCAGAAGGGAATCTTGCCCTGGCCTGAGAAATCCTGCCTGTGCTGCCCAAATATTTCAGATGACATCTGCTCCACCAGCACAGTGTCCGGCACTTGAGGTTTGGCGCCTGTGGCCAGTCAGTCTCTGCCTGTGGTGCCGCAGCTGCGTGGTCGAATGAGAGGATGATGGGGAGAGGGAGGACACTGGCCAAGCGCAGAGCTTCCTGGAGCCTGGAACAGCTGATCTCATGGCTGCTGACTGAAAAGCGGATGTGAATTGGCAGCTATGCTTGCTGGAAAGGCAAGCCAGGCCAGAAGTCTGTTGCACTTGAATATCTGTCAGGATGATAGCTAAACTCCCTGTGTTAAAAATAGCACTGCTGGGAGAGGAGGGAAGAGCAAGCATGAAGGGTGAGAACACCCTCACTGACTTCAGATATAGCCAGCCAGTTCCCTTTAAAATTAGTAGGTAGTAGGTTTACAAAGCTCTCAGGAACCTAAAAAAATAATCCACAGCTGCCAAGGTAGAGGTAGTAACAGATTGTACAAACCAATGAAACAAACTGGTGGATTATACTTAAGAAAACATTTATTTCTTATTTGTAGACTTTAAGCTTGGTGGTAGGGTAAGTTTTCTAAGCAGTTGTACTTTCATTAGCAATTAATCCAGTACAAACATACTTAATCCGTAGTAAAATCAATCGTAATTTAATCCTGTCTCATGGTGATAGAAAGAACAGAAAACACTTCCTGAGGCCAGAATCGATACCCAAAACTGTAGACAGTTTTAAAGATACCAGTCTGGAAAATAAATACCTCTGTTTTGTCTCAACTGAATCAAAGAGATGATTCATGTGAAATATATGCAATTTTGATTAAAGAATTATCTTGTTCTAAATTTCCAAAGGGTTTGCTGTTCTCCTTCCCAAGGCTGACATGTGGTAAAGCACACTTTTAAACTGCTGTGAATATTTACAGTGACATTTGGTCTTCTGGTTCTTCAGTTTTCAACCCCTGTCCTCACTCAGAAGCTCCTATTTTTGTGGTATAAACTAACAAGGATGAGGGGACAAACAAAGTGTCACATTCCAATGTTAGCATCCAATTGTGTCTCTGCCTGTAAGATTTACATCTCATTTTCTCCCTCAGTCTACATTTACGCAGCAGATGTTCTCTGGGAAGGTACCTGGCATGTCATTGTACATGGCTAAAAATGTAGATGAACCATGCATGGGACAGAGGCACTGGGACCTGGGCATACCTGCCAGTTCCTGTGACCAGGAAAACACCATGCATGGAAATAATGTCACTATCCATAGGGCAACCCAAGACCTTAAGAAGGAGCGAAGCAGGTCGGGAGTAAAGGTAAAATTCAGCCCTCTGTTTTTAAAAAATATCTATACATTCATGACACATACTTTATAAATACTTGCTTGACAATAACCAGTCAGAGAGCATATTATGACCCCCAAGGGAGTGGATTAAAGTGAAGATGTCAACACTGAGAATTGTTATTAATGCAACATTTCTGAACTTTATTTTCTTGTACCATCAAGAGTGCAATATGTCAGAAACCTGATCCTTGGGGACTATTCAAGGTTGAGCTCCTAAAGAATGCCATTCATGCCAGTCATTGCTGCAGATGGGACGGCTCATTTACTGTCTGGAATCACTCCCCTGTTCTTCTGTCTTCTGAAGTTAAAAAAGAGCAATGCCTGTAATAATTTGTTTGACTTTTCCCATAATTTTTCTCTCTGAACTTAAATACAGCATTCCAAAATGGACCAAAATATCACTGAAAACCTCTGCTCTTATCTTTTCACTGTCTGGCTTTGTGGAATATTCTCCATGACAACCAGTAGCAGCAAGCAACACAACCAAAGACTAAGATGGCAGAGGGGTATATAAGCACCAGTATAAATAAGGAAAAGAACAAGGAATTGTTCTGCGAAAAATAATTTCCTAAGCAAAGATGTCATTTATTCCAGAAGATTCCAGACTTTGTTAACTTTCTACTGAGTTCTGGAAATGTCTTATAAATGATGTCCTTCTGTCTCTCTGTCTATATATCCATCTATAGTTATAGACTGCTGATGAGGAATCACCTTGCACTAGAATAGGAAACAGCTAGCTTTTTCTGCATTTTCATGTGTAACAGTTTCTTGCAAATCGATTTTTCTTGTCACATTCCGCAAGAATAGAAATATTCAACCTCAAGAATACTTTCTCAATGTAATGTTTTTTCTTTAAGTTTTGGGTTGGAGTTGGCTTATGAGACTGTAATATTAAAAATAGCTTTGGAAATATAACTGGCTTCTATCACAAACTGACTATTTTGCCCCTCTTGTAATAGAATCACAGTCTTTAGAACCATAGAATAGTATAGAATGGAACTGACATTTATGATCATCAAGTCCAACTGTCAACCTAACCGTACCACTAAACCACGTCCCTAAGAACCACATCTACATGTCTTTTAAATACCTCCAGGGATGGTGAGTCAACCACTTTCTTGGGAAGCCTGTTCCAGTGCTTGACAACAATTTCAGTGAAAAAAATTTCCTAATAACCAATCTAAACCTCCCTGGCACAACTTGAGGCCACTTCTTTTTGTCCTATTGCTTGTTACCAGGACGAAGAGCACCGCACTGAGCCCTGAGGAACAGCACCTGTAACTGGCCACCAAATGGATTTAATTCTGTTCATCACACCTCTCTGGGCCCAGCCATCCAGTCAGTTTTTTAACCAGTGAAGAGTACACACATCCAAGCCAAAAGCATCCAGTTTCTCTAGGAGAGTGCTGTGGGAAATGGGTGCAAAGGCTTTTTAAAGTCCAGGCAAACAGCATACACAGCCTTTCCCTCATCCACCAAGTGGGTCACCTGTCATAGAAGGAAATCGGGTTACTCAAACAGGATCTACCTGTCATAAACTCACGCTGTTTTGTCCTGATTGCCTGATTGTCCTGGACATGTCGTATGATCTGCTCCATAACCTTCTCCAACACTCAGGTCGATCTGCTCCGCAACCTTCTCCAGCATTCCGGTCAGACTGACAGGGCTGTAGTTCCTTGGATCCTCCTTCCAGCCCTTCTTGTAGATGGACATCATCCCTGGGACCACTTCTGATCTCAGCAGTGGTCAATGATGACAGAAAGTGACATCACAAACTGTAGTATGATATTACAAAAGAAAGGTTGTTCTGGTCACGGTACTAAGAGCAGAAAAATGGGAAGCCAACATATGCGGCAGGTTTTACAGTGGATTTTGACAGGAGTCTTCTGGTGACTCCTCTGCAGTTGTCCTCTTCTGCCCTCCCATCTGCAACTCTGTCTTCTGTCTCTATCTTCCATGATTTCTAAAATGCTTAGGTAACCTTACTGGTAGAGAGTTACTACCTGGGTTTATGGTGATGGGACTGAGCAGTCATGCTGCCTTCTGCAGATGACACTACTCATGCACAGGACAGACAACAGAATGAGTGTATTAAGGATCAGCCGAGGGGATGGCATCATTAGTTAGAGTTTGTTGCCTCTTACATGACCACATGCTATGAATTGCTACAGATGGGCAAGTCGTGTGATGCTGCTGCACCCTGGCAGATTCCTGTACATGCTCCTTTTGACCCCAGGGCTTGGCTCCTCAGAGTGGGTTGCCACTTCCAACAGGATCTTCCTCCTCCAATAGTTATTTCAGCTGCCACACACAAACTCTCTCATCTGCTCCAGAGCATGGAACAAGCCAATTAGTGGGGGGAAATATTATTTTTTCACAGCTGTCAGCTGGCACAACTGTCTGTTCAAATTGTTTATGCTGAGGCCCTGAGCATCCCCCCACCGTACTGTAATGCGCTGCAAGAACTTTGTATTTTTAGGGGCAAATTTACATTTGTGTGTGATGAGCCTCATGTGTAACTTAAGTGCCTTTCAAGCCACAAGCCTTATCTGAAAATCTGATTATTTGCAGGCTTGTTGTTATGTCTCCAATCCCCAGTACCATGTTTCCCCAGCAAAAGCACGAACACTGTGGCAGAAGGATTCACTACTTTGAATGTAAAGGTGTTACGCTTTCCACACTGATTAACCATGAATGTTATAAGAAATTATTTCTTCTATTTGTTTCAGCTCTTCCACCACTGAAACTTATATTTCCCAATGTGAGGCACAGACTGTTCACATTTTTCTATAAGAAAATACCCAGTAATTTTGCCTTGAATATTGTCTTTTTCTGCCAGAGAATACTCAATCATAAAAGCTAAAAAGACAGATAAATTCAGTAGCTTCTTCTATTTTAAGTGTCTTTCATGGTGTGAACAAATAATCTTTTTTTTTTTAAACAGCAACCAAAATAAGACTGTTCTGTGAGACTACTAACCATTGTTTCAATAGGAGTGAGTCACAGCCTAACTCTTCCGAAAGAGCACGTGTGTGTGCACGGGGGGGCAGGGATGATGCAGGCTCTAGACACTACTGTAATCCGTGAAGATGTCTGTAACAACCAACATTTTCCCTAATGAGACCTCAGAATGTCTTGATGATTTTCTCTAATTGCTCTATATAATTGGAAAATGCCGCAGCCCCACTCTCCACTAAGGATGAGCATTTCAAAAATGCTAATCTGCAAATTGTATGAATACAGCTCTAATTGGGTATTGGGGTTGGTCTGGGGGGGGGGGGTGTTGCAGTCTTGATTATTTAAGGAAGAAAGCAGTGTAAATCTGTGGCCAGAAATATTGATTATCAAATTTCTAAGGTACAGCATCACTGAGTGACAAAATTACTTGTATGACTGCATTAATTTTTATTTTTGCTGTCAGGATTTCACAGGAGAATTAGTCTGTACTGAAGTTATGTCACTAATGTGCTGGTTCTTTTGATTCATGAAAGAATTTGCACTACCAGCAAGGAATCACCAAAGTTTCTTAATACTTCACTTGCTTCCAGTAAATGAATAGGTCTTCAAAAATTTCTCATTCAGGCATCACACAAGTAACCAGAAAGATCACCTGTAGAGGCAGCTTAAAAATTGTAAAACTTTGCAATGAAAACTGATGTGAGTCAGTTAACCTGAGTTGCTGAGGAGGTGGACTTGGTTCCCAACATACAAGAGCAATCTCCAGTGAAGTCTCTGAGTTTGTGGGAGTGGATTTTTCTCCTCTGCATCCCCAGCAGGCAGAGCCACTTTGGGAAGCTCCAACCTAGTCCCCAGAACTGGTCCACCAAATCCCCTGAGCTGCTAGACAAGGGAACACAGGATCCACTCTTTCTCCTGTTGCTTTCCCAGCTCTTGGCACTGCTGTACTGCAGCAGGTACAACCACTATCCACCTTGCTGCTTTTGGCTTTACATGAAGATGGTGCCTTTGGTATCACTGGCCTCAGATGGTTCTTGTGGCATCATTGGAAGCTCCGGGCACTAATGATAAGTGAGGCCAAAAGTTAAATTAAAGGTCAAATTAAAGGCCAAACAGCCCAATTTCACTTTTATCCCTCTTGATCTTTACAACCAGGACAAGGATGATTTCTACAAAATGATGTTGTAAAAGCTACATTTGTTTTTTCCAAGGTGAGCTCTTCATCTGTGGCAAGGTTTATCATCCCATCAGAGATGGGATGGGCTCTGAACAAGAAGATGCAGAGCCGCCCTTAGCAGGAATCCAGGGGCTTCCCTGAGTGTGGGGGACAGTAAATCAGGCTTTACAATAGTCTGCTCTAGCCCAAGTGGTATAACAGAAATAGCCAGCAAATGCAGTTTCAGGCAGCTCCCCCAGGGATATGGCATTCAGTCACACTTTATTGACTCGTACCAGAAGTTACCCCCACTCCCAGCTGCCAGTAGAATTTGAGGAGCCTAAAGAGTAAGAAGTCATGCTGCTCCGGACTTCTAAACTTAGAGTGCCAAGGGTAAAAACCCATCTAAATTCTGCACTTCACTGGGAAGTTAGGAAGCCTGTATAGTTAGGGTAGTAAAAGGTCTCTCCAAAAAAGAATCATACTCCACTTGGATGGAGATTCCAGTCACACCACAGAGGACGACAGTGGGATTCCATGCCAAGCTAGGTACGTATGTAGATACTTCACAGTTTATGTGCCTTCCTTCACCATTTCAAGCTTAAAGTGTGGGTTTTCACCTGTGGAGGCTGCCAAATCCTTTAATGTGTTGTCGGATTTGGTCAAACATGAGCTCCTTTCCATAGATTAGGCTTCATTCATCTCCATGCTGTGCTGATGACTGAAAAAGTTGTGTGATTGATACAACTTTTCCATCAGGACTGGATTTCTTTCTCGGTAGCAGCAAGGCATTTAGGTTGCACAGCTGACAGAGAGATTAAAAGATGCTGTTGTTCTCTAGGTTTGTTATGGGAGGACTATGAAAGATAGAACACTAGTTTCTAGCATGTGACTAAGTTATAAGCAATAGAAGTCTTGAGTTTTATCATGCAAGGCATCTGTCAGTCCTACTATCTGATATTGCCTGCAGTATCTGTACCCGAACAAGAAACAGTGCAGAGACAGAGGCTCAACAAGAACTACATCCGCAGCACATTATACACATTCATAATACTGTGACTCATTTGCTGGAATATTGGCCAAAAAGGGATGAGAAAAAGAGTATGAACACAGACGAGTCAGTCTTATTACCCTTTCTGATCACTACCATCAGCAAAGCTTTGTGGTGTTTTCCCTGTTCTTTTCTTTTTATGATTTTTCCTTAGGAGCACAAAAGGTACAGGAGATAGAATCTAGCACTTCATCATCTCTCTCATAATCTCTTTTATCAAAAATGTGTTAATTTGGAAAAATAAAAAGGAGGATAAAAGAATGATTTATGAACACACATAGACTAATAAATAAGCTTATAATGTTGCAAAAGAGCCATTGTTAAATATGTTTTACATTTGAACGGCTATAAAATTTTTAAAGAAAGCTCTAGCGAGTCTGGTTTTAATGAAGTCTTTTGTATCTCCAAGGCAGCGTATTCCATGTGGAGAAGGTTATTTCCCCCCCCTTTCTGATATAGTTAACTCTCACATAGATGTCTGGGCACTCCTTGTAGCTGCTGTGTATTGTTCTTTTCAAAAGGAACAAGAAATTGCTCTATTCAACACATTCCCTTAAGCATGTGCATGAGGTGGTGGCTGCCAAACAATGTCAAGTGTGCTCTCCTGAGTAAACGGTCAGAGCTGAAAATATGACTAGTGTCCACAAAGAGATGAAAATACATGAAAATACAGAGATCTGACCCCTGCATTTGTGCCTAGCAAGCACATGCAGGCTGGCTCTACTTTCCAAAAGCTTCTTTTCACACCCTGAAATCCCATCACTTTAGACTTGTTAGTCTTTACCAGCACAACCTCCTGATCCCCTGCTCTTTTTGCTGGCTTCCCAATGATTTCCTTGACACTCACTTGTATGCCTTTCTGGCATTTTTTTCTTTCTGTGTGCTATTCCCCAAGGTAAAAGATACGATTTGTGTGACAAAGGATTTTTTGAACTGTGTTGGTCAAAATAAACACAAACACAAGTCCCTGAGGTTACGTATGCCTTCCAGCATTTGAAAATAAGCAGTACTCCTCGAAGTGTTAACTACGTTTTAAAATTAAAATGTTAACCAAGTTGTTATAAAAGCAGGTCATGTGATGAAAACCAAAGACTACTGAGAATGCAAAATGCCTGTAACTGATGCGGAGATTGTTTTTTAATTAAAATTTTGAGCACAGAGGGCCAGTCCAGTCTAGAGGATAAAAGCAAAACACCCTGGTAGAAGTAGTTGTTTGAGAGGTAGAAATTTAGGGTGCTGTTATTCTTTTCCTTTCAATGAACCACCAAGTCCTTCTCACTAGAACTTAGATAAGAAAGACGCCAACAATTCCTTCAAAGTTTTTCTTTCTCCCGAATGGTAAGCAGGGCCTACATGTGATCAGCTTCTGATCATTTCACATACTTTTGTAGGCTGGTTATCCACTGCACTTTTTCCTACATCTCCCTGTGCATTCAGGTATGTCCTGTGCATCCTGTTGTGGGATAGCTTCCTCCATGGTTTCTCCTTATTCTCACAGTCTGCTTGTACTTTTGCTTGTTCCTCCAAATGTCAGGCTGTATTTGATCTGTCCCAAAACCAACTCAAAAGCTCTCAGTAAGCAGTCACATTTTTCACACTATATCTGTAGCCCATGAGTGTTCTTCCATGTTATTAAGCTGGGAATTTCTTCAGCAGAGTAGACTCTGAAAATCAGATTTTCACCATGAAGCCTGGGACAGAATTGCCTAGCATGCCCCTTATTTATTTTGTAGGCTTCTGGGGGGAAATTATTTTTCTCTTTGTCTCTGCTTGCTGCATCACACTTTTCCAAATGTGGTTAAAAGTTCAGAACTAGCCAAAATCCCTCTAGCTCTGCCACACATGAAGAAGATGACACTTTTTTCAATATTTACCAACTCCTTATTTGACTCCATTGGCCTACCTGTGCATGGTAAAACCTTAAGGCAGTGGAGCAACAAGGTGAGATCAGAGCATCAGGTGGTAACTAAAGGAGAAATTGGTGACACCTCCCTCTTCTCGTCCTGTAAGGGAATGCAGAGGTAAGGTGCTCCTGGCAAGCTTCTATTTCTAAAGAGAAAAGATAATAAGAAGAAAGAAGTTGTAAATCAAAGATGTGTGCGGTGAGTCATAAAACTTCTTGGGAATGCTTCTGAGGTAGAGCATGTTGTGTGTCATCCTTCTCTGGTGGCTGCACCTGAAGCAGAGAATCTGGTCCTGGAAGGATGCATAGCAGCTTGCTACTCACTAGTTGGTTTTGAAATGAGTGGTGGCCTTTGGCACGCTGTAATTCTCCCTCATCTGTGTGGTTATTAGCTTGGCAGTAACTTTAAACTACTTCCATTCCGTAGACCTGCTCCTTGCCATTCCCTTTGTCATTATACTAAAAAAAATTTTATGTCCTTGTTACACCTTGGAATGCTCAGCAGCTTTTCTTCAACAGTTTGTGCCTTCTTTGGCTAGAGAAGCACTTGCTTCCCTTCTCAAGATTTTCATTTGAAGCCCCATATGAACTGCTCACATCTAACAGGTTTCACCTTGTCCTAGCACGTCACATGGGAAATCTAGATTAGTGTCAGGTAAACATTTACCAGACCCAGTTCAAAGGTTCTGAGCGGTGACCGAGTAGATGCTGCAGAGGAAAAGAGCTATGGTTCACAAAGCTGGTATCCCATCCACCTCACAGGGCAGGGGATGGATGGCCCATGCACTGAAACGCATTTTCAGCATTTCAGGCCCAGGGATAATTTATGAGAGCTTATAATGCTAACCACTAATGTTAGAAATGCTATATCCTGTGTAGAGGTGGGCAAAGTAATGAAGCATTAAGTCTGGCTGCTGCCGAAAACCTGGCTCTGTCTCGGCTCTGTGCCCATGAATGAGTGAGAGTCAGGACAGAGCCAAAGTGCTGAAAACTGTCTGGCATTGCTTCCTGGTGGTCACGGTGACCTGAGGTGCATGCGTGTATGTGTGCATGTGTGTGTGCACACATGCGTGTGCCACATTGTGTACTGTTCATGTTTTCATGCTGCATGCTCAGATCCAAAGATCTGATGATGCTTTTGCCTTACGGGGCTAAGACAAATGTTTGGCATGTCATAGCCTAAGCTATACCTTCAAACCTTTTGGCTTGTCTCAGAGTAATGCTTAGACATAATTAGAGACATCTTTCAACAGGGTCTATCTCTGAGACTGCAAGATATAATGAATTGTTCCTCCCCCACAAAAGGTAAACTGCTGCTGAACTCTCAGCACATGTTCACCTGCTTGATGAAACATGTTCTGAATTACATAAGACTAAGTGATATTTAGTTTCCCAAGCAGCAGTGCTGAGAAGTTTGCACCTAAGAGGAGATTACACTTCAACTACATTTTTAGCTGAAGGAAGCCTAAAATCCAGGAATTTGCATAAGATATTGAACGGCTCAGAGATGGGGACTAGCATTTCCACCAGCTTTTTGTAAAATCTGAAGTGATTTGCAAAATCTAGATCCAGATTTGTCCCAGTCTGGGGCAATTTTTTTTTTTTTTTTTCCAATTCAGGATCATCTCTAACATTTGGAAATGCAGAAAAGACTTCTCTGGAAACTGACATTCTTCGAAAGTTGGACTTTTCTAGTTCTGTTAATGGATGTGACTGAATTTTGCGTGTCAATTATATGTATCTTTTTACACATCCACTTATATTTTGAATTAACCATACGCATTCCATGCAATATTTTTTCACAGAGTGCTAGTTGCTAGGTTGTGTATGCTTTCAATGCAAAACAATAAGCAAGCAGTGAAGTCATCCAAACCCTCAGCTCAAACCACTCCAGAGTTCCTCTTTTCGACCTCAAGTACTTCTTGCTGACTGCTCATGAGTCCCAGTCCTCATGCTAAACACCCAAGAGGCCCTCAGTCATACTGGTCTTTTCATGTGCTTTGCACTCTTTCACCTGTGGAAGGAAGTGCCAATAACTGAGCAACATGTGTTTTTTGACCTATTTTAGGGATGAGTTACATGTGCTGTAAAAACTATAGACTTGATACATCTGAGCTTTGTTGAGAGTTAGCACTTCCAGGCTCTGGTAGGAGCCTGACTCAGGGAGTCAGGAGTGTGACTCAGGGAGTCAGGAAACCTGTGTTCTCTGCCTCTCCATGTGTGGGCTCTCTGGTGACCTTCAGCTGTTAGCTTACTTTTGCATGATTCCATCTTTGCTGTAGAGGGATGATAACAATTCCCACTTCTTCCGTGAAGCCGAAGAGTTACATACTATAATCAGGGACCATATGTCATGGCAATGATCATATAAAACTCTCCACTTTCCAGCCATCTCCATGCACACACACGGATGCACGTGCCAATGCATACAAGCCCCTCCCTACAGTATGCTGTGTGCACACATATGTGTATCTTCCAGCTATGCACACAGGTATTTACCGTGCTCTGTGAGGTATTTAGAGTGCTGTGGAAAAAGCAGGCTGGACTGCAATGAATTTCAGTAGAAACACTGAACAGATTGAAGCTGAAATAAGAATTTTGTGTGCCACATGCCCAGGAAAATATCTAATTCTGTTTCCTATTGAGTACAATAGCACTGCATTCTTAAGAAGTCACTTTAAAAAGCTAAAATTATTCCACCCCCTTCTTTTTTTTTTTTCAATGTATGGGAAAGCTCTACTTAGAAAAGAAACTTTCCCTTGTGCTTTAATTGGCTGAAAAATATGTGGGTTTTTCCTGATTTCCGCTTTAGCCTTTGTTTTGCCCTGCCTAAAGATACGCTAATGTTGTGGTCAAGACACTTGCTCAGTCCTGCCTTTATATTGTGTTCACAGACAAGATCTGTGAAAGAAGGACCAGGGCACAGTTAACAGATTTTGCATGCCTTAGAAACAGTGAATTTTGCTTAAGAGTTGGGAGTTTTTTAAATGAAAATATTAAGTTTACAGTATTTTCCATTAGATTTTTGTTTATTTCATTTGAGGTGGTCTTCTGGGTCTTTGTAATTTTCTGCCATGAAAGCTAGTAAGGGAAAAAAATCCATGATTGTCTTGTTGACTGGCAAGAAAAATATCATTATCAAGAGAGTCAGAGTGAAGCATATGGTGGGAATCATGGCAATTCCCTCTTCCTGTGTTGCCTCATGTATGTCCCAGCTAGTTGGAAACAGAGAAAGGGCAAGGCTGAAAAGCTTAAGAGTGAAATGCAAAGCTGAGTGCAGGTGTTAGATGCAATGCCTTTACAGCAGGCACCACAGAGTGAAATCTAAGCGATCCAAAGCTTGAGATAGGTGCTCAATCACTGCTGAATTTTGACTGAAATAACTTGGTGAACTGAGAAGAACATGTTTTATCCAGTTTTACTCTGATTTTTTAAAATAATACAGGCGTACTCCTTCTACCAAACAAATGACAAGACTGTTCTCATCCCTTGAGCCAGTTAAACCTGGTACTCACAGACTTTAAGCCTATGTTGACCTCCAGTCTAAACCAGTGAAAACATGCAGGAGCCTCCAGAGCCCCTGAAGAAAGCCTGGATTTTGGGAGGTCCGGGGACTACCCAGCCACAGCCGGGGGGTTGCCTGCCTGTCGCGGTACCCAGGCTGAGAGTTGCAGGGCTCGGCAGGGCTGAGATTTGCCTGCCATCTATCGGTCCCTGTCCCGAAGAGCGCCTGCCTCCCGCCGGGATGCCGGGGCCGGAGCTGCTAGCCCTTCTCCTCCCCGGGGCAGCATCTGCGGCGGGCGCTGCAGCCCCTCGGCGAGTGGGATTGCCGCGCCGCCGTCCCACCCCTGTGCCCGCCTACACGTCCCTTATCATCCAGGTTTCAGGGGCAGGACGGTGTTGGTGTGCAGCTGAGGCTGATTGCGCCTCCCTGTCCAGGCATCTGGATGGGTGCGGGGTCCTCCTGGGAGATGCTGCTTATGGTAGGGAGACTGGAACTAGATGATCTTTAAGGTTCTTTCCTAACCTAAACCATTCTATGCTGCCTGGAGCTCAGCCAGGGTCAGCCCTCAACATCAGAGTGCGGCTGGGTTGGGACCCAACGCGTGTGCTTTGATGTCCACTGAAAGGACCGCAGAGACATCGACTGTTTGAGTTCCCAGCCAATGCTATTCTTATTAAGCCATGCATTAATGAAACTTTATTTATTTGGTGTTATATATGAAACCATATTCTCATTCTGACTCCTTACACAATAGTTTTTAGGCCAGCAACCGTGTACCAGTGTAAATATTACAACATCTTTTGGCTAGATTCAATAAGAAATGCCTTCCGTAACCACGC
Source organism: Dromococcyx pavoninus (assembly GCA_033558185.1). NCBI lineage: Eukaryota > Metazoa > Chordata > Aves > Cuculiformes > Neomorphidae > Dromococcyx > Dromococcyx pavoninus. The sequence continues at coordinate 794,229 of JAUMJL010000595.1, forward strand.
CTGGCTGTTCCTTGATTCTTAAGAAAAAAAAGTCCGTGATTGTGTGTCATGGAATGGTTGTTTTGCTTTTCTACAGTCCACTTTCATGGTAAGCCAAACATGTTTTCAAAGCCAGGATTTGTGATCTTAAAATTCATGTAACATGAAAGGTTGAGGATATTATTTTCTTTTCTGAACCATTCTGTGATATACCATGAAAGTCTCTGTACCATGTCATACATAAAGACCTAGTACAGAAAGAGGTGGTTTAGAACCATTACATAGGAAGCATTGGTTTAGCTCCTGAAACCCTCCTTCTACACCACAAGGTCTAATGCCACTGCTTGCTCATCTTAACCTTAGCCTGGTCTTCCCAGCCCAGCCCCTCCAGACTGCCTGCTCGGAATCTGCTCCTGAAGTCTAGTGATGCACAAAATGGGGTTATGCAGATTTATTTCTTAAATGTTGCCCTGAAAATTACTACCTAGTACTTTTTCTGTGGGCTGATCTTAATTTTTTTCTGTGTCTTCATCTTTTGGGGTTTACTAGCTTATTTCTCCTCAGATGGTGCATATCTCATTCAGAGCACTTGCTGTTCTTCACCAGCATGGCTGTGTACTCTTCCATATCATTCCCCATTTTGTAGAAACTGAGGTGCAGAGAGTGTAATTCATCCACACTGTGTAAACAGCTACTTCAGGGTGAATGGAAGCGTGCTCCAGAAGTCCATCATTTTCTAATTCTCTCTGGCTCTGCCTGTATTCCAAAATAAAACAGATAGCAACCAGTGTTCCCCCTATGGCCAGGTGGATCAGGCTGCATACTGCCTGTGTTGCTTAGGGTTAGCTCCCTCAGTAACCAATTTACCTTTGAGATAGTTTGTTGACATTATCCAAAATGGGACAAGGAAGTCAGCTTTAAGAAACTTAAGAAATGTGTCTGAATTTAAGGGTGTGAAACAATCAGCAGGCCAGAGCTCCAGATTTACACTCCTTATTTTTAACAGCATGGGCAAACCTTTTAGTGGTTATAAAGGGAGTCAAGGTAGAAAAGATTCAACGTAGATGTTTAAATAGAGTGACGTGACTCCTAGTCAAAGAGTTTTTCAATATCACACACTTAACAAGTGGCAGTAACAGACTGGGAGCCCAGTCCATGTGGCCTAAACTAATACTCCCTTCCCGTATGTAGTCACCAGTGGCTGCAGAAAAGTTAACATCTTGTTGTACGTCATTCTAGAAAATTCTCTGAGAACTCAATAAGAAAGTCTAATTTTATCCTTAGTTTTAGTCATTCAGAACAGATCTATAACTGAAGTCTATAAAAGCCTTGGAGATAAACCCTATCCTAGATGTAGCACCTCCAGAAATTATATTCAAATACTCCTGAAGATTGTTTGTCTTATACAAGAGAAGAGAGAAAATCATGGGTTATTGTTCCATTCTCATTACTCACTTGTACCCATTGTTATTAATATTTAAATACATTGTTTTTCCAGAGTTTTGTGTTGTTATTTTAAATTTAAGACACAGACAGGGTTATAATATCGTCTAAAACTTGATTCTTCATTGCTATTTCTGCTGCTTGTAAGACTGTTAGAAGGTGTATTTTACATAAAAGGTGCTGAGGCAAAGTATGTCCCTGCTCTCTGGTTTGTGTCCTCCTTCCTCAGCAGCTGTGCCCAGGAAGAGAGTTCCAGGAAAGGAAAAGGAAAGTACTTTTCTATGAATACAATGAGACTGATGTAATTAATGAGGCACCGAGTAAGTGACAGGTTAAGAATATTTAATCCACTAAAACCATAAATCTTGAGATTATGCAGGATTAGTATATAGTAATCAAGATGGATTTCTGCTATTTCTGAGAAGGGTAAGGAAAAATATCAAGTTTGCAACTCCTGACAGTTTTAAAACCCAAATGATATAGAAACTTCCAGGTTATTCTTTTAACTCTTCAACATTAAGGGAACAAAATTCCTATAAAAGAAAAAACTCAACAGCTTCTTTGACTGTTTAGTATAGTGATTAGTGAAATGAAGACAATGCTGGACTACATACTGCTTATTTTCTTAATTTTTAAAAGTTTCTGTGGGGACATAAATATATTTCAAAGCAGAATAAGATTAGAACTGGCTGAAATGTGGGATTTAGGGTTAATAATTCTTTTTCTTCTTTTTCTTCTTTTATTAATGTGGTTTTGTCTGGTCAGGACCTACATAATTTTTTTCAAGACCTTCTCATGACCCAGAAATCCCCAAACACTGTTTCTGAAAGGAAACATGCATGGTGTTTCTGAAATATATAATTTCCTGAGACTTTCTTATTAGTTTCACCTCTGCTGGCCTCCACTTCCAGAAAGTCGAAGTTCCTAGCAGTGTCATTTGATGTGCCTGAAACCCTGCTACAGTGAGTCAGCCCAGGGACTGCATAGCCCCGGCAGCCTTGGTAGGGAACCAGACAAGGCTGGTGGAACTATGTCCAATCAGTATTTTCATCCATAATCTTCTGACTAGTGTTAAAAAAGGGAAAAAATAATTATCTAATAAAGATCTTAAGCCCCAGTTCAGCTTGAAAAGGTAAAGGCTTGTATTAATTTCATTTTTCTATGAAGAAAACAGTGATATCTTGGGCCTGCTACAGACTTCATTAGAAGGGAGACTGTCTTCAGAGCATATAATCTTTGATTTTATACAAAATTTCAGGCACAACAAGAAAAAGAGACACAGGCTTTGGAGTTTGCTTGTAGTGTTTTCAATTCATGGAAATCCCTACTTAGTAACATACTGTTGAAAAAAAGTATTTTGTGGGCTACACTAGCGCAAACCTAAATTTACCTTCAAAACCAGACAGTAGGGAGAGTGCTTTGGTACCACTTTAAATACAAAGTCATTAAAAGCACTTTACTGATCAGAGTTCAGTGTGTAGTATGGACTGAATACCTGACCGATGTCACCCAAGACTACCTCCCTAAGCACTCTGTACTGCACTAATTGATCTCTTAATTGGCTCAGTCAACACAGCAGTCTCCATCACACAACAAGCACTAATTGCTACAAGCTCGCTTCTGAAATGTTAAGTACTCTGAAGGCAAGGCATATGTATATGTTGGAATCGACTGTTCAGAGGTGTGGGGTTGAGTGAAGGTTTTTCTGTGGGGACCCCCACCTCCGAGGCTTGCAGCTGTTCCCCTGGGCTCCCAGGCTGAAGAGAATCCTGCTGCTCCCCATAGGCAGTAGTGCTCTTTGCAGTCCAATATTTATACAAGTGTGTAAAAAGTAGAAGTGGAGGGTCTTGTCCAAAGGCCAGAAATCATTTGTAAAGGATATTGACAATCATTTGGACCCACTTTCAAAGATAATGTTACAAACACAGAGGAAAACCTTTTCTCTGAGATCTATAACTGTAAAGATAACTCCACCAAGCAGATGTTTGCTTTCTGCGGAGCCCAGTTCAGAATATAATGAGCCAAAAAGCTACTTTGCAATCACTTAGTCTACATAATGTACCTGGAGACTGGATAATGATTTAAGTGAGGGCAGTGTTGTGGTATTTGTGCTCTGACAGATCGTAATATTAACAGGGAGGAATCTGTTACTTCCCTTGGGGCAAGATTCATTACCTTGGAAGGTGGATTAGTGGCAAGGTGCCTGACAAAGTGCCTCCAAGGGCTTGTCTACACAAGTCAGTGGCACCCATTTAACTTAAGGTGTGATTTTAAACCAACTAAGTTAATCCCATGCAGAGGTCTACAAATGCAATCTTCTTGAAGTTAGCATATTTTAACTGGGTAGGTAACCAAACTCTAGGAAAATGGGCAAAAAAAGCTTTAAAGCCCACATAGGTTGTAATACAACCTTTGGTACAGTCTCCTTACCAAGACCCAAGGGATGCAACACTGTTTTCAGTTGGGTGGTAAGGATAACAGAAACTCCTGTCCTCTCCTAATCCATCAGCTGTCACAAATTTCTTTCCGTATCATGAGTAAAGGTAGTCCAAAGAAAGCAGTGGTAAGCAGAGGTATCTCAAATGTCACCAATGGTCAGCCAGAGTTGAATAGGAAATTTCATGGGATGCAGAAACCTCCACGGAGAGGTATTGCTACCTCTGATGATGTTTTTGTACTAAAGGTGAAAGAGAGAGAAAGAGTAGTACTCTCTTTTAACTTACAGGCTAGTTGCTGCATTGGTGTAAAGGCATTTAAGACCTGGCTTGTCTCTTTCAAAGTTATCTGTGATGAAAAATTGATCTGACTCAATGGCTTCCATTTTGAAGAATTACATGAATTAATAAGTAGATGTGCACAGTGGAAAGTCTAAAACCTTGGCCCAGGAGAGATATTTGGACACATTGTGTTTTTATAAATGTGTTTCAAGAATTTTGTTTTCATTCCACTATAAACCCAAAATACACGTTGAAATCTTGAAAACTGCCACAAAACAGTTATACCCTGAGATTAGACTGAGTTTGGTCTACAGTGCATATTACAGCTGGACAAAGGTTTCACTTAGAGAAACTATTCAGATTTTCTATCAATTTTGTGGACAAGGTTTTCCTAAATTTAACAGACCACAGGCATTATTAAATTGCTAATTTGGTAAGTCAGTTTCTAGAAATCAGGCTTCAAGCATTTTATCACTGACTCAGTGTGTTAGACTGAGGACTTAGCACTAATCAAGACTAAAGAGAAATGAAGAAAATGGAAAAGGTTGGAAGCTGTATAAAACCTGGTGGAAAGAGCAAACTGAGTCAAACATGCAACAGTAAGACAGTTTTAATCTGCTTTTTATGCAACCACTAAAATCACTAGAAGTCAGAGTGGAGAAAAATGCAAAAGTCCTGCACTGTGTCTGTGTTGGCATGATTCTTGCGCAAGTGATTTCCAGTCTCTGTGACTAATGACAAACACCCCTACAAACTCATCCTGTGCTTGTAGAGCACAATTTCCAGGGGTTATGAGCTTGCTCGCCAGTACCTATCTGCATACCCCAGACTCTTTCTTATTACTGGGGCCACTGAAAGACTCTTGTGGTTTTTTTTTCTCTTGACCCCAATACCGTTTCTCAGTCTGGTCCGATCAGCGTATATGAGGCTGGACACATAAGCCAGGGTATATACAAAAGCATCCTTCATACTATAGATTTTCTGTGTCTGTGAATACATTGTGATCTAGTTACACAGGAAACATTTTTATAACAAAAGGCAAGCATGACTTTCCAAAACAGAAAACATAATTGAAGTTGTTTTTGAAAGATATAAGTGATGAAACAAAAGTAAAAATCAGTATTGATTTATTTATGCTAAGGTTAATTCAGAAAGGTCTTGCTCCTTTTTTCTAGCCAATTTCTGCTTCTTGTCCTCATGCTCATTTGTCACAGACTTGATCTTTCTATATGTCTTGTTGTGTCTTCTAGTAAAGACAAAAAAAAAAAAGCCAAACCAAAAATTCATGAATAATGGCACTTAAACGGTGGGGATTGGATTGAAAACTGAGTACTCTAACTAAGAAGAGGAAAACGCAAGGCTTTTGAGATGGCCTCCCTTTTATGACAGGCAGGACACTGGCTCTGAACATCAACAAACTGTATTTCCATCCTACCTATGTCACCAGGTTTTTAACTTCATTTTTATCTCAGGTCCAGATGATTTGTTCAGTAAAAAAATATAATGGACAAACCGGTAGAGGGCCATACATAAAGAGTGGGGGTTTTGAGAAAAACTAATGTGAGAGGACTTGAAACCAGAAGACAAACAGAAAGTGCCAGATGGGACTACAAATGTTTACAGACATGTTTGGTTCTGAAGATCATGTGAGGTTTAAACATGTTACCTTGAAAAACTTTGGAGTGCAGAAACCTGTCCCACGACATTCTGCTTTGTTGGGATACATTGCATTACTTAGAAAACAACATTCGAAATTATCTGATTCAGACTCCTTTCTCTTCTATCATGTTCTCATTTCCAGCACAGATGGCACATGCATTTGAGTAACACAAGCTCAGGGACGTATCTGGAAAAGGGAAGTCTCATGAAGAAAGAATATTAGAGCTTTGTACCATCTATTTCCTCCACACAGTCTCTCAGAAGAATTGTGTTTTATTCTTGCAAGCAGCTAAATGTCCTTTGTTCTGGTTTTTAATTCAATTCATTTCTCAAGAGAAGAGTAGATGTTCCAAAATTCCAAAATTTCAGGTATATCAATACTCCAGATAAGATGTATGCTGCATAAATACTGGAGTCTACATACTACATTTGAATATCTGTTTTAGCTTCATCCAGCATAGTAAAATCCCCACCCATCTGCCAGTTGTGGGAAGCTCTGCTAGATCAAGTAATATTTGTTATCCTGTTAAATCTCTCCCTGTCTCTGCTTCCTAATTTTGCATTAGTGCTGTTGATTTTAAGCCTGATCTTTTTAATATTCTAGTCATAGGGTCAGGTTTTACATGCCTTTCTCATGAAGAGAACAAGGCATCTTGGCTCCACTGTGCAGCTGCATTAACAGTTTTCTCTTGTAGTGGTTGGGTATACTGGGAAGGACAGAGACTTGAAGAATATATTTAAAGATACAGTAGTTGAGAAAATTCCCTCTCAAACAAGGACATGATGTCATCAGAGGATAATGAAGATCTACATGTAGTCCCAAGACTCTGCTTTGAGGAACAATTTTTCTCTTCCAAGATGATTTCTTGGTGAAGGAACATGACTTAGGAACCTATAGTAACCTTACTGTTGTAAACACCCGTCACCTTGAGCTGAGAAGCATGAAAGTCTTCTCACAATTTCTTAAGGAAAATAAGAAAGGTATAGACACATTGGAGTGAGTACAACAAAGGGCCACTAAGATATTTAAGGTCTCGGAGCATCTGGTGTACAAGGGGAGACTGAAAGAGCTGGGACTGTTCCATCTCAATTAGAGAATGATCAGGGGATCTTATCAATGTGTATAAATACCTGATGGAGAAGTAAAGAAGTCCCAGTGACATGACAAGATGCAATGGGTACAAGCTGAAATCTAAAACATTCCATTTAAACAAAACAAACAAAAATGTTACTTTGGATGTGCTTAGAGAAGTTGTAGTTCAAACCTGAAAAGCTGGGGTTTGAACTAGAAGATCTCCAGATATCCTTTCCCATCAGTGCTCAACACTTCTGTGATTCTTTGAAAACTAATTTGGAAGACAAAGTAAAACAAACTAAAATGCATTCTGAGTAAACCAAGAGGTGTGTGACAGACTATCCTAAAATCTTCGTTTGATATAGATTTCTTTTTAGATGAGGGACATAAGTGGTAGGTATATTTTCTCTGATATTTCACATCTACTTTGTGCAAAACCATTAGTTATCATAGAAGCAACTGGGAGAGTTAGGGGTGAACTACAGATCATACTCAAAGAAGAACAGGAAGTTTCAAAAATCCTGCAGCTAAAAGTCCGTTTAACAGTCATTATGTTCTTGACATGAGCATAGGCAGCACAACTTATCTGTGTAATGACAAACTATCCCTCTCCCAGTACCAGGCAATGTAATTAAAAACATCATTCAAATGAACATCCCAGAGGAGGTTACATGGAAGTACTGCATCTGCAGTGTAGGTGAGGGAAGGGGATAATACTACAGATATCCAATATCCATTAGGCATAATGTTAATTGTACTCTGGGTATTGGAAAGCATTAAAATATTACAGAAAAATCTCAGCAAATGCCATTCTCAGGAATTTTAGCTATTATGCTCTAAAGAGCAGACTACTCTAAATGATGAAAAAAAGGCCTTGTTTTTTTGAAAAAATCAGACATGACTTCGAATTGAAAGCCTGATGCTATGATTAGCATCTCTTCCTTTCCAAGATTTAAACTGGAAACTTATGAATCACTGAGACCTGTGAATAACTTTTGTGACGAGGTACCTGAAGAAGCACCACTATGTTTCTGGTCTCTCAGGTGTCAGTCTGAACAGGTACTGTACCAGGAAAAAGAGGTGGTGTTTCTATTATCTTCTTTCTCTAAGGTACTTTTGAAATGTAGCACCACTTTTATCTGCTCTCATAGAGAGTGGGAGGGTACCTGGGGCCAAGATGGTACTCAAGCTAACTGACTATGACTCATTTCTTGACACATTGCTGACATTATTCAATATCAATGTGGAACTCAATCCTACGATGCCATGAAATAGCATCCAAGGATTCCCAGGACCGCATTTTTCTTTCTTTCAGAAGAGGAAACAAAATGGAGTTCATGCACTTGCTTAACATTTGCCTTCAACACACAGAGTTCTGGAGAGACACAGCCAGGATGTGCAAGCATTTGCCTGACTACAACCCAATCCTCAGTGCAGTGTGGATGGTGTGACATGACACAGACAAATCCGACAAGATGTAGACATGATGCATAACATTTCTAAACTGGAGAGACCATTTTTTACCTTTACACCAAAGGATTTCATTCTCAGAGAACATTTAAATGCAGCCACCACGAAGCTAATAACACAAAACCAGAGTAATAATCGTGGCTAAACAAGGGCCTGGTATGAAACTCTAGAATCTGCTCCTATTCACTGCATAAGGTGAAAGCATCTCCAAAACATCAGCGACAGTCTGTATCTCTGCTCTACACATGCCATCCCATTTCCACATCCATCCTATTTCTTCCTCTCACGATCTAAGCCAGAATATTTACCCCTGTTCTAAATGCAAACAGCACACACCTGAAAGAATTGCCCCAGGAAATTTTCCTGAAGACATATTTATGGAACTTTTCTTTTTCTTCTGGGATTCTACATAGTGTTATTAGTTAGGGCTTGTACCGTCTCCTCCATGGTAATGCCTTCCAGAGAGACATGTACCTTTCCTAAGGTCAGTAAAAGCATCAATGCAATGAAGTAAAATCAATTAAAATCTATAGTTTTGGAGAAACAAAAAATCCTGCAAGTTGTATGCATTTTTGCATAAGTCTAGAAACAGTACACATGCAACACTAGAAACAGCAACACCACTGTTGTGTCTGTTCTGTGTTAATCCATACTGTTTTTACAGTTTAGCTGATATGGTCAGATGTTGTTTGCTAAGATCCTGGATCTAATGCTATTTTAGTTTTGGGATTTGGTCATCTTATTCTTCTGGAATAGAAAAGTATGGGGGGATATCATTCCAAAAAGGTTACTAAATTCAGATTTGTAACTCTGAAATGTCAAATCTTAATAAGAAGTAGGATTTTATGTTAATCCTTCCTTATCTGAGGACATTCACTGAGTCCTGAGACGAACTGATTCAAAGGCTGTGATAAGAGCAAAGTCCTATCACTGCCTGTTTTGAAACTTATCTCAAACTTACCACATATTTAAAAGAGACTGTTGTCTCTACACTGCACTTCAATTATTCATTATAAATCGGTTCCTGAAATATCTGTAATGTTTCCACGTTAGAAACTCTGGTCAATTTACAAATTATTTTTAGGCAAAATGTGCAGCAAAATTCTTTCAAGCTAATTGCAAGATGTATTTGTGATTGGCCTGATTTGAACCTAATCCGAGCACCAGCCTGGCCTGCTTATCTGCATTAGCTAAGCTGAGGCTAGGAGAAGAGAAGGACAGGATTCGTCCTACCATTTATTCATGCTGGGCCCCTTCTCATATGTGTTGGCAATGGCAGGACTCAGAACTACAGGTGCATAATTTCTCATCAGGGTGGTCAAAATTCATTTTTTTCCATTTTAGGGATTAAGAGTCAGGTTCGGTCCACACTGGTAAAGGAAGAGGTGAGGGTAAAAACTGGCATGGAAAGAAGAATGAAGAGGATGAAGCAATTGGGGAGTCCTGTATTTTTCTCCTGCTGCCAGTGGGGGAGCAAGACGAGCAAGGCTATGAATAATGTTGATAGAAGATGCTCTGGCCCCTCTTTTCTAGGTCTCCGGTTTAGACACCGTAGGGCAGCAGGGTGGTGATGTTTCTGCAGAGTCCAGCAAACTGCCATTCTACGAGGTTGCCTCATTTGCCTATATATCACACAGATGTCAATCCAATCTAAGTTCAGAAGACAGTCTCTCCAACGCTAGCCAAAAATTACTCTGTCTTATTTTGCACAGCTCATGTGATGGATATTAACCTCATGGTACTGAGTATAAGGTACAGACTTAGAACAAAGGCCTAGGCCATCTGGAATGAGTTGCATGATGTGGTCAAGATGACAATAAACATTCAAGAGCTTCTGTGAAGGAAGTAATTTGAAAATCTCGCCCACACTGTCCTAAAAGGTAGTCTTAGCTTTTGGGGAGAGCCTTCAATGAGTGCTACAGTAATTGGTGAAATGAAATTGCTCAATGAAGATGACAACCTCATTAAAGCAAGGAGACAAGATGGTAGCCATAAAACAAATAGTAAGTTCAGATGCATCAACATTTTGGGGAGATGTTTATCCAACCTGCTCTTAAAGATGTTCAGTGATGAAACTACATCTTACATCAAAAATTAGCTCAAGGTCTCCAATATTCTGAATGAGAGAAGATTTCCTTAATGTTTCTCCTTTATTTTCCTTGCTGCAAGAATCCTTCAGTCTTACCTAATATCCTTCTCAATTGGTGAAGGCTCAGACATGAACATATAGGGATTAATGCCTGAGATCTAACCATACAACTCAACCAGCACTTAGTCTTCAGAAGATTCAAATACTTCTAAAGATGATTTCTGCAGCAATTACTAGATGACCTACAGCTGGTAAATCTTCTTCTGAATATTTGTTAGAAGATTCTTGTTCACCTGTCTAAGGTGTAAGCTGTATGGGATAAAATGAAAAGAAAAAGTAAAATTAAAAAGTATTTAAAACAAAACCTCTAGTTCAAGCCATATATGGATTTGTTTCACTTTACAGGGTCAAAAAGCAAAGTCCTGAGGTTTTACAAAGCCCAGCTATCCCAAGTTACACATTACAGAAATGGGGCAGGAAAGAGAAACACAGTTTTTCATTCAACCCACAACTCTGAAAACTTTGGCGGTTCAGATAAAATGGAACTTGACTCTGAACCCACACTGGTTTGCAAACCTCAGACCACCCCTACATATCACTAACACCCCCTGAAGACACTGTCTTGTGGGCTGTAAACGATCTGCGGTGTCTACACTCCATCAGGTTTCCCTACAGCAAAGCCCTGGAGATTTTGGCAATTTGGAAGGCTGAGTATGACCCAAACATTAGCTAATTTAGAAAGAGTACAGCATGAAATATCGCCTGTGACTTCCAATAAGCAGTGTCTCCAAAGATGACTTCTCAGAACTGCGGAACTCTTTATGGGTGTTTTAGCAGAGATGGTGCTTGTAAGTAATCTCATTGTAAAGCTGTCCGTCTTCAAGAATACACTTACAGCACTAATTGTTTCCACAGAAAGTGGTGTTTAATGCAGCAAGATCCTCTCACTTCCCCCCTCCCTTCTTCCCCCATCTCTCTCAAGAGCATCTAGCTCTTCTCTTTATGAAAGCCACCTCATTCAGTCCTGAGACTCACAAAACTCACTGTAGTCACCAGCACTACGATTTGTCCTTTATCATGCTTTCCCATGAATAAAAGAGCAAAATACAGTACGAGTGAAACAGGTAGATAATTTTAAATTATTTGTCATTTCATCCCTGATTTTTGGCTGCAAGGTGGCTTGTAAAAGTGGCACAATGATTACTTTTTACTGCATTTGCTATTTGAAATGATTTCACAAGAGAATTTATCCAATGAAAGAGTCTGACCAATTTTAATGGTGATCTCAGCACAGATACTCTAGATCTACCAAAAAAAAATCTACAGACATGTCTTTGAGCTATGCATCTTTTTTTCCAGTTAGCTGTTTAGAGAAGGAGGATTGCTTTTAACCCAGGGTTAGTTTGCCAGGATATTATTCCTAAATTCCTCTATATGACTTTGAGGAAATTACATTGGTTTGGACTTGCAAAGCTGACTAGAGAAATCCAATCTAAATCTCATGTACATCTTTTAAAGATTCAATCATTGTATTTTCTTGATTCTGCTCGTTATTTAAAATTGTCCTTATGAACTCCACTAAGGCATCGAAGCCTCTTACGCTAAGCTCTAAGAAGTCAAGGAGAATAAGTCCCTAGGTATAAAAAAGGAGAGGACATGAGACAACAGGTGAGTATGTACCTAAGGGAGCTCAGGTTGCTCAGTAGGCTAAGCAGAAGTCCCTCAGGTCAGTCATAAAATGTATCAAAAGAGTTTGGTTTAGGAAATACGTAGAGAAAGCAAGGATGTGACTTTGTGGCTGCTTAACAGCAGTTTTCCTCTGTATCTCAGATTTTCCATCAGAAAAAGGACAGTAATTGTAGGCTAATGTTGATTCAGTTGCTAACATACATCATTCCTGGAAGAGGTACAACGGTGAGTCTATAGGAATATCTTTATATAAAAGCACATCAACAATACAGACAGCCTTCAGAATTCAAGCCATGTTAATTATTTTGGTAAGAAATATGATTTATTTAGCAGCCATTTCATTTATTTCAGATGGACAGACTGATTCAGCATACATGTTCATGGCTACGAATTCACCAACTATTTGCTACAGATACTCTAATGTCAATTTGAAAGTGACTCTTTCCAGAAAGGCTCAAGACAGAAACAAACAGAGAGGGATAGATTCCTGCATGCAGTTCTCAAGAGGAAATGTTTACTGAAAACTGCCAGTGGACAAACAGCATACGTTCAAATACAGGTGCCCACATTTTGCTTCAGGCTCTTCTTTCTTCTGCCGAAGAGCTTCTATAGGTAATATACTGAAATTGGGGAAACACAGCACTTTTTTCCATTTTTACCACACTGTAACAAAAAATCAGTCAATATGCTTAGAGAAATCCTTAGATTAAGTGCATTTCCAAAATAGCAACCCAGGGAGTTGGTCATAAAGGTAAATCTTCTTGCTTAGTAAGGCTAAGAGTTCAATGATGACTCAGGAGAGGAGCTCCCTGTGTGTGCTCTGATGATGCTGGGGAATGTTCCTCTCTTTTCATTTCCCCTTTGACTATTAACATGCTTGGAGTGGAAAACCTTAGTTATCCTGTGTGAATACGTCCCCTGTCCCCCACTCCCTTTTGTTCTCGGTTACCTAAATCATCGCAATAATTTGAAATACTACTAGTTCTCATTTACAGCTTTTCTATGAGCAGCTGAAGTCAGCTGAGGAATAAATGCCTCTGCTTCCAGGAGCAGGGAAAGATATGCTGTTCATTAACATAGGAGACAAGTTTTCTCTATTCTCCTTGCCAAGATTGTCTTTGGAAGAATGCTTTTGTCTGGGGCAGTGGTGAGCATCCACGGCCAAAACCAAAGCATTTTTGGCTCCCCTAGAACTCCCGGGAAACCCCAAGTGTTCCGTGCCTTCAGAGACCAGTCCTTCCTTGACAGTAAATAGTTAACAATACTCCCAGTGAAAACAGAGAGAGTTTTTCTACTTACTTCCCCAAGGCATGACTGAGCCCTGGAACTATGGAATCAAAAGTTAAAACTCAACCATCGAGGAAACACTTGAGACATTTAAGCAGAACATCTCTGAAACCACAATGGCAGGGTAACTGGTGTTCCACGAGGGGACAATTTTTTTTTTTTCAGAAAGCAGCTTCATTTTTGCATGCACTTTCCTGGCAGTATCACTCCAAAGTATGCACGCTAACCAGCTTTGACACTTGCATAGAAGCCGTTGCTAGCAACTATGTGCACCAAGCACACGTAAGGTTTAAAAACTGCACAAAAACACATTTGTGCTCCTGAGTCCTGTAAGCATGACAGGGAACATGGGGACAAAATGCCAGTAGGCCTCAGGTCTTAAAGATCAGCATCAATCTGTCTGCTGACTTCCACACAGCCCCATTAATGTACTAGTGCTCTGGTGTCGGGGAATAGCTCTGGGAAATTGCACTCCTTGGAAAGACAGCAATATTGGCTTTTTCTGGACTGTAAGAGAAGACTTCAAATGACTGCAAAGGAAATGCATTGTCACCACCTCCTATGATACACTTGGGAGTTTCACTGTGATTGACATTTGTCATCAAGTCCCAGCACCACTCCTCTGCAAAAGCACAAGGCCTGAAAAAGCCCTGAAAGCGTAGACTAAGTATCTTAGTACTTGACCAGGAAAAAATAAGTATTTATACACATTTATTAAATTTTTAGGAAAAAAAAATCCCAGGAATTTTTTCAGCCTGACTCATAACTTTTGAATGCTTTGGGCTGAACACAACAGAAATGGCTCATTCAGAGGAATTTGTCATCTCTGCGGAAAATGCATTATTTCGCTGCTTAATTTCCTGAAGTGCTCTCTTTAGCCCAGAAATTCAACTGTTGGTGCTTGGTCAGCAAATTCCTCTTGCTGTTCTTCGCTGCTTCTTTCTCTTCATGACAATCGCTTTCTTTTTCCCCTGCCTGCTTTCCTTCTGACACAAAAGCCACACTTAGACATTGAGAAAGATAAGTAGGCATTCAGTGGCTCTGCCAGGGCTCTCACAGCTATGCTGCACATGAGTTGCTGCCGCTGTGGACAGTTACAGCAGAGTGGGTAAAGTTCAAACCATGTTGACTCGGGTGAAAGAACAAAAGATCTGTGTAACTCTTCAGTGCCCAGAAGGAATTAGTAAAGGGAGGTGGAAAAAATAAGGGCTCTGTTTGTAGTGGCCAGCTCTTTTCTTCAACTTTGTGCAAAACCCTATAGCCTTGATCATTTGGCGTTGAGTAGTTTTAGTCAAAAAGTGATCTCTGAGACCACTTCTCTTAAGCTTCCTGTTTGATACTTCAATGTTCTGTTCGTCAGTGGAGATAAAAAAGATACTCCTGGCATAAAAAATTATAGAATTAATTCAATCCCACAAGGTAAGAAAATGGGAAGATTTCAGTTCCAGTATATTGAAAATCTCTGTTAGAGGACATATGAGCTTTTGAAGTATTCACAGTAACTGTGGCGTCACCATAGGGTACACGGTAGATGCAAGATTTTGTGCTTTGTATCCTGAGCTGAGAGAAGGTAACCATTGTGGATCATGCTACTGCAAAATGCTATGAAGTGTTTGGCTTCAATGACATGGCTCATTCAGTGGCAATAAACATTCAGGCTCAGGGACCTTCAGCATATGAAGAAATGCAAAAATACAGCAATGTGTGGCAACACATAACAAGAACTTGAAGAAGACCACAACATATAGTTGTATACTTCACACTACTATACTACCTCCCAATTGCAGGTTTCAAAGTATCTTGCAAATACAAAGTAGTTCTACTCACTGTGAGGCAGGTAAATATTTAGAAAAGGAGAATTGCAAGAAGAGGTTGGAACCCTTGAAGATAAATGCTTCCCCTAAGAGACTGGAGTGTCTCCACTATGAAGACTAAAGAACTAGAATATATTGTCTTATTAGTCATTTAGCTCTCAAATTTGAAAAGAAAATGAAAAAAATAAGGTATTTCTGTTATAGAGATACCAGGATTAATTGCTCCATCACTTTCCTAGGGGTGAAGGCAAGGCCTGTAATTTCCTCAGTCCTTCTTGACCTTGACTGGAGTGAAGTTTGCTTTCTTCCCATTTTCAGGAACTTCTCATGGCTTCTGTGGAGGTTCAAAAAGAATTAACTTTGATATTATAGTAACATCAGGCAGCTCCTACAGCACTCGTGGCTACCTCCCATCATGTTCCATGGACTTCTGTGTATCCAGATTTCATCTTTTCTGACTTGACCTTGCCTGTGGGTGCAGGGGCCTGAGTTTTCTGAAAGCAGATCTTACCAGCAAAGACGAAGGGAAAGAAGGTCTTAAGTACATCAGTCTTTTTCATGTCTCTTGTCACCAGGTGCTCTGCTCAATTAAGCAGCAGACTTCATTTTGTTCTATATTCCTTTTGCAGCCAGTGTACTTGTAGATGTCCTTCCTGTTGCCCTTCACATCTCTTATCAGATTCAACTCCAGATGGGCTTTAGTTTTCCTAAACCTATCCTTACATGCTCAGACAGTTTCTCTATGTTTTTCCAGGGTCAACTGGCTCTGTTTCTACTTCTTGTAACCAGAGTTATGGGGCACATCAATAGGCCAAACAAGAGTTCAGAGGCTCACTAAAA
Source organism: Dromococcyx pavoninus (assembly GCA_033558185.1). Taxonomy (NCBI): domain Eukaryota; kingdom Metazoa; phylum Chordata; class Aves; order Cuculiformes; family Neomorphidae; genus Dromococcyx; species Dromococcyx pavoninus. The sequence goes on from JAUMJL010000595.1 coordinate 810,291, forward strand.
TGCACACAGAAGGCTCTGATTTGCACAGAAAGACACGTGAGTAGGTCTGAAAACCACTGAAAGAAATGTGGAGAGATCTGGAGTGATCCTAAAGTCCAATTAAGGGCTCTAGGACACACAGAAAGGAACACTGAGGGCAATGAAGTGCAGTAGAAACTATTTAGAGGGCTCTGAGCCTGCTCTGGGGTTGGTGCTTTACTACCCAGAGTATTACCTCTGTTCATGCTCTGTGGACCCTGATTTCAGCAAACTCTCCTATCATCTCCACAATACTGGTTGGAATGGAGAGCAATGCGCTTGGGAGAGTAGGTGGTCCCCAAGAAGAAACCCTGAAAATACAAAACCAGGATGATCTGCTCTGCTGCATTCCTGGCATAACTCCCACAAGAAGGATGTTTCAGCCTGCTGATGCCCACACAACTCCCATCTGGCTTGAATTACTCATCTCTTGAAGTAAGGCTTTACAAACCCTGGCGCTTCTAGACTCTCGGTATTGTCTAGTTTTTGCTTTCAAGAGGCCCATGCTTCTTTCTGAAGTATTCTCATCTTGCTTTTTCTAATAAGAAATGTATTGGGGAATGCTGGTCTCTTATGGGGAACATAATTTCATACGAGGGCAACATACTTAGAGTCACTTGAACCTCTGTGTTGGATCTATGCATTGTTACAGTACTTTTTAACATTAGCATTTTCATTCAATTCCTTTTTTCTGATCTCTCATCTTTATGCCAAACCTGGAAACAAGAAGACAACTTCAGTCTGAATAAGGGACAATACAGTATCTTCCAAACTACAGTAAGGAACTGGTCATGGAGATACAGGAGACCTAAGCTACCCTCAAATTTCTATTTTTGCAAAGGAGAATAACAGATTGGCAATATTCATTAGAATACCGAGTGTCACAAAATTCTAGTATCAAGGTAGGCACAAATGTCTCCAAACATAGAGCTCTCTTCAAACTGTTCTGTAATCCACCTTCTAAGAAATGTTTTTCAGGGAAAAATGAACACACAGGAAATAATAACATGTTAGTGTTTGGTGTTGTGGGATTTTTCAGTCTCAGCCAAAAGAAAGGAAATGAGCAGATGACACTTTATGGAGAAGGGTCCCTCCAGTGTGCCTCTCCAAGTCCTACACAGGGTGAGAACACAACAATCTTCCCTCCATATGTCTCCTTCTGAAAACACATGGATTCCCAAAGAAACAAGGATGACCGAGGAATTTCCTGAAAACTACTTATTAACAGAGTGGTCTAAACTGTCTTCATAAGGAGACAAGACCTTGCAACAAGGTCCTAGGCAGCTGTAGGAGGCTCAGCCAAACAGGAGCTGAGAATCTGCTTGTTTGATCATCCAGAAGTAAACACACTTACTGTGGGGGCACAAGTCGTTCCCAGGAGGAATCTTAAAAACAGTTATTTCTTGGTGGACAATGATCAATGGCCTCAGTCTTGGACTCTGCAACAGGTACAGAGACGTGAGTTTATCCCCAGGAAATTACTTCTTTTCTGACAAGGGCAGAAAACCTCTTCACCACCAATAAAACAAAGTGCCTCTCTGCAACTCTCATCAAGTTCTCTTGTGTCAACACTAGTCTCTGTTCCAAAACGTAGACGCTGCCCAGCAAAGCACTGAAGATGGACAGGGAATGCTGCCACATTTTTTGCAAGGGCAAGTATTAAGAGATTCCATCAGGAGACTCTTTCCCACACACAGACTACCATAGAGTGAAGCATTGCATCAGTGTACCTCTCTGACAGCTGGCTTTAGCTTACTTTGGCTCTTACTGAAAATGGAACAAAAAGCCCAAACAGTAGGGCTAACTCCCAAGTCTCTCCCAAGAGTCAAACAGCTGCATCTTGTAGCTGGAGAAGAGAGATATAGCTTTTCTTCCTCCTTTGTACAGCTGGGGAGACCTGGTGGGGTCAAACTACTAAAAGGTGTGACAAAAGAAGTTGAGCATCCTAGTCTGGGATCCACTGGAATAAAGGCTGTCAAAGGCAAGTCAGTACATTTAGGTCAGCACAGTGACAGCAGCACAAGCGCTGTGGGTTCCGCAGGTCCTTGATCCATCTGGGCTTCCACATTCCACAAAGACACTGCCCAGGTCAACAAACTTCTCCATCACCTTTCACTTTCTCGATGGTAAGGTCCTGCTAGTGACATTTCAGCAGCAGTGGAAGCACAGAATCTGGCCCCAGGGACCTGATCTTAGCTAAGCTTATCTCTAAAGCATAATTTTCTGGAAGGAGGGCAGGCATCAGGGGAAGTACTATCAAAAACCTGCCTCAGGCTTATACCCTTTCGCAAAGCAAACAAGGATAGGCTGCTGGGCTGGATCTTTGGTCTGGTCAAAGACAGCTGTGTCATCAACTCTCTCCTGAGTGCAAGAGATAAACTCTGCAAAGGAAGGTCATGGCTTTGTTCAAATTTCTAAAGAATTAGAAGGAACACTGAAAAAAAAGTACAGCTTACACCAAGGATAGTTTTTGACAGCTGCTTTTCTTATCCATTTGTTGAATAAAAACTTCCAAAACCCTCATTATTACTCTCCAAATCCTTTTCTTCTGAAAAGACTCACACAAAGATTGTCTTGCTCACTACTATGCAGTTCAACAGCTTCTCCTGAGGAATAAAAGGGCTAAATACGGTCTGGTCATAGTTCCCCATTGCAGCTTGTATATACTCAGAAAAATCCATTGAGTAGTAAAGTCACTTGAACAGCCCATTCTGCAATCTGAAATCAGCTTTCATCACAACAGCCCTTCAAAAGATCACTGAGCCCCCTTCCCCTCTGCTGATCATCCACTTAGCGGTAAACATCTTGCCTTAGCGTGATCAAGATCCCCACACAAGTTTCCACATAGACTGCTGTTCCTGTCAAAGAGCATAAGGGAATCATTTGAAGGAAAAAACCCTACCCCATACACAGTCCCAACCCTTTGCAGACCACAGCAGCCATCAATGCAGTACTAGAGCTGTTAAAGGTCTTGGTGGAAACTACCCTTGCCATCACTTAGAAACTCTTTTAATTATGAGGTGACTGGCAGGGGTAGCAGGAGTGCTGACATTCAACTTCCCAAAGAATGGGGAAACATAGATGTGGAGCATCAACTTCATCACAGTGTTATTTAAAGAAATACCTCCAAGAAATTTCTCTCAGATAGCTGTCACTGCAACATAACATTCACAGATCTGAAGATGTTTTGCAGCTGCAATATAAGGTAAAACACAGGGCTGAAATTCTCTTATTTCTGGACCACAGTGTATTTTCATAGCTGAGTTTGTTCTCCACCATAAACATTTGTCCAGGTGAAACATGGGTCTCTGAACACTGAAACCCCCCTTCTTGAAGCACCAGAAGGGATTTTGTTCAGTGTGTTTATTACTCAGGCCCATTACCCTGACAGTCTGAAAAAAAGTACAAGAAAGGTAATTCTTTTCAGGTGGATGACTTAGCAGGGTACACTTAAGGTTATCTGTGGCCTGCCCACTCTGACACTCAAAGGGGAAAGTTGGGACACTGAAAAGCTTGGGAGAAGAGCCTTGCACTCCAGATAGATAATTCCCTTTTCTCCCCTCTTCACCTTCCAGAAGCCAATAGGTGAAATACAAGCAGAGCAAACTGCTCTGAGGCTGTGAAAATTCAACGAGTGCCAAAATCTGGGACAAACCTTGAGCAATGCTCCACGCTATCTGTCTGGTCTTTCCACTCCAGCAGTAACAGCTAGAGAAGATTCCAAAGAAGAAATCACACACTCTTCTTCCAAAGCCAGGCTTTGTTATTCTCTCCATTCAGAGAGAAGTTGCTCTGCAGCAAAATCATCCATGGCAGCATCTTCCTGGGCAGTTATCCTGATTTCAAGTGAGGGGAGGAAGAGTGGTGCTGCAGTGGGACGGTAGCTGCATTGGACGTTTTAGGCAGCTGTTCCCATCCACCCCTCTTCCCTCTCTCCAGAGAAGTCCACTGTCAGGGAGAACCAGTGCTAAGCCAGGTCTGCGGCAGGGCCAGTTCCTCAGGTTCCAAACAAGCCACATGCCAAGGCCCATGAGAATCCCAAACCAGGCACTGGAAAACTCCTAGCTGCTGCACAGAAATACATCTACACAATCTGGGAGAAGCAATGCTTAAAGCCTAGATCCTTGTTCCGTGTAAATCACCTCTGTGCCAAGCTCCCTGGTAAAAGCAGAGAGGTCAGAGGAGAGAGTTGTGAGCTGGTCGGTGGATGGGCGGGTCTGCCTCTCTCTCTGCTGTGGAAGCGGTTCTTGGCCAGGCTGACAGAGAGGCTTGCATGGAGCTGGTCAGCAGGATTCTTCTTTTTGGCGTGCTCTGTTGCTCCCTGCAAGGGGACTGGGGGGGAGAGCAGGGAGGTTGTTGTTGTAGGAAGAAGGGTCCCGCAAGGGGTATCCTGGACTCTCTACCCTCTCCCGCGTGCACTGCTCTTTCCTCCTGCCAAAGAATCTGCTTCTACTCCTGTGAGAAAAAAAATGAGAATCAAAATACACACTACTGCAGTTGTACATTACTGGTATAACAACTATCTGTCGTGCTGCTTTCCATCCACACTGCAAATCTCTCTGTTACCAAAACCCATCCCTACACAATCTACAGAACCCGTTTTAGGCAGGTAAAACTAACAGTAAAATTTCAGATACAAGCACAGGAGGGGATATAGCTGAGGAGTACAGGTAGGGAAAGGTTAAAGGAGTGTTTATTTTGACTTCAGTGACCTTGGAAGAGATTCAAAGAAGCCTAGAATGGCAAAGATTCTGATAGGGAGATGCACTGAAGCTTTGAAACAGCATCAGGTTTTAGAGACTGTTAAGTGACTGTTAGCATCTATGCTTTAATAAAAGGAGCCAAGAGTGATGAGAGGCTTTATGGACCTGCTGACCTCACTTCAGTACTTGGAGAAGAGAGTAAGAGTCTATCTAATTAAGGACAGCACATTCCAGCACTTGGACAAGAAATATTCCCAAGAGTCAAAAGCCTTTCTGTAAAAAAAAAGCTAGTGCTTCACTATCTATTAGGAAAAAAAGTTAACATAATAAAAAGGACAGGTGATCTGATAGGCATCATCTGCCTGTATTTTCAAAAGATTTTTTTAAATTCCAGCAGGAAGAAAAATAAACAGGTAGAGGGCAAAGAGCAGTGCTACATTCAGTATTAAAATCTAGTTAGACTAAAAAGAAGAAACTACTCAAGTTAGAGGAGCCCTCCAGAAATGAATGCAGGAAAGTCAGTGGTAAATCTGGGCAAGGTGATTTTCACTGAAAAAATATTAATTCATCAAAGCAAAAGAGAAAGAAAATAAATCTTGAACAAAGTCTTTTTCCTTAGAAAGTTGGCAACATCTGTAGAATAGAAACAGTTCACTTGATCAGGTCTGCTTACTAGTTGATTAAAGTAGTTGACTAAAAAGGCTATTTAAAAAAGTGAAAGATCAAAATAAATGCTTTTACTGATGCATTCAATTATTAAATTTTCATTAGTAGAATTGCCTTGGGAATACTTTAGCTTTTACTTTTCCTTCCCATTTCAGGAAGGAAAAATGTCCATCCTCCTAACTCCTACAGGACAGGCAACCTTCCTCTACCTGACTCTTGGTAGTGGCTTGGGAACAGTGTTGCCCTAAAGCAAAGAGTTAAAAGCTAAGAGCATCTCCCACTGCACGAGACTGACCGTTCCCAGCCAAGGGCAAAACAGGCCAGTTTCCTAAGGTCTTGCTCAAAATTCAAGGAGAGAATTACTCACTCACATGCTGTTTCAGCCAGAGAACTTCCACCCCCTTGGTTCCCACAAAGTACCTCAGAGATGGCTGGCATGAGTCTATTAGCTTAATCTTGCTCTCACACACACAGTAACAACAATAATGTTTTGGCAGGCACCACAATTCTCACATAACACATGCACTATCCATTATATACTCACCTCATTTTCAAGCTGCTGCATGTATAAAACACAGGCTTATTGTTTCCCTTCCCCAGGTTTTTTTTCTTTTTGTTTACAAAACATTGCCAGAGAGAAAGAAGAAGAAACAGAAACAAAAATAGGGATAAAAAAATCACCTAGTCAAAACCTGCTCCAAAAAGTTGAAAAAATACATATCACATTCACTCCCAAAACAATAAACAAAACAAAGTACCCAAAGCAAGCAGATGGATTCGATTCAGGGAAAACCATATTATAAAGAGACATGGAATATCTAAAATTATGTGGTTTGAAAATAAAAGGCTTAGCATGTAAGCAGAAGTCTCCTTCTATGTGCTTATAGCATCTGCTGATGTTCCAGCAAGCACGCCTCCAAAGGTGATTAGGTTGCCCATTGATTCTTTGAGAAAACTAGCATATTTTACTTGAAGTCTATATGGAAAAAAATAGAATAAATTTTTTATAGAAGACCTTTTTTTCTGCTTTCTTGGTAAGTGAACAAGAAAGCTCCAAATAAGGAAAACTATTCCAAACTCATGGCTGAACTTGCAGGCCAGCTCCTCAACTGTCAAACGCTGCTATATTTCAGCTGAAGAAAATGGATCATCTCATTTAATGGCTGCAGGGGATATGGCCCACAGCTCAGCAAAGATACTGCTTTCCTCTGTCCAACAATGCCCAGCTGCCATTTCCTCAGTGGTCCTTGAAATCAAACCTCATGAGATGGATACCAAGGATAGTCCAGAAGACAGGAAGACTACTAGCCCAATCTGTCCGCACACAGTGGAGTCACATCAGAGAGCCAAAAGGTATGGTTTAAAAGCAGAATGGCTTTTTTCATCTCATAATTTATAGATGATTCTTTCCACCTGAGTATAGAATGGATGTTTTACTTTCAGGTCTTTGTATAGAGCAGGTAGATGGTAATAGTGGAGAGGATGGTCTGAAAATATACCTTTATAAGCACAACTTTCTATTCAGTACAAAGGCTTTTTGTCATCCGTTCAATCAAGTGCAATGATTTGACATATCAAGCTGTTTTGCAACACGCTCAAAATGCTGTGTGGTGGGGAAGGAGAACTTTTATTAATTCCCTTTTATTTATAAATAGTATAAATGCATTTCAGAGTGAGCCGCTAGCATGTCCTCAGGCTGAGTTAGAGGGTGAGGGGGTAGAAACTGCTATTGTTTCTCAGCCAGAAAATTATTATGACCTCTCAAATGCCCTGCCTGCTGACCTCTGAGGATATTTAGTCTGGCAGTTAACATCTGTAGTCCTATCAGCAGCGCTGAAGTAAAAGGTACTTAATGCAGAGCAGCTCTTTTGCAAGGTTAGAAAGGATCAATAGGAGATGTGTTTAATGTGGTATCACTATCAGGTCTCATCTCACTTTTAAAACTGAAATATCCACAGTGGGACATAATCTTAGTCACACAGCAGAGAGATCTTTAACGTGGCAAGATCCCTTTCTACTAGGTCTAGAATTATAGCTCAAGGCACATGGAGGAAATTACCAAGGTTTGGAATAAATATGCACTTTTCAAATAGAAAAATGATCGGAGGGAGGCTTCTGGCATTTCAGTCCCGCTGTGTTTTTTTCTGGAGGTTGAGTAGTTCTTGTGAAAGCAGGCAGCCTTGCAATAAACTCTGAACAAAACTAGGGTAGGTTTTCCCCTGGGTACATGTGTGTCCACTGCCCGAAGCTAATCCTCTCTGACTGCAGGGGAAAAAAATACAGTGTGAGGGAAGGTAGCTTCCCTCAAAAAATTCAGTAAAATGCAATTCCTACAACAAACTTGTCCAGGCTCACCAAAAAGAATTGCAATTAAGCTGCTCTTTAAATATGTTAATTCAGTTTAGTAGGTCTTGTGTTACAGCAGATAGTAGCTCCTTTTCTTGCCTTATCCAAACGCTAGCAACCTACACATCTAAGATGTGCTTCTAAACCCACTGTTGCTGCCTCACAACATTTATTGGCTGTAAAACAAACACGTTTACCTCTCCTGTTGTGGTCAAGAGCAGGGCTACGAGGATGGGGATTCCCTCTGCACCTTCTCATGCCTCGCAGTGAGTGCCCAGCAGGACTCCTAGCCCACGGGACACCCCACAGTGCCCACATATGACTTTGGCACTCGGGGCGGGGGGTGGACAGGTTCACCACCCTTCCTCTGGCGGCAGGGAGTGCCCAAGCAACTCCCCTGGTTTATTCAAACTTTGGTGAGTGATAGGAAATTGACAAGTGTGCTGGCAATGGTGAAGACACCCCTTGAAGGGTTTTATGCTCCCATACAGAGTTTACATGTATTGCAAGCTGAAGAGTGCAGCTCTATTTCCCCAAAGGCATCTGCTCAGACGAGTTATTCAATTGTCTAGCTTAGAAATTTGCTGATAATTGCAGTTGTTACAGTTTTCAACCCAAGTTGCTGAGCTGGGAATTAAACAGCAGCTTGTTTTCATGCCTACATGCTAGCCACTTTTGCTGTCCTTAACACAGCTGTGTGTGTCAGTGTGGCCCTTCTCAGACTGGATGTATTTTCTTAAGTAAGTTCAGCTATACTCCTCTCTTGGCTCTAAGAGGCACTTGAATATCTACATAAAGCATGTTTAATTTCCCTTTCCAGCTCTCTTTTGAGACAGATGCAGTCACTCTGGGGTAGAATCTGCAATGGTGAATTTTAAAATGAAATTGAACCAAATGTGTTAGGTTTGCAATACGATCGCTGAGGGAACAGGGAGGAAGAAGAGATGCCAGGAGAAGGGCTGCGCTGGCTGGCAGCGTGAAACACAAGTTCTGAGCAATTAAGAAGCAGGGATCATATTCACTTTATTTATTTTTTTTTCATTATAGCCAAAGTTATTCAGAACTACTTCGTGCTCTTTATTTTCACACATCCCTCAGGCATTGAAGTGAGATGTTTAGCTAAATCTAGATGCCTATCTTAACCATTGCAATTACTCTTCTCCCACCAGCCAAACAGGGAACCGGAGCTGGGCACCGCCACAGAGCAGCAGGCCTGAAGTTCTCAGTGTGAATGTAGGTGACTCCAGAACAAGCATGTCCATTGTACGAGGCAGAGCGAGCACAATCTTTGCTGGGATTAGTTCTTCTAAAATCAACATCTCCCGTTCTTTAATAAAAAAGTTGTTGGAAAGAACATGAATATTTCTCATATCTCTTCTACCCTTCACATATATATATTTTCTTTAATTATCAGTAGACTTGAATTCTGGGAGTGTTTTGAGCAGGTGTTTTATGCAGCCTCAAATAGAGACCTTGAAAAGACACACATCGTCTGACATAAAACCAAACCAGCCCTTGCAGTTCTGACATCTATGCACAGTCCTTTGTGCACTGCACTCAGATGCAGCCTCAGCAGGCCCCTTACAATTTAGGAAAAAACATTTTTAGTACTTTGCTAGATCAACATGTGTGCCAAGAAGGGAGGAAAAAGGCATGGGATAAAAACTTGATCCCATTGAAGCCAATGGGAGTTCAGCCATTTCCTGCAGCATGGGGTAATATTTCAGCTTGTGTCCCAGCTTTTGAAAGCGCAGTATAACAGCCACATTATGAGTTGACCTTTTGTAAGATCACAGGGACACACAAGGAACATTTGGCACAATTGCACCAAGGCTGTGAACAGAAATTTCTCTGCTGTGTACAGGTTTTCTCCTCCTCAGCATTTGTCAGCCCTATAGTTTTATACTGATGTCCACCCTTACTGTGCCCTTACAATTTTTCTGCAAACTGAATGTTTTCTCTGATTCTTCTGGTGGAATTTAAGATGTCTTTGAGCCTTCTTCCCTTACGAAGTGTGCTTGTCTGCTGTCAGGATTTGTGTTTGGTGGAGAGTTTGGTAGGAATTCAGAATGAAAACACTAACTGGGTCATAAATATGACAATAATACAGTGGGACAGTCACCATAGCAAGCATTTAATAGCGTTAAATAATAAATAAATAGCTTACCATTTTCAGCATCAGGCAGCCTGTGGAATCCCTTAATCTCCTGTGGATTCTCTTCAAATTGTTCATCCCAGACCTCGCAGGCTTCCCATGTGCTTTGTCATCACAGTGGCCCAAGGATCTCTATTACACAGTATCACAGTATCATAAGGTTGGAAAGGACCTCCGAGATCATCGAGTCCAACCTATATCCCAACACTAACACCAACACTAACACCATCATCTAAACCATGGCACTCAGTGCCTCATCCAGTCTCCAAAAGGGAGACTTGTAAAGGTATTCCTAAGATCAATCAATATTTTGGCCTATTACTTTACCGTAATAAGTAGGACTGGAAGCATAAAATTCAAGCATACCTCTAGCAGGTTTTTGGTAGCCCTGAAGAAAGGAGAAAGTGAGCTAAATCATCCAAAAATTTGCAAGTGCCTGTTCACCTTCACCATCAGACAGAAGTTTCATCACTTCTCCATGTAGATGGCAAATGTTTGGATTGCTGCAGCTGGAAAAGATGAAGTGGCTTCTCCTGGCAATCTTAGGTTACATAAGGTATAGCCTGGTAGAAGGCTGAAGGGAGCACTGCTGTCCTCCTTGGAGTGGAGTTTCCTCCAGAGAATTCAGAATTCCCCTCGCAGTTTTCATCCAAACGTGGTCTCGTGCTCCTCACCCATTTGGGTCTGTCAAGTTCCTGATTTTTAGCAAGATTTTGGTTTTAAGGAGAAGCAGAGCTCCTGTCTTGCCCTGAACACATTATGCACATACATGAGATTAGGGTTAAATTGCCTGTTTCCAGGGGGCTTGCATTATGGGGAATAACCGTTGGCAGAAACTTAACTTCCTATCTTTTCTCCAAGGCACATTTGTCAGAGTCACTGCTGCCAAAGGGGGCTAACAAGTCACTCCTTGTGGCTTTGACTCCAGAATGTGAGAGGGATACCCAAGGTAAAACCCTGCCAGACTGTCACTGTGGCTGACACAGATGCACCTCTGTACATCCCATCAGGCTCCTGACATGATACAGATAAAAACATATGAGGTGGTTCTGGTTAAACCTTGGGCTAACCATGCTTGGAGGTGTTCGGGGACACTGCCTTTCTAAACCTTCTTGCTGCAGAGAAGGCTACCACAGCAGGAAATAGAGGCTGGTTTCCCTGCAAGGTAAGCTCAGCATTATCCCAAACTCTCTAGTCCCCTCCTGCAAGGTGGAGTGGAGAAGAATCAGGCCTGGTCTGGTTTCACGTCAAGCCTGAAATGTTTTGCCAGTCTCTCCAAAGTGCAAATTAGCTGCGGTGCAGTGGCCAAAGAGTGGTCCCAATCCTCACTGGATGGAGAGACTGTGCAGCACCCCCATTCCCACAGTGTGCATAGGCACTCACTCTGCTCCCTTGCCTTTTCAGACCATCAAAGGACACGCGGCTTCTGAAGGAGCCATCTCTCTTCTTGTGTGCATCCTATGGAAACCAGGAAACTTCAAGGGTGAAATCCCGGCCCCAAAGAGCAACAAGGGGGTTTTGTTGGAGCTTTCCAAGTGGCTAAGATTTCAACTGGCATTTTTGTCTTCTGGTTACATTAACCTGAGTCATAATCATGTTACAATTGCTAACGAATGACAGTTACTAAGCCCATAAATGTGAGATCACTCTCAGCAATTCCTCTAACCTCTAAATGGAGCCAGTCCTCAGGGATGGATGGAATTTCATGGAATTTTTCCATTTCATTTCTGTAATGAAGTCACTCTTCAGTCCCTTCTCTGTTCTTTTTTCCCATTTTGGGCTTAAGGTGGACCAATTTAATATCAATATCTCAAGAGTCTTCATCAATAATACAGTCATTGATAAGCAATAACTACGATCAAGAATTTTATATTTTTTATTAATTACTTCAAATCAAATCTTCTTTTTGGTGTTCCCCATCTACTGCATATATTATTGTTTAGAGTAAGTTAGGAGTATTCAGCTTAATGCAATTCAAAAACTCTAATTTTATTTAGGATATTTGCTTTGCATTAGCACCACATAAATGTGTCTGAAAACTTTAGGACAACTGCAACTAAAATGAACAACAAATATGAATAGCAGGAGCAAAATTTTCACATAAACGCTAGACTGATCTGAATCTTTTCATTACATTCACAATCCACAGGCCCTCACTTCACAATGCATCAAATCTAGAGGCACTAACATTTTGACATGCACAGGCCTTTATTCCGTTCAGAACTTAATCAACTTTTCTGCAACACAGTTAAGTTGGCACCAACTGTATTGTTTCTGCTCTGTACCTGAATTATCACCCCAAGATAACTTTCCTGTTTACAAAAGCATCTTATGAAGGATTCCATGATGATTCACTCTACATGTCAAGTAACTAGAAGAGAGTAGAAAAACATGATTGTTTTCCTTGTCCTGCTTACTCTCCAAGCCCTTGTGAGATATAAATGAACCCCATCTTAGATGCCATTATTTTCTTTACACGTGCTTTCTTTGCACACACACAACTCCCACAGCTGCACCTTTATACTGCTGCAGTGCAAAAGCTCAAGCAGAATCTATGGCTGCAGATAGCCACACCACGTTATGGAGAGAAGTGAGTTTTACATCTCAGTGCCAGGGGAGACATGTCCTTTAGCTTTTACCACAGAAATATCAACCATCAAGTTCACGTGCTCTTGTGAGATCGCACATGAGACAATGGAGAGTGATGAGGTCAGATTACTGAGACTCTAGAAAAAAAATGCAATTCCGAAGTCTCCTTAGACCTGGATATCACCATGAGGGAGAGAGCCAAAAGACTTAACTCGTGTGTATGAGGGACCATCACATTTCTCTCAGAGACTTATCTCAGCCCCAAGAACAACTGTTACTTTATTTCTTCAGGTCACATTTTTGAAGAACTGTGGCATTAGGCTTTAGTTTGTTTTGGTAGTGATTAGTGGCTCTGATATAAATGAGGGAGAACTACTGGAAGGTAAATTGGTAGTCAATCCTATGGTTTTTAATACTGTTGAAAGACTGACCCTACACCATACAGACCAGTATGAACATCACCACTGATTTCAAAGGAAACAAACTCAGGCCTGTGCCTGGCTTGAAACAGCGCTGTTAATTTAGTATTTCCATGAGCAGGGAAATCCCACATCACTTTACAAAAGTTGTCATACCCTTTATTGACAACTGTCCCACTGAGTTCAGTGGAAATTGAATCCTACGGATTTCAGTAGGTGTGAGGTATTTGGTCCCACTTTTCTTTCTTAAGTGACATCTGTCCCTTGTAAGAATTCACATGCATTACACTATATTGGAAATGTACTCAAGGCAAAGAATATGCACACTTATTAGACTGCACTTGGAAGATTCAAACCATTTGTTTTAGCTAATAGCTACAGATACAATTATATAATGTTTGTACTATTTAGAAAACAGATAATATTGCCAAGAGAAGATGTTAAGGTGGTATGATAGTCAAAAGGATGGAAGTCTATAAATGTTTACAGGCTGATTCTATAATACATGCTACACATTTTGCAATATAATAATTTTTCAACTTTTAACAACAGATAGTTTTAATACTACCCTGAACTTTCTGTTTCCAGGCAAATTTGCATTCTGTCACATAACAAAAACAGACTCTGATTCATCTTGCCACTTGTTTGCATTTCAAAAAGATAAACCATCATCTAAACCTTCTGTTAACAATGCAAACAGTTTTTTTCTCTTTGTCCTGTTTTTGTCTCATAGAGACACATGGACATCTCTTTTTCCACATTATTTATGCAAAAAAGGAAAACAGTCATCTCACTTGAAAGTCTGCTGCATAAGCAATGTCCTGAGCTGGTTTCTCACCAGCAAATTAGTCTGTGCCACAAGTGTCCCACGCAAAGCACAGATGTGAACTTGGGTCAGACGAGAGTGGCTGAAGTGGCTACAACCTTCTGTGTCAGTCCAAGACTGGAAATGGAAATAGATGCTCTTAATGAAGGATAAAAGAACAAGACTAAATAAAAAATATTTCTGTTTTGATTGGAAACGTTTTCTGTCTCTCACTTGATCCTAAATAGTAAGGCATGTTCTTAAATTTTAGCCTGTTATTTCACTGAAATCTAATTACATTGAACAGAAGCACCTGGGTGATATGGATGTGGAAATCCCACTTTTTAAAGTGTTTGGGAGCTTCATTTGAAACCAGGGAGATATCTGTGCTTAAGTAAGAGAATCACTGTGGAAACATGGCTGAAAACTACAGCTGCACAATGGCTCATCTGCAGCTCTGGAGAAAATGTATCACGTAACATAGCCTTCTTCTTTAATATCAGGTATTGGGGAAAACATTTCCTCTGAGCATGTTATTTCTGTATTTTAGGCCAAGCATTTTACTAGATGGGACTTTTTCAGGTTCAAGGACTTACATATTCAAAGTCGGGGTTTTTTTCTTTTTGTTTTAATGAAAGAAAGAAAAATATCCAAAGTATTCAGATAACATTTAGTATTCAACTCTTTTTAATTCCATTTCCTTCTAGCACCCACAGCTAGATCCAGATATATTTCTAGACTTCTAATAAAAAAAAATCCCTTTTCCGGAAAATAAGTAAACAAGCTCTAGGCTCTTGCCCTGCAAACCCACATCTTGTAATATGACGTGGCTGTGATGATGCAAACATGAATCAAACTGCAGTCAGAGCCAGAATTTGCTGATGTCTGCGCTCTCTTGTGCTCTCATCCCTCTTGTTCTCAGACTCAATAGCCACTTTATCATAGACACCTTAATATTTTAAAGAAAACCTAACCAAAGAACTGAAAAACTCTTCTGGGAAAAAAAAAAAGGCCCTTGACAGCTTAAGAGAGGAGGGAGGAATTTATTGCCTTTTTGTTTGCCAAGACTGTGGTTTTCTGTCATTTTTACCTCTGAATTGCAGGGCATTTCCCAAGCTTTTTAAGGCAGCTCTGCTGTCTGCTGATAGACATCACCAGTGATTAACAAGGAAGGTCACTATCTTAATTATTGTTCTGCTGTTACAAATAAGCATAAGTATCAGAGCCTGCTATGGTGAATGTGGCTTTATTATCATGGTAGCTTTCTTCAAATGTTTTTAATGAGAGAGAATTTTGTCTTCACACCATTAAAACATTTGGAAAGTATGAAGAAGTCTCTCGCCAATGTGATTTTAGCTTTTTTTTGCAAAGAATTGAGATTTCAGACCTTCATTCAGAAATCCAATATGTTTACCCTTTGCTGCTGCTTCTTCTGTGCGACCATTGTTGATTAATCCTTGTTTCCTGTGGGACTGCAGCCATTTCACCACCAAGCACCATGCAAAGAAACCAAGTCAAATTGATCTCTTTATTTCAACTATAGAGCACTTTCCCTTTAGTTACATTACACACAAACTACCGTAACTGGACATTTGTCTTATTTAAAGCCATGCAAGGAAGAAACAAACTGTGAAAATCATGCACATTGGAAGTTTAATCAAAATCAAATAGGCAAGAGCAAACTTTTACATCTAGATCAGAGCCTCAGCTGGTGTAAATGCAGGTTGTTCTGTTGCCTGTGGCAGGGATGTCAGTTTTCCCCAGCCAAAGCATCTAGTCCAAGGGCACATTCATAAGAGTGGTTTGATCTTCTGTGTATTTTAGATATGTATAGAAAGGATGAAATGTTTTTCACAGTAGGAAAAAAGACTAAAGTAAGAAATAATGATTGAGAATGGGATAAAAGAAGGAAAATTTTGCAGGTTTGTTAGGCAGTCCTCCCTCTCTCCTTTCTGCAAAGAGAAGTAAATTAACTGTTTAACAAAGGGTTCATATTTCCGGATATGACAGGAGGAGACAGATTATGAGCAGATACAAATGAAAAGTCTTGTGCCAAAAATTGGATGCTCTTAAGGAAGACTAAGTATCCTGGGCAGCTACCAGGATTGCTTAAGGAAATGAGGAAAGAAATTAGTGAAGCCTTAACAGATTTTTTTCCAGTTGCCCCCGTGACAGGTTAGGCTATGGAGCAAAGGAAAGGGAGCAACACAATGTACAGTCTTATTTCAACCATGTTTTTTATTATTAAAGGGTCATGAGATACAGCAGGTAGTTAGAATCCAGTTGGCTCAAAGTTATTTCCTGGGGAAACAGTTTTGTGGGATTTAATGAAGTAATGATATAATACTTTGAAAAGACTCATTTAACTGAAGATAGACAAAATTGATTAGGCTGAGGGTTAGTCTTGCTTCACTGTTTGAAAGTCCTGGAAGACATTGCTAAACCTGTCTGGGAAATGGTTTTCCCATCTTGCAAAACTTTTTTTTAGATTTTAAAATATTTTCCTGTTCTGAATCAGAATGATAAACAAGACTTTGAATCATTTTGTACCTATTAGGGTCCCCAAAAAGGCAAAAGAGAGAAAGAATAGAGAGAAAAAAAAAAGGAGAAAGACTGACACACTCATCTGTGGCACTCCTCTCAGGTAAGGGGAACTCAGTTCCTGGTCAGAATCAGCCAGTGTCTCACTGTCCAGCTGCCTGCAGTGCAGGTGGGGGGCTCTCCTCATCCTGCAGCCTTTATCTGCAAGTAGAGCATTTCTGATGGAAGTATTCTGGCCATAAGCATTGAGGAGCTTCTGTTCAAACTCTATCATTAAATATCTGTGTATCTTTGATAGAGAGAGCACATAAAGAAATTTGAGATGAGCAAGCTGTCTGCTAAACAGGGATGAAAATTATGTCTATCTCACAAATGAGTCATAGAGAAGGATTACCTAACATTTATGTAGTATTTTGAAATGAACATATAATATTCTATAATCCATATATTTGGTCTTCAAAAACATTGAGGCCTTTCATGGTGGTTGCTAGTTAGAAGGTGTATACAACTTCAGGGTCCTATAGTGCCATTGATACAATTTTATATTTGGTGTTAAGTCACTGATTCCAACACTGTTACAACAGACATGAGCTTTTTTCCTTGTGTCTTCAAGCACTTCATTTTACCCTGTCCTGCTTTCTGAGAAAATCATTAGGGTGAGGAGGTTTGGGTGTGAAATAAAATAGGAAATTATAATAGGACATAACTGTGGCAATTCAATGTCACAGGCTGACTCTAAGCCAAGGTTTGAATGACTTTTAAATAATATTTTAAGATCTGTATTTGTTATTACCAGGCAGTGACTTTAATGATGAGATTAAATCTACTCTTGTAAGAATGTCTGTGACTCCAACAGTCATATTCACTGACACATTACACATTTCTCTAAACCAGCTTTAACCTTGATTTTCCTGGTTACTGTAACCTGATGTATGTGTGCTTCCCCTTGCCAGAGTGGTGAAGAGCAGCCATAGAGACCTGTGAATTTGAATTATCAGTCAGACTTTTAAAATGAAACTCAGAAGGGGAGCATAGAAGCTATTGGTGCTCACTGGCATCCAAGGACGATTACGTTTTCTTGTCAGAGCAATCTTATTTGGTAGGACACTATGTTAATGCAGAACAATAGATAACACTGCTATTTTTCAAATAAACTCTGAGACACTGGGCTTGCCAAGGAAGTTCAGCAAAGCTGGGGTTTTGTTCTAGATGGTCAGTATAAATTTAATAAAATCAGGGCATCTTTCAGTTGATAAGGTGCATCTGTGAAAAGGAGGATTGAAAGGAGAAGAAACACTGGCCAAGAAACACACTTTGATCCACTACAAGGTATGAATTTTAATACAAAATGGCATAAAATTTAACACGGTTCTGATTCTCATCTTTTTCCTGGACTAATAGCTGGCGTTTCCCCTCCTCGGTCCTTCAAGATTATTTGAGTTGGAAAGAGATAAGAATGGGATAATGGACTATAATAGCAAACCCATAAGCTGTACGTCTAACAGCCTTATTAACTATACTTCAGTGTCCCAAAATTTGAAAGAAAACATATACCTGAACAACAGTTTTGTAAAAAAAGAGATGACTTCCAAGTAATATATTTCCTACGTTTTAATATTTCCAGAGAAAGAAGAGCAATTTTAAATCAACACTCTACAAAAGAGTATTCTACTTGAGTCATAATAACTGAAAAGATGTACAAGACTATGGTTCACTGAACACACAACCACTAAGAAAGTGAGATTTGCCTTGTTTCTGCAGTATGTTTAAAGACATACTAACAATCATGTACATACATGTGATAAATAGGAGCTTTATTCACAAAGGATATTTTTGGTTAGCTGAGTTGTTCTCACATCCAAATGTGTGCAAATAGAAAACCACTGACTTCAGTTCTCATTTGATATTTCTTTCCTGTCATTTTTCCTAAACTTAATGGAAGGAGAAATGCCTTTCACGCCCTGCAGAGATTGCTACCACCTTTGTGCCTGGTCAGCCTCTATACAGAGAGGAGATTTGAGCTCAATTCCTGCCTCACGCATAAACAACGTGTTGCTCCCACAGCTGCCTGAGCACCACTAGACCAACCGCATCTAGCAATTATTTTAATCATGCTGTCATTTTACCTCCTGCCTGTAGCACTCAGCCAAGTTAGAACAGTCCTAGTAGCTACAGTAAAATTAGGTGACAAGCAGAGCTAAAATATACATTGGTCAGAGGCCGTGAGAAGGGCCAGGCCACCACACAGGGCTCTGCCACTTCCCTGTGGGATGAGGGCATCTCCCTGCCCCCCATTTGTTCAGTTGGCTTGCTCCACTCAATCACCTGGCTTATTTGGAGTTCACATGCTTGGACAGAGGAGGAGGTAATATGTTTTTTCTCTGTAGAAAGGACATACTCCAAACATCAGCATATCCTCATCTCCTGCACTATCTGCAAACTCACATTGTTTGCTGATGAGAGCCCAAGTCAAAGAGATAAAGAGAGAGGAGGGGATAGAGGGACATCTAATGAACGCTAAAACCATACTTTATTTATGGTAAGCCCCCACAGGTCCCGTTTAGCATCCTGGAGACTTGAGAGAAATATATACTAAGCCCCAAAAGAGACACTTAAGTGCTTTCTTTCCCCTTGAGCATCAACTGAGACTGAGAGAGGAAAAGAAGGGAAGGGTAGGAAAAGTCTCAGAGGAATGATGCATAAAATGCTGGTTTCTCACATGCAGCTGATGGGCTGTGAGGAAGGGAGAAGAGAGAAGAAACATCACCTGAGCCCTAGAAGAAAGGAGAAGTACCAATTTCCAGTACCTATTTTCTTTGAAAGACATATGCAAGGTAAATGCTTCTTTGAACCAAATGTCTGTAATGTTAAAGCCTGGTCCTGTGCATGTTTACCTGTGTATTTAAGCTGAATACTAAGGGGAAGACTTCACTTAAAAAGAGATAATTCATAGGTGTAAGGGAAGGAAAAATGGAACTTGGGATTGAAATGGTGGAAATCACTTTTAACTTTAATTATAGTTAGATAGCCATGAATAGATATAGATAGATAGCCATAAAAAAAAAAGGAATCACAGAATCATAGAATTACCTGAGCCAAAAAGGACCCAAAAGGATCATCAAGTCCAACACCTATCCCTACGTAGGATACTCCCAATATTCACACCATGTGACTGAGGGCATTGTCCAAATGCTACTTGAATGCTAGTAGAGTCAGTGCCATGACTACTTCCCTGGGGAGTTGTTCCAGTGCTCCACCACCTGCTGGGTGAAGAATCTCTTCCTAATACCCAGTCTAAACCTTCCCTGGCCCATCTCCCTGCCATTACCTCTAGTCCTATCAAAGGTGCAAGAGAGAAGAAATCAGGACCCGTTTCACCGCCTTCCCTTGTGAGAAGGCAGTAAACAGCTATGAGAACCCTTTTCAGTGTCCTCCAGGCTGAACAGACCAAGTGACTTCAGTCTCTCCTCATACAACGTCCACTCCAGACCCTTCATCAGCTTTGTGGCCTCCTCTGAACACTCTCCAGTAGTTTGATGTCCTTTTTATACTGTGGCATCCAAAACTGAACACAATATTTGGGGATGGGGCCACACCAGTGCAGAGTAGAGTGCAACAATCACCTCCCTTGACTGGCTGGCAGTGCTGTGCTCAATGGACCCCAGGACACAATTGGCTCTCTTGGCTGCCAGGGCACACTGTTGGCTCATGTTCAACTTGCCATTGAACAGAACCCCCTGGCCCCTCTCCACAGGGCTGCTTTCCAGCCTCTCAGACCCCAGTCTGTACATTTATTCAGGGTTACCGTGTCCCAGGTGCAGAACTCAACACTTGCCCTTGTTAAATTTCATGCAGTTGGCAATCGTCCAGCTCTCCAATCTGTCAAGACCCCTCTGCAGGTCCTCTTTGCCCCCAAGATTGTCGACAACTCCCTACAGTTTTGTGTCATCGACAGATTTTGTCAATAAACCTTCAAGTCCTTCACCCAGGTAATTTATGAAGATATTGAAGAGCACTGCCCCCAGGATGGATCCTGTGGGACTCCACTAGTGACAGGGTCCAGCCTAGTGTAACTCCATTCACTATGACTCTTTGAGACTGACCCATCAGCCAATCGTGCACCCATTGTATTATGTGTTTATCCAGCTGTATTCTGGACATTTTGTTTATGAGAATACTGCAAGAGACAGTATTGAAGGCTTTGCTGAAATCCAGAAAAATGACATCGACCAGGTTTCCCTGGTCAACTAGGTGGGTGATCCTGTCATAGAAAGAAACTGAGTTTGTAAGGCAGGACCTCCCCATAGCTGAAGGCAAGAGCAGAGCAATTCAACTTTTAGGTTATTCTCCCTCTCATCACTTCAAACTCTCAACTGGACTTCATACTTTACAAAGAGAGCAGAGAAAAGCTAAACTTCACTTCCATGAGTGGAGCTGGGGTTGTTAGGTTAGCATACATTTCAATTTTGTATGTATGGGTGAAAATACGCGAAACACATACAAAAATACAGTGGCTTTCCTTGCACAGCATATGAAAAGGGAATAGCTGCCATGGAGTCACAAAACTGATTCTTATCATTTGTTCAATTCTTCTTCTCCCATTGAAGGAAAAGGCTTTTAAAAAAGCACAGTGAAAAGCAGTATGAAGAAAATTTAAAGTCCTCAAAATATCCTGCTGTTGAAAAAGCTCTTACTCTGATAGCAAACAATTAATAGCATGTTTTGGCCAAATCTAGTTTTGCGTATTTACATCTGAACCCAATCAGAAAAAGCTAAGCAATTTGTTGGGAGCTCAGGGAAGGACTTTCTCTTCGAAGTAAAAGAAGATAATAAAAATTAATTTTCTTTCTTTCATACTGTCGGATATTTCATACATTTTATTGCATAGCTACTGCTACTTTACCCACAAGACATAAACATTCGGGTTATGCAGAGCACAGCACAACCCACTCAAATCTATTCCCCAGGTTTTATTATTATTTCGTAAGGTATATGTTTTCAACCTTTTCTAAAGAATACTAAGAAATCTGAAAAAGAAATCTTGACTAGCTGTCATTAGGTAAAACAGGTATTCTCCCTAGCATGCTATTGCTCTTTTGATTCCAAAATCTTCACCAGTATTCAATACTCCATACTGCTTCCATCAGAAGAAAAAACATTTCTTCTGTGCATTCTGCTAATGTAAAGAGAGCAGGCAAACTCTCTCCTTTCTCCAAATGCCTAACAGATCAGACACCACTGTACACTCCTGTAAAGCACTGTTCAAGACCTTTCCCAGACAGGAGCTCTGCCGACAAACCTCTTCTTGTTTTCTCCCTGGGCAGCAGAACAATTCTTTCTCCAGCTGTTCTGTTGTTTTCTGCTTGTTTCTGGGGTATTTATGGGTGTTGTTTCTCCTACCTGTATAGATGAAGCAAGACATCCAGAAACCTCTCCCACACATCCATGCAGCAAACCTCCAGCTAAGCCTGTTGCAAGACGTGGGTCTGTCTTGGCCTGCCAAGACCAGGAGGAGGTTTTTGCCTCCATTAAGCTCCCTCTCAGGCCCCCATTGTTTCCCAGCACAGCACCAAGGCCTGCTGAAGTGGTGCTGTGCTGGGAGCAGTGCCAGCCTTGTGCCAGGGGGAGCAGGATATGTGTGCCACGGGGGCTTGAATACCTTCACCCTCGCCAGTCAGTTCAAGCCTCCTGTAAATGGGTGCATTGCTTTTTAATTGGTATCATTACCTCATATAATGTTTTCTAATTATATTATTGATTTTTCCCCCTGTTCTTTTTAATGGATTTTTCTTCCAATTCACCCTCAGTAAAGCCACTGGCAAGTAGTATGGATGGGTCTCTAGGGAACATCTTCCAACTACATGTATTGCACACAGCATACAGGTGTTTCATCCTGTGTTGGCTTCTTAGTTACCCAGAAGCAATATTGCCTGGGGACAGTAGAGAAAGCAAGAGACATCACGACTCACTAACATGTTCAGGCACAGTAATTACTGCTCCATAATAACAAGCAGAAGTATTACTGTGCCCAGACTTCTTTTTATCGGCTTCACAACTCAGAGGAGCTGCCTGTAGAGCTAGGCAGGAAACAGATCTCATATCCTGCAAAAAAAAAAGTAATTTTAGAAATATTCTCATTGCACATTAGAAAACACTCAAGAGCTTTCAAATAAAAAGCAGCATGAATGTCCTACATCCAGGGCAAGGTACTAGATAAGCAGTAAAGGCACTAGAAAAAGCGTATCTCTCTGGGTGCAACCAGATAGATGTTAGAAGGTTCTGACCATCATCTGACCTGTCAGGATGCAGTCCTGTAACAACAAAAGCCATGCTAAAGCCCTGTACTATGTCTGAGCTAACAACCCTTGCGGAAGCACAGATCTGCAGAGAGGAGGAAAGAAGGAACGTTACTTCCTCAGCTGGATAAACCAGCTCAAAGGATTCACTCTGTCTGCTCTAGGTATGCAGCTCATGCCCACATACACAGCAAACATACACTGCTGGAAGTCTGGTCCATGCTGAAGGTATGAACCTCACTCTCCTCCATATCGGACATACGCTGTAGGGACAGATCTACTGCCCTGTGGAAGTTCATACCAGAGGAGTTAAAGCTTGTGCTTCACTTGCTGCCATTGCAAAGGCTTAAGACACTCCGCCACAGAGACAGTTCGTTTTCTGATGTGGTTTACGCCCCTTCTGGAATCAAGTAAATCAAATATATATATAAAAAATCATATAGCAGAATAATTTTGTGCTTCAGGAATGAGACCAGTATTACACTAGAACGAATGCTCCAGGATGACATCAATATGCCAGTTCCCTATGCAGAGCAGCTCTCAGTGAACCAAATCTTGCAGACCCCCTGCTCCAAGAGGAGAAAATTTCTGGGAAAACTAGAGGGGAGGCTTTAAAGCTGGGGAGAAGGCATTCATGTGAAATGTTCTCTTCCCTGATCCAACTGTCCTGAAAAAACCTTGGGGATGACAGGTGATGTAAAAAAAAAAAAAACAACCAAAAAAAAGAAAGAAAAAAACCCCCAGAAAAACAGGAGGGACTCTTAGTCAGGAGTCGGGGGGGAAATGCAATAATGCAATAAACTCCAAAGACCCTCTTCCTTCCCCTCCAGCTCACTCAAGCTCTTCCCAGCAGAAATAACTAATCCCATGTGCTGGGAGTTGCCTACCAGCAGAGACCCCTCTGGGGCAGCAGGGCTGGGGGATACACATAGAATCACGTAATCATAGAATGGTTTAGGTTGGAAGGGACCTTAAAGCCCATCCAGTTCCAACGCCCCTGCCATGGGCAGGGACACCTCCCACCAGACCAGGCTGCTCAAAGCCCCATCCAGCCTGGCCCTGAACACTTCCAGGGAGGGGCTGCTGCCTTGGGTGAGGATTACAGAAAGGGAGAGCAAATAGGGCCCAGCGGTTTGGACTCAAGACTCTTCTGAGTCAATAATCCCCAAGTTGACACCAGCAGGGCTGAAAAGAGGATTTGCAGCCAGCTTGAGAGGGTCACAGAGGACTGACTTTCTTGAGTTTTGTGCTGTATAGTCTTACACATTGAGGAAATATGTGCTGCTGCCTACAAGCCAGGTTTTTAACTAGCACAAACTTCAGCAATGCCATCATCACTGGTGAGGCCAGACTAGGTTGTAGCAGGGTCTGACTCCATCCCCACATAGCTGCTACCCTATACCATTGCTTTCCATGCACCTCCCACATATTTAACAGGGAGCCAAGAGTACAATAGCTCCAGTTGGAGGGCAGGCTGTCAGCTCCACGATGCCTGTGTTGCCCAGATGGTACCATCTGTTGCATGCCATCACCCTGTTGGCCTCAGCTGATTTTTTTCCAGTACAAGTGCTGAGTCGGTTGCTATTTCATTATTTGTTAAAATTTTGAATCAGAAGACTGAAAATTTTCAGAAAAGTAAACAAAATATTTCTCTTGCTGAGGAATTTGATTTGTGAGAAGTGAGACAGAAAGAGAAAATTCAGACCTAACAAATAGTATTTTCAGTTAAATAAAGCTGAAAACCCAAAGAAGAGTCTCTTTGTCTTTTGGAGCTCCATGACACTTTTTCAGCATCCTTTCCTCGCATTGAAACAAAGGACAAGAATGCATTATCAAAGAGCTGCGGCGATAGGTTTTCACAGCTGCCATTAAACATCAGTTTTGTAATACGTCTCAGAAAAACATCCCACAAACTACTAGCCACCTGTAGGCTCACCACCAGCCGCTTCTGAGCTTAACAGTCAGTCTGCTAGTAGCTCTGCAGGGAAGACCGGATTTGGGTCTTTTACCCTCACTCCCCTCGCTATGGCAGCAGGTGAAACACAAGCAGGTAGACTGGCAATGTGGGGAATTGTACATTTCTGTCAGTACATGCACCAGCTGACCTCCCTCCTGATATTCCAAGTCCATTCCTTTATGACACTCATCAAAGGAAACAGGAAGAAGTGGGATGGATATATGGGATCACAATGACACCTCTACCTTTGTTTGGCCGTTGTAGTGTCTCCCCCACAGATCTCTGTAACTGCAATACTGCAGCAAGCAATAAATTACATAAACGGCAATACTTTCTGCTGCTAATTTTTAAAAAGTCCTATGACATATGACTTTGTAATACAGAATTAAGCTTATTTTTCCACAGACAATGACAATGCACAGTTTGCTACAAAGTATTAGATACTAGTGTTTGAAACGCAAGTTCCTTGCTTGTGATTGAATACACAGTACATTCAGTGTATGCTTTGATGAACTGAACATCCAAGTTTTATATCAAATAAGCAGCTTTGATGAAGTCAATTCATTTGATGCATTGTATAAAGAGTTAGGAGGTAATAAAGACTAAAGAGTTTTAAATATTTATTATTGATTTATCCAGAAATATAATTCGTATTTCATAGGAAATACAATTTTCATTGAAATATCATAGGTGGTGAAAATTTATATGTAATGTGATGCAGTCTTCTTGCATTCCTCAAAACTCAGCTTCTCCACAGCAAGGTATATGTGTGTATTTAATTTTCTATGTGTTCAAAGGATCAAAGTTATGTGTTGTGCAGCTCATGTGGAAACACCATTTGCTAACCAGGGATAGAAGCAGCTTTTCTAAACGGGCTTAGAAAAACCACACTCCTCTGGGACTGGAACATACTGGATCATTGAGTTTTATGCTAAGTTTAGTGCTAAAAGTCATTGAGCTTTATGACAGAAGAACGCTCCACTGAGTTAGACTTAAAGTCCACTTGGCCCAATACAAATGGTGGTATCCAGTAAGGAGTATTTAGCTGAAAAAAGTTACGGTCTCATATATCATGCAGCTTGCAGGAATAAGTAGCTTCAGGTCCCCTGATCTGGAAGGTACACACATTTAGTAGTTATCAGTGGATGTGTTGTTTCCAGGTCATAAACTGCAGGGAGGTGCAGACAAGTCAATGAAGTGGAATATGGCATGTAAATAGAAAAACTGATTATTGCATGCTTCGTCATGAATAGGAATAGTTGAGATTTATCTGCTGTTTTGAAATATGTTTGCCTAATTATCAATGCATTTACCTAGCCCCAAAGAATTAACAAAATTTAAAAAGATGCAAGGAGGTACATTACCAACCATGTTCTCTGTGACAGTGAAGATGCTAAACAGCAATGCGGTGTCAAACTCACCAGTGGTGTGAATTACTTATCACATGCATCATAGCGAGAAAGTGAAGCCTTACTTCAACTTTATACAATGCGACATAAAGAAGAACCTCTGCTGTCTGGGTGCCCTTCCTACACTGGGAAATTCTGCATTTTACATGTAACAAGAGCCTTCCTTGCACTCCTTAGTCAGGGATGTAATACCATTTTACCATTCTTTACTTCAGTTCCATTTTCTTTTACGTCTCATGAGTCCTGAACCAGAACAGAAGTACTGAAGTCACCAGGAGTGTTCTGGACTCTGCTACAAAGGAATTATGAATTCATGCATTTCTTTAGTCTCAATCAGTGGAAAATAAAAGCAATGCTGATGTGCCAAGCAGCACTTTTGGCACAAGTTCCAGAAAGACAGGATCTGGAAAGGTTTGGGTAACATCCTGCAGGGTTTGTTAATCTACAGACTGTGACACATTGGTGTGTAGAAGAAGTATTCTGGTGTGCTGAGGAAGTATTCATCTTCTGGTTAAAAATGCTTAACAAGAAAATAGTGGTCTTAAAGTCATACTCGTTCAATAAAATTTGGCATATATCACTGCATTTGCTCAGTGTATCAGTCAATATATTTTGTTCTCTTAGATATACACAACGCATGTGGTATTAACTCAACTGAGCATCTGTTATTATACCATAATGATAAAGTGTAATGTAAATGCTTATAAAGACCTTACTAAATATTTGCTTTTTTTCAGAACATGGAGTCGCATGGAAAAAAATGGAGAGAC
Source organism: Dromococcyx pavoninus (assembly GCA_033558185.1). NCBI lineage: Eukaryota > Metazoa > Chordata > Aves > Cuculiformes > Neomorphidae > Dromococcyx > Dromococcyx pavoninus. Next base: position 836,965 of record JAUMJL010000595.1, read on the forward strand.
ATTCACCTGAAGACCAGCAGCAGAGAAAATCATAATTTGGGTGACGAGGCAATAGGAAAAGCACACAAAAGTAAAAAAAAATAAATGACTGGTTTATTCTTAGCCCTTGCAATCCCAGCCTTCAAGGGCTTCATAGTCTTGATGTTTTGAGTTACTTGATGAGCAGTTAAGAGAGCTCAGGTTGTTTACTTTGGAGAAAAGGAGGCCCAGGGGAGACCTTATCGCTTTCCACCTGAAAGTAGGTTGTAGAGAGGTAGATGTTGGTCTTGTCTTTCCAGTAAGGAGTGATAGGACAAAAGGAAATGGCCTTAGGCAGCACTAGAGGAGGTTTAGACTGGATATTAGGAAACGTATCTTCACAGAAAGGGTAGTTGAGCATTGGAACAGGCTGCCCTGGGAAGTGTTTGATTCGCCATCGCTGGAGGTATTTAAAAGATATGTAGACCTGGTGCTTAGGGACACGTTTTAGTGGTGGACTTGGCAGTGTTAGGTTCACAGTTGGACTTGATGATCTTAAAAGTCTTTTCCAACTTAAACAACTCTATCATTCTATAAGAGATGTTCTAAGCACCCATTGACAGGCATGTCCTTACACCACTGCAAGACTATTTATCCACTTTTTGACCATGCTCTAAGATAAGAGCACGACATGAAACAGATGATGAAGTGCAGATGGGGCATGCTGGAAGTGTCCTGCAGTGCCTGCAGGCCACTACCCACCATTCCCAGCCCCATGGGAGTCCCTGAACCATGCTGGGTCTTCAGTAAAAGACTGCTTTGGCAGGAGAGAGAAACAGGTCAAGGGACTGGGGTCTTGGGTTGCACTGGAGCAACCTTGATCAGGTTGTTACGCAGGTCCAGTGAAGGGAAGGGGGGGAAGGCTGTGTGCTCCCCTTGGGAAGCAGCCAAGTTAACTTTCTTGGAGAAGATTAGAGGCATTGCCTGTATTTTTTACTTGCACTCAGACTGACTAAGGCCAGCCCTGGAAACGTCATCTTTGGGACAGATTGTGCTTGTTTACGTGCTGTTTGGTTGAAGTGGTGTTTCTTGAAATTGTTTTTGCCACATAAATCAAACATCACAACTGGGTTTACATAAACAAAATACGGAACATAGAACTGAACAGCTATTTTCTTTTTTTACAACCTTGGCAATACAAATGTAATAGATTAAATGCCTGAATTCCAAACCAACAGAGACTTGGCAGCATGCTCCCTCCTGAGGATGCTGGATTCACCCCAGTTTTTAAGAAGCAAGAAACACTTTCTCGATTTCAAAGGGTGCTGGGGAGGACCATGGACTTTGCCAACAACTGTCTGTCTTCCACTTTTCCTTTCCCCTTGTCCCCCTCACACAGGCACACGCTGGCATTCACAAATTACTTATGGGTAGCTGCACATTAGTTCAAGTCCTTACTTGATGTCATATCTACAGTCCCTGTTCATTCACTTTGCTCTTTTATGGAAAAGTAATTTATTTAGTCTTTGTGGAAGCAACAGTTTCCTTCTTACTTTCCAAGGTTTTGCTGTGTGTATGTTTATTGTTTTCCTCAGTGGCCTGAGAAACCCTATAGCCTGACCTAACTTTTACCCTTGTTTCCTGTTTCAGATAAAATACTCTTAAATGGCTAACAAAGAAAAAGCCCACTGCCACCACCACCCACCAAAACCAACAAACTAGTTGATATTTTTCACTTGAGTAAAGACAGTAAACAGTCAGTTTGTGTTGTAACTCTGAGACTTTGTAAAGTTCCTTCACTTCATGACATCAGGTCCCTGCTAGTTTGAAGACAATTTTTATGTCACACATTATATATGCAATCATTTTCTAGAAAAATAAACGGATTGTGTTTTTCACCCACCTGGGCCAAGGTAAACACAGGGAAGGGCAGCTGTTTTAAAGGATAGGACTAGACATCTCCTGCACTGCAGCAAGTGCTCTGTGTGGGTAAGGGAGGGTTGGACAGGTTCAGGACACAGCCATGGGGTGCTGCAGATGGAGCACCCATGGGATGTGGGGCCAGATGCTACTGCCCTAGAGGCAGATCCAGGTTGTCCCCAAATGGAGGTGGGGGCAGCCCCATGTCCTGAGGATGGCAGCAGAACCATGGACTCCTGTCTCTGCAGCACAGGCAGCAGGGAGGGCACTGGGGTCTCGCACGCAAGAAGACTGGCCCCCAGGAAAAACAGGCCTTGGGTAATCCTTTTATTTCATTGGAGTAGCCATAGCTTACAACATGGTCTGTCACGAGTTTGCTTGATGCTTCCTGGTGTAAGATCTTATTTTCTCCTTCTTTTCCTGCTACTAGCCACAGGTTTTCTCTAAATATTTATATACATATGCATAGATAAATACACACCCCCCTCCCCCATTCAAGCGTTTTTCCAAGGAAGAAGCCAGGAAAAGCTTTGCTGTTTCTTCATATTAAAAAAGAATATTTTGTTTTCTGTTGTTTTCCTTGAAAAGCTTCAATTATTTTAAGACAGCTACTCCAGCATGACTCCGAGGAAAATGCAGTGAGAATGAACACAGTGTTTAGACTTAAAGCCAAGCTTTCCCCAAGGGGAAGCATGAAAAACGCAGACTTCCATGTTGGCTAATTACGCAGACAAACCTCAGGCACGCGAGCTGGAGGTGGAGTTCATTGCAAGTGTTTTGGTATAGGAGCCTGAGTTTAGTATAATTGCTGTTAATGTGAAGTTTTCTCCTCTTCTTCCTTGCTTTTGAGTGCTGATGGGGATGCATGTCAGAACTGACCTGGGTGCAAGGGATTGTTGCTATTTTTCATCCTTGTTCAAAACCTGTGTGGGCTGTGTTTCCCTAGAGGGGAACCAGGCGAGACACTTCTGTCAGCTGCAGTTATCATGCAAAGATACCCACTCTCAGGCATAAAATGTTGACTTGGCAGAACTGTGATTATTTTGAGCTGGTAATCATGCATTCCTGTACTTGGGAGTTTTAATTTGAGTAATTCAAGCACTGTGTTTGGAGTTTCAATTTCATTTTGAATCTGTATACTTGTTTACTTTCTTAAAGACAAGCAATTTTTATTAGAAGTTGTTAGGTTGATGAATAGGTGCTTCGCTTTAAGCTTTGTACTTCTTTTGGTCAGAGCAAGTAATAATATGACTTGAAATGTAAGTATTTACAGTCAATTTTTTTAATGTTACGAAGGAAGTAATGGTATACTTCATTATCACTGGATAATAATTTTTGTTTGGTTATGATTTGTGGTGTCCCTGTTTGGACAGAAATTGGGATCCAAATAAACTGCATATGACATTTATATATTAGTTATCATCAGCTAAACATGCTAGACACAAATTGTGAACTTAAGTGTTTTTCATCTTACTCTATTTAAGAAAGGCTTTAGCATCAGCAGTCACTGAACCAAGCTAGTCATTTCTGCATTTAGGGCTAGTGGGTCTTGCCCTATCATGCAGTTTTTATGTCTTTTATGTAGCTTGGAAGGGGAAAACCGAGCTTGTCCTTTTTCAGCTTTTCTAGCTAAGCAGAGTGAAACCTAGACAATGACTTGAAGCAAAACTGCCTTTCGTCAGAAGCTTCAGCCATTTCTGCCTCCAAGTGCTCCACTAATGGCTTCACTTCCCTTGACAATTCCAGGGCAAACACAAATTGCTTTCTATTTTTAAGTAGTTGCCGAAGTTTACCAGCTACCTATCTGTGTTCAGTGAATAAATGTACAGCTGAACATATGGAATTTTATAAAATGTGTTCAATTACATGTTAATCCATTTTGTATTTATTTAATTCTTCCTGCTTTATTCTGTCAAGATATATGACTCCAGATTGACAGTGGCTGTTTGACTCCTCATGAATTAGTTTCACAGTTTTCAAGTGAAAGTGCTTAATAGTTGATCTACATGCACCACCAAACCTCAGGGAGAAGCCTAGCACCCTGCAAGGATGCTGCAGCTTGGGCTGCATGGAAGCAGCATAGAGGGTTCTTCTCCTACACTGAAATCCAGGGGTAGGACCTGACAGGATAACATGGGAGCTGAAGTATCTCACCATACTTGGTGGCTTCTGTGACAGACGAGGCCAAATGAGGCAATTATGCCACATGTACTACAACAATATATGGTCCTGCTTTCTGCAGAGAAGGAGTGGGTTGGAGCAGACCATGTCCAGCCCTTCCATATTTTCATAGAATCTTAGAATTATCTCCAAGATCATCAAGTCCAACCCTTAATCCAACACTATCATAATTACTAGATCATGGCACTAAGTGCCACATCCAGTCTTATTTTAAAAACCTCCAGGGATGGTAAATCCACCACCTCTCTGAGCAGGCCATTCCAATGCCTGATCACTTGTTCTGTGAAGAATGTTTTTCTGATATCCAGCCTAAACCTTCCCTGGCAGTCTAAGCTCGTGCCCTCTTGTTGTTTTCATACTGACATCTGAATTCCCATTTCATCCACTGTCCTACTTGAAAAGCTTATAAAATATCTTGATTGGCTAGATCAAGAACAAATGTCTCTCTATAAAATTTTCTATCTGGCGGTAAAAGAGGGGCCGTGTGATAAAAAAGGTACTACTTTACCTGCATACCTGGCTTAGGTCCAACAAGACCTGTCCGTCTAAGGAAGGAAAAGCTAACAGAAAGCATCATGATAAAACATGTGCCAGATAATTTTACATCTGAAGCATTGCTCCAGAAACAACTGAGAGTTCAACAGTTTCCGAGCACATGTAAAGAAAGAGCAGCATGATGGATATGAGGAAGGAGAACCAAAGGCAAGATGACAACTGTTAAATGTGTTGTTTGAGTGGATTCAGTATTAATTTAGGAGGTTGTGGTCATTTCAGACAGGAGAAAGAAGGACGGGGAGTGCTGCAAATGATCTTCTAAAAGCTAATTTCTATATTAGTTAGTATTGGAGAATGGACTTGATTCATCCACACCTCTCACATTTCTTAAGGAAAAGTGTGTTTGCTATTTTAAAGAGTTTGCTTTCTTGAAGAAAGTCACAAATGTTCGTGGCAAAAACATCTTCTGTTTCCCAAGAAAAGTGTCTGAATTGATTACTTCATCTTTATTTCTGTCTATATATGGCCAAATATAAAAGTCAAGAGATTCATGATCAAATCTAAAAGATACACTGCAGCTCTCTCTAAAGTATTCTATTGTGGTGAATCTGCAGCAGGGATGGGCGTCTCCACTTCCATGAAACACAGGCTGAGAATAACAAGAGTAAGTTATAGAGGAAACAAAACAAAAACTACCTAATTCTGAGCTGTCATTGTCAAAGCTTCTAAGGCTGAAACACTGAAAGACTGATCACCCTATCGAATAAAACAGATACGCTTTCTGATTCAGATTTGGTTGCAAACAATGAGCATAGAGCTATGCTGTTCTAATTATTTGAGATTATGGCCCTTTGAAGAGTTATATTTTCTCCTAAATGAGAGACTTTAAAGTTCGGCATTCTGTAAAATAGTCTGTATGGTAAATGTACTCTAACATCCATATGAATTTTGTTCTTTAAACAAAGTATACAAAAAATCATGGCCAGCAGCCTCCTTTTTTTAACAGCTATAGTTCATGGAAGGAGCATTAACCAGAGAAGAAATCCTTTTTAAAGCTTCGGAGGTGCTTTTCCCTACGTGCATATCGTATGCTGTGGCTGGACAAATAGATAAATGTAACCCGTTGGACCTGCAAATCAATTTCCGTATTGTTAGAGAGAAGTGAAAAGGAGTCTTTTGCACTATTGACCCCAGACAGGCTGCGCATTGGTAAAGGCAGACCAGCCTGCTGCTTCCTTTATGGCAAAACACTGATAACCCCTTTAAATTATCTCTGACTGAAACCTGGAGATTGTGGTGAGGAGGGAATAAGAAATGTGAGAGTTTCCTGTGCTCTCCTGACACACCAGTGATGACGAAAGCAAGGGGAGCTGAGTTCATGGCAGAGCCTGACGCTGCCATTGCCTCTGAGCTCTGACTAACGGGCTCCAGCAGGTTTTGCTGGGGCAGCAGGAGGCAGTTATTGCCTCCAGGTGTCCATCCTGGCACACCACAAAATCCTCACCCCAACTTTGGGTGGTTACAGCAGAGTGGATTCTGTAAGCCAGTGGATCAGCCCCTTTTGGCTGTGAAGAAAGGGCAAGAAGTCTGGGATTGTTTCAGCTAGAGAAGACTAGATGGAGAGATTACTCCCATCGAGCACGAAAAGGGCTGTTGCAAAGGAATAAAACCATTCTCTTCAGTCTTGGATAGCAGAAATTGAAAGGAAGTTGGCAGTAGTTGCAGAACAGAGGGTCAAGTTTAGCATAGATAGGCTTTCCTTTACACTAAGGATAATGCAGCACTAAGAGGGCTTACCTGAGCAGGGTACACCTATCATCTCTGGAGGCTAAGAGCTGGCTGGCAAAGTATTTGTCAAGAATAACACAAGTATTCAAAGCAGGTGACACTCCTAGTCTTCTCCAGTCCTTTTCTTCTATCATTCTAGGACTTTGCTGAAACACTGGTTTTGAAAACTTGACCCTGGGAATAAGCTTTATGTGTTGTAACTCCAATATGTACAGCAGGAATGCAATATCCAATGTGCACAGTGTTTATACTGCTATTATAGGTCTGTACAGCAGAAGGTGTTCAGGTGTCTTTTTACTAACTGTCTCTCCATCACTGAAAAATACTTTTTACAAAGCTTTAAAGTGAAGGGGCAAACTAATATGTAATTCTTAGTATGTTACTTCCAGAGAAATAGGAGACACTAATAACCACATGAGAAAACCAGCAGAAAAACAAACTGCATCATCACATCCATAAGTGAACTAACACTTTTCTTCATTTCTCTGTTGTGCTTTATTCTCCCTCATCTTTATCTATCACTTCGGGATTCGTTTTTTTCTCACTGAACTTAACACAAAAAATCCCAAGTGGCTAAATCAGATATTACCTTGACTAGCCTTCATGAGTCTGTAAATACTGCAAAACTACTCTGGCTATGCAAGCAGGAAGAAGCTTGGACAAAGGGCTAACGTCAGCCACGTCAAAGAGAGAGAAATTATTTAAAAATTTAAAAAAATCCCAAGCTGCACCATACTTTTAATTGGTGCCAACCGAATAGCAATGTACATGTTGTCCTTGTGGTGGAGGGCAGGCAATTGGTATAGCATGTTAAAAGACATCAATGTCTATCTGTAAATAAATTGTTTGGAGTTCTCAGATTTCTAGTTAAATGGTTATGAAGTTTATCAGGGCTTGCAGATAGTGTTGGTTCAAAATAGGAACTTGCAATTATCACTCAATTACAGTCCTTTAAAATCAGACAATGAGGCACCATTGGCACAGGCCCAGGAAAACATTCAGTACAGAGATACTAATCAAGATGCTGCTTCTAACAGCTAACAAGAAATTCATTTTAATACGTTGTACACTGAGCAGAGTTTGATGTTGTCAGATCAATTTGCCCCTTTGATTTTGCAGAGTCCCTGTGAACAAAGTGTAAGCTAAGGCTCTGATTCATTCCAGCTACTCCATTATTTACTAGCATGTCAAAAGATTTTGCAACTGATCTTTTATGGGGAACTTGAAGCATGTTCTCCAGACGAGAGAGGGAGGGCATTGAGCAAACTGCTGAAAGGTAGTAACTCAGCCCACCAGTCATCCATGTCAGCTCCACAGTGCTTTGCCTCAGAGATTTTCCCAGTTTAGAAGACCATGGCTGTAGGCACAGCTTGGCTGGACTTTTGCATGGAAAATGCCATCTTTTTTTTCTAAACAACAGGGCCCTCTCCCACGAGCACTGCCTTGGGGTGTTTTACATCAGGGGTCTAAGGGAAAAAAAAAATTAAAGTGAAATGGGAGAAATGAGGTGACTCACAAGATGAGATGGAAATGTAGCTGCACAAGCTAGAGAAATTCTTCTCTATTTTGGAGGTCCATAGGGGGCCCACCTCAGACAAGAAGAGTACTTCAGCACATATATGAATTTAGTTGGTTGTCCTATAAAGTGTAATGATATTGACTATTGCATTAGCTTGAGGCTGAAAGTACTAGATAAACAGAATGGTGTGACACTGTTCCCCTCAAAATATTTCATAGATGTAAGACACAAAAACTTGCCACTAATTTCCTCATAATCTTGAAAATGCAGAGAAGAAAATCTTCCATGTGAAGATCAGATTAGTGGAAACTGTGAACCAGCAATGGAAAACTTTTCTACACAATCTGAATTTGCTCATCTAGAAAAACCACGTATCGTTTCTTGGAAGGGCCCAAGACAGTCACAGAAACGTGTCACACTTTAGTACTCTGTACAATGCCTAAATATAAATACAAACTCAAGAGATGATCAGAAAAAGTTAGTTTGTTCCTTTTTATTTTGCCAAGTTTTAGTGCTGAATAGCAAAATTGTAACCCAATTACAAGATAATAAATCTGGAGCAAGAAAATATTTTAATGCATTATTACTCAAAAGGTAAAATACTTCAATTTGAAAAAGCACTTCCTAGATTCTTAGCTGATATGTCTAAGCTTCTCATTTTTTATGAAAGTAGAGATTCCAGCCACACCAACAGAGACATCTGTTTAAAATAATCCATGTTTACCAAACTTTCCTACCATAAGTACTGTCATCATGCTTTTGATGAACTCCAGCAGTAACATTTTCAACTTGCTCATAATGTTCTCCTGCATGGCTCTGTGAGGCCCATGGTCCACTGAATTTGGAGAATTTTTTGTATGACAGCTGTTATGAAGTGAGTTGATGGACATTGAGCAAATAACTGGATGAATCATCTAATGTTGTCAGTGGATACAAGGGTAAGGTCTCCTTCTAAATATGCCAGGTAATGAGTTGGACAATTAGAAAAATATCTTTCTCAATTCTCCAAAAGTCTTTGACCATCCAACTGTCCTTTCCATGTAGTCCTAGCTCTGACTATGAATGCAAATCACCCATGGCACTGTTGTGGTGTCTTGCTCGTAGCTGCAACAAGTGTCAAACAACAAGGGGAGTGATTCTGCTGCTGTTTGATTTGTAACAACAGAAGCAAAACTATGGCAGACAGCAAGGGAGTTTCCTCCATCTCACTGTTTCACAGAAGTCAGTTCCTCATGCTGCTGGTTCCTGAGAACCACATATTGGTGTCTGGGGTTATTTGTAGCTACTTCTGCTCAAAGGCAGAGGTATGTAATGCAAGATAAACAAATGGCATAAAACAAATACCAGGCCCTCTGTTCATGATTTCTTTCCCAACAGGAAGAAATCATCATCACTCTGCAGCTATCATCTCTCTGTGTGCCCCCCAGCAACGACAGAGGAAGAACGTGGTTTCCTCACGTTATGTTGTTGATTGCATGCACCTCTGTTTCAGTACAGCTGCCACTGGCTCCCCAACTTGGCACAACTCCGGAGAAGAACTGAGAAAGGAATATATATTTAGTTCAGTCTGAGTTTCTCAGTTTTCATATCCTGGCTTGGCCTTTTGTTCAGTTTTATAAAACTGAGGTGGGGAAGAAAGTATGTTTTCCAGCAGACTAATTCTTCCTTTGCCAGCTACTGGCTTCCTTCGCTGGCTTCTGTCTCTCCTTTCTTGTAAGTGAGAAAAAAAACCACCCTCCCCTGGCTCTCTGAAGGGAAATTTTAGCCTCAGTTCAAGAGGTTTCTTTGCAGGCCAATTGCTCATATACATTCCCAGTCTCACTTATTAACAGCTGGAAGAGAAAGAATGAAAGGGACTGTGCACAAAGAGTGGGATGAGGAAAACAGGTGAACATGGGAGAGGAACAGCTGGACTGCAGAGCTGGTCTGCACCCTGCAGAGGAGACCAGAAGAGTTAGGATAAACTGTGTTCTGTTTTTTTTCTCTCTGAAAGCTGAGAAGAAAAAGTGGTGTGATAGGATCTGAGTCAGCCAGATCTCTGGGATGGCAATATTCTCCTTGTATAGAGCTCCTCAAAGAAGGATAAAACTACTAAAAAGGAAGGCTATAAGCACGGGCACATACATAAAAATGGGCACATATATAGAAAAAAACAAAGTGGCCAAACAGGAAAAGAGGAGTATTTATATTCAAACCTTCACCTTCCCACTATGTCTTTGCAGATGGGTTTTGGCTTGAGTGTCCTGCCATCAATTTGATGACCTTTTGAATTGCAGCAACCACTGTACAGATGTTTCTGATCCCCAGGAAATCACCTCACTAAATGTTTGCTCCTCGCTTCTCCCAACAGCTGGTCAGACTCCTTTACCTTCAGCAATTGGCTCACGGCACTTTCCACTGACTACTTCTCTTACCTGCCATTCCCTTCCTTGGGGAGCCCTGTCTCCATCTCTTTCCACTTGACCCAAAGAAAGCAAAAGACAATACAAAAGAGGAAAAGAAAAACACCACCATAGAAGAAAAAAATATATACTTGGATGAAGCTTCAGCTGCACCTAAGACTGTAGGACAAGCAGAGAAAATCAGACTTGGCATGATTTCATACACTGATTTATCACTCTATAGTGACTGCAATGTTAACCACTCTTTTCTACATATCTCCTCTGGCTATCGATCAAACCCTTGAGAAAGATGCTCTAGCTGGCCTGATGACATTTAGGTAAGAGAAAGAAAGAAAACAAAAGAGGAAAACAGTGTTAGAAGATGACATTTTTCATTACCTGTTGTTTCTAGAGCTCTAGCAGCACTACTTTGCATTAAGTGTAGTTCAGAAAATTGTTTGTTGCTGTTTTTCAGCAAACAATTTTACTGCACTGAATTTATTTCATAGGCCAGCTGCCCTCCTGGAAAACATCTGTGTTTATCAGGAAACCAGTCTTCCAAAAAGTTTAAGTCAAAAACTTACTCTTTGTTTGCTGAACGTAAACAAACTCTTATGGTATGTAAGAAATTTCCACAGGAAAAAAAAAAACTCTTGTCTTCAGATGGACACAAATTTATAGTCAGATGAATCATAAGTGTCACGCTCTGAAGGAACTCTGCCCAGAGAGTTCCTTTTCCTGCTAATGTCGTGCTTCTAACTTTGTGGTTCACTGCTTGCATATGTCCCTGACTGACATCCCCTAGAAAATTCGGTGAGATTTCTGAGAAATTTTCCCCCATGTCATTTGTGTTTTATTATACTTCCAGCTGGGTTTTTCACCTTTGGCAAAGAAAAATGCATGGCCACAATTATTGTTCTGGGCTGAAATTTAAGTGCATGTGTGTGTACATATGTGTATGTACACGTGTGTATGTACACACGTGTATTTACATATAGAGAGTGATATGTGTGTTCACTGATATCTATATACATATATATATGTCATAGAGCATTTTTACAGGCCAACAGGCAACCAGTAGGGTCTTTTTCTGGCAGCAGTCAGCAGAATGCACAAATATTTTGGACCTCAAATGGCATAGTCTGAGTGGAAGTCACTGTCTGGCTTGTGTCCTGTTAATTTGGTTTTTCCAGGGTAGCAAGATCAACAGTAATTTCTCCAAGAAGAATGAAATCACACTCAAGGAAGGCCCCTCAGGTCCAGAGGCTGGTGCTTTTGAGATGCCTACTGAGACAGGGACACTTAGTCTCGCCCGCCATGTCAGTTCGGGTTGAGTGCCCCCTGTCAAGACTATCCTCCTGTGAGGTACAGCAAGCTGTGCTCGGCGCCTCAACCCTGTCATCCTGTCTCCCATTTGGGCTCATTTATTAAGGAAGCCGGCAGGAACTAGCCATGGGGAAAGGGGGATCTCAGAGTTACAAACCCAAGGTATAACAAGGCTCTCTGGCTGGGCTTCATCAGGGCCATTGTCTCCAACCCTTTGATGTGTGCTGAAAGCAACTGCTCCAGCACGGAGACCCGGCACCTGCCCACTGGAGGTTGCTCCTGGGGTGCTCTGTTTTGCCGTGGCTGAGGACTGATTGGGGTTTTCCAGCCTTGGTGATGGTGTTAGTTTGAGGCTGGGCACGGGCTTGGGTTATTTAGGTTAAACAAGTCTCCAGTGGTCAAATACACAAAGCAAAGGCCAGACCACAAAAATCAGCATGATAGTTATTTACCATAACCATATACAAAACCACAAGAAGCAAAGGTTACCTCAAATACATCAGAGACACTGAACATCTCTTTATTAAATCCTGTCTGTTCATTAACCTTCACTTTGTCTTTAAATTGCAAATAAAAGCAGAGAAATCCAAGCCAGTAGAAACAAATCAAAGGACAAAAATAATAATAACAAACAAAGAAAACAAGGTTATGAAAAATCCTTTCCTTGCCTTCAAACCTTTCTCTTTGCTTTAGCTTTGAATTGATTTTACTCCATTCCTGTGCTGGAGATTAGTGATAGGCAACTATAAAATTCTTTTATTCACTCATAAATAAGATATTTGCACTGTTCGAGAGTTATTCACTCCATTTGACAGTAATGAACTTGCCACATTGTAGTAATCCACTGTAATCAATCTGAAGTCCTTTAGGTAGAGGAAGCAGGTACCTGTTTAGAAATAGACTCTCTGGCTCTACGTCAGTGACACTTCTCTGATGAGTCTTTGTTTGACTCCTCTTTCTATGCAGACACCGAATCTAAACAGATGCACTTTGTTTTGAGGTGCTTCTTCTTAAAGAGTTTTATTTTTTCAGTCTTATGAATTATTTCCACTTTTTCAACTGACAAATGAAGTCTGGCTCCTAAATTTTTGGGTTTGTATACAAACCCATAAAAAAGTTGAAATTTCCTTTGGCTTTCATTTCCTATTTTTTTTCAGCCCTTTTCAACCACAACCTTTTTCCTTTACCTCTTCCAGTCCTCCTCTCAAGCCGCTGGCTCAAAATGCATTGTTTGTAATAATATTTCCTTGGAGCCTGAGAGCCGTCCCTCCAGTGAGCTCTGCCCAGTTGCTGACTCCATGGCCAGCAGCAAGAGGCTTTTCCCGCTCAAAAGGAAAAGAAGATTGAACCAGATTGGCATTTATAAATTATGGGAAACTAAGAAATGAAAAACTCCTGTAAACATGACGGTTTTGACAAAAGGACCGGTAATGTCTAAAGCTGCCAGAAGGTAAGAAGCTCTCAGGCACTTGGGTAGAGGTAGAGAAAGGGATGCTCATGCCTTCATCCATCCTTTTCAGGGCTCATTTCCCTATCTGAACTGTTTTTCACTTCCTCTTCACTTAGACATAGATAAAGTGATCTGACCTTCTGTGAAATTATACTGAGGAGGGATTAATGGGTTTCTTTACTGCTCTTTCTCAGAAAGTTTTGTCATTATTGATTAACCCATCAATAAGAGGACTTGTAAAAGCACAAATGTGAGTTAGGTGCCCAACAACCATCTGTGACTTTGAAAAGTTCTCTTTGTGGAACATGGAAAACAATTACTTCTTATATCTAGTCTAAATCTACCCATTTAGTTTAAAAAATTATCCCTTGTCCTTTCACAATAAACCCTCCTAAAATGTTTGTCCTCCTCATTGTTATAAGCCCCTTTTTAAGTACAGAAGGCCTCTGCAAAGTCTTCCCAGAGCCTTCTCTTCTCCAGGCTGAAAAAACCCAAATCCCCTAGCCCTCTTTCATAGGAGAGATGTTCCAATCCTCCAATCATTTTTGTGGCCCTCCTCTGAACCTATTCAAACAGGTCCATGTCTTTCATGTGTTGAGGGCCCCAGAGCTTGACACAGTACTCCAAGTTGGGTCTCACCAGAGTGGGATAGAGGAGCAGAACCACCTCCCTCAATTCGCTGGCCTTGCTTCTTTTGGTGCAACTGAGGAAAAGGTTGGCCTTCTGGACTGCAAGCACTCACTGCAGGCTCATGTCCAACTTTTTATCCACCAATATACCTGAGTCTTTCTCCACAGGGCTGCTCTAAATCCCTTTATCCGTTAACCCATATGGATACTGGGAATTTCCCTGACTCAGGTGCAAGACTTTGCATTTGGCCTTATTGAGCCTCATGAGGTTCACATGAGTTCACTTCTCAATCTTATCCAATTGCCTCTGGATGGCCTCCCATCCATCAGGCATGTCAACTGCACAATTCAGCTTGGTGTCATCTGCAAACTTGCTGAGGGTGCACTTGATTCCACTGTCTATGACATTGATGAAGATATTGAACAGTGCTTGTCCTGAATACGGATGCCTGCGGACACCACTTTTCAGCATTCTCAATCAGGACATTAAACTGTTGACTGCTACCATTGGCCATCCAAAAATATCCTCTGAACAATCCACCCACCAAATCCATACCTCTCCAATTTAGAGAGAAGGATATTGTGGGGAACCATGTCAAAGGCTTCACAAAAGTCCAGATAGATAGCATCCATAGCTCTTTCCTTGTCCACAGATGTAGTCACACCATCATAGAAGGCCACTAGATTGACCAGGTAGGACTTGCACTTGATGAAACCACGCTGGCTGTCTCAAATCACCTTCTTGTCCTCTATGTGTCTTAACATAGCTCCTAGGAGGATCTGTTCCATGATTTTCCCAGGCACAGAGATGAGGCTGACAAGTCAGTAGTTCCCAGAGTCCTCCTTTCTACGCTTTTCTCCAAAATGAGTGCAATGTTTCCCTTTCTCCAGTCACCAAGGACTTCGCTTGACTGACATGACTTTTCAAATATCATGGAGAGTGGTTTGGCAACTCCATCAGCCTCTTCCCTCAGGACACTGGGCCACATCTCATCACGCCCCATAGACATATTCAGCTGGTCACAAACCCGATCTCTTACAGTGGGAAGTAGAGAAGACTGAGGCAAAAATTTAATGAGTACTTCAGCCTTTTTTCTTGTCTCTTCTCTTGTTAATAGTTTGTCAATTTTGTTCATCAAGAGAGTAGGGGTGGGACGGGGATATACACTGGCTTTGACCTTCCTTTTCTGGCTGGAATACGTGTAGAAGGCCTTCTTGTTATTCTTTACATCCCTTGCCAAATTCATCTCCATCTGCACCTTGGCCTTCCTGATCTCATCACTACACAAATGCACAGCATCTCTGTCTCCTCCTAGGATATCTGTCCTTGCTTCCACTGTCTGTGAATTTCCTTCTTGCCCTCTAGTTTGACCAGCAGGTCTCGACTCAGCCATGCAGGCCTCTTGCCTTCCTTACTTGATTTCTTACACCTGGGGATTGAGAGCTCTTGTGCTCTGTGGAAAGTGTCCTTAAAGGTCTGCCAGTTAAATGATGGCTAGTGATAAGATATATCCATGGAAAGTACTGAGTCCTCAAGTGAATAGGAAAGGATTTGTCAGCCCCTGCCTGCAAGACACCAGCCACGTTAACAGACTCATTTTTCTAGACCTGAAGACAACAAGCAGACCCAAACATCCAACCTCTGAAGGTCACGGGAAGGAGAGTCAGCTGCTTCCAGAGAGATGGAGCAACAAGTAAGGGGATTAGGAGGGCAACTCACATCTCCAAACCCAGATGTGGGGGATACATCTGGTTTCTGAATTTGCAAGGAATATATGAGTTTAGCTAAGATCAGAGATGCTTGAACTTCAGTTGTTTTAAACTGTTTCTTCAGCATGAGCATATATGAAGCACGTCCTGGTTTTGGAAAGCTGTTCTGAGTCATACTAATCACCAGTCACAGCTGCCTGGGAGGAAGTCACTTTCAGGTGCCCTCCATGGTTTGAGCCATATTGATGAATGACATAAGGATAAGTCTGTAACCCAGAGATCTGCTCCCCTTCAGAGAGATGAGGAACACAAAATACCCACCAAAGAGATGGATAATAGGACTATTTATGGGATAGCTGTTAAAGGATTTTGGAGTGGTCATGCACAGTGTTCACATTTTGTGGTTTAGACTTTCGCAACAAATTAGCTGTTAAGAGAGAGATATGTCTACATTTCCTAAGCAGGTGTTGAAGCTGACCTGATCAGTCAGCAAGGTTACAAATCCAGTGGCAAGCCTTAATGCTATTTAATCTTCAAATTCAACGGAGTAGACCTCAAGCTAGCACTCCTTACATAACTCACATTAACATTCATTGCTTCTTAATTGTGGGGAGACATGCCAGACTGGTTCTCATTTCTTCTTGAAGGAGATCACAGAGCTTTGTTTTAAATTTGCAAGATCCAAGCTTAACTAGTGTTTTTCTTATCCTCCTCCTTCTCCTACGACTGGGGAATATCTGTGGTCAGCTATCAATCCCATCTTGTTCTGCATCGGGATGCAGTATGTGGAGGCTAGGCTTTGCATGGCAGACCTAAGGAGCAGGCTTGGTTCCTTGTGGTTCAGTAATGGCCTGGCAAAGCTTGTTCCTGCAAAGTGTGGACCAGTTCTTGCAAACAGATGTCACCTAAAACTGGTCTGTCTCTCTGGAAGTGCAAGATCGACACCCCTCCAGCCTAAGCATCTGTGGCCTGGCCAGCAGGAGCCAGAAAAGCAGCAGGATGGCACCACTGACTTCAGTTGATCTGGCCTAGTTGAGAATGACTCTCCAGTATAGTTAGGCTGGAGACATGCATGAGCACATGTTCGGACTAGTTCAGATTTCTTCTCAAATCTAATTATAGACCTCCTCTGCTATTATTTATTCAGCAATGTGAATGAGATACAGACTGTCTTCATTGATTAGCTTCTTTCCCTTCTTGGTAATTTGCCTACTCTCTCTTGAATATCTCACAACAAGCATATTACTGAACTGTGTCAAGACTAGAAGAAAGAAACTATATTGAATTAGATTTTTTTTAAAAAAGAATATTTTCTAAACTGCATTAATCCTAGCTTTTGTCTTGTTAGTCATAGGCTGGGGTTTATAGTTTCCTCTGCGTATAACTAGTTGCAATTGTGCTGTTGGAATCTACACCACACTTTTTTTAACAAGAATAGAAAAATGTGGCCCAACACTGATCCTGGATAGTTCTCAGCAAATGCTGACATTCCACAATGAGGCAAGAGCTTGTTTTCATTTATATGTTGCCACCTGAAAAATATCCCTTTTTATTTCTTTTTTGCAGTATGCCATGGACATGGCAGCAAAACAAGTGATACACTGTAAATACGGTGTCCCATAAATTTTGCAGATTAATTAGAGCAGGGAATATGAATAGTTTACTAGCCTAGCTTTTTTAAAGGCAGGAAGATAACTGACAGCTCTTCTCCTTGATTAAGAGGGCTCTGGTTACAGGACCCCTTTCAGAAAAGAAGGCAAGTCACTATTTGAAGAAAACCTATAGAAAGAAAGACTGAAGTGAATATAAATATGAAGCCTATTCCCTGTGAGGACTGCCATAACAAGAAGAGAAGTCTCCCTATAGGGCTCCCCACGGATGTTTCCTTTTGGTCTGAAACTCATTCCAGGTTGTGACTGTAGCTGTGATTTCTGCCACCATGTGTCTCCCCTTTCACACTGCTGCCACTTGTGTAGGTCAGTAAAGAAAATAAAAACATGAGAATAGATTATGTTCTTCTGTAACATCAGAACAAAACCCAGAGACATCAGGCCTGCAGAAACCACACATGCTGTGATAATGAAAGGCGCCCTTGAAAGACTGGGCAGGTGAGCATTTTCTCTTCATATACTAGAGCCTCACACCCTTGGGGCCTCATTTGCAACTTGCTGCAAGAATGACTGCAAGATGAAGCAGCACATAAGTACTCAGCGTAATTAGTTTCTATATGATACATTGAGACACAAAGGTTGACCACCACAGTTGGAATGGGAGCTGCACATTGTAGAGAGAAAATTTTCTTCACAAAACTGCCACTAGAACCAAGGGGCACATTTCAGAGAATTGGAGGTGCTCTGCAAAAAAACGCAGATCTGGTACCCAGCTTCTACTTTGAAAACTTTTCAGAAAAGAACAACACGTTGATGGTGCAGCTGGGCAAGTAGAGAACCAGTATGTGACAAACCGCCTTCTGGTTCTGCTGCAGAAAGGTGCGTGTGCCTGTAACCTGCAGCTCTAACACAAAGTAATTCCGTGGGTGGGAAATCCTGGGTACCAAACTTCAGCAGAGGTAGCTTGTGTTGAGACCAGGCATTCAGCCTACCTCGACATATTCCAGCTAGTTCTGATAAAAAGGTAGGTTAACTGACTAATTTAATGTAGAGCATTTTGATACAATAGAATTCACCTTGTTTTTTAATATATATTTTTAAAAAAAAAGATAATTTCCTTCTAGAAATCTACTACTAGACCTAGAAGAAATTGATGACCTTTGACGTTCCCTTCTACCCCAGTCCATTTTGTGACTCTATGATTCTGTGATTCTGTGGCTTTTGGACATCAATGACCTCAAAGAAGAGGACATATCTGTCACTTGTAGAAAACTATTTGCCAAACAAAACCAGTAAGAACTGGGATTCTGACTCTGAGATTTCTCTTTATATAGATTAATCATGTTCCTGTCATGTGGTGCCTGTGAGATAGGAAGGATGCTGATGTGATTTGTCTTAACTCGTGGCAAATGAGGCAAAGGTGTGCTTGCAAGGCAGCCTTGGGGGAAAGAATAGAGTCAGTGCCAATGTAGTCTAATCACAGTGATTCACACTGGCCTCTTAGAAAGAGCATTCTTCAATTTCTTCACTCATTATTGATCTTGAATATAGTAATAGAAGGGGCTGTCTGTTTTCTTATGTTCTGGGCCCAGACAGACTTCTACAGAGGTTACGTATTCAAGAAAGATGTTCCTTTTCAAAGGTGTGAGCACGTAAACTAGAAGGTGATTCCTCCTTCTGAGTCACAGGTTCTTCTACCTGCTGTTCATGCGTAAAACACCACAGGACTGACTGCTGGACACTTCGGGCCCCTAAAACAAAGGTGACCCTCAGGGAAGATGTCTCTTTCCTGTCGGCACAGGGGGGTCCTTAATGGCATGGTGTGGGCTGAGAAGGGGTTGGTGGTTAGAACAGTAGTTTTAACATAACAAAAAGAATGACTATCTTTCAGTCTGATTTTTCAAGCACATTCCTCTAGCATCTGGGCTGCTTGAAGTCCACTTACTTTCTGCAAAAGCCAGGAAAAGGGACAATCTGTTTTCTGTGAAGATTTGGAACAGCTACTGAGCTTCCTCTAGTTTTCTGGAAAGGGTTGGGAAGACCAGTAGTGCAATGCTTCCCAGAGGTGATGTAACTCAATGTGTCATCAGCTCAGGGCAGTTCTTAGATGGCACAATCTATCTGTTAGCAAAAATACTAAAGGTCATTCATATTGCATATGGTGCAGCAACGCCATGTTATTGAATATATTTAATAGTGTAGGTTGCTGAACTTGATGTGTTTGATTTTGTGACATAAACCAGCATCAAAATCCTAATGGCAGGGATTTCTTTAACTTGATTCCCTTTATTTTTTAAAGGAAATACAATTTTGGAACAAGGTTTAAAACATTTCAGTAAGTTCATTTTCATAGTGATGCAGTGTCCACCAAATTATGCCTTACTCTTGACCAGAATTTAAGAGTTGCTAAATTCCTCTGCCATCTGACACAAACACTTCAATTAAACGTAACTGGAAACTAACATGCATGCCTAAGAACATCTATACTTATATTAGGTAAAGCATAAAAAAATGCCAGTACCAATTACTCTCCACAGAGGCAGTCTCAAAGAAGGAGTCCTGAGACAGAGAAGGGTTAACACATCCCTTCATGAACCACTATTTTTTGCTTAGGTTCACTAGGGGTCATTAACTCAAAGGGTGGTTCAGTGGAAATATCTACAGTGTTGGTGTTTGTGCCAGTGCTGTTTGCACAGACTCCTGTTAAGAAACAGACTCTTCTAGAACACAACTCTTCTCACAACAGGTTTTTGAATGAAGTGGACTGTTTATCCCCGCTGACTGCAAAGACAGTTCAGACAACAAAGCCAGATATAGGTTGCCCAACACCTGAGGTCAGATGAGATGCATTTCACCTAGGATATCTAAAGGTATTACTAACACCGGACTGGGGCAAGCCATATCATTGCCAAAGCTTGCATACCACTGTGGTCAGCAGAGCACCCCAACCGCATGCATTTCCTTTCCCAAAGGCCCTGGGAATCTGTCTGGCTGCTGTCTTGGGTGTAAAGGACAACAGCTTGCCCAGGAGTAAGCTGCTTGACCAGCACTTAGCTTTGCATTATGCTCAGGCTCTGCCCTTTTTCTTCCCTTGGCAGAAACAACAGTTAGTTTGTTTCATATTCACTTAACAAAAAAACTATATCACTTGTATGAAAGGAGTATCTTGACCACAGACTGATACGTTTCATGATCATCATATACTCACTCCATATTGCCAACCTTCACAAAACGTCCCCACTATCGTATATCCCTGCAGTGAAAGTAACACAGGAGTGTTGAACAGTTTGGAGAGGTTCTCACACTGTTTCTCTCAACCTCTTTCCTACTTGGGAAGCAATGAAAATATACACTCAGTCTGTGGTGAAGAGGTGCAGCCATCTGGAACCAGCGGCTCTCAGTCTTAGCCCAATTCACACCCTCTTAGCAGAGCAGGGAACAAGTAGGTCTGACTCTTGCTCTTCTGCCCCTTTACTTGTTCTGCCAAACACTAAGTGGAAGATGTGTGCAAGTCAAACCCCACCTAAGCCCTGGAGTCCGGAGAACCTGAACCACATGCCTGAATTGAGGAATACTCATTCATCAATTTGTGATCCAGGAAAGGCTGAACCAAAGGCTGAAATGTTTGCTTGCGCCACTGAGTTCCAAAAGCACATCCATATAACCAACCCAGCAGCAGCAGTGTGATGCCAGCCCTAGGAATGCCACAGAAGGATTTAAAGCACCAGCTTAACTGATTTCCTAATTATGAACATCTTCATCCATAGACAATGCTGTTCACCGCAATAATTATTATTCAAACTTAAGAGAAAGCCTAGTTTATAAATGTATTTCACACTGAAGAGCTGCTCTCCAGAGTTGCTTGAGTCAGCTGGTAACATGCACATTTATCTATGTAAAATTTCAACCCACTGACAGACATAATTGCTGAGTTTGTATAACAAAGGATAAGTTATATTCCCGTGTGAATCCTGAAATGACGGTTTGTCTTCATTCAGCCTGTGGTTTCCTTCACCAGGCTCAGCCTGTGAAGTGGTTACATGTGCAGAATGACAGGCTTAGAGGCGCCTCACTGTAGTGGGTGAAGTGGAGGGTACCTGAGGGCTAACCACATAGATCCGATACATCTTAGTGGTTGCATTTTTAAACTCTCTTTGCCCAGTTCCTCAAGGGGACTACAGCATACTGGTTCCACCACTGCCATCAAACCAATAATGAACAGCTGCTATGTAGGCTCACAAACTCCCCAACAGAGCCCTGATTTAAGGTGCGTGCAATTGGAGTGCATATCAGGTCAACATGTTAAAGCCACACTAACTCCTGGCCAAATAGGACAGGTGACCAAGAGAGGTTTAGAAAAAAGTGGTAATGCAGATCTCCTCAGAGCAATCAAAATATGCAGTTTTTCACACTTCAAATGTGAGTTTTATGAGAAATAGCAACTAGATACATCAGTGACTATTGAAATAAAATGTTCAGGATGTTTTCCATCTCTGAAAATTACAACCTGACTGCTGCACCAAGAGAGTACCCATGGGCAATGTTAGTGGTGTACACATTCTATTCCTCAAGTCTTTCCTTAGCAAGTGTTACCAGCCACTGCTGGAAGCAGAACACCTGCCTCCTCCAACTTCCATATGGCCATACATAAGTTCTGGAATAGCTTTTTTTCTGCAATAACACCTCCAAAGGTGTTTTAATCTGAGCACTGTACCTGCATGTTGTCAATGCGTCTATCAGATAACAGCCTAGCAGAATGGCACACCTAATATACATCTTCTGTCCACTTGATAGATTATCTTGTGGCATCATATAGTCCATCAAAATGTTCTGGTGTTTGTGGGCCTTCTGATTTTCTCCATTCCATGAGTAAAACATAATTATATATGCCTAAACAGCTAATTAGACAGATAACACTATTTGCGACATAAATAACATTATATTGCCTTTATCTAGTGTGAGACAATCAAATTAAGAAAAGGCTTATCATAATACTTGTATCTGATAGGCTAGACAAGATACAGGAAGTTGTAGCAAGGAAAATGTATTTTCATTATACCAATTTTTCTGAGGTAAAATATTGTGAAAACTTGCTTCTTTGTTCTAGTCCCGGCTTAAGGCCAAGTTAATTACAGCATTGCAATAATACTCTTCAAACATGAATTTCAAAGCAGCATCTCTTTAAATGTCAAAAGTTGGTGCTGACTAAATCAACAATTGTTTATGGAAAAAAGCAGGACAGAATACAGAGCTGGTTTACTAAGTCTTTTTCAGTTCTACAAGTTCTCCATGTGCTAATATGGGGTTCCAAGGGAGGACAGGAAGAGAAACTGAATTGCATCTTTTGGAATGGATTACTAATTTGAATGACTCACTTGTGATTTTCACAATTTATGGTTGTGTTCGCTTCTGAGTACATCAGGTTAATTTAAAAAAAAAAAAAGACAACTTAAACCTTCCACTCAGTTGTAGAACTCACTGTCACAGAACTTTGTGGATACCAGAAAAACGAATCAAAACACTTAGGAGGAGAAAAATTTTACCAAATAGTATTTCACACCAAGATGCAAATACAAATTCTGTCTCAAAAATTTCAGGAGTCATGCACTGCTGAAAGGTGGAAGAATGTACACTTACCTGACCACTGTTATGCTTGTTGTTTTGTTTCGTGCCTGCTGTTAGTCACTGCTGAGGGCCAGGCAATAGTGACTTCTAGTCTTACTTGTATTAGCTCGGATTTTATTGACAGGAATTTTGCATTTCTTCAAATTAACTACAATGTGAAGAAATTTAGAAACAGTTCAGTTGCCTTCCCCTGCTTTTTTAATCATATTTTTTCCTACAAGTCCAGGTTTCTGACCTACATTAGAACATAAACATGGGCATGCCAATAGCACCACAGATAGTGCCAGTCTGGCAAAACAGCTGTTCCAGGACCACCTGCAGGTTTTTTCTGTCTTATCAGTTTTAGGATTTTGCCTTCTCTGAATAGTCACACCTGTGCTGAGGACTTGTACTGTTGATTAGTTAATTAGGTAGTTCAGCATATCCTAGAGGAGTAAATTTCCCCCCTTGAGATGGGCAAGATCAGCCCAGTTACAGTATATGCAGGAACTCCTGTATTTTTTATGCCTCCTGAAGTGCTCTCCACCTTTTTTTTACTTAAAATTAAGGTCTCCTTTGTGCTCTGGCCCAGTCTACAAGCAGTTACAGGTCAGCAAATGCCCATGAAGTTTAATGGTGATGGCAAGACAGAACTCATCTGCTCCATTCAGTGAAGCAAAGCTCAGGGTCATGAATAACCAGCAGGCGAGTCATACACTGAGCAGTTTGTAACCTTCGTAGATTCCTCAACAAACCATTCAGTGCGGCCAAAATTTGTCATTCTTGGTAACTATTTGGCTGTCTTAATTGGTGCAGTCAGTTCCTCAGAAAGCTCAAGAAGTGCATCTACCTGCCAGGAAGAAAGGGAGGAGAGCATTTCCCAAGGAGCTGCAGCTGTTTGTCCCTCCCATGGGGAAACAGGGAGCTGGAGGTGTCCATGGCATGACTGAGGATACAATTCCCAACAAAAGGCTTAAAGAAACCAGACTTGGCATTTTAACCTTGGCCAGCTGAAAGAGGAGCTTGTTTGTCTTTTTCTCTCTTTGAAAAAATACGGATGCTTTCCTGGTACCAGCTGCTTGCTTGGGTCTGCAGCCATCCTCCCAGCCTCGCCATGCTGCCATTGCCAGTCCCACTCCTGGGAGAGGACATTGCCAAAATCCAGAGCTGACAGCCAAGTTCTCTGCAGTTTCCTGGCCAGGCTCGTTCTGGGAAATCCAGCCGGCACTGCATGTCCCATCTGCGTGGGTGGGGAGAAACTGGAGCTTGGAAACAACCCACCATAGCCAAGCACTGACAGGAACAGCCCCTGACGCCTACACCCCCACCACTACCCCAGCTGCCTCACAGCCCACAGACAGGTCAAACCTCCAGTATCTGCAAATTCCACCTGAATCACTGCTAGTGGGGACTGACCGCCAAAAGAGGCAAAGGATGAGAAAAATAAGGAGTTAGAAATGAAGCATAGGCTGGACTGGCAAAAAGGTATGTCTACGTAACTTTGAACAAGGAGCAAATAGAATTTTTGTGCAGAGAATAAGAGAGTTCAACTTTGTTATGAACACGTTGCCAAAAACTTTAACTTAAATACACGATAGGGAATCAGCAAAATTGGCAACTCCCTGTCCAGCTGAAGAGTGTAGTTTTGTGTTACTGGGACAACTGCTGCCCCTTTTAAAACAGTGTCTTCTGAGTCACTGTTCTCACTGGAATGAAGATTTAATTTGAGGCATTCTACTGGAAATCCTAATCACCAGGCTACATCATCACTCTCACTTTTTCTGAAACACGGTACATATGTTAGCATTTTCTGCCAAATGGAATAGATTCCAGAGAGAAATCTTTCACCCCAAAGTACTCTGCAGATGAGGCTGGTGCATCGCCCAGGAGACAAATCCTCACCCCAAAAGAGGCAGGAGAAGGATGGAAACCCAAGCCTCCATACAAGGCATTATTCACAGTGCTGTTGAATAGAAAGTAATTACCATATGCATGGGTTTTGTGTGAGTACTGGCAGGAAGGAGAGGTGCAGCCAAGTACCACATACTTTGTTTACAAACATGTGCATAGAGCTGCCCCAGTTGTGATGGCTTCAAGCTAAAGCCTGATGGAGCCATCACAACAAGGGTGGCTGTGCACACATCCTTCAACTGTGTGCAAGACTTTTGGCACTTCAGGAACATACTGGCAAGTCTAATTTGCTCGCAAATTCAAGACAAATGAACTGAACAATCTAAATTTGGAGCTTACACAGGTAAAATGTCAGATAAACCCCAAAGCTGCTTTGGGAGTTAAGACATGCATGTCCTTTGGAGCACAGATATGGCTGCCCACATGCACTAAACATTTTTCTAGACTAGTTTTCAATTCAAACAGCCAAGTCTTAGGCAGTCATGGTGCTATGAAGCAGATACATGGAACCAGAGTTGCTCAAACTGCGCTCCAAAGCTGAAGTGTCCAGAGTGAAACTGTGCTGCAGCTTCTGCTTTGTTCATGCTAATAGCTGAGAAGGACAAAAAGAATCCCCTATCCAGAGATATTTAGTACTTTTCCAGCAACGTAACCACCCTCTTTGCACAATGCAGGGCATTCAGAGCCAAGGAATCTGGGATCCATCTGGCTGTGGGCAGAGCTCTCCAAAGGTGTAATTCCTCGCATGATCTGAGTCTTCCCTCTATTCCCAAAAGCCAGAGGATGGTGGTCAAAATACACACATTTGCTTCATGAGGCTTTGTAGGATTTTGCAGAGATGTGGATTCAAACAGGGTGCATCAAGAACCTTCACCCACATGTAGACTTTTTTCCTGCCTTACCCTGGGAAATGGCACACATTATTTCAGAAGGGTTGTAGCTCCCCAATTATCATTGAAACTAAAAAAACTGACGTAATGGAGAGAAATCATTAATACTTTCCTTGGAGTGGGAGAATGGTCGTCACCTGGATGTTTAGCAGACTAACTTTAGACTGAGAAGGAGGAGCATCCTCTAACCTTCTATTACTGTTTCCTTTGGAAAAGCTTGAGGTTTCATTGTCAAGAACAGTTTAATATGATAAGTTACAGTATTAAAAAACATGCACAGAAACAGTTGAATAACTCTGTACACTGTCTGTTCAACCATGCTGAGACTCAAGTCAAATATTTGAGGTTTGCCGCAAACCAAGATGAAGCTTATTTACACTAACAAAGGGCACCCAAGGAACAGTGGTGGCCTGAAGTATGCACAATGTGTTTATCAACACCAGATAGTTACCTTAACTTTTATATTTGGAGAGAAGCTTCCCACATGTTCAGAGTTATGACCTACTTGGTTAGCTCTGTCTTGTCTTGCTTCTGTACTGTACATGCTGTGAATTGTAGGAAGCGATCAGACTCAAAAAAAATCCATGTACAGCACAAAATAATACTCCCTAGGATTCATGGGAATCATCCTCGTCTATTATATCCCAGACCGTAAGACTCCAGAGCTTTATGCCCTTGCTAGGTTCTCACAAAACCTTCCAGCTATTAACTATAAAGTGACTCTTTCTCAAGGACATTTTTATTCAAATAAAAGATGTTTCATTGCCAACAAAGTGAAGTGAGCTTCCTTCGTATTATGTCCTCTGGTAGCTCCCACAGGCCCTTGTTAGCATCCTCTGGTGGTCATGAGAGAGGACTTTCTCAGCCTCTGTGCTGGGCCAAGCATGTTTAGCCCTGGAGACATACACAGCGACATGGGCTCTTGCAGGCTCAGAGCAAGAGTGATTTCACTCTGTACGGGGCCTGGAGAAGTCTGTAGGAGGAGTGAAGCGGCTGCATCCACAGAGAAGCTGGTGGAGTGGAGAAAGGGCTGCTTTGCTCCTCACCTGTCCCTCCTCCTAGGGGACATGGAGAATTGCTTACCATGACGTGCTCTGTAGGGTCAGATCTTATGTTGGGAAATCATTATTTCTCCACTCCATGGAACAGCTCAGGTCTTTCTATCTTGCCTCATGTCTGCTAAATTACTAACTACACATGTCCTCTTTTCCTAGAATTTTTCCAGTTCCCCTGATTCAACAAGGATGATATGAGTGTTACTTTGATGATTGACAAGGACCCAAACCAGACAGTCTGACAAAGGATGGCAAGTCTGGAGAGAAGGAGGCTCACCTAGCTATCTCTGAGAAGGAAAAAAAATCACCTGATTTCTGCGGAACAGGGAAAAATTTGGGACAGAGCACCTGAGATGTCCTCGGACCTGTCTGTAGTTTGCGGCCTGCTCAGTAACTCCATCAACAAGGATCTCTGTGGCTAACTGAGTCACAGAAAGGCATAAAAGTAGACTGCTGATTCCCTAAAACCTACATCAGACCAGATTTTTTTACTCCAGCTGTCTGTAGACAAGGATTTGTTTTCTACTATGTTGGGTTCCTGAGTCACACTGCACAGAGCAGGTTATTAAAACATGATACAAAGATGATCACTGGATTCTCATCAATCTTTAGGTAGCTTAAATTAATCTACTACAAACCTCTATACTGAAACAAGATTCATGTATCCAGGCATGTCTGACAGAAGGTTGTCTGGTTGAGTCTTGAAAACATTTTGTGAAGGAATTCCATGATTTTGCTAGATAACCTGTTCCACCATTTTACTAACATACGTCTATAAAAACAGAAACAAAAAAACCCAGTGAGACCAGATCTTGCTAATAAGCAAGACATATTACATTTGCCACAGATTAAGTAGATTTCTTTGTGTAGTTCCCTAGGTGGACTTGAAGAAAATTTATTGCCATCCTATAATATCCTTTAAATATTCAAAGACTTCATATATCCTTCACCAACCTTTGCCCTTGACAAAGCCCTCTACTTCCTTTAATCTTTCCTAACAGACCGTGGTTTTTAAATTTCTTATTGTTCTTGTAGCTCTCCTCTGGCCTCTCCCTAATTTGTCTACATCCCCAGGCACTGAGAGTATTTGCTTTATCCACTCTGATCTCCTGAACAGCAGTTCCGCCTCCCTTGTAGATTGATCATTAAGAGCATTTTTCTACATCGTGTTATCTTTGAAACTCAATGTGAAATTTCAAAATGAGAATAATAAAAGCCACCAATAACACATGTTTAACTAATGGATTTGCTTACAGAAAAGCAAAAGCATCCCAAAGCAGTCCCACCTTGCCCATAACTGCCACGGGCTGGAAACAAGTCCAGCTGAAATGACAAGACAGTTCCAGTGCTCCAAGCTTCAGAAAACATAAATAGAAAATAGAAGCTTGATTATGGCTTTTTCATCCCTCAACATTGCTATCTGAGACTTCAGGTAACACAGAGCTTCTCGTTTCTCAGAGATCAGTTCCCTTTTTTCACTTGTTTAGGATTAATAACAGCAAAAGATAATATTACGTCCCAATTGCAGTAGAAAAAAGCCAGTAGAAGTGCCCTAAATCAGCTCAGTACACATTGAGACAGAGAGGGATCACCAAGGAGAGACTGACACCACCAACAGCTCTGTGCTTCAGCTGGGGAGGTGTGAATGGGAAACCACAGGGCCACCATCAGTGTTTCAACATCAGCTTCTCTCCTTTTTTTTCTCCTGGAAGAGTACAACAGAGAGCTGCTGGGATTTTTCTGCCACCCAGGAAGGAATGAGCTTCTGTTCTGAGTGGATTTTTTGGTGCAGAAACCCATGATTCCATAGGACAAGGTCCTTCTCTATAGGTGGAAGCCATGGGACCTCTCTTCTCTTTATCAGAGAACCAAGGACATTTCCCCTCTTCATTCATCCATGAGAAAACATTTGATGTGAAATAACGAATGCGGGCATTTGCTTTAATCTGCAAAATCAGATGCTGTTTATTTTCCAAAGAACTCTTGGAAATGAAAGGAGAAGGGAATACAAAAAGAATGCCAAAATTAATTAAATTGAAAGCTCAGCTGTTGAATACGGCACAGTTAAACTTCCTGGATAGCCTTAGAGACCTGCAAGCCAAACACAAGACATCATTGCTCCAGACACATTAAACAATCATTAACTTCCGTGTGTAAGAGAAAATGATTAGGTTTTGCTCAGTGCACTGTTTAAGAAATCACTTGTATAATCAGAGGTTAGCAGCAAAAAGCAAAATCCTACAATGTAGAAACAAAGCAGATCATATACTTAGGCAGGTAACACAAATGAATGTACATAGCTCAACCTTCGCTCTCACCCTAGAGTCCCTCTGACCACAGCTTCTGCAGACCTGCTCCCCTTCCCCTAATTGCTGGCTGCCTCCATTGGTGTCACACTTCTGGTCCTGTGCAGGCTCTGTGAGAGTACAAGCTGTCTGAAGAGTTCTTTTTGGGGAGAATTTTACATTTCATCAACCAAATACACTGTGGAGTGTGAGGAACTGAGGATGCATGACACAAGACAGGCTGTGCTTCCTGGATTCCTGTATAATGAGGAAGATTTTATGACTATGGTTACCACAGCCTAGGTTTTGATACTGCTAATGGAAAACCTAATTTTTTTTCTAAAAGTTACTACAATTGGACAGATTGTCGGTCTCCACTGAAAATTCTTTGTCCCACCATAGCAGAACTGAAAGTCCTTAGGCTAATCATTAGCTGCCAGCTGTAATGCTTGGCTAGAGACAAATGTACTCAGCTCATCCTCCCCATATAGGAGCCCATCACCACCAAGAAAGTGAAGACAAAGCAAAGCACACCCTGACAATGCTAGGCCTCACCAGCCTATATGTAATGGGCCGTATGGGACTTTCCCAGCTGATAAATAATTTGCCAGAGTAGGCCTGTGGCTGCTCTAGCTTGCAGGGGCAGGTGGTTCAGACCACAGGATCAGCATCTGAGTCAGTAGGGCAGGGTATGTCTGCACACAGCCAAGGAATTACTGACTACCGAAGTTTTGCCAAACATCCTCGTTCCTTTTAAAAGTGCTTTACTGCCAGCAGGGTTTGAGTAAAGTCTCTTCTCATCATGGAGCTGAGGTGCCCCAGAGAAATGGCATGAATAATACATGTTAAAAAATATATTACATAACATGTTTATTATTTACCTTGTTTTCAGTTAATTGGTTTTTTTGCACGGACTAGAAAGCACGATAGACTTCCAGATACTGGCACTGTCTAGCACACTGTATTAAACCCCCAGGGCAGGTCTAATCAGCTTGTGGTTGCAATTATGTTGTAACTGACTTGGCTTGAAATTTTGTTGGGCACTTCATTTAGATTCATATTTATTTACTCCTTTAAAACAGGAAGAAAGCATCCAGACTTTTTGGGTGAGGTCAGTGTGAGGTTTCTTTACAGACACAGGGCCATTTTATCCCAGATCCTCCAAAATGAAATGAAACACTAAAAGCACTTCAGACTGTAAAGCATTAATTCATAGGAGCTTGTTCTCTTGAACTGTCTATTTAAACAGTAAATAATTTTGTATTTCATCTCTTAGACCAAACCTTACATGTCATCCCATGAACTTTACATTTGTGGCTCTTGTCAGGATTGCCTTGCAAAAGGGCAGTCCAGCCTCCAAAGGGTAGGAGATAATAGAAAATAGATTTATTTTGCTACAAAGCTTGTCTAAACACAGTTTCTGTATGCATACAATTATTTCAGTCAGTGATATGACCTCCTTTTCACAAAGAGCTAGGTCTGTGCTGCCACAGGTCGGAGTGCCACATAAGAACATATATATGATATAGACAGTATGCCCTGTGTACGCATCTGCCCCCACATATCAGTGTTTCAGCGTGCTCCTTCTGGCATCCACTGCTGTACAAGATTAGCTCTAATTAGATCAGCATAAGACTTGGTGGGGATGCAGTCATACTGCAATAAAAATGCCTTGTTGTTGTAAAACACACTCTGTTTTCTCTGTAAGAATAATCCAGATTTGTACAAACATCTTTATAACCGTATGTTTGCATCCACACCAAGGAGGAGTGGGGGAAATGTAGAGATTGCTTTACTCTAATTATACCAATAAGGCTAGAGCAGTACAACCTTTCTGTATAAGTGAGGACTTAAGGTTAGTATATAAATGTCCAATAAGTAATGACCTCTTGAGAGCTGGTAGATGAATTATGGCTTCTGATAACAAAGTTTTTCACTGGACATAGCAGTCAGGACAGTGCTGTACAGGAATGTTGATAAACGGCAAGGGGAGTATAATTTAGCAGAATAACTCAGGAAAGTGCAAATAATGGGAAAGTCTTATTTTTCTGTATAATTCAGGGTGTTCTCGGGAAATCAGGGCTGGGAAGGGCATTGTGTATTGGCAAGTCCAGTCCCTTGCTACCTCA
This sequence comes from Dromococcyx pavoninus, assembly GCA_033558185.1. Taxonomy (NCBI): domain Eukaryota; kingdom Metazoa; phylum Chordata; class Aves; order Cuculiformes; family Neomorphidae; genus Dromococcyx; species Dromococcyx pavoninus. The sequence goes on from JAUMJL010000595.1 coordinate 867,806, forward strand.
GGCAACATATCCTATAACCTTTCTTGAAACTGACTGAGCTGTATCCTGAAATGGCTTACCTAGGGAGAGGGGGGAATGGTGCTCTACATTTCACCTCCTGGGAGGCTGACAGTTACTTGCATTGACATTTCAGTCTGGCAGCACAAAAGCTGAGTAATGCAGCAGAGTTCAGTGGTGGTGCCAGGAGTCTAGCACGCTCAGCTGGAAAACTAGTAAAAAAAGGCAAGGAGTTTAAAAAAAATATTAGAGTTTGGCTCCCTGAAAAACTGCATTACTAATTCTCTTAGGAAAATCCTAGCGCTGGCTGTTGCAAAACGTACACGTATGCCTACAGGGCTGGCACTTTAGTCATTCAAAAAACATTCCCAGTCTCATGCAGACACTGTGAGAGGTTAAGTGTCTCTGGCAGCTAATGAAAGAGCTGAGCCATGGACAATGACCATACTGACCAAGTGTGGGAAACCCAGAGGTTTCCACAGCTTGTGAACCTGTAATTGCTGTTCCCAAAATGTTGATTAACACCCACTGTGTAAAGAAAGAAATTTCTCCATCTGTGTTCTCCATACAGAACTCTCCCAAGGATGGAGCGGGGTGGGGGGAGGAATGAAACAGCACCGAAGCTATGCCCACACAGCAAGCCCCACTCCTATGAGTCACCCACATGAGAAGTTGCACACAGCAGTCTGCACACACATCTAGCAGAGGGCAGCCAGTTCCTCAGTCCCACGGCTTCCACAGTCAGTTCCCCCTTCAGGGGTGGGGAGCAAGCACCTGGCATCCCCTCTCACATACCTCCCCCTCCAGGCACAGAGGGGAAATTCAGACAGACCACTCGGCAGACATGCTGCTCCTTTTCCCACATTGGCTTCTGGAGCATTTAATGTATCAGCTGCACCGAGTATTATGTCAGGTCCTCAGTGAGATGACGGGGGCAGCTTGCATGTCAGGAAACTGATTTTCCAGATTCTGTGCAAAAGTTTTGGGCAACATTATATGTGGATGTAGAGCTTTTCCAATCCAATATGATTTAGAGCAGTTTGCAAGAGGTGCCAGGTTTAGAGCACCCCTTAACTTCTGCCCATTTCTCTAAATTTCTCACTTTGACCCAGTTGGCAGAAAGTCCCTGAATGGCAACAGGGCGAAAAGCTGTCAGAAAGCCCCCAAAATCTTCAACTCCCTTCTTTTGCATCCTGGTAATACATCCTGCCATATTTGAAGACTAGAGATTAGGAGGCAACAAAAACAAACACCACTGGGTGCCTCCAGTGCACATTTCTCATAGGACTGTTTGTGAGGTTGGCCCAACATTGAGAGCAAGTCTCTGTTCATCAGATTTAAGTAGCTTCCTTTCCTATGTTCTCCCATTGGCACATTCCCCAGAGAAGACCCAGCGGGAGTAATAATCTCTGCAACAACGTGGATAGTTCATTCAAACTTCCTCTCTTCCAGAGATACTTAGACATCCTTGCCTTAGAGTTAAAGATCACAACTATTTCAAGGCTTTTCTCTCTTCCTTCACTTCATCCTGGGCACTTGACCTGGAAACAGTTGAGCTGAGACTCAGCACCTAGAGCGACTCAGGCCCTACCAGACGTGGCAGAAACTCATCAGAAGTCAGGTCCCACCATCTCTTCAGAGGTAAATAAATGTTTTTTATCCAGACTGTCTTCTTACATATCAGCAGAAGAGTAGCCAATGAATTGCAGGTGGCTAGGCGAGTCCCATGTAAGCCTGGCACCTGGGATAAGCAGTAGCCTTCTGACTTTTAGCTGAATTTACCTGACTGAACATCAGACTTGATAGCCTTCATTGGGCTGCATCACCACATGAAAACTCAGAGGCAGAAGGCGGTGGAGTGCGGATGAAAAGGAAAGGGTAGAAGTTACTTAACTCTGTGGTTTCAGGAAAGGTTGCATCAATCCTGAACCCAAACAGCAAATCTTATTTGAGTTCAAACCAGTTACTTTCACGATTCAAGTGATCAGCAGCCCCTGATTTCTCTGTACTTATGGTTCATTTCTGTCTCCTCCCGACCTGCCCAACATGCCTAAATTGTTGTGGCAGTACAAACATTAGAGCTGAAGGGTAAGAAAGGGAACTTGTAAGTGGTGACATTTTTGTAATTAACCTGAATTCCTGCGTGTCACTTTCTGTCTCAGTCTAAACCCATCTCTAAAATCCAATCTCATAACTCTTCCCTTGGCAACCAGTTAGTATTAATGAACAGCACAATAAGGCCCTTCTGTAAAGATGATTTGGGAAATTACATTACTCCTTATGGCTGCAGATGAAATGCCACATGGGGACACCATCGGTGTGTTTGATTTCATGCTCTTGATGGGTCATCAGGTTTAATATAAAGATTTGAATGAGATATTAGCATTGCACAATGCCAGATGGGGATGAATGCCTTCTCCTTCACCTTGGTCATATATACTCTTCCTACCTGTCAACATAACTCAGTTTATCTCCCCCGAGTTTTTATTCCCTTATGGTCAAGCTCACCCTTTGGACCAGTATCTCATTAAGTCCTGTGCCTTGCAGGCCTTCCCCAGACTTACTCCTGCTGCAGCATAGGGCCACAAATTCTCCCACCCTGGGATCAAGAGCATGCACCGCACAAATCAGGTCCCATATCTGCCTAGAGCCAGCCTGAACCAAATGCTTGAAAACAACTTTCTTTTCTCCATCACTCACACAACACATCATCAGTGACCAATGGTAAGAATTGAATGAGAAAGGAACTGAGTGCCATCAGGATAATGCTGTTAAAGAAAGTACACAATCCTTCTTGGCATCACTTTTCTCATATCCTACCTTCCTCTGAAAGGCCAGAAGAATAGCACAGAATTGCCAGAGCAGTTAATGGTGAGTGGGTAATGCTGATAGGAGATCAAGTGTCTTTTCAAAGCTGATTGAAGTCATTGGAAAGATTTTACATTCACTTAAGGTCCTTGGAACGAGCCCTGAAAGAAGCTGTTATGTGGAGAATATTTATATAGTTTTAAATTAAAGTTTATAACAACTCGTACATGATTTAGTGTTCCGGATCTGAGAAGCGTTTTTTAAAGTATCTTAAAATTGAAATTTTTGGATTAATAATATCTCTTTAGGAGAGTTCATAAATATGCATTTAATTCCTAACCCACTGATGTCTCTGTAAATATAAACACTACTGGTTTAATAATGTACATTTTAAAAACTTCCTATTATCAGTATTTACACTGCAGGGTCAATAATTATGTGTAATTCATGCCTCTTATTGCAGGAATTTTTTTCAAAACAAGTACTAACAAGTATGTTTTTCTAAATCTTTACATATTAAATTCAGCTACAGGAATACTTTGGCTAAGGTAAACTGGAAAAGATTGATTCAAAAGCTACACATCGGTAAGGCTGGACTAGGCTTAATAGCTTAAAGCAGAGGCTTAGCCAGTTAGATCAGCTTTTAAAAATATTTTTTGTGCATGTTGTTAGAGTAAGGATCTCCTGGCCACCAGAAGTTATTGAGGTCAAGAGCTTAGCATAAGGGAGAAGGGCATCAGGCAAGTTCAAACAAATAACAAGAAAATGCGAAATTACAGCAGCACCAGCCACAGAAAGTACCATCAAAAAGATAAAATATTGGAGCAGTGACCCATAGGGAACATTCAGCTACTCAAGTAAAGGAAATTTTGAGGGCAGAGGTAACTCTCATATTTGCCTGATGTAAAGTTTTCTGGAATTTCACCTGTAAGATCAGCACCTCCCTCTCTCTCAGAAACCCCTGACTACCAAGTCTAAGGAGCTGTTTGTCTATGGTATGTCCCACTTTTTGGTGCAGAGCACCTGGACGTTGCATAATTTTTCCAAAATATATTGCACATCTATCTAAACTTCCTCTCCCTCTGTCCTGTATGTGGCTTCGTCTTATGCCTTTCTGCTCCTTTTCTGGGCCTTTTTTCCCCTAGTGTCACTACTCCTGCATGTAGCACCAGCCCAACATGCCCCGGAACAACATTTGCAATCCCATAGGTATTTGGTCCAATATTTGGGCAAAGTTATTTGACTTGCGATAGCTTTTGTTTACTCAGGCAAGTAGAAAATGGTTGTGATTCAGTCTGGCTTGGCAGTAAACATTCAACAAACTGCCTTACTCTTAATGATAAGAATCAGTGTGTCTCCAAATGAAGACAACTCCTGCCTAAAGCCTGAACATTACAAAGAGGGGTCAGGAAGGGAGGCATTTAATAATACATTTTCTCTGCATGAGTGCTGGGATCTGAATAAGAAGATCTCCTTATGGGTTGCTCACCCAAAAGACCCTTGTCTCTCTGGATTGCCTAAGACTCGTAGAAAGAACGACTGGCTTTGGGGCACCCCAGTTCCACAGAAGCGCCTCGGTGGACAGTTTGTCACTTGGCCTGCAACCTCCACTCTGGGGTGTTTTGGTGTCAGTAGCAGCCACAATCTGAATGACCTGAAATAGAAACCAAATCTCCTGCCCTCTGTGACACTCACCGTTCTGCTAGCTACTAGATTCAGTCCAATGAAACCCTTAAAGGTGACTCAATTTTAAAAGTTTTAGTAATCCTAGTAAAGTCAGTGGGTTCAACCATGACAGCTAACAAAATCTACACATTCAGGGACTTTACAGGATTAAAGCCTTATTAACTTCCCATCACTGCTAATCTGGGAAGTATTTGCCTTGAAAACCATATATATGAAATAGCACAAATCAGAGAGTGCGTCACATGAAGGAATATTTCTGTATCTTATGGCTTCTGTAAGGGCCATTCACACCATTTACTTTCTTACATAGACTCTTTGCTTGACATATTTGCTCTGGCCCTAGTTTGTGAGAATAATTTGCTTAGCAAAGTTTGGATGTTTCTTCCTGTTACTCATTTAGCAACTGCAACCCTTCCACCATCGATTAGAGTGTTGTAATATAGGGTGTTAATCGACTTTAAACATTTAATTATGGTTTGTTTGAACACAGCATTTTACAAACACAGTGGTTCATCACATTGCTGGAACAAGTACAATACAGCATCTTTAAAATTATGCACAAATAATAGATTACTTTCAGCAATAGTTTTTCAGCAGCATTAATAAAATCTCTCAAGCATGCACAGAGCCAATGGCCAGGAGGATTCTCAGGAGGTCTTTCATACAGGATGCACATCTTTGTTACGAAATTCCTCAATGCCTTTTTGCTTTCTCCCTAATGACCAGTTAAATGGGCTCCCATGAGAATGCCTGAGTCAGAGCCAGCTTGAAAACTGCTGAGGAAACATCCTCTCTTACTGGAAATGATTTCCATCAAACTGCCATGTACCATATTTAGACTAACGGACCAGTAATGCCAAACAGAGGGAGCTAAGTTCACAGGGCTTAGGATTCTGCTCTATGTGAAAAGAGGTTGCCTTTGTCTGGCCACAGTTTCTTTAGGGTAGGCCATCCAAGAGTTCTGTAACACTCAGAAACAAATTCCAGTGGTGAGTGGTTGCCACCAGGCAAAGTTGGAGGGGATCAGGCAGTGTTCAGGAGAGGCAGCTGACCTTGTGGGATCTAATTTGACCTATAAATGAGATATTAGGCACATCTTCTAATACATAATTGTGGAACAGCTAGTCTAGAAAGTCAGCCTGTACAAACTATGAGGTTTGAATCTGATGTACTATTTTCCTTTCTTATGAGGCAGATAAATAATGCAGAAAACATTTTTAACCATGTGCTTTTGCCCTCAGTGGATGCATACAAAAACCAGCAATTAATAGAGTATAGGGACTTCTAAGGTCACTGGAGAAAAGAAAATGCCTTCATTGTGTCATGCAAGAAGTCTAACATAAATCTGCTTTTTTATTATGCTTTTCTTGCTTAGCTCAGTGTCTATTAAACAGATAACGGTAGCTGAAAGCAAACCACATGCAGGAAGTTTTCTTTATTTTCGTATAATAAAGATATTTGTTGAGTCTGGATTGCTTAGGTAGCTGTCTAAAGAATTTTTATTTTTAGAACTAGTGAAAAATATTTACCAAAGACTGGAGGGAAATGTAGCTCTCTGGACCTCCTTATTTTTGTTCTTCATAATCAGAGGACAGTATTTTCAAAAGCCGCAGGTTTGCCCAGCTGTTCCCATGAGTAGCTGTACTAGCTTTGACATTTTCTGGGGCAGATATGCAGCAGCTTTGAAAATCCGGGGCAGGGTGGGTGGGACAGAGCAAGAGAAGTGATTGAGGTGAGCGTGTTCAGGGCTCACTAGCTCTCATTTCTCTCAAAGGCCTGAAAGAGCCTCAACCACTTCCCTGCTGTTCATTAACATCTATGAATGCCTCAGTGAAGCATGTTTCTCCTAGTCCTTCCTGGTTGCTGGTCCTGCCAGGAGTTGTTACCTGGTGTTGCTAGCAGACATTGCATTAACTCAAGTGAAAAAGTTCTCTGCATAAGCTCCAGGCCCTTCAGTTCTGCACTCAAACCAGAGTTAGCAGTAATGTACCAATCCACAAAGATCTTCCTTCTCCCCTACTCTGCCCTCAAAGACTAGGAATGACCCATTTTTATCTTCTCCCTTCCAGGAATAATGCTAAGATTGCAAAATCAAACATTCTGAAATGAGGGGCTGCTGTAATTAAGACTATTTATGTGTGATTATATAAGGGATGTCTAGATCTGAGCAAGAGAGTCTGGGTTTGAAATTGGATTAGGAATCCAGGTTGTCAATATCAATAGGTAAGGAGGATGGCTCCATACCCAGATCCTCACCTATAGGTCTAAAAAGAAAGACCTAGGTTTGGGTTCAGGTTAAAGTCCAGACAAGACCTGGCATTTTCATTTTGTGATCTTTCCATAGCAACTGTACTTTGCTGAATGAATGCAACAGAACAGCTCCAGGCATGAACCAAGACAGCACAGCAAAACAGTATACAGTCTGAAGTACATCTGCTTTACTTGCTGCAGAGGTTGGAAAGTATGAAGCTGATGAGTCAGGGGACCAGAGAAAGAGAAAAGCCTGACTGCTGCTCTTGCCTCTGCCACAGTGTGTCTGCATGATGTCAAGTCTGAGGATTTATCACAAAAAGTCATTCGACACTCATTTTCTGCATGCCAAACTTAAGGCCTTATGGTCTGACTTGCCAAAATGCAGAAACTCATAACTTTCATCAAAGTCAAATGGCATCTGTTCTTGGACACTGGTGTTAGAGTTAAGTAGACTGAAAAATAAAATTCTCAGGCTTTTAGAAATTGAACATCCAAACTGCTAGATATTCCACAACTAGGGGCACTAGGACTTAAAAATCACTCTTGTTTGTGGAGTCCATGCATAGGCTACTGGTGTCTACCACAGGAAAGGCAATGCGGAAACTGATAGCCATATCTTCAGAGCAGACTTTGAACATTGTGCAACAAGTAAAGCCTGGAATCACACATCACACAGAAGACAGAACTAGACTCGTCATTATTTGTGTGCACCCCATCCTGTGTGCTGAAGGAAACAGAAGCTTAGTGGAAAAAAATAGCATGCAGACAGTGACTGAAGGCTGTCATGAGACAAACACATAAAGGATACAAATTAAAGTTGCACAAGCATCCTCATTTCAGGCAATGGCTGATTTATGAGGGCTTGACTTTGCGACCTTAATAATGTTCTTCTGAAGTACAAGGGGTTGGTTTGTTTATTTGAAGAGGAAAATTTGTTTCAGTCATGCAAGGAGATTACCAATTAATTCTTTGCTGAGTACATTCAAAGGAAGGGGCTGATCCTATCTGGCTAGATTTGTACTAATAAATACAACAGAGACAAGGGTTGCTCTCTGGCCCAGAGGCTAAGTGAATCCATACTGTTAAATCTATCCTTCCTCCATGCTCTCTCCATCTCATCTTCCACTAGGAAGAGGCTCTAGCATGTACCATCTCCAAACTCACTCTGGGAAACTGCTATTTGCTACAGGCCCAAACTTGACCACAGAGTTTGATAGCAGTTAATAAGCAGAAATAAATAACAGATTAGCACTTTATTCTGTGCTCTGGATCTGTCTGCTTTGTTAGTACATGTACAGCTGGAGTGTATTTTTATGCTGCTAAATAAGGTTAGAGCCACATTCCAAGCTACAGTAGTGGCCTTCTGACTATCTGCACTGCACAGGTATTAGTATACTCCTGGGCTATTTCAAGAAGCCTTTTTGTATAGGTGGTAGGGATCAGATCAGCAGGATGACTTGCTCTGCCCTGTGCTCTACTCTGGCACTGTCCCAGCATACTGTGTATCCTCTGCACACTACTTCTTTACCCTGTGCATGGAGGAACAATGCACATCCTCACAGTCTTGTTACCTAAACACCCTTCTCAGGGCCTGCAAGCAGCTCTCTTATCTATGTGGGTAAAATTCATCCTTCCAGCAGCAGAAGACAGAAAATTGCACAGGGAAACGGCTAAGTACACCAGAGAGCTTCAAGGGAATGCAGAGAGATCCTCCATGGCCATTTGGGAGGAGTAGGCTGGTGGGCAAGAAGCAGAAGACAGGAGAGGTTGCCAGTGGCAACTTGTCTCAGGGTGGCCTGGAGGCCTGATGCTGAAACCATACTAACAGAGAGAAGAGGTGCCAAGGCAGATTTCAGAAATCAAAACCTGATTATAGAGAGGCACAGGATGCCAAGAGGCACGCCAGTGTGGCTTGGCACGCTAGAGGGTACTGTAACAAGCTGCACCAGGTGTTTGGCGCTGGTGCAGAAGCTATGCTTTAGCAGCTTGTGACCTAAAACTCCGAGGCTGGGAGCTACGCAGCATCCAGAAGGACCCCAAGACTACGTGCCCCCAGGGGACTGCCACTAGCTGGGACATACAGGGAGTGGATGGGGAGAGGGACTGTCCTCTAGATGTCTGCCTTCTCCACATTTATATTCAGGGGCAGGGGTAACAACACAAGAACATAGCAATAGTGCAGGTGCACCACTCCATCATATCTCCTTATCAGTGCTGAGGGAACAAGGACTAAATCTGGGGAACTGCTGACATGGTTTTCAACACCTCTCAGAGCCACAGGAAACAGGCAGCAGGAGCCTCTCAAACTGGCAGCCTCACATGATAAACACAGCAGATAAAGCCACAACATCAAGAGACTGCTTCCGTATCAGCCGTAACACCTCCACACCCGTCCCTGCCTGCTGGCAGTGCAGTGCGTAATGGCCAGCGGTCATGCCACAATGCACAGACCCCATGACTGTCAGGTACAAGGGCAGGCAGGTATGCATTCTTCTCCTGGCACACCTCCAGGATGGGGCTAAGGATGCCACACCACACCCAGAAATTCCCTTGACCCCTCCCACCTGTCACAACAGGGATGGGCAGGCCCAGCCAACATTACGGTGTTTATTTGCCTTTCACAATGTTACAGAACTTTCTGGATTTGTTCTCCATTCCTGAGAGCCCCAGATGAGAGAGTGGCAGAAGGTTAGAAGAGCCTGTAAACCAGATAGCAATGGGGCTTGAGTTTTTCCAGTGAGTGACTAGACTCACATAGATGTTGAGAGGAAGACATTAAATAGCTGGACATGTGAATACAAGCAGAAATTTCCTGCTTACAGGAAAGAGAGAAGGAGAGGAAAAGAACAAGCCACATATGTACAGAAAGAAGTAACCCTGATTTTTTTTTTTGCAGCTGTTGCAGTAAGACTAGAGACCTAGGTGGAGCTGATACTGCAGTATGATACATGATGGTTGTGCTGACGTTTATTTCTGCCAAAGAGACATCAGTGAATCCTCACTGCTGTTCATCCTTCCTAGTCTCAGGTCTCCAGGGACTCACCTGGCTCCATGGTCAGGAAGCCCAAATCCAGCTGCAACAGCTCAGCAACCTCACACCATGCAGGCACGGATGGTGGTAGCATGAGACACACAGCCCTGGTAGTGCTGCTGTCCTTCTCATGCCTCAATTCAGGGACATCAGCCACAGCTGTGGCATCCAGTAGCAGTGGCTGGGTGCATCACCCTACCTGGGATCCCAGTGACCCCCTGGGTCACTACAGGCACTCCCTCCCTGCTTTGGCAACAGCTTCTGCTCCCATTTCATAGCATCTGGCTGTGCCCTTTCTTCCTGCAATCTCTGACCCCTAAGAAGATAAGGCACAGCACAAATCTGGCTGGCTAACCTTCGTGTGGGGCAAAAGTCACACGATTCAAGTACAGCAACACACCAGCGCAGAAGTTGTAGCTGATCGTTTTGCAGTCTTCCATCATGATCATGCCTGGTGCAGACCAGAGGGTCGTGAGCTGGTGCCCCAGCAAGCTGTAAGGTCAAAGGTGTCTGGTAGTAATGTCATCACAGGCTTACAAAAAGTCACAAACTTCACATTAACCAAACTCTGTCTGTAACCCTTGGGATCAGGTGTTGCTCCCTGTTGCTGTCGGATGTAGTGCCGTAGACACAGTCCTAAGCATAAGTGCAAATATGAGTGTGAGGGACAGAAGATGTTCTAGCCCTTCCTTCACACTAGAAGAGCCTGCCACAATTATTTATCATCTCTGAAACGTAGAAGGGGAGAAGCTGCTGGGGAGTTAGGTTCATTTAGTTGCCTTATTGGGAACGTTTAGTTTCAGCCTGTTAATGAGAGTGAATGTTATTTCATGGTTGGTTTAGCCATTTGACAACTGAACAACTATTTTATCTTCTCACTTTCCGAAATGATCCAATCACCTACTCAATAACAAATTGTCATTTTAGACCATTGTTTTACATGACCCAGTCAAGTTTTCTTTGTACTGCTCTGAATTTGATTTTACCTTATTCAGAGTTTTCATAAATCCACTGACAATTGTCTCTTAAAATGGGAAATAGAAGCTTGAGCCTCTTATCTCTTACATGCCTGGCCAAACAGTTTCACTTGCTTACACTATATGCTTTGAAAAAAGAAACATCTAATAATAAAAAATAACTGAAATCTGATACAGCAGTAAATGTCTTCTCTTCCTATTTATTTCATATTTCGAAAACTTGTTCTTTCAGAAAGTATAACTATGCTCTCACGCCCATCAATGCTCTTATGCAGAGACACAGACAGATTTGACCACATACCCCAAATGACAAATTCGAGTTGATAAAATAAAGGGAAAAAATGTTTTTGTTATAACTCTATAAAATGAAACTGCATCTGTAGAAATTTTCAGCTCCTTTTCTTATTTGAATTTAACTTCCTCCCTTTCACTGTGTAATTACAATTACACATTATTAAAGTGATTTCTTCTAGCAAAACTGGTTTGATCAATATGGTCCAAATCCTGTCTCTTTTCCCCCAAAGGAAAGTCAATCTACATACCACTCTTTCCCTTTCTGGAGCCAGAGGTTCGTTGATTCCCTTCAGCTATTTTGGATTCAGTGACAAGAGCCATAGCTATAACCAGGCTCTAAAGTAACTCTTTAGCAGATACAGTATCCTCTCTACATGGGTATATGGAAAGAGCAGTTCTCTCACAGTTGTGCCTTTTTACCCTGTTTTGGTTGTGAATTAACCCCAGATTCACAGCTCCACAGATGGCACACCGCAAGTCAAGCTCCCTGACATAGTACAGCAAGGCACTGGGCCTCAGCCTAGAGACTTGCCTCTGTCCTAAGCATACAAGTGGCCATGAGGTTTCTTTTCCCACCCGTGTACTGAGGGACAATGCCACAGATCTCCAGAAAGAGCACCAGGGCCCCTTTTTCTCCATACTAAGTGTAGGGTTAGAAGCAGGGGCATCTCTCATTACCTGCTCAGCAATTCCTATGATATGGACAGGAGTGATGGGCTGAACTGCACGTGTGAGAAGTAGAACAGGGCCTAGTCATTCTCCATCAGGTTTGCAAATGCTCCTTGGCAGTCTGAATGGGCCAGAGACTAAAAAGATCGCGTTGTAAAACAACCACATCTTTTTCAGCTCCTAGGAAGGTGTCAGTAAAGTAGACATATGCCGACATAGAGCACGAGAAAAGCCTGTACAAATATACCAGCACTAGTTCCAAAAAGCTGCTAGAAGCAGATCAGCTGCAATAACAAAATCATCCTCATGGGATCCTCTCAGCAAAATGGAGAAATGCAGGAATTGCATGGGCAGATTATAATACTGTTATTTTCTTTCTCCAGTGCCAAGGCAATATCAGGCTTTGGTATGGGCACCATATTTTTGTGCCATGTAAAAGTATTCCCTGGGTCTACACTTTAATTGGTCCTACCCTGATAGTCACATAAATGTGTATTTCCCTTTCACTTCAAAATATCTACCACTTTCCAGGAGCAGATTTTCTTCCTGATCCATTGTCTTGCCAAAAATCAAGATGTTGAGGTCAATCATTGTTCAGCTACAGCAAGGGAAACAGATTATATTACCTGGTGGAACTAGGTTACCTCCAGGTATAGGCTGGGGCGTCCTTTTTCTCCAGAGCTGGAAATTATCCATTACTGTGAACTAAAAAGGAAATTGAAAGCAGTTCACTTTTCCTTTGCTTCTGCTAAAACAGATGAATTGGTGTTTCAGCTCAATGGAGAAATTCACAGAACCAATCAAAAACCCAGAGTATAGCTTCTATATAATTAAATTGTAGGCAGTTATATTTTCCAGCAGCAGGTACGTTACTTGAAATGAACCTCCATGCTGTGTATCTGAGCAGTTCCAATTAAGAGATTTCTGCTTTGAGATCTCGCAAGCCAAAACACACAGTATGGCATTGTGCCCTCAGCTATTAAACTAGAAACACAAACCACTTTTTTGTGGTTCAAATAATCTCCAGGAGATAGCTTTACTGGAAGTTATAAGTCATATTCTTCACATCATAGTCGTCTAAATTGACAATTTCCATGACCTTTTCATATAATTATAAGAGTGTTCTGTGTCCATTTTTATTAAATGGTTCCATAAGCCATTATGTTGCAGTTGTTTTTAACATTGCTGAAGTAATTAGGTCTCTCTTCTAGCTCTTCTCACAGGAGACCACGGAGGACACACCGATTTCTTAAAATCAGTATCTACTTTTTATTGCATTGCATTATCTGATATTTCCACTCAGCTGATGTAATAAATTGGTTCATAAATTTCATGCACAATAAGACTGATCATAATCACAGACAGAAATTTATAAGAAGACCATTAAGAACAGTAAGGCATATACTTCTGTACTTGGGGTTCCTCGCCATGTAGTGTTACAAATGAATGGCATAGTTTAATGACTAGGAAATTAAAATTTAATGGACTTTCCATTGCCGCCTTCTATCTGTGTTTGAACTCAAGGTACAGAGCCTATATTTTGATTTAAGTCACTGTATTTTTTGATTTTTTCCATTCAGTTAACTGACCTAGAATATGTATTTGCTGACATTGATGATAATAATAAGTTGATAAAATCAGAAATGCAGATCTTCCAATCCTTTCCTTATATTTGTTGTTGTTCTTGTTCTGCGTTACCTTTTTACCTTTTACCTCCTCTGAAAAGCCTATCCTTAATTCTTCAAAGTCAACAAAAATTACGTCTCCCTGTAGAATGGGGAGACATGTATTTTAAAAACCCCCAAACACAAGACAGTGGGTGTTGTGCGAGTCATTAGGTATGCAAACTATTAATAGTGATTGCATTACTAATTTCATTAGTCCTGGCATTATCATTATGTATTAATTATTATAGTTATGTCATTGAGTGCTGATATCAAACACCGATAGTACCAATTCCCCGAGTGCATCTTGTGGTTGCTGAATGTGATCACTGCTCAATGAACTGTTGCTTTTTGATAGCTGCAAGGTAACTAACATTGCTGTATGTGTTTAGCAAGCACCAAAGACCACTGAAATCTTTCCTATGTAAATTTGGTATGGAATATAAGCATCTGAAGAAGAGTACAAGCCAAGCAGCCAAATCCTGCCAGGAAGCATCTCTTTGTTGCCGGGACCAGAAAGTGAATACGAGGCAGGGATCAAAGTCTTGGTGTGCTTTTTTGTTGGTGGCATGAGCCATACCTCAGAAAAGCAAAAATCTACCTAGGGCACTAACCTGTCCTTCATTGACTATTCTTAACCCTCAGGCGACTCTGGATGGTCAAGCCGTCAAAGAGCTTCTGACAGTGTGCTGTTGCTTCTGACAAGAGAGCAGAAAGAAGTCATGGGAGCAACAGCAGTCTCCTCACTACTGGCCTGTCAAGGAGCAAGGGGGCAGCCTAACCCTCCTGCTTCTTGAGCTGCCCCATCTTGAGATCCAAATAACCCAAAACTTATTGGCCTTTTAGATAAACAATGCCAAAACTCTTCTGCCCATCTGACCAGCATGGCAAGGACAGAGAGGGCAGCTGACTGTCAGGCACTCCGAAGCCCAGGTATACAGCAAGGAAGCCGGTCTGCATCATCGCTGGAAATGTTGAGCAGACCTGAAGTTTCTTCGTTTGGCCTCTCATCCTTCACAACAACTTTGCTTTTCAGAGTTTTAAATTTTGCTTGTTATGTCTTGTCTTTGATTGTACATACACAAAACATTTCTATGCCAGCTGGAGGTGAAACATCCTGCTTTGTATAGGGCTCCACAATAGTTATTCTAGCCATTTAGAAAAGTCCAAGCTTGCTTTCAAATTAAATCTATGTGAAACAAGCATTTAGATAAGATTTGCATGCAGTACATTCTTCTTCCATCCTGTACAACGTGTCTATGTGACAATGGAGCACTGATCCTGGTGGAAACCTGTACGTTACTGCAGGAAATGTAACCACACTGAGTAATAAATAATCATTTGCATTGAACCTATATTATTTTTCAGTCTATTTTAATAGTACACTTACTATGATATTCTTCTTCCCTTTTATTTTTTGACTTCTTGTCTGAAAACAATTGTAGTGGATTGACTTTTGTATTTTTCAGATCTTCCTTAAAAAAAATGACCTTTACAGGTCTTCCTTAACAGCGGAGGTCAGGATCCACTGAAGTATTCCATACCTTCCTTTAACGTAACACGACATATAAATAAGGTGGAGATAAGAGAGTACACTCTCTTCTTCTTCCGGCAAGCTGGAGAGCAGGAGGCTCCTTGCTGCTGGTCCTGTCTGGAGCTGAGGCCTGCAGTAGCTGCTGTTGTCTGCCCACGCGTGAGGGGAGAGTTCTGGGTCGGATTTAGCTGTTCTGCTTTCCTCAAGGGAAGTGGTGAGACTTCATTAGTTCTTTACTTTGTTAGTTACTGGGTGTTACAGTTGTATACTGGGTGTTATATAGTTTCTTTTTGTTCTTTTTCCCATTTTCCCTTCCCTTTCTTGGAAGTTTTGCATGATATCCTTGCTATATGTAGTTGTTTTTATTTAGAAAATACAGAAATACATATATTTAGTGTGATTTCATTTTTTCTATAGTTTTTTTCCTTGAAGGGGGGAAATTGTGGGAGAGAGGCAGACTGAGCGGTTGGAGAGCTTGGGAAAGATAATTCTAACCAGCTCAACAATAAATACATTTTTTTAAAACACAGTAAAAGCACGTTACATCTGTCAGTCAGCCTGATCTGCAGCCTCCATAGAAAGATGTTTTCTAGTCATAAACCAAACAATAATTCATTCGTTCATTTTAAATTCCAGAAAACACTTTAGAGGCCCCATTGTAATCCATTCACGGCTTTATTGACCCAGAACCCTCCAGGGAATGTCATAAATCTATATAGAATGCACAACCATTTGTGTCTGGATCTTTGATTTAACTGAAAGATATATTTCAGAAGCACACAGAATCTGTACAGTTCTCTTTGGGTCATATACATAAAAAGTAGCTCGGATGCATTAATTAATTCTACAAAGGCTGCTCAGTTTTACCACAGTTCAATAAACTGCACATGCTTAAATAGGACTTAACTACATGTTTAAATGTGAGCACACACCCAACTGCATTGCCTCGCTAGTCAGGAAACCAACCTAATTCAGAGTATTTAAGAATGTATTTCTGACCACGTGACTTGTCGGTGGTTAACAGATTCTGCGCTTCAACTGCTTTGCAAACACATGTGCTCCCTGCAGCAAAAGTGAATTTACTCAATAAGAAGAGACTGAGGTAACACCTAAAAGCCTGTTTCTATTCAATGGCTTTGATGAATGAAAGGGTCAAAAAAACTTCAGGACCATGAAGGAGCAGCAGGATCAGAGCCCCGATAACAGACCCTAATGGCACAAAGAGACAACACAGATGCCGGCTCAGGTAGCAGAAACCACAATAGGGCTGTATCCTGCCAGGATTGGTACACCATGAGCCTCCCCAAGGCTACATCAGCCTAAGTATACACCCTCCAGTACCATAATCATCTTGTTTAGGTCTACTCTGGACATCTCTCCAAGGTACTTCAGCTTACTGCTAAATATACCCTTTTGAGTTGAAATCTTATACAGATAGATCCTGCATAATGGTAAACCACTCAGTCATCTTTTCTCAGACCAAACAGCTCTACTTGGAACCCTGCCCTGACAAGCTCAGAGATCACAGAGATTTGGAAACGCACATTTTTTTAAGGATGGCAGAATATCAATGCTTTTCCAGTTAAGAGAAAACACATTAACTAGTTTGGCACATTGGACTGGAGAATTTGGCTTTCACAAAGAAGTTTATACCAAGACAAATAAAACAACAAAATAAAAAGTAACCCCTCTATGTGCTACTTTTTCTGCTATAGGTAGTAATCAGTTACTCGCAGCACACTCCTTCAAGGGTTCCCATGCTTTTGGTACAGGGAGAAGACACACTGTGCCGTCTTTGCAGAAGCTTATGAAACCTCCTCTTTTGTGGCTGTACTTAATGCAGGATTTCACCCACAAGACCTGCAGCTAAGATGACATTTGCTGTCCCTTCTGTATTCTTCCCAGCAGACATTCATTTGTGAAAATGTCTCAGCCTCTCCAGTGAGTGAGCGAGCCGTTGTCTCCTCCTGTATTTCCTTTCCTGCATCAACCATCTTTTCAATGCCTTAAAGAATGAATTTGCAGATCCCAAGGGCCATTAGCTGGAACAAGATGTACCAATGTGCAGCAGTGGGGCACTAAATCCCTAAGTTCGTACCTTCAGCTTTTCCATTCCCAGTTTCCTAGGGTTTCTCACCAATCTCTGCGCTGGAGTGGCTCCTAGAAGTGTCAAAATTTCCCCAGAGCACAGGACAGTCCAAACACCTCTGCCTTTGACAGACTTTGAATGTAAAAATCTTTCAGGTCTCCCTATGTCTGGACATGGTAACTCACCCTACTGGGGTTTAACAAGAGTGACAAAGGACAGCTCTTTCTCCAGACCTAGCGAAGGGATTATTTTGTGTATTCTGGATAAAATGGTACATTAACAGTACCACAGGAACCGTCCATTAATTTAAATTCTGAGTGATCACTGGCTAACACTACATAAATGTAATAAATCACATCACTCAATCTTGAACAGAAGTGACTGTTCTGAAAAGAGCCTTTTGTTCAAGGTCCAGTGGTTTTGAGATGTGAATACAGGACTCATAAAAAAAGGAGGAGGCTGGGAGAAAATTTTCTTTAAATGGGAGTTTTGCTTTGACCCTCCAAGAAGGGCAGTTTGCTGAAATATCTGAAGTTTTTGTTTTTTATTGAGTAATAAACTACAGTAAGGTTTGAGTCTGTGGTGTCTCAGAGAAATTGTTAAGCCTGGAAATCACATGGCTGAGTGACTGGCATGGCAGAAATATTTGGCACATGAAACAACTCGCAAGACAAATGAGCAAGAAAGAAGAATTTCTTACACAAGTGTAACCCAATTAATGTCAACAAAAACTTGCAAAATTTATGGTTCAATTTGTCTTGGCAAAAGTACGGAACTGACCCTTTCCTGTACCTTCTGGGCAAGTTCATTAGCAAATTCACTGGTGTCTTGTTAACTCTATGGTCCAGTTATACAGTCAGAGGCAGGTTCACAATTTTACATGTCTTCAAGTCAAGGTTAAAGGTGGAGTGTCATAAAGCCGTTAAAAGCACAGGACCTCTTGGATCAAGTGCATGCCTCCAGAGATGCAGGTAAAACATACAGAACCAACTGAAAACAAAAGCTGGTTTGGAGAACTAAGTGGACCAGAACCCTGGTTCAAAGTCTTCTGAAGCCCACAGAATGTACAACTTGTTTCAGTAGCATTTGGATCACTGTTTAACTCAAGTGTTTGTTTTGCAAGCAGGAAAGGTGGACAATACAACAGAGTCCCTAAAGAGCACTCAAAAAGATGCCTGCCACATGGAATTTTTGCTCTCAAAGTGCCCGCATGCACCTCTTCCTGTTGAGCTGAGCATGCAGGCACCTGCCCACCTCCTTACCACTGAAAAGGCACCCACTCAAGGGCTTCAAGGATATGTCAGGTTAGGGAAAGGGACAGATCTCATCATCATGACATCAAACTGAACACAGTTCGTCACACTGAAAACAGCAAAAAAGAAATAACAAAAACTGGTTTGGACTTTTTAGCAGTTCATCCTCCTTTTGAACAAGTCACCTTGCTATTGCACACTGCCAGATCGTTTTTGCTCATTAGTGTGTGGCCATTTCTTGGGCTGCTTGATGTACTTATCTGAACCAGTCAATAGCTTAATATCTCTTTCAGTGGTTTATGTTGTTTGTATGCCACTTAGGTCGCTGTGTAGTTTTGGTTACATGCTCAGACTATCTCATCTAAGATGCAAAATTGGCTTAATGTACAAAAAAATTGCTAAGACCACAAGAGGTCTATTTGCATACTTTCTCAAGAATGTTTTTCTGAAGAAGTTGTGAATTTTTCAAGGGGAAAAAAAGGATTTTTAAAAAGGAATTTAAACACAGCTTAATTCTTCTCTTCATGCAAAGGTTGCTAAGGTTCAAATGGAGAAAATCTCTCAAACAGAATGAATCTAGGTAAATAACCCAGCATTTCCACATCACTTCCTCTGTTTAATTTTTCATCTCCTACAAGACTGTAGGAATTGCTGTACATTATTATTATTATTATAACACCCAGGTGGTAGTCTAGCTTTTTCACTTGAGAAGGATAATTGTTTTCTTTAAGTGTAATTACTGGCACAGGTTTTATTTGATCACTTTTCAAGACTTTCTTCTATTTACACTTTTGGAGAAGTTCCTTGTAAAGTTTTATGGACTCTATTTTAATTCTCCCTGCTAGGTTGATTAGGTTGGTTCATTTCTTTCCAGTTTTAGAAGGTTGCTTTTTCTTCTGCACTTTTTTTTTTTTGGATGGTGGTGTGCTTGGAGAATTGTTCTCAGCCTTTGATTCTGAAAATGCTATATTTCACACAGTTGCACCTATACAATCTTTCTATTTGCTTTTCCACTCAAGTAAAATTATGTATGCATTATTAACTTCTTCCCTATTCATTCTTTTCTACAAGGGGTAAGTCGTTCCTTGAGCTGTTGCCTCAAAAGTGAGCATAGCTAGAAGACCTGTGGGGTCAGGAGGTCTCCACTGAGATCTGTCTATTTTACACTGAAGATCTTAGACATTTTTGCAGATTTTACCATCGTTGTTCAAGATACCCTCTAAAATACAGATGATTTGAATAAGTGTGTTGGAAGCCATACTAAATGACTGCGTTTAGAAAACAAGGAAAATAAATATCAGACATGGTTAATCACAGGAGATTCCCAGCTTAAGGTGCACAGTTTAGATCCTTCACTGCCTTACCTCTGAGTCACTCTTGTCAATAAGTGTCAGCCTTCGGTGAGATGGATTATCTGAAGAGAAAAGGGCCCAGTCACAAATCTGTTGAAGGCAATGAATAATCTTATCAAAATATCTGTAACAACACGCTGAGATTTTTGCTCAAAAAAGCACAAACTTTCCATAAAGCCCTCAGAGTACAATTTCATGCTGCCTTCTTACCACCACCCCCACCCGGAGGAGGAACCAGCAGAGGAACCAACAGTGAAGCCAGTTTGGTGACGTGTGATTTTCCTGATGAATGGTTCATGAAAGTGCAGCTTGCTTCACCAGCAGATGAGAGCCAAAGAAATACTAATTTCCTGCCAGATTTAGCAATCCCTTCCTCTGAATTATGTTACTTCGAGGTCGGGGATAGATAGCAGTCACAAGGACATGACAGTTTTAAGATCCAGTTTATTATACGTGCCACTTTATTAGAGTTAATAAGGGAGCTTTATATCATTAGTAAGGGGAATATTTCTATATATCTGACTGTTAGAGAACTCCCTTATAGAACTGGCAAGTTGCAAGGTGTCAGACTTTGAAAATCTATTATATGCAAGCCTCAGAGTTACTTCTAGAACTTTCTCAAAAATTTTGCAAGATTTATGTTTCCTGTTTTTACTTCACACCTGTAATGTGGTTCAAACTTACATCCTGAGCCAGAAAGCATGCTGTCAGTCACGTGAACAGCAGTACAGAAGTCCCTTGTATGAATGAGAGGGCTGCTAGATTGCAACCCAAATCATCTGGTTTCACAAACAGATTGACATGAAGACACACTTTTGAAAAACATGTGCAAGACTCGAATTCTGCATATCCAGCAATGCTCTGTTAGACAGACCAATCTGACAATTCTTTCCAGACAATCTGCACCACATCTTTGGGCCTTACCTCTGTGAGCAACGGTACCATCTCGGACCCATGTTTGTAAAATCATTATGCCTGCTGTGATGGATTCACTGTGTATCTGATTCAACACCTATTAAATACCAGCAGGACTCAGACAGACCTACATGGCAACTAAATTTTCTAGTTAGAAAATGGAGGAGTGCTTTTATAAACACCAGAAAGTTTCTGTGTGGCACATGGTTTACATCATGATACCATCAGAGGTTTATGGTAAAATCCTGCACTTTCTTTTGTATACGCTACCTCATGTGACAGAAAAAAAAAAAAGGAATCATTTAACTTTTTTTCACTCTTGACTCAGAGCTAAGACCTTGTAGGAGAAGAACAGTAACACACTGTGGACTGAACGACCACAGTTCTGTAGTTGTTAAAATCAAACTGCAGTCTCCCCAAATGCACTTCAGACAGAAGTCATAAACTACTGCATGATGTTATTTGTTTATTGTAAGATGTCAGGAAAAATAGGTTCACCTTTGGGTATTTTTAAAGGTAAGGAAGCAGAAGGTGTGAAAGCATGCTGTCAGAAGTCTCATTAAGACATTATTTACTAGTTCAAAATGAATTTACATTGATCTTTTGAAACTATTGCTAACCACAAATGCATTAAAACTAAACAGTCTTCATTTACTGAGAAATAAATGTGTCAGCATAACCTTGACTTTTGTCCAATGCTGTTCCGGCTTTTAACTCACAGGAGCTCAGTGTTAAGCAGTTTATTGTTTGTTGTGCTAAAACATGCTAATTTAATCACTAATATATTTCCTTCCTGCAATCGTTTTCAAAATTGTTATCTTGAAAAAATATGTATTTTTAAAGAACCTCCTTCAAAATTATAGCAGTGCTGGGACGTATTCATGGAAATTATTTTCTGCTACATATTAAATATTGTTTAAAACATTTTTAATGGAAGATGTAAGTAAAACACGTTGAAATATATCAAACTGTTCAACTAGATAATAAGAAGGTTTGGAGTTTTGTAAAATATTTATGCATTCTTTAGCATTTAAAACAGTAATTTAATGTTTACACTGAAGAAAATTACAACTTCACTATCTGTTCTAGACCACCATCTAAAAAAATACGTGATTTTTATTTGTTCAATAACTTTATAACACACACTTAAAATACCACTATGCATGACTGACTCAAAGCCAAACAGAGCTTACAGGTTCACTTCACAGTGATCTTTGGACTACATTCCTGTTGCAACAAAAAATTCAAGTCAAGAGGGCAAAGAGGAATTCCACATTTGGTTTCTGTCAGTACCTGATGTGGATTTGTAACCAATCCCTCTTCTCAAGGATGATGAATGAGAAAAAACAGTATACCGAAGTACGTCTTTTCCTTTTCTATCCCAGCACTCAGAGGAAAAACTGAGCTCTCTTAATTTTAATCAAGAAATTCAGCAGTCTCATTCTTCTGCTTTGCTTTCCTAAAGTAAAAATAATCCAGTTTGAGCTCTTACTCTGATCTTTTCACTTTTGAGTGTGTTGTGTTCCTATTTACTCCTATGTATTCCTATTATTACAGGAACCCTGTAAGCTAGATTTGCCTCTCCTTCAATCCCTACGTTTTATGTAGGCTTAAAGAAGCCTTTGTATGGGGAAGAGTTAAGGGCACTAGCCAAGGACAAGCTAAAGTGATGCTTACACTGCTGAACATCCAAGATTTGCACAGTGACAGATTTGAATTCAAGCAGCTGATAGCCTTGAAACTAAATCTTCATTTTGAGTGACAAACTCAGCACCCAAGAGTGGTGCCATGGAAGGACTCTATACCATCCAGTAGTTTGCACATGAATGAATGAATACAGCACATGGCAGACTGACTGCATTAATATTGTCCTGCTGCAAAAATGGTAAATGTGTATTGGGATATACAGTCAGGTCTGTAAAATAATGAAATAGTTTTCCTGTTCAGTCTCATCTGAATGGAAGAACCAGGCTGGGGCACTACCCATGCAAAGATCTAGAATAGAGTTCAGAGAAGACTAACATTGAGAAGAGATCTCATGTTGAGAATTATCATCTAAAGATCATGGGTTAAAAACACAAGAATGAACTGTCCACTCTAGAGGATATAACACAATGATTGCCTTTATGTCCAAAACAAGGCTGTTGCAAAAAAATTGATACTCACTTCCTTTTTTTGTCAAAGCACACAGAAAAATAAGCACAGAGGAAAGATGACATAGGTACTATTAAACAGAAGCAGGAGATCACGCTGCCAGGAGAAGCCGGGAAACTTTGTCAGATTGATACAGTCCCTCAGCAAACAGTCATGGCACAGTTGCTCTGCCTCCAGTCTGGAGGATGAGTTAGATGGCTTCCTAAGGGACCTTCCAACTACATCTTCCTATCCCCTGTCTGCATTTCATGAAAGGGAAGGTCTGACCTTATGACCAAATTCCCCCATGGGGCAGCCTGTTTTCCATCAATCTTTGCATTTAGTACTTGTCATAAAATGACTATAAACATTTCAATTTTTTGCTAAGTGATTAGTTAACAAGCCCACACCATGTAACTGGCTGGAGAGGTATGCCTGAGAGAGTTTGCCACCCCAGAGCTTTCACTTGCTGTGTTTCTTTCCTGGAGAAGCCATGGCCTCAGTGAAGCCATCACCAGGTGGGGCCAGACCTGACGGTAGAAAAGGCAATGCATCAGAAGGAGATGGGCAGTCGGGAGGCTGGCACAGCCAGCTCCTCCAGGCTGAGCTCTCCTTGTGCAGAAATGAGCTCAGCTACACTAGACTAGAGCAGACAGACTATTCAAATGTCTTGAACCTTTATGACTCCTCAGTCACTATTGCATTCAGCTTTACTTACAAGGTGTTTTCTGGGTCTGACTGATGTTAGACACATTCTCAAAGTGTCAAAACATTGTTTTATGAAGATAGAGCTATTTTCACAATTAATACAGGGAAACAAACCTCTGCGGAAAATCTTCAGTTATAGCGCCTCAGACTTTATTCAAACTTACATTATTTGTTCTGTCCTCTATACACTGATTCTATGACTCCCTCTCCAAAACCAGAAATTATATATTGGCTTATTGTTAATGTTAGTTTAACTCCAATTCCAAAATTCCAACTTCCAAAATCCCTTAGAAGATTGTAAATACAGGTCTGCATACAAATCTCCTATTACTCAAGGTCATAAAGCACACAAGGATAACTCTAATTCGAAATCACATTTTGCCCAGTTAAGAGATCATCATGGGTTATAGGCCCCCAGGATTCTTGCGTGCTTGGAAGTAGAGAAGAAAACACTTGTGAAAGTTACCAAAGGAATTATTATGTGAATACTTGAAACCTGAGAATTAATAAACAGCTATCTTATTTATTTCAGTACTGATACCTTATTTCTACTGGACAGAAGCATGAGGTTTTTATTATTTAGGCTCTGATACTTTACCAAGCTCAAGAGAGAGAAGGTTTCTGGTGAGTGGAAATAATCTAAATTAGGCTTTTATAATTCCCTACTCTGGTCAGAACAGCCTTACATCATTGGACAAATCCATACTTTTACATGTCCTGCAAACAGATCTGTGTCCAGAAAGCCAGTTCAGCAATGAAAGGCAGATCTGTTGCAGGTCTCCACACATCAGGAATCCCAAACACTTGTATTGTGTGAGGTGTTTGCTTGCAGAGTCTAAGTCTTCTTTCAAACTATTCCTGAGTATTACAGGTCCCACTAATGTCCACACGAAACAGAAGAGACAAGCAAGAAGAAGAGCTCAGCATGTCCTGTGAAAATATTTCTAGCAATAATAATAATTAAAAAATGATAATAAAGTAGTAATGTAGCAACATTCACCCTCATCTAGCCCTCACAACAATTAACCACACCTTTCCCCTCACTCCAATCCGCCTCTATTCTTTTTCCATTTTCCTTCTCAGCTGTAGCTGACAACATTGTTTTTATAACTCTATGTCACAGAAAAACGTTTCGCAGCTGTCAGGAAAGTGCTAAAAATCCTCATTTGTTAGACTATGATCATTCAATTAAGAGAATAAATAGTGACCCAGAGGTTGATTGGAACTGGCTTTCTTCCCACATTTCCACAACTTAAGATGGAAGTAATAGAGGAAGTGTTGTGTGGAGAATGCTTGCATATTCTCTGCTAATGGTGGAAATGCTTAAGTATTGTCTGCATAGAGCTAATATAAACCAAAGTGGTTTATTACCACTGTTTTATGATTCATGACTCACATTATGACTTTATTTTGAAATAGTTTCATTAAAAATTAATGTGTGGTGAAGGAAGAATGCACAACAAGTTACAGCTATCAGGTCCTATCAGAGGCAAGGCCACATGGTGATATATTCCTTATAATCCACTGAAATAAGCATTTCTGTGCTACAGCTATTCGGATGCTGCAAGAGGCAGCATATCCTGCTGGAACTTCCCAGGTGAGGCAGTCATGCTGTTGCATCCAGCTGTCAGTGCTCCACACCACGAGGGATTGGTTTGGGTCTTTTTAAGATCTGAGTGGTTTATGACAAAATCTGAATTATTTATAACCAGTGTTCTCAGCATTGATTAGTGTTCTTTTGTAACAGAATGTCTTTTTGATAATGCTTCATTCCTTTAATGTCTTGTGGAAACTCAAGAAACTGGCTATTGCAAAGCTTAATGGAAAAATCGTCTTCCGTTTTTATCAGGTATGTAATGGAAGATTAAGTATTGATATTTTCTCCCTCTCTCAGGTATGCACAGCATTAACACCGATAAAAAAGACGACCAGTTAGGAGACAAGTTAACAATCCTAAGGAATCGCTTTTACTGCCGGGCTCAGGCAAGACAATTTCCTTGAGCACTGCACAAGGGCTAGGCTCGCTCACTGGGATAATGTTCCACCGGTCCACTAGTAGAAGCATCCCCTTTGCCTCACTCTGACCTCCTCCTCAGGGAATCATGCTTGGCTACTTCCATGGCACTCTTCCTGTCATCAGCATCATTAAGTGACTCACCGTCACTTCATAAATTAATAGGCCCACATGGGAAAATGGAGGGAAAGAGAAGTTGTTGAGAGCAATAAAAAGTGTCAATGGTTGGGAGAAGAGAATTGAACCCAGGAGGCCTGGCATCCACAAATATCATCCCTTTTCAGGGCCTGTAGCATGATCCAGCTTTGACAAGCTATTCCTTCTGAGAGATTCAATCTACTTTAAGTCAAATATGCACATAAAAATATAGTTATAAAAGCTGATGTTTTAATAATATACAAAAGATAGGAACACAGCAGTTCCTTCTCATATTTTGAATTTTGTTTATGTAGATTGACACAAGACAATATTTTTCTCTTGGTGACATAGATGACATCCACTTCAAATATCTTTATAAGAACTTTTTTGTACTAATAATGCCTTATTTGAAGAAAGGATAAGATCTAGATTTAAAGTAGAGGAAATCATCAACACTGAATCTGAATGTAAAAAAATTTTGAAGAATTAGGCATTAGAGGATTTTGTTATAATTTCTGTTTGGTTTTGAGTTTATTAGTAAATGCTGCCAGGATCAAATGTAATATGCAAGGCCTCAGCAAGAGTCATACTCCAGACACCTTTTTATTTCAGGAGCATGTGAGTCTAATTTAAATACATTCAAAACTTCTCTTTCTTGTTTTGGACTATAAAGCTGAAAAAGTTTCGCTGAACTAAGGCTGTTATGCTCCTAGTAAGAATATGCCCTTTGGAATTTAATGTATATTCTTCAGACACACAGATTTCAACACTGCAGGCAATTCATCTTAACTTCCCTGATTGTCCTTCCTCCTTCAGCTGGATACCACAATAAATGTAGTGTTCAAAATAATTACACTGGGGTTTTTTTCATAAGAAACTTATTCCTCTGTGACTGACAGGATTTATTTCTGGAGGTTGTTTCTGACATTATTCATAAAACCATAGAATCCCCTGAGTTGGAAGGGACCCCAAAGGATCATTGAGTCTGACTCTGATCCCTACATAGGACACTCCCAACATTCACACCATGTGACTGAGTGCATTGTCCAAATGCTTCTGGCAGACTCGGTGCCATGACTACTTCCCTGGGGAGACTGTTCCAGTGCTCCACCACCCACTGGGTGAAGAACCTCTTCTTAATATCCAATCTAAACTCCCCTGGCACATCTTCCTGCCATTCCCTCAGGTCCTATCATAGGTCAAAAGAGAGAACAGCACCTGTTTCACCTCCTTCCCTTGTGAGAAGGCAGTAAACGGCTACAAGATCCCCTCTCAGTCTCCTCTTCTCCAGGTTGAACAGACCAAGTGACTTCAGCTGTTCCTCATACAGCTTCCCCTCTAGACCGTTCACCAGCTTTTTGACCCACCTCTGGACACTCTCCAGTTTGATGTCCTTTTTATACTGTCGTGCCCAAAACTATACTCGAGGTGGGACCGCAATTCTGCACTTATTGCATGAGTACAGAAAAATTCCTTCCAAAATCCATAGCTTTCAAACAAACTCTTTTCTTTATTGATAACAAAATATTCAGAGTCTATCTAATCAGATACAGGCAAATGCTTTGCTAATAGAAGAGGTGAGGTAAAAGAGAGGATGGGAAACATTTCCTTTATTTCATTTTAAAACTCAAATTTTGACAAAGGAAACCATAAGAGACCTTCTGGTGAGTGTCTTGCAGCTAACGCTTCCACTGAAAGTTGCAAGGAATGCTGAGGAATAATGGCACTCAAGTGAATTTGTTTATCAGACTTGATCTTTTGGGAGTCAAAGTACTTTTTGTTTCTGCACATGCTTAGTTTGACAGGGCACTGGTCTATTATAAAGTCTTTATCATTATTGATAATACACCTATGGGAAGCTTTGCAGGAAAGCTTTGCTTACCCAGGCATGTTACTGAGTGCAGGACTCAGAACCCTGGACTTTATCCTGGTTTCTGTGTCCACTTGGGAGTGCTCTGAGGGGCAACAAGCCTCCCAGAGGAAGATCCCCGCAAAGTGGTCCTAGCCCACCTCTGATGGGGCTGAGACAGGTCCTGCATCCTGAGACTTCCAAG
The DNA here is from genome assembly GCA_033558185.1 of Dromococcyx pavoninus. Taxonomy (NCBI): domain Eukaryota; kingdom Metazoa; phylum Chordata; class Aves; order Cuculiformes; family Neomorphidae; genus Dromococcyx; species Dromococcyx pavoninus. Next base: position 895,375 of record JAUMJL010000595.1, read on the forward strand.
GAGCTGATCCAACTGCCTCACTCCCCCTGGCTCCTCTAAGCAAGGGAACAGGGGCAATGTGCTTCCCATACTTCCCACATCCAACCTCAAGGGCAGAAAGGCTCTTTAATACCCCTGCTTTACCATGCATATCGAGCCAGAAATCTGGGCTCAGGTTAGAGACAGATTTTTTTTATCACTGACCAGCATCCTCCTGCCAAGCAGGCAGTGGCAGGCAGTTGGCACCGTGTTTCTAGGTCTAATTCCAGAGTACTTTAGCGCTCATAGGAAATTCTTTGTAACATTCCCTTTGCTCTAATATTCAATTAGCTTTCAAACGAGTGAAAAGCCTGGATGAGCTGAGATGGCCATTTTACCAAGTACTGTACTATCACAAAGAGTTCACAGACAGCTGTTTCAAAGTAATTGAAGTCATAATGTGCAGAAAAATGACTTTTCTAATGGTTGCCTTGAAGATTTATTTTTTTAATGTAATTAAAAAGTAGATTTAGAAATATGCTCGGCAACCCAAAAGATTAAATATTAATATGGTGCATAATTAATAAATGATACATCTCTTGATTACTAATGGGTTATTGACTCTAAAAGCCTAACATTATGGAATATTAGGGCAAACAAAGGCTTTGGGGGAATATCTCTAAGTTTCCAGGATGAAGCTGCATCTCTGTCCTTCTAAAAAGTTGCATACCTCTCTCAACGCCCTCCAAAACCACCAAAAAATAGCATTAGACTGAAAGGCACGATTTCTGGAACCTCTTTTGAAAGCTGTGTTGTTACCATTTATTCCTGTCTGCAGTCCCACCTTGCAGATTCTTCTGTCAAGGAAAATTCTGCCTAAAAAGGCATTTTGTCTTAGAGTAGACATTTATCGCGTTGCCATTGTTGTCATTAACTTATTCATTTCAAAAATAGTACAATACTTTGCGAAAGTCAGTTATCAACACTAGTTCCTACGCTAAATGTGCCTTTGTCATAAAGTAAAATTGAGAAAGCAGTGTAATATTAATCAAAATTCTTTATATCATTCAAATTTTCAAGACAAATATTTAGCAATTTCAAAAAGTTACAATTGGTTTTGCAAGAAATTACGGTAGGATTATAGCAGCGTTATCAATTCTGTACTGTAAAATTGCAGAGACTAGAAAGAATACATAATTCTTAATTTAGTTATATTGATAGATACTTCTGATTTGCTTGTTTCAAACATCAAACTTGCAGCAACACAGTTGCTATTGGAGGTGTTGTGGTCTGCAGGTGTTCCTTGTACTCTTAAGTCTGAGGAGATACAGGAAGATTCAATATATCACAGAAGAGCTTGAGAATTGATAAGAATACAAGCATTTCAACCCAGGAATTATACCCCATTTGTACTCAGGAAAAGGGGCCAGCTGAAGCTAATGCTGCCTTTCAGCTCAGCAGCCTATTTCATTTAAAAGAAAGAAACAGCTGTATTTCGTAACCATTAAAATATCAGCGTCCATACCCCAAAATGCCAAGGCAGTGATTTGTTTACTCGCTGAAGTCAGCTCTCTGCTGAGGAGACCTCTCAGACCAGAGAAGCAGCTCGCAGCCCACACACTTCCACAGTTTTCCTGCGTATCCTTGGGCAAGCAGACAAAATCCAGGGTGCTTTTGTGGGAGCCTGACAGCTCCCATGAGGGACCTGTGGGACCCGACCTCACAGCTCTGCCCTGGGGCCACAAGGCAAATCTGGAGCTGAGTCACCCCTGTACTAATTTTGTGATTGCCACTAACTGCCCAGATACTGCTTGGCCATACTGCTGCCTAGCTAGTCATTCCCCTCTTGTACTTGTGCAAACAGTTACTCTTATTTTATTTGCCTCTGTCCTTAGCAAATTAATTCCTATTTTTTTTGCCTTCTCATTCATATTATATATCAAGATCACATTCAATTTTAATCCTGACTCTTAAGTGTGCTTGCAGGCTATCCCAGATTATCAGCTGCAAATTTCATCTCTGTTAGGGGTGATTACATACTCATGCTTGTTTGGGGTCCATTAACTTTAATTAGGTTAAGAACCATTTTATTCAGATGTGGTTTTTTCACTGTCACATCTTAACTGACTCAGATATGAAAACCAAAAAAAAAAAAATTATTTTTTGATAATACAGAGGGTTTTGAAATGGATTTTCGACACTTTACAGCAGTACACATATAATAACGCATGCATAAATAAAACAAGCACACTCACAGTCTTAGTTGGCTTTCTTAACTGTCAGGTCTTGACAAAGTATCAGAAATAAAAGTGATAATAATTAGCTGATGTATTTTCTTTAAAAAAATAAGCAAATCTAAACTATTCTTATATAGATTTAATAGGTCTCATGAAATAGTCCAAAACAGGGGATTCATACTTTAGGTTGCATCATCTTTATGCTTCAAAGATGTTATAGACTCTGAATGACAAATATTTGTGCTCTTGTATTAGGGACACACAGACCTAATCCTTTTTCAATGGACTGTAAAATATTATTTCCTTTCAAAACAGTGTTGATTAAAAGAAACTTTTTCTGGAAGCGTTTGATGTATTACATCAAAATTCTACTCTGTACAGCAAGAATATTTATTCTTTAGTGTGTATATGCAACATTCCCCATACATGTTTACAGAGAGACTTCATAAGAACCAAATCTTAGTTTTGGTAATTTTGTTTAGCTTTCATAATATTCCCTTACAGATCCCAGAACAAAGAATGACTCTACGAGGGATCATTTTCAGATTTTTCTGGGTGAAATAAATATCTTGCTTAACAGGGGATGCTACAAGATATATCAGAAGCAATTTTGATACTTCTGGGGAAAAAAAAACAGCTTTCACTCTTTGGTTCATTTTTCTTATCTCTGCAAACCTACCTTCTCATTGTAAAAGAAACCAACTACTCATAGCTATTGGACAAGATGCACCTCTAAGTTTACAGCACAAATTCAACTGCAGTTTTGGTACTGTATCCTCCTTTTTTTTTTTTTTAATTCTGACTTATTTCTTCTTGTTTTGAGCCAAAACTCTCCTATCCTTGAAGAAGATGGCGGGGATGAGCGATTCCAATGTCTGCCCCAGAAGTGTTTGGTCTATTAAGTTACAGAAAATGCAGTATATTATTAAAGCGTTATATTGACTAATTGCATTTTTATCCTGAAGAACAGTTTTGAGGCAGCTGTATTTGGAACAGCTTCTGCTTTTCTACCGTGTATGGAAAGCTCAGAGCAGTGAATTGGCTCTAACTCACAAGCTGGCAGAAGAGGAGCACTTCCTATCTCAAGGGAAGGGTCTGGTCATTCTTCTTTCTTACCGTTCACTCGGCATCCTAGCCACAAGACAGCACAGCCTGTAAAACCACTGTCCTTTGCCCATTTAACAAGGGAGGAACATCACAAGGGCAGATCAGTCAAACAGCAAACACTGTGAGCAGAGAAGGGCAGGTTGCAAATGTTGCAAATGTAATAATAAGGAAATAATCCCTTGGAACTCTAAGGGTATACAACAATAAAACAAAACAAGTATGTGCTGGAAATTAAATCTCCCAGCTGTATTGATTGCTAATGGCCTTTTTTAAATTTCAACCTTATTTACTATGTAGAGATAAGAGCTGACTCTGAGTACTTTGTCTGATTCAGAACCTCGTATAAGAAATCTAAAGATCACTCAAATTAAGAGGAGATAGCTAACTACTCCCCTGGGTTATACAAAAGAATGTTTTATTTGCCCCCATTAGAGCAAAAGAATAGCACAGAATAGGTTCAGTCCAATCAGAGATACCATTCAACAAAAAGTGGCAGCAGCTTTATTTTTCTTAAGAAGCGTGGAAAAATATGTCTGTTTCCATTAGCACTACATTTTCCTGGGTTGTTTTTTCTGATGCTTTATTACTGTCATTCTGCAAAATCTAGAACGATGCAGCAAAAAATCTCTTTAAAGTTAAAATAACCTTTTCTGTGTTGCTTGTTCTAAAAGATAGTGATGTACTTGTTCATATTCAAGCAAAGCAACTTTCTGGCAGAATAAGAATGTCCTGAATTCTAAGGTATAAAATAATATTCTGAGCAAAAGAATAAAAAATATATACTCACTCTCTAAATAGGCTACATATTTTCTGTAAGATGAACAGAACTGAAATCGTGTTAGAAGATACTGACAGAATGTTTGAGTAACCAGCACTGATTGAAGGCTTTTATTAACTATATTTTAGTTTTATATTCCCGGTGTGACTTGGCATCACAAATATAATTGTCATAGACAGCAATAGAGCAAGAAGTGGCTGCTCTTTCATTATTTTGAACTTTCCCAGCAGGATTCACCACTCTGGCTTTTTTGAGCAAGTTGTGGTTTGGAGCATACAGGCAGTATGCATTATGTACTAGCTTGCATATTTCTACCTTAAATAGGTGGTGTAACTCGAAGAGACTGAGCAGACCTGTTTGCAAAATGTGAGTCACTCCAAACCTCAGCATGAAACCTCAAACCAAACTCTATATTTAAGATTAGAATTGGTTCAGAAAAGTACTTCTGTCTTCTATCTCTGTAGAGAATAGGGTTTATGGAGGGAGGCCAACACCTTGGTACAGGAAAAAAAACAAACATTTTTTTTCTTTCTACAGTCTGACAGAACATCACTCAAAGGGAGACTGAAAAAGAAACATAAAAATGCTCTTCCAAAAGACACCAGTTATCAGCATGTTGCCAGTCTGTTATCAGCACGGAAGAATCTGAAGGTCTAGAAGACAAACTTCAAAACCAAAAGATAAATACAATCAAAAATTTTACCTAAGGAGAGCTGTCTATCCTGAATCACCTGCATTTTCTAGAGCTGAAGAGGCAAGAGGGTTTGGGCAGAACCAGGTTGTGCAACCCAAACTCTCCTTCCCAAAGTGCATTTACCAACTTGTCCAGGCAACAGCGGCAGGGATGCTCACTGCAGCATTGTGTAGCTTTTCAGCAAAGGCAAGTAATATCTGCAGGATTGGCATAGGCATTGAGAAGAGCCTACAGGCCCTGCCCCTGACAACTCTGGTGCAGGGCAAAGGTACTAGCCATGATGACTGAAGCTGATTCAAAACGTGTGGAAGTCACTGAGAGCCTTGTCATTCCCTTAAATGGGCTGAGGAGATGCTTGCTCAGTTTTTACTTTCATGTCTGGAAATATCTTCAAGTATGTTCTGGAGCAAATACCTATGTGAATCTGGGTCACAAATGCTTTGCAATCAAAATCAACACTTTTATACTTAGGTGTCTTGGTTATTGCAGAGGAATTGCCAGTATCAGATCTTTCCAGTGCACTACAGAAATCTCCCTAGGTAATTCAACAAAGGCTAATTCCTATTCTTTTCTAAAAATAATCTCATAATTAAGTATTTTTCACGAGCAAAATATAATCCAACAGGATTGTGAAATAAAAGCAGCAAAAATGCAGATTTGTCCAAGTTCCTTAAAGTTCTGTTTCATTCTATTTTTTCAGTATTTTTAATCTGATACATTGCAGAGCATAGTACCTGGTACCCAACTGTATCAGTTTACTTCCTGTTCCTAGAGACAGAGTTATTCACAAAGCAAGGAAGGGAAAAAGAAGGAATAAAGAAATAGTTTTTATAGTATTTCCGAATTTTATAGAAATGTTTAATGAAAGTCTGAAAGAAAATTTCTTTTGTATTTAATACACATACTCAAGCAGAGCCCATACCAATGGCTATAAATATCTGATGATACTCAAAGAAGGCAAAAGTACATTTTGATGAGAGGTCATTAGAAAAAATCGTATCTTTATGCTCTATCACAAATGCAATGCTTTCCTCCATGTCTTTAGCTGATAGAGCAGGTTTCAGGAAGATGGCAAACTAAATTGCTGCAGGATAGCTCCATAGGAAAGAAATTGTTCCTTTCAAAGTGGTTGGCAGGATTGCATTATCATTTCTCAAATGCCTCCCAATTTTGTAGATCCTGGAACAGCTATTAGATGTTTCAGCCTAGCAGACTCAAAGTGTTGTGTAATTTCTCTGCAGACACAAAGTGGACTCTGGTCAGAGTGTGCAGAGATCAGGCATTCAGGTCTACGCATGCGACCACAACACACCGGCTCCAACCCACTCACTGCATGTACTTTATTAATTTTCACCACTTAAAGGAATCTAACAGAAGAAAAAAAAATTAATCAAGGAGGTTAAATCCTGCAAAACTTTAGTTTGAAGCATGAATGGCATTGCAACCCATATGGGTAATGCCAGAAAGAGACTGAGGAAGCTTCATATAGCCAAGCCACAATGATCCCCAGGCACAGGGGAATGCACTGCCGAACACACATGCCTCAGTTGCTCCTGACTGCCAGCAACTCTTTGTTACCTCCCTGGGCAAGCATAGGTACAGTGATGCTCCTCCTGTAAAACAGCATGAGTAGCCACCCTGCATGCAAGGAGACAGGGCTCAGTTTTCAGATCAGACAAGAAGCATTTTATTGAGAATATCCAGGACTTACAGTCTCCACCATTTAAAGAGGCAGTATTTATGGCAGAAGTATTCTGCCATTCATACCAGAAAACATCCTGAAATATTTACTAAATTAATATACATTTTACTTGTGAGAGAACAGATGCAGCTTTCCTTCAAACCTGAGCTACCTTCCCCAACACACACACACACACACACACACACACACACACACACTGAGTGCTGCAATATTTTCTTTCAGACCAAAGGAAACAGTCCATTTGACCTTTTTTTTTAATTCCTAAGAAAGCTTTCTTCATTTCTTTTCTTTCCAAACCAATAAGCAAACTAAAAAAGTATTTGTTCTTGATACAGCTCGGCCACGTTTTTCATTTCCACGTGTGCTCAGCCCTGTCATACGGAGCTTCTCTCCACAAGACACAGGAGTGCGTACCAAGAAGCAACATTTCCAGGGTCCCAGGGACACAGGGAAAGATGTTTCCCTGCTTGCATATTTGCATCATGATGCAACTCCACAGCAGCTGATCACATCATACCTTCCCGTGCCTGAGTCATTTCTTAGACTTCAGTTTAAGAGTTCTGTTTTTTACCAGCAGTACATTGAATGGGCTTTCTTGCAGTTTTTTTACTTGTCAAAGTTTCAGCAATACTGGTACAGTCCAGCCAGGCACCATTTGTGCCCTTCTCCCCCCACCCAGGCTGTGTCAAGCAGTCCTCTGTGCCATCATATCTGGCCAACACAATCCTCAAAGATACTTTCAAGGGCACGGGCTAAGCCGAGACACAGCCAGTTAAGGGATATCTGAACCTTGTACACCATTTCATTTATAGCTGAGCATCCCTGACATGTATATGAAGCCACCTTACTCACTGAAAGGAATGAGCACTCCATTTAAGTGACCTTAGTAGGAACTGGCCGCAATGTAGAGGCTTAATTCTGTTCTTAAGTTTTATGAGATCAGTTGTGCTCGATGCCTTTTCAGCAAGTGTCAGCATTTGCTGCCGACTCTGCCTTGCTCTGGAATGAAGAAGGAAGAAGCACTTACAAGGATTTTCACTCTCCTTGTTAATCACAGAATGACACCAAAAGGCCGACAGAAGAAATGCAGGCAGGGAATGTGTGCTAAACTCCTTTGGAAAGGCAGCATCGAGTCAGAGGAGATCTGCTTCGGTGTGTCTCTACAGTCTTGTCTTGCTTTGCCCCACACGGCTCTGTCCACTGCAGCAGAGAAACGTGCATAGGTCCTTGTGAATGGATAGTTGTGGTGAAGCCTTCCTCAGTCACTCCTTAAAGTTTGAATCAAAGCAACCCGAGTCTCAGAAAATTTATATTTTAGCATTTTCAGAATGTATAAGCCTGTAAAAAAAACCGGAATCCAAACAGAGCTGTTTCAGTGAAATGGAAACTGGTGTGACAGCAGCAAAGAAGAGAAGAGGTACAAAACATTGTGAAAGGTATAGACTTCCCTTCAGAAAACCAGAAGTCCTCAAATCCCTTTTTCAACACACTATAAAAAAAATTAAATCCGCATATTTATAAGGGAAAAAAAATACACATGATATGGTAGAAAATAACCAATTAAATATTTTGCAGGCTACACAAACAAAAGCCAATAGTCTGAAGATGCCAAGCTATTTCAGACTCCATAGCCTGAAAAAAAACCCCAAATTCCTCAAATCCCACTCATCCCAGAAACTGATCCTGGCAGTTACCATCCTGAGGTGGCTCCAGAGTTTGGGGTCTCTTGCAGGCTCCACAGATCTGAAGAAACAGCTTAAAAGGGGACGTGTCTGTGACAAGACTGAGCAAATTTATTTTGGAGGTGTTTTGCTGCCATGTCGTTAAAAAGCAGCACAGCATCAGGGATGAAGACAGAAGGCCCAGCCACCCGGAGTTCCCTCCATTGACTTCTTTCACTCGCCAGTAAACCATCCCAGCCCTAAGGGACAAGTCCAACAGAGCATTTGGGATTCTGCTAACAAAATGCTATCATAGACTTACCCACTCAACTAAACTTATAACTAAGTTCCCTGTATGTTTACAAGTTACCACACATGATACATGCATGTATTAACTCTCAGAGTTTCTCTCACTTTATTTAAAGCATCCTGGTTTTCCCAGGAACACATAGGTTTCACCAAGACATTTCCAACTACAAATTAAAAAATGTGTCAAAGGTAACACCTAAATATTCTTTCCTGTTATACAGCACAAATTCTCCTCAGAAACTTGTGTCTAAACACTCATGCTAAACTTCTCTGAGACAGATGAAGCCCTCAAATTAAAGAATGTGAAAGGGAGAAAGTACTGTTAGTTAGCACATATGTGGACATATGGCAGCTCAGTCACTTTAAGGGTCTGTTCTCTTGCCTGAGCCCTGCTTTTAGCAGGTATGTGTTTTCCTGAGGTATTGTCTTAGATGCAAGCAAGCAAGAAAGCAAGTAAATTGTTTAACAGGAATGGTGTAGGTTATGATATTTAGAGGCCCTATATAGAAAGAAAGAAACATAATATGTTGGCAGGATATGGCATAGATGACAAGTTAGGCAGTCAGCTACACAGAGAAATATTTAAAGAAAATTAAAGAAAGGCAAAGTGTGGAAAACAGGAGAAAATCTAGCAAGATGTAGCTATGATATATATTCTTTTCATTCCTGCAGCATAAGTTAAATCCTTTGTCTTTTAGTGATTTCTGAAATTCCTAGATTCTTCGTTCCTCAGCTCACAGAAGTGATACCTTTGATCGCCCTGGGATGCTGCTGTAAGCTTGAGGTTTCTCAGCTAGAGCACAGTTATATCAGAGGAGAATAAACCTGGTGCAAACACATGGTTTCTCTCAGCACCACTGTGAAACAGCTCGAAAGAGACTCCTCAGTCTCAGACAATGCAGTCTCTGCTCTGCGTGGTGCAAGCTTTTGCCCAGAGCCATCCCAGAGCACTTGATCAAAACAAACCATGTCAAACCATAGCTAGAAAACTGCTTACTTTTTCTATTATAGTGGTGTGTTCAAAAACTACCCAATTACTAAAGGTAGCTCAGAACAGTATAGGGAATAGGTTGATATTCTGCAACACTAAGGAGCAAGCTTAAGTGAGGAGGGGAGAGAAAGGGAGGGGAATTAACAGCAGTTTAAACACTGTCAAGATGAGGTAGCTTTCAATGCAAAAGGGACTAAAGGTTAAGGTCTTTTCTTGATTCACTGTTACTTGATGCCTACAGGAAATTAAACCACAGAAGATCAGGTCAAAAAGCATTAATAAAAGCAACAAAATTCAGAAGTTTGGAAAAAATGTTGTAATACTTTAATGTCATTTTTCCTCTTTCAATGGTGTTCAGGCAAGTGTGTCATGTTGTGTACCACACTGTATAGGCTGCAAAACATAGTGTGAACCATTTATTTCAGCGCTGTCACTGAATTTTCCCAGATTGGCATGTTCCAAGTCATAGTGGAATATTACTCACATACAGTCCTCATGCAGTTTAATCCGAACAATACAGTGCATAGACATTCCACCATCTGTTAGGAATTGTGGCAACGCTGTAGGGCACAGCTGATAGTGTTTGAAGTAGAGATCCTTTGGTTTGGGCAAGGAGCTGTGGTGAGTAGTTTGCTGCCTTTGGTGGAAAATAAATGCTAAGTTGCTGGAACAAAGGAGAGAATGATTTTCCTTGTATAGACCTTTTAGCTAACAGCTTTGTATTGGCAAAAAGCATGTTTCATGGCCTAACTCACAGCAGAAATCTTATGAATTAGATAACCAGTCTGAATTTGCACAAATTAGGTTGTTAATCTCAAAAATACTTGGGTTTGTGGACAAGAAACTTTTAATCAATGTATTTTTATTGAAGGTTAGTGGAGCAACATGGTCGCCTTTTACTTGTGGTGTTCTTTGCAGTCATAGTTTGGAGACAGATGATCTTTAAGGTCCCTTCCCACCTAAACCATTCTATGATTCTATGATATGGGAAGTCCCTGGCCTTGTTCTTCTCTTGATCTGTTCTATGGCTGATTTTTGGATTTGTAAAAATGCATGGATATTATTCTTCATGTAAGCCTTATCACCTCTTTCCCACCACTTGAAAGAAAGCTGAAAGTCTATATAATCATAAAGGCATGTCCTTAATGTAAATCTTTGACATGAACAGTGCAATGGAAACACTCAAGCTGCTTGAAATGTCCAAGAGAAAGAAAAGCTTAAAAATAGGCAAAAAACAACACCCAAATGTATTATATGACAATTAATCATAAGCTTGATTCAGTTATAAAGTGTATCCAGCAAAAAGTTATTTGAGACAGTGTGTGTTCTGCAATACACAACAATAAATCAAGATCACTTACTTGAGGTGCTTTGTTACAAAGCATTCCTAATTCTTTCATGAATTAATGACTTTAAAAATCCTGCTAAAGATTAAATAGCTGACTTTAATTTCATTAAGGGAAAAAAGACATCATCTCCTGCATCCAATATTTCTTCAGCTTTGTACAAGCCCCACTCTGTACTTAGTTATTGGGTCAAAAGCTGATGAGACAAAGTCTGCAAAAGTACTTCTGTTTCAGGGAGTGCTATTCTCTGAAGTATTTAAAAGACTTGGTCTATTACTCTTACTGTATTAATCCTCATATCAGTAGAGAGCTCACTGACTTCCCAAGAGTCTGGGGACTCAGCTGTGCAGATCAGCATCAGTGGTAACAGTCTAAAAGATATAGTAATGGACATCATCTCTCCATGTCCTTATCTGTGCAGGTGACAAAGACCAGATGGTCAGGTCTCTTTTAGGTTCGGACCTTTATTTGAACTGGGGTTCTGGGAACCCACTGTTATCTGAGCTTCCCACAAAACACGAAAAAAACGCAAAGCTTTTCAGAAGATGCAGCTGCTGTCTGTGTTGTGCGGACAGCTTGGATTCTAAGTCCAAGTACTGTGGCCAAAGTCATGCTGTGAAAAGAAGTATGCCCCTACAGAGCACCATGGGTGAGCAGACTGCTCTGACTCTGGCTGTGATGCACTACAGCTGTGCTGGAGGTGACAACTTCATCAGCAATGGCTCAGGGAGGTCAATCTAATGGGACCACATACACTAAATCTTCCTCACCCACATTATAAACCCAGAACTGGCCACAAAATTATGTCCACATTGGCACGTACATCTTAATCTTCTCACGTGTATTGCTCACACTGTTCCCAAGAGCTGAGGGATTTGGATATACAAGCTTCCTAGTAAAGCAAATATTGATACAGAGTATATATCTGATGCACAGCAAGAAACAGATAATATATTTAAAAGTGAAAAACCAAACCAGTATATAAATTTACAGTTCCTTCACAAAGCATTCTCTGTTTTCTTAAGGTATATGAGAAATTATTATGTACTCAGCTATCCTGAAATAATGAAAAGGTCATCAATTTGCTGTCACTGTAGTGATATGGTTTAATTACATTCTAAAAATATATTGAACTGGGTATCAAAGGAAGATTATATTGTTGAGATATGTTATTATTTTAACAACAAACCTATGTCTGTTGATTAGGAGGGAATGCATGAAAATATGATCTGAGCAGTTTTACATGAGTACAGCTGATATGAATCTAAATCTGCTATATTGCAGCATTGTCTGTACTTTTCAATGAGGGAAATATGTTCAAAAATGAAGAACAAAAGAAACCATACCTGGAAAGTCATTGTTTCCACATGGTCCACCTGTAGATCTCTGGCAGCATTAATATAGGCATAAAAATTATGTTGATTAATTATGAGGTCTTTCTTAATAAATATTACATTTCAAAACATATTTTTGAAGACAGAAAAGGGAGTGCATGGCAAAGAACTTGGAAGTCAGCTAAAACACGTGGGCTTGGAGCTACTGTTAGCGTAACACCTCTGTGTTCCATGAACCTACATAAACTTATAATAGCAATGTATCTTGCACAAAGCGAAGATGCTTTTTTAGATGTCTGTACACATGAATACACACACAAAATCAGACAACGTGCAATTTTAAAATTCCTTAAAATATTTGTTAAAAAATATTTTATAACATTCCCCAGCTAAGTCTTTTGCTGCTAGGTACACCTCTCAGGAGCTACTTTTGAAACATTTTAGTCTTACTGCACTTAATTCAGAAGTACATGGATTCCACAGCAAAAGACAACTCCTATCCCAAAATATTGAAGGCACCTATCTGTACCAAAGCCAAATGATATCCAGCTGACATGCTTTCCAGCATACTCAACTGGAGTATCTGCAGTTGAAATCTTAGGAGGAAGCTCAAATAAGTAAATAAAAAAGATTTTATCCTATCAAAGTTAAAATTGTTCATCCTGCTCTCAAAGCAAGATGTCGTGGAAAGGTTCCCTCAAGTGGAATGAGGGTGTGGAGGAAAGTTGAGTTCAACAAAAAGAAGAGCTGAATACAAGAGATTTAAAAGATTATATCAAGGACCTATTCATTTGAAGTTAGTCTGCCATGCCCGTTGAAAGAGCAATTTTCCCTTTGCTCCTCACCATGACAAAGGAGGATGGAGAAACAATAGAAAAAGAGAAAATCTGCCAGGACTGAAACTCTGTCTCTTAACTTGGCTGCAACACTGAGACTAAAGTCTGCCTCATAAATTTTGCAGGATTAAGCAGAGACAAAGTAAAAACGCAGTTTCAGAAGAAAGGAATGAGTCAAGGATCCACAACACTCTGGGGAATTTGGGTGCCCTTCTCAAGAGGAATCTAAACTGTTCCCACCACCCTTCAGAAAATGTCCAATCAATATCATCCACAGTAAGATACAAGACATCTAAAATCCCTGAGTTTGCCAACAAAAGACTTGTCATCAAGTCATAAAGATGCTGAAAGAGTGAATGACCTCCATGTCACAAGTCTGGAATCAGTGAGATAGCCTGAGTTCTCTTGCAGAGCCAGTGAGCATACTGGAGGGAAGAACTGCCCAAGAAAGAGCAGTACTCTATAGTGCACGAAGAGGCAACAGCAGCAGACCAAATGACACCAATGTCATCATTTTCTCCTGTCATTGATGGTACCATACCTGCTGCAGCAGAGGGTCCAGCACCAGTCTGGGCCTGTGTCTCTGCCAAGAGCTTGTGTTCTCATGTGTTCCTTGGAGAGCTGTCACAAGAGAAGCTCTTCTAAGTTCTGATTTATGTTTTCCCTCCTTATTACTATTATAAGAGGATATGTGTTTTCCCTCCATATTACTAATACAAGGAAGGGGCATATCACAGCATGCAGCTCCACATCTCCTGCATCCTGGGGGCCTGGGTGGAAACTGCAGCCAAGGCTCAGACCATTGACCTGTTCCATTTCCAAACCAAAGCGACGATAAGCCATCTAGTGTGGTACTGTCTTTGCCATGCTCATTGGCCAAATAGATAGTGTCATCCCAGAGATATCAACCAGCACTTCCCAAGAGACATGCTGATGTCTTAAAATCTGTGAACAGACCCTGTTTCTCACCATGACTTGAAAACTTGCTGCATGTCCATCATAATGTGGACCTGCAGTGTGAACTGGAGTTCACTGATTGGGCAGGTGAGTTGCACACAAGTAAACACAGCCAGTGCACATGCGCCTCATAAAGTAACTCTCACAAAGAAGGTGACAATTGAAGGATTGACACAGAGATGAATAACAAATTCCTTCAAACCTAAGCCCAATCTAACAGGCCTAATTAGATCAGAGTAGAAATATGAAAACTGACATTTAGGAGGCAGAAAATGTCATTCCATAGCAGAGAAAGTTTAACCTCAGCAGTGAAAAAAGTTAACCTCAGCAGAGAAAGTGAGGGTATGGGTCATATACTGCCCCACGTAAAACAGGCTGTGCAAAGCATTGCCTTAAATTTTGCATACATTGATTAGGCAAAATGTGTCCAGTATTGAGCACTTGGGCATAGATGTGCTCACAATTTGAACATGTGTGAAAACAAACACTTGGAGTAGAGTGCTTTACTCCTACCCAGCAGAACCTCAAAACACACTTTGAACAGCTGCTGTGAACAATTTTTATGAATCAGTCTCCCCTGTAAAGGCTTAAGTGTAATGTTTCCAAGACTGGACTCTTCTGTCCTGCACATAGTCATACAGAGAGTCATGCAAAGTAGATTTAGGACCAGGTTTAGTTTCTAATCAAAAATGTTGTCACACACAATACTTAATAATGTTTCACTTTTTGATAATTTGTCATGAATTATTCTAGTCTTTGAGCTGTAACCTGAAGACTGAGGGGTAGAGGGGTACTGAGGCAAGTGCAAGGGAAGTTTGAAAAGTGCCTAGAAAACTGGGGAGGATTTTTGCCCCAGATTTTTACCTAATTACCATTTTTATCTATCTAGGATGCATTTATTTGGGCATTATGTTTTTCTGCATGCTGGCCCAAGATGTTTTTAAGTTGTTGTTACTTCTTGTTGTTCCTCCTTCTTGTCTTTCCTTCTTCTTGTTATGCTATCGCTCTGTGTTACCTGACTAAAATGAAGTGAACAACCCCACAATACTTCATATTGTCCTTCAAACAAAAAAGCCTGTGAACACTGAGAATTAGAAGCTCTCCTTCTCTCATCTCATTACTTTGTGCTTAGAGGTTAGTGTGGGGTACTGGGCTTTTTTCTTCGGAGGTATTCCTAATAATTGCCACAAAGTTCTCCCGCTAACAGGGCTGGATTTCACAGCAGAATTGGTTGGAAAAGCACCACAGCAGAAGCTGAGGCACTGTTGTCGCCTGTTTGAAATGCTTTTGCATCAGATCAAGTGTAGGCAACTACATAAGGAACCAGAAGACATCACGGATTTGTTGCATGAGACAAGTGTCAGCCCTGAACACACAAAAGCTTGGTCTCTACCACCTCCTCCGTGCTGGAATGGTTGTGGTTGGGAGCTGTTCACATATATTAAGTTTGCAATCAGCCGTATGTAAAATACCACCAGATTGTGGTCAGTGGTTGTATGCAGACTTTGTCATTTTGCTTACTGACCACATGTTCTCATTGATCAATTCTAAATTGGATTATTGTTAGGTTTAAAAGCGCCTCAACAGCAGAAAGTGGCGGTGGTGGCTGGCAAAGCAGAGATGGATAGCAGAATAAACAGGGAAAGTGACAAGATTTCAGACTGAATTGATCACTGTCAGCAAGTTAGTGGTCAGCTGTCTGACCTTTGGTGCCCAAAGCAAACATCAGAATAATGTTTAGACAAACACATTTGATTTTTGAGGTAATGGGTATGTCAACTAAATGACAAACCTTAGAAAGGTCAAAGGGATATCCATTTTTCAGACTTTTTTCAAGCATTAATCGTTCATTTGGGGAACAGTGTCTTTCTAAGCTAGAGAGAAAGAACTTCACTTTCAGGGAGAGAGGTGTGGGCACTGAAATTGTCTAACTACAGCCACCAGCCCCATCAAACCCAGCCTGTCACCAACTCCTGCCATTTGCATCTACATTTTGCTGCACGTGGACCTACTCTAAGTGCAGCGGAGTTGGGATTTCAGGCTACAAAGCTTTAACCCTCCCACTGTTCCCCATAGGAAGTGCGGGAAAGGCAGCTGTGCTGAGCACCTGAGTGAGACCTGTGCCTTTCCCACGGGCACTGGGAGATGGCTACAACATATCGGAGCTTGGCACCACTCAGCCACCCAAGCGGACTTCCCCAGTGCCTGCTGCACCACTCCCTACGGGATGGTAGGGTCTTTTAACACGCCTTCTGTACAGTGAGGAGTGTGAAATGAAAAATACTTTGACATGATTAGAAGAGGTTAATAAATAACGAAGCCCAAAGGGACTGGCATATCTTTGTGATTTCACAGTCTGAGATGTGGTATCTGCTGCCACAGAAGGGACAGTAGAGGGAAAGACACAGAAATGCTGATGTTAAACTAGGAAAAATGAACAAAAATGCTAATGCAAACAACAAAAAAAGCCTTTAAAATTTACCATTACTGGCTCTGGCTCTCAGACTGCTGTTTAAACAGTCTCTGCTTACCTTTGTCTTTTTTTCTAGATTATTTTCTTGACAAGGTGTGAAAGGACCACATGTTCTTAAAGAAAAGATCATCAGGGTCTTTTTTACGGTGTGTGTATATTAGAACCACTTGGGGAACAAATTGTGTTTTCTTATTCTTAAATAATTTCTTCACACACACACAGCCTCCAAAAAACATTTGCAATTCCAATGCCATACTAAGAAAGAAAGAAGTACTCTGGGACTGGGAATAAGAAGCAAGAAAGGGAAAGCCACTACGAATAAAGATCAAGAGAAAGTTTTCCTAACCCTGCCATAAATCTCTTCTGTCCTGTTCTCTCTTCACTTTTTGATCATGCATGAAAAGAGCATTATCTGTTAAACACCAGAGAAGGATCAGCAGTAGCTACCTCCTTACTTCCAGCTCTGTGCCTGGTTCCACTCTTTAACTCTCTGCTCTCAAGATTCACTCAGTGGCACAGCGAAATGCGAGAAGGTTCCCAAACCGCAAATTAGTTCTTTCAAAGTTCAGCTCCTCCTATTTGGATGACAGTTCATGACCATGCAGGCAATTCTCTTGACATGCGAGCTACTCTGCTATGCATACAATTTACTATGCAGTATGTTTAATATTACTCTTCCAACAGGTAGGGAAGCTAAAAGCAAATTTTATCTAGAAAGCGAGGGAATATTTGATATAACCTAACAATACCCAAAATAATTGTTTATCTTCAGAAATATAATTTGCAAATGAGAAGGAATATTTTTCATTTCATATTCTATATTGCTTGACTTTTAGGTCTCTGTCCTAACTGCTGTAGCTGAGAAAGTTTCATACTAGAATTTATTGAAAGTCAGAAAGTTTGTTTGCAAGAAGACTTCCATGCAAAACAGAAGCACTGCAAGATGGAAATATTTTTTCTCAGAAAATTGAAACTTGACAATGCAGTTATTTTAAAGGCTGTACAAGCTAATTTCTCACAATCTTGGCATATCCATTTTGATAATTATGAAATCTCACCTTCTTTGAAGCATCATTCTCAATAAAATCTGTTTTGGCAAAACTTTCCTATTGATGTTTTACACACATTAATAGCTGGAAAGACAAAGAGTGTGGAGAATAAGGAGTTTCCTCATTATTACTCCTTCAGTCATGCACTCCTCAGTGCATTCCTGGGTCTTCTCTAAGTTTCAGCACGTGAATATTGTACAATGGACAAGCTCAGACTAAGAGGGAAATGAGATGATAGAAACACTCAGTGTGAAATTCAGTGATAAGGTGCAACTTTATCTCACATACACCTATATTTACAATCACGTGTTGATGTCTACTGCAAGGATATATGGAGACCTCATGGTAACCCACAATGGGAATTTCAAAATAATTTTGTCCATTAAGGGACTATGTCAGCAGAACAGGTAGGAGACACAGCTTACCGGGTCGGAACTTTTCCAGAGAGTTTTCCAAAGTTCAGTTTCCTTAAAACCAGAGTGACCCTGGTGGTGGAATTGCAGAACAACACCAAATTCAGATGATTACAGTCTAGGCCCTGCCTCCAAGCCCACCTCATCTTCAGCCTGGTTAAGCACTGAAGTGAGAGCTGCAATTTTTGCTAGCAATTTGAGGCCCATGGGGAAGGAGTTCCTCAAGCCCTAGTGCTGCCGCAAGCACTTCATGGGAGCCTCATGTTCTTGATCTTCCCATCATAGAGTCTTGGTCACTGAGCTGCCTGGCCCTGTACCTGCAGGCATTTGATCACAAATGCTAGAATATCTCTCTAGAAAAAAAATTCCATAAATATCCGAATATGGTTTCTCAAATCTTATGTAGGCAGCTTACCCAAATCTTTTAATTTTTCAACCAGATAACATAAGTGGATGACGTCAGACAACATAACAGGGAACACACGTTCTCCATACTTTGTATATCCTAAAGGCTATAGGTAGGTAAGAAACATTGAAAGCCTTACAATAATGGCACAAATTTTAACATAGTGAGACATGCTAACAGATGAAACCTGAGTGTGGGACTCTTCTTGATTCATCCAACATGCACACACAAGTTCTGTGATAACTATGTGCCAGGCCCTTGAGTTTATTTGTGGTCATGTGGCAGGGGCCAGGAAACATCCTAGTTCACCAGCCTCCCTGTGGGTTGGCATTATATTACAATTAACAAAGTGATCCTTATTTGAGGTTTCCCGTAAGCCTACAGTGGTAATTAATGTCCTGGGCCTGCATACACTTGTTGGCAACTTAAATATTGAGGGGTTTAACAGGTATAACTAAGCAGTGTGTGAAACTTATCCTTGCCAAACTGAAACACAGGATGCTCTGTCTAAACATCGAGAAACACTTTTTTACTGTGAGGGTGACTGAGAACTGGCACAGGTTGCCCAGAGAGGTTGTGGAGTCTCCTTCCTTGGGGATATTCAAAACATTTCTGGACATAGTCCTGGGAAATTGACCGTAGGTAGCCCTACCTGAGCAGAGCAGCTGGACCAGATGGCCTCCAGAGATCCCTTCCAAACTCAGTTTTTCTCTGATTCTCTATCTATAATATCAGTGAACTCTGATCAAGGCTGGAAACCTCTCAAACTTTCTATCTATTCAGCTGCAGTATTTTAGTAAGTGTCTACAACCTGGCTTTTGCTGCACAGTACTGTTATGGAAACAATTGACTCCATCATGGCCAGGTGTCACTTTCGTCACCACACATTAGCTGTCATCAGGACCACAGCAAGCCTAGCTGCCAGCACCCCAAAACACCTCCAAATGTGGAGCTCTAAACAGCAGATTGATGCTTTTTGAAGTCAAACTGGCACTCTGATTTTTTCAGGCCAGATTTTTTCCTTTACACCAGCTTTTGAAAAGGTCCTTGCAAATACACGGGGTTTGTATCAATTATCATTACTCGTATAACAGCTGGTATGTAGCAAAATACAGTGTAAGATGAGAAAAAATATTGATTTCAAGAAAGTTAATATTATTAAAAGGTAGTTGTATTAATCTCTTCCTTGAATTTTAGCTGGTGGTTTTCCTTTTAGAAAATCAATGAAACTAATAGTCTTGTTATAGCAGGAGCACTTGTTAGACTATTTTTTTACTCCTGCACTTTCAAGTTATGTTAAGAGCAAAAGAGCTGAAAGCTATAAACTTATTGATTGGGATTTAGAGGACTTGAATGACTGAAGGCATTATGTTCATTGTCTTTTCATCACTTTATCTGGGAAAGAAGAATTTTAATTAAACAGATCTTGAATTGTGTCTGTTTTCTTTTTGCACCAACAAAAAAAATACAAACCCAGCAGCATTTCAGGCAAAAACTCACTATCCCAATTTACTTCAGTGATGTTAAATCAAATTTGTGTAACGACTCAAGTGTCCCTCAAAAGAGTCGAGCTTACACAAATGTACTTCTACAAATGTCTGGCATATGGATAAGCAAATATCTAATACTTCACTTTATAAATCCACCTTTCTATCTCAACAATTGCTTGAATTTTTCTCCACAATTCTTGCTGTGTATGTAGGAACAACTCATTTCATCTTAAAAATGTATTCATGCATAACTGACAAGATCAAAACCAGGTACATTTTCAGCTGAAAATCAAAATCTCCAGGTTTAGCAATAAGACGAGTAAACCTATGGTATTGTCAAGAGAATCACAGCATCATAGGATGACCTGAGTTGGTAGGGACCCACAGGGATCAACAAGTCCAACTCCTGTCCCTGCACAAGACAACCCCAACATTCATACTGTGTGTCTGAGAGCATTGTCCAAATACTTCTTGAATATTGTCAAGCTTGGTGCCGTGACTGCTTCCTTGGGGAGCTGTTCCAGTGCTCCACCACCTGCTGGCTGAATAACCTCTATCTAATATCCAATGGAAACTTCCCCGGCACGTCTTCCAGCCATTCCCCTGGGTCCTATCATGAGCGAAGAGATCAGCGCATGCTCCCCCTCCTTCCCTTGTCAGGAAGCAGTAAACAGCTATGAGGTCCCCTCCTCAGTTTCCTCCAGGCTGAACAGACCAAGTGACCTCAGCCACCTCTCATACAATTTCCCTTCTAGACACTTCACCAGCTTTGTGTCTCTCCTCTGGACACTCTCCAGTAGCCTGATGTCCTTTTTATACTGCTGCACCCAAAACTGCACTCAGTACTCAAGTTGGGGCCTCACCAGTGCAGAGTAGAGCAGGACAGTCACCTCCCTTGACTGTCTGGTAATGCTGTGCTTGATGCACCCAGGACACAGTTGGCCCTCTTTGCTGCCTGGGCACACTCTTGGCTCGTACTCCATTTGCCATCAACCAGAACCTCCAGGTTCTTCTCTGCAGGGCTGCTCTCCAGCCTCTCACTCCCCAGTATTCGAGTATATCCAGAAGCACATAATGACCAATTTTTACCTTAATGTCAACACAGAACTTGTCTCCCTGGCTGAAAATACATTTACTTCATCTTTGCATCTAGGTTTTCCTATGCCTGTTTTTAGCCGAAACATTTATAAAGGCAGAAGATAAAACATGTGCTAAAAGTTATTTTCACTGGAACCTGGGGCCTACCTGGGGCCTCGGTCAGGAATGTGATCAAAAAACTTCCCAAACTGGTCAAGCCCACAGACTACTATCCCCTGGAAGTTTACCAAATAGGAAATAACAAAAAAAATCTAAAACCCTTAGGGCTATTAAAAAGGACTTTAAAGCTCTAGGGCAAACGGTTAAGGACTCAGGAGCACAGGTGGTCTTCTCCTCTGTCATAGGGAATGATGAGAGAATGAACCAAGAATTAAATAAATGGCTGAGAACATGGTGCGAAGAACAAAACTTTGGGTTCTTCGGTAATGGGTTGGCGTGCATGTCAGGCCTGCTGGCAGGTGATGGGGTGCACCTTTCCCCTCAGGCCAAAAGGGCTCTCTCAAAGAAGCTTTTAGGGCTAATTAAGAGGGCTTTAAACTAGATTGGAAGGAGGAGGGGAACATCTGCCATGCCAATAGAATTAAATATGGGAACAACACCCCAGGACCCGAGGGGCATGACAGCCTTGGATCCCCAACTAGACAGACAGCAAAAGAGGGGGTGACAACAGCTCATCTGAAGTACATTTACAGTAATGCATGCAGCTTGGGAAACAAACAGGATGAGTTGGAAGCTATGGCAAGGCAGGACAATCACAGAAACATGGTGGGACAACTCACACGACTGGAGCGCTACCATGGATGGCTATAAGTTATTTAGGATAGACATACCAGGAAAGAGAGGTGGTGGGGTTGCTCTATATGTCAAAGAGTGTTTTGACTGTATGGAACTCAGTAATAGCGATGATAAGGTAGAGTGTTTATGGGTTAAGCTCTGTGGTTTGAGTGGTAACCCAGATATTGTTGTGAATGTTTGCTATCGGCCACCTAACCAGGATGAAGAGACTGATGAGCTCTTCTATAGACACCTAGGAGAAGTCTTGTGATCGTGTCCCATCGTTCTTGTGGGGGATTTCAACCTCCCAGATATCTGCTGGAACAGATATCTGCTGGAACAGATATCTGCTGGAACAGAACAACACAACAGAAAGGAAGCAATCTAGACAGTTCATAGAGTGTGTGGATGATAACTTCCTAACACAACTGGTAAGTGAACCGACTAGAGAGGATCTGCTTTTTGTGAACAGGGCAGGCCTTGTGGGAGAGGTGGTGGTTGGAGGACGCTTGGGACACAGTGATCACAAAATGATACAATTCTCCTTTATTGGGGTAGTGAGGAGAGGGGTTGGCAGAACTGCCACCCTGGACTTCCAAAGGGTAGACTTTGAACTCTTCAGAAGGCTGCTTGATAAAGTTCACTGGGAGGTGGCTCTAAAGGACAAAGGGGTGCAAAAGGGCTGGACACTGCTCAAGAAGGAAATTCTGGTGGCACAACAGCAAGCCATCCCTGTGTGCCGTAAAACAAGTCGGCGGGGAAGAAAACCAAGATGGCTGAGTAGGGAACTTCGTAGCGATCTCAGGAAAAAGAATAAAGTTTACGAGCTTTGGAAGAGGGAGCAGACACCCCAGGAGGACTACAAGGGTGAAGTGAGATCATGTAGGGAAAAAATCAGAAGGGCTAAAGCCCAACTAGAACTTTAACTGACCACTTCTGTCAAAGAAAATAAAAAGAACTTCTTTAAATATATCAGCAGCAACAGGAGGACAAAGGAGACTCTCCCTCCCTTGCTGGGTGCAGAAGGGACAGTAGCGATGAGGGACGAGGACAAGGCAGAGGTGCTCAATGCCTTCTTTGCCTCAGTCTTTAACTCCAAGGAGGAATGCCCTAGGGATACTCAGCCCTGTCAGTCAGAAGATAATGGGGGTGAAGTTCCAGCTGTTTGGGAGGACTTGGTTAGAGATCTGCTTGGACAATTAAACATACACAAATCCTTGGAACTAGATGGGATCCATCCGAGGGTATTAAGGGAACAGACAGAGGTCCTGCCAAACCCCTTTCCCTCCTCTACCAGCAGTCCTGGCTGACTAGGGAAGTGCCACTCGACTGGAAGCTGGCAAATGTAACTCCCATTTACAAGAAGGGTCGGAGGGAGGATCTGGGGAACTACAGGCCTGTCAGCTTGACCTCGGTACTAGGGAAGGTCATGGAGCAGATTATATTGAGTGCTATCATACAGCCAGGTGATCAGGCCCAGTCAACATGGGTTTATGAAAGGCAGGTCTTGCCAGAACAATCTGATCTCCTTTTATGACAAGGTTACCTGGTTAATGGACGAGGGAAAGGCTGTGAATGTTATGTACCTGGACTTCAGTAAAGCCTTTGACACCATTTCTCACAGTATTCTGCGTGAGAAACTGGCTGCCACCGGCGTGGACAGGTACACCCTCTGCTGGGTTAAAAACTGGCTGGATGGCCAGACCCAGAAGGTAGTGGTAAATGGAGTTAAATCCAGCTGGAAACCGGTCATGAGCAGTGTTCCCCATGGTTCAGTGATGGGTCCAGTCTTGTTTAACATCTTTATCAATGATCTCGATGAAGGCATTGAGTGTACCCTTAGCAAGTTTGTGGATGACACCAAGCTGGGTGCGAGTGTGGATCTGCTTGAAGGAAGGGAGGCTCTGCAGAGAGATCTGGACAGGCTGGATCAATGGGCTTGAGACCAACAAGATAAGGTTCAACAAGGCCAAGTGCAGAGTATTCCATTTAGGTCACAACAACCCCGTGCAGTGTTACAGGCTTGGGGAAGAGTGGCTGAAGACCTGCCTGGAGGAGAAGGACCTGGGGGTGTTGGTTGACAGCCGGCTGAACATGAGCCAGCAGTGTGCCCAGGTGGCCAAGAGAGCCAATGGCATCTTGGCATGTATCAGAAGCAGCGTGGCCAGCAGGACCAGGTTTGGTGATTGTGCCCCTGTACTCAACACTGGTGAGGCCCCACCTCGAGTACTGTGTTCAGTTTTGGGCTCCTCACTACAAGAAAGACTTTGAGGTGTTGCAGTGTGTGCAAAGAAGGGCAACGAGGCTGGTGAGGGGGCTGGAAAATAAGCCCTACAAGGAGAGACTGAGGGAATTGGGGTTGTTTAGCTTAGAGAAGAGGAGGCTGAGGGGAGACCTCATCACTGTTTACAGTTATCTGAAAGGAAGTTGTGATGGGATGGGTGCTGCTCTCTTCTCGCAAGTGACAAGCGACAGGACAAGAGGGAACAGCCACAAGTTGCACCAGGGCAGGTTTAGACTGGACATTAGGAAGAATTTCTTCACTGAGAGATTGGTCAGGGATGGGAACAGATTGTCCAGGGAGGTGATGGAGTCTCCATCCCTGGAGATGTTTAAAAAACGGGTAGATGAGTTCTTAGGGATATGGTTTAGTAGGGAGACAGGCATGGTTGGACTCGATGATCTCAGAGGTCTCTTCCAACCCGACGATTCTATGATTCTATGATTCTATTGTACAAATAGAGGCAACTATGGGTTCTGCCAGTCTCATCTCATGACACAAGTGCCATAGATGTAAACATTTTTTATCACTCTGTCTTCCGGTACTCCTGTAGCAAAAGGGGCTGGCACAGCTATGATTTTTCTGGTTGGCCATCTTTTGTCATTGGAAGATCATATGTTCTGTAGGCAGAACATTATAAAGCTGATGATTGCTAAAATAACTTGGTGAAGGAATGTACATGCTGTGATGTCTACAGAGCACTGTAGCTGAAATGTGAACTAATACAAATCACAGAGGAGCTTTCCAAAGGCATAAATGGATGTTAGCTGCCTAGACCCAGTGAAAAGTTGTGTCCCTACGGCTTTTGCTCATCAGTGAAACCACAGTATCCTCCTGCTTTTTTCTTTGTAACACTTCAGCTCTTAACTCTGCCTGATCTCTCTAAACCTGTCAGTGCAATTATCTGCCATCAGCTATATACTATCAACAGGAAATAATTGTGTTCCATCTGACAAGAGGAGCATTACAATAACATAATATGGAGCCAGATGAGGCTTGACGATAGCCCATCTCCCCTGCTTTTGAAAATCAAAGGTGTAATTCGCATAACCCCTTCCCTTGTACTGGTTTCTTAGCCATGTAAATGGTTTACCCATGTGTATGTGCACTCACAAGCACCACACACACACTTACACTGAAAACTGGTCGGTTATTTTTGTAGAATAAGAAGGTGATAACTGGCTCCTGATCTGAATCACCAATAATTAATCTAAAAAAAAATCTTCAAAAAACCTTCTTAAAAAAAACCTGCTTCCTGCAGTGCAAATGAAAGTATTTCAAGATCCAGTAATCACCTACAAATTAAGTTATAGGAAAGATGAGGAGGGAAATATCCTACTGTTCTTGTAGTACACTGGGTTTTTTATGACCAACTAACAGGAATATCTTAAAATGAACCTAGTATGTAAGCTCACAGCAATCAAACCTGTCCTAATTATATTCTACATTATTGCTCATCTACAAGAAAGGCAGGAAGGAGGATCTAGGGAACTGCAGATCTGTCAGCTTGACCTTGCTACCAGGAAAGATTATGGATCAGTACACCTTGAGTGCATTCACCAGGCATGTGCAGAACAACCAGTTGACCATGCCCAACCAGCATGGGTTCATGAAGGGCAGGTCCTGTTTGACCAACCTGATCTCCTTCTATGACCAGGTGACCCAACTAGTGGATGAGGGAAAGGCTGAAGATGTTACCTCACCTTTAGTAAAGCTCTTGACACAGTCTCCCACAGCATTGTCCTAGAGAATGACGGCTTATGGCTTAGACTGGTATACTCTTCACTGGGTAAAAAAATGTTTGTACAGCCAAGCCCAGATAGTTGTGGTGAATGGAGCTAAAACCAGTTGGTGGCTGGTCACAAGCGCTGTTCCCCAGGTCTCAGTTTTGGGGTCAGTCTTGTTTAATAACTCTATCTGTGATGTGGACAAAGGGATCAAGTGATCCCTCAGTAAGTTTGCAGATGACACAAAATTGGACAGCAGTGTTGATCTGCTTGTGGGAGCAAGACTCTGCAGAGGCATCTGGACAGGCTGGATTGATATGCCCGGGTAAATTATATGAGGTTCGATAAGGCCAAGTGTCTGACCCTGCACTTTGATCACAACGATCCCGTGCAAAGCTACAGATCTGGGGAAGAGTGGCTGGAAAGCTGCCTGGCAGAAAAGGGCCTGGGGGTGCTGTTTTACAGTGAACGTAAGCCAACAGTGTCTTCAGGTGGTCAGGAAGGTCAACAGCCTCCTGGCTTGTATCAGAGATGGTGTGGCCAGCAGGACCAGGGAAGTGATTGTGCCACTGTTCTCGGCACTGGTGAGACCACACCTTGAATACTGTGTTCAGTTTTGGGCCCATCACTACAAGAAAGACATTGTGGTGCTGGAACGTGTCCAGAGGAGGGCAACAAAGCTGGTGAAGGGTCTGGAGAAGAAGTCTTATGAGGATCAGTTGAGAGAACTGGGGTTGTTTAGTCTGGAGAAGAGAAGGCTGAGGGGAGACCTTACTGCTTTCTACAACTACCAGAAAGGAGGTTGTAGCCAGGTTTGTGTTGTTCTCATCTCCCAAATAACTAGTGATAGGATGAAAGGAAATGGACTCAAGTTGCACCAGGGTTTAGATAGGATATTAGAAAAATTTCTCTACTGAAAGAGTGGTGAAGCATTGGAACAGACTGCCTTGGGAAGTGGTGAAGTCTCCATCCCTGGAGGCATTCAAAAATCATGTGTCACTTCAGGACATGGTTTAGTAGGCATAGTGATGTGTGGCTGAGGTTTGAACCTGATGATTTTAGAGGTCTTTTTCAAACCTAATGATTGTATGATTGTACATCCAAACTGTTTTTCTTTAGGATTTACCGGCACAGAAGGTGGTGTAACCAGGGCCAGTGTGTGACAGCCTGGGAGAGAAGGGCTTCAGGTATGCAGGGATTTCACAACTATGCAACTTCTTTAGCTGTTGTGTGGTTAATCATAGCTAAAGTGGTGGCAGGATCAGGCCCGGGGCCAGGGGCAGGCTGCCCTAGCCCTGCTGATCAGATGCCCATCAGAGGAGACCAGAGTGTTGTCTGGGATGGAAACTCACAGCCAGATGAGGTGGGATGTTTCTTTTTTTCAAGTAAGTACATCGAAAACACAAAATAAGATTTGCAACCTGACTGTGTGTAGCTTCGTTGCTATCTCATGCCTGGATCCAATAAACCGCTAATCCCCTCCCCCATCTTCCCCTCATCCCCAAGTAATTAATTCCTTATGTCCAGTGATTATCAAGAGACATGGTGGCCTTTGAAAATAAAGATTTAGCAGTATTAATAATGCTCAATTGCCCAGTCTCAAAAAGGCTGCAGCTAGAGCTGGCTGAAATATTTTCAACAAAATGTCATTTCATTAAAATATGTTGTTTTTCAAAGCAGAAATATTCTGTGGAGACATTGGTTTTGAGAAAGATTTCTGAAGTCCAGGGTTTCTGGCTAGAAGCAGAGGGAGACCTGTACCAAAACCTGGAGATTTTCAATCTGAAAATAGTAAATTTTGACACTATTTCAAGTCAGGAAAATATTCTAAAAGTTTTGTTTTCATTCCAGTGTGGAATAAAAACATTTCCGGAACTTTAAAGGTTTCATGACTCTGAGTTTTTACTCTTTTGCCAGCTCCAGAAAAAAAATCTCTTCATGTGAGCTGATTCTGAATGAAATGTCTGTATTTCATAGGTGCTCATGCTCTTCTCTATGTGTGCATGTGTGTATGAAGCCAATTTACACAGTTTATGCTTTTGTTTGTTTGGGCAACTGCTTTCTGTAGACATTTATTACAAAAGACAGATTGAAGGAAAAACAATATTCCCTCCCAGGAACAGGTAAGAAACAGAGGTCATTTAAGGCTTCTCCCTTCCCACTTCTCGCTGCTTCTCTTCTCTATTGCTGTACTTACCATTAATACTTCACCTGAGCTTGGGTCTCCCAACAGGCCATTTGAGGTCTTTTGCTACCTATGACTTGATCACTGTGTGACGTAGGGGTTTTTTTTAATTACTTTTCTCAAAATGCTATGATAGCTGAATTGATTCAGAAGAAACTAGGCACAGACTGTGTCATTATCTTTTTAATATTTAACATTACATGATATGTGCTGATGGGTAATCACAGCTATTTCTCCATTATGGTCTGCTGATCCCATTGTTTGCAAAGTTCAATGTACTTAAGAACAACTAAAAAGCCATTCTGCAACATGAGTATGCTGTACCTGCAAAAGAAAACCACAGAGTTTAGAAAGGATCATGGTTTAGGAAAGTTCATAAACTCTGTTTTTCCTCATAAGTCCTGCTGAATTCAAAGCTTAAGTATTTTCCCTGGACAAGGACACTATTACATTTTGTAATAGTTGGAAGGGACTTTAAAGACCACCTAGTTCCAAACCCCCTGCCATGGGCAGGGACACCTCCCACGAAATCAGGGTGCTTGAGACCCCACCCAACCTGACCTTGAACACTTCCAGGGAGGAGGAATCTGCAGCTTCCTTGGGCAACATGGTAGTTAACATTCTCCTAAGAAAAGGAAGTCATGAACTAGGAGAAAAAAAATCATTAATGAAATGGAGGAATTTAAACGAATTTCAGGAACTTCCTTTGCTCCTGGATGCCTTTGACCTCTACTAGTCCCTTAAAAATCAGAATGATTTTAAATATGTCTTTCCGTAGAATCATAGAATGATTTGTGTTGGAAGGGCCCTCTAGTTCACCCCTCCTCCAGCGAGCATGTATGTCTTCAACTAGTTTAGTTTGCTCACAGCCTGGTCCAACATGACCTTCAGTATTTCCAGAGATAAGGCTCTGTCAATGAGCTCTGCAAGTTCCTGAGCAAAGAACCAGAGCAAAGAAAGTTCCTCCTCTAAGAAAGATGAGGCCCATCTGTAGCTAGAAAGCCTTGTGCCATGTAGGTCATCCTATTACTGAAAACCCCAAAACTGTTGTGGTGACAAAAGCTACAGAGACATGCATTAACAGACTGGGTGCAACTGCGTCTTCCTGTGGCACTTCCAACAACTGGAAAGAGAGAGATAAAAATAACCTGTGCTCCAGATTCCCTCAAAAACCATCCCAAGGCCCTGAAGTCTCTTTTGATCATCCTTGGTCTACGCATTGCGGCTTCACCACTGCCCACATGCACATGGAAGAGCAGTAATGGGTAATAGTCCGAGAGCCATATCAAGCTAGGAAGTTTCCTAGTGATGTCCTTAACTTGGGCCCCAGGGAGGCAGCAGACTTCTCTAAGATGAGGGTCTATTCAGCACATTGGAACCTCTGTTCCCTTTAGAAGGGTTTCACCTACAACTATAACCTGTCCTTTCTTCCTCTTGGAGGTGGTTGTGATACAGGGGGTAGGCCTTTCTGACCTTGGAAACACCTCTGGTTTAGATCAACTGCCATCCTCATCATCCGTTGACTGGCATTCCATGTCCAGAACCTCATACCTATTGTACACAGGCACCTGGAAAGGCGAAATTGGCAAGGAGGATGTTCTCCTGCCACCCTGAGCATGGACTTGCCTCCATTCACTCATTTCCTTTAAGCTAGTGCCTCGGTCGCTGGCAGAGGGAGGATGCAGCATGGCTCCACCAATCTATCTCTTTCTCCTCCTCCCTGATGCTCCTTAACTTTTCTACTTCCTCTGGTAGTTCTGCCATCAGACTGAGCATATCATTCACCTGGTCACACTTCATACAGCTGTTTTCTCACTACTGCCATCTATTCCAGTAAAAGGTTCTGGCAGCCTGAGAGCTGGATGGCTGCATGTTTTTTGTCAGAGCTCTGTCTGGGTTGCTACATACATTCTGATGGGTGCAAAGAACAGAGCTTTCTGCCAGGTAAATACCATAAGCTCCTTCTCAGAGGGAAGCTCTTTGAAACCCTCATGGAAACCAAAGGGGAAACAGGCTAAACAGAACTGTTTCCAGAGCATCCTAGAAGTCCTGACCAGCCCTTTGGACAATATTTCTGCGTTAAATAAAGGCTCTGGCCTTTATTTGTAAAAGGCTCATTGTAAAAAGGCTCATTTCATCAGTACCAACAACTCCTCCTCACACTAACTCTATGATCACATACAGTATCACACCAGTATGACCACTCAGAAGCACATTAGCAGTGGTAAGCACAGAGCAACTCAGAAGCATTTCTACTCACTGGGCCAGTGCCTGTGGGAACTGGTTCCTGTGAGCTCTGTGCTCAGTGGAGATGCTTCAGAGGGCTACAGAGAGGGCAGGGATCCCTCTGACATGACTGCACCCTTCTCACTCCAGACCAGACTTCTGTTTCAAACAACTGATCCTTGTAGGATAATTCACTAAACACACAAAGCTGTACCTTTTCTAGTTTTCTGAGATGTTAGAGTCAGGCTTGAATTTTAACCCAGTTGCGGGCACTAGCCCTGAACTGTGAGGAGCTCCTGGGTCTCACCTTGGCAACTCAAGTCCTACACGAACAAAAATTTTATCAAGCTCTGAAACAAAGTTACATACTTCTTTCTTCCTTTTATCCTTTTACTTATTCCCTAAGGATTTCAATGACTTACCGGTTCTTCCAAAGAAGTATCTGCTGCCATTTTGTACATCTGGCAAAGGAAAAGTTACTCTTGATATTTACCAGTCCTTACAAGATCATATGGCTCATATTTCTTTTCTCCAGAAATAATGAAAAGTGGTCCCTTGAACAGAAATCATCCAGTAGCTCCAAATCAGAAGGTTGGCTGTTAACAAGTGAAAGATGAGCCTAACTGGGTGCAGATAAACTGGGACTGCAGAGAACGAGGGGTCATTTAATACAATATTGATGAATCTGTTAATCTTCCTCATCACTGAAAACTTCTTGAAAAATCAGGTACTCCAAAAAGCAGATGGTCAGAAACCTAATGCTCAAAACATTTCATCTACAGGTCTCAAGACACTTCAAAAACCTTATTCTTTCCACTTAACAATCATGAAAATTAAGAATAATTATGCTTAATGTCTTTTCCACTGATAAAACACGGAAGGCAGCAAAAACCCCATGTCCAGTTCACAGGGCCTAGAATGAACCAAGGGAGGGTTGGACCAGTTAATTGTCCTCAATGGTTTTCCTTTGAGGAGAGAATCCCAGGAGAATTGACTCCTATAACGACTTTATGCAATTACTGAGAATAGATCGTGTACAACTCATCCATTTTCCTAGGTGCTAGTCACAGGCTTGCAAAAGAGTTACATGACTAGCTCCCAGCTTTGGTGGATTCTGCAAACAGATGAGGCCTAAAATTAAAAGATACAGAAAATCCTTTTCATACTGTGCTGCAATAAAGAGAAGACATTGCCTGTGCAAACTCTCAAGGACTCTACAGGCTGTACATCTGTGAGAGCTGTGATCTGTACAAAACAACTAGCTTGTAAGTTTCATCTTTATTAGCCCAGGTTTAATGATCATCTGGGTTTGCCTTATTGTCCCCTGAGACAACACTTTTGGGAACAAATCCTTTAAAGCTTTATTGGTTTTGTGTTTCCATTGTTTCCTTGTCATGGGTCTGCTAGGCAAAACTTCTCTTTGACAGTTGGATGCTTCTTCGTAAAAGATTGTGACTCCTCCTTGCTGGACCAGCAGGCTCCATCACAGTATTTCTTTTTTGTAATTGCCTTGGGCCAATTTCTTCTAAAAGAATTAAAAATGCAAATCTAATATCATAATTGTGTAATATGATAAGCTTGGCAGCTCAATCAATACTATCCCCCACTGTCAATAATACAGCTCCAGCGCGCGTTTGTCAGACTTGACCAATCTCACTTTATCACTGGCACTGTAGTCCTTCCACATCTATAAGGTATGACATTTTATTAGTAGGTTCCTATCAATCAGATCTAATTTTTGCATCATAGAAATTCATACTGTTGTCTTGCTGCCTGGCGGCACAGGGATCACTCCTTGAGCCAGGCATCAGAGGTTTGCAGGCTTAGACTTCCTCAGGCTCCTGTGTTACAGTCTGACTGAGGGCTGGGGCTGACAATAGCATACTTGGGTGTCTTCATTTTCTAGCCACAAATGACATCGTGTTAGCAGCAAAGGACATGGCTGGTAACCACTGTGGAAAGGGAAATCTGTGGATCAATAAGAAAATGCCCATTGGTGCTTGTACTTTTGGGTGTACCTCTAAATAAAGGAAATTCTAATATGAGATAACTATTCACCCCCTCCTGAGCCTACAAAACCCATTCCAAACAGTACTTTGTTACTTAATAACGCCTTCACAGTAGAGTGTTTCTGAATATGTCAAAAGAGCTTCTGATCCAAATTGGAGGTAAACCAGAAAAGGCAGTAATTATATAATGTTAACACAGACATTGTTTCTTCCTACCCAGCAACAACTATAATAACTTAAAGCAAAAGTACAGTTTGCATTCTTCCAGTGCCCACACCCAGCCTCAACAAACCTACCTCCTTCTTCTTGGACTTGCTTTAAAATGCTACATCTAGGAAAGGTCTGGTTTGTTTTTTTTTTAAAAAAAAAAGTCCGTTTTAAAAAGATTCCTTTAAAATGTTGCATTGAATTTCTTCTCACAGTAATCCTTTAATGTCCCTCCAGCTCTGCTGACCTCTGTAGAATTATCCTTGACCTGTCCTGAGAAGAAAAAACAAGTCTGCTGGCTGTCATCCACCTGAAATAGCATATTCTCATAACTTTAATCAAAAAAGCCAGTGTCAGCACTTAAATAACAAATTCACGAGGTGGACATGCTTCTAAGGTTTATGCTTCGGTTTTGGAAAATAGTTGTTTTCTGTTGCATCATTATAATAAACCTGACAGACGTGACCTAATGTCATATAAGCGGTGTGTGCGCAACAGCAGGGCAGAGAAATCCAATCACCCTCCCTTTTTCTGAGAGCATGGGGATTGCACATAAAATTGTAAGTGAAGAGCTCATCTCAGGACATAAACATTTCAATGCATAAGCACAGCCCCTGGGCAAGGAAGGAAAAAAGAGACTGAAGCACAGACAGCTGCATCCTGGAGGTCAGGAAGTATAGGGATGAAGAGAAAGCTGCCAAAATCCAGGTATATTTAAACTTCGTGACACAAAGGAGAATAGCAAAACCTGCTTAAGTTATATGAATAAATGAAGAGTGAAGGGTAGTGAGAAGAAGGGCCAATTGCATGTTGAGAATGGATTAAGGATTAGAAGTAATGCAGATAAACCAAAAAATATTAAAAGAACAATTTACCTCACGTTCAGTAAGGATCACTGAATACCAAAAATGGAAAATGAAGGATAGCTAATGAGAGAGATTGTGTAAGAAAAGAAATGGCCATTCTTTGAGATGAAGGCAAGATACAAAGATGTTCTTGTCCTCCAAGTGGAGATATTGCAATGTCCATCTCAAAATGCAGGGACAGGTGAAACTGCAGGCAGTAGGACATCGTTAGGAAGGATTTTTAATAAACCTGTCAAATCAGTGACCATAGAAAATCTTCAGAGATCGAGAAATGCATCACTTAAAGGGTTTTCCTCCATCTAACTGAATTAACTCTTGGGTCATTAGTCTGACTTGAATAACATGGAGTTTAGAACACATTTTGAAGAAAAGAATAATTAAAGTGTTGAAAAGCAATGGGAAATGTTATTAAATCAACATGTTGTTTAAAAAGATAATTATTCCAAACTAAATTAATACCTTTAACATAATGTGATGACTGATTTATTCAGTTTTAAGTCAGTGGAGTCTGCCAGATTTATTCATATTTCAGTAAAATACGTGCTTTAGTGCTGTACGGAAAGTTTTTAAGTAATATAAGCAGGTAAAGATTATTAGAGAACCTTAAGAAACTACTTAAAGAAAGATGACAACAAACTCTGCTGAAAGAAGAATGTTTGGATCACTGAGAAGTTACCAGGGCTGTAATAAGATCCCAGCTTGGAAAAATATTCTCTGTTATTCAATGATTGGAGTATAATATAGTGCGTGTGCTAGTAACACAAAGGTAGGAGGGTTTAGAACAGCTTCCAAGGTAAGCTATTATTTTTTATAGCAACTGGGTTAGAATGAAATTTAGTGGTCAGTTTTATGAACTAAATTAAAATTAATATTAGTAAGAACCAACAACAAGAAATTCTGCTAAGAATTTGGAACTTATTGATTAAAAAAGATACAAAGTGAGAGATCTTTATACATTAGCTATTTAACTGTGAATTATCCAGCTGATGTGCCCTGTGCTCTGCAGTCTCCTTTTGTAGGCTCAGCAATAGCATAGCACTTCTTGTTAATTTGCTGCCTAAAACAACATAAGGTTGAGAAGTACACAAGGGCTGATTTTCTTTTCCTATACCTCTGCAAGAGGAAAC
Source organism: Dromococcyx pavoninus (assembly GCA_033558185.1). Lineage (NCBI taxonomy): Eukaryota > Metazoa > Chordata > Aves > Cuculiformes > Neomorphidae > Dromococcyx > Dromococcyx pavoninus. The sequence goes on from JAUMJL010000595.1 coordinate 929,616, forward strand.
AGTGTAACAATGTCAAAATTCATCAAGACCATCATATCTTTCCACAAGGCTACACATAGGTCATATTATTAATGTACCTATGTTAAAAATGCCTTTTCACAGTGGGAAAGCACCACATGGACATTAATATACTTACGCTATTCATTTTCTAGCAGACCACTGTCACGGTCAGTTAGCTGCAGATGAGCCTTGAAGTTACCAGGCTAAATAGAAGACTTATGAGCTAAGGAAACTAAGACAATGAAACATGGTAAATGAAGCAAAGCTTCTGGGTTATACTGGCCCTATTATGATATTGCTGCAACAGCCACATCAGCACAATGGTTCTCAGCATCACAGCCATGACCACAATGAGAAATAGTGCTCACGGTCACGATCTTTATTGATGATCTGTATGAGGGGATTGAGTCAATCATCAGCAAGTTTGCAGATGATACCAAGCTGGGAGGAAGGGTTGATCTGTTACAGGGTAGGATGGCCCTACAGAGGGACCTGGACAGACTGGAGACATGGGCCAATTCTAATGGGATGATGTTTAATAAGTCCAAATGTTGGGTACTTCATTTTGGACACAACAATCCCATGCATAGCTATAGACTGGAGACAGAGTGGCTGGAGAGTAGTCAGGCAGAAAGGGACCTGAGAGTGCTGGTTGACAGGAAGCTCAACATGAGCCAGCAGTGCGCCCAGGTGGCCAAGATGGTCAATGGCATTCTGGCCCGCATCAGGAACAGTGTGGCGAGCAGGACCAGAGAAGTTATCATTCCCCTGTACACGGCACTGGTCAGGCCTCATATTGAATACTGTGTACAGTTCTGGGCCCCCCAGCTTGGTAAAGATGTCAAGATGCTGGAGTATGTCCAGAGGAGGGCAACGAAGATGGTGAAGGGGCTGGAGCACAAGCCCTACGAGGAGCGACTGAGGGAGTTGGGGCTGTTTAGTCTGAAGAAGAGGAGGCTCAGGGGAGACCTCATTGCTCTCTACGACTACCTAAAAGGAGGTTGTAGTCGGGCAGGGGTTGGTCTCTTATCTCAGGTGACCAGTGACAGAACTAGAGGGCATGGACTCAAGCTTCGTCAGGGAAAGTTTAGATTTGATGTTAGGAAAAAGTTCTTCACTGAAAGGGTGATTGGCCATTGGAATGTGCTGCCCAGGGAGATGGTGGAGTCGCCGACCCTGGAGGTGTTTAAGGGGAGACTGGATGAGGCACTGAGTGCCATGGTTTAGATGATGGTGTTAATGTTGGTGTTAGTGTTGGGATATAGGTTGGACTCGATGATCTTGGAGGTGCTTTCCAACCTTATGACACTGATACTGTGATACTGTGAAAGGCCATTGAAGGGCTATGTGTCTTTTTAACCTATAACCTTAAGGTTTGAATGTCTATAGCAAGAGTGGGGTTTCCCCCATGAATCTCAATATGGATCTGAACAGCTACGTTTCAGAGAAGTCGATGAACAACAGTTACTGAAAATGTTTCACTGCGTTTCCTGTGTTTTCCCTTGTGTCTTGCAATTGCTCTACTTTGTTCTACTGGTTTGAAAACCAAAGACCTAAATTTTTAAAGTCGTTTTGTAAAAAAGTTGCCGCTTCTTTAAACAAATCTCTTTAAGACAAGACTTTTGGAACAGCTTTTGTAAGCTCATGCATGAATGTTTGCCTTCGGTCTCCTTCACTTGTAACTATCTCTTCTATAGGAGAGCATTACTAACCCTGAGAGCATTGATTTTCTTATGTGTGATTGCTAGTGAAATATTAAACCCTATTGATTTGAAATTCAGGATCAAATGTATGTTAGATACTCTGCATATTTTGGGGATAGACAGTTTCATCTATCAGCTCTTCCAATTTCAAAATAATTAGAACTCCATCATGTTCCTCTTTCGAGATGTAGTTGTTCCCATCAAATTACAGCATCCACAATCCTAAAAAGTCTTCTGTGCATTACGTTTACTCTTTGGTCAATTTATCCTCCCTATGAAGATTTTGTTTGTTTCTCAGAAAATACACTACAACAAAGAGATCCATCTGTTCATCCACTGAAATTTCACGTTGCTCTCTTTTCTTAACCCATGGAAGAAATAATAGGAGCATAATGGAGACTTCCACGATTGAAATAAAAAACAAGGAAATCATCACAAGCATTTGAAACCAACATGAGGAGGCTGAGAACTGCCTTTCAAGACATGTCAGAACTTAAGTTCAGAGATGGTGGTGAAACTTACGTAAAACTTGTCACAAAACTACTCTGTGAAAAGGAGATACAAAACACCACGAAGATACTTACTGTGGGGGAACTGAAGCGGAGGCCTGACTAGGTTGTCCTTTGGAAACTCAGAATACAGAGAAACATTGAGAAAAGTACACATGGTTCATAACTTCCACACCAAGAAAGACATGTTAGCATTCACTTGTCTTTACCTCTTTGGCTTAATACTCAAGGAAGGGAGACCCTGAGCGGCTCAGATCAAGTAAAGTTTTGTTGATTATTTCCATGGGTACAGATTTTAATCTTTAGCAATCAATATAGGAATATTGAAGATTTTGCCCAAATAATTTATTAATTTTTCCTAGGAAAATATTCAATAAAATAAATGCTGCCATTCTGCCTCACAACAGTCATGGGAGATCTGTGATGAAAGAGTCTTGCCCATGAAAAAGCAAAATTTTAAACAGTTTTTTGGATCCTACGAAGTGATAGTCCAAGGCAAAGCCATATACCATATGGAAGGGATAGATACAAGTCTCATATCTTCACTTCTCCCTGGGCGTCCTAACTCTGATCATATTAGGTACAGTGTTTGTTTTTCTAGAGATAAGGTTTTAGCAGAGTGTTTCCTCCTGAGCCCTGAGGTGTAAGCGCTTACACTTTTGGAAGTCAGCACATCAGTGGGTAAGGAATGTTTGTTCTGCCAAACCTGGAAGTTGTGGACACAGAGACAAGGCAAGATGGGGAGAGATGGAAGAGATGAGAGGAATCTGTGATGGACAGTGATAATAAACACAGGGGGAAAGAATAAAAACAGAGGAGGCAGTCTGTAAAAAAAGAAGACCTTCAACATAGATTACATTCCTGTAAAGGAAGCTATTCTCAATTTGGATGGGTTTTTTGGTGTGGAGAAGAATGTCTATTTTATCACCGTATGTAAGAGCAACTGCAGGATCCATGGTGTTTAGAAACATTTTCATATAAAATTAATTGTTCTCTAGTCCCTTCAAATGAAAGTTGATTTTTTAAATTCACACATACAGGTTCATATGGTCCAAGTAGACAGGGATTTACAAACCAAAGAGGAGTCTGTTCTAGACCTCTGAACTCAGTGGAACTTTCTTCTAGTCAAAGACAAGAGCAATTCAACAATTAGTAAACCTCTTAGCCAATGTGCTTTCAAATTTCACAGTGGTTATGTGAATAATATAGAATTTGAAAAATTTTATCTATGAATCCGCTGCAATGCAAGCTGTTGTTATTCGTAAATACATATCTGCAGATATCTAAAACATCCGCTGAGAAGTTTTGATTCTTTGATGTGCTATACAGGTACACGGAGAACACCTTAAAAAAAGAATTAATTATAATAATGAGATACCTCTTTACTCTCCTTCTTACTTATGCACACTTCCAATAAGCGTATAAGGGTATAAAAGTGGTTTAGGAATAATATTCCTAACAGTTAGGACCAGACATTGCAAGCCTCTTAGAAGAATTAATCAGTAAATGAGCCAAACCTAGACTTAATGAATTAATAAATGAGCAAAATTTTTATTCCAAATTTAGACTTTGATTTTCTGGGAAGACTAATGCTAAACCCCTTCCTATTAGTTACCTCTATATATTGAATATCCACCTGGTGCTGACAGTTCTATTGCTTTGCTGATTTACGCCACTTTTTTGAAAAAATTATTTCACTAGGAAAACAACCTGACTCAATTCATCTCATTTCTACCCATTAACAATTTTTTGGTTTTCCCCTAATAGTAAAATCCTGGTACCACTTTCCACAAAAAAACCCTTCCTTTCCTTCTTACTCTGTTTATGTGTTTGCTTGTGGTTTTACTGGTAAGGAGTAACTCATAGTGCTATGAAGTGCTCCTTGCCTCTCCACGACTGAGGTGAAAACAAAATTTGTGTTATATCCACAATTTTTTTCAATAGCCTCTCTTTCCCCAGCAAATATTCTCAGAGCAGTGGTTCTTAACATCAAGCACCTAAAGTCTAGCTGGTAAGTCTGAGTGTCAAACACACATTTGCAGTCTTAAGCGATATCTAACAACTGAAAGTTTTCAGCTCCTGTGTAGAAGATGAACCTATTAAGAGATCTCAGGCTGAATAACAGATCACTTTTAAAAACTGAGGCAAATATAATAGCTGTGCATGCTGAATGGTAGTGTGTTTCTACATGTGGTTAAAGGCACCCTGAAGAGCAAGGTCAGCATAGGAGGTCCTCAGCAATGCTGAGGTGGAATTGTACCCCTACACACCTCCAAATAGCTGGAAACCAAGGTGGTAAAGACTCCTTTCCACAAGGTCTCTGTGCCGTCGGCCATGTGTTCTCAAAAAATGCTGCGGTTTTCAGCCATCGGCTATTGTATTGAATTAATATCATTCAAATGCTGCGAAACATTTATCTTAATGCCTGCCCATCCATATCTCATTAAACAAACAAAGGTAGAAGTGTCAGGTTCCTGAATCTGCCAGTAATGATGTCAGTACCACTTCAGGAATTTAAAGCCAATATTTTTGTCTGGTAAAAATGCCATATATTCAGAGTCTAGACTTGTAAAGAAGAAAGTAATCCTTATATTACTATGACAGAAGAGTTTCTTGCCTAATAGAAGGAAATATGAAAATACATACCTAAATTTGTGGCTTCAGACACATGTATTTGATGTTAAAACATTCTTCTCATTGGTGTTTTCCACTATAGAAGACTTCATGGTGGACACGGTCAGAAAAACTCTCTAATTTGGTCATTAAGAGCTTTCACCTTTCCAGCCGGTTAGATTCCGCGTGAACACAACTAGGTACCTAAGGATACAGAAAGATACAGAGTCCCATTTGTGAAGGACTATAGGTTTATAGGATTATAGAAGTCACCGTGCAAGTGAAGGGGAATTGAGCAGGGATTACCTAATGTGTAGCAACAGTGCAGGGCCCCTGGCACTGCGTGCTCCACACTAGTAACAACAGATACTGCAGATGAGGACTGCATGGACAGGCCAGCTCAGACCTGGTGAGCCTGGGCTTGCAGGGTGACAGAGCCAAGCTGACGGCTGTCTGCAGGCACAGTTGCTGTCGTGAACACTATCCATATGCAAGTTTCTGGATGAGAACTTACTGTTCTGTCTGGGAGGTCTAATTCAAAACGTTACAGCTTTACCAATGAAAACACCTTCTGTTCTCTAGAGACATGGCTGATGCATATTCAAAGACTGTGCAGAGAAACTCTGGCTCCTAAGCAGCCTAAGTAAAGAAAACCAGTGCAGGATCCAGCCACCAGTTCTAGGGAAAATAAATCTGTTGACAGAAGCACTGAGCACTGTGGGGATCTGATAGAGCTTTCCTTTAACTGACTCTCAGCTAGAAACCTCCTGATGGCTTTGTCTTAATGTAGAGACAGTGGAGACAATACATCATTCAATATGTCATTTTGGTGTTTGGCTTTTTAAAATATTAATGAACAGTCTAGGCCTTCCTTTTGCTGACCACTGAAAACAGCCCCATTCCCGTGAGTAAACCAAGGCTGACTCTTTAAGCCTGTGATTGAAATTCAGTCAAACCTCTGGGTGAATGGAAATCATTTGTTGCTTGACACTGACATGTGGTGGCTCATTCTTGTTTGCAAGAGAGCTCAGGGAATCTGTGTCTATTCATTGTCATCAGCTGAGGACTCAGTATCGATGGTTACCCAGAACTCTGTGGCTTTGGAGAGAGAAGGCTGTATTGCAGCCACAGATTTGGCAGGGACGATGTCCGAGTCAGAACAAGAAGCACTTTGTTGTTTTCTGTCCAACGAACCCTGCACAGAATTGGGCAACCTCAGCTGGTTGGGCTGGACTCAGGGAGGTGTGGCCAAGATGATCCAAAATGATGGGAGGATAGATATGTCAGGAAAATGCTGCCCTGACTATCCACTATTTCTGATGTCCTTCCATAAGCGTTTGCTACCAGTCACTCTCAAAAACAAATATCAAGCTAAGATGAACTGTTGCTCTAACTCACTATGACTGTGATGATATTCTGGGAAGCAAAATCAGACTTATACATAGGGAGGTGGGAAAAGGATTATTATGTAGAACAGAGAGCAACGATTTTTTGCATGGTCCTTTCCAACCATCACTGTTAAGCCAACACAGTATGAAAAGCCAAGAGGATGATGCCAGGGAGAAGATCAGCTAGGAGCAATAGCACTTTGCACATATCTATTTCAGTTTGTAGGCTGCCTTTTAGATGATATTTTGGTTTTTGTATCTTCTGTTACCAAGCAGCACAAAGTTTGACATGTACAGTGGTGTGCCCTTCCAAAAAAATCTGCAGATTATATCTATTTCTTAAGGTCCCTGAATGGGCAATATTTTTCTTCATGGAACTGCTTTACTACTGCTACACATAACACTCAACTTGTTACTCCAGAGCTGCTCACTCAGCTTTCTGTTCCAGCATCCTCAGCAGACCCTACCTAGGCAAGCTGTACTAAGCACAGTGCAGCCACATAGAGACCAAAAGCAATTCCTGACTCAATGAATTTAAAATGTTATCCTGTCATAAGAGAGAAAGATAGAAAAAGCAAACAGGGCAAATAACAATAACTAAAGTGTTGGTGAAACAATTAATGGAGTAGCAATATATGTTGTAATCTTAGCATAACAACCAATAGTCTTCTTAAAAACAATTGTTTCAATTCCTGCAACTATGATGTAAAATCTCAGATAAATGCCAAAATGAAGAGTTTTCGTGAGAAAAATTTGATTGTGTTACAACTTTTCCTCATTTAATGGTAATTGCCTTGCAAGATCTTTCTGTAGAAAAAGAGTTTCTTGCTGGAAAGTCTGAGACTTACCAGAACTGAGTCTGTTAAGAAAACCCACATAGTCCTTTTCTCTTGCATAAATATCTTTTCTGAGTTAAAAAATGTAAATAAATAAATAGTGAGATCTCCCCATTTACAGCTGAGACAGTGTCTTCGACCTTGAGTCCCATCGAGGTTAACCTGCTCTGATTAACTTTTCCATGTTATTCCATTAAATAAAAACAGTTTTGACACCCAGAGACTAAGACATCCTAGAGATAATACAATAACCTTATCCAATCATTCCAAATTGAATTGCAATAATTCATTTAGGCGACCATACATATTTGTTATGTGTAATATGAAACATTGCAAAATGAAATCAATAGAAATGTTTCTTGTTAATGAAGATATACTGTGCTGTTACGTGTGGGGTTTGGACTCCATATCGCAGAAATCTTATTTGTATCCTAAATTCCAGGGTATCATACTAGTTAAAAATAATGAAAGCATTATTTTAGAATTATGTGGCTGGACAGCTGGAAAATTTTGCTCCATGACTTGTTCATTAAAAATGGAAGGCCAAAGCACTTAATGTCACTAGAACTTTGGCTGTTCTCTTCAACAGCTTTCACCTTAAGATTTTTTGGGATTGTTATTGGATTCCCAATAAAATTTATACAACGACCATGGGTGTTCTTTGACAGTTTACAGTAGAAGGTTACCCATTATAAAAGGAATATTTTAAAAAATAAGACTTACAAATATCTTTGATGCTGATTAATGCCTATGAAAGACAAATACAGCATTATGTGCGTGAATCCCTTCCTTCTCGTCCACATGCTGCTTTGCAAAACTCTGATGAAGCAAAATCAGATCAAAAAGGTCTCCATCTCTCACTAAATTGTTTCCAGTATTTCTGACTCTTATAAAAGCCATAGAAAGAGATGAAAACCACTCCTTCTACTGTGAACCCTCACTGCCTGCTTGTCTACATGCACAAGCTTACCTCGATGTGCAGAAAAGATCAGTCACTTTGCATTTACCTTTAAAGGATGGGAGTCAAATTACTCTTTGTGTATAGACAGTGCACAGCAGATTGAAGGCTCTGAAGACAACAGCTTCAGGCTCAACTATGCTAATCCAGAGCTGGGCCACAGTTGTTAAAATCAGCATGAACAAAGTCTGAGATTATTACCCAGTAAGCCCCCCTTGACAAGTTTCCTGCATTGCTATGTCTTGGCTATATGCCAGACAGACTAGCATGAAATGCAGCTAGATATCTTCTAGCACCCAAGTTACTCCTTTTCAAACTACATGGAATATCACTATGTTGTACTATGGACGTATTCAGTGTCTTTGACATAACCTGTTTCTGCTCATCTGGTCTTTGTCAAAAAATCCAGAGGATTTTTCCTTTGGAACAAAAACCCCAAAATACTGTGGATACAGTAAAGTACTTAACAGCACATATTGCAAACTCATCCATTTTCCTGTTAGAAACATGGGATGCCTCCATAGTCATTACATATAGTTAAATAGCATCAAATTTAGCATAAATTTGCTGAAGAAGGCTCTTTAAAGCCCTAAGCAGAATCTTGTAGTAAGTTCAGCCAAGACAACACTGGAAGGAAAGCTGAGGCAAAAATTGTAACTTAGCAGTAGGCAGTTTAAATTGTACAGAAGAGCTCTTTCAATGTAATGGAGAGCTATGGACACGGTGATTAAAGGAGGTTGAACTCTTTGACCTAGAAACTCAAATTGGTGACAACTCAGTGTGTTAAGCTACATTAAAATTTATGACATTGAAGAAGAGGATCAATGTGTGTGTGTGCACGCATGTGTGTGTGAATTAGGAGCCTGAATTAGGAGCTCTCTGGAACAGGGAAAGCAATCACCTGCAAGATTTTCAAGTAGCTGAAGAAGCAAATGTTCCACATTCATTTACTGACCCCAGAATGATGCAAAGGTCTCTTTGAGAGGAATAGGGAAATAGACAAAATGTCTTGAAAAAGAAAACTGTAAATGGTCATTAGAAGGAAATATCTGAAGAAGTTTCACAAAGTAGCCACTATTGTTTTTCTCACTCAGGCAAACGACCCCATGACAGCAGTAACCTCTGGCTAGGGAACAGGGCACTGTAAGCTCAAACACTTTTGCCACTGTTCAAGAGTTAAGTAGGGGTTTACGCAGTGCAAAATGAACTTACTGTGGAGCTGAAAACTTATGATGAAAAGCAGGGCACTACAGCACACTTTCTTAAAGCAGTTTCTTTTTAATTTCACTAATGATTTCTGAAATAAAGGGTTGTTGTCAAGGTGAAGTCATCTCTTAGAATAAGAAACACAAACCATATAGGTTGCTAATAGCAGTCCTTTTGAAATGGACATTAAAACCAATTTATTTTCAAGTGGTTTTGCCTTTAGCTTCTATGTTCATATCTTCCAGCCCGAATTAAAAGTTTTATTTCTGTTTAGAATCAATTCCATGTTATTTCTGCTGAAAATAAAGAAACTCTCATTACCCTTCTGTCAACCTTTAGCCCTACCTCCCCTACTCCAGCCAGGACAGCAGCTAAACTGGGCAGTTGTTCCCTCACTGGGAAAGGGAAAAGAGAAATGAGAGAGAGAAACTTGTGGTTGGAAACTAAAAATGTAACAATTTTAATGAAACAAAAATAATAAAAAGGAGAGTAATAATATTAATAATAGAATAATAAAATATATACAAACCTGTATAAAACCAAGTCAAACTTCCCCAACGAACTTCACCACTGATGCTGCAGGGCAGGTGCAGCAAATGTCCCAGACTGGAGTCAGTTACAGGTGTGAGTGGACTCAGGAACTATTTTCAGAAACTGGGTCAGGATCAGGGGCAGACAGACTGATGAGGTCCTCACTGAACATCAGCCATCAAAGAAGAGAGTTTGAAACTCATGATCCCTAAGCGTTATACTGAGTATGACGGACATAGAATGGAATACTTTGTTGGTCAGTTTTGGGTCACCTGTCCTGTCTGGTCTTGCAGGTTCGATCCCCTTTTTCGGTCTTTGACTTATGGCGTTCCATCAACTGGAGGACTGATGTACAAAGGAATAACTATAAGCAATGGCCTCTCTACGTACCAGTGTCCCTTTATCTTGGTGATAAACATCAGGCTTATCACTTCTAAAGGCAGACGATGTCTGAAAAAGTGTTGGCAACTTTCAAAAACTTGTTACTTGGAAGAGACAACTAAAAATTTAGAGGATTTGTTCTGCTTTAGAACACCTTGTGTCACTTGCATTTTCCAGGGGAAGCAAAACCAAAAGTAAAACACAAGGAATTACTCTTCCCTGTGCCAGTTTGATAGTACTCTAAAACTACTTCTCCTTGGCTCTGTTTTGTAAATAAATAAATAATTTAAAAACCCTAATAAAAAGCAGACACAAACCCAAATCAAAACAACAAGAAGCATAACTGCTCTGGAGTTACACGTCACAGAAATGGTTGCATATAATCAAAGGGCTGCTTCGCCCTCCTCTATAGTAACCACAGATGAGTGCTGAAATTAGTAAGTGTCCTTTACTTACCACCCTTGCCACCACTGTTGAGGCATACATGTAAAACACAGCAACAGTCCCATTCAGACGAAATGCCTACCTGCAGAATTTACATGTATTTTGTTTGTTGTTGAAAAGTAAAGAACTTCAAGAACATTTGTTCACTTCCAGGATATCTCTCTCTCAAAAAAAGGAAGAATTTTATTGAAAGCTGGGATATTAACTGTAGTTTTAAGGGAGAGACTCCAAAGAATTCTTGTGTATCCCATGAAATAATTACATGACAAAGTTAACCCCACAGTGGCAAAACAGAATGTTCTTATTGCTTTGACTACATGATGATACTTGTGTTAGAGGTGGGCTTTCTTCCATAGTACCTTGCTTCTGGGAGCAGTTATGACCTTACAGCAGAAACAGACTTTGTAAATCTACCAGTGTGACTCGCTGCTCTTTTACACTCAGTCCCCATGTACATCCACTTCCATGACCAGGAGATGGGGTACATATGCTTTTACATTTTTATGCTTTCTGATTCTGGCTCTTATATAAGTCTTCTGTGAGAACTAGTCAGTACTACCTCAGCAAGAGTGATTCTGATAGCAGAGTTGATGTGTTTAACAAGCAATAAATTAAGAATTTAAGCTGTTGTGACTGAATATGCTTCCATCTAAATGGCACCTTTGCAGTGCTGAATGATTCCTTCATAATGATGAATGAAAATTCAATAAGAATTTCAGAGCCAGAAAGGGAAAAAGACTATATATCACTGCAGTATTGACATGCAGCTGGCCTTCTGCTCTATGTGCATCCCAGTCACATGCAGACTAGGATGAAAGCTGTGGCAGGTATTGGAAAGGTTGAATCAAGGCACAGCCTGGCAGTGTACGGTTGATGAGGAAATGTGGTAGTTTGTTATGGGTACTCGTATAGAAAGATGACCCTACTTTCCAAGTAGATTTGAACTAAGTCTGGAATGGAGAGTACTTGAGCCACTTTAGGTGGTAAAATGGGTCTGCATTTTTCTAGATAAGTACATTCATCTCCCCTTGCACAAACGCTACAGGATAGTAACTGTGCTGAGATTGTATGTAGAAAAGGTAGAGTTCCTGATGTAAAAGAAATGTTTGACCTTTACTCTCTAACTCCTGCTCATTTCCACAAGAAATGTCAACTCTCATAACACTTAATGAAGAATGTACAGATGAAGACCTGTCCTCACACCAGTTTTTATAACTGTAGTCATTAGAACATTGTTCCCGAGCCTCACAGTAACAAGAATACTGAATAAGTGTTCACAATATTAAGCTCATGAATCAATATGGAGGGATAGATCATACAAAAGACCCCTTCTATTGTGTCTTCAGCATCCTCATAAGGGGTGTTTAGTTCTCTTCCACACAGAAAAAATTTCCTTTCAAAATAATTATACTTTGTCTTAATTCTGCTCAGACATTGCCCTCTCCTATTAGTAAGATGTTTCTAACTTATTGTGTACTGGTGAAACTAGTTCTTGTCCACTGTTTCCCATAATTCTCCCTCTCTGATTTTTCTGCACAACTGTAAGGCCAACTTTGGACTTCTGATCTCCACTTAATTTCTCCCCCTGCTTCACCCACATGCAAAAGCGGATTGGAGTGGTCAAATTAGATACTTCACACTTCTTTCACTTTGACTGTGATGGTCTCTTTTTCTCTGGTTGTGCCTAAGAACGCAACTAGCCCCTGGACACCAGCCCCCGGCCCAGCCTGGGAGCGGGAGGTGCCCGCAACCTCACGCAGCCGTCCCGGGTGGGAACTGTCCACCGGGAGACTGGTGCTGAAGGAACCGGGAAATACGCACCAGCCCGCCCTCCTCTGCCACACCCCGTGCTCAGGCTCGAAGAGAACTCCTCTCCAAAACGTTGCCTGTAAGCATGAGTAGGCTCTTCCTCCAGAATACAAAGGTCAGAAAACGTTCTTTTCTTTAGTGCTTCACTAAGCTATCAGAAACCCCTCTTCTCACTAAAAATGGGGGAAAGCTTACCCTTACAATTCAGCCACCTGTTTTTATGGGGCTTTCTTAATATAAACATCTGGTTTAGCTCCTTGTTATCACTCTACATGTCCTTAGTTTGTTGGGGATTTTTTAGGAACTCAGATGCAACTTGTCATCATGTGATTGCATAACAACTCTTTATGTAGAGTGAGTTTCTGCGAAGAACATGTAAATTTAAATGTTTGTTCTTCTTTGTTTGTGGCTGGCACAACATTCTGTTCTGCCCAAACAGACAGCCTGTTCATCTTTCTTTCTCTGTTACTCTTAATTTTTTATTCTACATTCAGATCTTTATTTAAAGAAAAAAATATTGGATTCTTCCATCAGCAACTCTTTTTGACCTCTGAGACATGTATGAAGACATGTATGGGACATTCTGAAGAATGAACAAAATAATTTTCAGCTCTGGCATTTTAACTATTTCATATTGTTGTTATTATACGGAATAAAATCTCTTCCTTTCCCCTCCATAACTTTCCATTACCAAATAGCCTACACAAAGCTTAACTAGTGTTCCTATTTCATGGCTGAGATCTAAAGATCCAATGAAAAGACAACTCTTCTGCCCAGTACACTATTAATCTTTACAAGTACTGTCTTGCCAGCATCGAAGATATACCATTTAGTTTATATTTGAGTTGTTATCCGCTTCTGGCACTGATGTGAACGCAACGTTGTTAAATATTAAGGTCCTACCTAGCGCCGTATTGTAAATGTTAAGGCTCAGATGTATCAGAATGACCAAGCTGGACCATACTATTACTTTTTGTATCCTCTTCAGCCACCTGACAAATGATTAGGTGGTGTTTCTTACCATAATGGCTGTTCCTCTGCTCATGTAGACTAGCACAGGCAGCAAGGTAAGTCAAAAGGAAGATATATCAAAGCAACTACATACTATCTGCACCTTTCTTCTGTTATCCTTTTGGATTTTTTTTTCCTCCAGTTCATTTGCATTATGGCCAAATATTTAAAGTCAAGATTTAGAAACATCAGAAGCAAAGCATTATGTTCTTGCCTCACTAACCCTTCCTCCCATGTGATTTAATTCCTTTGAGTTTTATTTCATGAAGTCTACTGCTGGTGCTTTTGTTGACACTGTTCTTCAACCACATGACTCTCTCAAGTAGAAAAGGTGGGCAAAAATAACTTTCTCCACAGAATTTATCAGTAATGCATCCAAGTTCAGCTACATCAGCCTCAAACACTTTTGCTCTCCAGCATCTTTCTTTTCCCTATTGAGTTTTTCAGGGCAGTCATTTCACATGGCAATAGTCTGTTAAATGCTTTGGGGTAATCGCTGGAAAATACGGTAGAGTGCAGACAATTAATAAGGACATTAGGAGTCTGTTTTACTTGTGCAGGAGAGGAAGTTCTGCTTGGTAAATTATCCTACATATGAATTTCATAAATACTGTTCTTTTAAATTTCTAAGAGTCTTTGAAAAGCAAAATATATTCTACAGATCCTACTTTCAATGTAGGTAAATATTTTACTTTCAGTCTACCTATTTTCAATGCAGGTAAGGTACACAGAAAATTTCTTAATCATTTTATTTATCATTTTTATTTTAGCCATATTTTACAAGCCAAAAATTGGAGGTTCTATATACGGGGTTAGAAAGATTTTAAGAAAAGATGGCATTGTTCCTAAAAGAAGACATTCTGAAAAGGATGAGTAGACTTCAAGAGAAATCTGAAAGGGAAGGCAATATGAACCATCTTTGATCAATCCTGAAATTTTGAACTGCACCAGAACAGGAAGGAAGTTTCTACATGTAGTTCTTCCTCTCTTTTTTAGGGCCAGTAGTTTCAGTGCCTAAATTGTTCCAAACTCTTTGGCAGGTCTTCACATAATCTACTAGAATATTAAATTCTTCCTTCATCTACTGTATGTACAAGTCCAGGAGGTTTAATAGCCAAGATCCAGCTAGTCTAAAAGAATTGCAGGAAGGTTCTGCATTTGATAGCAGATGGAAAGAGTCGTTTGTTTGACTGATGAAGTACACCCCTATTACATGTTAACTAAAACTACACAGCTGGCTTGTCATCAGAACAGGACTTGTTTAAAAATGAAATTAGGAGATATTTCCAACTTAAGAAAACTTCAATGCCCAGAAATAATTACGTCCAGGAAAAATGCATGAACAACTATTTTGGAGAGGTATTTCTTCACATTGGAATCCTGGAAGTTCAGGAATTTGTTTAACTTCCACCCACAGAAGCAAAGTCTGTTCCAACAGAAAAGTCAAGCTTTACAGTAGATAGTAAAAGGAAGGAAACTTTTAACCAAAATATATATAAGATTACCTATAATCACAGTATCACAGTATCATAAGGTTGGAAAGGACCTCCAAGTTCATCGAGTCCAACCTATATCCCAACACTAACACCAACACTAACACCGTCATCTAAACCATGGCACTCAGTGCCTCATCCAGTCTCCCCTTAAACACCTCCAGGGTCGGCGACTCCACCACCTCCCTGGGCAGCACATTCCATTGGCCAATCACCCTTTCAGTGAAGAACTTTTTCCTAACATCAAGTCTAAACTTTCCCTGATGAAACTTGAGTCCATGCCCTCTAGTTCTGTCACTGGTCACCTGAGAGAAGAGACCAACCCCTGCCCGACTACAACCTCCTTTTAGGTAGTTGTAGAGAGCAATGAGGTCTCCCCTGAGCCTCCTCTTCTTCAGACTAAAATTTATTCATCGTATGATTCAAAATATTATTCTGCAGTCCTGCCTTCAGGGCTCCTATCAGTGTCATGAGGAACCTTGTGGGAGATGTGAACAAACATTAAGACTTGAAGAATTTGCATAAGGCTAGTCCTATCTTTGTGTCTATGTCTGATATGTGCACAAGTAACAGAACCTTTGAATAACTGACAGAAAAATTAATGTCTGGAGAAAAGGAAGGTCAAGAACATAACTTTGTCTTGGATGGGTAAAGTTCTTTTAATAGAATCTACATGCATTGCTTTATTCAGGACTCTGCTTCAAGGCACACTCAAGACCAGAATAGGTAAAACACTGGAAGCAGGAGGAGAGAGATCTATACTCTACTATGTGCCTCCAACCACATAGTAATAACGGAGATGATAGTCTCTAAACAGTGTGGCAGATGTCTCTACAGTCATCACTTTGCTCAAAATGAGCCATTTTTTCTAAGATTGGCATCTTTTTTTTTCTTAAAACTGAGTCTTCCTCACAGTAATTATTTCCATGAGTCACAACAGGTTACTTCAGTTAGGATGCACAGGAATGGTTCAAAGAAACGCCAGAGAAGGTTTAGACTGGACATGAGGAAGCATTTCTTCACTAAGAGGGTGTTCAAACAGTGGAACAGACTTCCTAAAGAGGTGGTCAATGACCCCAGCCCGGCATTGCTTAAGAGGCATTTGGACTATAACCTTAAAAACATACTTTACCTTTTCATCAGCCCTGGAGTGGTCAGGCAGTTGGACCAGATGATCCATGTAGGTTCCTTCCAATTAAAATATTCCATTCAGTATGCTAGGTAAGTACACGTTTTTCTGATCTTCAAAGCTGATAAGTAGCTTGTTCTCCTTAGGTATTTTGACTCAACCCATCATGACAAGGTTCTGACATCCCTCAGGCTAATTCCAATGCTCCTTACATGCAGTGCACATGTTCTAGGCAAGAGCTACTTATCCAGATCTCTTTTAGCAGGTTTCTTAGCAGAAGGCTGTGTCATAACTGTAACGAGTTCATAATCCCTTCTTCACCTATCACAGTCATATAGTATGAGCATGCTCTAAAATAAATATTATACAGACAAATAAGAACATACAACTGCCACTGCCACTGGGCACACATTTTATGTTATTAAAACTAAAAAAATGTTAACTTGATTGCATGACAATTTCTAAATCTAATAGATGTGCATCTTCACTTGCAGCAGACTAGAGTTACCTTTTGTCCTGAGGAAAGGTTAAGCCTTAAGACTTATGTTGTGGTTGGAGGACTACAATATTGGGATTTTATTAACAATATTTATAGGAGTATTCAGTGACTGCTATAGTAATGGTTGTTATCAATCGGTAACCATAGAAATATTTTCTGCATTTTATAATTAATGTCAAATTTCTTCTTAAATTCCAAAGCTGAACTTAACGTTTGCGAAGTAGGAAGCCTCATTTAGTGAGAAGTCATGACTGTAATATTATAACGCTAACTCTTCTTTTGTCCGGAACCCTACTAACAAATTAAATTTCAAAATGCCAAATTCTGATATTTTGTTACACAGCTTAATGAGTGCCTGCCTCAATAAGTCCAACCAATTTCCAGTGGAAAAATTTAATGTTTCAAAAGAGAAACATTCGCAAGTCAGTCAGCTTCCTGTTGATTTTACAATCCATGGTATTTGTTGTGTTCTACCATTGTGGTGTTCATGAGCAGAGAAGGGAAGTGCAGCACAGCACAAACTTGTCACCATGTGGCCCAAAACTGGTGCTAGTAGTGAACAATGTGTCAGCAGTGGACCTGACACAGCTTCCTTAGAGAGCACCTTTCTTTCAGTTGCCATTAACACTGTATTTTGCCCTGTCACATTTATTATCCTATTTTCAGAGTTACATTATTGTCATACTTACATTGTCCACTTATTTCTTGAAGAATTTTATTCGTATTTGGGAAGTATTTGTGAACTGGAAGTCATTTAAAGAGCTTATTACTATGTCTACTAATAGTGGTTTACGTTGTACTTAATCTTATATGTGTTAAAAACAATGGAATTTATAATTTTTTTATGACATGCCATGAACATCTTGAAGTCTAGCTGTATTCCACACAACTGGTAAGTACAGCTAGGTAAACTTTTTTCATCAAAAAGATGTGTACATTTGTCAGATCTTCCCATGTTTGCCTCTTCTTACTTACTGTCTCACACACAGCTGGTTACTAAGTTATGATACCTTAGAAAGCAGCTATACTTTATTTACTATATCTTCTGCCTCTTTCTTCTCTTAGGCTCTGTCACCATAGCAAAAATACTGAAAGTAGTGACAAGTACACTATCAATAAACATAATAATAATTGATTTCTGGAAGATGAGAAATCTGAAATTAGTGGCAACTTCCCTCAAGAGTGTTATCTAAGTAATTTAATATTCATCTTAGCCTTTTTAAGTCATTCTAATACTGCTTATCTGCTCAGTAAGCCTTTGTGATGTGTCTGTGGATCAAGACCCAAAAGAAAGTGAATTATTATTGCATAGTCCAATGTTTTCTAAACTGGAATCATCTTCAACTGAAAGAAAAAAATGAAGGCTCATGGAGACGCTGAAAGTTGTGAGTTTATCCTACCTTTTTCAGTTCAGTCATTTATTTCAGAAGAAAAAAATGCCTGTGTCTGACAGGAGCAGCAGTATGCAGCCTTGTCCCTTCTGATGGCTGCCACTCCTGTTTCTGAAGAACTATCTGAAAGCATGAGCTGGCCTCAAAGAGCATGTAAGACATGACAGTGAAAGGTGAACTTAGACTGGAATATATGCAAAGTCGTCTTACCAAGATGATCAGGGTGACTGACAGACTGGTAAACAAGTTCAGATTTAGAGACCTCAGCTTTATAATATTGCTAAATGAAGTTTGTGCAGTCCTGTAGTTGTCCAAAAACTTCAGGAAGAAGCAAAAAAAGTGTATGTTAATGAGCAATGTTCACACAAAAATAGATAGTGTGAACTAGCAAAGATTGTGTTTCAGGAAAGAATCTCAGGAAAGTTTCTATATGTCACAGCAGTATTAGTAGGAGAGCAAAGATATGACCAGTTCCACTAACGTGAAATGTGATGCAATTGTCTGAGATAGGTGGGAAAGGGATGGTCAGGCAGAATCAGCATCTGTGTAGGGAAACAACTCAAAAATTTTCCATTGCTTGATGATTCTGTGAAATCAAGAAATCACTGCACAGCACTATCCTGAGACAGAGAAGTTTTCTTAGCAGCCTATTGAAGCCATTAGTGATTCAGACACCGCTAGAACAGTTCATTATTGAGAGAGACAGCATTTATATTGTTTAGGCAATGGCATCCTTTATCAGTCCTTAATAATATCTAAATTGAGCTCTCCTTAGTGGGCTTCCTCTCTTCAGAAAGTAAGAAGAAACCCTGCACTACAGGAACTGTAGTTAACTGCCTTATTCTTTGCACCCAGTGTGGTTTCAGAGAGGAAACAAAGAGCATTTAGAGTGACTGAATCACATCAGACCTTCCAGACATCCTCATTAAGCTGTTATAATTAGGGTTGTGTTGTTTTCTTCATTTTCTCTCAACAGTGTTATCTGGCAAAGATTGATGCCTTTAGCCCTCTAATAAATTAATTATTAATGTAGGAGTTAATAATTCATGTTAATTGGTACTATGAGCTACTTTCTCCAACAAATGTGAGCAAAGGTCAAAACTTGTTAACAGCAGAGGTGAATTCTATTTTTAAGTGTTCTTTTCCATAATATATCCGCAAAATCAAGCTATAGCTTGCAAAAGTTAACTCTGTTTCAAAAGACAAGCATATACTGATGGTAAAAGTCTGGTTTCTTCACTTGGTTCCAAAGTATCATTAACTGGACATTTGCACTGCTTTTGTCATATCCAGATACCCAGAGAATTTAGAATTGATACCTTGGATAAGTAGAAAGTATATCACAGCACAAACCAGAGCAGGGATTGATCAGCAAAAAAGTAGACTGAGAAGATGTCAGTTACTGAAGCATCAGGATGTTATTTTAATACCATCTGGTAAGTGCATAATAGCACTAAGTACACATGTTGACTTTCCTGAAACAGAAGAACCTGTTCAATCAGTGTTGTAATTGTGACGTTTACCTTAGAGGAATACCAAATAATTCTCTGTAAGACAGATTCACCACTCACTTATTGTATGAAATGCAGTGCTTTGATCACTGTCCTCTTAAATGCAGCACAATTTCATGTGAGAGTCAGTCCCAGCCCCATGCCCTTCATCTGGAACATTAGAGCTGGAATCTGCTTTTAATTTGATAGGATATTTGAACAAGGCCATGTGTTGTCGCATGTGTGTAGCAACCAAACATTTTCCCATGTAAAGAATAAATTCACAGTCTTTCTTCAACAACCAACAGGAAATCATGTTTTTGTTTGTGTTTTGTTTATAAAACAGAGATTTGAAAAAGCAAAGTGAAGAAAGATATGTGTGGACTCTGGGAACTGCTTAAAAGGAACAAAAAAATATGCTTTTAATAAAAATAATCAGCTTTTAATGGTTGTAATAATCTATTGTAAGTAACTTATATAACACAAGGCTTTCACTGTACTCATTAGAACTTGGCAACTCATTTTCAGTGTTTAAACATGAGAATGAGATGGGACTTCATCCAATATCCACTGTCATCAGTGGGAGTTCTTCCACTGACTTCTGTGGGCACTGGATCCGGCCCCTGCTCAGCAGGACATTTTCTTTCTGGGAAGAAAAAGCAATCTCTTTGGAAAGGTTTTCCTTTGTGACAGGGCCAATACAGTTATTTACTCTCTTCTCATTGTTTTGCAAAATCAAGCTGATGTTTTACAAAGAGAATAAAGTACAGCTCAGAGGAAAAAAAAAAGTATAGTTTTATAACACTTTGTTCTATTAACAGGAAGCATTAAAAATATTGATGGAAAACATCTCACGTCATCTGACTCATGTCAAATTTTTCACTATAAGCATATACTGTTACCATAACATAATGGAAGTACAATTAGATGCATTGGGGGAGAAAAAACAAATACATGTAAATATTTCATTGATACTATTATATAATTAAAAATATGCAAAAACTGCACAGATGTGAAGCCACTGTTACGCAAAGTGATGCTGAACAAACAAAGCCTCTCATTTTTTCCAACAGCAAATGCAGAGCTTGTTGTACTGGCATGAAAATGCGACATGACACTGATGAGTTTTGCACTGAGTAACAAGGATTCATCCTTGTATCTAGCAAGTGACAGGGAGAATCTTTGTAACTAAGTGCAATTAACAGCTATTCAGTATGTTGCTTGGGAAAGACACTGAAGAAAAGTTCCTGGCAATACGGTATTAATCCTTTGATTTACAGTAGGAGTTTGTTTTTCTCACTCTGTTCTTGAAGCAAT
Source organism: Dromococcyx pavoninus (assembly GCA_033558185.1). Classification (NCBI taxonomy): domain Eukaryota; kingdom Metazoa; phylum Chordata; class Aves; order Cuculiformes; family Neomorphidae; genus Dromococcyx; species Dromococcyx pavoninus. The sequence continues at coordinate 950,324 of JAUMJL010000595.1, forward strand.
GTAGTCTGACATCCCTCATAACCCCAGCTATTCCTGGATACTGCTGGTGCAGTAACCGCAGACCTCTTCTTTTGCAAAATATGCTTAGAAATTAAAAAGACCTTTCAGATACGATGTTACATCCTGTCCAAAGTCTCACCAACTGTGGCAGGAAAAAGTACTCGAGGTTACCACCTTAGATGGCCTTTCTTTTTCTGCTACTGTATGGAAGTTGCCCAGATTGGACCCAGGAATGTAACAATGTAATGAAATAGACTTTTCTCTTTCCAAAGTCGACTGGTATCTCAGCTGTCCTTATACTCCAATAAACTTAGACTAGACACTTCCTTCTTCTAGTATATTGCATGTACCCTGCCTCATTATGGATTGTCCTGATTTTGGTTTGCTTTTTCAGGTGGTATATGGATGACAAAAGACTGTACTTCCATGGTATAATTTAATGTGGCTTTCTGCAGCAGGCTTGTTTTACAAGGCCTTCCACTCACACCACCCACTTGTAATAGTCACTTGCAGAGAAATTTCACCTTGCCCTCCTACTTTATACCCTGCACTGCTGGGACAATCTTCCTGGACTTGGGGACAGAGCTGGAGTTGTTTTGTACTCTGGTTATATCTTGCCTGTTGTGCAGAGCTATCACTTGAGTTGGCCGTCTACGTGGACTGGGGGCAACAACAGAGAAGAGGAGGGAAGATGAAACCTAGCCAGCACTGAACTCAGGATGAGTCCATGACCTTATTGATCTGACATGTAAGTAGGCCTACAATAGCTAGGATGTTTTAGCCTTCCTTGTAGCAACACAGAAGATCAAAACGAATCTGGCACATGGAGTGTGCCAAGTTTTGCCTTGTTGTAAAAACTTCATAAGGCCTTTTCTTCTTCTACTCCAGAATAAACCACAGGAGAGAGAAGCCACTGTTGCTTCTCCTATTCCATCACTGCCTGGCTTGGCCTTTCACTTTTGCCAAAGGTTTTCCCTTTTTCTCTAAAGAGTTTCTCATCTACTTACATGCTCATGTTTTCTGGGAACAGGATTTGCCCTTTGTTTTTGTGATTACCCTTAAAACAAGAAAACACTCACTCATGTTGCATATTGCAATCATTTCCAGAAAAATGCTTCAGCAGGTATGCCCTTTTTTTGCTTTTTAATATGAACTCAAAAAAAAAATTTTTCTGCATACAGACCCTATGAAAGTCTATGAACAGTTTCACTAACATAGGGTTAACTTAAAGTGAAAGATCATCACAGAAAGCAGGCATACACTTATATTTTATATTATGCTATTCACAATTAAACACCTTTAAATTATGATGCAAAATTCTTTCCACCATTCTACCCTTTTTCTTCTATCCTTTTATGAGCTGGCTGTGCCAAGCCTGTACAGAGTGCTATTTATTAACTATTTAATTTATACCCATTTAAACAGCACTGCAGAAGTGTGACCAGTGAAATTGGTTCAAACAGCGATGTTATTGGCAAGTTAATAGACAGTTTAATTATACCAGGCACCAGTCTACAAGGATAAGAGCAAGAACTAGCTCCTGGCTGGGGGTGATGTCTCATTTCTTTCTCTACCTCAGGGCCCATGCTAACGTGCCATGCTGCTGTAGTACTATTACAGAATGGAGACTGCCACGCGTACAAAAAACCCCAAGTATAACAAAACTCCAAGCAAAACGAAACTCCATGTGCTGATGCCTTACCTTGACTTGCACCCAGTTCTACATAAAAATAATTTATTTTCTTCTTCCAGACTAAGAAAAGAAGAATTTCAAGTTGAAGGATGAAGAACTCAAAAGAAAAATTCCTGCAAATACTTACTAGTAAGTGTGCACATGTGTGGGATGCTACAAACACAGTTCTCTTTGTAGACTTGGGATGTGAATCAGTGAGGCTATTTATGGTTGAGGTACCACAGTAAGTGTTTGCAGGACCCGTGCCTCTGTGTCTTCTCTTCTCCATTATCAGTTCCCCAGGCCCGTAAGTGTTACTAATGCACAGCAAAATGTAGCTCAGAGGGTGTTTAGTTGGGAAGATGAGTGGTTTCTTGTTTTCTACCCACATGGAAGGAAAAGGGACAGAGCTAAAAGGCTAACGTAACAGCCTGCTCTTGGCGTCGGCTGTTGCTAATTTTCTTTGGCGTGCTTTGACTACCTGTCTGAAAGGCTGCTGCAGTGCAGGAAGGAAATTTTTCAACAGATTAAACTGTTATTGTTTCCTGTGTGGCTGTCTTCGCTGTATATGAAAAAAAAAAGAAAGCTTTAAGGGCACTTGAGAAGAGGTTTGTCTGAATAGCAAAGTTGTTGCGATTCATCCCCTGCCTCCCTCCTCAAAGAGTCGGGATTTGGCCAATTTCCTCAGGAAAGTGGTTGATTAGGGCCCATGGATTTATCCACAGCCTACATATGAGATGTCATAAAGGTGATTAATGGTGAACCCTCCATCATAGGAAGCTCAGAGTTTAGAAAAGCTATTTTCAAGGGCATGGAAGGAAAATAAGTCATTTGTATTTTTGCCAAAATGCTTCAATGTTTAAATGCCTCTTTGTGCTCCTGGCAATTAATGCTGCTGCCTATCAGAGGCTGATGTATTTTCTGATTTTACAAGTTTGTTTGAAAAATTGATTCAATGTGTTTCAGTGTTTACGTAAGAGGATATTGTGGAATTAAAATAAAATGTTTCCACAAGACCTGCTTTTGTTGCTAACCTTGAATCTAAGCATGATGTTGGAAGCTTTTTTATACCCCTTCCCAAGAAAAAGTTCACCTGGGGTTTCCCCAGAAGGCAGTGCTGTTATAGTTCAATTTGATGAGTGCTTTGGGAGATAATTACCTGCCCTGACAAAGAAAACCGGCACTGAGCCTTTGAGAATTCACTAAAAGTTTCAAAACATGAGATTTTTCTTATATTTCTGTCTGACACATGCTTCCTTTTTCCAATCCTTCATCCCACTGATTTCAATCATCAGGAATTATCTAACAACTCTCACATATTTGTTGATTTTTAACCGTGCATAAGGAAACACCATAAAGCATGTACAAAGACTTAACTCCCTCTTTTTTGATTTGGTTGGTATTTTTATGTGCTGCATCAATCCTCTGTGTAAGCATCTAAGGCAGTGTTTGTAAGTGTGAGACATTGCAGGAAGAAGATCAGGAAGGTGGGGAGATCAATTCCACCACATACATTTGACAGACCTGTATCCATCCCTGCTGTAAGAACTTGCTCCGTTAAACAAAGCAAAACACATGAAAAAGAAAGCACTACAGGGCTGAGTTCAGGCAAAGCAAACCCACTGCAAGTCTTTCATCATTGTGTAGGACTGAAGAAGTCTCTGAGACACAAGACACCTGCAAGCAATACTTGCTGACTAGGATGATCTGTAACAGCAAAACCAACTTTCAAGCGGAAAAAAAAGTCTCTGTAGATTAAAATTCTAACAAAGGCATTCAAATAAATCCCCCAGGAGAGCCTGGTTGTGGCGTTAACAGAGATCACAGACCTATGCAGGTGAGAACACAGCATCCCCAGTCCTTCCTTGGGGAAATATTTTTAGTGCTCTTTCCTGGCATCCGCTGACAGCAAAGCAGCTTTTCCTCACACGATGAAGTAAACACTTTATGCCAGGAATAGGATGGAGGAAACCAAACACATCTGGGCATTGTGCAACATTATGCAACCTCTGTAAATAGTAACTAACTTTGGGAGAAAAAAAAAGGAGGAATCCAGATGAACTGGTTTCCCAGCTGTAATTTCTAGTGACCCAGTTTCCTCTTCTTGAATGCTTCAGTGTTTTGTCCCTAGCCCCCCATTCTCTTCTCTTCACACTTCTTTTTTTTTCATATCTGCTTCCATTACCACTAGCAATTTTTCACTCTTATCATTCCAGTCCTTGCACCCATTCCCTCCTCCTCTCAAAATACCCTAACCAGCATCTAGGTCTTTTCCTCTTATCATCTCTCAGGCTCTTGTAACTCCACCTTATCTCCTCATCTGACTCCCTGATTCTCTGCTGTTTTCCAGGTCCTCCTATCATCTCACAGCCACAATGGGGCAACCTGCACTTCCAGCATCAGCAGAAATAATGCACAACTCAGGCCAGCAGCTCTGCATTTGACACAACTACTATGTGTTTATGTGTTAACTTGCACTTGTGTCTTTGTGGTGAGTGCTGGCATGCTTTTAATGCAGTTATTTTTTACTAAAATTATCAAGGAGTCATTCACAACTAATTGTCGTTACAAATTACGATTTGAGGTAACAATTTTCAAAGTAACAAGAAAAAGAATTTATTCTTTCCTCAGACACATTTCTTATATTTTCCCAGTCTGTTGAAAAATGTTGACTTTTAAGAGAAAACACCCCAAAAAGTACTGCTGGACAACACACATTCTGGTATAACCAGGGTGATCTTCCTTTCAACGTGTTTTATAATCCTTTTGCATACACCCAAACACCTGGGATGGTCAGCAAAGCTGCATTTTAAATTCTTCAATTGTATTAACACTCAGAAATTGTGAGCCAGGCTGGAAAGATCACAAAGCGGCTTGCTTTGATTTGGCTGTTTAAAAATATGTCAGTGCTTTGCTTGGCTCTTCACCCTTTCTCCTGCAAATGTACAGTGCTAGAATGCTACTGCCTTCATAATGACAGCAGGACTGGCTGCAACAAGACAGGCTGTGCACTGGTGAGTGTGAGTGGAGTTGATATAGAGAGTTGGTGGCAACAAAGTGCGAAAGGTACTTTGCAGAGGATGTGCCACTTAACAAAGAGGGTCTTACTGGAGGCAGAGAGAAGGTATCAGCAGAGCTGCTCCCTCTTTTAAAAGTATGTGATGTAAATGACAGCATACTTTCACAGGGCTTTGTAATACTTGCCCTTTAGGAAGGTCTGTGGCCTTTCAGCAGCTCCAACCAGCTCAGATTTTCTGGCTGAGATTTCAAGACTGAACTTCAATGTGAGGTAATAAAAAAAAAAATAAGACTACTACAGAGACTCTATTTAGAGCTTCCTGGCAGCAGGCAAGCAGGGGCGAAGTTATTTATCTTGACCAAGGATTTCCTTAGTTGTACATGAAAAACATTTGTTTTGTCAAAGCTGGCTAGCAGTCACACAAAGAGTGGCACTTAGGAGGCAAGGATCACCAGGGCGTTGCAGGCAGTGCTGTGTGCCTGGACAGGAGGAGTATCTGCTGTCTTCAAACCAGGGCAGTTGACATCTGACAACAGTGATGACGCTGAGCCGAGTGAGGGAAAATGTTATGTAGTTAATATTTTCCTGTAGGGAAATGTCATCACCACCCACCCATTAGGCAAATAAAGATCATAACAGAGGAGGCACAAGCAAACCGGATTACCAGCCCTTGCTTTTTGCACTAAGGGCTGTGACTAGAGTACAAAGGGGAAGCTGTTTTCCCAACCCACAGACATTTTTTTGGAGGCAAAAAAAAGCCCAGACTGGGAAAAGTGTTCTCCATCAAAATAGCCAGAAGCTTGTCACTCATGGCACATACTCAGGATGTGAGGAATGCAAGTTTGATTGCTTGCTCCTTGTTCTCCTGAATCACAACTGGTCCTGAAACACTGCTGCAGAGACAGTTTGTGCCCTGGGAAATAGCAAGGTACTTCAGAAAAACTGCATCTATAGGACTTGAAAGAAGATGCATATCATTCACTTCAGCCAAGATCCTGAAATATGGGGCTCCTCCGATGCGCCCAACTCAGTACCATTTCTCATTAGAATGCATTCTTGAAGTCAGTTTATTCTCTCTAAAAAAAAAGTTTCTTTGAAACCTTTCATACCAACTTGTATTCTGCTTCTAGATGCATTCACAAGGATAAACTTCCTTGCACATGGTTTCACTGGAAGTACAATATAATAAGATTTGAGGCCCAGTCCTGCAAACAACAAGAGTTTTTCCATTGTTTGCTGGGCAATCTGGTTTGGGCTGAGTGATCAAAATAGCAGAACTGAGCATGCAGTTATATGTGAAAATACAGAAATAGCTATATTTAGCTTTTTCAGGATAACATACTGACTGTTTTCAACACATGGAAAAATCTCCACAATTCAGCACTCACATAATAAATCCACTCTTTTTAATATATTAGTAGGAATTCTATAAATGCATAGCAGATGTTATGACCCTGTAGAAGACTCAAGTCTGAACCAGCTAGAAGAGAGTTGCCAGTGGTAAACTATTCTTGCTGCATAGAACATGCAAAATTTGCTACTATTCAGAAATCCTGCAAGTAGATCCTCACTAGAGAAAATAGAAAAGCAGAAACTGTACTGCATTCAGGAGTAGCACACCAGACCATACCGAAGGGGTTCTGAAATCAATCATATTTTATTTTTTGAATTTCATGTTTATGAGCAGAATATGTGGCCAGCTATCCCAAAACTAGTTCTAGCTCTCTCCGGCATTCTCAATTCACAGCTAAATAAAGAGCACTCCAGCAATGCATTGTCACAAAGAAGATTTTGGCTGAAGTTGTATCAGCCTTATTCAAGAATATTGTAGAATTATTCAGACCAAAGAAGCAGATGAAACCCACTTTTTTCTGATAAGAGGCATAAGGAAATAATTAGAAGAAAAATACAAAGAAAGATCATGTCAAATGCAAAGTTAGCCATCTCTTCTTGATCATCCAATTGAATTTTATAGTCAACAGATACTGTCAGATGTTACTGAAAAGAAGATTTCATTTGAATTACATTTTTCAGACGCTTTCCTGATATTTGCCACCGGTTGCATGCACGTGTTTCTAGAAAAAAAAGAGACTCATCAACAAGAGAAGAGGAGTAGTATAAACAAAATTGTATTGTCCTGTTTCACCCCATTCCAGGACAAGTGAGAAGAGAGTGGGAGCTTTCTTATATTGCAGTATTGCTGAATTGTGTATGGCATATAACAGTACAAGACATCTGGGATAACAAAAAGTTCCCACTGAGAATGACATCCTTTAGTACAAATATGGTAGTGACAGAATCTCTGCTCACACTACCATGAGTAGAAAATGAGGAAAGACATAAGCAAGACTTTTCTTAGAGCATACGATGAGTGGGCTAAGAAAGGCAGGATGTGGTGTGATATGTTGGTTGATACATTGTGTTATCAGTTGGTCTCATTCAGAGAGTAGTGGTCGACAACTTGATGTCCAGATCCATGACAATTGGTGTCCCTCAGGGGTCCATACTGGGACAAGTGCTGTTTACTATTTTCATTAATGATATAGGCAGCGAGATCGAGTGCACCCCCAGCAAGTTTGCAGATGACGCCAAGCTGAGTGGGGCAGTGGTCACACCAGAAGGATGGAAAGTCATCCAGAGGGACATGGACAAGCTGGAGAAGTGGGTCTATGTGAACTTCATGAGGTTCAACAAGAGCAAGTGCAAGGTCCTACACCTGGGTTGGGGCAACTCATGGTTTCAATACAGGATGGGGGATGGTGTAATTGAGAGCAGCTCTGTGGAGAAGGACTTGGGGGTGCTGGTTGATGAGAAGCTCGACATGAGCCAGCAATGTGCTCTCACAGCCCAGAAGGCCAACTGTATCCTGGGCTGCATCAAAAAAACTGTTGCCAGCAGGGTGAGGGAGGGTATTCTGCCCCTCTACTCCGCTCTCGTGAGACCCATCTGGAGTATTGTGTCAAGTTCTGGAATCCCCAACACAAGAAGGATATGGAACTGTTGGAACGGGTCCAGAGGAGAGCCGCAAAGGTGATCAGAGGACTGCAGCACCTCTGCTGTGAGGACACCCTGAGAGAGTTGGGGCTGTTCAGTCCGGCTCTGGGGAGACCTTATAGCAGCCTTCCAGTATCTGAAGGGACTAGAGGAAAGCTGGGGAGGGACTTTTTGCAAAGGCATGTGGTGATAGGATGAGGGAGAAGGGAGAATGGCTTTAATTTGGAAGGGAAAGATTTAGATTAGACATGAGGAATAAATTCTTCTCGATGAGGGTAGTGAGGCAGTGGAACAAGTTGCCCAGAGAAGCTGTGGATGTCCCCTCACTGGAAATGTTCAAGTCTAGGTTGAATGGGGCCTTGAGCACCTGGTATGGTGGAAGATGTCCCTTTCCATGGCAGAGGCGTTGGAACTGGATGGGCCTTAAGGTCTCTTCTGACCCAGACAATTAATTCTATGATTGTGTGATATGTGATTGATGTTATGGTGCAATGTGATGTGATGCAATGCAAGTTCAGTTTTCACTGGTCTAAAGATTGTGCTGGACATTCTGCAGAACCAACACGAAGACAAGTTCCTCCACCATCTTTGCACAGAACAGATGAGGCAGCCCTTGTTAGGAAGCTGGAGCTGTTTCACTATCATGTTGAAGCGTGTTATGTTGCAGATAGTTTGCTGAGCCTTTGTAATTAAAGGGGAAGTAGCAGTCCAACATTTACATATTTCTTTCCATGCTAGGAAATGTTGGGACCATCTTTCAGGAACACCTACATAATTTCCAGCGGGACCTCTGAGTTTGACAAGTAGATGGTCTCCAGCTTAAATTGCCCTTATATTTGCTGGTCTTCATGGAGTTCCTTGCCAGTCTCCATGGACTTCCTTGTCAGTCTCATAGACAATCATTTTCTCCTCTGCTTAGCTCTCCGAGATTTCTGTCCCTTCTCCCTCATTCTCTCCCTTTATTTCAATCTTTATAACTATACCTGTGACTTACAGTATACCCTGTGTCAATTTCTGGTTTATTCTACTTCATTTGCATGATATTTACTTTCCTTTTACTTCTTTCCTCACTTTACCTTCCTCACCTGTGGGCTGTGCTCATTAGACTGTGCCAGATTGTGGAGGGGGAGACTGGAGCTGCTGCCATTTCTCTGTCCTTTACTCCTTCATAAGCAATAAGGATAGGCTAAACCAAATGAATCATCACAGATTTGTTTAGATAGACTGATAGATAACAGGACATAAAAATAGTATTAGTCGTGTATTTGAATTCTACAAACTATTTCTAACGTAATAAATGCAGAACCAGTTTTGTAGATTAAGTATCTCATGGTAGGCTACAGTGATAGGAAGACTTTCTCAGCATTCATTTCAAATATCATCTTTTCTCACTCAGGACCATCCACAGAAGATTGGTTGACCATCCATACTTCCTATCAAGAACATATTTGGTCCCTTATAAGGCAGAAGGGCAGATAAACAGAGCACGTAGTTAAATCAACACTGCTTTAAACTGCTGTTTCTTTAGAAGGACTCATATGGCTTTGCTAAATCTGTCGATCGTTTCCCAATTAGGCATACACTACATTTCATTCTTGACTTAGTTTCATGAGAGTGATTGTTCTTTCAGTAATGTATAAAGCAAGATTCCAAAAACAAGTTTATTTTATTAAACTCAATTATTAAATTTTCTCTGACATTTGCTGTTCATATTTGCTGGTAAGCATTTATACATTAATTTTTTTTGAGTTCATGTGGAGTTTAAGAATATGAATTTCTTATCGGTGAAAAGTACTGTGTTCATTGGTGGGAGCCAAGTATATGAAGAATTAACAGTTATCAAATTCCAGAGGGAAAACAATTTCTGTTAGAGTTTGTTGCCAACTGTCATTCTTCCATCTGCAGACATGAATTTCCTTTTGTTGGCCGTCAGCTGCAGGCAGTCTCCTAACATTCATTCCCTTAGCACACAGAGTATTCACACAAGCCTTAGATCCTAGGTCCCAGTTCTCTTCCTACAGTAGTCAAAAAGAATATTTTCATTTATTTCAGTGGAAGTGGGGTTGGAAACCTCACCACAAAGAGATGTTTCAGCACTCTTCTTATCACTTATATGTAGATATGCATGGGATCAAGTGTACTTTTGGATAATACCAGGTTTGGTATTCGTTGCTGGGAATGTCCAAATACAGGACTCTTTGTTCAATTAATTTTTTTTTTCTGTCTTTATAATTTTTTGTTTCAACAAAAGGCAAGATTTTCCACAAAAATAAAAGACAGCTGATTTCCATTAAAGATTTTCCATTAAAAAAATGTTTAATCATAAAAAAAAAATTCCATAAAAAAAAAATAGTTGAATGGAAAAAATTCTTTACCAGCCCAAATATTTTGCCATCTTAAATAGCTACTGTTTGAATTATTCTTCTGGGGATATCCAGTATAAACTTAACTGTTTCTTTCTCATATGAGTTTATCACAGATATTTCCAAGGTAATGAAAACTCTAATCGTGAACAGAGAAAGACTGCCTCAGATGAACTAGAGCTCATGTTGAGAGCTGACACTCTTGTTTACTCTAACCTTTTGTAAAGCTTCTAGCAGCATTTAAGATGTTTGGTGGAAACCAGTTAATCTCTTCAATATAGTAGGACACCGAACTAACAAAGCTGTTGATGCATGTTCTCAACTCAGCCATGTCTCTCATCTCTTCCTGTCCTCCTTCACATTCCTAATTCACAGACTACTATGCATTTTCTGTCTTCTTTTCCCAAATAATCTTTTTTTCCAAAGTTAGAAAATTAGATATTATAATTTCGCAAACATTAAAATTGACAAAATTTACTGAGCAGCACTACATAGCGAGAGAGACACACACAGATTGATAAACTATTTTTCCCTGTCATTCAAATGAAAAATAACCATGCATTTTTGATGCCACTGTATGATTATTGCAAGGAAATGCTGACTTTTAAGCAATAACTGTTGTTTATTTCTGGACTGTGCTATAAACTTTGGTAATGAACTGTCAGACTCCATAATAGCATGCAAAGCCTTTACAGAAATGGAATAGTAAGTAGCTGTCACACAACCCATGTGCTGGACATAGTGAAGAGAAATGGTGTGAAAGAATGAGAATAAAGCTCTACACATCCAAAACTGGTGAGTTTTCCCTCTGTGTTGTGCAAAAAATTTTAAGGAGATGCAGAGCCAAGTTTCTCAACAGTCGATCGGAAAAACAGTGGATTCCCACCTCTTACTTGCTCTAGCAAAGAAGCTAGTACATTTATTATGTAAGGGCGTGGACAGAAACAAATACTATACAGAGTTGCTAAAAAAAAAATATTGAGATGAGTTGAGAAAGAACATGCTGAAAACTGTCTCTAGCTTGTATTACCCTATTTAATTTTTGGTTTATCCTTCTACTTCAATACAGTAGCCTTTCCTTCTTGCCCAGATAAGAAACTCAGCCACAATAAAAAAAATATAGAACTACCTCCTGCCTGATCCTGCAAGATATTCTTCCTGTAAATCACTATTTGTACAGCTAACCTTTGTCTCAGGCTCATCCCATAAAGTTTACATTAAAGAAGGAAGGGTTTCAAGAACTCAAAGCAATAACAAGGTCCTCCTTCCTTTGACATACAAGTGATACAGGTACCCCGACAGACCTTATTGGGATTATTCAGGCAAACAAGGAGACTCTTCAAGAGATCCAGTAACACAGGAGTAGTTGGGCTTTTGAGACGTAGTTGGCCTTTTAAAGAATGTGTTCACTTAAGCAGATTCACTTACATGTGTAAGTGTTACATAGACTGAACTGAATGGTTGAATTATTTAATCAAGACTGCCTTGGACATTTTATGACAAATTTTAGTACATCTATCTTACCATGCTTAATGTGTAATCTAAACAAATGAGCTGAAAAATCAAATATACAGTTGCCTGTGTATTGTACATGGTATCCACTGGTAAAAAAATCTTTCACAAAGCCAATGTTTCACAAAACTACATAAACAATGTCAACCATCTTTCAGATGGCAGCTTCAGCATTCTCTATTTCAGCGTGCCAACAAATGAGCTTCTGCTCTTCAAAGCGAGGCATCTTTAAACTAGTTTGTTTTCCCAAGTAAGTGCTTTTCTCATGTCTAGAACTGTACTGACAGAATAACTTGAGTTTTCCAGATGAACTGAAATAAATATATTATGATGCAATTCTACAGTCTTCTTCCCAAGGTTGTTAGCTTCACATCTTTATTAAATAACAAAGCAACAGCTTTCCTAGGTAAAATCAGTCAGATACAATTCCATAAAAAAAGTTTAAGAAAAAAAATGGCTGGTTTTCACTGAGCATGAATGGTTACAAGACATGCTGAAACATCATCCACTATTTTAATAAAAATACTGAGGCATACCTAAAGCAATTACTAGATAATTGCCTTTTTTTTTTGACTCAGACTTCTCATTTAAGTACTGGATTGTCTGCAGCTGAGTGTAGCATATCACAAAATGCTTTTATCACCTGACTTAGGCCATCTGCAATACAGACAGTCCTCAGTCTACATAAAATAAAAAGAACTTACTTTTAAAAGATCTAGTCCATCACAAAAAATATATAGTATGAAATTTTAATCAATGAGATCTTGAGGGTTTTTTACAATATTGCCAGTATAATAATTTCTGCAAACAGGATATTCCAAGAAAAGTAGGCGCAGCAAGAACAGCTAGAGCAAGAATCTGTGGGACAGAGGTGTCAGTGGAGGACCTTCAAACTGAATCTATCCAAAACCATACAACTCAGTAACCTGTATCCAACAGTGGTCAGTAGCAAGAGGTTATGAAACAAGGAGAAGTAAATACGGACAGATATAGAGCACCCTTCAAGTACACTCCCAGTCATGCACTGTTTAGGAACTTTCCAAATTAAACATAAATTTTGTGTATCATGACTTAAAAAAAAAAACATACTCCTTAAATTGACAATATGCACAAAGGTGTTAAATCTGGACTTCTATGAGTAGTGAGATAAAGGTTAACAAAGTGTTCATAAAGTAATCTGACTGAAAATATTGAGAGTTTCAAGGACAGCAATAAAACCAAATGACAGGGTGTTGAAGACTGCTGTGACAAGAGGCATAATAAAAAGTGAAGAGGAAGTTAAAAAATTATGGGGGTGTGATTAGAAAAAAAGGAAATTGCCTTGTGGAAATACATCTGAAAAGAGCATGAATTTACAGCATAGAGAAGATTAAAGAGAACTGAGGATCAATCAGGCAATAAGAAAACATCACACTGCCCTTCAGATTGAGGAGAGTTTGCCAGTGCCTATGATTTTAAATATCTGTAGGTCATGTGTGTATCTTCCAGCTTCCATTAATACCAGTATATATCTTCCACCACTCCCGTGATTTATCTGTATCTTTTCTTCTGCCATTGTGTCACTAAGATTTATCTTACTCACTACTATTGCAATGAAACTTATCCAAGAAGACTAGCTACAATTAATGCAGGATCTAATACTTTTTTATTTCTACTTCTTGGGCACAAGAATGACAAATCAAACTAGCAAATGTTATCCTCAGTGGAGGGCACAAATGTTTATGGGCCAATGTAAAGCCAAAACACTGTCCTCTATGTCTGAGGGGAAGGATACAATAGGCACATTTCCCTGTAAAACACTAGAGGTTTATAAACATGGAGAAGAGAATAAATTGAAAGACAGAACTATGTGACATATGTTTCTGTTGAAAACTGGGTAAGTGAAAGTCAGTATGAGATTTCAGTGAAAAAAGGTAATGTACAATATTACAATATTACACGCAACAAAGGGTAAACTCTATACAAGAGAAAAAAGAATACTTGACTGCAGACATCCCAAAACACTGTTCTAGAAATTGGATTAAAATTGTAGCTGCCAGGAAAATACAAACTCTAGGCATCTAAAAGTAGATTTCTCCTTTAGCCTAGAGTCTACTGGATAGTTACCTAAATATTCCAGCAGGCAATTCTGACATGTCTTTGCTTAAATATGGTTATATAAAGTAAAACAAAAATAAGTTTTGGCTTTGCTGCAAATGTGCATAATGGAAAGACAAACATCATTAAAAAGGCCATCATTTTTAGTGATTAAAATAATCCACACACAAAAAAAATCTTCTGTAACTTTCCAAGTTCCCATTTATCATAGTTTTGCAAAAAGAAGCCACAGTAATTTCATTTTTCTTGACTTCTATTAAAAAGATCAATACATATGATTCCAAAGAGTCTCGGCTCATGAAAAGATGGAGCTAGTCTGTAATCACATCTGAAAGTATTGGTTGTCATTAGCAGTAAGATTGATCTGTAAAGACAGTCAGCCCAGAGCGAAAGTACTTAAAAATTTCCATTGGGCTATTGCTGAACAACACTGCCCAGCAACCTTTCACCTGGCAGATAATTAAATACAGATAACGAATTACCGTATTAGAAGGAAGAATTGCACTGGGGATATTCAATAGATGCCCACTTTAGTAAAGCAGTTCCAAATCTCTGAATAATGGTTTTGTTTTGTGCAGAAAACATAATGAGCTCTGACAGTATAAAGTCATTTTTCAACGTGCATTTAAATCTGACTTGTCAAATAAGATATTAATAAGTCACCTGAAGTACAAGATTTGCTAATGGCCTTGCAGTATGAACATTGCAAGTCCTCTTACCATTTTGGCTGTAAGTGTATCAAATGGTCTCTGCAAAGCAGAGCCTTCTGCTAGGAGTCAGACAGGAATTCCAGCCTTACCAAAACTCATCGGTTTTGATGAGGTTGAAGAGCCTCCCTTCCATATGACCTACAAGCCTACAACTGGCCCCACCACACCACAGGAAGCCTATGCACCCCTTGGTCTTCCTAGACCATGAGAAATCTTGGAGAACAATGGAAAGAAAAGAGTCTCTGAAGTTCAGAGGGGAAAAGGGATAGCCAGACAGTCATTTCCAAATAGATCTGTGAGACGTATTTGTATCTGTACTGTCTCCAAGAAACTGCTCAAAACCAGTAGGTATCTACTTTTGATCTTCAATTCTCACCATGCTCACAGTAATGTGACTTTGGATCATTCAAGAGTATGGTTGGGAAGGACCACTTGGATGCCATCTGGCCCAACACTTCTACTCATGTCATGGCCAGCTTTGAACATGAATGAGGTTGCTAAGGGTCTTGTTTCACCTGTGCTTTGAAAACTGCCAAGCAGGGGAATTTCACAGACTTCCTGGGTACCCCTGACAATATCCAACCACTCTTATGGTGAAACTGCTTTCTGTATCTCCAGTCACAAGTTCCCTTGCTTCAGATTGTCTGGTTTCTACCCATAGGCCCACGTCCTGGCACAGCTTCAACCCATACCCATGCCCTTATTAGCTATGTCCCTCTGCAGCTCAGTACTAGTGAGAGGACAGATTCACATATCCAACAAAACCTCCGTCCATCCCAGTGGGGTTGGATTTTGTTAATTGTTACTGGCTCCAATGCAGATCCATTAGAAAACAAGAAAATTAGAAGACAAGAAAGAAAATTATAAAAGTTCAAGTATTGGGGAGAAAGGAAAACAGCTAGAGAAGAGAAACAGAAGGGAAGGGAAGGGAAGGGAAGGGAAGGGAAGGGAAGGGAAGGGAAGGGAAGGGAAGGGAAGGGAAGGGAAGGGAAGGGAAGGGAAGGGAAGGGAAGGGAAGGGAAGGGAAGGGAAGGGAAGGGAAGGGAAGGGGAAGGGAAGGGAAGGGAAGGGAAGGGAAGGGAAGGGAAGGGAAGGGAAGGGAAGGGAAGGGAAGGGAAGGGAAGGGAAGGGAAGGGAAGGGAAGGGAAGGGAAGGGAAGGGAAGGGAAGGGAAGGGAAGGGAAGGGAAGGGAAGGGAAGGGGGAAGGGAAGGGGGAAGGGAAGGGAAGGGAAGGGAAGGGAAGGGAAGGGAAGGGAAGGGAAGGGAAGGGAAGGGAAGGGAAGGGAAGGGAAGGGAAGGGAAGGGAAGGGAAGGGAAGGGAAGGGAAGGGAAGGGAAGGGAAGGGAAGGGAAGGGAAGGGAAGGGAAGGGAAGGGAAGGGAAGGGAAGGGAAGGGAAGGGAAGGGAAGGGAAGGGAAGGGAAGGGAAGGGAAGGGAAGGGAAGGGAAGGGAAGGGAAGGGAAGGGAAGGGAAGGGAAGGGAAGGGAAGGGAAGGGAAGGGAAGGGAAGGGAAGGGAAGGGAAGGGAAGGGAAGGGAAGGGAAGGGAAGGGAAGGGAAGGGAAGGGGGAAGGGAAGGTGTTACCGTATTAGTCGTCTTGGCAGGTGTCATCATATGTAATGCTACTTGTTGAATACAGAGCAGAGATTCGAAACTTCCTCTGTAGGATCTAGAGCACTAAGCCATCAGGAAGGATCTTTGTTTGCCAATGGAGAAAAGCATAGACACTGGGACCCTGAAACCTAGTTGTGAACCTGTGAGATCAGATGGAAAAAAGACACAGACAAACAATCCCAGAAGCATGTTTTTAAAAGCTTTACATGACTGCTTCATTTAATTAATAAGCACTCTAAAGGAAGTACAATTTGTAGTATGCACATGGTTTGTAAATCTGGGAAGGATATTCTCAAGACTCTTGCTGAAAACACCGTAACACTAGAAAAACTATTTTCACTTCTTCTGAATAAAATAATGCAGGAGAGCATGGGGTTTTTTTATGGAAATGCCATAAGGTAAGGAATGCTCAGTTTCCTTGCATTTCCTGTAAAATGTCAGAGAGGTGTTTCCTTATGTAATTCCACTGACAAAAAAAAATTATTCTGGAAAGACATTATTATCCTTTCAAAAACCAGAATTATATTTCCTTTCTAAAATGTGGTTAAAATTAGATCTTGTATTGTTTTGATTCTACCAAAAATTCATCTCAAATCTATGACAGGAGTGCGTAGTTTCAGACAGCATTTTCTAACCTTCCATTATCTCTAAATACCATCACAACAGCACAGAGAAAATAAACAGAGTCTTGATTCAAAAGCTAGTTAAAGTAGACATGTAACAGCAAAAAAATACTTACCTCTTATGCCATTTGCAAAAGCCAGACATTTAAAAGCAAGGAAATGAACAGATGAGGACATTGTTCATTTTATATTGGCCAGCAGGTAAGTGTAAAAAGCTCAGACAGTTCAAATAGTGCCAAATGCAGCTGATCTTCCACCATCTACCTACCCATATGAGCCACCCAGGAAGTATGAAGAGCTTGTTTCCACAAACAGTGTTACAGCAATGCTCTTCAGCCATATCCTGCTCCCAACATAACCACAGGCTATAGCTGTAATTTATTAAACCCTAACATGTCCTCTGCACTCTGGCAGTAACAGTTGACACGGTGACCTTGTCCCCCGGGCTTTCATAGTTCAGCTTCACCATGGCCAGAATTCAGGCTTGTCACCATTTTACTGAGGTTTACTTAGCAAAATCCTGCCTCTTTTGATTTCAGTGAGCCCAGTAATTCATCCACTATTGAGTCTGGTTCAAAGAATTTGCTATCGCAAAAAAAAAACAGCCTTGGCTCTTACCCGTGTAGTGCTTCTCTATTGCTTTATCCTTATTTTGGTACCATAATGCTTTTCTTTAGAAATGTTGTCTGACAAACAACTGTGTTTATTAACTAGCACAGGAACTGCATAAGAACAAAAAAACAGTCTATAATTGGAATAGGTGTAGCAAAACAGAAAAAAAATGGAATGAAGGATGGAGTCTTACTGAAACTAGGTTTGCATGTGGCCATATCAATCTGTGTCACTAATGTGTTTGTAGCTGATTGTTGTGTTTCAGGATAGTTTTATTCTATGATTTTTGGTTGACATTGCTTGAAAAAATATTTTATAGCTAGAGTCAGAGTGAAGGTCCTTGTATTTTGATGAAATGTTCACTCCTCCGTAGCTGATAAGATTGATAATCGTGTTTATCATGTGGGTAGTGTGAGATTAATGATCTTCTAAATTATTCATTTCCTTGCTCTTGAGTGCTTGAGTTTTGTAAGTTATGTGATGGAGTAAGAATGTTATGTTGCTTAACAGTCTTAACTGGCTTTTCAAACAAGGAAAATTATTCTGGCACCTGTGTGGGGTTTAAATTGTGTCTTAAAATCCTTTGTGCGAATAATGCAATGGTTAGTTATCTTACCACGCTATTTCTTTTCAGTCACACATAGCAGTACAGAAAGTACTTATTTCTCTTTTGGAGATGATCTTCTTCAATACTGATCTATCTGGAACTTTTTTTCCTTATCTTACAGGAAAACTGGCCACAAAACCAGGAAAGGATAAAGGGATCTTTCACAAAACTCTATTGCATGTTCCACCTCGGCACCTACTTGTTCTCCAAGTGCAAGGCACAAGGACAGCCTGGGTTAGTCCTACTACTTCAAAAATGTGTCTTTGCTTCTTAGGTCAAGTGACACTTTAAATACTTTACAGATTTAGATAAGGTCTTTTTAGTCTTCCTAAGCTACCAAGATCCAAAAGAAGACAACAAACTGTAACAGATATAATTCATAACTTGGCCCATTTAAAAGTTACCAGTTCTAATCCAGAAGAAACCAACACCATTAAAGTCCTGCTTTTATACAACTATCATCTTTGGCAGTATATGTATAAAACAAACTCAGAAGCAAGAGGCAGACTGTACACAGTACTAGCACAAGCATGGTTTATGTTTAATAAGCTGCAAGAAACAGAAGTGCTCTGAATTGTTCACAGTGAGGTGTGCAGGCGAGGGGGGAGGGGAGAAAACAGTCTTTTACAACACACCGAATATCATACCAATTTCTTTCCTAAACAACATAAACGTCCATGGGCAGTTTTAAAATTAATTGACATACATTTCATTTTGTTTATTTGTCTGAGAGGGCGAAACTTGTACTATGCCACCAGGGTCTTGGAACAAGAGCTGTTGTGGGTAATCCCTTTGTCTGTTAATTTGGATGTAGATGTGCATTCCACAGTCAAAGTCCAGGCAATGGCCAAAGAGAAAATTGCACTGAAAACATTTTTCTTTTCCTAAAGCAAGCTCAGGGAGGAACATTTATTTAATAAAATGGAAAATCAATATAATTTTAATTTTAAGAAGTCAGAGCCAATGCCAAGCTGTCCTTTAAGGATGCTTGATAAGAATTCACGACCATTTTTTTTCCTTTGGTAAGAAAAATAAAATTAAAACCAGCATTGATTTAATGATTCTCCTCCAAGTTTGTTTAGACCTGAAAGTTTTGTTCATCACTGTTACATCAGTATCTTCATTTTATTTCTGAAAACCTGCTTGATCATTATGTATTTACCGCTTAAAAAATTGAGATTTTCAACTCATTTATGCAGAAAGGAAAGAAGACAGCAAAATTACTGTGGAACTATACATACTGTGGGTTGTAATATTTTCGACAGCTTAGGCATTCCAGCAAAAAGTAATGTTTAAGATGCGAGTAAGTTATAACACACTTAATTCTATTGTTGAAAGGCGCTGCTCTCAGACTAGAAAAAATCAGAAAACAGTACAGAAGAATAAATTTCATTATGACTCTCTAGTTCATTTAGCAGTTCCTCACATTTCCATAATAGGTGTCTGATAACCTTCTTTCTTGCAGGATTTTTTAGTGTCAAGGGTGATAGAAATACCCTGATTGTTAGTCATGGGCTCATATATACCCCATTAATCCTAATGTAGAAAGAACCAGGTATACACAGGTTTGCCCAAGTTATGTGGATGGTATTCAATCAAGGAAGAACTTGCCCAGCATCTCTTTAGAGAAGGTCTACTGAAGGCATCAGAGCTGGAGCATAAATAGCTCTTCCCTCTCTAGAAACCTGTGGATTAAGTCTTTGTTGCAGTTGCTATTGATATAAACAGCAAATGTGTTTACATGACTTGGTGCATAAAATCAGATACTGTGATTTCAAGTGCCTTGCGGGGCATGTATAGAGAGGACGCCAAAGAATTTTGGCCTTCTGAATGGAAATGCTCTTAAATCTCGGGGACTTTAGCCTGGATAGAGTGATGGATCTCACGGGTGAGGGAGAACCAATGCATTTGCTAGTGCAGGACTCTGAGTCACAAATGACCTCCCAGGCTGCTTTTGAGGCTTTGCCATTTTAATGATCTGAAGGGAAGCCATGGCTGACTCTCTTGCTTAGTGCAAGAATCATTTTTTAACAATATCAATATCAACAAACCTTTTCTTTCGTTGTTGCTGGTATTGAACCACACAGTGGAAATTGTCACACCCCAATAAAATCAACATTAGTCTTTAACATAACAATGCATCAAAGAAGTCAACAATGACCTTCAAAACCACACACAGATTTCAGAATCAGAAAGAGACACTAAGAGACACATTTGATTGTGGTAATAAATGAAATCCATGAAAGATATATAGTTAGTAAAATCACATGTGTTTTTAAAATAAATAAATAAGTGGACTAATGTGCATTTACTCAAAATTAGATTTCTGGATAGAAAGTATGAATCTAGACTAGATCTTTAAATAATGTATGTGTTTGTATGTATAAGTCATGATGTAATCTCTCTAGCACAGCTGAGGACATAGCCAGCTCTGCTAATTGTTTATTTTCCTCTGCAGAGGGCCTGTCTACTTTATTAGGCCACAGAGTTTCGAAGGCTAGTGAAGCAGCCCTCCCATTCTTAGCTTACCTTTCAAGTAGTGCCAAGGTCAGGCTGCCTTTGCTGCAGACTAGGGTGACCTGTGGAAGTCCCAAAACTCTTCTCAGGATTTGGAGCAGACTGTTCCCAAGCCCAGCGACCAAAGGAACAGATGAAACCATAATATACACGATGTCAAAACTAACTGGGTTTTGTGTGCAGCATTTTTAACATGTGTTGAGGTTTAATTGTGTAAGGGATTTTTTAAAATGTGACATGGATGACATAAATAATTTTTTTTTTACATGTTGATGAAGGAAGACAAGAGGAATATGCTTTAAGTAACTTTAACTGCTTTTTTCTCTAGAGTGCCAAATTAAGGGTTGCCTGTCTTCTGATAGACTCTTTTTCAGGAAGGAAGTTTGATTAGTTTCCAAGGGTTTATGTGTGCAAGAGAGTAGCTTATCTACCAGTCCTTGATATATGTTACTTATATTCACTTGAATCTGGAGAGTAGTTAGAGACCTAAAAGCAACTTATCTTCCGCTGATATTTCCTAAAAAGTGGCAGACTGCTGACTTTATAATAGTCAGGATAGCAAGAGCAACATGTTTGATATGAAAGTAAGGAAGCAAAGCCATAATTAATCCCCTTCCAGTCCCATCACTGCAATTAACCAAGGAATGAGAACAGGAATGTGTCCTAAGCTTTATGAAAACAAGATGATTTTGTGACCAGCATGCTAACATGAGCATTTCTCTGCTGAATCAATTATGGAATACTAGCTATTGTGCCCAGTATTTTTGCAGAGGTGATGGGACATATGTCAAAGGAAAAATATTCCAGAAGTTGTGTGTTAGAAATTATATGCT
The DNA here is from genome assembly GCA_033558185.1 of Dromococcyx pavoninus. Taxonomy (NCBI): domain Eukaryota; kingdom Metazoa; phylum Chordata; class Aves; order Cuculiformes; family Neomorphidae; genus Dromococcyx; species Dromococcyx pavoninus. The sequence continues at coordinate 971,495 of JAUMJL010000595.1, forward strand.
GAACTGAGTCCTTACTCTACCTGCTATGCAAATATTAATCTTCACTCCTTACTGAGACAGGCAGTACCCTTTCCTCCAAAGCAGTACTCATACACATACAGGCTATTCTTGTAATTAGTGAGTCTAAGATAAGTTATAACAGCACTGTCAAAAGTCAGAAGGCTTCCTGAAGGAAATATTCATGCCTGGAGTTATTTTTATTTCTATATTAAAAGGATTTCTTTTATGTATCGGGTTTTAAATAATGTTAATATGGGGCAATACTTGAGAACTACAGATGGGCCTGGATGCAGAATGAACATGCACATATCTGTACTCATTGTACTGTGTCTCTAGGCTCTAGGATGTCTACTGGGCTTATGTATCAGTTGACTTTGAAATTCGTGAAAGCAGGCAGATTTTTGCAGCCCTTAATGTGATATAATGGCATGGATTTTAAGGCTGTCAGCCCTTTTGGTGCAATTTAATACAAACTGGTTAACAGGAGCAATAGGAAATCTATGTGAGCAGTTTCTTGCTGTCAGCTCCAATTTGCCTTTACAGCTTATGATACAGGCACCCTGTACTGCTATTGAGCAGTTTTTTCCATCTCTGAAAAGGGTTGATTTGAAAGTGCATGCTCTCTGGTCACTCCCCTGGAAAGCTGCTGGTAAAGCTATCCAGTTCTCCAGAAAATGAGGAGAGCAAAACACCTGCAAGAGAGAAGAGCTGGGCTGCAGCCAGCAAACATCTCACAGTTATCAGTGTAAGTGGTTTCACGGGGATCAGTGCTTGCAGCCCCATGTCTTTCCTATGTGCAGGGGTGATAAGAACTAGAAAGGGCTCTGTAAACACATTTTATCCTTCACATTGTGCAAGGTACTGCATCTAGGTCGAGGCAATCCCAAGTACAATCACAGGCTGGACAGAGAATGGCTTGAGAGTGGCCCTAAAGAGAAAGACTTGGGGTGCTGCTGGATGAGAAGAGCTCAACATGAGCCAGCAGTGTGAGCGTGCAAGCCAACTGCATCCTGGGCTGCATCAAAAGAAGCATGACCAACAGGTGAGGGAGGTGATTCTGCCCCTCTACTTTCCTTTCATGAGACCTCACCTGGAGTACTGCATTCAGTTCTGGAGTCATCAGCACAGGAAGGACATGAATCTATTTGAGTGAGTCCAGAGGAGGGCCACAAAGATGACCAGAGGGCTGGAGAACTGTCTTTACAAGGACAAGCTGAGAGAGTTGAGCTTCTTTAGCCTAGAAAAAAGAAGGCTCCAGAGAGACTTTATAGCAGCCTTCCAGTACTTAAAGGGGGCCTACAGGAAAGCTGGAGAGGGGCTCTTTATCAGGGAGTGCAGTGATAGGATGAGGGGTAATGTTTTTAAGCTGAAAAGGGAGAGATTTAGGTTAGGTATTATGAAGAAACTTTCTACTGCAAGAGTAGTGAGGAACTGGAAGAGGTTGCCCAGAGAAGTTGTGGATGTCTCGTTCCTGGAGACGTTCAAGGCCAGGTTGAATGAAGCTTTGAGCAACCTGATCTAGTGGAAGGTGTCCCTGTCCATGGCAGGAGGGTTGGAACTGGATGATTTTTAAGGTCCGCTCTTGCCCAAACCATTCTATCATTCTATAATTCTATTGTGCCTCTTTTCACCCTGTTTCATCTCTTTTCCTTTACATCTAAGAGAGTTTTAAAAATTTGTGGATCTAGTCTATAGACAGTCTAGTATAAGGGTCAGAGACTATTTATGACTAACAGGTCAAGTTATCTTTCATGAATACAAAAGAATTAATTCCCAATAGTGTCACGATAATAATTTTTGCATAAGTGCAGAACACAGTGCACATCATTCACTTTCCTTGCTTAACGGGCACTGCAGTACCATACTGCTCTTTCTCCATTAGCTACAGTCTGATACATTTAACTTTAAAATTAGGCTTTGGAACACTGTATAAATAACAATACATTTATGCAATTGAGCGCCTATGCAAGTAATTCAATCAAGGGAGTACTACTGCCAGTCATAAACTACTTAAGCTGTTTGACTCTCTGCTTAAGACATCACAAAAGGTCCTTGATTCAATTACAGCCTTAGATTTACCTGTGCATCTTCTATCATTCAGTGTTACCTATGTGTATGACGAAACACCTGATACGATGAACTGCTACCAAAACAAACTGTATCGTTATCTGGGTGAGATTTGATGACACTGGTATCAAGAAAAGTTTTACCTTGGACTTTCATGAGACCAGACCTGCAGGCCTTATGCCTTTAATAGTACCTTTGTATTAATAGCCGTGACTGTCCTACGATACAGCATTCATAAGGACAGGCAATAACTTCCACTAGATCAAATAATTTTGAAAAAAAAAAAAGATAACTTTGTGGACATACAAGATTTTATTTAGGTCAGACAAAGACTCAGAGAGCAATGCAATGAGTTCAAACAGGGAGAAACAGCTTTGAGTATAACCTAAATGCTGCAACTTGGGAGGAAAGCTCCCGACCTCACACCAGTAGAGGTTGGAGCAGCACATCAGGGGGACTACAGCAACAACTCTACTGAACCCATGAGGAGTAGCATCTTAGAATATTAGTTTTAATTTCCAAGTTTCTGCCTTTTGAGAATATTGTCGAGGTCTTCTGTGAGGATCAAGTCTGAAGCAACTGTATACAGAAAATGTTTTCTTGGAAGCTGTTTCTGTCTTTTTTCAATCTTCCATGCATGTTCTGTAATGAAGTGATCGTTTGATTTCAACAACGTCCTCTCCCTGGGAATAATTAGTGTATACGGCAAAATACATTATATTCAGATACTTGTGAAAGAAACATAAACCTAGGTACGCCAGATATGAGGAGAAATTAATTTTGACTTGTTTTTCTGTAGAAAGTCAGTTGTAAGCTTGGATGACCTGTGTGAGTTAAATGCATTATTCACTCATGAATCACTACTGTTTCAGAAAAGTGCTGCTGTCCCAAGGCCTCATCACCAACACAGAGGGTGGAAATGGTTCTGACAAGTATCCAGCACTCAAATGGCCTTATTGGTATAGATTTCCATTAGTAGTCCCATACACATTCCAATTCCAATTCCCAGAGCAGGAGCATGTCAGGACAAACCATGGTCTGGCCAGGAAAAAGAAGGAAAGAACTAGGTTTTCCCTCCCAAAAGAGTGTGGATTGCACAGAGATCTCCCAAGTCTGAGAGCAATAACATAGACATCTCAAAATGTAGGTTTGGACGGAAAACTTATATGGCCCCTAGGAGTTCATCTTCCGGTCCCTCAGACAGATTTGGTACTTATTTCAATGTTTATTGCCAAATATAGATTAACAAAACCAGTTGCTCCTATTGCACATGTGAAACAGCCTGTGGCTCAAGGCAGACAAACATTTTGTGACTGTTGCTGGTGTAAGCAGCTCTGAGCCATGAGCAGATATTTCTCCATTTTGCCATTGGAAAGCATCATACCCTCTCAGGTTCTTCCTGTAAAGCAGATAGGGATGTTACAGAAAAGTGCCTGCACTTTTAAGGTAGGTCGCTGTGCAGATGACACAACCAGGCAACTGCAATGGCCTCGGTGTCATTGGAGCAGGGTCCCTCCCCAGTGGCAGGAATGCACAGCCATTGGGTGCTGCCACCTACTCTTTTAAGAGGTCAGAGGAGAAAGTCTGTTAGATGGAAGGAGTGGAAAAGTTGTAGTAGACCTAGCTTTTCTTTGGCCATGGGAGAGAACGCTGAAAGCCTCTCCCAGTACTGACGCACAACACAAACAGCACAGGTGTCAGCAGGGAAATCTTGTCCCCAACAGCTGAATTGTGCACACAAGCAACAGCAAAATATCCCTGTGAATGTGAATAACTCTGCTCAGATCTTCCCTCTAGCTGTGCAGTGCATAAATCACAGCAGATTACACAGTTTCTTACACTAGTATCAGTAGATCTAAAGATAGAGCAAGGAACTTCTCAGGGTCTGACATACCATATCTTCAAGTATATCATAATATTTCTTTTTTAGAGGAAATTCAGCAGAAAAGTAGTAGTACTGTGGTATTTTTTTAAGTCCATAATCTTCAGAGAAACCACATAACAGAAAATGGAATATTGTGAGCAGCCCACATAATTACTCATGATAGATAACTGTATTAAAAATTAAACATAAATTATTGGAGGCATTACAGTGTTGGCACAAGATGAAAAAGGTGCTTCGTATTACTGAAAGGTTTAGCTAACTGCCTGAAAGTTTGGCTCAATAGAAAAGAGACTAGCCTGGATAAATGGAAAGCATTTATTGTTTGAAATATGGATTTTAATATAGCACAGCACAACCCCAAAACATCAGTCCTTTTCAGTATGGTTAAAGTAAGATGGATCTTGTAGATTAAAGATGCTCTTTGGCAGTGAGAAGGAGAACTAGAAAAGGAGTCTCCTTGGAGCCACTCCATGTCTTTGGAGAAGGATTCTTTACCTTTTTCATAGGGCTCCCCAGAGTCCTACCCAGATGTTTTACATTGATCACTGGGGTATGCTGACGTCCTTGGCATGTGAACGACCATTCTGCTCTTGAGGACACCCAAGAGTCAGATGAAGCAGGGAAAGTCCTGTGTTTGAAGAAAACAAAGCTCACTCGAACTGGCCAGGCAGATCTATAGCTTCCACAGTTTGGATGAGGATCCTGGAAGGAACGCAACTTTTTCCATGGTTTTATACAGTTCTGTCACTCATCTAGAAAATTTTGGAGCCTTACATCAGATCTTCAAGGTCAACAATATTTTACAAAGGTCTGATTACTTTCTGTATTTGGTATTGTAGTTTTTAGCAGTGCAGACATCTATATTTTCTCTTTTAGTAAATATTTGATTTCTTTCCATAACGTTTTGTGAGTTTTAAACATTCTTCTTTTGATCTCCTAGAATTTCACTTCCAGCTCTGTCATCAGTGACCAACATAGAATTTAAGAAGTAGCTGAAAGCTGCAAATTCCTGCACACGCCTCAGATTAAGTCTGGCTTCTGAAAAAAGTGTGACTCTAAAAATATTGCTGGTCAGCTTTGAAACTGTATTGCTGAATTGTTCATTGAATTTGGTAAAGGTGAGCAGATTAATTTCTGTACTAAAATTTCTGCTTAACAGGGATTACTGTAGAGGATTTAGATGAAGTTACTGAGAGAGGGAATGGTGTAATGAACATTATTTTCAAAAACAATTAACTTCAGTGTTTGAGAGATCCCATTGTTTCCAAGTCCTTCGAGGACCAGAGAATTTAAAATGTTTGTAAATCTGAAAATGTCCTTGTGATATTTAATTTTTTAAAAATCACCAGAAAATAAGGATCAAGTGACAGTTAATATTCAGTCTTTGATATTCTTCTGGTATAAAAATTTATTATGCAAAATGGAGGAGAGAGAACACAAGAATGCAATTATTCCAAAATCTGCTGGTATTTTCCTGGTTTGCACACATCCTTGCCCGGTTTTCCAGAACAAAGGTAGGTAGGGACTATGGTGTTGATAACTTCTCCAAAGTAGATAACTAAATAATTTTCCACTTGTCTGCAGGACAAAACCAGCAGGTTGTGGCTCCAAGCTATTAGGTGGTTGTTGTTATTGTTGTTGTTAAGATTTTATAAAGAAGAGAGATTATGTAGAAAAAGAAGTTTTGTGTTCACAGACTGTTCAAATACAGAGACTAGGACTCTGGAGCTACATTTTACTCCACAAACATCCTTTTTTATCTCTCCTGATTCTAGCAGTCAGATTCCTTGAATGCATGATACCTTGCCACAGACCACAGGCTCTGCTGCCTGGATTTGCTCTACAGTTTCCACTCCCTCAGCTTGTTACCATTGGCCTACGTCATCATCAGCACTGTCATGAGGGAATCAAAGAGCACATCGGTTGTCATATGTGAATCAGCCAAGGAGCTGAATGTGCTGTTTAATTGAATGTATAAACATTTTTCTACTAAGCTGGGACAGTGAGCTCACTTGTACCAGACATATCATTTGCTCCTTATCTTCTGTTACTCATGCAAGTGACTCAGATATTTTCAGAGAAAAAAATTAAAATTTCAGACCATACGTCTCATCTTTCAGAGGAAAACCTTTCCAAGAGGAAAGCCCAGAGAGCAGCCCTGAGGAACTCTATTTTGAGATGTGCACTCTCTGTAGAGGAACCAATGGTGGTCATGATGGATCCATGGAAAATTTGTTATGATATTACCACCAGAAGAACTCCTTCTTCAGCAGATGGTGCAAGCCTGAGATACCTTCAGAAATTCCAGATGGGTCTTACTCACTCAAGAAGCTCTAATCAAAAAACACTCTGCACCCAGCTGTGGGTTTCATGACTCGAAGTTGCCTTTGCCAAGGCCAACCCTTAGGCTAAGGAGTTCCATGTGGTGTGGTAGGAACACAGCCAAAAACAGCTGAAAGCAAACGGGATTTCCTCCAGCTGGTGTCAGATGGAGGGTCCAAAGTAGGTTCACTCCAAGCTCTCCTAGTTTATAAATGAAACCAAAAGCACAATATACTATCTGGAAGGCTCAAGATACCTTTTAAGCCACACCATGCTTCTTCCCATGACAAAGATTTTGATTCTCATTACTGTGCCACTGGAGATACATAAGGCTGTAGAGAGTTTACCCATTTCCAATGGATCTCAGGCAAGAGTTTACTGACCCTTACTATGTGACACTGATTTCTGTTCCTCTGACTAATTAGCACACATTTGTCTAATTACCATGCTCTAAAAATACATAAAAAATAATAAAAATATAACGGTGCCTCTCTTTTTAGGAGACACTAACTGTGGGTCATTCAAGTAAGGATCTTAACCTTTTCACAACACCTGGTGCTAGCACAGGGCAATGAGGAAATGGTGTAAATTCCCTCTTCTCTCCATCTTATTCCTTTAATTCAGCTTTTGTCTTAGACTAGAGCAAGCCCAAAGCTGCTGTGATTTGCACCATTCATTCTCGAGACTCCTCTGAGCCTTGCCACTGTGGCCAGGAGAAGGAGACTGACCTGTCTGTGCCTCTCCCTACTTCATCTGCTGCCTTCCTCTTGCAAGCCATCCTGTGGTTGCTCTCTGCTCCCTGTGAAGCATCCCCAACATCAGAAGAGCAGAAGAGTGAGAATGTGTCTCACACCCTGAATCTCAGTGAAGAAGATTTTGAGGGCCCCTTTGCAACCATGTTATCCCACAACTGTGCTGTATCTGTCCCATACCTTTAGGAAGAAATTGTTAGCCATCATGAAACAGACTTAATAAAACTCTTCTACTGTCAGTGTTATGCAATGAGCATTTGAAGTTGAGTTTGGGAATTTTTTTCCCTTTCCTGTCTTCTCAAGTGGGGTGCGTGATGCAAAATGATAAGGTGAAATGGCTATAGTTAATCCCACAATATATTTCCACATCAGCTCAGGACCCGGACGGGACAAAAAGGAAAGCAAAGCAAGGAGTGAGAGTTACATGAAAAATGGTGAGGTCATTAAAAATTTATAGAGGAGGGGATCCAAATGCGGTAACGAGGCATCACACAAAGGCAATGGACTACTTAGCACTAAAACCCTTTCTAGGTGCTATCTGGTTACCATCTTATCAACATGACACCCATTACTGTCTGATAATAGTAACTAATCAGCTGTTCTGCCTTCCTTTATTTTCCTTCAGAAAATATCTTCCTCAGTGTGCAGTCCCTCTCCACAACAATATGGCTCACTAAATAATGCATAGCATTGCAGCCCTGTCATTCAGCCCTGATGTCACTTCCTGACAAGGTGATGTTTAGTGCTCAGGACACTCAGGCCCACATGTGCTGCTCCCATCACAAACCTCAAAAGAAAATCCCATCATCAGAGGCAATCACCACCTCCTGTTATGACAGGTCAGTTGAAGTTTTGGGCAGCATCCAAGTTAGGGTTGGTAAATGCTTCTTGCAGTGGTAATGAGTCTACATGGAAGGAAAACAACACCCATGGGTTCAGCCCAGTGGCTGGAGAAATTCTTGGGATCCAGTGGACAGTGCAAACATGAACAAACTACATAAAACACACATTTTTCATTAAAATCAGTATTTCTAAACCAGGGCAAGAGAATGCCATCTGGCTGAGAAGCAGTATCACTTATATACACTCAAAGTGTGAGATTCTATGTGGGTCTTTCGACATATGTTAGCAATGGTTTCTAGCTATAAAAAAAACTTGACTGTTTTGTTTATTTTGTGGTCAAAGCTTTGAAATGCTACACTGGGACGTGGGATTCAGGGCTCCCTACTCAGAATGGCCACAGACTTCCCATGTGATTAAAACAAGTCATTCCTTCTCTCTTTCATTTCCCCATCCACAAAATGGTAGTGATAAGGGCTGTATAAACAATTGACTTTTAACTAAGAAGCAACACATAAAGCCAAGAGAAAAGCAAGACTCTCCAGCTTAAGTTTTCCCTGAAATTTCTAAAACCTCACTTTCTTGCTGTAAAGAAAATCATAAAAATCAACTGCACTTTGGTTTTGGAGGTTTTAGCTGCATTTGGTATTTTGCCTCTTTTAAATTAACCATAGAGAAGCTTTGAAGTGAAAAACTACTTCAGAACAATAATTACAAGCAGTTTCACCATCAAAAGCGGAACTATGGGACTTTTTGTCTGAAGCCATTGTAATAATGTGGTGTGGATGTACATATAGTTTTAGTGGATTTAATTCAACTTTTTTTTCCAAATATTAATCTGCTGAAATAAAGCCATGCAACTCAATACTCCTTTTCTAGTGCTTGTCTATTTAGACTGTGTGTTCTTCAGGGGAAAAAAAACCTAAACAATACTATAATTAGTATTAAAGCTATCTATATATATATCAAGTGGACTTCTAAGCACTGTTTTACTATCGAACAAAGTATAAATCAAAACTGTTCAAAGATTCAAATCCACACTCAAGATTCTTGTAGGCAGCAATACATTCTTTTATGAAGACTTTCAATGTAGCCAAACATAGTTCATCAATTTTCAGTGAGGTACTAATACATGGTCCTAATACATTTAAAAAAGCCAGAAACCACTGGAAAAAATTGTCAGATGTTTGTTCTTGCAAGATGCTGGATATTCCTAGGGGACTGGAGTAAAGGGTGATAGGACTTCACGGTCTCTTTTAGGGCAAACAATTTCAGGAACAAGAGTGCCTTAAAGCATGAAACTAGTGTTTGCTGACTAGGCAATGACCTCCATGCATAGCCTCAAAAGTTGCACAGAGGAAATGAGATAATATGCACAAATATATGTGCTTCTAGTTTAAGCCTGAGGATGTGGTTTCATCAGCTTCTTCTCTTCCAAATGGAGAAGGGTGCATTTTGTATCATCCCAAATATTACCACAGACAGATTGCCAGAAATTATGCTGGAGCATTCAAAACACATTGAGTCACTCTGGGACATCCTTTCCCTTGAAATCTGAGGAAGCTCACCATCTCTCATTTCTGATGTGCTTCTGCTCCAGTTTCACCACCTCTGAAGGGAAGGTAAAAGCAGGGCTATAGTAAAAACAGGGCACAAATATTAAGTGGTATTGAAGTGCAAGTGTGACGGTATCATTATTTCCTAGACAGTATTTCCAGAAATAATGTTGTGCAGAAAGGCTATTAGGCATATTCCTTTACTACTACTGTGTAGCAGGCAATTTTACAATGATGCAAATATTCCCCACTAATTACTTGGCCTTGCACAGTAACAGACAGCAGGGTGGGACTCATTGAGAATGCTGTCCAGATTACCTTTGCACTCAATGAAACACTATTTTGTTAAGACACAGTTCATTTTATCTTACAATTCATCTAGTTTAGGCATCAGTGTCAGAGAAAGAGGAATAGCACCCTAACAGGGCTCCTTTCTCCTTACTGACTACAAAGAGACTCTCACGGGAGTTACTAAAGTATGCATGTTTACATTCTAGACTCCTGCAAGAAGTTTGAATCCTACCCTACCCAAAACCTACTCACTCATTACAGTGGTTTCCTAGTAATAACCCTATTTCCTAATCCACAAACACAATGACTGTATCAAATGGGAAAAAAATGCCCTTTAAAGAAAACCTGAGGCTTGTATTTGAGAATCAACCCTTCTAGTTTCATAGCTCAATTACTTGCATAATAGATGAAGCCTTAAAAATATCTAAATCATAATAGAGATCAAAAGGCTACTACTTCTATAACTGATATTTGCCTATAAAGATACACCTGACAACAAGAAAACACAACAAAATGCATCAGCGATATGGTCAGCTGTCTCTCTCTCCGAACACCACTTGAATTCAGAAATAGACATTAAAGCACTGAGGGATTTTTGTTTCATTCAGCTTATCTGGTCAAATATTTCCCTGCCAAATCCAATGAACAGCCTATGAATAGGAATAGGTAGTGGTATGCCTCTCTCCCTCCCAGCTAGGACCTCATGAAACTGGCATTTTGCCACACATGAGCAGCAGAGCCAAATCTGGCACCTCTGGCCTAAGAATAGCCTTTGCCATATGGATTCTACATGCACCTTAAAGACAAGAAATACAAATTCACCTATTTTACTGACATTCCTATAACAGTTCTAACATGGTCTGAATCAACAGGCAGTCAAGATTGTTTTCACAGAATTAATCCTCATGAGTGCAGGAGGACCTTGCTCTCAAACTCATGACTCAACATGAACCCCTGTAATTCTACAGATGTAAAGACTCAATATTCATCTCCAGGAACATCTTTCCTGTTTCTGGTTAGGATTAGCAAAATGCACTTTGGAAATGTTTACATCTCATGGTCACTACTTTAGCATGCTGTATATCAGTAGCAATGTTTTCTCAGCTGGATAAAAAGAAAACAACTTTGCTGACATTCAAACTGTTCATACCACCAAGGATTAGCCGATAATTATTGACCATGATACACAGACACTCATGCAATGCATATTGCTGTCATTCCCTCATCTTCAGTGCAGGAACACTGTTTTAAACAAAGCCAGAGCTTAATTCTAGGCATGCGACATCATCCAGAGGCATTCCTTAGCAAGGGAGACGCATGTGTCTACACCACAGAGAAAAAGAGAGCCCGGGAAGGAGCTAGAGTGCCAGAGCTATCCTAGCCCACATTACTTAAATATTACCTCCCTCTCTGGCTCTCCTTTGAACCATCACAGCAAACTCTTTCAAAGCCAAAGCTGTTGTCAAAGGCTGGTCAGACCTCAGCAATCTGAATGTAGCCAATCCACCTGAATTGGCCTCGGCACCAGGGACTCGTGGAAAAGACAGAAGCTGGTGAGCTCCTTAGCAAACCTGAGTGGCAACAAAGCAATGAGCAAAGAATTAGGTAATAAAAATCACGTTGATATTTTCCCATCCTCTCCACCGCATCCGAATGTCAGATCTAAGTTTAATTTAGGCATATGAACAAATGCAGAGGACTGCAGAAGTGCTTCCTCTTTTATAGGCAACGGAGATCTGTGAGCTGTTCCACCATTCCCTATGTCCACTCAGGAAATTGGTCTTATTTTGCAACAGGGACAGAGAAAACCGCATACTTTAAGAGCCTTCCTAAACTGTAATCCCTGTGCCTCCATCTGCCCTAGATGAAATAAATCAGGATTAGTAATCATGACTGGGAAGTCACTTGATTTCCCAGGCATGTGACAAGAGAAAAGTAGAACAGGACAAATGCCAGTAAAAGAGACCTTCATGAATATGAAGTCCATACTGCAGTTCAGCTCACACGGGTTTTGGATTCAGTGATGATAAATATTTTAGCAGGGATCTTCATAGGCAGGCAAATATTTCCCAAACACGACAGCTGAGAAATAACCACAAAGACCTTTTTTAGAGCAAATTTCAAATCCTTATGTGAGATAAACATGATTCCAGTCTTGGTTGGTCAATGAAGAGTGAAATATCAATAGGGTGTAATGTGAAAAGAAAGCACGTAATCCTCTAGGATAGATGTCTCAATAGAATCATAGAATGATGGAATATCTCAAGTTGGAAGGGAGCCATAAGGATTATTGAGTCTAGCTCCTATTTTCATGAGATTGTTTTTGAGCAATTTACAAGCTAAAAACAGATTATTGGACAAAATATCTACAAGCAATGGACAGATTTAAGAAAAGTCTTGATCAGTTTGCAGGTATTTCATAAACCAAAACAACAGCTATGGACAGATGATAAAGTCTGGTGTCTGGAGTGTGCAAGGGAATAGCTAGGGAAGGGGTACATCAGAGCTGCATAAAAAGTAGAAACTGATTGTCTCTAGGTCCTGCTGAGAAGTGGTGATAGCACCCATGTAAAAGGAACAATTATGTAAGTGGCAATAACTTCTTCATTTTTTTCTTCTCTATATCTGAAGTGCCTTGGTAAAGGCATCCTGAGGACAGGCTCCAAGTCAGGCTTCAGATGAGGCCACACCAGTACCCCATTGTAAACACCCAGCATCCAGCCAGCAGGCAGACCAGGAGCTTTCCATGGGTCTGAAAGCTGGTGTAAGAGTGGGTGAAAGCACAGAGTACCGCAGATATGACTTCTCAGTCCAAATCAGTGGGCAATGGAAAGGTACCCACGCTAGCTGAGGGACTTGACCTTTTGACAGGGAAGAAAGAGTTGGTAGAAGCTTGGAAGGAACTTAGCACTGGAAAGTTGAGCAACAAGCAAGAGGAAGTAGAGCAAAGACTCTGGAGACCTAAAAACATAGAGGAGTACATCCAATCCTGGATACACAATGAGACTTGAAGAAGGAAATCTTGGGCCATAAAGATCCCTGCTGAAGGATCTATCCATCACAAAATGGACTGTTCAGCCAAGTAGGTATTAAGTCTGAGACATTTCTTATGTCTTTATCTTTTTATGCCAAAAATCTCAGCTATTTAGGAAAACATGTTTTTGTAGAATTTTCAGTCATTTCCTTTGAAAAACTGTTGCTGTTTTCTTAAAATCCAAAAGTTCTAAAACTTTTCCCCCCAAATCTTTATTTTTACTGTTATAGGCTTGCCTCTCACAGATCCATTTGTGAACATATTTTGCAAATTAAAACATTTAGCAGGATGTAGCTGACAAATGTTAAACACTTAAATCCCTCCAAAGTGACTTCGCATACACTCTTTTACTTGGAAGCCATGCCAGGTTCAGGTGAAAAGCATTGATTTTTTGCTGAGATTGATTAGTTATGTTGTATGTAACACTTCTCTGTGACTTCATAAGAAATTCCAGGTTGGGGAGTTAATCCATTCTCTTCAAGGAATCACAGTCAGGGATAAGGCTGCTGAAACACACGGCCTCTCTCACAAACGCAGACTACAGAGATGAAGGCCACAAGAAAGTAAGATGCTCACATCTCCAGTTTCACACATTTCATGAGTGTTCTTCTTCCTGACTTGATCTGTGCCAGATCACATCACACATACTTTTCAGCCAGAGGGCAGAGACCTTATGGGCCACCTAGTTGCATTTTCTTGTTCATATTTGGCATAGTCTGCTGATTTAAAAGGGAACCAGAGAGGTTCCCCTCCATGTCACCACGCACAAAGGTTTTTCTAGATCATCTAATCACCAGTAGAGTACCAGACTGTGAAATTAGGACCACAGAAAACACTTCTCTGTGAAGGTCAATAAAATGTCTTTTATTTTCTGAATCATCCTTCCTTGCCTTAATTTCCTGCCTCTTTAGGAATACAGCCTGTTTTGTTTTCTTTTCAGTGAACAGAGGAAGGGAGTGGGAATAGAAGAAGGGAATTAATTTCTATTTACTAGGTTTGATTTGATGATGTTTCCACATTTAATGTGATCAAAAAATTCTTCCTCTCTGAGGCAGAGGCTGCAAGGAAAACTGCCTTATTTGGGGAAATGCAGAGCAAGAAAATAAAAAAAAAGAACACTTCCCTTAATCAACCACTATAGGAAAAAAAACAGATAATGAAACATCAATGTACAGAAAAAAATGAAGTTCCATTTGTTTACGTGTAGAAACATTAGAATAAATATGCAAGTGGTAAACATTTTCTATAAAACACAGTGGGAGAAATTGCTTGAGAAATGGCTGGTGCCAAGTAGTTCTCAATGCGCCAGCAGGGTCCTGGTAGCAGCCCTTAAAAAATACAGTGCATGTTTGTGTGCATTCAACACCCCCTTTGGGAGACCCTCTTTTTTCACACTGCTCTGTGGGCTTTGTTCTGCATATATACCACCAGTGCCATATCTGATTCTTATCTACTGTAGAGTGGTTGCTTATGTCTGCATAGGTAACTCCTTCCTGTGGAAAATCAGCAGAAGGCATGATGAGAGACTCTCAGCACCTTTGGAAGGAGCCAGGAGTGTGGTATTAAGGATGACCACAAAAAGGTGAATCCTCTGCGGCAGAAATAACATAACTCAAGGAAAATATAAGGCAGAAATGTGTGCAGATAGCCTAAAGTCAAGACCAACACCAAGACAACAAATGCAAAGCTCAGTTGTCCATAGACATCTCCCAAGAGGGCATCTACAAAATCAAGACACGAGAATACAGTTGACATGAGATCAAATCTTATGCTAACAAAACCTATGTGGTGGAGTGCTCAGAAAAGGTAATTTTGACAGGTATGCTTTAAAAAAAAATGTGTCTTTAATCCAGTGCTATCTAGTGCTGTTGACCACATGCTCCTTAATTCCTACTGCTCAAAGGGATGCCTTTCCAGGAAAAGTGGGGGTTTTTTTCAGCTCTATGTATGATTTGTATTTTCTCACATTCAGAAACGGAAACATAAAAAGGTACTCTTCCTATTGCACGTAGGCGAATTTCTGATGCTCTAACTGAGGAATAGACCAGGCTTGTCCTGGATGTCACAAGTAATGCTCTTACATCATTTTATACACTGAAATGAAGACACAGAGACTGCGGGTGAGCTAAAATGACAGAAATGTTCCCAGCGTCTTGTAGAGAACCCTTTGGCAATGCCCTTCTAGGGTTGTATGAAATGGAAGGTGGGGGATATTGCCTTAAATCTGACCACTTTTTGACAAGCTGATTCCTATACTTAATAGAAGCTTGGTAAGTGAAAGCACCATTACCTCAAGTGGTAAGGGCAGCTGAAATTGATCTATTATGAATCCTACAAACTTGAACGGTTGCGCTAAATGCTATTAAAATGTATGGAACCTTTTGTCTTCAATTATTAAATGGAGTAATTTATGAAACCTAATCTCAGTAACCTCACTGTCCTACTGGCCACCCCTGATGAAAGGAAGAGTAAGTATAGAGAACAGCAGTATTGATCTTTTCTTGAAAGAGGAAAGAAGAGGATCAGGCCTGTTAACCCTTTGCTGCAGGAGAAAGTGGTTTATTCGTGGTTTCTTTTCCCCCCAGAGGTCATGTCCTTCTTTCATTTCTGGGGTCAAATTTCAGTCTGACAAGTGGTAATTGATTCCACTGCTGGTTAGGCTGAGGGTAAGTGGGAGATGAAGTTTCAGTGAAAACAAATAGCACTTCACAGATCTGACCTTTCCTCTTTAAGCTTTTGTTGTGGTTTACTTGGGATGTGCAGCTTAAAGACTCTAAACCAGTGGTATCTATCTCATGAAGTTTCAGATAGTCGCTCCCAAGATTTTGGCCTAGAATTAAAGCTGGCTTTTGTCTTTGTGTCTTCTGGCAACCTATCCTCGAGAGTGGGGGGGGGTTTATCTTCTTTCCCATGACTTTGTGTAAGACATGAGAATGCGGTCTAGCAGTAGCCATGACATTTTGCCAATAGGCTGAGATTCATTGCTTAGGGTTTCAGTGTTCAGCAGTGTTGTTATGAGACAAAACGTGTATTAAAATATAAAGGCAGCCACTCTTTCCAGAATCAAATCCTCCAAGGAGGTGGCAAATCTCTGTTACCTCTTTTCTTGCTACAACCCTCTCCTATCAACAGGGCAGACAAATTACTTCTTGTAAAAATATCTATTTATGCTGTCTTGTGTACTTCATTTACTCCGTCATTTAAGCCAGATCTGAGGAAGTTTCCTGTTGCTCAGCGTGCACTTTTGCATTATACACTCATCTTGTCAAAGATCCTTGCTGGAATATAGCACTGGATTGCAGGACTGTGATTTCAGCTACACCCGGTTAATGAGAAACCCACTAATTCAAAAAGCATCTTGACCTGCCTGTGAATCTTTATCCTGTATATAGCAGAAAGGAAAATAGCCTCGAGGGGTCTGTTCAAATGCTTCTAGTTAGGGATAATATTTCTCAAAAGTAAACCTCTTTATTTACAAGCATGTTGTTATTGCTAAAGTTGGCCTTTATTTTAAGGTGTTCTCAGAAAAGTGCACAGAGCTCACATCTTAGCAGAAGCAACCAAAATGTTGCCACCCATGCATTTTGCCAACAGTAACAGCATATTCGCAAGGGGAAAGGTTTACCAATTTTTTTTTTCCCTGTTCTCTCGTGTATCCTGAATTTCCCAGAGGGACCTCTCTACCACCTACAATTCTCTCTTCTGTCTCAGAGCAGCTGCCAACCCCAGCAGCACCAGCTCCTCCTTCAGCAGGACTGCAACCTGCTTGGGCTCCTCCGTGCTGCTGCCAATCCTCAGCACTCTCACCTAGTGACACAAGGAGCTAGATCCAGTTAAAATAAATCTGGGACCATCTGCAAATCAGGCTTCCCAGTCCCTCAGCCAAAGATACGCACTCAGCTGTCCTTGGAAATCGCAGCCCTGTCATAAACATGCCTGTTGAGTGGGATCAAAGCCACGTGGGAAGAGGTGGTGAGGAATGCAGCATGTAAAAACATTTTCAGGGAGCCAACTTTTGGTCAGCATATCAATGACAGGAGAAGGGGAGAGACTGCTGGACATGCCACAGAGCAGTGGTACAGCAGGAGTAGCAGAAGCTGAGGGATCCGTGGAAGCACCCAGGATCCCCTGTGCTCCTGATGGCCAGCTGTGGTGGTCGTGGTTCCCTGTGGTTTTGCACCATCAGCCTCACCAGGCCAGTCCTTGCCATGCAGGGCCACACAGTCTCTCCAATGCCCCAAGAGGTAGATGTCCCTTACAAGCTTGATTTCTCCGTGGCAGCTTTTCAGTGTGCTTCAAGAGACCACCTGAGGAACTTCCCAAAGGAGCTTCAATATGTTGAATACTTGTTTTGGGGTCCATATTGCAAATTTTCTCCTAGCTAAGGGCAAAAACTATTCATTCCTTCTACTTTCAAGGATTTCTGCTCTTTTCCCATTAATACTTTTAATTTGCTATACATGATAAGCCTCAGACCCATGGTTGCCTGGCCCCTCTTTTATAAGACTAAACTAGAGAATAAAAGAATACTCTTATGCCAGATACTGGCTGTCTGCACAATAACCTGCTGTGAAGCAAACCCAGACTCATACATGGAAGGAAAATATGCCTCAGTCACTAGTACCACGGATTGTATATCCACCAGCGCCACAGATTGTATATCCACCAGCCTCCACTTCTCACCCAAAAAAGACCCCCTTCACAACTGTGCTGTCCTACTGGGAACAAAACTGCACTTTGGAGCAAGATTCCATGTAGCTGTCCCTGCCTGAGCACAGCGGTCTTGAGGGAGGGCAGGGGACGAGTGATATGCTGGAAAACGAGACTGACTGCAAAGCTCCCATGCAGGGTGTGTGAAGCAGTAAGGGAGAAGCAACTGCAGGAGGCTGTGCTGCATGAGATGGTCCTTCCAGCCATGCAGTGAAACCAAGGAGCAGGGCACAACTGCTGGAGGTGCTGGTCCTAGGATTGGCCCAGAATATTCATATTACAATATGATTTGAACCGATTGACAGGAGCAATTGGAAAAAGAAACAGGAAGATTGTGAGGCTCTTTACATGTTAAAGTAACCATCACCAATTAAAAGTAAAAGAAAGCAAATCTCTGTCCTTTGATCTGGACAAAAACATTCATAAATACTGGAAAGTTTCTGAATTGTGCAACTGGGTCAATAAATTTTATTTAAAAGCTCTGTATTTGAAATGTATTGGAGAAAGCATATCAACACATGCAGATACAGTAAAATGCATAAGATAAGGTAAAATGACAAGGATGTTCAATCACAAGGTGATCCAAATTGTGCACCCAGATGTGCTCAGCATCATTTAGGCTAATATAATCTGCAACAGTCTGTATCAAACCAAAGCTGTTATGTTTGAAGGAAAGCAAACCAAATAATACTGTGAAAGAGATTGTTATAATTGCTTATTTCAAATCCTGATCTATTTTAGCATAGACAGGGCTAAAGCTAACCCAGGAAATATTTAAAACTTTGCTATAGCAGCCATGTATACCATGAGATATACATATATTCTTAAACAAGCAGCAACAACATTTCCATACTGAGGAAAGAGGAATTTAATTGGCTTGCTAAGAAAAAATAATAAACAGATGTAATAGAAAACATTTCTGAAAAGGAAATCCATGTTACAAAACCCTTGACTAATCATAAAGCCATGCAGCTTTGAAAGGAAATACTTTGATTGCATTTTTACTCCTCTGAGTAGTCAGATGTTTGGAAATAACCAAGATGTTTAAAAAATATTTCCTGTTGTGCACATAAAAACAGATTGTAAATTCAGGAACTACATCCTGATTCTTAATAATTATTTTTTTAAAAAACTCCGGCGAACCACCTGTGTTTCACGTGTAACAACTCCATGAACTAAGATGGAGATACTTCTGATTTTCAGAGATGAGGAGCCTAGGAGAGAATTCATTGAATATGTTTGGTATTATGAGTGCTATTTTTTTACTTCCATGTTATATCCGCGTTGAAAATAGTGGAGCTATGTCAGTGTTTATGTTCAGCAACACAATGTCAGATATTTGCATCAGGCATTCTAAAGTAATGGGGCATATATATTAATAAGGTTTTTATATATCTATAAACTCAGGGGGGGTCCCTCACTTGCCTTATAAATAAAGGAAAAAAAATATTCTCTATCATCTCAGCATACCAAACAGGAAACAAAGTGACGTCTCTGGTGGTGTCCCATGAATTACCTTGGCTTTACATCAGTACCATTACAAGGAAAATTCTTGAGGAACAAGGAAGTGCAGACAAGCAGAGAAGAATAAAGGCAGGCATTCATATGTTCTCTGTTTTGTCTTAGTATTGTCCGTTACTACCCTTCAAATTTAAGTGAAAGGAGCAAAAGCTATGTTGCGTGCAGTCTGTTGTGCTGTAGCCGAGGAGCTTCCAGCCAGCTGGAACTGTGTCAGGCTGAGAAAATGTAGCATTATTGTCTGAGCATGAAATGGTCTATATCATCAAGACAACTTTAAAAAGGCTGTCCAGCTACCTTATCCTAACCCACTGACTGTATAAACCATTAAAATTAATTAACATACCATACTCCCTTTTTTAACTATATCTATCAGTATACAAAGAAGTAGCAGCAACAACATTTTCAAACAAGTTTGCCTGAGCTTCCAAGGAGAAATGCAAGAAAATAAATTGTCAGGTGATGTCTTGTAGTTATTTGCACAGGTGTACCCAGGGTGGGAAGGATGTTGTTGGTGACTCCATACCCTGACATTTGTGATCAAGTTAAGGTGTTCACCTGTGGAAATAAGATCCCTGAGTCACATCCCACTCAGCCTTTGGATCTACTTGGGTGACACGAAGGGCTAGTCCATGCCGCTAGCTGCCATGCAGGCACTCCTACTGCTGCTTCCATGTCTAATAATTTATCTTCTTTCCTGAGCCATGGAAAACAGAAGAACAACAGTGAGGGGGTCTTCGGATTACATTTCTGACACCTATCACATGTCTCCTTGCCCTCACATGGACCCTGATGGCTAGGAGCAGATCCTTCCCAAGCTCTGCCCTAGTCAGTGTGAGACAGGAACAAACGATCTGTCACAGCCATTCTTACCAATTTTAAGATGCCTTTCATTGCCAAGGTAAAGAAATGGAAAGCTGCAGCTGTGTTGAATGATTTGAAATGTACCTCCTAGGAGAACAACAATTAATATTCTTAAAGTAAAAATTGAAAGGTATTCATCATCTTCAAAATTCAAGCACAACTTACAGGTTTACACTCACCCTCATATTTTTCCTGTTTACATAAGACCCTGTTTTTAACAGCCTCCCTATTTTTGATGTTGGTCAAAAATCCTGGACTTGCAGAAACCAAAAGAAGGTCTTCCCCTTGCCTTTGGTGGGTCTTTCTTCTCATTTCATGCCTTAAAATTTTATTTGAAGTCTGGAAGTCTGGAAGAGGGAAGTTGGTGGGAATTGCAAGTCTGACAAATGTTTGTCTCCATAAAGGCTTCACATGTGAGACTTTCAGAGCCAAGTGTTTCCTGCTTCACAATGCAGCCAAGGTATGTATGACAAGAGAGCAAGGGAAAAGCCATTTCTGTGTAGGACATCTAGTAGTGGACTTAACATACCCTCATGTACCTTCTTCCAAAGTTGTCACTATGTGGCTAAATGGAATATCTCGTGCTTCTGAGCCTTTCAGTCCTCCTCATCAATACCCAGCCAGCCCAGAACTGACATGTACAAATGCTCATGTCAAGTGACTGGGAAGAGAGCCTGAAACAACCTCTGTGCAACATGATCTACCTCTCATACACAAGTGGCCTAGGACAATGCCTTTCTCTGACAGAAGACTGTGGAAAAAGGTATTGCAAAAACTGATATCTGAAACCATCTGAGTGGAAGAACGCAGCACTCACTAGGTAGAGTATGAACCAGATGACAAAAACATTCAGGTTTTATGTAGTTAATGAAATAAGAGGCCAGAACTCTAGTGATGAGTAATACTAATGTGTTGTGTGGAAATGTTCTGGGAGAAGAAAACCTTCAGCTGAGTATTTTCCTAAGAGCTGTTGCATTCAGAGCAAACCTGAATCTTATTTGCATATTTAAGTGGAAGCTGAACTCTTTCAAAAATCGGGATCAACTTTTGGGTTTGAGATTTATGTAATAAACAGTTTTATAGAGAGACACAGCCTTCTTCGTATTTTGTGTAGCATAAAACACACTGTCCTAAAGACAGAAAACTCTAACAATACTGTAGTAACAGAAGTAATGAGATTTGGGGTTTTTGCACTCGAGAGAAGAGCATAAGGTGCTGCATTATGACTGGCAGAACAACAAAGAGAAATAGACTATTATCTACATTTGAATCATTTATTCTTGGGTAGGGAAAGTAAAAACATTGGAGAGCCTGAAGGCTTCCTGGCAATTTATCACAAGTATTTAGAGTGGAACCATCTTGTCCTTCTACACTCCAGCAACAATTGGTTGTGAGATGAAGTATCTTTAAAAGAAGCAGAACTATGCAGAAGACAAAGTATAATTCAGTGGTCTTAAACGAATAGACACAGTTCATTTGTAAAGATGCTTACATTTTGTGACAGACCATTTGGGAAGCAGGCATTTTCCTATTTCTAAACATCTTTGTTGCTTTGACTTTTGTTCTAGTTCTGAGTATTGCATCAACTCCCATAGGGAAGGAGCTGTCCTTTTTATATCCTTCTTAGATGTTTATTCAGCATCTAATACCTCAGAACAGGGTATTGTCAATGACCAACTCAGATCTGACAAAACAAACTCTGCTAATAACATTTGCCCATCTGTTGCTATGGTCCAAGACATATGATGCAGCCCACTGGGAACTTGGCATTTCTTACTCTTTCCCAGACAACAAGAAGTCCAGTTTCAGGCTCTTAGTGCTGCTCCCAGGAATGAAGGTAGCAGTTCCTACAGATTTACTGTCAAAAGACTTGGTAAAGTGTTACCCACTGAGTCAATCTTGATAATATCACACAGCAAAACACAGAATAAATAGAGGAGCCTGCCACTTGAAGTGCCAGTTATTTGTAATGCACCAGTTTCACTCATAAAGAAGTTTTTATCTTTTCCATACCCAACATTAAACAAGTGTACAAAGTTCAGGGAATGTTTTTTCAATAATGCAAAAGAAAAAATGTAGCAACCCACCTGGCAAAGGATGTAGACTGCTTTACTGTATGCAAAAAGTGACCATGCAAGAAGCACCACTATAAGTCTGCTCTTGCAATTTAACTTTTCAGAAATTCTTCCAGAAACAAGCTTTGGGTTTAACATATAACACATATATCCATATCAATCTATTTGTCTACGACTCAGTACGTTTACCTTCATAGTACAATATATTTTATTAAAAATAAATAGGTTATATGGTGTATAAAATTCTTACTTAACTACAACTTACTGTAGAAAAACAGCTTGATGGTTAGGAGACACTTCCCTAAATGGCATAACAAAATTAGTTCTCTCAAGCTGAGTTACCATTTTATCAGTAGCTTAGCTAACAATGAATTTAATACTAAAATGGTAGATCAGTGTGTTCTGACCCAAACTGGACTGGAAACCTTCAATTTGCAGGAACAAAAGGGAATCTATAAAACGATGAAGAACATTGATCTAAATCAATAGCTAGATTTCATTTTTAAAGGTTACTTATGGCTGAAAGCAATTCTTAAGATGTCATGAATCACGTCACTAATGTGTGCACCTACTTTTTCAGGATATAAATATCTCTACCTTTATCCTTCCATATGGCAGCAATTTTGGAGCAAAACCATTGATGGGTGAAAATAAAGGCTTTATTCCTTCCTCCCCCGCTATGCCTGCAGAATCGCCACTGACAAAAATAGTGCTTTTTGTAAAGACAACTCTAAATACTACACACACTAAGTATTTTTCACGGGCTTTGTATCTCAGGATTTCCCATTTTGCACAAGCTACTGAAAAGCTTAACTTGTACACGGGTGGGAATTCACATAGCAACTTTACCATGAAATATCTCTCCCCCTCTCTGTTTTTAGAACATTGGGCCCCAGGGATAGATACAGTACAAACGTTTCTTTGTTTTTACATACTTGTTCCAAGAAAACTGTGCTGTACCCTAAAAAATATCATATGAAAACATATCTGCTGATCCACTTCAGCATGTAATTGCCACTTGCATAAACCCAGGAATGCTATGAAGCAGCAACAACAATTATTTTTGAGAATAAAATATCAGTTCAATCAACATATAACAATATCTGGTGACATGAAACCCCACAGTTTTCAGACTATCATGCATAACTAGGTTGTTCTTCCTACCAATCACACAGCCTGTTTTTGTAAAAAAAAACCTTTTAGGTGTTCTAATTTTTAAAAGTTCATGTTGACAGACTTATCTGGGACATCAATAAAAGTATGAATATTCAACATTTTCTAAACTTATGCCATGCAACTGGGGCTAAGGCCATCTAATTGCAGTGTCTAACCTATACACATCAAATGCATGTTGAGATAGGAATACACGGAGCTAGCAGTGCTAGAAACTGTATCTTTTCTGTTACAGAGAAAAATGGCCATCCCAGTATTGTTATGTTAGACTTCCTTCAAAATATTTTATATTACATGAAAAACAAGACCAGCAAAAGAACTTTAAAATGTTTTGCAATCCTTATGTTTTTCTAAAAAGAATAAAAACTACCATGGCATGACATACAAATTAATAACGAGTATTTTGAGAAAACATTAAAATAACTACTGAATTAATAAATACTCTGACTGTGCTGGTCACTGAAACCACTAAAAAGTGGTTCCATCACTCCACTTGTTGCTGGCAGTCTGGCAGGAGCAAGTGAAGGGATGATAAGTCAGATTGTAGGTGCAGACAGAGTCAAAGTTGTGCTTGGTTTTGAAAGTGACTACAGCACCTTGAGCAGATAAATAATTTTTCCAATGCAGGGTTACATCTAAACTTATCATTCCTGTGAAGGCTGATAAAGAGAAGAGGATAATGCATCAATCCAACCACGTTGCAAGGGAAACAATACAGGATTTAACATAATCCAAATTCCAGACTTGGCAGCTATTGATATCTCTGGTTTCAGACAACTCTAGGGCACACTAAATATATCAGAGATAGGCCAGAAAGTTCCACTTTTCTGCTATATAAATCACTTGAAAGGAGGTGAAAAGAATGAAGATATGTTGACTATAATAAAGCCTTCATGATTTACACATCCTGAAATTCTGACTCACCAACTTTTTTTTCTATTTTATTTTCATAGCTATAAACATCAGCAGATTGTAAGGTCTGATTCTCTATTACCTTACTTTTACTAGTCATAGCATAGCAACATCATCACACTCCATTTTCTTTTTATACTGCTCATTTACAAGAAATTGGAGTAACAAGATTTTTTTAAAAAATTGCCCCGTTTTCAGTCTCACAGCTAAAGCTGCAGAAAAAGCAGTCTGGGACAGCCAGAGTGACCGTGCAAACCCAGCTCTTGGGTGGGTTGATGTCACACATGCAAGTGGAAGTGACTGTCATCCACCATACTCCTTAGGAATGCAGCAGAGATTACACTTCTCTCTTTCAAAGTGGCTCAGTGGTTAACAATCAGCAAAACTCACACAGAATCATCAAAGTTGGAAAGACTTTGCAGAAGAGCTGCTATTTTTTTTTTTGTCTGGCTAGTTTAGTCATTTTCTAGCCATTTCTATGAGTCTTTCTATCGCTTTAATGGGGGTCGAATCATGCCTCACTAAGTTTGAGAAGTCATCTACTAAAATGTTTGCCAAAGAATTATGTACAGTAATGTCTTCAGCCAGGTCCTTCATTGCTAGTCTAACAACACATTTGTTGACTGCAGTTGATACAAGATCCTGAGAAGTTCACAACTCAATACATTTCAATGAATTTATGATACTCAGTTCCTTTAGGGTCCTTTGAACATCTCAGATGCAAGGTTTGGAGTCTTACCATTTAACGTTACAAGTCATACTTTGAGCAGAGGAAATAATAAAGCATCGTTCTTATAGATGTGTCCTCTCCATCCCTACAGCTCCCTGTAATTTATCATTGTATTCACTGTCTGTCTTCCTTGATTTCACTCCTTCTGCCATATCTATAACTTCCCTCTGTGCCAGTAGACCTTAGGTTCGTCTGCTCTCTCTAAGATGGCTGTCAACAACATGCCAGGGGCCACAGCCTGAACCAAGCTGGCTGGGAAGCTGACAATCCAAACAGGGTGTAACCACAGAGTTTGTGCTGTGGCCCTCCTCTCAGCGGGGACATTAAAACAGATCTCTCTACTCCACCCAACCTTCAATTTTCTCAAGTATCTTATCTACAGAAGATCTTCTGCCTGAGATGTTAACTTTCTCCATAAAATCAGGTGAAACTCTTCCAGTTTTAAGGCAGCATTGTGGCTTAACCAAAATCAGTATATGCAGACAGACAACATGTTTCCAGGAGCTGTCCTTGAATAAGCAAGCCAGAAAATAGAAGTAAAGCAACAATTCCTCATTACACAGGCTTTTTACACTTAACTAATCCAATCAGAATACCTTTTGCAGCCTCAAGTTAGTATTAAATACAGAAGAAGTATTTTCCCATGTTTCTAAATGCTAACTTGAAAATTCATATTTGTTATAATTGCAATAATTTCCTTCAATTGCAAATGCTTGCCTAAAGCTCAGTAACTTTAATCCTCTCATGCGCCTATTTTGCTCTATTCTATGTAGCCTTTTGAGTCAAACTTTGTTACCGAAGTAGCAGAACATGCAAAGCATTTTGTTTCATGTCTAACACCTGACACTAGTAGCTTGTATTCATTCCTATCAGTCCTACACAGAAAAGCTTTACACCTGTTGCAATGTTTTATTGGGGTTAACATCAGCACACCTTAAATTTCAGTTAGAGAAGGAACATCAGAAATAACTGGAGTAAAAGACAGTGAAGTCCGGGATCATTCTCAGTTTCTTTTTAGACATGTTATGAAAGTTCTCTTGATTACATCCATCAAAAGTCTTTAAAACACAGAATTAGGCCACATTGAAATAAATGTAAGTTCTTAAAATCATGTCTATCTACTCATGTGGTGTACAAATGTTGAAAGGTAAGGATGAAATGCAGCATTCTCAGACTTCAAGCTGAGAAAAGCGATGTGTGATAACTCACCTGTGAGCACTCTGGACATATATAGTGACATCAGCAGAGGAGGCATTATTTTGACAAAAAAGCATACAAACCCACGGATCACCTTAGTGGAGAGAGCTGCATCCTGGAAACATCACAGCACTGCAAGACTACATGATGCTCGTGTGCCAAACTCCACTCTCCACTATGCGACATCAGCCTCAGGCTGCACAGCTTCCACAAGTCCATTTTTTGTCTCCCTCACTAAACAAAAGTACATTCGCTTGACCCCCTGCATCAGCTTTGCCCTTCAGCCAGTTGTTGTTTCAAGGACCTGCAGTCAGGATTTCCACATCCCTGTTTATCCCTCCTCGAGCTATCTTCTTGTCTCTCTTTGGATGTTTGGAGTATCTTTGGCTTTGTTCCTCTTCTGACCACACAGTGTTTTGCAAAGCTCTTTCACCTCTCAGCCCTTCAGAATAAATGAAATCTCTTCCTTAAAATGCCATATGTATGAGGACAGATCTCAGGGGTAAAAGCAGAGGGGAGTGAACATTTCCCAAGGGCTCAGGAGATGCAGAAAGAGTAGCTGGCCTGTTCCCAAGACATGTCCACGTCTCCTACACTATCTCCCTTCAAAAAAGAGGCAGCCCCCCTGCAAGAGGAGCTCATGCAAGGCCCAGCAGTGGCTGTCACATCACAGCATAAAAAGTTGTATCCTCACTCAGGGAGAGAAGAATGTGACATTAAGAGTGCCATCTCCTCTCTGGAAGAAAGGCAAATAGGTAGGACATCATTTTACCAAAACCACCTTGTAATACAAGGGGCAATGCCCTGAAATATAGATCATTGCAGTGCACAGGCTCCTGATAGGTACCTGTGAGCTGGAAACCTACAAAGGTATCTGAAAAGTATCTTCACCAGCCCCTTCGTTTCTGTGTACCTGCCAACATAGCCAAGTCGTCATAAAGGCCAGCACCTGAGAATACCAAAGAAAACAGGTGGGAGATCTTGGGAGCCCAGAGAAGAACAGACACAGAGTCTTTAGCCATCTGTCTCTTTTGTCTTTTCACACAGTGCCCTTTCACATCTCGAGCACACTTTATAAAGAAAGGAAATGTTCTTCTGCAAACGACATTTCCCACAGTTGTCTTTAATTGCTCCTGCCCTCTGGATAGGAGTGTTTGTTTTTATTCTTAACCCTTTGAAGTTGTGCCTAAAATCTCAGCCCCAAATTGCCCAATCAAGCAAAATACAAGCAGATGAAATCCATGCAAATAAGGCTATTCTTGTTCTGTTATTATTTGGGTTGTTACCACATCCCATACCTCACTTTGCCATTAGCAATGTTGGGAAAATATTTTTTTAGCAGACACTTGTGGGCCTGGTGTTATTTGATTTGTTCCTAAATGGTGTAAACATGTAAGAAAGAAAGGTAGATTGACAGGTAAGAATCTGATTATATATCTGCATGACTCCAATAACTTTTAAAATCTTTAGCTTTATATACAAAAGCAAAACATCTGCTATCATTAAAGATTAATTAAAAAATACAACCAACAGGAAAAAAAAGACACTCTTGGGTAATAGAGAAAAGAGAACATCTTGCTTGTTCTCAGGATGTTCCCTGAAAACTTCCTGACACTGCCCTGGCAGGTGAGTAGGCAGCCCCCTGACATTTAAAGTCGAAATACAGGAATCATTTGTGCACATACTACTCTTGGTTTCCCTGCAGGAATTACTCTTCTTATATGATCTAGCAGAAAAACTACTTGTTCTTGCAGTACCTCTGTCATCTACTCTCCTGGGGTACATAAAGGAAAGGAAAGTAATACAATACAATAGTGAAAAGCAGTTTACTTTAAGACCTCTAACATTAAATCCAGCTTTTATAACTTAATGTTCTTCTGCCTCTTCACACATTTTCATCTGCTGCTGTCAGCTGTTTTGCAATTGCAAAGAAATTTAATTCCCAACACTGTCGCTCTTTCCTCTGCCCCTTTTCTCAGCCTTAATTGAGAGCAGGGCAGGACTGGACTCATAAGTTCAGCGTCTGAGTAATTTCAATGAGAGAAGCATACTCCTACTTTCAAGTAAACAATAGGAAATTCTTGATAATACATCTTGGTGATGAAGGTAGAAATCCCTACTACCGTTAGAGGACATCTGTCCACAGTAAAATGCCATTGACAACAAAGCTCTTTTAGTACTTCTTTTCCATAATGACAAGGTGAGTACTGTGAAAGTCAGCAGAGAATCAGGCTGATTTCATCAGGGCATCGGTGCAAGGAAAAATGAAGATGCTGTAAAAGAGAAGGCAAGATAAACTTTTCCAAGCCTTTTTCACTTTTTATTCTTTGCAACAAGCCTCACTCAGGGACACCTTTGACAGGAAGGCACCAGGTGTTGTGTGAATGCATGGGCAAAAGTTCTGCTTGCATCTGCAGCAAGAGAGATAAGGAGCAGGAAGCCATACAGAGGTGCTGAAGGAGCCCAACATAAGGTACCTCAGCAGGCCAACTGCTGAGCAGGATGCAATGGCAGCTACATCTGCCTTCCCAGTCTGACACTACTTACCCTGGTAGAGCAGGACACACACGTAAGAGTCCCCTGTTTGCACCTGCTGAGTTCTTGTGTAAGTTATACTGGTGTTCAATAAAAAGTGTCTTCAAGGAAGCCATGAATGGTAAATAATTTACCCGGAGTGAGAAGTCACAGTGATGTGACTTTCCAAGCAACAAAGTCTTCAGGTTTTAAAGGCCTAATATTCATCTACCTTTCTTCTCATACAGTGGACACATCTTGAATCATCTCAGTAGCTCAAAATTATCATTTAAGTGTCATGATCATAGCCAAGATCAAGAGGAAGGAAGATTAAACAGTTACAAATTAGGCACAGATGTGAGCTGAGACAGATATATGCTCAATAAAAAAATGCACATCTTAGGTTAGCAACCAGTTAAGATGCTGGCTAGACAGAATAAATTTTCTGATAGGACTGCACAATTTTTAAAAAGCTTCTAAATCATGGCACTGTTTTATGAAAACTGCATGTCTTTATAGAAAAACATCCCTTTTTTATACAAAGTGACAGCTTATTTCATCAATGTTTTAATTATAAAGACCCACACTTGGCCTTACAAAACATCTATTCAAATACTAATGACTCAGCTTTTTGGGACTTCCCTGCTTGTCTGAGAATAAAGTTTACAATACAAATGTCTAGTTAATGAAATGCCATTTTCTGTGTGTCACTGATATTTGTGCTCTGTAAGAAGCAGGGAAATAGCACCATTCCTTTTCCTTTATTCTTGGAAACACAGAAAGACAATTGCAGTGTTTCATTAGCAGATTACAGTGACAAATCCTGTTTTGATCAAGCACTACTTTTTATGCACATGCTTCTGTGACCAGAAAAGTTCAGCACAGCATTTTCTAAGTTAACACATTGCTTTCCCTGAAGTAGTAAGACCCTTAATTAGATTGAATTGGAAATCGTGCTTCTGGGGGCTCGCTATCTTCATTCCTCTGTTTTCACACTGCCAAATCCATTGGGGGGCATAACAAAGGTGCCATAACATTGCAGCAATGTCTTATTAGGATGTGAGTTATAAGACTACATGAAAACTTGTACTTAATTACAAAAAAAGGATCGATCACCTAAATTAGTTAGGATGATTCACAACTGGAGCCCAAATGCAGAAATGGACAAAGAGGAATTTAAGCTTTTCCTGCCTTAGACAAGGAAAAATCCCTTTTTGACTCATCACAAGTTTCTCCTTATAGGTGAGAAGGATTGTGTTCGGGGGTTGGGACAGAGGTGTGACTGTACATCACTCTTTGAACACGATGAATTCCTACTGTCACCATAGCTCTGTAACAGCAGGCTCCGCAGCTTCACCCCGTGCTACTGCACTGGGATGTTTTTGTTGACTGTAAGCCTTCCATCTGCTAGTTTAATTTGTGTTCCCTTCCCTCTTCCTTCCTTTTGTATCAGAAGAGACAGCAGCCTTGTTAATTCTCTTTCCAGGATTTCATTAACTTTTCCAGTCCATGGTGCCAATTTTCCTCTTCTCTTAAATATTTTTATAGTTGTCATGTTTAAAACTTTCTCCTCTTATGCCTCATGTTTTCTGTTGAAGGAAGAGCCTAAATAAAGGTGCCAATAACATTGAAACCAACATCAGATATTTCTGGAAGGCAAAATGTTCTCAAAATGTTTTTCCACTAGAAGCTTCTCTCGATATTTCAGTTCTCAGGAGGGTAAAAGGCAGATGTGAATGTATCCTGGTGTAAAAAATACAGAACAAAACCTGACCCAATACAGCATTATTAAAGCACATAGACATGCCTGGGCAGATCCAGTACTAATCTGCATTGGGAAGGAGGCTGACTGTGCTGTGAGTAGATCTGTACCTTTGGTGTGCCTGGGGTGAGGAGATGTAAAAGGTCTAGGATTTGTGTTAAATGCCACAAAAGAATCAAAGTAAAGCAATCACAACTGATTTACTGTGAGACAAGACCTGGAATGTGGAACCATCAAATTTTCATGCAGTTAACATGGATGTCACAGAGGACACATGATACAGATCCTGAACCGGGCTCCTCATAGCTCCCGTTCCTTCCCAGGGACAACACATGTAGAATCATAGAGTTGCAGAATCACTTGGCTGGAAAAGACCTTTGAGATCATCAGGTCAAATCATATCTGTTCACTATTAAACCATATCCCTAAGCACTTCATCTACCTGTCTTTTGAATACCTCCAGGGATGATGACTAAACCACCACTCTGGGCAGTTTTGCCAGTGTCTGACAAACCTTTCAGTGAAGAAATATTTCCTGATGTCTAATCTGAACCTCTCCTGGTGCAGCTTGAGGCCAATTCCTCTCATCTTATCACCTGTCCCTCAGGAGAAGAGACCAACACCCACCTCTCTGCAGCCTACTTTCAGGTAGCCACAGACAGAGATGAGGTCTCTCTTCAGCCTCCTCTTCTCCAAGCTAAACAACCCCTGTTCCCCCAGCCACTCCTCGTAGGACTTGTTTTCCAGCCCCTTCACCAGCCTCGTTGCCCTTCTCCGGACACACTCCAAAACCTCAATGTCCTTCTTATACTGAGGGGCCCAAAACTGAAAACAGTACTCAAGGTGCAGCCTCACAAATGCCAAATACAGGGACACAATCACTTCTCTGGTCCTGCTCACCATGCTGGTCAAGATGCCATTGGCCTTCTTAGCCACCTGGGCACACTGCTGGCTCACGCTCAACCGACTGTCAACTAACAGTCCCAGGTCCTTCTCCACCAGTCTTCCCCAAGCCTGTAACGCTGCATGAGGTTGTTGTGGCCCAAGTGCAGGACCTGGCATTTGGTCTTGTTAAACCTCTACCTATTGGTCTCAACCCATCGATCCTGTCTGTCCAGATCCCTCTGCAGAGCCTCCCTTCCTGTAAGTGGATCAACGCTGCCACCCAACTGCAAACTTACCAAGAGTGCACTTGATCCCTTAGTCCAGATCATTGATAAATATATTGAACAGGACTGGACCCAGCACTGAACCCTGGGTAACACCACTCGTGACTGGCCTCCGACTGGATTTAACTCCATTCATCACAACCCTTTGGGCCCAGCCATCCAGTCAGTTTTTTACCCAGCAGAGGGTGTGCCTGTACAGGCCAATGGCAGCCAGTTTCTCAAGCAGAATGCTGTGAGAAATGGTGTCAAAGGCTTTACTGAAGTCCAGGTACACCACATCCACAGCCCTTCCCTTGTCCATTAAACGGGTAACCTTGTCATAGAAGGAAATCAGGTTAGTTTGGCAGGACCTGCCTTTCATAAACCCGTGTTGACAGTGCCTGATTCCAAAGGTCATCAAGTAAGCAGTAGTTCCTACATACTCAACAGCAGCACAGCAGTCTTTGAGTTTACTTACTTTTTTCTAATGAGCAAAAGCATAAGGACAAGGAGTTAACTGCCCCCACCTCCTGAAACTCGTCCACTGCTGAATTGGGTTGTCATAGGCCAAAATGCTGAAAAAATCTGCTGATGAGAGGTTGTAATAATAAACAGACCAACAAAAATGTAGCATCCTCCTCAAAGTTTGGTTTCCACTGCAACCAAACCAAATGATGTTGTGAGATGTTATGCTGCAGTAGTTGAAGAAAATTAAAACCAAGAAATGTCATCTCAGATTTGAAGCCTTGGCTCTGCTGCTGGATTGGCAGCTGATCTTTTTCAGCCCATGATCTATTGTGAGGATTTGCTAGAGGCAGAATATCCATTGGAAATCTAGCTGGTTAGTTAAAAAAAGTCACGCATTTAACTTCTTTTACCTCCCACAACTGATTTTTAGCCTTCCTGCCAACACTGCATTTCTCTGAGTTTTGTTTTTCTCATTTATTTAAACATCCCGTATCATTACTACTGAAAGTTAGGTACCAAAGAAGATAAACCATCTGGCTGATCAATAGTCAGTGCAAAGAGTAAAATGGACGCTGAAGAACATCTGCCACACATATAAACCATTTAAATTGAAGAAGAGAAAGCACTCTGTTTCAGTACTCATACATACTGCATATAATAGAATGTGAAAAAAATCAGCACAGCACAGGTTAAATGGGTTACTTTATATTGTACACTGGTTTTAAAATACAGAGCTATATCTCTGGAGTTGCTGGTGTTCTTTCAGAAGAAGAGAAAGTGCTCGCAGGCAAGGGTTTAAAAGGGAAAGAGTCCCTCAAATGTGCAAGCTATTGGGAGGCAGATCTGTGTGGATACTGTGCTAGCCAGTGTGCTTAGTTTGGTGAGTGGTTTTGTTTTATAGTTCTTTCAGTATATGCTGGAGGAGCCATTAACCAACTCATAATTTGCTGGCAAGTTACCTGTAACGTATATAATGAATATGCCCACATGACTAAAAGCATTGAATGAATAAGGACCCATCCTTTCAGGTTATTTGCGGAGTTTATTTGCTGTGTGAAGCTTGTTACATTCATTTTCTCCTCTGGACCAAATACTGCTTTCAAGTGCTTAAATGACAAGACTTAAATTGTAAGACAAACGCTGCTGATGGAGCCGCTAGACACAAACACTGCTTTGGCATCCTCATGGAGTGAGAATAAACAACTATAAAACCCACTGGACTATTATGTGAGCAGAAACCTCATGGGAAAAGTTAAAAAGAATGCATTTTTTCCGAGGCTGTTCTCCTACTAGTAGCTAAACAATGTGCACTTAAATCTGCCAGCGTTTTCTGTGTTTCCATCAGCTTGTCTCCCATTGTTCATTATCCAATATCATTCAGCCTTATAACATCTGAATAAAACCAGGGCAGTAGGCATGACAGTTCGTTACTGCTGGTGATTAACTGCCTGGTCCCCGTCACCCCCAGGGAAAGCGGAGATTGAGCTCAGGGGAATTTCTCTAATTAATTTAAACCCTATAGGTTTAAGATATGCTTCTCCAACTGCCATCATTTCGAAGCACATTGCTATGAGCCAAGGGCACATAGCTGGGAGTTGTGAGCTGATGTGGGTATAAAATTTGGTTTGAACCTTCTTATATTTTCTTACTACAAAGGATTTCTCTGGGGGCTTTCTGACACTGTCATTGATCCTCTTCATGCCTCCAGCTCTCTGGGGATGACGCTTAGCCTGGGAAACAGAGCCAGAGAAGTACTTCAGCACCACATGTCAGCCCTCAAAATAAGTTTAGGATAGCCCTGAGTTAACATGCAGACTGGTGATGGCCCTCTGCACTACGTGGTGTAACCTCCTCTTCCCCCAATATTTTCATTAATGTTAATCAGTCACAGTGATATTTGTACACCTACACCAAGCAAAGAATATGCCCCTTGGTATTTGCGACATAAATGATATTTAGCAATTTACTTTAGGATTAAAACCAAAGGAACTGATTTTTTCCAGCCCATGATAGAGCTTTCGCTATAAAACAAACTTTCAGACCTGCAACATATGCCCCTTTGCCCGCTGCTGGGATCATACTGATGCTAAATATTGCTCCTGACAGAAACGAGGTATTTGTAGCCTGACCAAGCAAGGAGTGAATTAGTGCCCCAAAGCCATGAGTTACTTCTCCCTCATCAGACCATCTCATTCTGACAGACATGAAAAGAGAGCTCCTTGGTTCTAGCTGGCTGGAGGCTGCCCAGTGGGTTCCAGGAGAGAGTCACAGAGGGAAGGAGTATCCTTGGACAGGATACTAAAAGTGCTCAGGTGCAGTCTTATGGGACAGCCTCTCCCTTCCACTGCCCCCTTGGAGACTCCCACAGACAGGCCTCTGCACCCCTGCCTACAGCCTCTGCCCCAGGCAATGTGCAGAGCGGAGCCCATCCTCTTCATGGCTTGAATCAGTGCAGGGTTCAATGCCTGATGGACATCTTTGTGCTCTACTGGGGGCTAGGGGGACTTCCAAAGCATAACTGTGAAATAAGCATGCAGAACCATTGCAGCAGCTGGGCAAAGAAGGGTAATGTTTGTTAGGTTTGTTAATTATGGAAGTTTTGCAGCTCAGTGCTTCATATTGAACAAATTGCCAGTTTGGGTCTGCACAATTACTGTCTGGATTGACAAATACCTCTTTAATTGGGAAAGCTTGCGTGAGATGAACTTTTAAATCACAACATTTCCACACAATACAGTGTGAAATTTCTTTCCTTTTTTTTTTTTTTAAAGAACTTGATTTAAGATATATTGCTGTCTTATTTTTAAGTGGAGTCAGAATGGCTGTACCATAGCTTAATATTGCCAGTATTTGGTGCCAACACTTTGATCCATACACATGAACTGGATATAGACATAAGAGCTTACTAAACAAACTGGACAGAGTCCCAGTGGGAACACTCAAAAATGTATTAATCAAAGTCAAGCAGCAGAGCAAATTGAACCAGTTCATTAATTATGAAAATTCTCTCACGAAGTGACATGTTGTTAACTGTGTAGATACTTAACACATTTGAATCTGTAGGCTGCTCTCCATACATGTGAAATGTATTTACAAATGGAATTTTCCTTTTTTCCTTCTGTTTCTTTGAATTCTTTCAAAAAAAGAAACCTAGCACAATAGAAAAATCAAGTGGGCATAGCTGCACACAGCATACTTATTGAAAGAAAGCAGCTTTGTGAAAGTGGGTGCATCAAAGAGTCAGGAGCTCAAAGAAAATATGTTATGGTCAGCAATTTTGGGAAGCATACCCTTGAACAGAAGAGCAGAAAACCTATGAGCTGTGCTGTAGGAAACAGTGAGTTTCTACAAGCAGGTGATTGCACAGGGCTCCTACCAGCACCGTCTACGCAAGCAGTTCAGCTTTCCTCCCCAGATTGAGAGGCAGGGAAACATGAGGTCTTGAAATGCGGGCAGGGCACAGCAACTGGGCAGCCAAGCATTAGGACAAGCAGAGAGAGCAAAGTGTAAAATTTTGAAATTTCCCTGGGGAAATCCCCATCCTCCCATCTGTCTTGGAAAGGATCAGACAGAACCAGAGGGGGAGCACCGGAAGGAGTCATCAGATATGTGGGGATCCTGGGCAGAGGAGAAACTAGAAACCTGCTGGCAAGGCAGTGTAAAGTGGAATGACTCCTCAGGGTGCCCCCTCCACCTGCAGTACTGAGCCTGGTGGTCCAGCAGCAGGCATGAACCTAGGCCAGGCTGCTGATGGGCATCAGGGTCCCCAACAGGGACTAACTCCTATGCTTAGGCTGCCTCCCCACCTAGCCCTTGCCAAAGGAATCTGGGCACTAAAATCCAGAGGAGGAGCCAGTTTTGCCCATTTTGAATCAAAACTATGCTCAGACAGGCAATTACGAATATGTGAGATGTAGTAAAATTTTTGCAATGTTTGGAAAGTCACAGAATGCCTCTCCATACTTCAGCCACTTCACCTGTAAAAGAAAAAGAGCAAAATCGTCTTTGCAAAGCATCATGCACCCTACTGATGACTGATGTATATAAAAGCTAAAAAAAAAATACATGATAAATCCCACGTTTATGTGCTCTTTATTGGCTTGGGGAAAAATGTTGTAAGAGAAAAAGTGTTTCCTAATTTGCTTCCTCTTAAATAAATACTTGAAGTCCACAGATGCCCACAGATTGCTGGCTAAAACCGAATGCCAGTCAATATTGTTTCTCTTTCTTCCAGCAATGGAAGAGAAACAGTTGTCCTCAGATTAAATGCAGGAGCAAAGTGCTTATTTTTTAGGGTAGCTTTTGCTGAATATGGCCTCAGACTCAACTACATGAGAGAGCCCGAGATTCCCAGGAGGGATGTGAAGCACATTTACTTACAGTTACCTTAGAAGAGGAGAGCAATGTGAGTGTGCATTACCAAGCCCTGTGAAGGAAGTAATACTGGTATTTGAATGCTGGGATTACCAGTCCCATGGATGTTGTGATTACCAGCCCTAGAATACGTACTTTTTCCTGTTTTCCTGGTCTTTAGCACTTCTGTACATCTAGAATTCAAAAGCAAAAAACTAAATAAATTAGAACTATGTGGTTTCAGATTTTTCTTGCCTTTCAGGCTAATTCAAATAAACTATCTTTCTAGCACAGGAAAGAAGAGACAAGTGATATTTATAAGGCAAAGAGCAGTGATAAATTAAAAGATTCAGATAGCCCAATTCAGCAGGCTTCAGTTTTTCATCAGACAGTTATAATTTAATTGAAAAAGTGCATTTCAATCAAAGTTTTCAGATTTATTCTGGTTATTTTCTGATTCTTCTCAAGGTTTCCTCAGAGTCCTTCCCTTTTCCATTTTTGTTCCAAATTCTCTGCTGCCATCACAATTTTCCCTGATCAGAGATGTTTATTCTTTTTCTTCTCTCCTTTCCCTGACCACTTAGGTATTTCTTGGTTTAGGAAATATACTCATTGAAAAACGGCAAAACATTTTGTTTCAATGCTTTCAACATGAGAATATGTAAGAACGAAAGAAAAGCACTAGCTGCCATGCCTTGGCATTTTTTATGGAAAGACTCAGCCTCACTTCAACTAATTTCAGCCTTCCAGAAGCTAGTGAGCCAGCCATTTGGGCTTCCTCCATAGTCAACAGACACATGCATGTGCCCAGGTGAGTTCATCCTCCCGATCTTAATCACCTCTCCTAGGATGGGATGAATCATGTTTGTCAGAGCTGGAGAGGTTGAACTCCTGGCTTAGATTAAGCCCTGAACATTGAGACAGCCAAAGTGTGGCTGGAGGATTTCCACTCACAGTGAATATACACAGTATGAAAAATATCACCAGTTTTGACACAAAATATTCAAGCACATTTAAGCAAAACATGTGGGCATTTTAAGTGGCTTGTCTTTGTTTCTGTATTTAATCCAAAATTACTTACATAGAAGCTCTACTCCACACTTCCTAATTTTTTAAGATTGTTCTGTAATTTTTTCCTGAAATTCTATGTCTTCATCCCCAATTTAAAAATAAGTTTAAAATTAATAATTGAATGCTTTGGGTGAAATAAAAGTTTCTTTTGCAGCTGTTGGTTAATTATTATTCACTTAAGATGTTACTTGTATTCAACCTGTTGATATGGGAAGACTCTCAAAAAAAGAACATGGATCAGCAATTAAAAAACCCATACCTGTTTATCATATATAAGTCCAATGGTATGGGTGTTGCCATTTGAAAGACTAAGCTTTGATTAAACTTTAACTAAGATTTAAGCTTTGTCTAAGATTTAAGGAGCACTGTTGTGTTAAGAAGCACTATTCAGAGTACTGAACAGTAACCCCACAGGTATCTGCTGACTTAAAGGCAGAGAACAATGATCATCCTTTTGCCTTTCTTAAGGAACAGTCAGATGAAAGATGGCAGCTGGCCCATCCTCGTTAAAGGACCATAACCCACTAGCCCAAAATCTTCCTGATACCCAAACAACTGTAATATTCCTGCAAATTTGTTTTCTAAAACAGTAGCAATCAGCAGTTAAAGAGACTTTTTGGTACATTTTGTTTATATATATTTAAGTATAACTGCTTTTATCCAGCAGTACTGGGAAACAGTCACATAGTAGGAATATTAAACTTTTCTTTTACTTGGGAAGCCACTGAGGAGAAAGGTCTCAGGAGGAGTAACTGACTCCCCAGCAGCCTGAGGGAAAGCAAGAGGTCCCCTGGCTGCGTTGCAGAGCCAGAGTTAGGTCGTGCCTGTAGTTCCTCATGGGCCATGCTTAGGTCCTAAGTGACAAGGGATGTTTGCCTAAATCCATGTCTCTACAGGGAAAATAACATTTCCCAAAACATCTGAAGCATTAAAAAAGAAATTCAAGTCTTGGACCATGGGGTAATCTACTTTGCTCAGTAGAGTCTATTAACATGTGAGAACACAGCTTCATCATAAAATGAGGGCTTTTTTGTTGGTAACATTCACATACTGAGTGAAATTAACTGTTTAAGTTGCTATAGGCAGTAATGTTCTCTTCTTATACCTGTAAAGTCCTATAGTTAAATCAGTCAAAACAACTACTAACATAGATACCTAGCAACATCTAGTGACTGGATCAGGCTAATGCAGGAAAATACTAGGAATGAACTGCACAAACACGCCTAAGTCTGAGACTGAGGGTAAGCTAAAACACTGGGTTTATGCTCTCATTTCATCAAGGTTTAATTCTTACTAAAAATCATTCCATTCTTCATAAAATGCACTAGTATAAAGTAGTCATTTTCTTTAATGAACATTCAGATTTTGAGCAAAAATTCTCTCTGTAAAACAAAGAGGTTTCCCAAATACCACACAACAAAAAAGGTCAAAAAAGGAATGTGAAATTGTTGGAAATTATTGCTGCCTTAATAAAAAAATCTCCATATCAAACTCTGCTTTTAAGCAGCAGAGCTGGTATAGAACTATTGAGATCTCCATGATATGGACAGAGAATTACGCTGCATCTTTATTTAGGGATTCACAATTTAATATATAACCTATTAAAACACAGGCAATAAGATGTTTTAAGCAATATGTTTAACAGATGGTTGCTACTCTGACTCTGTGCATGGGCATTCAAGTTATATGTAAGCAGCAGAACTCCTTTTTTTC
Source organism: Dromococcyx pavoninus (assembly GCA_033558185.1). Lineage (NCBI taxonomy): Eukaryota > Metazoa > Chordata > Aves > Cuculiformes > Neomorphidae > Dromococcyx > Dromococcyx pavoninus. The sequence continues at coordinate 1,010,450 of JAUMJL010000595.1, forward strand.
CTTTTTTACTTTTTAAATATTGTTTTTATTTTATGGAAAATGTAAATGGAAGAAGAAAACTTTCTTCGGCTTTTTTTAACCAGCTCTACTGACCAGCTGTTTACTATTTTAACTTTACCAAAGACCCAAAAATGTGAAATTCCTTGGGTAAACAAATAACCAGCAAAAAGACAGAGTTGCAAATTTGTGCCTGTGTGTGTCAGCAATTTCAGATATAAATCTCTCGGGCCTAACTCTGAATTTGTTACACATCCTCAAACTTAAGACTAGTCAACTTTCAAAAATTAGTCCCAACTAATATTGGATAAAAATTCAAATCAAAATATCCCTTCTTGGACACCATCCCACATATACAATTCTTAGCTCAGAATAAAACTAATCTTGTTTGGGATGAATTAGCAGTTTTCAGATGACAACAGCCTTTTGAGAATAGCTCTCCCAGAGGCAGCAAGTCTCTGAACATATTCCTCTGGGTGATAAAAATTTCTATGCTTCTTCCCAAGCCTCCACATCAGGGGAAAATACCCACAGGTTCAACTCCTTACCTGTGCTTATAAATTGCGTGGCTTGTCAGATGGCTTTTCCACTGCCTTTTTTTCTGCCAAATCAGTCCCAAAATGCAGGGTAGGAAGAACATGGAGTTGAGTGACTCAAAAGGAAGGACAGGCACAGGCACATTATGAGGATCTTGGGAGATTTGGGAGTTTGAGTAAATTAGAAATGGGGGTTCAAGTCAAATGTCTCATTTCTGTACAAAGACACTAAAAGTCTAGCTGATTTCTCCAAAAGCTCCTGTTTGCAGCTGACTTTGGAAGAGTTTTATATTTACATAGGGGAGGAATGATACGAACGACAAGGACAGGCTGGATGAGGCTTTGAGCAACCTGATCTAGCAGAAGATGTCACAGTCCATGGCAGAGGGTTGGAACTAGATGGTCTTTAAGATCACTTTCAACACAGACTATTCTATGATTCTATGACTCTCTGACAGCCAGAAGGAGCAGAGCTACTTGTCTGTGTGGCAAATACACACAGGAGTTGCCTAGGGGTAGCAATATCAGCACTAAAAGATCAGGTGGCACCAATATCATCAGCAAAGAACATCTCATGAGTAAAACCATGCAGGTCTGCACCCACTGGAACCCTGCACCCCACCAATAGCAGAGGAAGTGGACATGATAACAGAGGACAGGCTAGGGATACAAGTCATTTGACAATCTTACCTAAAAGGCAATGCAAGGCAAAGGAGAGAAAGGAAAGGGCCATTTTAAAATAAATTCTCTGGCCTCGCTTCAGGAAAATCTTGAAAATACAACCCTAAAATAGTGTAGCTACAGAAATCTGGCCAAAGGAGTCCAAATGTTTAGACCATGGTATTTTTTATTGCTTTACAGAAAGGAAAACAAAAACATTCAACAGTAACATTCCTGATACCATGAGACTGCTGTCCCAGTGGGGTACAGGAGACACCTTTCTTTCTTTTCTTCCTTCCCTTCATGAGTCATCTGCAGTCCAGCCCCAAGCTTCCAAAACACTCCCAAATGACTTGCTCAGCCACAGGGAAGACGCCCTCAAGAGCTAAGCAACCCATATATTGCTACCCAAAATAGCTTCTTCTCCTGAGTTTCTCCACAGCTTTGTCATTATAAATGTGTCTTGTTCATTCATGTCATCTCTTTCTTCATCTAGGTGTAAAAAATGCCAGCAGTCTGAGGTCAATTTGTCAGTGCTATATGGATGAGTTGAGGTCAAAAACAACAAAGCAGAGCACTGGAAATCCTTAAGCTGAGGTATTGTCTTGGCAAGGCAGAAAAACTATTTAGGGTCTGTTCCGAAGACATCACCCTCCATCGACTGTGAGTGAAGCACTGATTTTCCCAAATGCTATATACCTTCCAGTAGGTGAGGAGCCAGACCATCACTTATTTCATGGGTAGTTTTTTCCTTCCCAGTCACATGGGGTAACTCATTAAATAATTACTGATCTTTTTAATGAATGAAATTAAACAGAAAGTTCCCATGAAAATCATTTGACTATTTAAATTCATTTCCTGTGATCTTTTGAACACATACTCTTATAAATAATTTTACTGGCAAAAATGCTCACCAAGACAGCAACTCTCCAGTTAACACTGCACGATATATCAGAAAGCAAATTTTCATCCATAGTTAAGAGTACCCGCCCAAGGAACTTGTCACTAAGATGCAGACAGGGGACGCAGTAGTTCAGCTACACAGCCATACTTGGTCAAATTAGATACAGCTCCAGGTTTAGAGCCTGCTCACTTGATCCTGGAGAGACAACTTGCATTTCTGCCTGCAATCTGTGACTGAGGGACCAGGTCACCTTTTGCACACACAACCCTTCACACCACAGCAGGAGTCTCATCCCATATACCATCATGGACCTCCACCTGCTTCCTGAGGAGCAGCCTGCGGCAGGGGCAGCACAGGACTGCTGCCCTTGTGACACCACTCAATTTTCTAATTGCCTCAAAACACTTGCAGAAGTGGCCACCAACCCTGCCGTTCTCCACAACAGAAGGGACCACAATGGAGATCTGGAGGAGTGGGTTGCTGTGGGATGACAGGGCTTTGACCGCACACTGATCTACACCGAAGCTCTCCATGTCACTTCCAAGTGCCTTCTCACAGCTATACAAGTCCTTTCATGTACAGTCTCTGCTTGGGTATCCTAACTGATACTACAGCCTTGATGTCCTGCCTTGAAAGAGATTCCTAGAGGTTCCTTCTACACATATTTGTACATTTGATGAAGAACCCAAGTCCGCTCAGACTCCAGAAGTTTCAAAATACATGAAGGAAGTTATTCTGAGGCATTTTTGTTATGATTTTGCACACAGATTACTCAAAACCAAAGGCTGACTAGTCTGCCAGAACAGATGAAACTCCAGTTTTGAAGAATGGGAAGATTCCCCTGGGTAGTTCACTATAAAAGCCAGGCTTAAAAATATAATGAAATGAAAAATTCAGGTAAAAGAAGTATCTGAGATCTATGACATCTATTACCACACATATGAGACAAAATTTCTCTGTTGATCTACCTATTAATAATATATCTGCCACAAAATTATATAATCCAATCACGTACAAGAGAAAAAAAATGAGTTAATCATTGTAATTCTGGGGGGCAGGAAGATGAAACATCTCAAATTCTCCCAGAGAGATGCTTTTCTTATAACATGAGGATATTCACAAACCTCCTTGCAAATGCCGTGCTGTATCCACATGTGCCAATTTTCATTCTTTCAAAGACTTCAGAAGTAAGACTTAGTGCATATGAGTGCAGCTGACGTCTTTGATTGAGGATATTGTTATTACTGAATGCACTTCTGTCACATTTGCTCATCTGAGTGCAACCTCTGAGGAGTTATCTGCACACAAGCTGCTTTGGAGAATGTGCAGCACAGACCTTTCCTTTTTGATATTACATGTGTTTGTTCTCTTGAAAGGCTTTTAGCCCTGAGGTAAGGATTAGACAACAATTTAGCAGCCTTAAAAGGCATCATAAAAAAATAGACTCAACTGTCATCTTCAGAAGAAAGAGGCCACCTTTGATTTTCAAGGGTGTTGTGTTGTTTTCCACACTAGGACTACTGCTGCCTACAGCAGATGCATAACAGAACCATTTCAGCAAACAAAGTTGTTCTAGAAAATCCACTGCTGGACTGTCGTTGTGATAGTCTCTTTTTAACCAATCACACATCCAATTTGCAGTTCGTCTAAAAGACAGGAGAAAAAAAAAGTTTCAACCAACACACTTTGAAGTGAAATACCAAAATGGAGAGCATGACATCAACAGCCTAGGCATCAAAACCAATTCACATCCAGTCTGGAAATCAAAACCAATTTGCGTAATTACCTGCTCCCATTGCTCTAGACAGAGCCCCCACCACATCAGCCAGCGTGCAGTTGTATCATCTCAGCAGCTGCCTGGAGAATATTTTCTCCCAAAGACAGAAAAAACCCTGCAAGTTAGAATCATAGAATCATCTGGTTGGAAAAGACCTCTGAGATCATCAAGTCCAACCGTATCGGTCCCCTTACTAAACCATGTCCTTAAGAAACTCCTCTACTGCCTTTTAAACACCTCCAGGGATGGCAACTCAACCACCTCCCTGAGCAGCTGTGCCAGTGTCTGACCACCGTTTCAGTGAAGAAATTTTTCCTGATGTCTAATCCAGACCTCCCCTGGGGCAACTTGTGGCCATTTCCTCTCATCCTATCATCTGTCACTTGAGAGAAGCGACCAACACCCACCTCGCTACAACCTCCTTTCAGGTAGTTGTAGACAGTGATGAGGTCTCCCCTCAGCCTCCTCTTCTCCAACATATACAACCCCAGTTCCCTCAGCCACTCCTCGTAGGACATGTTTTCCAGCCCCTTCACCAGCCTCGTTGCCCTTCTCTGGACACACTCCAAAACCTCAATGTCCTTCTTATACTGAAGGGACCAAAACTGAACACAGTGCTCGAGCTGCAGCCTCACAAATGCGAAATACAGGGGCACAATCACTTCCCTGGTCCTGCTCACCATGCTGGCCAAGATGCCATTGGCCTTCTTAGCCACCTGGGCACACTGCTGGCTTATGTTCAGCCACTGTCAACCAACACCCCCAGGTCCTTCTCCTCCAGGCAGCTCTCCAGCCACTCTTCCCCAAGCCTGTAACGCTGCATGGGGTTGTCGTGTCCCAAGTGCAGGACTCGGCACTTGGTCTTGTTGAACCTTATCCCACTGGTCTCAACCCATCGATCCAGCCTGTCCAGATCCCTCTGCAGATCCTCCCTTCCTGCAAGCAGATCAACGCTGCCACACAGCTTGATGTCATCTGCAAACTTGCTAAGGGCGTGCTCGATCCCTTCATCCAGATCATTAATGAAGATACTGAACAGGACTGGACTCAGCACTGAACCCTGGGTAACACCACTCGTGACTGGTCTCCAACTGGATTTAACTCCATTCACCACCACAATCTGGGCCCAGCCATCCAGCCAGTTTTTTACCCAGCAGAGGATGTGTCTGTCCAGGCCAACAGCAGCCAAAATACTCTGAGAAACAGTGTCAAAGGCTTTACAAAAGTCCAGATATGCCACACACACAGCTTTTCCTTCATCCATTAAACAGGTAACCTTGTTATAGAAGGAGATCAAGTTGGTCTGGCAGGACCTGCCTTTCATAAACACATGTTGACTGGGTCTGATCACCTGGCTGTCCTGCATGTGCTGTGTGATAGCATTCAGTATGATCTGCTCCATGACCTTCCCTGGCACTGAGTTCAGACTGACAGGCCTGTAGGTCCCAATTACAAGAACAAGGGCAAGAACATAGCAGTATTCTTTGTTCTGGAGTACTGACCCCCTGTCAAAGTCCTTCAGATGACTATTATTTCCCTTCACACAGCAGAGCTGCATTGCAAAGCCTTCTCCAGACAGGGTTAGTGCTGCAAAAGGTATGTTTTTACAAGCAATTTTTACACTGACAGTAGCGCAGTCAACCACAGCCCTGGTATGTGTGCAAAAAAACAGTCTCAGGGTTTGGTGTGTATGAAATATTGGTGTGAAATGGCTCCACCAACTATTTGTACACTAGACCCAACAGTCAGTGCAAAAGGAAATGTATTCTTTTAATTCCATGAAGTGCCAAAAATGGTGTTTTAGATTCAATTAGTGATAAGTGTGATTAATGTCCAGGTTTGATGCAGATGTTTTTAAAGAAGTTATTAAGCTCATTTGTGGAACCAGGCTACTAAAAAAGTGATAACACTCACTATTGTTTAAAGCATTGGTATAGAGCTAGTCCTGAGTAGAAACTATCCAACTTAAAGGCATTTGGTTTTGATGCAGAAAAGGAGACGTTAGGCTACAGATCACTGGATCTGGCTTTTCTTTTGCTCTTTTGCTAGGAATTTCAAGGAAACAATAGCAGAAAAAAACCAGAAAGCTAAGAAGGCTAACAAAGGAGGCAGCAAGGAAGCACCAAGCAGAGGAACTGTGGCAGCACGGCGCTGAGAAAAGGCTGAGTCAATTTTCAAGGCAAGTACTGTCAGAAAACTCTTGAATCTGTTGCAAAGATGCTACTTTTGCTTTATCCAAAGACACAAGACATTGATTCAAGTCTCAGTTTCTAATGGAAAACACCTGGTGGGGCCCAAATTACTTCCCAAATGTTTGAGTCCTAAAAGGGGATTACAGGATGTTCTCACCAACGTTTGGGAGCTGTTCCAGAGCAGCATTTTTCAGAAAACATTGCTCTGAGCATTGTAACAAAGAGACAGACCTAAACTAGATGACAAAGTTAGAAAGCTTTTCTCATTTGGGTCCTCTTGGTGCTGTCGTTGGGGACTGACGTGCTCTATATAGGCTCTAAATGAGCTCAGCAGCAACTCAGCCCATAGTGTTCAAGTTATTACAGCACTGCGGTTACAATTTGACATGTCATTGACAAGAGTTGCAATGAAAGATATGTTTCACTTCATTCTTTCCTCATCAAAGAGCAAGGGAAATTCATTGTGCAAAAATCACTGGTTCTTCCTCAAAGTTCAGCTGTTTTTGGAACAATTGATCAGACAGCCTAGACTGCTGCTAAATCCTTTCAGCCTATAACAGGATAAAGAACTTCTTGTTAATGTTGCCATATTTTACAGCTAATTATGCTGTTAAGTGTGTTCTACTGTGAAACTACGGGGGAGGGGAGGGGAAGAGGACGTCCTTGAATAGCTCAGGTTGGAAGGATCTTGGCAGCTTCCAGCCCAACCTGTTGCTTAGAAATCGAGCTGAACAGTTAAAACAGTATGGGATTCTTTGGTCAGTACAGAGCCTAATGATTGCCACAGAGTAGCAATCTGCAAAAAAAAGATGAAAATGAGTCAAACCTGCATAGCTCTGCAATTAAATACATGGAAATACATGTGGAGAAGTATCAAGCTATGCTAGGTTAGCACAGGCACAGAACAGTACAGAATAGCCACTGATTTTTCCAATTGCTAAAAACATTCCCAAAAGGTCTAGCTGGGTTTTCTTTCTAACTTGCAAACATTGCTCAAGAAAAAAATAATAAAGCTCCATTGAAATCAAATTAATCTTTCAAGCAAGTGCTTTATTCAGATATTCATTCAGATATCAATGCCTGGCTCCTATATGTTCTAGGGAAATATGAAGTACGTATCCCAAAGAGCCACTCCCAGCTTTGTAGAGAACCAGGATCATGAAAAGGATTTTATTGTTGACTTCTTTATGGTTTAACATGAGAAAACAAACGTGAACCCAAATGGTTGAGAAAAGTCATATATATCTATGTTGAACAGAGGGCAAAGAAACACAGCACAACCCTTTTCAACTAAAAGCTCAAGCATGTATTGGAAGTACTAAACAAAACAAAGTCTCAAGCAATGCCTCTTGGTGAGGTGAATGTGGTATTAATGCCAATGCAGACACCTATGCCAATATGTGCACACAATGACACCAGAAACTTAAAAGATTTGGAAAGAAGCACCCTGACTTTCCCAGGTGTTATTTAGTCAGTGCTACCATTGTTACCAAAACGAAAGCCTGAAATCCATTTTATCTTGCATCATAGTAGATGAACTGCATTATTTATAAGACAATGGAAAGCAGATGATACATCTAAAATCGTGGGACAGGAAAGTGACCTTGGGCTTTGATCAAAGCCGACTCAAAGAAATAAGACAACAATCTATTTAGTCCTTCATGACTGTACATGGCTGAAATCAGTGGGATGCTTGGATCAAACTTAAGAAATGCAGGTTATGCTGCATACAGTGAGTTTATCTGAATATGGGAATTGCAATGAAAAGCATTTGTAGACTATTTTGAAGAAAAAATTCTCCACTGACATTATAGGAGAAAAACATTTTTGACTGTAGTATGATCCTTTGTAGGATTATCTTTCAAATTGCGTTTTCAAGAAGATATACAAATATGAGTAAACATGCCGGGTGAAGTAACAAAAAAGGAATTAAAAAATAGGAAAAAAATAGGTTAGCTGTATCCAGCAGTTTACCATCTATACTGACACAGGAATGGAGATTACTGGGGGTTAACAGTGAAAATGACTATACCTTAAAAAAAACCATCATTTTATCAGCCCCATAAAGATCTCTAGCACAGATAGATAGTAACTAGATAAAAGTAAACCTTTACTACCATATAGAGTTCTGAACTTGAGGACTTGGTCATAATACACTAGCTAGAGTTGACAGCCTTCTGGCTCACACACTACCTGGTATTACCCATTTCCAACATGCGAAGAAATGAATTTGCTCTCTGCTATGTAGGTGCACACCTACCCATTTGTGTGAAGATATGTGGATTATGATATAAGGCCTGCTGAAATTTGTAGGAAGGCTCTTCTTCATTCCAGCAGAGCTTTAGATCAGTCTGTAGCTGACAGGAGTTTAGACTGCATTAATATTACACATTGGTGTAGTTAAGATTCATATATTTCTACAATGAGCAGCCAGCACCAATCCCCCTGAAACACATTTGTCGAATCATGTCTTTTCTATGACACCACTGCTTTTTTGTTGTTGTTGTTGTTTTGTTTTATTCCTGATGCCTTTTTCTTCTATAAGACTCAAACTAATAAACTAACTGTCATGCTGGTAACAAAAACTCAGAGGCAGAGGCACCCCATTATATCATGCTGTCCTGACAGACCTGGCAACCCCAAGACAGTACACACAGAAGGAAACTTAATAAGTGCCTCTGCAACCTTTCTTTTTCCCTAAGAAGAAAATATAAATCTAGCCTTCCAAGACATGGGTGTTTAATTTTTATGGAAATCTTATTTCAATGAAATGGCAAAGCTGCTGTTATTGGTCACATGAACATGAAAAGACTGACGTCTAAACAGAATTGTATATTTTTATTTTAAAAACGGGGTTAAAGTTAGTTTTCCATGATAATAATTCTTGGCACAAAGTACTCCAAACATCATATAAAAACATTTTCTTTCCTTTATTTCTTTCATTTAGTAAAGCATCTTTACAAGATTTCATCATGCATGCATAGGTTAAACACAATTGTAAGATAACACTTAGGAAATTTTCTCTGTTAAACTGTAATCTCTTGAGCTTCACTCTGTATTCAGGCTGCCATTAGAGAGACTAAAGTGTACCTTTTCTGCGCTTTGTTTATTTTAAACATTCAGAATACAGAGCCATGTAAAAGATAAAATTTCCAATATCAAAACAAATGCCTAGTGGTTTTTGAGCAAACAAAAATCTCTGTATACGCTGTCACTGATACACTGACTCCAGTTTGGAAGTATCCCACATGTTTATTTCAACCATCAGAAGCCTTCTTAATTTAAAGGAACAGTTACAGTTAATTTATTATTCAGCTTTTTTCTTCTATGTTTTGGGGGGATTGCAAGATCAGAGTTTATCTGTACATTCAGACATGGATGATATTGGCTATAGTCACAGATATGAGCAAAGCAGCAAGCAAGAACAGTGCTTTGACGTCGTGGCAGAGCCCCAGCCCATGCCACTCTGCAAAGGCAGCTCCATGAGTTCACGAGATCAGCTATCCTTGTGCCTGCCCTTAGCCTCACAGCCTCTCTTCAAGCCATCTGGGAGGAGACTCTGCCTTGTGGACAGACTGGAACACCACTGGCCTTCAAGCATGGAGTACGTACATTGCCCAATGTGTATTTTTCTGGGCTACCACTAAGGGAAAACAACTGTGCACAAACCTGGAAAGTGTTCACGGGTATTCCTTTGTTCAACAAAATCATCTGGCTTCACCAGTGCATTCAGTGTTATCAGAATGGTGTTCCTTTCTCTCAACTCAGAGGTGCGGCTGCCCTTCCATTTGGGAGCTGCGCTTGGATGCCCATGTGTTCTCATAGGTTGTTTCAGACTCTCTGGGCTCCCCAAGATCCTTCCTCCCTTCAAAGGTCCTCCCAGTTCTAATGGTGTTGGCAAGGCAGGCACCATGCATGTCCACAACACCAGCAGAGCCACATAATCCAGGTACTTTCTGTAGGGGGATGTACAGCAGCAAGGTGTCTGGCTGCCAAAGCAGGCAGATCTTGAAGATGCTAAGTCCACACTACCATGGGGATGTGAGGGAGAACTGTAAATGAACTTCAAGAATGAAGGGAAAACTGGCAGACAGAAAGCGAAAAAGAGCAAAGAAGACATTGAGAATCCATGATTGAATTATAAGGACTCAAATATTACGAAGATCAGAGAATGGCAAGAAAAGATTAGATACACATACGCAGGAAATGCTGCACACTGCTTATGCAATGACGAATCTCTAAGATGTCCTCGTTGAACAGGCTTCCCAGGGAGAAAACATGCATACACCAGATGCAGCATCCATTATTATCAAATGGTATAATCCAGAACAGCCACCTGAACAAGGACTCAAACAAAATAGAAAATAAGGTTTGCAGAGTACTGTCTCATAAGAATATGGAGTGTTATAAACAGCCAGGTTTAAGACAGCTAATGCTAATAAATTCTGGAAAATGGTTTAAACGGTCATCATAGAACAAATGGAAGTGTAGAGGCTGAGGTGACACCCATAACTCCACACCAGCCACCCAATATTCCCCATAGCAGTCCCCAAACCACAACAGAAAGAAAGAAAGCCTGAAAGGAGGAAGACTTTGTTAATGTCTGGTGGAGAGAGGGGACCAAGAGACAGTCTTTAGAGAGGTTTGGTTTAAGCTCAGAGGGATAGCTTCTAAAAAGGGACACAGACCAGACACTGCATTGTAGCAACAGATGGAAGATTGAGTTGACAAGCTGCCCCGATCGTGCCTGAGTTGAGTAGTTCCCAAACCATCCTTTTCCAGCACTACATACAAGCACCATAGCCAGTAATCTAGAGTTTTTCTAAAAATCCGGTTTAAAAAGTGAAGTAAAACAAGGTATTTAAAGGTCTTCCACGGAGAAGAAATTTGTCCATTTTGCATCTTTTATTCATTCTTACCAAAAAATAAGACAATAAATAATTACAAAGCAGCAATGGTTAGTGAACCACATCCAGCAGAATAAGGTTCAGTCGGAAGCATGCTGGTAGATCCGCATCTTGCTTTCCTGCCAGAGTTGATAAACACCTGGAAAATTATGTTTTATTAAACTTCTTTTAAAATCAAAACCTGTCTTTTTTTTTATGCCAGTCAAGTCCGGGAAGAAGGATTGCACAAACTAAGATATTGCAGGATTAGGGTCAGACATCTGGCAGAATAACTTAATTGATGTTTTTCTTTTGAGCCTCAGTTTAAAGCAGCTGGTTCTGGCCTTGAGGTCAATGTCCTAAAATATAGCCACTCTGCTTATTCAAAACATAAAGCTCTCCACCTCTTATGTGATACATTGAGGAGGACGTTGAGTGAGAGGAATCTCAGAAGAAGGCTTGATTTTATTTTTTCAGCGGTAAAAGTATAAAGCATTTTTGTCGTAACTGTTAATTCTCATTGCACTTCTGTGTTCTTATTCTGAGTTTTTGCTAACAACAATGATAAATAGTAAATAATTTTTTGCTCTTTAAATATTTCAAAAATATAACTGACACATTTAAAATCTGCATGCTTATCAGGTCATTAATTACCTCATTTAAGAGTTGACAGGTCTCATGTCATGCTATATGCTGTTTTTCAAGCTGTCACACCCACACTCTGCCTAAAAGCTGTTGACTATAAGCATCATCATTTATAATGCAAAAAGGGTATCATTGATTATGTCTTGATTATTCATCATAATGCTTTCTTCCATGTGTACTTAATCATTGTGGTTTCTTGGAATATGCAAACCTTTCAGGCAAATCTTTCTACAGAGCAATCCCAACAGCGCTCTGAACTGACACCAGCTGGGTAAATACAGCTCAGGACTCTGGGAACAATGCAGCAGCACAAACCCCACCTACAGCTGAAGAAAGCCAGCTTTGTAGAGGGGGGTGCTCAGGAAGGAAGGACATGTGGTCTTTGCAGAGCTGAGTTCCGACCTCCACTGCTGAAGCAACGCATGGCCCCGGGCCCAGGTTTGCCACGATGTCTTCAGGATGACAGTGGCAAACACAGCCCTCTTCGCAAAGGTGGCTGATGAAGTTAGGCCAAGAAGAGAAAAAGTATCAGAAAAACATAACAGTGAGGTCAGTCAACGATTTCCTCTGAAAAGCCTACTTCGTCACAACTATTAGCATATGATTTTTCTAGCAAAAGCTGATGGTGCAGCAAAGTCCACACACATTTGACCTCCAAAGCAAAGGCAACATCCATCAACAACTATCTCAAAAAACACACTATTGCCCTCCTGAGGACTCCTGGAAGGTTTCTTTTACGGAGGAGGTTTACCAGAATGAGTGTTTCCAGTAGTTACAGAGACATATGCTGAAAGATGAAGATGAACTAGCATGTTCTAGAGCTTTACCAACCAAGATAAATATAAATGTTTAAGTACAAACACCTGATCTCTAATTAATCAATAAATTAAACCTACCCAGTGTATTTTTAACAATTATTTTTTTTTAAAATCACAGTTCTGTGAAGCTAGAACAGTTTATTGCTATGTTGTTGGGATTTAATTCCACTAGGAACTGTAACAGTGATCAACACCTTTCTAGAACCCCATGGAGATATTGAAGTCCAGGCTAATGTTGCTGCTGGCACTGAGCAAGTACAGACGCAATGCACTGGAGCACCTGCATTCCCCGCTGTGTTGATACACCCCATGTCAAGAAGACAGGACTCTCCTGAGGCTGGAGCCCCTGGACAGCATTGCAGACCATGTTGGGCTCACGCGTACCCCAGAGCAGCAAGCACTGGAGCAAAGTGAGAAGAATTAGATTTACTGTGTCAGAAGCTCAAGCTTTGCTTCTGCAAATGTGTTTTCAAAAGAAAACTCAAATGTTAAAATATTTATCTGTTAGAGAAGAGCCCTGCAGTCCTGAATGCTTTCAGCCTTAGGGAAAGGAGCCTCAGGAGTCAGTTTTTCCTTATCTAAAAAATGGAACAAGAGCATCTCTAAGCACTGGTGCAGGCAATGCTTCAGCTGTCAGAGATGAAATTATCCCCAGAGGAACTATATTTCTTCTGTTAAAAAAAAAACCTCGATTTTCACATCCATATGCATGAAGATCTGCTTATTTGGCAAATGCATAACAAAGTTATTTTAAAGTCGAAACATCATCTTGTGGGAATACCATTATGGAGTGCCAGTCAGAGCAGGAGGGAAAGGTGTGCCTTTCCATTACTTATGACCTGGGCACCAAGTATCTTTGGCTCTCTCCTCTCCTAAACTTGCCAGCCGCAGCAATCTGGTGAGAGGGAGGTACAGCCCTGGTGTGACGGGGCCAGGAGGCCTGCAGCTGTGGGCACAGGAGGGGGAAGACACCTGCCTCTACAGACCTTGTGTAGAGCTACAGGCACCCAGACCATGGATGGCACCTCTGCTCTAAGTGTAGGAGGCAAGGAGGGAGGGGTTCTTAGAGGTTTGTCACCTCAGTCAGGCCCAAAAACGCAAGACCTCGAAGGGCAGTACAAGGAAATGTACATAAATTTAAAATGTCCTGAAACATCTTCCTTATCATAATTTTAAAATATTCTGAAACATCTGCCGCATCTTTACCTAAAGTATTTAAATGGCATATTTCAAACTATCTTTCTATTCTTTATTTGTCCATGGCTTTATTCAGGGGTCAAAACTCTTTTGTGTCGAACTACGAGAGCTAAAAGAAATTGCTGGTGGGCTTGTCAAAATTAAGCTGCAAACACTTTTCTTCTTCAAGATCTTATAAATATTTTGAGCTGTTTAACACATAGACAGCCCTACAGCAAAACTCCAGACCTGGTCACTCAGGGGTGAACTTGAACAGAAAAAGATGTAGCAATCTTAAAAATAGTCCATGGCCTATTTCTTTAAGAAAAAAATGTAATTGATGATTTCTTCTCCAAACACCTGGACTTTCAATGGTGAGTCTGAAAGCCAGATTTTCTGTTACACAGTTTTCCCAAGTCCACCCTGTAGACCACTTCACTTAATATTAATGAACTTTTATTTAAAATAGAGCTTGCAAAAATGAGAATTTCCTTTTGTATAAAACCTATGTACAGGAAGAAGTATGCATCCACTGTACATATATGTCTTTCTTATGAGTAATTCTACAGTCCTCAGAGAATAGGACAACGGAGTCATTCAGTTTTACAGAGGAAAACTGAGAACCACAATTATTAAAACTTTGGCCAAATCCATGGAGGAGAATATTAAGAGGTCTGCAAAACATGCAGTCAAAAAACTCACCACCTTTAAACACTGAAGTTACTCAAGCAGTGTCAATGTTAAGATTAAAATGGAGAATAGTCCATAATGGCAGAAAAAGTAACACCGATAACATTATCTGTAAAGTTAATTAATGCGTAATTGTTCCTTGGAAGCCTATTTCTTTTGTTCCAAAGCAGATTGTTTGCCAAGCAAACACCAATAGATGTGTGAACCACCTACAGCAAATGTCCATACAATGAAATCTTCATAAGTGACTGGTGATATTTGCTCAGGTATTATTTTCAGCCACCTGCACTGAATTTACAAAGCGGGCGGGCAGCCATCCTATCTTTTGTATTTCCAGCTTACGTTGCTGAGCTACCACAACTCATTGAAACACTGAAAACAAACATGACTGGTTTCTTCCTCTGCCTGAATCTCAGGACTTCCAGAAAGAAATCACGTACCTGAAACACACAAGGAAACTCTCTTCCTTTGAACGTTTTTATGTGCCCAGGCGGAAGGTGCCTTGGAATCCATGCCAGTAGATTGTGGTTTAGGGGATGTTTTCCTGCACATCGAATGAATATGAGAAATGGTCCGAACAGCAACACGGAACTTTCAGTAAGTTTTCTCTGACCACATCTTCCTGGTCCTTGAGGCCATCTCTCTGATAAGGCAACATGGCCATGCTATTCCCACACATGAAGAATTAAGGAAGTGATTGTGACAGATTCGACTGCCCCTCTTATTACAGAAAGCCACGACAGTCTTTTTTTAAAGGTCACCTTCAGTGCGGTTTTGCAGCATACAGTTCATAACAGGGAGGTAATACCTAACCTAAGTCCAGGAAAGAGTGGCATAGGAGTCAAGGACCAACAATGCTGGAGACTTCAGTTCAGCAGAGGAGCCAAGTTTTTATTCCACAGTGACCTGAAAAAACTTTTAATGTAAGTGTAAGAGCAAAGGAGAAAAGAAAGCTGGAAACTGTGCAAAGAACATGGATGGAGACAGTTGCCATGGCTGATAGGAAACAGGACTGTTCTCTCCTAAGAGACGATAAAGAGAACAGTAAGACAGCTGTGCAGAAAGACACTCAGATTAAATCTTTATGGAAGAGATCAAAGAAGAATTTGAGGAAGGCTTGCTATTTTCCTTGGGTCTCTATCTCTTCAGCTTTTCAACAGTGAATATGTCAAGAAAGTTTTTAATAAGGCTAGATATTCCTTAGTCTGTTGTCACTTGAACCCAGGAGGATATAAATGGAATATCTGACCTGCCTCAGATGCAGAAGCATCTTAGTAATAGATACTTGCAAAGCTTAAACTATGTGCTCTGGCAGCTCAATAGCTACATAACAGTGTCACACTGCCCAGCAAAGGTACCAGACACATGAAGGAACTCAGTGATGGCCCAGAGTAAGGGCACATATTGACCAGTCAATAGTCAATATGCAAGACCAGTTTACTTATAGTACAAGATTCAAAGGCTGGTGCCTATCACAATTCTGGCTGTCCAGTGCGTGGGCTGAGGCCTGAATTGTGATGCTATGCATACATTTGCTGGCATTTCTGTAAAGAAGTAGAGCATTCCCTTTTCTGTCTGCCTTCTGAACAACACAATGGTAGCGATATTTTGCAAAGTGGATCTCTTGTAAACTACAAGCATCACCTAAAGCATTAAGCGGCTCTTTTCCTGCAGTCGTTCTTTTGAAGAGAGGAAAAATGCCCTAGGTTGAAAACTGTTGTTGAGTTGACAGCTAGACACCTATACGGAGATTGCCAAGGGGTAGCCAAGATTTTTGTATGGATAGAATGTGGTGACCTAGATTGGAGACGTACACCTCAGACTCATCAGTGCTAAGAATAATGTTGTTTATACAAGTGAGATTATGTTGTAAGAAGATGTAGAAGCTTATTTCACAGACTTCAGAATTATTTGCAAGGTAAGAGTCTAATGTTCAAAGTGAGTAAAACTATAAAAAACTGGCTTATAGAGGTATACCCAGCTCAAAGAGAACTTGAGCAGAGCAGCAGTAGCTTCCTTTCTTAACCCTGCCACTTATTTGCCCCGTGATCTGTTTAAGCTAACTCTGTATTATGTTTTATATTGCAGCATGTACAACAATTCATGACACAAAAGGAAGGGTGTGTTTGTTTTGGGAAGTGCTGTAGTAAATGCCATGTTTAACATTACAATACCAAAAAAGAAAAAAAGCTCACTAGCCTTTTAAGTGAATAGCACTGTTGCCAAAATACAGCTAATGTCTCAGCATAGCACTCACCCTTGGTCCTGACCATCTTCTCTGCCACCTGCTGCCATTTTCCTCAGCACTGGATGTACAGCTGCATTAGGAAGGAGGAGGCTATTGACATGTCCTGTGAGCATAGGATAAAGTGAGCACTTTATCAGCCAAGGCAACAGCTCTTCCAGGTGCAGCACCGGATAGCACAGAATATGAGCAATCCTTCGTTGCAGTAAACCAAGATATGTCATCAGAGATCTTATCACCAAGGAGTTGTTTGCTCTTCAGAGTGGAAGTGTGCAGTTATATTCAAATATTCCAGAAGCCTGTTGCCCACAAACCTTGAAAAAACGGAAAAGAGATGGAAAACGCAACACAGGAAGAGGAACGCTTGCCAGGATGGCTTTTTCTCATCCATATGCATATGTTCAGTGTGATGCTCTGACAGCATTGAGCAGTGGGTGGGCCACATGACTGGTTGCTTCTACTTCAAGAGCTAAGAATAATTTTTTTTAGTTCAGATTAAATTTTAAGGTCCCAAGTTCAGTGCTACTCTCAAAAAAGAAAAGCACAGCATCTACCATGAAAAGTACAGCATCTTCTACTCACAAAAAGAATGGCTTCTGCAGAAAATGGCAACACAGCCCTTGCAGATGCTAAGCAATCTGGTTAATATGCACACAACATATGTCTTAGGGTCTGTTGCATCTATCCAACCCATAACTGTTGCATCATGCATGAGGCATAAGAGGTGATTGGTTCAGGAGACTAGCAGATCCAAAACATCCTACTTGTAAGCAGACCTAAGACAAATGAAAGGGTCGTAGTGAATGGGGTTACATCAGACTGGTGACCAATCACTAGTGGGAATCCACAGAGATCCATCTTAGAACCAGTACTCTTTAATGTCTTCATAAATTACCTGGATGCAAGACTGGAAAGTTTAATGTTTGTGGATAATGTGAAATTGAGGGGAGCTGTTGACACTCTTGAGGGGAGCTGTTGACGCTCTTGAGGGCAGAGAGGCCCTGAAGAAAGATCTAGACAAATTGGAGAACTGGGCAATGCTAAAATCACTTGGTCTATTCAGCCTGGAGAAAAGGAGTCTGAAGGGAGACCTCATCCCAGTCTACAGCTTCATAGAATCATAGAATATTCTGGTTGGAAAAGACCTCTGAGATCATTGAGTCCAACTGCACCCATCATCCGCTAAACCATGTTCCTTAAAAACTCATATATCCATTTTTTAAATACCTCCAGGGATGGTGACTCAACCACCTCTCTGGGCAGCTTGTTCCAGTGCCTGACCACCCTTTCAGTAAAGAAATTCTTCCTAATATCAAGTCTGAACCTCCCCTGGCGCAACTTATGGCCGTTTACCCTTGTCCATAAGCTTATTCACAAGGAAAGGAAGAGGAGCAGGCACTGATTTCTTCTCTCTAGTGACCAATGACAGGACCAAAGGAAATGGCAGGAATATGTGCAAGGGGAGGTTTAAGTTGGATAGGAAAAGGTTCTTTTGCTCAGAGGGTTGTAGAGCACTAGAACAGGCTCCCCAGGGAACTAACCATGACACCAAGCCTGACAATATTCAAGAAGCATTGGGACTACACTTTTAGTCATATAGTGTGAATTTCGGTTATCCTATGCAGGGGCAGGAGTTGGACTCGATGATCCTAAGGGTCACTTCCAACTCAGGACATTCTATGGAACTGTTTCACTGGACGGGGATCTGTCTCTTACCATTTAATGTTATCAAGTCAGAACACAGTAAAATGTAATTTGTTCCATTGAGCTGCAAATTTTCATCCAAATATCTGCTGTGCTAGCAGGCTGCAGAAACATAACAGGACTGAGCAGCCCTCAGCTGACAGGAGAACCTAGCAAGTGCCCAAGTCCTACAGACTTCACATTAAAATATGTCGTAGAACGAAGTTGGCTTGGCGATGCAAGAAACTTTGAGGTGGTTGTTTTGTGATTCATGCACCGCTCAGGTTGCACAAGGCAGTATGAGGCCCAAGGTAGTGTTGATCAAAATGCAGTAGTGAGTGTCAGTACAACTTACGGTAAGTACATTGATACTGCAGTCAAAAGTTGAGTCTATACCTTCTTGTATACATAACCAAGATAACTGCCAGGTTATCATCTGAAAACTGACCAGTATCTTAGGCCAGTTCTGTAGGCTGCTTCCCTGCACTCCTGTCAGCACTGGAGACAGCACTGCACCAGCTCACATATGTTTGCAGGAGTATTTCATGTCCTGGTTCCTTGATACAGTCCTCTATAAACCAGTCAGAAATGTAATTAGAAGAATACTATTACAGTGAAAATGGTGTAAAATTCTTGTCTTGAAAACACTTCCTTGGCTCCGTAGATATGTTAGAAGAATAAGCCATGATATCACCTTTGCTTTGGGCTTTTAAAGTGCCCAAGGCCATCAGGTACTCAACACAGGTTGATGTTCTTTGGGCACACCTCGCACATCTTTGAAAACCCCAGATGTTGTGCTTTTCCAAGCACGTGTCCCCCCCGGAAGTGTGACAGTTCTAGGAAAGGCACTGGCTTTATACCTCTTGCTCTCTCCCAGTGCAGGCTTGTAGTTCCCTTACACTGCTCAGTAAGAGCCAACTGCCACACTACAGTAAGCTACTTTCATTAATTACTTTGCCGGTCTGTACACATTGCAAAAGTGTATCAGCGCTGAGGTTTTCGTGGTAAGCTGGGAGAGGAGTTAACAGCATGCTGCTAGCACTATCTAACCTCAGTTGTTTTATACCAACATGGCTGTGGTTTGGTCTTCAAACAAGCTGAAAGATAAGCAAATACTGATGTGACCCCTCTTGCATCATGGATATTTCATGAAAGCAAACAGCACCGTGTGATGTGATTCATACCTCACTGCTGAATACTCAATGCAGTAATCACTTCACTAGAACAGGTGTTGCAAGTGCTTTTATTCTTCCCCAAAACAAACAACAAATATGAAAAACTGTGAGGAAATCCCATGCAGAGATTGCTGGGGGTAGAGATGGAGCCTCTGTTCTCCCTACAGCCAAAATAACATCCAGAGGATCCCGTACCTTTTTTTCTCCAGTTCCCACGAGCAGGTAACCAGATAAAAAACAAATAAAAGGTGCATAGTGGTAGCCCTAGGAGAAGTCAGCTTTCCTGATTCCTGTTCCCTGTTTAACAAGGGCACTCTATCTTTCTTCTCACTAGCACCTCAGAGTTACATTTCCATAATTGTTCATGTGGTTTCTTATTAAAATAATGCATGGACTACACAGACAGGAGAATCTTATTAAAACAAACCGTCTCATTGCAAAGGAATCCTGGAAAGAGCAGGAAAAAAAGCAAAAAAACATCATTCACGTCATTAGTAGATTCACACAAGTCAAAAACTAAATACAGTTGTGCATATTTTTCAGCTCCCTTGAGACCTGACATTTAAATCTCGCATGTATTTCCTTCAAGTCTTAGAAGAGCTTCTTCAAAATATGCTTGTCTGCAGCTAAGTGACAAAGCATCAATCCAAGCCATACAGACCAAGAATATTAAAGTAACTATTCTTAAGTGTTAACTACTATAAATAATTTTAAATTAAGGAATGAAAATTTGTGTAAAAGAGACACACTGAGCCAAGGTCACTAACACAATTTTTTAAACTTGCATTTAGGTCACAAAACATTTGGAGCAGAACTATAAGACAGAATTGAAACACCATTTTGTTTTGCAATGGACTTTCAGGATCCTAAGGTCCTGAAACGCCACGGAAATCCACTAAACAGATCATATTTCTCTTTTAAACATCATAGGATTTTAAATTATGTGCAGTTTAAGAAGGAGTAGGACATTGCTACAGTGCCAGTACTTTTCCCTTAAAAGCTTGTCCTGACTAAACGAAATTTGTAACCCAGAAAGCGTTTGCCAAAGAAAGCTTCTTCAAATTTAAATAATAAAAATGTTGAGCAATTCTTATGTCTGTTCTTAAGTCACAAAGTTGGACATCTTAAGTAGACACAGGAGACTTGTACATTTTAATAAGCACGATTGTCTGAACAGAAGGGTACACACCATGAGTTTCCAAACTGCAATCCTATCACCTCCTAATATGTGGGTTCTGCACTGCATTTTTGGTCCTTGGGAAACAACTGCAGATAAATGCCAATTCCTTCTCTTTTTTTTTCAACTTTCTCAAATTTATTACAGTATCACAGTATTAGTCCATCATTCTGGGAAGGTTAACATCATTTCCTTTCATTCTGCCATGAATAATTAGGTTTGTTAGTCAGAGTTCTCTCTCAAGTTAATCCTCTGCCAAATCAGAAACAAGTTATTTTACTGCTCTTGACCAGCATGCTCCTCAAGCACTATGCTAGTCCAGCTCCATCGACATCTTTCAGAAATCAGCTGTAATGAACCAGCTGTATGGAAAGCTACATTATTGAAAAATATAACGGCATGTTCATGTTTTCAGCTGCTTTGTGTAAGAGTTTAGCACACAAACTATCCATTCAGGAAGCAGATATCGCCTCCAGTGCCCACTTTGTGCCTTACAGGTATATTATGCACCTTCTACGGTTATGAAGCTGTAAGAGAGTGAGTAGCAGAACATTGGTGAAGCTACCATATGGCAGCTTCTGAACATAAAAACACAGAAACAAACAGCAATTCTCTATAAGAACTAAGATAATTCGTCCCAATGTCCAGTCTCTGACAGCAGCCAGGACTGATGCTCAAGGGAAAAGCATAAGACAGAGAACAAGCCTGATCATCTTGTTCCAGTTTGTATCCAGACCATTGGCTCTGTCCTTGTCTTGACCCTTTTGGAAACCATTTCTCCTTTTGGCCTTCAGGACATCTTACAGCAACAAGCTCAATAAACCAATTGCGCACTACTGTGAAAATATTTTCCGTTTTGTTTTTTGCTTTATAATCCCAGTAGGCACCCCCTACTGCTTGTGTTTTGAGAAAGAATATTTAATCTTTCCCTATCTGCCTTCCCCATACTATTCAGGATTTTATAGCCTCCTATCATAACCCCTTCCTATCCCATTTGTCTGTTTCTTAAAACTTAAGAAAATTGTCATGTTTAAAGTTTCTGCAGGGATCACTTCAGTCTCTGCTCTTCTCTTCACCTTTACTAGTTTCACTGTATTCAACAAGCGATAATCAGAGAGGTGTGTTATATTATTTATTTTATATTGCATTATGTTATACTATACTATGCTCTATTACTCCTATCTAAAAGAAAGTATACCACTGAGTTATACAGAGGCAGAAGAATGTTCTGTTCATTCCCTGTCCCTTTCCTAGTCAACTCTAGTAGCCTATTTGCCTTTTTGGCTGCTGCTGAACTCTGAAGCGGTATTTTCATATACCACAACCCAACAGTCACAAGGCGATACCAGTATCCTGAAGGCAGTCAAATCCCCAATTTAAATATCCCATTGACTTCAATGTGTCTCAGCTCCAGAACAAACGTGCAATGGAGTGAATCTGTTCCTGCAGCAAGGGTTAAAATATGGCCTCTGCATCTCTTAGCTCTTATTCAAATAGCTTATAAGCAGGAGAGTGGCTGTTTTGCATAGAATTGAAATTAACCCCACAGAGTTTGACCTCTTAGCCAGTTCTAGTTGGCAAAAATTCAGCAAGAAAGACTCTGATTCATTTATTTACATTTAAAAGGTCAGGAGCACTGTACATTTAGCAGATACAAACTCTTTTTGCTCATTCTGACCATAAACAAATTGTTCTACAGAAGGAGGAAGCCCTCCCTATCTCCATTTTTTTTGTTCCTGTAGATCTGCATGGTTCTTGAACACAGAAATAATACTGCAGAGGATAGACATACATTGTCTGGGAGGGGCACCGAGATGAATAATTCAATCAATAAAATACTTCAGTCTAAGTTCTGTTGTGTGCATTGTGATAAGGAGATGAACATTTGGAAATAAACCCTAAAGTAATCTTAAAATTTCACATACTTGATAAAAATTATATTTTAGCTATTAAAACATATTAATAATTATTAAAGCAAGTAAAAATAAGCATTTGCAGAATTTCTAAGCTCTAAATTATGTAAAACAGAGCAACTGACTTTAAAACAAATCAAGTTCTAAAGACTGCCTCAAATCAAAGAAGCCTTGATCTTGGTTGGAACAAAAATGTGCTTTCAAAAATAACAAATCAATCAATCCCAGCCCAGGTTTTATTTAAAAAAAAAATCATACCCCTTTGGCTGGCACCTGGGGAAAGCTACAAAGCAAACTCTGATACTGTGCTACCCAAAAGCAGCCCATCATTCTGCAGAATGCTTCTGCTGTGAAAAAGTGTGCCACGTACTCAAGAGTGATCATTCGTATGAAAAACAAGATTAATGCTCCTCTAAACCTTATGATTATTGCATATCATCTTCTCTTTCTCATATGCATGGCAGTCACATCTGTATCTTCCTCAGTATGGAGAACTAATCCGTGCTTCTGTGCCACCTGTTTTCCTTCCTTCCTTCCTTCCTTCCTTCCTTCCTTCCTTCCTTCCTTCCTTCCTTCCTTCCTTCCTTCCTTCCTTCCTTCCTTCCTTCCTTCCTTCCTTCCTTCCTTCCTTCCTTCCTTCCTTCCTTCCTTCCTTCCTTCCTTCCTTCCTTCCTTCCTTCCTTCCTTCCTTCCTTCCTTCCTTCCTTCCTTCCTTCCTTCCTTCCTTCCTTCCTTCCTTCCTTCCTTCCTTCCTTCCTTCCTTCCTTTTCTCCATTCCTCCCACCTTTGACACACTAAGGTGCACCTTTCAGCACTTCCAGCTTCATTAGCACAAGGCAGTTTCTAAGTCATTATCTAGAGAAGGATCTAGATTACTGAACCCGAACTGATTTGAAACACTCCAGAATCTTCAGGCTTTAGACCCAGGACCCTTATTTAGACCCCAGGATCCATCACTGCTGTGCCCTTCTGCTTCTGAAGTATACTTTAACATCTCTGTGGTTCTATGTGGTTCCTCACACCTTCTCATTGACCACACGGTTGCCCATGACATAAGAACTTTCTAAGCAATATAAGGCAGAGCTATTCTGCTGGGTCTGGCATCATGCCCTCTTATTCTGCAGAAAACCTTTTACTGCCACTTTATTGTAAAAGACTGATCATTTCTCATGCACATCGCTGAGTCTTCAGCTCCATATTTCAACAGAGGAGAGAAAAATGAAGGGTTCTTTGTGCATGTATTGTCCTGCTGATTGGTGGAAAAAATAAAGGAAAACATTCCTGAATATTCTCACACAAGATTTACAAGAAGACAACAGTAACTGCCTGAGGATGATAATTAAACAAGACCCACAAAACTTTTGGGGATAGAAGACCGTCACAGCTTGTCTTTAATTTTGCTCATGATATTGCATAGTTTTGTTAACTAATTGTGCTATTGACTTAGAAATATCTGATGTGGCATTAATTTGGGAACTGTGGAAAATTGACAATCACCAGATCCACAGCAGATGTGGCTGAATAGCCCAAGTTACAGGCTGCAAAAACAAAAAGTATCTCTTAATGAATTTTGCCCAACAAGAATGGGAGCACATCCCTACACACAGGAGAGAGTGAGATTTCATGGCAGAAAAATGAGAAAGAGAAAACACAAAGTAATACATCGCACCAAAACCAAGTTATTCCATAGACAGCAAATTAACAAAACCTCATTTCCTATGGGTCTGCATCTGCTGTTCCCAGCAGCTGGTGCCCCCACTGGGCTGGTGGAATGGTCCTGCTGGGTTTGGAGCAGATTGGGTCCCTGTGTGCAGGGCAGCGCAAGGGCAAGAAAGGCGGTAGCACCCCAGGAAGCAAATGGAGGCAGCGTGGCTGGAGAGTGGCACCTCCTCACCCCACAAGCCCCCAGCAGCTTTCCTAATGCTTTGAGAAGCAGTCACAACCTCAGTTAGCACCTTCAGTTCCCTCTCCCAACCTATGAGCTGACTCTGCCCACTTGCGGCCCACTGCACACCCCACAGATATCCCAAGAGGGGCTTCTGGCAGTCCCCAGGCACCTGATTTAGCTAAATAGGTCTTTAGTTGAAACCACACAAGCTTTATTTGACCTCCCATGGCCAACAGTCCCACAATAAGTCAGTGAAAATCCTGCAGTCCTTCATGGAGGGAACATAACCCCTTTCTGGTATAAAATAAAACAAACCCAGTATGGTTTGCAAATATTCTGCCATTTCTCTCCAATGGGATTAAACTACGTTTTGAAGCATGTATTGACATTTAAAAGAAAATTCTATGTATATGCACCTGTGTTTGTATATGTACCATGCATACACCCCCATCTCACTATGAGCACAAAGCCTCATCCATATGAACGACAACATTTTGTTTAATTGTAGCAAACCAAGCCACATAGCACAGCTTTCTTGCAGGAGATGATAGCCAGGATTTTATTATTTCATTCTTTTCTGGTGATACATTCAAGATGCTACAGAGTACCTCAGACCTGCCCACAGCCTCTGCTTGTTGCAGAGCTCAAAGCCTCCATTTGTGGAATCCAACTTCTAGCTCGCATGGAAAAATCATTCTTTCTTTCTTCTGAGTATTGTAAAGAAGATTGGAGTTTAGCACAGCTGGAAATCAGAAGGCAAGTAAAACAAAATAAAAAATCAGCAGAGTTATTTTTCATATAAACTTGTCATTTTCAGGCCAATCTTGCAAAGGCAAGGAGAGGCAGATATCAGGCTTAGGGAACAGCAAAGGTGATCGCTGAATAAATTTTCAGCAATATTGTCTTTTCTAGAAAGACCTCAAAGCAGTGCTAATTTTCTCTGGTCCAGCAACCAGTAGAAGATGGCAGAAGAGAAGAGCCTTGTCTGTCACACAGACCTTGATGGAAGAGGCAGTGCCTCATCACAGGAAGAAAGAAGAAGACATCTGCCTTGAGCTGCCAGGACCCAGAGGAGTTTCCTTCACCGAGACAGGAGAGGTAGAAAGCAAACCACTGGAGCAGCATCCCATGGAAATCTACATGCTCACTTGTCTCCTTTTTTTCTTTTTTTTGGTTGAGAACACTATGGTATCAGCAAGTCATTGCTGTATTTCAGGTGGCTGGAAGAGGTCTCATTTACTGGGGAGAACTGCTGCCCCCAGGGCTTTCCATAGGTGCTGAGGGAGCTCAGGCACCACTTTTGCATTTCAGACCCATGGAAATTGTTAGGCCAGGGTATTAGTGACTTCTCCAGATGCCAAGCAGCAGGCCTGCAATCAGTAACAACATGCTTACCTCTGGGACAAAGGAACACTTTGCACATCTGATCTGTGCTGCCAGCCTGTAAGCATACTGCAGAATTAGCTATCGCCAACACCTGAGGCAAAAGAACCCCGCAACGGGTATTTGGTCATGTAAAGAACCAAAGTTAAAATGATTAAAAAATGGGAAACAGTTACACTTTACATGTTAGTAGGTATTAAAATGCTGAGAAGCCCAGCAGTGGCATTTTTAAGCAGTGTTTGAGGTTTACTACTCACCCAATATTGTGTCCTCCATCTTCTGATATTGGGCTTTAGTTGGCACTAGCAACACCTCAGCTCTGCTGACTTGAACCACAGTGTTAATGTAACATGCTATATGGCCTTTTTCTTAATGATCAAAAAGTACAGGGACAGAGGTGACAAGAGCAATAACATGTTTGTACAATTGCATCAGGGGAAAGTTGATTTATTGCAAGGCAGTCTTTGAGAGAGACATTATTTAGAAAGAAGACATCAGGAGAAATACACATCTAAATACAAACGCAGATGAAACACAATAGCCACAGCTATCATTCAGAGGATCTGAACCTTGCCAACAAGCAAAACCACAACAAATGGCTAATAAAAACAAATCTCTGTAAAGCATTAAAAAAAAGTACATTACCATTATGTTGTGGTTAATTCTCAGACAATACTGCAAAATAAGAGCAAAGTGTTACTTCCTGTCATTTAAAGGAAAAGAAACCCAAACATGAAGAATTCTTCAGCCTAAGGAATGCAGACATACATCATGTCTGTAAGAATCATAAAAAGATCAAATGTAATATTTTCTTTCAGTGCAGACAACTGCTTTGAGATTTTCCATTCAGACAGCCTTGAAAACCGCCTCCAGCATTTCCCAATTACTACTGACAAATACCATTTGGTAGTGAGTGATGTTTTAAGTGAAATAAAACAGTGAAGAAAACTGAACATGATGAAAGGATTTTTTTTCTCCCTCTGAAGTGACTGTAAGTTATATATTCACAAGATAGGGTTTACGCTTCCTGCCAGTGACAAATTCCATGTGATGTTGGGCACAGAGGTGAAGTTTGTTTGACAGTAATAGCAAAGGAAGACAAAACTCATTTTCACGTTCTTTTAAGCAGTCAGATATTTTCTAGTTCTAAACAAAGGAGGAGTTGCTAGTACCTCTGTTTCACATCATTCTTCATAATATAAGTGCACTAATGGAGAGAATGATTCTCTAATATTGAAGAGGTCAGGGTGCAAAGAGGGTGTACAGTGGAGCTTTCTGTCAGTGGCACTTTATTTTACATATAAGCTGCAATCTGCAACCAGTAATCACCAGCGTATACCATATTTTTCAAAATATTTATCAGTCATGGAAAGCTTCAAGATGGGTCAAAATAGCTCATGCTATATGACTGGAAGGAGTTTAAAGAATTATTTAAATAATCAACCATTAGTCCTCTTTTGACTTTTTCTCCTTTTAAACACAGGATTTTGGTCCATTTACCTCTACTTTTAATACCCCAGACTGTCAAGAGTGTTTGCCTCAGGTCCTTGTGCCATGGTATCTGCTCACCTCACCATCTCTAACTGTACACCTCCAGTTCAGAAGGGAGAAAGGAATCATAGCGCAGAATCCATTAAGTCCAGACCCTCAGAAGCATACTCATCCCAGTCTCTGCCTGGCCTGGGCTCACACAGCATCACAACTGTGTTGCCTGTTGCCCCTAGGACAGCAAGTTACCAGAAATTTGCCTCTTCCTCCCAAGGGGAGTAGCATCTTTTTCTAACTAGTACAACGCTGAGTAGCTGCAGCAGCTGTTTCCTGAATTATCCAAGTAGTGCTTACGTTTTCCCTCTCACTTGACATTCAACAGTTGCACCTTGTTATTGACTTAGATTCAAATCTTACTTTCATCTTGAACCAGTGGAGAAGGCAGGGGTGAAACTCCAGAGAATGTGGGTACATTAAGAATATTCTTCATGCTGCTTCATTTTGCAGTGGTCTGGGGTTTATTTGTTTAACAATTCTCCACACCTTTTTCTTCAACAAAAATGTTTTATTTTGAAATTAGGAATGCTTAACCCATTGTTTTCCAGTACTGCTTCTTTTTTTTTTTTAAGGTGTGTGGGGGGGTGTTTATCCTCATCAGGAGATTCTCCCAAGAATTTTGAAAAATACATTTTAAAAGTCAATGCTGTGATATGAGTTTCCACCTGTTTTTGATGTTACAGCTCAAAACTTCAGCAGGAATATTCCTTTACATTTCAGGAAAGGACTTTCGCCTCAGGTCCCCTGATTATTCTCAAAGAGGCATAAACCAAGGACTTACTTGACAGCAACCACCACAGGCATGAACCCGGTGGCTTTATCGTACACGTGTGGCTTTATTTATAAGGCTCAGGTGGCCAGAACATGTACAGGTGACGTATCAGACTGCGCACAGGTGCAGATTGATAGCCTCTCATACATACATTAAGACCAGCTTGTGCAGGTCTCATTGGACATGAGAAGCCCTTGCTACACTTCTTGAAGGGGTTCTTCACTCAGAGGGTGGTGGAGCACTGGAATAGGCTCCCCAGGGAAGCAGTCATGGCACCAAGCCTGCCAGCATTCAAGAAGCATTTGGACAATACCCTCAGTCACATGGTGTGAATGTTGGGAGTGTCCTACATAGGTTTAGGAGTTGGACTCAATGATCCTTTTGGGTCCTTTCCAGCTCCGGTAATTCTATGGTTCTATGTGGCTGGTCAGGCACGCCTCAGTCATTGTGATGCCACAGGAGATCTCTGCCTTCTGGAAGTCCTCAAGTAAGAACAAAATTCTGTTCCTGCCCACTTGAACAATTCTTTAGGTAAAAAGCCGAGCATATGGCAGCCTAACCATGATACTTCAGCTGTGCCTGGTGCTGTTCCTCTATGGCTTTGCCTCCGTACCTGCACTGCAAGAGGTTAAGAGCTACCTCAAGAATGAGTAGTGAAATTTCCAACCATGTTGCAGGATGTTACCCTAGTCATGACTCAAGTGCAATATGCTTCAAGAGAGCCAAGGCTGGGGATGTGCCTGCTGACAGAATGAGCAGTACCATAACTGGCCACCTCTTACCTCATCCAGCCACACTGCACAGAGGGGAATTTGAGCTCTCTCTCACACGCACACAGACACTCAGCATTCCCTATGTGAGATTCAGCCCACACCCTGGTGCTTCCAGTGCAAAGGGTAGGTTGGAAGAGGAGTCATGCTCTCTGATCCTCCTACCAGGTTGTAGAAACTCCCCTGTAACAGCAAAGCATTTTGTTCTCAAAATAAACCCCAAGAAAATAAAGCTTGAATCCACATAAACCAATTTCTGTCAGCAAGCTTTGGACTACAGCTATGCCTAATGAAGTCCTGAGGCCAGATATCAAAGGCAAGGTGTAACTCTGTTCAAGCCAAGTGGAATTAAATCAGCATAAAACAGACACGGGATGAACTGATTTTTCAGTTTTCGCTGGAAGTGGCTGGGGACTGAAGCAATGTTAAGTCTCCTGAGGTTCAGACCAGGCTGATCTGCTGCACTCCTCAATGCCTGTGCCAAGCATACTCTATCTGTATCTAGAAAGGGAATGGCCATTCCCATAGACAGAGATTTCTTTGAAGAAGCATCCATCATTGCCATTGTCTCCAATATAATTAAACTCAAGGTTGTGATTTTAGCCTGGATGCATGAGGAAACAAATCTCTGTTGATCTCAGTATGCTACTCTCCCTTTCCACTCTTGTGTATTTTCTGAGCACGTTAGCCATTTTCTATCAAATATAATATAAAAGAGCTGTCTCAAATGCCACATCTAAGCTGTCTTTGTGAATGTTGTTGGCTGTATGCTCAAAGCCCAGCTCTATGACCATCCTTAACATCTTAGCCCTGGATCATATTCAAAGGTGTGATCATGAGAGCTCCTCATTTGAAATGTCAGAGAAAATCTGGGGCCTGCTCATTGCTTTCTGTTTCCCCCAACACACATTCCTTACCTCACTAGACAGCTCCATACGTAAGAGCATTCCAGCCAGAGCAACTCACATCCTCCAATTCCTATTCTGTACAGCAAGGCAACCCCACAAGTGAGTGACAGTGGGAGGTATTAGATGTCTCTACGTGACGGAGAGACTGACAACACTGCCACGCCAGACACCTGATATGAGAGATGTCCCACCTGGCAACACTGATGGATCCACACCCATCTCCATCTGTGTATGACAGCAGGGAGCAGCGAGACACCTGGATGGACCAGAACAACCAAAACGTTACTTCTGTCACTGTAGCTCTGGCACAAACAGCGTTCTTTTTCCCCTCCTTCAGCCTAAAGCCCCTGCTCAGATAGTGCATAAATAATACTAAACCAGCGTTTCACAGCCAAGTAAATCGAATAGCCCTGTTCCCGTGAAGCTCAGGTAGCACCAGGTAGCCACCACAGCATGGCACACTCAGACACTCCCGTACTTACTTGCCTGACACTACAGGTTACTGTCCAGATTGTAAGTTTACCTCTCTCACCTTCCCAAAAAGGCACAGAAATGGCCACCCTGGCCCTCACACCATTTCTGACGGAGTAGCAGGACTGTCCAGTTATCTACATGAATTTAGAGGCAGAGAAAAGCCAAAGAGGAGTGTGTGCTCTTTATTAGCATACAAAACATCCCCCTCTCCAGCAGGACCACTCTGCCTCTCCTGTCCTAGCCCAACTTTCCCCTTCCACCTCCACAGCCCACCACACACTGCACTCCTAGCAGGCCTTCAGGAGTCTCCCATGACCTTCACAGCATTTTCCCAGTCCTGAACCAGGGACTGGCTAGCCCAGTATCTATACTTACAAAAAAAAGTCCAGAGCAGCATGAATCATCTTGGGACGGTATGGTCCCTTCTGATCTCTAGCCAACATCTTCTGCAGGCCAGCCCACCCACACCAAAACATAGCTTTCGATGAAAAGTTCCTCTCATGGGAAGGATACACAAATCCACTGGTACTTTCTTGCTGCAGAGCAGGTTGGCTTCTTACAGACAGAGATACAGGCCCTGGATGCTGGACCAGGCAGAGTGGCACAGACAGGCACGGCACCAGCCTCATGCTGAGAATGTCCCTCTGTCCTTTCCATAGTCATCATTGCCTGCCAAGGGTCAAAAGAGCCAAACGACCACTGCTAACTCCTTCCAGAGCAGCCCCAGCAGGAGTGAGCTACCAAAATAGCCCATCCAGTGCCTGTTGGATGTATCTGCAAGGAATACAGTTCTCATCTAACCATTTCTCCAGCCCAATCTGGCAGCCTAGTGAAAAGGCAAAGCACATCTGGCCCTGCCAGATCTGGAACAAGTACAGGTATGTGTAAAGAGGAAAAATATTCTTAAATTAAAAGTTCACTACAAATACCTGCATCTTGCCATGCACAGTCTACTTCAGTGCTATCAAGACCGGCATGTTGCAGTATGGTCCAGCACTGGCAGCTGGGGAAAGAGCTAAGGAACAGGAGGGAGGGCTTCAGGAGAAAAGGGTAGCTTTGCAAGAAGCAGATCACAGATCACCCCTCCTATTTAAGCTATAAGGTAATTGGGACAATCTGAAGGGGCTCTAAGGACATACAGTGCTGACACACACTGGCTGTTTCAGTAACCCCTGGGAAACTGACCAAGGCAACAAGGAATGATCAAGAGTAATAAGCAGACACAAGACACGAAAACAGGCCATGAAGAAATCCACAGCAAAGGACAGGGTCAAAGAACAGCTTATTAATATTAGACACTAGTTAATATTTGTCCACAAAATTGCACTGCACAGAGGAATTGTTTCATTAGGAGTTCAATCAGCCATATCAAAGGATGTTATTGAGAGATCTGTGAAAAGATTAATCTGGCTCCTAATCTCTGAAGAAAAAACACAAGCAGGCAGTTCTCCATTGCATAGGGTTAAGGTAATGTAACAGAGATGATTTGAACCACTTGTTATGTCTTGGGTGACTGTTTCAGGGAAGAACGATATGATTCAACTTGAAAGAGAAGGAACTCCAACAAAGTTAAAACACGACAAAACTGCGAGAAGACATTACAAGGCTTCACATTTTATTCCCAGCAGAAAGTCAACAACATTTTCAACTATTTATCTAATGCCAAGCATGGTGTATCATTGAAGACAACACTTATTACCATTAAAAATATAATACAGTAAATCAGATTACAATTGCCTGTGGAAATACTGTAATTTCGCTGCAGTACAGTTGCATCATCTAGTGGACAACACAGAGATTGCATTAGGTTTACACAGTTTAAGTTTGAGGTTCATTCAGTATCTTTGATTTTCCACTGAATAAAGGTCATTGCAAGGGAGGTTTTGGTTAGATATTAGGAAGAGGATCTTCACCCAGAGGGTGGTGGAGCACTGGAACAGCTGCCCACGGAAACAGTCTTCAAGCCTGACAACACTCAAGAAGCATTTGGACAATGCCCTCAGACACACAGTGTGCGTGTTGGGGTTGTCCTATGGAGGGATAGGAGTTGGACTCGATGATCTTTGCGGGTCCCTTTCAATTCAGGACATTCTATGCGTCTATGATTAATTCCAGAATTATAGATATCCACTAAAATATTCAGTAGAATTAATTGGAAATGCATTTTTTCTTTTCCCTCCAACCTGAAACAGACTGATGCCACCTAAGCTTTGCTACAGATAGGAATAAAACTAAATTCTTCTAGTGGAATTCAGTTACTGAGCTATTATTTCCTTGCTTTTTGTGCTGAAACTATAAAAATCATTACTTTCACATGGTCCAAAACCGATTGTTGCTCCAAACTGAGAGAAAATTTGTAAATGTTTTAACAACTTTAGTTCATATTTATTGCCTAAAGGAATCCATAAATCTCTTTCAGAACAATTTCCCTCTATCCTAGAATTCATTATCTTCATCTCTGTAGTCACAGATGCGCTGAGTGCAAACAAAGACTTAAAATTATGTCAGTGTGGCATTTTTGAAGTGATATTCTTCACCTTCTAGGTGGGGAGGGGCTACATACCCTGGGAGACATAATTTTTAAAAGTCCTTCCTTTGGGAATGTCATCTTTGAAATGTTTTCATAGCGTACCTAAAAGCTTTAATTATCAGGGTATGAGAGTTGATACTCCCTTATCTTGTCCTGAAACAGACAGATCTAAAGGCACTTAGCAATGATGGATGATCTCCACACATTACAGCTGAAGAAAACTGTAAACTAGAAGCCACTCTCTGTAGAAGATCAAAGAAAATCCATGCAATATTTACATAAATTGACACAGGAAAGATACTGTCAATGAGGTTTCATGTTTATCATTTTTCAGTGACTTCAGACTGCACTAAATCAACTCCCCCCTCAAAAAAAAACCACAAAAAAACCCAACCAAGCTGTGTTATTTCCGTGTCATGCTCTTATCACAAGACATAAAGTTTCTCTCATTGCACCTACCCAAACCCAGTGTCTTCAGTGCAGTCAGAGAATGGACCCCTATTTTAGGTCTCTCCGAGCAATACTGCACAAGTTGGAAGAGAATTTAGCCCACTGCCACGGTCTATACTAGGTTTGTATTGTCAATAGTAAAAATCTGGGGTTTATCCTTACTATTGCTGAGATTTGTAGATATGATCTGAAACGAAATTTGTACAAAGAGGGAAATAAAGTATATCTTTCCACACTAAGATCACCGCCATATCCTTCCTTAGACTAAGAGAGAACCAGAGTCAAATGCTAAGAGCATGTCACTACAGATAAGTGATTAATATGTTTGCAGCTCAAAGGGGCTCTAGTTAAAGTAGAGGCTGAGAGGAAGCATATTCACTCTTTGGAAACTTGATTTTGTGTTCTGTAAGACAGCTGGAAAACACTCCCAGTACTGTTACTCACTCAGGCACCCTAACTCTTAGCCCAGCTTAGGAAGCCCTGTCTGCATATAGTTTAGGCTCAATTAATCTAAGTTTTTGCTGATTAGGTAATACAGAATTGCTGAATCATGACCTGTGTTACGCTTGTCTATTCCTGTTAAAAATCCATTGCTATTGATGTGTGTTACAAAAGCACTAGCTCCAGTTCCATAGTTTATTCAGGCAGGATTTTGCCTTTGACATTAAACACACATGACTATCCAGAACACTTGCTACAGTGCTTGAGGTAAAACTGGGGTCTTACTGCTGTGCTTACATGCAATTCACACTGCCTACTGTCCTGCATGGCCAATGCCCTTCCTGTGCTCCCTGAAAGGCGTGTAGGAGTTAGAGAAGTAGAGCCCACATTGAAACTACCTGGTATAAATGTGTAGTTTATTTGCTTCAGTATTGCACTACAGATTTCTGTCAAAGTAATACCCACCTTGCAAGACACATCATACAGAAGTTGTTCTAAAAATAGCCATCTCCAGAAAAACTAAAAATAAAACAAAACCAACAAAATATCCTTACCTTCTTTAACTCTGGTACACTCTCGTCATAAAATTATAAAATGAGAAACACATCTGTTCTTAGACAATGAAAAAGTTTTTATTAAAAGAAAAGTAAAAGGTGAAACAGTTCAACTGTAATCATCAAAACTGCAGGCGTTGTTCAAAGCAATCCCCCTAGCCTAGTACCTTTTCCCACAGCGTCCACCAGCACTTTAAAAGAGCAAGCACGGGTTGAGCATATACAATGTTTGCCATCAATACCCTCGCAGTCTTCAAGTACTTTGTGATCAGGGGACTACGTAAAACCAAAGTCAGTTGTCTGGCTGGTAACTCCCAACAGCTGTCTTCCAGGTATATGTGCTCTGCACCCATGTCAACGTTTGTATCCATATTACTTAGTAACATCCATGGCTTTGTAACCACATTCTGTTAATTTTGAACCTGACTTCTTCAAGCTTCCTTTGAAAGCTCTTAGTTCTTGTCCTGTGAATGTTCAGTCACCATCCACCCTCTTCATGTCATCCATGACTTTTGTAGACCTTTTTTCAGACCTAATCAAAATCAACAGGCAAGAGTCAAAGGCTCAGGATCTCGGCCCCACTCTCTCTGTTGTAGCCCCAGAAAGACCCTTATGCAAGCTGATGAGAATTGTGGTGAGATTTTTAGAGCATGCATTCCCAAATCCAACCATCTCATCCTAGGAAGTGCATCACGCTGGAGCGCGTCCAGAGGACAACAAGGCTGGTGAAGGGGCTGGAGAACAAGTCCTATGAGGAGCGGCTGAGGGAACTGAGGTTGTTTAGCCTGGAGAAGATGAGGCTGAGGGGAGACCTCACCACTGTCTACAACTACCTGAAAGGAGGTTGTAGAGAGGTGGGTGATGGTCTCTTCTCCCAAGTGACAGGACAAAAGGAAATGGCCATAAGTTGCACCAGGGGAGGTTCAGATTAGACATCAGGAAAAATTTCACTGAAAGGGTGGTCAGGCGTTGGAACAGGCTGCCCAGGGAGGCAGTTGAGTCACCATCCCTGGAAGTGTTTAAAAGATGGGTACGTGAGTTTCTTAGGGACATGGTTTAGTAAGGGGACAGGTGCGGCTGGACTTGATGATCTCACAGGTCTTTTCCAACCAGATGATTCTATGATCAGAATGGGAGAGACCCAAGTATAAAATATGGTGCCAAGTGACTTTCAGGGATTAAAGCCACAGTATAGGCAAATATGAAATTAAGCTGGCCCAAAGAACGTAATAAATGTGCTTCTGGCTCCAGAAAGCACTTCAGTTCCTCTCCCAACCCAGTCACCCTGTCCTCAGCTGTGAAATGTAAAGTAACCACACACGGTCAGCATCTCCATATGAACAGTACAGAAAGCCTGAAGAGTACACAAGAGGCCCAGTGCATCAGAGTAAACAAGGCAGAAAACAGCTTATTTATAAAATTTACTAATCCCAGGAAAAGGTTATGAACATCGTACATCAAAACCAAGAACTTTCAGGTTTGGAAACTGAGTAATGATAAACAGTTCCCCCAGACTTTTGAATCTAAACCGTTTCCTTCTAGGTAAGGAAAGGCCCTTCTCAGAGTTCCAGGTATCAAGTCATTTCCTGTCCCAAACAGACTGATGCAGAAAAAAAAGCAGGGAAAACCCCTGGAATCTTCAAATCCAAGCAAGTTTACACGATAACATTCTTGTTCACAAGGTACCAAAGAAAGTCTGGAAGTGCACTTGAGCTTGTATACTTAAGCTGCATTATTTCTTTAAATTATTTCATTAGCTAGAATGCCTTTACTGCTGTATACAATTACATTAATTTGAAAAATAGAAAAGTCTTGTAGAAAATGAAACAATATGTTTACAAATTTTAGTCTTTAAAAACATAGTTCTTAAAAAATTCTAAAAATAGTTATGAAAAAATCTATGAAACGTGATTCCTCTCAAAATAGAAAATAATCACAACACAAATATAAATTAAGTTTATGCAGCTTAAATAAGGGTCCTACCCTGAAATGTCCTTTGAAATAGTCTCTTCTCTAAACAACATAGAGAGCTCAAACTCCCTACTTAAGTAGAACTAATACTGAAAGGCAGTTTATGAGACTACCCCTCCTAGACAGGATGGGAACATTTCTTAGTGCAATCACCAGAACTGAATGGAAACAGAATTAATTGCCTGGGTGGTCTTCCAAACAAAAAACAGAGTTCAAAGTGATATATCCTTTCAGTTTTCATTCCCAGCAGGAATCATCAGAACAAGAACTAGTGAGTTTGGAGGGAGCTTAGAGAGTAAAGGAGGGAAATTCACAATTCCTTACGTTCAAGAACGCTTGGGCTGAAACTGTGATTGAATGATTTGGAATTGGTCACAATAGGATCAGTCTGTGCTCTAGTCTGCATCTATTACTCTAGCAATGAACAGGCACTGCACGAACTGTCAAGTCCTGGGGACGTGTACAGGTCTCAGGGGAAAAAGTAAAGAATTAGTACAGGGCAAACATAAGTGGCTCTGTCCTCTTCCTCTCCGTCAAATGCCAGAGCTCAAACTATCTGCTTGACTCTAAGATCCATACTTCAGCCACACTGGCAGCTGTAAAGTCTATGACTGTTGGAGCGCACAATCCTGTGGCTGCTCAAGTTACCCTAGAGGCCGTTTTGCTCACAGCAGCATGATTTGGATGAGATGTGATGAAAGCCACTTGTGCTTCCCCTAGCATTTAGGCTAATATTTTGTAGTACTGAAGAACATCAACAAAGAACAAAACAGGATTCTGGGGCCTGTGTGACCCTGTAAAAAATACTTTTTACATTATTCTTTCCTGCTCGGGTCCATTAAAACAGTTGAGCAAGGCACATGAGCTGAAAATGAGCCACAGCTATCACAGCTCCAGACAGATTAAGCTGTTGCCACATTCAAGTTGCAAAGAATCTCAGCTGATTTTTGTAGTATCTTCAGATCTTCCAACCGTAATGCTTCTACCAAAGCCAGGTGGTTTTTGAGGTTCTCTCTGTTCCATTTCAACTGCGAAATCTGAAGTTTATACAAATGGGATGAAATTAGTAAAAATTCAGTTTGTTTAATACAGGACATGAATATAAAATTTTTGTAAAGATCCTCTGTGGTAGAGATTCCATGAACTATGTCAAAATACAGTATATTCTTTTAACCTTCCACAAGAGAAACTGTAATAGTAAAAGAAAGAAAAAGAAAATTACCACGTGGATAGGAAGCAGACCAAAATCTAGGAGAGGAAGGGAAATGTTAACCTCGTATCAGGCTCCCAAGCCCCTGCTATCCTCACGATGTTACTCAAGACCAGATTTACTTCATACTCTCTGTATATATACGTTTCCTTTGCAAAAGAGTGGTTTTAATAACCTTTTTCCATGATAGCTATCCAAGTTGACATTGAGTGCATATGTTGTTTGCCAAAATTCAGAAAGGAAGAAGAGAGAGTTTTTCTAAGAGCACAGACCTCCCTCACAGGAAACTGGCTGACGTGGGCAACTCATTTGGCTTGACTGGCTTTAATGAACACAGCCTTCACTTTCTGCAACAAGGCACTCGTGGCAGGTCTACAGCATCTTATGTGCCCATCTCATACAAGCCTGAATTTTTTTTAAGAGGTAACCTCAACACATACATTGATACTGTAGGCAGAGCAAGGTTAAACACTTTTCACTTGTTTACAGGGCTTTGTAACATGATTTCTTTCTGTGCTGCAGCCACAAATTCTGTGGAGCAATTTAGTGCTGTCAGTCACGGAGGAAAGAAATCCTGTATCAACCCAACGTAGTCAATTCCCTCTGTCACTCTGTTCTCACCCCAGGAAATTACACTGCTGCAAATTTATGTTAGGAGAGAAAGGAATCTGGGCTACCTCGTTCTTCCAGTCAAATTACCTGAAGCAGGACATGCTGTGTCTCCTCTATTAAAAACCCGCATATTTTTGCTGTTATATTCAGAGTCTGCCGTTCATTTCTGGCTGAAATTAT
The DNA here is from genome assembly GCA_033558185.1 of Dromococcyx pavoninus. NCBI lineage: Eukaryota > Metazoa > Chordata > Aves > Cuculiformes > Neomorphidae > Dromococcyx > Dromococcyx pavoninus. The sequence goes on from JAUMJL010000595.1 coordinate 1,048,612, forward strand.
GCCACCAAGCAATGCTCTCCTCCAGCAAGTACTAAAACAAAAATGTTTGAACACCACACAATCATATGCTGTGTTCCCCAAATGAATGATAAACATATGGTTATGCTTAGAATAACATCACTGGCACAAGGCAAGTGGGGTCAGCATACACAAAAAAAAGGGCATACAGCTTTCAGATATGAGACTGATAAGGTAAGCAAAAGAGAAGAGAGATTTAATGCTCTGGAACAGTATTTCCAGTCCTCCACCTCTACCCTTTCAGTCAAAGCCACAGCCTGCACCAATCTTTATTGTTCTGCCTTGCCGTCACCAACTTTAGCAACACCAGTGAGGAGTAAAAGCTATTCACTCAAAACTTGTTAGCATGGCTTCTGCCAAATTTCACCTCACATTACCAACACATTTCATGAACTTGAAACTAAAAAGGCTTTATTTTTAGTTCTTATAATCAACTTATTCCACTCGGCAATGAATTTTCAAAGCCTAAATGGCTTCAAGAGAAAACACTTTTTAAATTATTATTACAATTACAAGCAAAGCCCAGATAATAATTCTCTATTAATGCTATTTAAGGCAAAACTGCCATTTGGAACAAATGATCAAAACTGCGCTGACAGTCACTGAAGATAAATTTCAGCAATTTATTTTGTCCCAGAATTTCAGAAGCAGCCTGTGCAACACATGCTTGAGAGAAAACAAGCACTTAAAAGTCCCATTGAACCAACAGGAAAAATGGCTAGAGTCTGAACCTTAAAGTTATATCTTGTTCTCAAAATAGAAAGGGAACTCAATGACTTTTTTCTAGAGTTTAATACTAGGAAGTAAAAGACCAAAGCAGCAAATAGGCAATGACTTTACATTATATGTTGTTCTTTGCCTTTCCTCTTTTCACTTCTCACCTAAAGTCAATGAGACAGACATGGGAAATTCAGATTGTCCCAGTATCTCACACACAGCCAGCAAAGAGGAAATAATGGAAAATGTCATATGCACATTGGCAAAATATTCAAAAAGCACTGAAGCTTACAATTCTTCTGCTTCAAGACATAACAACTTGAGGGCTGTGAGGAGTCTCCAAGATGGTCCATCCCATCCAAAGGTCAGGTTTCTAAAAAGTCAGAAGAGAAGAAATGCAGAAAGTTTGGCTCATCTTCTACATCATGATAGCTTTCTTCCTGACAAGTGTCAACATGGAAAGATCTACTTTGAGGAATCAAAGGACTCCTTGACTCCCCTTACTCTGCTGCTATTCACAGCTGGGAGACAGCCTGGACCTCAAGCTTTGATACTAGCATTTAGCACTTCTACCTTCTCTTACAAACAGCAGGCAAATCAGTTTGCTAAATAAAGTAAATCATTATTTTATTCCAGATTTTGATACTAGAAGCAAATTTGACTCCCAGGAAAACGGCAAAGAAAGCTCACATGGAAACAAAAAAATTCCAGATACTTACTCTAAGAAATTGTGATCCTTCAGAATGGAAATTTTTGCATTTCTCTGCTTGTCCAGGGGTGGAAAATATTTGAGGATAGTATCTGCATAAAACCACGTTTCAGCTATTTAAATAAATGGTATGCAGACAAAAAGCACAATCCTCAATTCTGAAATGACATTTGAACCATATTTTTCAAGTAGCTACAGGACAAAGACCAAAACCTGTTACATTTTGGTGAAATTGAACGTAATAAAAAAATCATTTACTTCTCAAAAGCTATCAGCAAACTCCAGGATTATATCCTAACAATGGAAATCCTGATTTAAACTGAAGTTAAGAACCACTCTCAGCAACTTCAGTTTGTGGGTATCAGGACTTAAATCCTGAAGTTATTGGTACAATTAGAGACAAATGGTTGGAAGCTTTATATACATTGCAATTTTACAAAAGGAAAAGTTGCCAAAGAACACTTTCAAAACACTTTTTAAAACTTCAGTCCTTACATCCTGTGCAGTTCAAAGTGGTTTCAAATTCCGTTCCATTTCTTAGAGATACACACAAATATTTTGATGGCACTAAAGAAAAATCTTAAGACCTTACTATGCATTGCACATATTGTGCATTATACATGAATGTGTATACTTCTTCACTACCCTTTAGTTATCCCTTTTTACCCACATCTCTTTTTGAAGACAGATAGCATTAATAATGGTCAGATGCTTTACTCTCTACTATTGTACCTTTCAACATCAAGATAATCTATATATCCAACCTGATGAGACATAAACACTACTGTGAGGATTATTCATGGCAACAAATCCATATTCTAGTAGCAGTCGCTGATTATCATGAGGCCCATAGCAGATAAATACTTCTTCGTATTTTTTGCACTGTGAATTTGTCCGAATTTCATAACTTCTTGTCTGCTCATCAAATGCAGCCTTTACCTTTGAGAAATTAAAAACATAAGGTTTTACTCTTGGCAGGAAGACAGGGTGAAAAAGGGATCAGACCTTGAATACATAAAGCAACAGTACTGAACATTCCTCTAACACTGCAACAAAATAGATAGTGTTCCAGATGTCTGAAAAGGCAATCCACTTGGATGATATTATACTAGGATTACTCTATAAATACCAAGATGAAGAAGAACATCAAAACTTTAGTCCGCAGGATGTGCCACCCACTGTGTAGATTTATTAGAGGCCTCAAATCTACAAATAAAGATGGCTTCATGCAGAGTTGGCCACTCCTGTGCTTTCCTAGCACACAGTCCCTGACATAAGGTTGAAACTGCTCTACCCACCTTGATAAAGCTACCCACTAGCTTCAGCCAGGAGTAAAGTAACATAGGGACCATATAACTCAGGAGCTGAGCCTTTCAGGAGAGCAGAGTAGGATTATACTTACAAGTGGTTCTTCTCAATAGCTACCTTGGTCACAAATCTTAGCCAGCCATTGTGGGTTCTCTCTATACCTTTGCTTTGCTACATAAATTGAAACCTTTGAATTACCTTTATTCAACTACCTTGGGGTGAACAGCAAGCGCCAGGGTATACATGAGCCATGAGTACTAAGCATTTGTGTGTCTTCAATAGAAAAATTTCCCACTATAACAATTCTCACTGTCTTCCAGACACTCCTAATCCATCCAATAACTGCATACTGCATTGAGACACTGCAGTCATAAGCAAAGAAATAAGATGATCTAGTTTTAGTTTCTTACCTGAACGTTTGGACTGTGGTTTAGCAAGTCTAAATATGGTGCCAACGCATAAACATCTGGCTCAAGAGAAAAACATTCTCTCTGTGAATGTTTCATGTATATTGTCCTGGTATTAATAGTGCACCAAGCCCACTCTAGAGCACTGTAGTTAAAAATAGTTTCTGTGTTCTCAGCAAACAAAGGCTGCAGGGAAGAGAAAAAGGCCTTTGAAGACACATACAACTCATGGACCGCCGTTCTCTGCTCCTGAGCCTTCTGTCTTAAAGGTTCAGGAAGAAGGCTGACTACATCGTCCTCCATACAAACAGGGCAAGTGTATGTCTTGGGTAAGACATCAAGATACGGCTTCCACAGAGATTTCTCATCAGCATGCTTCTCTGCTATTAAAAATGTGCACAGTGCTATCAAAGGAGATACAGGAGGCTTCCATCTAATAGGAAAAAAAATAAAAATACCAATATTGCAGATACACATAGGTGAGATAGGAAATGGATGCAGCAGTATTTTATCTCTCTTCTAGTTCTTTTAAATGTTATAAATAGATTCTATTTTAAACTTCTTTGTAGTTACCCTCCAAGTCCTTTGATGATTTCAAAGGCACTTTTGACTTCATTTTATTGAGAAGATATAAAGGCTGGTTTGTAGTAACAATTTCAGATTCACCTCTTGGGTTATTCTTCTGTTTTGTTTGGTGGGGGCGGGAGGAGGTCAGGACACATAACAAGTACTCACTGTCCAAAACAGGTCTTTGTTCTGAATTTTATAACAACCGTGTTCATACGACTGCTTTGCAGCCCCATTTTATCCCCCTTCTATTGAAGCCTATTCACAAATTCCCAAGAAATCACTTGTAACCAGCATTTAGGTCCATCTGGCTCTAGAGGCAGGTCAGGTTCAAGCCTGTAACATCTCTCCAATTCTGCCTAGCTAAAAGAGGACGCTCTATGTTCACACCTTCCTTATCCAAGCATGAAAGTCTACAAGAAATATTCATGTAAGTCAGGCTATGCAGTTTAAAACCCTACCACCACTTAAGATGATTCACCTGATAAGAAGCAACCCACAGGAAAGGCCAGCTTGCCCATAAAATGTCAGTTTTCACTTACCTCATAATGTATTCTCCTAAGCAGCTACTAAGGACAGTGGCCGTGGTGAGTAAGCATTTCTCAGGCAATGAAACAATCAAATCCCCTGCCTTTGAGGGAGGAAAAAAAAAAAACAACACACACAAAGAATAGCAAAGGTCAAATGTAAATGACTCATCTACTACATAGTTTCTGAAGAGAGACATATTCCCCAGAGAACACTAACGCCAAGAAGCAAACAGATGTGATATTGAACTTGATGGAAGCTGCCCAGGGAAGTCACGGTCCAGGGAAAGAGGATGATTGCAGTCAATAGGAACTGCCACCTGCAGAAAGGCAGCTGTTCGCAGAAAGTGTGGTGCTTGGCTATTCACTTTCTTTGTACTGAGATATATTGCATATATATATATCTATCAACATAGCAGTATAGGATAGGGATAATTTAGGAGAGGAGAAGGTATACAGAAGGAAAGAAGTCCATCCCTTCTGGTTTCAGTTATCCACAGAATGCCTTAAACTGAAACACAAGACTATACTAAATCTCTGTAAATGAGTACAGTAACATTTTCATCCTACAAGTTGTCAGGGTACATAGGATATCACTTCACAGATATGCCAACATCGCAAATTCTGATACTAGGCTAGAAATTACATTCACAACAAGGACCATGAAGACTTTGCCTGGAATTCTGAGCTTCACTTGTTGCAAAAGTCATTACATCTCAAAGAACCTGAGGAGCCCTTGCATTAGAATCAACACTACTAACCTGAATAACTTTTGTTGTCATCAGTCCTCTTCCTGTGTCTGAAGCAGAAACAAAGAGTATACTTACATACACGCATATATGTAAAATACAGGAGACTATGATAAGCTGCAATAAATTAACAGGCCAGCAAGGAAAAGCTCTAAAAGAGCATACATTATCTCTTACAAATCATAAAAGCTAATTATGATTTGTTCCACACAGATACCTCATTTCTTTGTTCTCCAATTCTCTTTTTACTTTTCAGAACCCTGTGAAAGACTTTCCCCTGCATCCTCTGCAACACTTCCAGTTCTAGAAACTATTTACTCCTTTTTCCCAGTTTTTTCTTTAAACATGTTTCATCACCAGGTGCTGTTCTTCATTTCAGAGTTTTAACTAAACTGTTAAAACAATACAATTTCTATTCACAATATTTTTTCTCTGATTCATACTACTCTCTCTACTTGCTTTTTAGTACTGCAAGTTTCTGAAACATAATCTACTTAAAGAGTAAAAATACAAGTACATATACCTCTACTGTAAACAATACTAAGTGAATCACATCTCTAAATTACTTAAGTCTTCTGTATCACTAGAGCTGCTGAACTTGTATAGGAAAAAAGATGAAAAATGTAACAAGGTTATCTTCTGAGACTGGAAACAGTTAAGAGACATTACCTTAAAACTGTGCTGCTAACACTTAAAATCTTGGTTTTTACAAGGAATTTGACATAGGTGTGTATGTTTTGTAGTATACCAGGTATTTTCACACCAGAGTTCTACACGAGAGTATCTTTATATAAGAAACAGTTTATGGTACTTCAGGCCTCCATACCTACTTGTTTACATTACATGAGATTCACATGCACATTCCAGAAGTCCTTAGAGGTCTAACAGTAACTCGCTTTTTTTCCTGATGCAAACCAAGTGTGTGATTCAAAATGAAAGCAGGAACTTAACATTCATAGAAGAATGAAATATGTAACTCCAAGAAATATTAAAAACATTACCCCAGAACTGTGCAGGTCTTAAACTACTGTCTTCAAATCCTCTATCTTTCAGCCACTTCTTAAGTTTAATGTATTGCAGTTTGTGACTGCAGTTGACTAAGAATAAAAAAAAAAAAAAGAAGGGATTAATGCTATAAAATAGCACCCTATTGGAAAATAAAGAAAATTGAAAACTTTGTGTATGGTCAGAAAAACAGTATTTTGGACATTTTAGTATAGTATAAAAGAATAGCATAAAAGGGTCCCCTCAAACTAGCTTAATAAGTTATTGGCCTCTGTGCACTGGGACCTCACACAACTGTAGGAGTTACTATGGAGCTTTATGCAACCTGATCTAGCAGAAGGTGTCCCTGCCCATGGCAGAAGCGTTGGAACTGGATGATCTTTAAGGTCCCTTCCAACTCAAACCATTCAATGATTCTATTGATAACTCAGCATATCCAAAGGTCAAAGAATTTAAGAATAATGTCGTACTTCCCATTAGCTAGAAAAGTGAGCTCACAATATTTACCATGCTCTGCTTGGAACTGTAAACAAATGCTATAACATTTGCATAGAAAAAAGTAACATTTATGAATGTTATTTTCAAAGCACAAAGGTGTTTGACAAATATACACCACCTTCACAAATAACTGGTTACTTTATTATTTAGCAGTATTTCCAGGGATAGTACCTCCATTCATGAAACTCTGCAAGTGTTTTCTTCTTCTCTTGCGACCTGTCCGGCCTCTGCTTTTCTTCATATTAAGAAACAGATTTTGCCTTATTTAGGCAACCTGAATTTAAACAAAAAAAAGTTACTTAAAAATATTTAATGTCTCTTTCAAATACCACATATGTCTTTTTCTCAGACACAGGAGCACTGTCTAAAAAGCTGCTTCCCTCGAGATTAGAAAAGGAATTACAAGCAAGCCCCTAATGGAGGGCGGGTGACAGGGCTGTGGGAAGCCTCTATCTCCAACCTCCACCTCAGCCACGGCAGAGCCATAACGTCTAAAGCCCCGGTGCCGCCTGCTACATGTCCAAGCTACTCCCATCCTTTGTGATCTGACAAACAACACCCAGAGAACCACCCGAGCAAGAGAACTCAGGCCCCTTGCATTTTAAAGCGGTGGGGACTGAAGGCTGCAGCAGGAAATACTGATACAAGAAGCAGTTATTTTTAAAAAAAGTGGAATATATTGGTTTAAGCTAAAGTAAAGCTTCATCTAAGTAACTGGTTTTTTTGAAAGTTAGTCAGAATGTCCCTCTGATAGCATGTTTTCTTTATAGCATCTTTTTTCAAATACTATTTTTCGAGACACTGTTCAGGAAGAAATGATAACACCAGGTGCTAAGTTTGATATGTGCTGAACAGATGTGTCTTCCACGAGCACATCTGTCTGCAGGCCTTTCCTATCTTAAATGCAAGGTCAGACAGAGTTGGCTCCAAGGCTCCAATTAGCAAGAGATTTGCGTGTTGTGAAGTTCATAATAACATTCAAATGAGTCCTTAGAAAGTAACAGAACATGAAGAAGATTTCTGGGAAAATTAATACATATGTGTGTAATACGAAATATATTCTGTCCCCAGCGCTTGTCTCGTTAAGTGAGATTGATGGAAATCATTCCCTGATGCGTCCAGCACTGAAAAAAAGGATGCTGCTTTCTGAAACTCCAAAACAAGTCATGGAATGTTTATTCACCAGCATTTTTGGTATCACAGAATCATAGAAACATAAAATGGTTTGGGTTGGAAGAGACCTTAAGCTCCATACAGTTCCAATCCCCTAGACCCCTCCCACCAGACCAGGCTGCTCAAGACCCCATTAAACCTGGCCTAATACACTTGCAGGGAGGGAGCATCCAAAGCATCCCTGAGCAACCTGTGCCAGTGTCTCACCACTTTAAGTGTGAAGAATTTCTTCTTGATGTCTAATCCAAATCTCACCCTTCCAATATAAAGCTATTCCCCCTCGTTCTATCACCACATGCCCTTGTAAAAAGTCCATCCCCAGCTTTCCTGTAGCCCTTTCAGGTAGGTACTAGAAGGCCGCTATAAGTTCTCCCCTGAGCCATCTCCTCTCCAGGCTCAACAAGCCCAACTCTCTCAGCCTGTCCTCATCGCAGAGCTGCTCCAGCCCTCTGATCATCTTTGTGGCCTCCCCTGGACCCGTTCCAACAGTTCCATATCCTCCTTACGTATCGATCCCGTCTCCCCTCCGCGACTCCCGGTCCCTCGCGGGCTGAAAAGGCAGCGGAGAAGGATGAGAGGAGCGAAGAGCGCTGAGACCGAGAGGTTACCCGATGCCCCCATCCGCCTCACCGCCGGACATCACGCAGCCACTACAGTTCCCGCCCTCCCCGCGCCGCAGGAGGCGGAGTTGCCCCGACGCCATCTTGGGTCCGCCTGTCTGCCCCAGCGCCGCCCGAGAGCCCGCGGGTGGTGGCTGCGCTGGCGCGCCCTGTTACCGCCACGCCGAGGAGCGAGGGGAGCGGCGCTGAGGTGGGTGCGGGAGCGCCGGCTGTGCCTCCGGGACCGCCTCGCGGTGTTCGCAGTGCCTTCGCGGGGAGCAGGGAGCGCCCGCAGGAGTCACAGAGGGGTTTGGGTTAGAAGGGACCTTAAAGACGGGGCTTTGTGGCGGGTTTGCTCTGCCTTTGCCTGCTTAGGAGGCAAAACCGGTCCCGACGAGGTGGTGGTGAGGGAAATGCACCGGTTGGACTCAGTTTCTCCGTGGAAAGTTCAGAGTGGATGTCGGGAAAAATTTATTCACGGCGAGGGTTGTCAGGCACTGGCAGAGCTGCCTGGGGAGGTGGTTGGGTCTCCATCCCTGGAGGCGTTTGAAAGATGAGGTGCTCAGGGATGGTTTAGTGGTGGACAGGTGCGGTTGGACTCGATGATCTCCAAGGTCTTTTCCAACCAAACAGTTCTGTGGTTTCCAGTGAGGTGAGACCTTGGTGGTGAGCCAGGAGGGCGGCTCCTGTCCCCGGGCGAGGCAGTCAGTCACTACCTGGGCAGGCTTTTAGGAGCTGGGTGAGATTTCACCCTCGCAGGATGCTTGTTCGTAGTCAGTTGCAAGCTCATTTGGAAGAGAAACGGCAAGTAAATCAAAAGTGAACAAAACCAGTGTTTTAAACTTGCTTGCATGGGAGAAAAATATCTTTTAATGTGCAGGAAAAAAAACAGCAAGCACGCTATGACTCTGGAGCTGACTGATGCGTTAAACAGAAAAACATTGTGGTCAGTCAGTGATGCACTGTTTCCCTCTGAAAACGCTAGAATTGGTTCTGCCTGATGCTTGAACATCAAGCCACTCCTCCCCTTTTCCTGAGACTTGAGTTTTTCAGTTTTTGCTGCATTAGTGCTTGAACTGGACCAGTGGAATATCCTCAAGGAAAGGAAGTGGTATTCCTGTAAGGTGTCTGTGCAGAAGAGCTTACTCCCATCAGAAGTTACTTTAGTAGTAAAGGTTAATCATTGACTGAGTGACTTTTCCCCCCTTCCCCAGTCATTGGTTGGGCTTTCTTCGGAACATTAACCCCAAATGAGTGTTTCTCTGTGAATATCTCATGCTACTGTAGAGTGCACACTAACTGTAACTTACTAATATAGTTTTACATAATTCAAAGTGGAATTTTAAATAGAATTTTAAAGAAAAAAGCTTCAGTCCAATTTCACATAGCTACTTTTGTCCACCTGAGTGTGAAATTTTCTTCTTTGCTGTTTGCAGTTACTGTGCCTTTGGCATACATACAGAGAGGGCAATGTCCAGTGTGCCAGTAGCTGTGGTGACCGGGTCCAACAAGGGGATCGGACTTGCAATTGTGCGAGCTCTGTGCAAGCAATTCCCAGGGGATGTGTACCTGACAGCCCGAGATCCCGGCCGTGGCCAGGAAGCAGTGTCAAAGCTCCAGGCAGAAGGTCTGCGTCCACTCTTCCATCAGCTGGATATCGATGACCTGCAGAGCATCAGAGCTCTCCGTGACTTCCTAAAAGAGAAATATGGAGGGCTGAACGTGCTGGTTAACAATGCAGGGATTGCTTTCAAAGGTAGGAAGCAGACTGCATGGCATGGCCTTCCGTGCTACAGAGCTGTGTGGAGAAGGATAGTAGATGCCTCAAGGACTTTATGAAGCTGCTTATATGAGACTTTTGTGCCATGTAAGCACAGAAGCAAGCTGGGCAAGCTGCCTACCTCCTTAACTGAGATGAGAGGGCAATGCGAAATGGCTCTTTCTTTAGCTTTTGTTGGGCTAACTGTGCCTGGAAAGATTGCTTCCCTGGAGTGTTGCATTTGCATCACATACAGAGCATGACAATGGCACATGACTTTAGGCACATGGTGCACCTGAGCGGAGTTGAGTTTATTGCTTTGGGGCTTGTGAGTTTCAGCAGGCCCATGGGAGCCCATCAACTGTGTGAATATCAGCCATGACCCTTGGGGCTCTGTGTTTTTCTCACTTCTGCAAGCCTCATTATTTTTCTATGTATTACCTGCTCAAGGATTCCAGTTGATAAAAAAGAACTTTTGGCCCTGGGTGCTTTTGTCATCTTTACTCAATTTTAACTTCCTCAGACCATTCAGTTACCTATAGAACAGTTAACCTAAATCTTGCTGTGCTGAGCAAGAATTTAATTCTTTCCATGCTCTAGTGGACAGGGAGGCAGGGGAAAAGAGAAAGACACAGCAGTTGTAGTGTTGAAGAGTGCATTCGACTTGTAGGTGTTTATAAAAACAAGCTGAGAATTGTGTTAGCTCTGGGTAAAGCAACTCACAAGCATGACTACTAGTTTATTTCCCAGCCAGTGCAAACTTGTTCTTTCATGTTTTCTGGTTTGGTTTTGTTTTAGTCTCTTTGCCTGTTCCCCAGTCAGAACATGTAACTGTTCAAGCACAGGGTTGTGCTGACTCATCTGCTCACAGCATGAGTTAGGGAGGCCTGTCAGATGGCATGGATCAAACCTCACCTGCTGCTGAAGATGGAGCTTCTCATGTAGTGGGAATGCAGCAATGGTGTTCTGGAGTCCAGCCACTGTCTATTTTGCGTGGTACTTGGCATGAAGATTGCTTATGTTCAAGGTCAGGTTGATAGGAGGCAACTCAATAAAATCATCTGAGCTTCAGGATGTGCTTGAGACAGGGAAGTGTTAAAACCTTGCACAAATGTCCATGCTTATTATTCGTAAAGCCTGCACGTGCTTAGATCAATATTTCATCTTTTCATAATCAGGGCCCTAGGTCAACCTACTAGTGACAGTAAGTTTTAGCAAGACTTGGTTGCAGCTGCAGCAATTGAAGTGCAGTGTGAGTTTGCTTTTGCTGACTTTGCAGCAGCTGTAGCCTCCATCAGGGTGGCTACCTGGACAGATGAAATACAAGCTCCTCAAATTGCTGCAGCAAGATTTGCTAGAGCTCATCTGTGAAAGATCTTAGATCTATTATCATGGAGCCACTGAACAGATGAATAGGTAAAATAGTGTGACCTGTGGAGTTCCTGTTACTTCCTTTGCTACATCATAGACTCTTCTTTTTGTTGTTTTGAAGTTGCTTCCAGATGTTTAGCCCGAAGTTTGTTCATGCTGACAACTTGCTGTGAGTCAGCAGTAGGTCGCAGAATTGAGAAATGTGACACAGTAGCCAACTGTAACTGTTGTTTTTTAACTATCTAGCACATAGGCTAGAGGGCTTAACACTTGTTAAGAACTTGCTGTGATGCTTATCTCCTGTTTTGGCTTTAATTCTTGCTTTATTGTAGCATTGTGTGTCATTGCTGCCTGTCAAAGATCACCTTTACCGTTAAATTTAATTTATTGTTCAGTGTTTGTGCTGCACTACAGGTAGTCCAGGAAAGTCCTTAGTCCAGCAAAAACTGTTCAAGTTTGAAATGATTATGTGCCTGTGAGTTGTGTTCTGGATGAGCTTCTGTGAGAACAGTCATTGTAGTAATGCACATTCAATCAAGGACATGTGTAACTATATCAGATGTTCCAGGTAATGCATCTTATTAGCAAATTGAGTGGGTTGAGAGTGTAGGGAAGCTTCTCTGATGCAAGGTGGATATACAAGCATGAGTTTGGAGCTGTGTAGGGTTTTAGTTTCTTCTCCCACTGTCTTAAGTCTTGCAAGAGGTCATGGTCTGGCTTTGTGTCTCAGATTTAAATGCAGACAAGCGATTTGCAAAACTTGATGTCATCTGTGCCCATTGCTTGGGAATATAACCAAGTCATCCGTTCAAGCTGTGTTTTGCAATTAAAACACAACTATTAAATGGCCTCTTACTGCTTTGTTTCTGAGTTTATGTAGGTCCGGGCTGCGGAGACAAGTGAAGACCTGCCTAACCTGTATAGGTGGCCTTCATCACTGCAGAGATAGAACCTGTAGCAAAAGAGAAGGAATGCTGTTACTTTAACTCTTACTTCACCCTTAAAGTGGAGGACACGTAGCATACAGCTTATTGCTGAGCCAAACTGTCAGCTGATGGCACATCCTGTTTTTGGTGGTGGCATGCTGTCAGTTGTCTGATGAAATCATGCCCTTAGAGTGCAGTTCCGTGGTCTGCTGATGCTTACCTAGCTCCCTTTCCTAGCTGTTGCTTGTGTTAGCACAGATCTGTCAGTTCAGGGGGTGATATATTACACAAATACTTTTCAGGTTTGGGATTGGTTGGGTTTTTTTTTCAGACTACACCATATCTTAGCCCTGCATTCTTTACGGAAGCTTTTACAGAGTTTGTTTGCAATTCGGCACTGCTCTGCATTCAAGAGCCCGGGTGTAAAAGTAGTTGTCTGCACTCCTGTTGATTGTTAGTACCAGGGTGGTAGTCCGACACTTGCGTGGCAGTGGCAGCATCCTGGATTCAAGATCTTCCCTTCTAATTTCCCCTCTGCTCCAACCTGTGGTGTGTCAGGATGGTGGCAAAGTGCTATTCTGTGCATTTAAAAGGAGAGGGCACCTCGAAATTTACTTGCATGCAGTAGCGGCAGGTTCTGGCACCCAAAGCACTGAGTGTGAGTAAGTACAGGCAGGTCAGTGGGCAGGCTGGGCAACGCATGCTGTGAGAGTGGTCTTTCCTTGTCTTTCGTATATAAGGCAAAAAGGCAAATGACCTGTAGGTTGGCAAATAACTTTTCAGAGCAATACAACTGACTCTCCTGGGCAAACGTAAAGCCTTCAGCTAACAAGAGGTGAAAAAGTAATTAGCTCATTTTTAATACAATATTGCAGGCCTGTGTCTTTTCACTCCTAAGAGTGTGTTGGTGATGTTGCTTTTTTAACTTTATGCATTTTCATTGATCATATGCATGTTTCTCAATCAAAACAAAAAAACTAATAAGTTTTAATTTGATAACTTCAATTTTTTTTCTCCTTCCCTTGCTACCATGCTGTGAAAAGTTCATGACACAACTCCATTTGCGGTCCAAGCCGAGGTTACACTGAAAACAAACTTTTTTGGAACCAGGAATGTTTGCACAGAATTGTTGCCTCTTGTGAAGCCTTATGGTAAGTGTAACATAGCAAGCAGAGAAAAAGTTTTGCATGAATGTAGGTCCTCATGAAACAGGAAAATCCTGTCCTGTCTCAGAAGCACAGACCCCGTAATGAGAGGAGTGAACCTTCCTAACAGGCTACTGGTCTGTCTGTGTCTAGGTCACAGCCTTTGCTGTATGGGCAGGTGTCTAAGGATGTAGTTATAAATGGCACTTCGAGTTGTACATGAAGTTGCTGTGATTTGGTGATGTTTCCTTCCAGTTCCTCCTAACACTTTACAGAAAATGTTAAATAGAATTGACCAGGGTCAAATTTGATAGATGCATTGATAATAAAGAGGTGTTAGCAATATGCAAATAATCTGTACCTGCTGGATGATTGTTCTGCACAGAATGCACCTGTTCTCAAAACCTGGAGCACAGGAGGTGCCCTGGAATGCTGCTGCCGTGTCATGAATGATTTGAAAGGAGGGGGTTTGGGTCCAATACCCACACCAAATCTAAGGGAGTTTTAAAGTACAATTCTTTTCAAGACTTGTGATCACTAGAAATTTTCATGGATATTTGGATAAGTGCTGCTGCAAATGAAATGTAGTCTATACTAACATTTAATTATTTCAAGTTTTTTAAGAGAAAAGAAATCAAGAGAAAAGAAATCAAGTGGATGTGAGAGAAGCTGGGAACATCTAGACCCTAGGGAGGGAGAAAAGAATACAGTAAATTACTTCAGGGGGCTGATAGTGGAGACAATAAACAGTGCCAAAATTGCAATTTAGTCTTCTTCCACTAAGAGTGAGGGAGGAGTGTGATAGTAAAGTCATTAGTGAAACAGATGAATTTCTGTGGCTTTTCAGATTTAAATCCTTATGTTTATTCCCTAGTTCATAATTTGGGGGAACACCAGTTAATTACTGGTTCAGCTGATTCATTCCTCTGTACTCAGGTTCTGGGAGATAAAAAGCCTGCTGCAGTTTTGCATGCTGGGATTTTTAAATCTTCAAGTATTCTGTAGACAAGCTGATGGCCTCACTGCTTTAAGAACTACTTTGGTTTTTTTGAATTGTGTGTTAGCCTGGCTTTTGAGATCTATTCTCGTGGCACTTTACTTAAGCTGTTGCAGAAGTGAGAATGCTTTCCACCGGCTTGCATTACTGAGAAAACTGCTTACTACTATGAATAAGCCTACAGATGGTAACAGACTATTTCCTGGAAATGTACGTGAAGTTTGATAGAGACTCTTGTAGGTTTACACCTAAAATTACATATTGTTATGGAATTCACTAGAAACACTTGACAGGAAATGTGATCTTCCAGAAGCTCTGCAAAATAGGAAGTATTTTACAGGTATTCATCTGAGTAGTGAATATGTAACTGTAGAGTAAACCCACTCCAGTGTCTGTGCTTCTTCAGTGTGCCTAAAATTAATTAGTTTTCATTCTCTCTTACCAGGTAGAGTGGTGAATGTCTCTAGTATGGTAAGTAGCTCAGCTCTGAGAAGTTGCAGCCAAGAACTACAGCAGAAGTTTCGCAGCGACACAATCACTGAGGATGAGTTAGTGGAACTCATGAACAAATTCGTGGAAGATACCAAGAAAGGTGTGCACAACAAAGAGGGTTGGCCAAATACTGCATATGGGGTATCCAAAATTGGTGTCACAGTCTTGTCCAGGATTCAAGCCCGGATGTTAAATGAGAAAAGAAAAGGTGACCACATCCTTCTCAATGCCTGCTGCCCTGGATGGGTGAGAACAGACATGGCAGGTCCTAAAGCCACAAAATCACCAGAGGAAGGGGCTGAGACCCCAGTTTATTTAGCCCTTTTGCCTTCAGATGCTGATGGTCCTCATGGCCAATTTGTTAGTGACAAAACTGTTCGCACCTGGTGAGCTTATGTATGTGGACCCATGCAAGTGGTAATATGACTGTGGATTGGCCTGTGCCATGGTAGGAGGCATTTAGCTAGAGTAGTCTCATTCTGCCCGCAGCAGCAGCAGGGTCCTTTATCATTAGAATGGGGGTTGCAGTTATGGAACCCCTCTAACAGTAAGTCTACACTAGGGTACACTCCCCAACAGTCTCTATTAACCTGCTCAGAGCATTGATTATGTAGCCTGAAATCTGATTTGTGGGTGTTCCAACCCAGATGATACTTTTGGTGTTGCCCTAATGCAGATGTGTCTAACCTTGTTTACCTGAATTTACACGTAATTAAATCACTGCCAGCCCTTCTCCCAGTGCCCCTGAGACAGATCTCTGGCATGGAGTTGGGATGGGGAAGCAGATGCCTTAAACTTTCTCAGCACAATAAATTTCTTTCTAGGGACCATAGTTGCTTCTGGAGGTTACACAGGGTTTCTCAAAGGGGGAGGGATTGTTTTCAAAGCTGCAATCTGACCAGTTTGTGGGAGGGAGTGGTGTATAAGACCAGAACAGAATTGCTGCTTTAAAGAAATTTCTTGTTATCAGTACAAGTGGAATTAAGTGAGAATAAAAACCGCAGTGATATACCAATAATAGGAAAACTTAATCAGTTGGCTTTATTAATATATTTGTCAATAAATGATTACTTCCTGATTTTTATCCACCCAACTGGCTTATTCTGATTCTAAAATTTATAAACTTTGAAAAAAATAGTTTCATTTCTTCAGCAAAGACTGTAGATTATGTGATGTTTGGACTACATAAAATAAACTATAAATAAACTGATACAGCAAACTAGTTTTCCTGACTTCCAGTTGATTTATTTGACACCTAGAATTTTCTTTATTAAAAAACATGGATTAAATGCTCTCCATGTTACAGAGAAAGATGTAAATGTTACAATATTATTACAGCATAGGACAGAAATACATAATTATCATGGTAACCAAAACAAGTCTTCCAAGGAAGATCACAAGTGGAGGAATAAATTTTCTTCCTCATTTTAAATGCTGTTTCTTGGATTTCACATGCTTAGTCTTTAAAGGTTGCCACAGCATTTCATGGTGTAGGGGTGGAGCCATGTGGCAGCACATGCAGCCCAGGGGAAAGACAGGGCACCTGGGACAGCCCCAGGCTGTGGGGCAGCTGACTGATGGGCTGGAGTAAGGTGGGGTTTGGCCATTCTCAGGCTATAACCATACAGCTCTTTCTTCGCCATGTCCTGCCAGCCAGCACCAAAGGCATCACAGGGGAGCTCTGGGGCCCTACACCATCTTACCGACAGGGCAAGGTGCACACAGTGCTGCTCTCTGCAGGGGAAGCCTGCTGCCCTCTTCTTGCTGTGAAGGAGCTGGAAATCATTGTCTATAAAGCTGTCATTAGTAATGACAGATCAGCAATGGGCATGTTAATTCTTAATCAAGAATCAGAAAGACAATGCTGAAGTGGCTTAGCTGTGACTGGGTTTTACAGTGGCTTCTCCCAGTAGAGTTTTGTGTTGAGGGAAGCCTTGGATCAAAAGATGTTGTACTTAAATAAAATGTGTGGATTTACTAATCACTTATCAGCACAGAACAAGGGTGTGATCGTTAGTTGGTCTCTTCAGGATACAGGAGCTATTGTTTTATGAAGATGGAAGTCTTGCCAAATGAGTCATGCTCCAGAGCTCATTGAAGAACAGGATAGCTGCTGCCCCAAAAGTTCCCATCTTAATTCAGTGTCCATGAAGAAAAAAATCTCTGTGGCCTTGAGTTTAAGTGCAACAGATCAGTTACAAAATCCCCGCATAATGTTTTTAATGCGTTTTATGTACTACCCACGGACTGTCTGCATTGTGATAGCTCCAAAAGCCATCCAGTTAATTCAGTAACTTGACTGTCATTCCGATATGCAGCAAAATGAACTGCGGTTGCTAGACATGCTTCTAGTTGTGTTAATGATATCTCAGCAAAATAAGACATGGCTGTTAGGATTTAGCAATAGTTTCTGCACAACTTTAAGAGATGTAATCCAACAGTGGAGGATCATACGCGGTTACTGGTACTTGAAATGCTGCTTGAATCATTAAGTCTCAAAAGTTGTGTGCCCTTCCAGTTGACATGTACAAACTTCACAAACCAACCTTGAACTTTGGCCCAAGTTTGTGCAAAGACCACACTGTGAGAGTCCTAGGTGCATTTACCTTAGTGGGATAGTATCCATTGTTAATACAAATAGGTTGTATGTATGCCCTATGCAGGCTTTTCCAGTACGAACCAAACAGATTGATGTCAACATCATGTGGAAGTTAATGTGAATGTTCATAAGATTGAAATGCAGCCTGGCTGTCTCCAGAAGTGATTACATCAGTAAATCTATTACTTGCTCCCATCCCAAGGGCCAGGATTTAGCATGGGCAGTGCTGCCATGGTCCATATAACAAATTGATTTATAGCCTTTCCTGAAAAGAAGTCTTGAATAGTTAGTACAATAGGCATGCTTTGAATTAATGTAACCTCTGATACAAAAAACAGCATTTAGACTTATTTTCCGAATGATTGACTCACCAGCAGATTTGGAAACACCAGAGCTAAGGAAGTGGATTGGTCTGGAGGCTGTTTAGATTTGGTGCATGTTCTGAGCAAAGCTTCCCAGCAGACTGAGCACTCGGGTGGCCTCTCCTTCAGGAAATGCTCTTAGTCCCTGTTGGCAGCTGACCTGATACTGCAGCCATTCTTTAAGCAGAAGCCAAGGTGATTCCTCTCCTTCACCTGACTGCCTGTTTCTTTGAAATTCTAGAAGTCTTGTGTAGAAATGGCAAAGGCATTCAATTTTAGGCGGAAATCAGAATGACATGAATACAGTTGGGTACCTGCATACAACTAGTATAAAGAACAAAAATTTTAAAAAAAAGAGACAGCAAACCCTCAGAAATTAATTTAAAAATATCCTAAGTAATATGCTATATTGTAGGACATAAATGTCGTGTTACAGACATCATCAGACATACAAGTTCTTTGCTCACTCAGGCACATATATTCAGAAGCACCCACCTTCATTTACAAGAACGAATCTGTTATACCTTGAAATTTACGCACCCCTAAAATTTATAAATTGAAACTTCAACTGATGGCACTGCAGCTTAGAAACATAATCTGTGTTGGTGCCCGTGGTACTGAATGCATCTGCTGCCATGTATACCTACGGAAAAAATGACTGAGTCAGTTTATTGTATGAGGAGGGATCCCCATCTCCATTTAGTATGCTCTAATGACCCCCATTTCTGGTGATTTGTCTTTAAAGACAATGATGGATCTGTAATAGAGCCGTAAATCACTGCAAAAGGTTTTAATGTTTTGTCAGACACATTTCCCACACGTGTTACACGTTTCTCTGAGCTTACCCAGCCTTTCAGGCATCCAGGCTGACCACAGCACTGCGGGCAGGTGCTGACTTCTCAAATGAATGGAACGTGCAAGCGCTGTGTGGGGTGTGTGAAGGCTGCTCTGATTTTGTAGTGAGGTAGCACATGCTGAAGCTACACCAGCAGCACTCCCTGGTACCTGTTCAGCTTTTGGATATGTATGCACCTGGGGAGTGAAAGCACAGGTGGAAGGAAGCCTTCCTGCCTTCTCAGCTTGATTACATCCTTCCAGCATGTGCATAAAGCAGCCTCGTTAGCTGCCAGTGAGCATAACTTTTATTTGCTACAACAACAACATGCCGAATGATATTACTCAGATCTAGCTGGGAAGGGGAAAGGCAGGTGGTCTCAAGGAAACAAAAGAGTATATGACTGTAAAACTTAACTGGAGATTATTGCTGAAACAGCATCCATCATAATCCTAAAAGCCACACTTTCAATTCACTCATCTTGAAAAATGGAACAGGTTGTTTCCCCTTGACCTTTTCACCTACTTTGAACTATCGGGACTATTTTCCACAAAAAAAAAATAAAAATAAATAAAAGGAATAAAGAAGAAAGAAGAAAGAAAAAAAAAAGCAAAACCTAAGAAGCTGAGTTTAAATAATATTTCCTAGTAGATAAATCCTTGTATGGCAAGATCATGTCTTTTACTTTTCATTTTTTGCTACTTTTCTTGCCAGTATTTTACTAGTTTCTTTTTTTGCCCTAAGCGTAATACAAATCTAGCACATGAACTTTCTTTCAAACCTTCTGTAAACAACAGCAGAGTGCTTTTAATACCGAACTTGAACCTACTATAAATGGGACACTGCATCCCTGTGAAAGCTGCCTCTCCAAAATTTGTCACAAGTGCTTCATGCCTGAAACCAGCTGGAATATTTACTGATTTACAGCTTTATTACCGATACTTTGTCATTCTAAATGACAAACTTTCAGAAACAAGGGGGTCATTACAACATATACACAATAGGTTCTAAATGCAGATGGGGTTCCCTCCTCATACAATAAACTGATTCAATCATTGGAATGTAACGTGTTTGCGTAGGTACACATGGCAGCAGATGTGTTCAGTACCATGGGCATCAACATAGCTTATCTTATTCCTGGCTTCAGTGTCCAGGCTGGAGCTCTCCTTGCCTGGAGGAGGAAGCAGCAGCCCTCACTATCCAGCCCCACACATATCTACTGATGCAAGAAGTGGTTAATATTACAAAAAGTGCTATATTTTGATTTACGGTAAAGCACAGTCAAGTTCCATCTAAGTAACTGTATTTTTTTTGGAAAAAAAAATAGACACACACACAGACTGTTCCTCTGATAGCGTGTATTCTTGATAACATGAATTTTTCAAACACTGCCTTTCCCAGACAATACTGTCCGAAGGATGTCCTTTCTTATCTAAAATGCAAGGTCAGACAGAGCTAGTTGCGAAGCTCCAACCAGCAGAGATTTGGCTGTTGTAAAGTTTGTAATAACATTAAAATGAGTCCTTGGAAGGTAATAGAATATGCATAAGATTTCTGGAAAAATTTATACACACACATGTAAGCGAGAAATACATTCTGTCCCCAGCTCTTGTCTTGTTACACATGATTGAGGGAAATCATTCTCTCACGCGCCCAGCACTGAAATAAAGGATGCTGCTTTCTAAAACTCCAAACGAGTCTTAGAATGTTTATTTGCCGGTGTTTGCGGTATCACCACGGCCGACGGAGCAACACCCCAGCGTGGTGAGGGACTCACGTCAGGTTGCGGCTCTGCACCACAGCTCCCTCCTGGTTTCCAGCCCGGCCGAGCCCGATGCACCCGAGAAAAGGGAGCGGCCGCCTCGGAGCGCCGCCCGCGCATGTTCCGATTCGCGCCGCCAGGAGGCGCTCGGCACTCAGACCCAGCCATCGGAGCGTACCATTTCTCCGCGGAGGAGTGGCGGGTAACACACTCCGGGCTGTAGCGCTCACCGACACTGGCAGCCCTCCTTCAGGTTTTGCAAGCGGGTAAAGACGAGGAAGATCGTCACTGGGCGGGGACATTGGGAGCCCTCCTGCATGGATCTATGGGCTCACCCCCTCCCGCGTAGTGGTATCGTCCAGCTGCCCTCTGCGGCGCGGCCCTTGCAGAGCGGGAGGGGGGAAGGTTTTTCTGGTCCCTACGGTTGCCATAGGGACTGCGGGGTTCCCTCATCCCCCTTCCTATCCCATCCCGCGCCGCGCTGGGACGCGTCGCTGACGACGCCGCTGCCGGCCCGGCAGGTCTGCGGAGCCCTTGCCAGGTACGCGGGTGGCGAGGAGGAGGGTGGCGCGGCGGGCGGGTGCGTGGGGAGCGGGAAAAGTCGCGGGGTGCGGGGTGACACGCGGGGGAGACCCGTGGCATTGCCACCCGTGCGCATGGCTCACTGTGGCATCGCTGCTGCCGCAAGCGGGGCCGAGGGGAAGCAATGGCCATCAGGGCGAGGGAGGGGATTCTCTCTTTCTGCCCCGCTCTCGTGAGACCCCACCTGGAGTATTGTGTCCGGTTCTGGAATTCCCCAACACAAGAGGGATATGGAACTGTTGGAACGGGTCCAGAGAAGCCCACGAAGATGATCAGAGGGCTGGTGCACCTCTGCTACGAGGACAGGCTGAGAGAGTTGGGCTTGTTCAGCTTGGAGAAGAGAAGGCTCCGGGGAGACCTCATAGCGGCCTTCCAGTACCTGAAGGGGCTACAGGAAAGCTGGGGAGGGACTTTTTACAAGGGCAAGTAGTGATAGGGCGAGGGGGAAGGGCTTTAAATTGGAAGGGGAAAGATTTAGATTGGACATTCAGAAGAAATTCTTCTCCGTTAGGGTGGTGAGACACTGGCACAGGTTGCCCAGGGAAGCTGTGGATGCCCCCTCTCTGGAAGTGTTCAAGGCCACGTTGGTTGGGGCCTTGAGCAGCTTGGTCTGGTGGGAGGTGTCCCTGCTTATGGCAGGGGGGTTGGAACTGGATGGGCTTTAATGTCTCTTCCAACACAAACCATTCTGTGTTCTATGAAGCTGTGAGGCTGCCCCTGCCGAGGGTGGGGTCTGAGGGGTGGAGGGCAGCGCATGCTTTCAGGGCGGGCTCTAAGAGGGGCCCCATTCCCGCCGGGATGGGTGCCCCCCCCTCCCCGGGGTCTGCCGGGACGCAGCCGGGCTCTGGAACTGTCAGGGGGGAGGGGGTCTGAGGGGGTTGTGGGGTGCCCGCAGCGGCTCCGCATCCCGGGGAGGCAGCGCCTCGTCCCTTGGGGTCAGTGGCAAAGCGCCCGGCTCGTTAACCTGTCTTAAGACAATACTGGGAGTTGATGAGTAACCGTTAACGTCTCCATTGACTGAGGAAATTTGTGACCCGGGATTTGAAAAACCTGTTTGAAGGTCGCTGGCAAGTGGCTTTTGGTTTGGTTTGGTTTTGGTTTTTTTATTTGAATGTTTTTAAATCTTCCTGCATTTGTATCTAAGCTCGAATATAATCTGTTGATTGGCTGTATTTAGATTATTGGATTTTTTCCAGCCTTCCTGGAATCCAAAAACATAGAAACATGAACACCAATGCACACTAAATCATTCTGTCCATCACTGCTTTTCTGGGTAGGAAAACACCTGTCTTTTCACAGTAAAGTCCGATGTCTTAAGACAGTGTCTTAAGAGTTCAATAAGACAATTTTTCCCCGCAACTGAAGTTTTATTAGGTTCTGTTGTTTTTTCCTTGATCAGTATGTTCTATTCTACACTTGGAACCTAATTATCTTTTACTTAACTAGACCAGGTTATAATGTTATGAGAATGCTTTAAGATATGATTTTCATAGAATATTTAGAACGTCCTTAAGTGCTGTTGGTAATTTGATTGATTCCTGTTCTCTAAGTGGATTCCTGAGGGTATATTGCATTTACAAATGAAGAAATTAGATGTGTTCTGTCAGCAAAACAGCTGCCCGATTCTAAATGATCCAGAAAAATCGCTTGTTTATGAAAGTGGTAGCACTCTTGGCTTGGCAAAGAGCTGCTAGGATATATTCTAGCTCATGCTTTGTTCTAAGGAGTATGAATACAATCCAATAGTCCAATGATTAAGGTACTTAAATAATTGAGATGGAAAAATCTTTACCTTGCTTGTTTTGGGGCAGTGTCTGTATCAGGTTACTCTTATTTTCACTGACAATATATTACAAGTTTGCCACTTTGTTTAGGTTTTATGGGAGGATTGACTTTTTTAAATCCTTCTTGCAGCAAGGTTAGCTGTATCCAGATGAATGTTACACTGTGCGAGGCAGTGGGGTTTTTTTACTCTCTGCTGTGAGAAGCACTGCATGCATCCTAGTGAAAACAGAAAATTAAATCTTTACTGGAGCAAAGCAATCAAACCAAACAAACAAACACGGCCCTAATAACATTGTATGAGAATACTTTTTTTTTTTAGAGAGGTGAATCTATGTTGGCTGACAGAGTGGCTGTGTGCTTCTATTCAGCAATGGCTGAATCCTGTTATCAGGAAGTACAAAAGTGGCTTAAATCTACCTTTAAAATCCTTTCTCTTTTGTGGTTATATCCAACATTTTTCTTTCTGAGAGTTTGCTATCAAATTATTGATGTTAATGAACGATTCAGAGTTGTTCTGCTGATTTTTTTAAGTGCTGTGAGAGACGAGCTTCTTTAAAAGAATACAGAAGATTACTTAGATCTGGTTTTGTGTCCTAACAGTAGGAAAATGAAAGCAGGTGTCTTTTGAAAACATTACAAAATGTTTTGTTGTAGGACTGCCCTTTCTTTTCTGTATCAGTGGTATAGCACGAATTAATCTTAGCCTGGCATTCCTAAACCTAACCATCTCTCTAGAAGAATATTTTTATATTAGCTAGCATAAAAGTGAAGGTGTGATTTTTTTCAGTACATAAAATCCAGCCGTACCTGTTTCCCACTGCTCTAAAACAGGTGTGTTTTGCTTTTTTAATCTAGGTGTGTTGCAGGATATGAGATAATGAGGTCTGAATAACTTATTTTTCCTCGTAAAAACATACAGATACTTTTTGGTGAAATCAAGGAAGCATGCCGTAGCACTTCGGCACAGCACCTTAGTTTTGTACTTCAGGATCTGCTGTTGTCAAGTTGAGATACAGAGTTCTGAGGGCTTCTTCTGCTGTGGGCTGAGAGGCCCTTTAATGGGATTCCTCTGGGAAGCTAAATTTTGATAGGAAATGTTTCACATTCCACGGCTACAGGCAACTTTCAAAACACTACACAGGTGCTAAATTATGAAAACTCTTTACCTCTCACTGAATCCTTGTCAGCACTTTGTTCATAATGAGACTTTATATTCGTTTCCTTTGTTATTGTGTGAGAGATCCACGTGCATGGAAGGAAAAAAACATGTTTCATAATTAGGAAAATGTGACTGCAAAACTTGAAAAATGGGTAGTGAAGAGCTGGAGTCATGCCTATAAACTTATTTTTAACTTTGTGTTGAAACTTGATCGGATGACTCGTTTATTATGGTCTGTCAATGTTTCTATGTGTTTATTGTTATCTTACAGTACTTTAGGTTTGCGAGGACTTAAATGTTATTTTTATCTTTTTGTGACTGTGTGCACATTTTAGTTTACCTTGCTATGAAAACTGAAGATGGAACCAGAAGAACAGGAGTTACTTGGTGATTACAGATATAGAAATTATTCTTCGGTGATTGACAAAGCATTGAGAAACTTTGAATCATCCAGTGAATGGGCAGATCTTATATCTTCCCTTGGCAAACTCAATAAGGTACACTGTCAGAGAAATATTTTTTCATTTGTTTATTATCTTTGTATTGTTATTAACTTTTCTGTAACTTAAAGGATTTAGCAAAATTAAAAATTCACTCAAGAAAGAATATTCGCTCATAAAGGAGGTGTAATGGAAGCAGCTATAATCAGTATCTTTTATATAAATGTGAGAAATTTTTGGTAAAACCAACAGATTTCCTTCAAATGGTATTTGTTTCCTTTATACAGCTAATTTAGTTTTTGCATTGAAGAAACTCTCAGCATGCTGGTTAGTCTTGAACAGCTAACAAGTCTATACAAAGAGCAGGATGTCACAAGTTTTAGTATATATGCTGAGTCAAAATTTATATTTAAAGATCGCATTTACTTGATCATGCTCTTCCCTTGTATTTGGGGAAATAATTGGTTTGCTCGTGGTGGTGGCTTTCGTATGACCACAGAACATATGGCTGAGTATAGAAAGAAAGAATGAAAGGCTTTTACGGGAAAACCCCTAGGAAGTGTGTCCTCTCCTTCTGTGTTTGTGTCCCATTTGGTCTCTTAACTTAAAGCTCTTCCTGAATGTACGTGGGGCAAAAGTAGTTACACAGTCATTAAGGAAATAGGGATGGGAGGAGGCAACTCCTGCAGAATTCATAAGGAAACATCTGTTGTTACCTGATAGATGCCTCTCATGCCTTCACTGTTGTTGCTAAGCCATATACAGAGTTTTCAAAGTGGTGGAAAATCCATAGAATCATAGAATATCTCAAGCTGGAAGGGACCCTTAAGGATTGTGGGCTCCAACTGCCTGCTCCTTACAGGACTACCTAAAACTAAACCATATGACCAACTGCATTGTCCAGACACGCTTTGAACTCTGTCAGGCTCAGTGTCATGACCATTTCCCTGAGGAGCCTATACCAGTGGCCAACCACCCTCAGTGAAGAACCTTTTCCTAATGTCAAATCTGAACTTCCCCTGACTCAGCTTCATTCCATTTCCTCATTTACTATCGCTGGTCACCAGACAGAGGAGATCAGCACATCCCTCTCCATTGCCCACCTTGAGGAAAGTGTAGGCTGTGATGAGGTTACCCCTTAGCCTTCTCTTCTCCAAGCTGGACAAACCAAGTGACCTCAGCCACTCCTTGTAAGCCTTGCCTTCAAGACATTTCACCATCATCTTCTCTCTTCTCTGGACAAAATCTAATAGTTTTATGTCCTTCTTACATTGAGGTGCCCAAAGCTGCACACAGTACTCAAGGTGGGGCTGCAACAGTGCAGTGTAGAGTGGGATAATCACTCCCTTTACAGGCTAGTGATGCTGTGTCCTGGTGAACCCCAGGATATGATTGGCCTTTTTTGGCTGCCAGGGCACACCATTTACTCATATTCAACTTGCCATCAACCCGGATCCCCATATCTCTTTCCATGGGGCTGTCCCCCACTTTGTATGTATAACCAGGATTCCCCTGTCCCAGGTGGAGAATCCAGCACTTGCTCTTGTTGAATTTCATATGGCCCAGCTCTGTAGTCTGGATAGGAGATAGGACTCTGTAAGGCCTCTCTACCCTTGAGGGAGTTCACAGCTCCTTCTGGTTTAGTATAGTGGGCAAACTTACTGAAAGTACATTCTGTTCTTGCATCTAGATCATTTATAAGGACATTAAAGAGCACTGTCCCTAAAATAGAGCCCTGGGGAACCAGTCTGATGTAACCCCCATTCAACCTTGTAGCTATAACCCTTTGAGCCCAACCCATCAGCCAATTACTCACCTAACATATTAAAAACTTGTCTAGCTGTGTGCCAGGCAGTTTATCCAGAAGGTAACTGTGAGAGACAATATCAAAAGATTTGCTGAAGTCCTAGAAAATCACATTTACTGGCTTCCCTTGGTTAACTTGATGAGTGACCTTGTCATAAAAAGAAATTAAGCTGGTTACACCGGACTTTCCTCTTGCGAAGCCGTGCTGGCTATGACCAATGACTGTATTGTCTCCAGTGTTTTTCAATAACTCCCGGAATAACTGTCTCCATAATTTTCTGACAGGCCTGTGATAGTCACAATCTTCCTTCTTACCCTTCTTGAAAATTGGTACAACATTTGCCAAATTGGCATTTTTTAAGAGCAACTACGTTCTTTCCTCTTTAGAGCAGAGAAATTGCATATTGCTCTGGCAATAGGAGTTCTACGTTTCTGCCTTCACTGTTTCATCCTGATTCTTGATGAGCCAATAAAGAAAGTCAGAGGCCTTCGGAGCGTTTCTCTCGAAGGGGAAAATAAGAAATAACTGGGGTAAGAAATTTCTTACCTCTGGCAAGAGGTAGGCTTTGATCCTTTGTCTTGACCTAGATGAAGACGCTGAACTGATTAACACCTATCTGAAACTCCTATTCAGGTGCAGAATTGCCAAAATATATAGCAGCATCGTAGAAACCAAACCAAAAAAAAGCTTTTTGCTGTTACATCAGTCCATCTGCTGTGGTGTTTTACGGACTTAATCGGTTTAGGAGCTTAAGAATTGGTAGAGCAAATCCCGTGTTCATCTGCTTCTGTGTGTTGTATGAAAATAAGGATATGTTAGGGAAACCAAAAGCAATATTGTGCTATTCTTTTAACTCCTGTGGTTACTTGGTCTCTTACATTATAAAATAGAAATATTGTTGTTGAGTTCTGTTAGTGTTGGGTGTGCGGGAGGGGTTGTTTCTAACATAAGAGCCTGATTTCTTCTACAGTCTGTTCTCTGGGTGAATGAATGAACAGGGAGTGACTGAGTGTAGGAGAGAGGACATCAACAGTATCTCAGTGATAAAAATGTTTTTAAACACTGCGCATGGTTATATTCAGGAACCTGGGTTTTAATATCTGGTGTGCAACAATATCTATTATTAGGCAGATATGCGAATGCTGAGAAAGGGAGAAACAAAAGAGGACAAGTAAGTTTTTGAAGTTTCAGAAGTACTTTTCATGCTTGTTCTTGTGTGTATAGGTGCACTATTTTCTGAGGATTTTACTTTTGTGGGCAGGCTTCAACAATACTCTGCATTATTGAATCCCACAAGTTGACATGCAGTCTTATTTCTATAGAAACTCAGTGGCATTGCCCTTTCAATACGAGGTCTGGAGGAAGCAGCACAGGCTCTCCCTGCTTAAAATGAGGGAAAATGGATGGAGGGAGCTGATCCAGATCTATCTGGCCTTGGCTGAAGCAAGGAACCTTGGAGATCTTGCTGCTGTTAGTCCTGGTGAAGAGAGACAACTCTGCTACATCTTTCTATTACTACTTAGCTACCAAGGTTAAACCAAAGGCTGTTCTTCACAGTTTCTCTATGGCTTCTGTGGTTCTAACTGACATTTCACAGTGACTTGTAGAACCAGGGAAGGAACAGAGAGACTGGTTGACTTTAATTTGGATGTTCAGCCAAACTGGTCAATTTGGAGATCTAGAAAGATTAATTTTTGTCACTTAAGGGAGATGAGCCTTATATAACTTCAGATGACTTCAGTGTGGACAGCTTCACCTAGCATCGCTTTTAGAAAGGGAACAGAGTAAGGGGTTTTATTTTCTTTTTGTTATTTTGCGATTCATGTCTTCCTATTTGAAGTAAGTAAGATGAACGCTGTCCTAAAATTGCATGTGTTCCTCAGTGGTTTTATAGGGAACCTGGGGAGAGTTATTACAGTTTTGCCCATGTTTTTTAGCTGACCTAGACTTCTAAGGTTAGGTAAGATGAAGAGTTCTCTTCTCTGAAGAGAACTGCATGCAGGTGCCAAGTGTAAGCATGAGTGAAGGATGAAGAGAAACTTATGTTTCTAACAAAAGCTGGAGTCGGCAGAAATTACTAACTTATGCTATAAGTTCTTAAGGGAAAGATTTTTGTGATTTTAATTTGAATAGTGTGGGTGTCATGCATCATCACGGTGAAGAAGAAACAGTGGAAATTAATGTTTGTAAAAAGTTATAGAATAATATGAATGCACAGGTGCGAACAGGTGTATTAAAGAGGCAGTAGATACGGATGTTAATGTTTTAAAGAGAGGCTTCAGCTTTGCTCTGAAATTTACTCTAGTTACAGTAAATTGGTCATTCAGTAGCTGCAGCTTAGGCTGCTCCATGTTTCAAGAAACAGAACTATTCTCTGTAATGTTCTTGGATACAGCTTTGAGCCATGTTTTTATTGTTTTTGCAAATCTGCCTGTGCTCAGCACTGTTTTGTAACGAACATTTTCAGATGTTCAGAACAGATTGCTGCATCCAGAATAGTAATCCTTTCAATTATCTTAGTGCTAGAATGTGATTGTACTATTGCAGATTTTGCCAGCTTGTTCCAGTGTTTTCAAAGGATACAGATCTGCAAAATCACTTTGATACTTTGATAGAAAAAATGCTGGGGGAAGGGATTTTTTTTTTTAAACCTAGAAATAGGTGGTGGTTCAGCATATGTGGGCTTGTCAGTGAAACAGATGCTTTTAACATCATTTTCACATCGAGAATGCTTGTCACGGTCTATGTATATTATATAAAATACATATAAAAACATTAATGTAGGGAAACTTCAGGCAGTTAGGAGTCTCAAAATATTACAGAGTTAGAAAAATCCAAGTGCATAGTTTGCATTAGAGTTTTTTATCCAGATTATAGGTATATATTTTCCAGAAGTTTTAAGTCTGAATATGGTGACACAGTTTGCAAAATAAACTGCTAAGCAGTAGTAAATATTGAATTCCAAATCCTGCAGTTGTAAGTAAGCTATGAAAGGAGGTTTTCAAAAAAGTCTCAGAAAATTTATGGGGCAAAAAAGAGCAAAAGAATCTCACTGCATTTTTGTCAACTGAGTTTTTAAACTACCCTGTTTGTTCATTTAATCCATATATATGTAAAAGCAATGACTGATAACCATCCTCTATCTGTTCAACAAGTATACTGAACATGATTTTGCCATGCATATTGGCAGAAATACCTGTATCAACTATTTTTCAACAGTTTTTGGATGTCAATATAAAATTTGCACAGAAGCTTCACTAGTAAATGTTGCCACTGAGCCTGGCTGGGAGATCAGTGTCCCTTTTCTGGGCAAGGTGTTCATCTACAGTTTTGTTTACCATCGAAAAAAATATATTATGACTGTTGAAAAATCAATTGTCTAGAGGGATTTATTTTATGCTTTCAGCATAGTTGCCTTGCTCAGTAATGGTAGAAAAGTTTACTCTAAAAAGGCACTTTCAAACTACTTTTTACCTGTGGACATAACGAAAGTGTGTAAATGCACAGATTATAAATCTTTGCAATATTAATGTTAGTCTGCAGTTTCAAAGTCTTTTTTTTATTTGACTTTCAATAGAAAATAAGTATGATTTTTTTTTTTGTTTCTCTAGGCTTTTCTTGCTTCAAAACTGGAAGGTGAATATGATTTCAACCAAACGCTTGTTCTGTTTGGAGGGGAGGGGCAAAGAGCACAAAAATCATTGCAGCTGCACAACCATTGTTGTTTCAGTAGGAGCACTTAATGTTATGTCTGTTCTTGAGAAGAGAGAAGGGAATGATTCTTCTGAAAAATCAGATTTAATGAGCGTAGCCCTTAATTGCACCAGTTGCTTTTATGAGAACTATGACTGCCACAGCTTTATGACAACTGTTGGCTGCATTACAAACATAAGCACCATTTGCCTTCTGTTGAAGACAAGCCTTGTAACTTTGAGAAGAAGGGAAGCTTTGCCTCCTGATTGCTTTATGGAACTTCACCAACACACCCGATTCACAAATGCAATGTGCAAGACTGAAGATATTTTATATATAACAGTCTTTTTTCCCTCTTTTTAAATATAACTCTGTCTCCCAGTTTACAGTATCCTCACAACCATCTTTGAACTTCATGCTGCTGTTTTTATGGAAGCTGGAGCTCTGTTTAGAATTTTTTTTACTTACTTGGAAAATGAATCAGTGGAAAATGGAATCACAGGCTCTCCTACTCCCCACCTTCTCCCAGCCACTGTGGTCTAAAACAAGAGTTATAGTATCTCCTAGTTGAAGATAGTCTTATAAGTTGGTGTACATGCTGCGTTTTTCTGGAATTCTAGTTACATAAATGAAAATATTTACTTTATTTGCTTGGGCCTTTTATGTGTAGGCAAACTGATCTGACTAATCTGTAGTCATGCTATAAAGTAGCGCAGAATTACTTAAACTAGTAGGTGTGGAAATACAAATACTCTTCTACATGTGTGTGTCTGGTGTTTTGTTTTAAAGCAATATATACACTCTTAGGAAGGATAGTCTTCCCTTTCTACCCTTTATAGCCCCCATTCAAAAAAAGTCTGAATGTGATTATGCATTAGAAATATATACTGTATATTATGTATTCTCCAGTCAGTCATAAAGAGAAAGAACCTGTAAAAAATTGAAAACTGGACATGCAGATGGACACAAGTCATTACTTTGCACATCTCATTTTTTCCTGACTTACTGATTAAAGCCTTCATTTTGAGACGCAGTGGTAGGCCACAAACTTCTTGGTTTTCTGGAATTGTTGATTTCTTACTGATCTGTGAAAACTAGACCCTGGGATAGTATGTTAAGCACAGGGTGCTGGCAGTTCAGGCTTCTCAAGCCAACACTTACTAGGAGTTCCAGTGACTTTTAACTCTTTGCCACCATAACTGCTCTTTTGGAAAGCAGTTTGAGACAAGGAGGAAAAGATGATCATGGGTGGCTTCAGTCCATATATAGCTAAAGATGGTCAGTTTAAGCTCACAAAGAATGAAAAAAAAACGGTTGAATAGTAAATACCAAAACCTGTAACCAAAGCTGTTCATCTGTGGTTGTTAGTGTTGGATTCTGAATGTGGAAGCAATGGTTTGGGATGGCATCTTCATCTGCATACAGTGCCAATGATAGCAGGCTTGCTACCACAAAATTTCAATACCTATAACAGCTGAAATTATCATGGCATTTCAGCAGTCTTAGATCTCACAGACAACTGATTCTTTTTTTTCGGGAGCTCAGGATGTTTATAAATCAGGCTTCTTAGCTTTGCCTGTCATCTCAGAGAAACCAGTTAGCACTTGGAAATATGTATATTTTCATTTCACTCTTAATTCAATGAATAGTTTTAGAACCATCCCCTAATTAATGTCTTTCAACCCTTTTAAAATTCTTTGAGCCTTGTAGTTCTGGGGAAGCTGTTAAGAATCTGAGCCTTTCAGCAAAGTAGCAACCAGCCCATCTCTCTGCTGAGATGGCGCTTGGTGCAACCACAGTCTTCTAATACGTTATAGTGAGGTTTAAAATCCCTTGCATCTGCTGGAAGATAGAGACAGCATTAACCAGGAACACCCACTCTTGTGAAGAGATTTGTAGTTTGTGTCCAACAGTATATTTCTTCAACCTAAGTTTGAAAGAAAGATTACATGCTTTTGAGAATAATTTTGATGCAATGACCTGAAATCCTCTTCAGCTTAGATGTGAGGTTCATGATAAATATCTTCGAATCTTGCTTCCTGTGCAAAGATGACTTCTGATTCTTTAGGTGAAGCTGCATAGTTGGCACATGTACATGAATGTAGTTTTGTTCTAAGTTAGTCTCAGCTGCTGAAATTTGGACATATGAAGGTTTCAGAGTTAACCAGGAGAAATACTTAAAACTGAATTATCTCTGGTTATCCACTATTCAACTTCTAATATGCCTGGAGTATTTTTAACTCTTCTGATGAAATGTTTTGCTTAGCTATCTCTGATGTTTGGTGAAGGAGAATCTTATTTGCTGGTGGAGATTTACTTCACATCCTTAGGAAATTAAATAAGCCAAGCAAGACATATTTTAATGAGATGTCATTATTTCTGAAATGGATCAGATTGTGTAATAAACAGCAAATGTTTTCATTTTCTACCTACTTGGCATTTAAAATTTAACTGATAAAATGTTATTAGTATTTATTCAATACTAAGACTGAGAGGAAAAATATTTACCACTGGCATATTTTTTGTAATTATCTTCTTTTATATATACAGAGGGTGTGGGCAAATACATGCTAACCAAACTAAACAGGATGTCTCAAAGTCCAGCTTTCAAGCAGTCTACAAAGTTGCTACAAGTATTAAGGTTTTTACTCATGTAATATATGAGTAAATCTCAAATATAAAAGGTATAAAAGAGAAACTGGTTTAGTTTAATATGTGAAATATTTCTGTATTCTTGGATTCTAGTTCTTAGTACATATTAAAATGCAGGTCTTGTGCTCATAGTGGGTGAGGGAAGGAAGGAAATTAATGGGCTCTAAATGGCACCTGTACTGTATGTTTCAGAATGGTGTGACATTTCTATTTACTGTTTTTACAAACTCTCAGCCTTATTCTTCCTGAGTAGTTTTTCTTCACTTAGTAGAAGCTTGTTACTAACAGCTGATCTCTCAGTTTGTGCAGGGCAGCAAATGGGAGAAATAATGGAATTGTAGTCTCAGAAATTCTAGCTTCTTATGCCCACCAGCTGCAAAGTCTTAAAAAATAAGTTGCACACACCTTTGAAAGATGATGTTTTTTCTTTCTTCCTCTTACTGCTGATGAGATTCAAGTGAGTCCTGTGATCATCTGAATTGTTTTGGTTTTTTTTTCCTTGAAAATTAGCGAGGAAGGGTTAGTTCACTTCTCTGCTGCTTTTTCAAAATGCTTTTTTCAGGCAGGATAGAACCTCAAGTTTAAAACAATTACTAGCATAAGACCAAGTCTTAACCTTTAAAATCCAAGAATTGCCTAATACTGAAAACATCCCAAGTGTAAATCTGCAGTGAAACAGATATTTGCTGAAGCAGACAGTGATCAAAGGCTAAAGTGCTATTTACTTGCAACTTGCATTTTTAATTGTCTCTGAATTAAAGAGATGTATTTAATTACCTTGCTGAAATGCATACACGGCTCAAGGAAAAGAGCAATCTTTCCAAAGAAAGGTGCTGTGGTTTGGGGTATTTTTCTGAGACCTGGCCTGCCTACAATACTTCATTAACTGTTTCCTGTCCTGAATACCTTTTGCTTATAGATCAATACAGTGACTATAGTTAATAAAGCTTACAGCCACACAGAGCTATGAATAACTTCTAAGACATCATTGTCCCATTTAATAATACCTGCGTTGACTGGAAACTTTTTTGTTTGTATTTCAGCTATATGTGAAATGAAATTTTACAAAAAAAAAGATAGTTATTTAATTGTCACATTATTCCCTGTCCTTAAAAGCCGAAATAATGTTCTTGTCACTTCTCTGCTTCGTCTGGAGATAGGATGGGAATACCCTGTCCTTGTCCTGTCCGTTGGCTTCCCTTTCCAGCCTCTAAGCAAAGTGTGACGAGACTTTTCTGGATTGTTCATGACTGATTCTGTATGAAAACTGAGTTTCAGAATTCTGCTGTTTCAGTATAACAAAACGCATTTATGAGAGAAAGCTCTTGAATGCATTTAGTTCTCAGTGCACTAGCCAGAAAACTTTGGCATATACATACTTTTACGTTACAGCTATTTATTCTCATCTCCTTTCTTCCACAGGCTCTGCAGAGTAACCTGAAGTATTCTCTATTGCCAAGGCGGCTGATCATCAGCAAAAGATTATCTCAGTGTTTGCATCCAGCACTGCCTAGTGGAGTGCATTTAAAGGCACTAGAAACCTATGAAATAATCTTTAAAATTATTGGGACAAAATGGCTTGCCAAGGATTTATTCTTGTACAGGTAAGCTTTTCTTTAAAAGCATGTGCATTTCACAGTCTATTGTAATTAACTTTTTTTTCCTTATCATTTTGTTTTCTTTTTTTTTTTTTTTTTTTTTAAAAGCTCTGGTCTGTTTCCTCTGCTGGCAAATGCAGCAATGTCAGTAAGGCCTGTTCTCCTTGGTTTATATGAGAAGTACTTTCTTCCTCTCCAAAAGTCCCTCCTGCCTGGTCTTCAAGCCTTTGTGATTGGACTGCTCCCTGGATTGGAAGAAGGATCAGAAATTTATGACAGGTGAGAGCTAATATTAATTTAAAAGCAACATCCAATATTTTGCTTTCCTAGGGAATTCTCAAGAAATTTCTGTCAGCTCTCTGTATAGAAAGAAGTCTTTATAAAAGAGCTTCTAAGAGTGGAAGAATGGTGAGTCCCTGAAAGATGCAATGAACAGTGGTAATGTAGGAAAACCCTTCCTCTGTCTGTTTTCTTCTCAAGAGAAGAGGAGAAAATAGGAAAAGAAGAGCTGAAAATAGATGTGCTGAAGGAAAGGAATAAAAAAATATTTCTTAAAGCTCCTCTGAATTCCTAATTAATTAACCTGACTCCCTAAAACACTACTCTGTTGATAAATTCTATCTAAATATGGTAACACAAGAGAGCAGCTGAATTCTTTCCAGACACTGTACCAGATAACTTACCCTCTAGTTCTGAAAACATGAGCAAGATGCAACTCTTACAAAATCTGTTGTGAAATAAAAGTATCTCACTCACTTGTGGATGCCCCTGGCAGTAGTGACAATGACATTCATTATGACAAGGTCAGGATCAGGAAGTGTGCTGAGAAGAGCAGCTCAGTACCCGATTGTGTAGTGGTTTTACTTCAGTTACCAGAACTGTTTTGTAAGACCTTTTAAGAGCTCAATCACTATAGCATTTCATCCAAATGTTTCTTTACTTGAAGAGTTACTAAACATTTCATTAGTAATGTACTTCCTTCTGTACTATGAATCTGGATGTATGAATATGTTGACTGTTCTCTCTGCCCTTTTTGCATTTTGAATACCTGAGTGAAGGCTTTAAAAAGAAAGAAGAGAGAGAGAATGATGCTAGACTACATAGATTACAGTTGATAAGCAAAATACTTCCATGTCTAATGCCTCTTTTTAAAAACAAGTATTAAATTGAAGAGTCATATCAATTGCTAGAGTGGCTAAGAGTAGATTTCATATGTTCACAACTTGGTGAAGTAGTATTCAATTTCCAATTCCAGAACATCAGTTCTATGGACAACTATATACATCTTCTATATCTGCTGAGGAGGTATAAATTTTAGAATGCTTTTTGTCGGGCAGACTTATAAATGATGGTATGTAGTTTTTCCCTTTCCTATAGCACTAGTTGCTGGGGGCTTGGAGGAAAAAGAGGATCCCTTATAACCAAATCTCCTGTCTATCTGAAGCCTTTTTAGGGAAAATGAACTTATTTTGAAACTGACTAAATTTGAAGTAGTGAGTTAGTGGGAATTGCAGATTAACTTCCAAGAAGTTAATCTTTCACTGTGAAAGATTTATGCTAAAATTAAGTTAATGTTATTTTCTGAAATATAAAAATTACTTAAGAAAATCTTTCTTTAGTTTACTAATTGTAAGGTTCTGGTGCCTCCCCTGAAGGTTTTCAGAATCTTCAACGTTGTGGACATGGAAAAGAATATCAGATAGGGGAGGGTATGTCCCTTTTCTATACTGGACTTCTCCCTCTTTTTCTCACTTCTGCATTCCTCCTGTGAGGTTTCAATCCTTACATTATTGTAAAACACTGGAGTACTGACAGAGTCGCTAAAGAAGAGAATGTGCCTTCAGTCATAGGACCTTCAATGTGATTGTAATTAAACTAGTTTCAGTGTACCAGTCCTGTGTGCAATAACTGACAGCATGTCATTTTATCTCATGTTTTTCTTCATTCAGTGACTTATAAATTGAGCCCATTGATTTGTAAGTACAAATATGCAGGAAATCTTCCAGTTCCCCAACTGACAAAATTGGCTTTCGGAGTCTTGCATTAGTTTAAATTATTTCCAATTCAGCATTGCACACTTTTTGCCATAAATATTTTGCAATCAGAGCTACTGCAATAATTTAGTCAGAGCTTAATGTTTGCAGATAATTGCTGGAGAAGTTCCCAAAGTATGCACAACAACTGTTTCAGTGACTGTACATGGTGACAAAGGAGTGAGTGTTTTTGGTTTCATACAATCAGATGCTGGACATCTTCACATGAAAAAGGCAGAACTAATACTACAAAGATGAGGAAATCAAATAAACTGTGTCAACTACAATACTAATTCTGCATATAATTGCCTTTTTATGGTATAAAACTGAACTAGTAAGAGTCTATTTCTCTCATGTCCAATATATTTCCATACAGAACAGACACTCTGCTTGTGAAGCTCTCCTTATTGATTGGCCAAGAAGTGTTCTATGGAGCACTCTGGGGCAGTGTCCTGGTGAGCCCATCCATCAGGCTACCTGCTTCTCTTTTTGTTGTCAGCCACATCAACAGAGAGCAGTCTGGAAAACAGCAGAAGTACATGCTTGGCACCGATTATAAGCTCACAGTGAGTTCATTACATTCCTTGTAGAAGTCTTATCTACCAAAATACCTACATGCTAGCACATTGTGCACCTTCTTTGTTTTCAGGTAGAATTACATCCTCTTAAAAATACTTTGGTGAGAGGGAAAGAGAGGCTGAAAGGACCACACTTTGAAATTGCTTAATGCCATTACTGCATGGGAGCATCTTACCTGAAGTAGAGCAGAGAGTCTCATATACAGATTTCAGTTAGCCTGCGGAATGCAAGTCTTCTGAAGCTTCTGCAGTTTTTGGTAACTGTTACTGCATACAGACTGGCTCTGTTTCAAAACAGAAGATAAACCTGATGTCTTTTCCTTTTCTGAATTTGCATTTAAGGTTGAAGACCAGCTTTTCTGTGATATAGTATAGACAGTGTTTAATGTGGATTTCTGAAAGCGTTCGCAGTTCTGGAAGACAATTCTGAAATTTAGTGTCTTTTTGGTCTTTTCTGTAAAATAGAAATCTTCAGAAGGTAGTAATTTATGTTAAACTTGAGTGATGGAATAACTGCAATCCAAGTTAGAGTACTTTAATATCTGCATTTTGTGAGGCTTCACATTCTGTCTGATAGGTGGTGATTTGACACTGTGACATTCTGTATTGTTACAAAACCAAGTGTTTTGTAAGTATTAACAATCCTTTTAACAGTATTCCCCAAAAGTTTTTAAACTCATTTCAGGGACAGGAGTTACATGGTTGAGTAATTATCCTCTTATTTTAAAAGATGTTGTTCACATATAAACAAGTTTCCTTTCTTTCTTGTGATTATTAACAGTGATTGTAGTTTAGATGTTATCATAAGATAAAACGTCATTGTGCTTTCTTTTCCTTTTACAGATAAAGTCTTTGTGTGTGTCAGTATTGGATTCGAATGTCCTTGTGCAAAGAAACACTCTAGAAGTGATTCTCTTCTTCTTCCCATTTTATACAGCTTTGGTAAGGTGGCTATTTTGATATGGTCATGTGTGCATTTTGTGCAGGAAGATATCTTCTGTGGAACCAATCCAGCTCCTACCTCTTATTGCCAAATGTCTGAATTTTATACCTTCAAAACCAATGAACAGATATTGAAGTTTCTAGTTCCCCATCAATTTTAATAGTAGAGTATTTCTTCTCAGACTCCTTACAGCTAACTTGGGTTTACCTCATCAAAATGCTTCAAATGAAGATGTACTTTCACAGTGAATATTGTGTGATATTTGGAAAGTGCTTGAGGTGTTCAGGCCTGAAAAAATGCATATGGAAAAAATACAGCTCCTTTTGTAAGTAGGATTTCAGTGTTTGAATTGTCTGCACTAAATTAAGGTACTTTCATTAAAAACTAGGAAAGAAAATATTACTTGAAACAACAGCTGTTCCCAGCTGTTTCCTAACTTACCTAGTAGTATAGTCAGTATTTTAAAAGTAGCAAGTAATTTTAAGTCTTAAGACGTAATGTAATGAAGCTTTAGTATTCTAGTGTAGCTCTGTACCTTAAGTATGAAAATTACCACAATTGTGTAATACAGTTCCCTTTCTTGAGATGTTTAATACGCAAAATATTTTGTTGTTGATGTTTTGTTGCCTTTTTTTCCCAAAACATTAATATTATCAGTTAAAAATTCATTACTGATTCGATTTTTTTCAGCTGTGATATCTATGTTTTTTATCCTAGGACTACAACGAAAGCACTATTCTTTTGTGTAGAGCTGATTTAGTCTATATTCTGTCAGCAGCTACACAGACATTGTTGAGGAGAGACATGTCACTCAATAGAAGATTGTACGCATGGTTGCTAGGTACTGTACAATATGTGGTCATATTCAATATTCGGGATACCTCAGAGAAAATAAATCAGTGCTTAAATATATGTAATATACTTTTCCAGGAGTTAATGAATGGTGATAAAATAAAGTGTTGTTTAGTTGCCGTTTATTAAGTAATTGTTTAATAAAATTAAGCATTCATCTGGCAGATAGGTCTTGTCTTCAGAGGTGAACTGATTTCCCTGTCCTAAATCAAAGAGTATCTGATAGTTATTTCTGATCCCATCCACAGTTCATTCTGAAGTGGTTTTGTGGACTGAAAGGAGCAGCGTGCTATGACCAACCTTGGTCTTCTGAAAGTAATAGTCTGTTTATTCCCACATGGTCATAATTGTCTGTAAGAGAGCTATAGCTTCTCCCCATCTGCCTCCATTTAACAGTGTAAGAGGAGCCTGAAAGTGACAGGACAAGAGCTACTGCCTTGCACTTGCATGAAGGCTGCCCTTCCTGACCTCATGTCTGGACCTGGCGTTGGTTTTGATTTACATTCAGTATAGCACATCTGGATGCCTCAAGCTGTGATATGTGGACTGTCTTTGGGCAGTGTGTGTTAGTTTCAAGTGAGGTGTTGAAATGATAAGGGTTAAAAACATAGTGTAATTTCAATATTTGTATACGCTCTGTGTAGTACTCCTTACTGTGGTGTTTCTCTGTACTACTGATCCCTCTGTTTATCTTGTAGGCTCTGATATTAAAGGTGGTACTTTTGCTCCAGACTCAACAACTTCTGAAGACCATGCTATTTATTTCTTTAGAAAATATTCTAAAGATCTTTTGGTTGAGGTTGGTGATCATTGTATAAAAATGTATTTATGATCCTTTTAAATGCTAGAGCAAACCACATCTAGAATTGTTCAGTGTGCTACTTGGCTTGACATTTGCTTTCTACCCCTAAAGACAACATCCTTTTGGTGATGGTATTTTCATCTATTTGAATGCCTGCTGTGCCATATTTATCCCAATATTGTATATGCTTGCAATACAAATGGAATCTGATGAAACCAAAGGGTAGCGTCTCTGATGAACCACCTGAATTATTTAAAATGCTTTGCTGAACACGATCAACTCTTGAGTACAGATGATGATATAACATCATTGATTTGTCAACACTGTATGAAAAAGGCCTTAATAAAATGGCAATCTTTCTTCTGCATGTAACATTTTGATGTTTTCTTTTTGCTAGAGTTTGACTGAAATTTTACATCAGAAATTCCCAGAGTCTGATAAGGAGGAGCAGCATCAAGCTTATTTGAAACCCTTCCGCATCCTAATCAGTCTCCTTGACAAAGCTGAAATAGGTAAAGTTACTTGTCACTTCTGATATGACTGCTAATGACTGTTACAACTTGATGTTCATCACCTTTGACAGTAGGACTCAAGACAACACCCTAATTCTGAGTATGTGTGCTTTGTGTGTTAGTATGCAGGGAGCTGCATTCCTCGCCTTGGACCTGGTTCAGAACAATGCTCTGGAGCAAGCACCCTCTCCAGCTTATCTCTGGCTCTTTTTCAGAGGCCTGCACTGTGTAGCATGGGAGTATCCTAATGAGCATAACGCTTTTTTGTACCCAGAACTGCAATCTTGGGCACCAGTTAAAAAGAGCCACTTCTGCCCTAACCTCAGTATTCTGCTCAACTCTAAAAAACAGTCAGGCCTATTGTTGTGTCTTACAAGAAGGCTTTTATCTGGGAAACCACTAGCACTACTCTCGCCTGGGTCTGATTCCAGTGCTTGCCTGTGCTTGCAGGCCACTTGCATCAGACTCTCATGACCATGGTGATATTCCATACAGTGCAGTCCCACAGGCAACTATCCTATGGTGGTACCGCTGCCAAAGTGGGCAGTACTGCTTACCTGCAGGTTCTCCAGCTGGAAGTAACCTGTTATGGGTTTGGGGAGGTGGGGGATGCCTCTGTCAGTGCTGCTGCCAGCTTGTGCTGGCCTCACACTGCTGTAGGAGCTATAGTTTGAGACGTCATGAGAGAACTGTAAAGAATTTCTTCCTCTTCCCAATCACACATCTATCTTGTGTATACGAACTTGCCAGCAGCAGAAGGGCGAGGCTCTGCCAGCCCTTATTTTAAATGGCAAGTTCTCCTTTTTGCATCAAAAAATTAAGCCAAAGTGATTTGACAGATTTTTAGGATTTAATAGTATTCTTTAAGAACCGTGTGTACAAGTAAATCTTTGAAAATATATTCTGTGAATCTGACTGGTATGACAAGCTTGTGGACTGGTTAACTGGTATTCGTTAGAAGCTAATAGAGTCTTAACAACTGACTGTATCCCAGAGGGTTGTTCTAAGTGCTATGCTGGGCAGGAGGACATGTTACCATGGACTAAGCCTGTAGACTTAGAATAAAACTCAGGTAATGAGACTAAAAACTGAAGTGGCAGTTGGTTGTGCAAGCTCTTGTATCTAGTAGGCTTATCCTCTTTCATGGGTCAGGAAAGTCCTTTTAAAACACACTTCCTGTTAAAATTATTATCAAAGCATTGCCAGTAAAAAAGAGCATTCTGCGTTGCTTATCTAACAAATGAATGCTACCTTAGTAGAAGCAGTTGTTAGTCTCTTTATAAGACAGTGGTGCTAATGTTTCCTTCTGCTGCTTTTAGCTATTTTTTAGCTGTTTTTAAAGAAATCTGTCGTGATTAGTCTCTCAGTATAAGGCATTTAAATTTCCTGACAAAAAGGGACAGTTGACTAAGGTTGTTATATTATAAATGTATTGATTAATCTAATTTAGAAAGTAGATTACAGATACTATCCTATTGCATGTTTTATTTGGCCGACAATCAGTGTTAATCTGAACTACAAATAAGGGTTATTTAACTGAACTGCATTATACAGTTTAATCTTTCTGTCCCAGTCAGCACACAAAATAGAACTTCTTGAGCCTTAAGCCAATGTGACATTCACTTCCTTTTGAAATGTATTTAGCAGACTAAAATATAAAAACAATCTTTGACCTTTTCTGCTACTCTTAGTCACTTGAACTTTTTTTTTCGTTTTTAGAGGCACTTACTGGAATGCTTCATACGCTACTTTTTTAATGGTTCTATGTTTAGGGTATTATAGTTATTATTTGTTCACCTCCTCTATAAACAATTGCAGATAAAGCAAAAAACTGACCCTTGAAAATTGGGTGCAGTTGTCAGCACACACCTAACTTACACTTTATTCTTAAAAGTTTTTAGAAATCTGCATTTTTTTGTTATGTTTAGGCACTTGAAATTCCTCATCTGCTGACCTTTCCAGCTTCTGTCCCTCAGCTTTTAAGCAAGGCTAATACATGAAATGTGTATTGGGAAATCTGCTTGGTTTCCTAATGGATACAGACATAGTGATTATTTTTAGTATAGGAACTGTAGATTTATGGTTATGATTATGCCCAATTACAAGTGATTGCAGTGCAGGTGCCTTTCTGAAGTGGTTTAAGTGTAATGTGGAACCAGTGCTATGGCTTTCCAATCTCACTTTAAAAAGTTCCTAAAATGAACAACAGGTGGTATTTAACTAGAATTAAAACAAATTTAACTACATATTTAATTTTTTTTTTACTGGAACATCTGACATTTTAAAAAGCCACATAAGCGTTTTCTTCTTACTTGGGTGATGGTGCTTTTTCAGTCTAGCTACCCTTAATTTAAGTCTGTATAAGTTTGTAGCTGAGCTGCCTAGCCATCACTTCGATACAACTATTGGATTCTTTTTGTCCTTCAATCGTAGGGCCACAGGTTGTTGGTGATCTGTTCCTTGAAGTTCTTAGAGCCTTTTATTCCTACTGCAAAGATGCACTTGGTTCTGATCTCAAACTTAGCTACAATCAAAGTGGCAACATACTTGCAAGGTATAACTAGTTTTCAACTGTGACTGATACTGTATCTTATATATCAAGCTAACTTATTAAAAGCTAACCAATTGTGGAAAGTTAGGTTTTTAATTAAGTGACCTTCTGTATAGAAACCAAGATATTTCTATGTCTTCCCTTTTTTCCCCCACACACGATTTCTCTTTATTTAGCAGAGAAGAAAATGAAGGATGATGCATATGATCGGTGTTAATTTAATCCAGTTATACTGACCAAGAATCAGTCTGGTGGCAGAGCTCTTAGCCTTTTGATTTTCAAACATGAAAGCTTGATTTCTTTCACCTGGGGCGAAGACGCTTGAACTCTAGCTATTTGTCCTTGATTTAAAACAATCAGTACCTTTTAGCTTGTAGAGAAAAGGGGGGTGGGGGGGAGAGATACTTTAGAACACATCAGCTAATACTGTGATATACACGCTCTTAGTGTCTTCACTGACATCTGTTTCTTTTTTTTTTTTCCTTTTTTTCCCCTTTCCCACAGTGCAATCAAAGAGAACAAAAATGCTTCGGAAATTGTCAAAACAGTCAATTTGTTGATCACATCCTTAAGCACGGATTTTCTTTGGGATTACCTGACCAAATGTTTTGAAGATTGTTTCAGGTGTTTATGTTGTCAAACAATAGTGCTTTTCTTAAAAATGCCATTTAAGAGCTATGTGTGTAAGAGGATAAAGCTTACTGAAGCATTTAAATTCTTGAAGGGACATAATACTTGTTAGAATCAGACAGATATGTAAGTTGCATCATAAAATAATTCAATATGTAAACAGGTAAACAGTTAGAAACTAGCAACCTTAAAACAAAAAAAAAATCACTTTCAATGACAACTGAAGGAGGAAAAGATTTGGGAGGGGAGGTAGAGAGGTCTTCCTTGGAAGAACAAAATTTCGAAGACAAGTAAAAATATCTATCTTTTTATCTCTTCCTAAATGTAAGGGAGAAGATTGTACTTTGAAGTAGTTAGATCGTGTATAGGGATTCAATCTGAATATTAGAAGCACTTTAGAATCCCACATGCAAGCTACAGCGTAGGTAGTTTTGACAGAATATTTTATCCCTCTGTTTTATAAGTCCCATTTTACTTTGCTTCAGAAAGCTTTGCTGTTCAGTATTTTGTGCTGGTTTTGGTGAAACTTTTTCATTGTAAAAAGAATTTTCACAGGCAAAAAGCTTACAAAATAATGTTTCTCTCAATCCAGAAACAAATCCACACAGATGAGATACCCTCTTGAAAATATTAGCACTCCTCCTACAATTTCAGAGCTCTGCACGCTATTGGTGTTTCTTCTGGATGTGATTCCTTTGGTAAGATAGCCTGAAGATAACTGCCTCAAAGTCTTAAGAAACTTAAAATCAAATGATTCCTATTGTGATTACCTGAAATGAAAATAGACAGGCTGACCTACACATGCATATACATGCTGTGTCCTGCAGAGTATAGCTTTATGTGCTGACATATATGTGGCTACCTGTGCTATTGCCTAGCAAAATAAAAATGGCTTGCATTTTAAAATATGTTGAGTCTATTGAAGGAATGAAAAAATGTACATTTTGCTTCTTGGGTATATAATATCCTGGGACTTTTTGGCCTCTTAGTAGGTGGCTGACTATCATAAGACTCAGTGGAGAAAGAAGGAATAGTACTGAAGGAAGTTTGTAAAGCTTAACCATTCATGAACAGACATCATCAAGCATTGACACCTGAATAATAATATATGATAACTACTTTAAACAATGCTTATTTATTTTAGGAACTCTACTCTGAAGTGCAGACTCAGTATCTTCCACAGATGCTCAGTTACATGGTTCAGTCTCTCCTTGAAAATATGGAAGTATTAGGTTTACCAGAACTCACTCATGCCTTAAAGACTTGTTTCAAGGTGCTTAGCAAAGTGCAAATGCCTCCTTCCTATTTGGACACTGAGACAGGGAGTGGAAATGGGGTAGGTATTTTTCAGCTACTCACAGATGTTTAAAGTT
The DNA here is from genome assembly GCA_033558185.1 of Dromococcyx pavoninus. Classification (NCBI taxonomy): domain Eukaryota; kingdom Metazoa; phylum Chordata; class Aves; order Cuculiformes; family Neomorphidae; genus Dromococcyx; species Dromococcyx pavoninus. The sequence continues at coordinate 1,093,127 of JAUMJL010000595.1, forward strand.
GTTAGTGACATAACTTACTTTAAAATGCTAATTCTCCTAACTTAAACCTAGATGATAACTGCAGCAATAAAGATTTTTGAAGCTCATCTTCTTTGGCTGCTTTCAGAGCTATCTGGTGCCTTTTTGTTCTTACAAGGTATTCAGGACTGACTGGTTTGAATTATTTGTGACAGTGAAAAGGTATAGTCTTGTCTGAAACTGGGCTATAATCCTGCCTCTTGAGAAGAATGTGATCTTAATCATTTTGAAAAGGCACTCAGCATCATACAGTTGCTACAGATTCGAGTTAGCAAATCAAGCCAAGCTTTACAGCTGGTTAGGTCTGCAAGACTTTCAATTAATATTTTAGTTTAAAACAATGTGGTATTATTTGTGTGCAAGAGACCATGATAGGGAATGAGAAATAGATGGCATAAAGCAATCACAGAAGCACAGCCTGCCAAAGTTTTGCAGTGGAACAAATCCATGCATTTGACTAGAAATAATCCAGCACATGTAATAGTGTTCAAGAGGTGAATTGATTTTAAGAAAACATTTCCATTTGCTTAAATGTCTGTAGCTTTTAATCTGTTGGTGTTTGATGAGCCAATGTGTGAGGATTATACAAACATTTGATAAGTTTTAAATGCAGTTAAATTGAACTGATTACAAATAGCTACATCTCATGATTTTGTAAACTGTATCTGGAAATCGCAAACACAGGGGGAGAGTTTCTGTCATTGCTGTTCCCCAGTGTCTGCCACGATTCTACGAAGTTTAAAATTATCTACACAGTGTCACATTAACCACATTAACATTTCTGTTTTAGAGCCCGGTGAAAAAAGAAAATGTGGATATAACCCTGGAGACTAAACCTGTGCTGCAGGAGGAGGATGAGACTCCATTCCCTCCTCTCAAGTCAGAAGACAGTGGCATTGGTCTAAGTGCTTCCTCCCCAGAGCTCTCTCAACACTTGGGGGTGCCATCTGTGACCCTTGAGAGAGATGATGTCTGGAAGAAAGGGGGGAGCATTCAGAAGACTTTGTATTGCATCCAAGAGCTCGTTGCCAAGTTTTCTAGTAAACATATTTTTGGGGTGCAGTTACAAGAAACAAGTAACGAAAGCATCTCAGCAATGAATCTGAACGGGAAAGACAAAAAAGAGAATGGATACAGATTACCTGAAAGTGCTGGCAAGAAAAAGAGCCCATGGGATGCAAAGCAAATCACTGTACCTCAGTTTAAACAAATGCTTTCTGACTTATTCTCAGTTCGAGGGTCACCATTCAAGAGCAAGAGTTCTAATCCTCTTCCTTCTGCCCACAACTCTAATAATAAAAAAGAGGAAGAAGAGTGGGACTTAGAACAAGTGATGCTTGTGTTGGGACCCCTTAGAGATGACTGCAAGGAAGCTTTTGCTGCAACTTGTCACCTGTTGTTGGATTGTACCACATTCCCAGTCTATCTTTCAGAGGAGGAGATGGAACAGTTATATCTCTCTCTGTTTCAGATTCCTGGTAAGAAAAAATTCCTTTACTGGGTGACTTGATCATTTGAGGGTGCAAATAGCACTGTGAGCTTGGCTATTTACAAGATGTGACCAGGGTCAGTGGTAATGCCTTTTGACAGGGTTGAAGGCAAGTTGACTTACCTACATCAGCTGGTGTTTTGTGTCATACAGCTGAGGGATAATTTCTACTTAGCTTTTTAAAATTCACATTCTTTTGAAAGCTTTCACTGCAAAACTTGTAGCTGAGGGGATGGAAATGCCTTCTGGCCTATAGAGCCTTGTGGCATGGTTCAGGATTCTCAGGAAATCCATCCCCCTACATCTGAGTTCCATCTCCATCTCCCCGCCCCCCCACACACGCACACTCAAAAGGAGATGGGTGTGGATGGAAAACTGGAGCTATAAACCTAGTCACTCTTTCCCTAATCCTCAGAATTCAAAGAAGTTTGAGTTAACATATAAGAATAACATTCTGTAATGGGAAGGCCTGTTTATTCTGGGAATTCAGGTTCATTAGCTTTAGTAGAAGCAGTTATTGGCTTGCAGGCTAGTTGACAAGACAGGTTTGTACAGAGAGGTGGGAAACTGGAAAACTGGAAATCTTCCTTACTTCACCAAAAACTTCTGTGGTCTTCCTTAGCAAAGTGATAATATGCCCATGATCTGCCTGGGTGAGCTGCCTGCTTGACATGGATATTTTTGTGTATTTGCAGTGCCTTCCATGTGGTCAGCAATGCAGCTGAACTTAGAAGGCTTGCTTTCGTAATTGTGTTTCTTTGAATTATCATCCTAGGATTACAGAAATTTATTTTCAAATTTTTTTAAAAACTGCACACCCTGGAGAATACAGTAAGGTTTAAAGCCAGAAGGAGAGAACTTCTGATAATGAAGGTCTGGGCTGAGTGTGGTACAGAAGTCATCTGGTATAGAGAAGGAAGAGTGGTCAATTTGTTGTGGTAGTAAAGCAGTTAAAACATTTGGGTTAGAAGCCAGAATTTTGAACTCTTACTTCAGACTTCTCCAGTCAAGGAGAGGCAAAGTTAACGTGATTTGATGTTAGCCGAGTCAGTTCCGTGTGTGCTTCATGGTTTCTGAAATTATACATCTCAATGCTACCCAAAAGAGTATCCTTGGATCAGCAGACCTCTATTGTTGGTTTTGACAATGACAGCTGGAAAACAGCAGCTGTAAAATCTAGTTGTGAATAAACATAAACTGGAAAGCAGAAATCCAGTAGTTACTACGTTACTGAGGTCCTGCAAGAGCTGTCTGTCGGGAGAGATGGAAAAAGAAAATAACTTGCTTTGAAGCAAGTCCCTTCTGAAGTAAGGGACTCGATGACACTGTGACAGTTAGATTTGGGCAGTCGGTTTTGTCTCTTGGTCCTGTGAGCTTGATTGAAGAATTCTTGGAAATATGACTATAACCTTGATATTGTTCAAAAACTTTTGTCTCACTTCTCTTCTGAGGAGATTGTGATGCCATCTTCCCTCTGTGGCTGAAGTCCTTAATGACAGTATGCTGTTGTGTGAATGACTGCTATGTTCAGAATGTGTCTATCTTCACGCTGCTGGAGGTGATCAACCATTCCCAATCACTGGCACTTGTGATAGAAGACAGAATGAAGCGGTACAAATTGCCTGGACACAACCCCTTCTTTGGAAAGCTACAGATGGTCACCCTTCCTCCCATTGCTCCCGGAGTTCTAAAGATCATCTCAGAGAAAACAGATTTCTACCAGGTCTCAATTTTCTTCTTCTTTTGTACTGCCCAGCTGCACTGAAACTCTAAGGATGGGGTGGGAAAGCAAATGCTATTTGCATGGATATTTGGGGATGGGGTGTTTTTGTTACAATGACGCACTGACCTTTTTTGCTTCCACAAGCATTTAAAAGCAGTTGAATTCTTCTTCATGTGCTTCCCAACAGGATGTTCAGAAGTGGAAGGTAATTTTCAAATTACTAGCCAAATTCTTGGAGTGTAGGTGTGGTTGATTTGAAGGGTTTGGTTTCATTAGCTTGAAAGCTGCACTTTAGGGAAATTTGATACCACTCTCAGTTTTCAGATAAGAGAAAATGTTACTGAGTGAATAATAATTAAAATATTCTGTTCTCCTTGTTTTGAGTATGTGTATACCAAAGACGCTTTCCTTCTCCTGACCATTTATTGATATTAGTGTTGATATGAGGGTTGGTTCCAAGATCTTTTTCTTAATTACTGTTTTTCCGATTGCTGTGCTTGGCATAAGTACAAGCTGTTAATTTTTGACCCAGAAAATAGAAGCAGAAATGCTTTTCTTAGTTTCTGGTGTGTGTACATTTGAATTACCTGTACTACTAGGGTAGGAAAGTTGCATTCCTTTATGTCTGAATGTATGACCTGAATTTTTGCTCTTTGCTAACCTAGGACAATTCAGAAATCCTTTTTTGTAATAGAGGGCATTTATGCAATGGAAAACTTCTAAGTCAGAGAAGAAATGGCACATTAACATTATTATTATTATTGTTGGTGGTGTTGTTGTTGTTATTGTTGTTGTTGTTGTTGTTGTTGTTATTATTATTATTATTATTATTATTATTTTGATATTTTTCCTTAGCGAGTAGCTTGTGTGCTCTGGAATCAGCTGAACAAAGAGACACGGGAGCATCATATTGCCTGTGTGGAACTGTTCTACAGGCTGCACTGCTTGGCACCATCAGCAAATATCTGCGAAGATATTATCTGCCACGCACTTTTAGATCGTGATAAAGTAAGTTTTATATTCACTGAAGCCTCTTTATCACTGTAGAGTTCTTCCAGTGCTTCCCAGACTGCTTCCAGTTCCCTTCCATCCCCCATCTTCACTCCTATGGTCCCTCTGTCTTCCCAGAGACTAACAAACTCTGTGCGTGCCTTTACGATTCCCTGGGATTCATTCTTCATGGAACTACTGCTAAATTTAATCCCTGGATACAAGTTCTTTCAGTCAATGCTGGAGCTTTTTTGGATTCTGCCCAAATCGTGTAGTAGCTAAAAACTTGCAGGTTTTGTCAGTATTTCCAAACTGAGCCAGCTCTACCAGTAACTATAAATAATTTTATTTTATGTTGATTTTGTAAACTTCATATTACAGCAGGAGACTTTACTACCTTGTACTGTATGTCAACATAATGTTGACCCTTTGTCCACCTTAGCATTTAGATCTCATAATAAGCAAGCTGTATTTTAAGTGAACCAGTTACTATTTATTTTACTCGCCGAGTTTAATGACAGAACAGTACTTTAATAACTTACAGTATATTTATGAGAAGTTCCCTGCGCAACAAAACTTAAAACAGCCACCCTCAATTGTCGGTATTGTTTTCATATATTTGCTCTGCAGTTTTGAAACCTGTAAGTCTGGAAATCTTTTAAAAGCTTCCAAACAAGATTACCAGTAACAAACACTACCTAATATACCAGTGTCTTCTCATTTGTCATTCATCTTTTAAACCTCCCTAATATCAAACCAAGACTAAAATGTTTGTGCACAAGAGTCCTGAAATACATTTTTGGTGGTGTTGGCATGTCATTTTTTTGCTCCTGCAAACACTGTGGCTGCTAAGTTTTGGTTGTGTATTAATGGATACATGGCATTTTGGTTTAGTCTAATGGAAGACAGAAAAGTGCTTTCAAACTGCCTGAGAAGGATTAGCAGTCATCTACACAGTAACTGTTGTTCTGCTAGAGGTTTAAAAATCACTAAAGCTTTACTTGGAGATAAATGCTGAAAAAACGCGTATCTGTCTTGTTTCCTTGCTAAGGGGACAAGACTGGAAGCACTGTTCAGATTCTCTGTCATGTGGCATCTGACCAGAGAGATCCAAGGCAGCAGAGTGACTTCTCACAATCGGTCCTTTGATAGGTATTTTCCATTTCCGCTGGCTTAGATTTACATTTATGTATTTAACTATGTCATGCTTTATTCTGTTCTTTTGTCTGAGGTGGGGAAAATTTCTCTGTAGAGAGAACAAAACAATGAGCAAAATGAAGATCTTCAACTTTCTTGCACTATTGCCTTTGCAAAGCACTCTGTATGCATGGTGCACTTTGTTATGTGAAGGAAGTTTCTGTAAAAATAAGAAGAGTAGCTTGCAGACAAGTTTTTGCATAGCAGACATTTTTTATCATGAAGTGGGTTGGATTTTTTCCCAAAGAAAACAGAACCAGCTACTTATGCAAAAAAAAAAAAGTTATCTTATTTTAATTGTACTTCCTGTTTATGAGATCATAACCATTGTATAAAATCAGGCAAATGCTTTAAGAGTCTTTCTAAATAAATATGCGAAAGAACTTTAAAATATGCTGCTCTTCTAGAGTGTAAGTATATGTATGGCCTTGCATCTTCAAACGCATGTGTACTTGACCTCAGCTCCGGAAAATGTGCATGATCAAGCTGTTGTTAGCAGGCATGAGCCATTGGCTGGTGCTTGCTTGAACATGCACTCTGTCTGTTCCCCACCAGTATTTTGTTGTTTGCATTAACTTTTTTAGGGATTTCAATTGTACTTCTTCGTTCTGATTTCTCCACTCAGGTCTCTGTTTGTGGTACTGGACAGTCTCAATTGTTCAGATGGTGCAATTGGTGCTGCAGCACAGGGCTGGCTGATCCGTGCTCTTTCACTTAATGATGTTGCACGGATTCTTGAACCAGTCCTGCTGCTGCTGCTTCATCCAAAGACACAGCGCACATCCATCCACTACATCAAACAGAAAAATTCAGCAGGTAAAACTGTTCTTGGACTGAAACTGTAAGTGCTAACATAGCATCGCATACTCCTGAACACCTACTGAAAGTAGTGTCTGAAGTAGAATCGCATCCTATTACCGTGAGATGTCTGGTATGAGTTCCATAGGTTCCTCCTCATCCGAGTACCTCTTGTGATGCCTAAAACAGAGTTCAGGAGTATGTTATGCTAGTTGAAGACCCTAACAATCATTTCTGTTAAGGTGGCTGCACCTACACTGTTGTTTTGGATTGCTCCCTGCTTTGCTCTGAGATCTTGTCCCACACTTCTCATTGCCTTTCCTAGATGATCCACACTGCATGATGTGTTCACTGGATCCCTTCTCAAGCAAAACTAGGTCTTGCAACCAAATGAAATCCAGGAGCAGTTTCGTGACTATGTCAGTGCAGGAACTGTTCCAGTAGGCAGGATGGACAGGCACACCTTACTTTTTCCTCCTAGTTCTTGCCCCAGGACACATTGCGACCTCATACCAGGTTTCTTTATTCAGCATCATGTTAGAATAATCAGACAGGTCATGAGGAACATCCTGCTGTCTAGAGCACACAAACAAAAACACCCTAATTCTGCCAACTTCTAAAAATTAAAATATCTTTGTCCAAAGAAGATTCATCTTGATTCAAGAGGAGGGCTGAGTCCATGTGGCATAAGTCTTGAAGTATCCCAGAGTTAGGATGTAGAAGCAGAGAGAGATGTTTGGAATTGAAGACGACCTCCAGTCACACATATTCAGGAATGTGGCAGGTTAAATTTGACAGCTGGAAGATATCCATTTTAAGACTTGTAATGAGAACTATTGTGAATTACATATGATCTATATGTCAAATATGGAACAGACAAGTGTGACAGAGACCTGTGGGGAGCAGCCGAGGATGCCTGAGACAGGTATGAAGCCGGGGTTCACTCCAAGTGCAGAGTCTGGTGAAGGCTGGCATTCTATTCAGGTTTCGGATTGCTGGGAGTGGTATGGATATGAGACACTGCACCCAAATATCCAAGGCTGCTTCCTGGAGCAGATCAGGAAGACAGTAGAAAAGTGTCCAGTAGTTTTGTATAAATAAAATTCTGTGTCACCTGTCTGTCTCATTACTGTTAACCTAGCTGTTGGCTTGCATAATTGTTTTTCTGTCTTGATTGGCAAGTAGTTATCATCCAAAGGGACCTGTTTATTAGTTGCTATACAAACATAGAGCTAATATATTCCTTTCTTGTTCCACAGCATGTAATAAAAAAAAAATTAGCTCTTAAAGAAAAAAACATTAAATTTAAAAAAAAATTAAAAATTCTTCTGGTTGCTATCCTTCTCATTTCTATCCTGATCTCAACGAATATTTTATGCTCAGGAAGCATTAAAAAACCCCACATCTAGAGAAGCATAGCATAAGAGAAACTGCATGTGCTTTATGTTTCGATGTTTTAAGTCTGTTCTGTTGTGCTTACAGTAGTTAGGACTGCTCTAGCATTTTAAAAAAAAAAAACAGCTCTTGCCTTAATGCAGTTGCTTTTTTAGCTCCAGTTGTTACAATTAATAGTAGACTAGAGCAGAATAGCCTTTTAACCTTTTTTTTTTCTAAAATGATTTATTGAATATAAAGCAAATTGTGTGAAATGGATGATTATATACTCTTTTTGAAAAAAAAAATTTTTTTTCAGAGGACATCCGTGATTGGTTTGGCAAGAAAAAGGCCTCTTCAAAAGAGTCTGGCATCTCTGAGAGCAATTCTGAGGAAAATCTTCCATTGAGCCAGTTTACTACCGTGGATAGAGAAGCCATTTGGGCAGAAGTAGAAAAAGATCCAGAGAAGCTGGAGTTAAAAACTGAACAGTCTGAAAATGACAGCTCTTATAATCCAGTAACTTCACAAGAAGCAGATGGTGACCAAGATAACAGTGAGCACACAGAATCAGCAGACACCAGCACAGGCCATGACAGTGACAATACATCCTCCTTTTCTCCTTCTCTGGAGCTGCAGGAAATGAGCAATGAGGAAAATGACAGTGCTGCAACTGATGGCAAAGAGACCACAAACCATGTGAATTCTCTCAACCCGTTCCTTCCTGAAAGCTCCAAATCCAGTGTAGCACTAAACCTTGTGCGTGCTGACTCTGAGAGGACTCAAGCATCAGAGTCTCTGTCAAGTGACGAAGAGGCAGACTTGGAGCTCCAGGAGATTACCCATTCCAGATTGCTCAGGCAGCAGAAAGAAAAACAGGAGATGATCGAGGCCCTGTTCAAACACATGCTGTTGTATTTGCAGCCTTATGATTCTAAGAGGGTATTGTATGCTTTTTCTGTTCTGGAGGCAGTGCTTAAAACAAACCCTAAAGAATTTATTGAAGCTGTAGCTAGCACAAGCATGGATACCAGCTCCACAGCACATCTGAATCTTATTTACAATCTTCTAGCTCGCCATCAGGAAGCTCTTGTAGGGCAGAGTTTTTACGGCAAGCTTCAGACTCAGTCCCCAACCATGTGTCCCCATTCTCTTCTAATAGAATTGCTCACTTACCTCTGTCTTAGTTTTCTGCGCTCATATTATCCGTGCTACTTGAAGGTCACACACAGAGATGTGCTTGGCAACAGAGATGTTCAGGTAAAAAGTGTGGAAGTCCTGATAAGAATGATGGCCCAGCTGACTACCATGGCAAAGGCAGCAGAGAACAAGAACGTAGAGTTCATTCGCAGTTTGCTAGGAAGATGCAAAATTCAGGAGTTTGTTCTTCTTTCTTTGTCTGCATCTATGTATTTAAGTCAGAAACGGTATGAACTGCTTATGGCAGACGGAGTTAATCATGTTCCTGAAGAAGACCTCCTTGAAGAGAGCCTAATCAATTTTGGGCATGATCAAATATGGAGCGAACACCCACTCCAGATTGAGTTGCTGAAGCTCTTGCAGGTATTGATTGTTTTGGAGCACCATCTTGGACAGACGCATGAGGAGCAGGAGAATCAGCCAGACCTCTCTAAGGAATGGCAGCAGGCTCTTAATTTCCAGCAGGCTATTGGTGCAATGCAATACGTCTATCCACACCCAATAACTTCACAGGGATTATTTGTGTCTGCTGTGGTTAGAGGTTTGCAACCAGAGTATGGCTATGGGATGCATCCCACTTGGGTAGGCTTAGTCACATGTTCCCTGCCCTATTTTGGGAAATCTTTAGGTTGGACTGTGGCACCATTTGTTGTACAGATATGTAAAAACCTGGATGAGCTTGTCAAACAGTATGAAAACGAAGCTGTGAAGACCTCTGCGAAAACATCTGTAAGGTAAGAGTCTGCACTGTGGGATTTGTTACGCTGAAAAGTTCCCCTTACTACACAGTAGTGCATGGTAACTTACTGGTTTAGGGTTGTAGCTCCCAGAGTTTGATCCTCAAACTCTGCTGCATGTGCAGACATCTGTCCCTTGAGCTCAGGTGAGGTGGAGGCAGTATTGTGGCAGCAGGGTTCGCTGCAGTTGGAGGTAGAGGAGAAAGGGGAGTACCAGCAAAAGTGACCAGCAGCTGTGATATTTCCTGTTCCCATCTGCCTGCCATCCAAGCAAAGAAGTTCCCACTTTTGACAAGAATGAGGATTTTGGAGGACTCATTGAGGAGAGACACCTTGGAGGAGAAAAATGCTATGATACTGTTGAGAACAGGCAGTAAGTGAAAGAAGTAGGGAAAAATAATTGAACAGTAAAGATTTATGGTCAGAAGGGGCTAAATATTCTAAAAGATCTAGACAAGGAAACAGGGTTGTCCAAGGATAGTTTGTGAATTCTTTGTTTTCTTATTCCTGTCTGGCCATTCCAGTATTTTTAACTATTGAATAAAAATAGATTTCTACTGGAATTTTTAATCAAAGAAATACCACTTGGCCTGTTGACCTTTCTGTTGTTTTGTTTTGTGTTCACTCCTCCAAAGCTTAACCTCTAAACGAGAAAATGTTACACCTGATTACCCACTAACCCTTTTGGAAGGTCTGACAACCATTGGTCACTTCTGCCTTCTGGATCACCCTAATCAAAGTAAAAAGGTAAAAGTGCTTAATGCCTACCGTTGTCTTGAGCCTTGGCACCAGTTTGTCAGATTAAGCATCCCTTTTTATTCAGAAGTAAATATAAATAGCAAAGCAGTGCTTGTACGAGAATATAACCTTAAAGAAGCTGCATGGCACACTGAAAGAAGTGAACTAAGTAGAAGTGTAAGGGAGGGAGACTGAACTTGATGTTATTTATTTATTGTTTTATTTATTTTTTAGACAGAAAAGATATTTTTAAGCAGAACATGTTCATGATGATCTTGGTCACACAAATATTAGTCCTGTGTAGCTTGTCTACAGTTGCTCTGTCATTAACAAAGTCTTCTATTTTCTCTTGAGTAGAGAATACCTCAGCATGTGATCAACAATTTTTATTCTTATACCGTCTGCCAGAGGAGGGCTTTATCCTAATAGATTTCTAGACAAATCAATTCTCTCTGTGCCAAAAATAGTGAACAGCAAATTCTGTAAACTGTAATAGCAGCAGTATATTTCAGAAGTAGAACTGAATTATTTGTAGAGTTGTCATTACAAAAGTTGACTATAATTCTCCTAATCATAGAATAAAAGCAGTCACTCTGTGGTGCGTAACATTGTATTTTAATATATATATTGTTTTTCCTAGTCACCATGTTTAGCTGAGCCTGCAAACCTGAGAAACGCTAGGAATGCCATTTTGGAAGAGTTGCCTCGCATTATTAATACAATGTCACTTCTTTGGAGCGTTATAAAGAGGGAAGATTCTCAAAAAAGACCAACTGACTTCTTTGGAACAACTAAAGGCTCTTCTTCAGTCTACTTTAAAGCTACCAAAGTAGGATTTCTTTAAAACTGCTTGTGTATCTCATCATCCTTATCATCCCATCCTTCACCATTGCATTTTACGTCGAGTTCATAGGAACAGTTTTGCCATGGGGCTACATGAATGATATTGGGCCACAGAGAATTTTTTTAAGAACTTTTATGAGCTACAGTTTTGTTCAGTACCTACCTATGAAAGTAGATTTTTCCCTGTTCTTTTTTCCCATCTGCACCATTACTTGTTCTGTTTAATGTTTTGCTTTTTCTGTGAGCTTCTGTTAATAGCTGATGTAGAGCCAGGCACCTCTGAACTGTCTGTGCTTTTTGCAGGCAGCAGAACATGCACCTGTAGAAATAAAAATACCAGACTTTTCCCTTCTTCTGTGGATACTGGTAAATCATAGCATTGAAAATGTCTGTAGGAAAAGAGAGAATATAACACAAGAAGCTGTATTTTTTTCTATTTTGCCATCTGTTTTGCAACAAATCTGCCTTCTGCCTGTAGGAAGGACACACTAACTCATAAATAAATTACAAAACTATTCTGACTGCCATGTATATAAAGAGATTATTTTTTTCTTGTGTGTTTTATGAACATCTTGGGAAAAGTAAGAATGTTTTACAGACCATGAGGTAGCCTTTGTCTTACAAAGTTTAGCATTGACTTTTTTTTTCCCTCTATAGACATTAAGAACCAAAATACTGGAGTTCATAAACCCATTAACAGCACAACTTGGAATCCAGTTGATGGCAGCAATTGCAGCAGTATGGAATAGCAAGAAACCTCATAGGAGTCAAAGTAAAGTCAAGGTAAAATTACAGAAAGGCACCTTTAGTTTTCCAGTGTAAAGGCAAATGTTACATTTATGTGATCAGTTCTAAATTCTGGCTTGTTTATAGATTCTTTGAGGTCTTTTACGTGTGACAATAGCAAGTCACTGAAAAATCTGAGCTCTTATTTATACTTAATTCCACACAGCATCAGTACTACACTAATCAAATAAAAAAGGATTGTGTGGCAGTTTGAGTCTGATAGTAACAGCCGTTTTTTTATTCAATAGTGGATTGCAGTCTTAGAATTGCAACTTGCCAATTACGTTTTAAAGACCTTGAAACAGCCCCATTTCCAGAGAAAATGTAGAGTTGTAGTATTCTCTGGAACTAAGCATTTGTTCTGAGTAGAACGCCTCTTTCTTTACTGTTTTCATTTGAGCACAATGAAGTTGTTTTCATAAAGGTGTTGGGAAATGATCCTTATATGGCAAATTGTTGCATGCTTGATTTAACTTGTCTAATTTATGTTCTGTATAAATATTGATATTTGAGTAATCACACAAAAATCTGTTTTTTCAGCTTCATGTTTTGTCTGGTACAGTGATCTGAGGAGTGTATCTTTTGTTATGTTTTCACAGATTCTTCCAGTGGCTAGTGCATCTCAGCTTATTCTTGTGGACTTAATATGTGCACTTAACACATTAAAAATTGACACTATTTTACATCTAGTCAAAGAGGTAGTCAGGAAACCATCACAGATCAAGGGCGAAGAGGTAACAATGAAGATAATTCCATTTTCTTAGTATATTCTATTCTGGATCTGTTCCAATGTGTCTTCTAAATATTGTTAGAAGGAAAGTTTGGGCCTTTTTTTTTTTTAAATGTGTGATTCTCTTTTGTTGCTGAATAAGTTATGTTTTCCAGAATGTGGATTTCTGTGTTTTGATCCATCAGTGTAAGTAGGTCCTTCACAATAGAGATGTTGCTGGTAATGAAAAGGTGTAGTACCGAGATGTACCATCTTCCAGTACCAAAGATGCTGATAATTTTCATAAAGCTGCTGCAGACATACAACTCAGTGGCACATTTCTCTCTTTCTACCCTTATCTGAACAGTTAGGAACACTTCATGTTGAATCTACTATCTTCCAATTGGCTTTTGAGGAAACCAGGTTTACTACTGTACACTCCATTGTAGGAGTACCTACCGCTCTGAATAACTTGTAGGAGATATTCCAAAGTAATGTGACTATTTCTGAACTAGGCTCCTATATAAGTTCTGAATTCCCTCGTATTGCTGTATAGACAGTTTTATCATAGTTGGTCACCTGTTGAAGTGCAAATGGCTGTAAGAAGGGTGTATTGACCATTGAACACAAGTATTCAAGATCTTGGACCTTTTCTGATGGCAAATAATTTTGATTTTGCTTTTATTTTTCAGAAATCATCTCTTGTAGATATTCCAATGTTGCAGTTCAGTTATGCTTTCATTCAAAGGTAATTCAGTCATTATAAAAGAGAATTTTCCTTTTGACTCTAGTTAGGATAACAGCCAGTATCACTATTTGTGCTTTACTTTAATCTTCAGGTCACAATGTCACAGAACACCTTTATGTAGGAAATGGTTATTGCCACTTCATTGCTAAGTGACAGAGACACAAAATAACTGCGGTATAATATTACTTTCCATTGATCAGTTGATAATGCCAGTCTGAAAGCCTCATTTCGTGCTAATGAAGCAACATACCTCAGGCATCTCATTAGCAAGAAACTTGTATAATTTGTTATAATCTTTATCTATTCTGTGTTGCTAGATGAGTGGATAGAGAACTTCCATGTTCAATAAAACAGCTGTGGCTGCAGTCTGTGTTGGACATCTAGTGGGTCAGGCAACTGGTTGGAAATATTCCTTTGATCAAAACTCTTCAGATACTTGGCTTTTCTCATATGGGAGCCTTGGGATATATCAGACTGTGCAACATACTGCGTGCAATAAGCTATAGAGAATAAAGTAAGCTGGCATCCAGGGGAGTGGTTAGCTAAACTTTATTGCTTTTCTTCCCCCTGAAGTTGCAGCTGTCTTACAGTGCTGGCTAGCACATTGCGTGTGCTGCTAACATGTACTGATGTATGCACACTGCCTGTGCTGCCAGATATTTATACCATGTTTTAGTAATGGATCAGTTAGGAAGGAGCAATATCTAAAGGACCAATATTGATGGAAGCTTTTAGGACACCAAGCTACATGTAGAAGTTGGGTTTTTTTCATTTTTTTCCTTAACTCTATCTTCATACTTGGGTGCATTTTAGTATTTTTTTTTTTCTGGCAGACTGCCTGTCTCAGCCTTGCAGGAGAACTTCCAGTCTTTATTAGGACTTCTCAAAGAGTCTGTGCAGTTGAACTTGGCTCCTCCTGGACACTTTCTTCTTCTGAGGTACTGCGTAAGAGAAAAGAAGGTTTATAGATGCACTGAATAGACCTTTCCAGTCACTAACTCGGAGTGAATTGATTTTCCCACAGTACTCTGAATGACTTTGTGACTAGGACACCTACTCTGGAAAACAAAAAAGACCAAAAAGACTTGCAGGTACAGTGTATACATGTATAACTTTTAGTTTATAAATCTGGCACTGTACATCTAAGTGCAAGTGGAGATGGCTTGATCTGTACTTTGTATCTGAATTTACCTGTTCTTCTAGAATGGGGGAATATGCATCCACACGTTTTGGCTTAGGCCTGGTACATATGGGAGTCTCAAACACGAGAGGCATGATGTACAGAATATCTCTGTTATTTTGTCAAAAAAAATGCATGAAATTGCAGTGGTAACTATGGACTTTGCCTAGCTGTTTTCCCTGGGTAATTTTATCATTTTTCTCAGAGTTTAAATAAGAACACAAGTGTGATGTCATGAGTTCATCGCACATGTGTAATTACTGAAATCTCAAAATTGTCTAAGAAAATCAGTAGCATAATTTTCCTTGAAGCTCTTAGCCGTGTTTGGCAATGTAAATGACCATCAGCTCAACTTTGATGTGAAGAAGGGGTGGAGTGGAGCAGGATTCTCCTCCTGTACTAATTGTGATTTTACCAGAACAATTTAAGCACTGTCTACATGGGTGCAGTTTTGGCTCTGAGCTAATGTAATGCTATGTATGAGGTGGGACAGTGTTATGGTTACAGTACTTTTGTGTGCCTACAGGGAAGTTAAGTCTCCAGTTCTGCCTCAGAGACTTGTCAGCAAAATGATGATGATGATAAAGGACAGTTTTGCCATCTTACCATCTTATAGCTGCTTCATAAGTGATCTCTGCTTTGCTTTAGATGCTTGAGATTTGGTTTCATTAGAGTGACCAGCTTTTCATTTCACTGGGAAATAAATATGCTGAAGTATGTCTGTGCACGTGGTTTGATGCTATGTCTTGCTTACCCCTAATGGAAAACCCTAAATATGAACAGGCAGATTGCCATAAAGTAAAACCCTGGCTCACTTAATGCTCTGCCTCACTTAATGATCTCCAAATATTAAAAGAAATAAAAAGAAACAGTGTTCAAGACAAAAAAGCAGTGGTATGCCATTCTCGAGGGGCTGAACAATTCAGATCATATCTTTGACAGATGATAGCTAATGTGTAAATTGTGGCAGGACTGATGCTAATTTGATACTGTGTTAATGGTAATGGCTTGCTTGGAAAATCATGACTAAATTAAATAAGTTTTTCCTGCTTCTCATTTTCTTGCCTATTCTTATTTGAAGTGAGAAGTAATTAGTTATCTTGAGAGCACAGATAGCTAAATCAGAGAAGTATTTATGTTTCTAACAGATAAAAGTGCCTGCTTCTGAACCTCCTGATGTGCTCCATATAAAAAGGTCTTCATTGGATTGGCCAACTGATAATAGCTTTTTTCTGATGCCATATTATCTGGTTTTGTTTTAGGAGGTGACCCAAAAAATCTTAGAGGCTGTAGGGACTGTTGCTGGTTCTTCTCTGGAACAGACTAGCTGGCTGAGCCGGAACTTAGAAGTGAAAGCTCAGCCTCAGATTTTACCAGATGAATTCAACATTGAAGATGTGAATGGTAATGTGGTTTTGTCTGACTTTCCACTGCTTTCTCTCATATGCTTAAATCAGTGAAGAGTACAAGGTGTTTGATTGCATGAGATAGAAGCAATACAGACAAAAAGTAAACCTCAAAATCCATATTATACTCCAATAACAATGTCAGCCTAAGCGGGTTTGGTAAAAATGCGCAGATTGCATAAAATAGAAAGGAAACCTTATTCCAGGTACATGCAGTACATGGGACTGAACAGCACAGGTCATTGTGGCACCATGGCGAGAAGCATTTCACCGTAGTACCAGTATGCAAATAACAGTCTGAAGGGAAAACTGTATTTTTCCTCTTTTAGATACATCAGTGGCACCATCTTCAATGGTTTCTGCCTCTGCTCCTTCAATATACAGTGTTCAAGCTCTTTCTCTCCTTGCAGAAGTAAGTAGGAACCAGTTCTGTAGTTGCTGCTCTTGTATGCGGGGTGGCTGTTTATTGATATTATTGAACAGAGGAATACTTTGTTTTCCTGGTAATTTAAATGGGAGCTTAAATCTTTATTGAGGCATCCCATGTGGACACACATGCTACCCGGAAATATGGCATGCTTTCCTGTTTTGACAGAAATACCAACTAGAGGTTTAAAGAGACATTCTTTTCATTTTTAAGGTTCTTGCTTCCCTTTTGGACATGGTTTACCGAAGCGATGAGAAGGAGAAAGCTGTGCCATTGATTTCACGTTTGCTTTATTATGTATTCCCTTATCTACGCAACCACAGGTGACTTCTCTGCACATGTGATTTTTCAGTCTGATTTTTTTGACCTCACTGTAAGGCTTCTGGGTTTTCTTCTGTTTGTCTTCTCACCTGTTTGCATTATAATAAGGTACAAGCTGTATTTTCCCCAGGAACTGACATCTTTTGGGTTTTGACCTTTGTGACAGCTGTGTTTAGCTGTAGGTGTTCTTCCGACTGGGTTTTTTGCCTTAAATTAAAGCTCCCCTTTCTATATGTTTTAGGTAATGGAGGGAAGCTGAGGGATGGAGCAGCAGAGCACTGGGTGGGTCACAGGACTCATCTTGAAGTTGGAAGAGTACAATATCTCCCTATATTCTGTCTAGTTTTTCAGCCAGAAGCATACGTGTGGGAGAGAAGGATGTTATCCTCTGTCAGCTGAACAATATAACAATATAACCCTTTTCCCACAGGGAAGGGAGGAGAGAGCATTTCCTTGCCGTGGGAGTTTTCTTTGCATCTGCCAGGGCCTTATCAATTGATCCTGGGTCCTCAGGCTTCCTGATGGATCTTTCCCTGCCTTTTTCCAAGTGCAATTCCCAGATCTCATAGGAAGCAAATGCTTCTCTTTCCAACAGCTCTCTGCCAAGTGGCAGGAAGCAACTCCTCTCCCCTCTCCCCTCTCCCCTCTCCCCTCTCCCCTCAGGAATGATATAACCAGGCATGCCCGAAAGGGATGATGTGTTGAGTATCTCTGGGAAGTGAGCAATAAAGCCAGCAAGCCTTAGGGTGCAGCAGGGTTTGAAGACATTTTCATGCTCCTTCTCAAGGGGAATGGATTAAAAAAATGCAGAGAAATTTTGGGAAGCTATTCTTTTCTATTTGTTATATTTGTGCATTTTCCATTGTGCCTGTTACAAGGTTTTCTGCTTACTTCACCACTAACCAAGTCAGTCAGGTTCTTGATGGAGCTTATGTCACTCTTGTTGACCGGGACATATACCATTGTGCACACGCATCTGGTGCCCTCACTGTTTGCAGCAGACATGGAAAGCCCTGCATGCAGCCACCACTGAATCTTTTCCTGGTAATGCTGGCATCATAATATGGTGCCTGGCCTGCTGTGAGCCAGTTTCTGCAAGACAAACACTCATTCCATCTGCCCACTGTTTGGAAACAGCACTGTTAAAACTGGCATGGACACCACTGCTGTCAGGATGTCCTTTTGAACTGGTGCAGGGGATAAATGACCATTTCTGCAATGCAAATGGAGATCTAAAAACCAGGAGTCAGCTTATTTTTCTTGCAAAGAAGATACTGCCATGCCCTTTGGTCTGAGATTGGTGGTTCAAAAGACATGGGCATCTGAGTCCTGATGATGTCGTTAGACTTATCCTTTGATGGTTCTCCGGTGTTGACCTGGCAAGGTCAGCAATCCTTGTGATCTGTGTAGCCATAACCATAATAAGACAGCCACTGGTTAAAAATGTGAATCCCCTGTCAGGCCCATAGACTCAGTTCTGTGATTACTGTGTCGCTCATACATGGTGCTCAGCAGTTGGACCATAACCTCCCATGCTATCTTCAGGTCACTGCAGACTGGCAGGAGTTTGGTTTCAGGGCTCCACAAAAAGGCAGTAGCCTCAACAACAACAACTTGAAAACACAGGGGCTGCTGAAGCCTTCTATGAAGGTATGGTGCCAGCTCACAACAGAAGACCTTGACAGCATCCCTTTTCAACCAAAAGTCATGTTCATGTCTGTTTGAGCACTAGATCCCCAACCCGAAACCTGTGTTCAGCCATGGACAAAGCAGTTACTGTAGCAAGGATTCATAGCAGGATGCTGTTTGGCATCTGTGTGCTCATTGAAACTGAAGTGCCAGAGGACAAGCATTAGTTTACACAGGGTCCCTTTGCCTTGAGCCCAATGCTTCTTCCTTACTGTGCCTTGCAGAGCATGGTGTTCAAATTTGGAGTGGGATGGTGCATAGGGCAGCAGCAGGAGAAAAAGGCAGGGTTGTGAGATTTTTAAACAGGTGATGATGAGATGAGAACTGACACATCAGTGTTATCTGGGTAACAGATGAAGCCTACTGTGGTATCTTATAAAGGGGTCAGCTGGCAAGGATGCAAAGCTTATTGGAAACCTTTGTTTGGGGAAGTTTTGAACCACAGCTGTAGTGGAGACAGACCGTACTGTGCGACAATACATCTAATCTGAAAATATGTCCCCAAACCAGGTACAAAGGAAGTGTGAGGAGTTCTGCACAAACTGCTTTGAGGCACTGATCTGTCACTGCTCTGAGTTACAAGCTAATGTAGACACAGCCTTTTACTGAGAGAATTTGGCTAGAAGTTCTGGGAAGCCCTGGAGTTTGTTTTCTGGTTACATACACTTAACTTTAAAAAAATATATCTATTTATCGCTACTCTTCTCTTCCTCCAGTGCCTACAACATTCCTAGTTTTCGTGCTGGTGCTCAGTTGCTCAGCTCATTGAGTGGATATGCATATACTAAGCGAGCCTGGAAAAAAGAAGTTCTCGAGTTGTATATGGATCCAGCTTTTTTCCAGATGGACACTTCATGCACTCAGTAAGACATGACATTGTAGTACTCCAAGATTCTATTCTGAATTTGCAAAGAAAGGGTTTAAAGAAGAATGGCTAATATTGGAAAGAAAATTCTGTACTTCCTTACAGAAAGTAATGATGTTAAAAATGGCTCTCAACCACTACTTCTCGTAAATGCATTATAAGCACTTAAGTTTTCATCATAGTGCATACGATTAAGCTTGTCTTATGTTGATACTTCCCTTAGTGATTAGAGAACTGCATACAGTAGAGCTGGGGGACCTAAAATGCAGTATTTGTGAAACCAGATAAGGGTCTATATATCGAAAACCCTTTAGAAAATCTTTCCTGGTATGAAACATTTGACCAAAATCTTTTCTAAGGTGAACCTATACCAAAGCATTTTCTGGTTACCTAATTCCTTCTGTGTCTTATTCAGTTGGAGATCCATTATTGATCATCTTCTAACACATGAGAAAACAATGTTTAAAGATTTGATGAGTAAGTATCAGTTACTGATTACTTATTTCCACAAAAATTTAAAATCTACTTGCATTTGAGCTATTGGGTGCATTTTAAATGTACTAATGTATCAGTAAAATGCAGACAGTGCTGCATCTGCATAATTGACTATATTGTCGCCTTTATTCACAACTAAAATCTGTGCCAAGTTAATTCTGTATTTTGATCATGTCTAAAACACACCATAAGTATTTCTGTTCTAGAACTGCTGATGTTGAACTCCCACATTCACCTGTTGCCATAGTTTTGAGTTGCTGAAGTGTCACCTTTTGCAGCTGTTCCCTGTTAGAAAGCAAGGAGATTTTGGCTAACTTCGCAGGTCTCTGTATGCTGGCATCAAGCTGTGGGAATGTGGTGCCACCAGTACAGCAAATCTTTGAGCAACAAGCCTTGACCTCTAATTCGGGTTTGAGGACAGTGTAGAAAAATAAGTCCTAGAAGAAAGGGTAGGATAGGACTCCTTAAATTTGCCTAAATCTTCAAAAGAAAAAACAACTTTAGTCTCCTTTTCAGATCTTCTCAAAGAATAGTTGAAGGTTTATAATGCGAGACTAATTCACCAGTTAGTAGACGCAAAGAGAGTTTTTCTTTTTAAAAGATTTCAGGACATAGGAATTATTTTCAGCCCTAAACGCAAGAAGTTTTGATATGGTAGATAATTTTTATCTCTGTTATAGATATGCAGAGCAGTGCCTTAAAATTGTACCCAAGTTTTGAGCAAAAAGCAATGTTGCTAAAGCGGCAAGCTTTCGCTGTCTTCAGTGGAGAGGTTGATCAGTATCATCTCTATCTTCCCTTAATACAAGGTAAGATTTGTAATTTTACCTGCCTTTTTTTTTCAGCTGTAACACGTACATAAATCATGTAAAAAAGAAATGTCACCTATTTTCCAACACTTTCCATTTCTTAAAAGTTTTTAACAAAATTTATGGTGCTGTGAATCTCTGCATTCTTACAAGTAAATTATCTCATTAAGAGCAAGAGGAAAAACCTGGGTTCCAAAGCCTTTGGTCTGGAAATATAACTGGAAATATTGTAATTTTGTGGCAATCTTCCAGCCACCTTTGGGCTGTTGTTCTCCTTAAATGTCAGTTCTGACAAAATTTTGTCCAATATAAACCCACCATATCTTGAGACATTTTCTGAATCACAATTTTTTAATAGAGTGCAAAAGACTCAACCTGAAACTGATATTAATACAAATTTTGTTTTGCCACCTGCTACATTTTTTATTTCCCAAAACAACAAATGTTCAGGAAAACAATACTCTTTTTTTTTTTTTTAAATAAAACAACCTTTTTGTGTTTATTTCAGAACGACTGACTGAGAACCTGCGTGTTGGGCAGACTTCGATAGTTGCTGCACAGATGTTTCTCTTCTTTAGAGTTCTTTTGTTAAGGATTTCTCCTCAGCATCTAACCTCGTTGTGGCCAATTATGGTAACTGAATTGGTAAGGAATAAGTAGTAATTTGAATCTAATTACTGTGGGGTTTTTTCCCCTTTCACCTTTTTCTTCCTTCCAATTACACCCTCCGTTTGAAAAAGGAAATGTTTTCATAGGTTTACATTAGTCTCATAATTTGGGAAAAGTTTTAGCTTTGTCATTAGGAAATACCTTTTTGATTAATTTTATTGTTGTTAGTGTAATCTTTTGCATGGTTTCTTAATTTGTTGCAAGTGATAAACGTAAACCGAGAGTCTGTGGTTCCTTATACTATCTGAAGTGTATCTTTTTTGTGGTTGAGTTGAATTAATGTTTCAGCATCCCAATAAAAAAACTATTTCTCAAAAGATTCAGACGTTTCTACAGCTGGAAGAAGATTTAACTGAGGAAGATGAACCATCAAAGTAAGAATTACTTCCCTTCCTTTCTTTAATTCTCTGGGATAGAGAAGAGACAACAGTTATTTTTTGCTATTGCACTGGTGTATTTCTGGTACTGATGAATCATATTTTGGGACTTTTTTTTCAGTGATGTTAAGAAAAACAAGTACCTCTTATTAGTTGCATACAAACACAGAAGGTGTGCTAAGTCAGCATTTGAATATTTTAACATGTTGACATTTTTTCTGAATATTTTAAATTACTTTTTCTTCTAGCAGCCTTTTATGTTAATCATAGTGCTCACACAGAATAGAAATAGTTTTTGTTGCACACAAGTGCAAGTGCTCGTTTGTGTAAATATGTACATTTTTCTTTTGCTGAATGAAAAAACATTTAGTGGATTTATGTTTTAATGGTATGTCTTAATTGTAACTAACACAGGAGCAACAGCAAAATAAGCAAACAGAAGACCTCAGGTGATGGCAGTGGATCTGACATACAGCAGAATGAACTGTCCTTGTACTTATCAGCTTGTAAGTTTTTGGACACAGCACTTTCATTTCCACCTGACAGGATGCAGTTGTTTCAAATGTAAGTACTCTAATTGCTTGCCTGTTCTCCGAGTTATTGTCATTCTTACCCTTTAAAGTAATTCCAGATCTGTTTTCTTCTAGACTTAATTTTGCCAGCAGTTCTTTTATAAGTGCAGATGTTGATACTCAGACTAATGTAATTCTGGCTATTTGGAAAAACAATTTGGTCTTGTCAGTGTAGGAGGATTTCACCGTCCTCATTAGGAGGCTCTCTTAACTTGGAAAAACTGGGAGAAGGATGGACACTGTTCTTTGTTTTTCCTTTGCACACACTTAGGATTTTTTTGGAGCCAGTTTCATTTACATACAAACGTGATGATAGTAACATCCTTGTTCATTAAGTTTGTCTCCAGTAATAGGATAAATTTATAGTTACGACAGCTCTTTCTGTAAACAAACCAGTGCTCTACTAAACTATGTATGATTCAAACAAGGATTTTTTTTTTCTGCCTCTCTTCTTATTAAGTAATCCATTTGTTTCAGGTACAAATGGGCGTTTGTCCCAGAGGTGGACACAGAGCAATCTACTGTGACCTCTCATCTGGTAGAAAATCATCAAGAATGCAGACCACACATTATAAGAATCATGGATCTGCTGAACATGAAATATGGGGTAAAGAAAGAATGCTTTGCTTGAATCTTTTATTTTTAATCCATTAGCTTACTTTTCTAAACAAATTGCAAAATTATAAATTCAGTAACAGGTTTTTAGATA
Organism: Dromococcyx pavoninus; assembly: GCA_033558185.1. Taxonomy (NCBI): domain Eukaryota; kingdom Metazoa; phylum Chordata; class Aves; order Cuculiformes; family Neomorphidae; genus Dromococcyx; species Dromococcyx pavoninus. The sequence goes on from JAUMJL010000595.1 coordinate 1,115,996, forward strand.
TTCTAATAAGTTTCAAGAGGCTTTTAAAAATTATCTGCCTGCTTTCGTACATAAATATAAGATGTCAGATTGCTTTTAAGTGAGAAAACAATAGACAGTTTTCTTATTATTGCCTTAAATCTGCCCAGAACCACACAGTTAAAACAATTTGTCTGAGACAAGACTGGTATTTATAAAAAAAAGACATGCTGTATTTTGTCAAAAAAAGTTCACCACAATGGCATTTTAACATTAACATTAAGGTTTATTATTCTTTCAGAAAATGAAATAAGGGCATTTGTGTTTCTGAGAGATATCTCTGTATTCTGAAGGCTAGTCCAAAATTGTTGTGTTCTGAACACGTGAGACTTCCATTTAATGGAACCGCAAACCTGAACATAGAAATAATTCAGTATACTATCTCTACAATTTATATTCTGATTCAGTTGTAGGCTGTGGGTCTTTTAGTATGAAAAATGCTTATAGTACAAGGTTCCGACAAGCCGTAACAACAAAACCCTTACTAAATATAAATTTGTTTGCTTACAGGAAACAAACAACACTGAAGGAAATACCAAGAAGCACAAATGCCCTCTTTTGAACTTCCGCTCTATATCTAGCATCACCCAGCTTATGCCCTTCTTCAAGACTATCTGTTGTGCATTTACAGCAAACAGGAGCGAATCCCAGAATTCACATCCTTCTGCATCTCTCTCTATGGACTGTGTTGGCAGTAATAGCATAAAGATCTTGCAACAGCTTGAAGAGAGTGTTGAATGTGACTTCCTGGAAAACATGGAAAGTTAAGCCACACGCTAGATACTTGGCTTGTGGTGTATAAAGAGCGAAAAAGGGGAAGACTTTAATGCAATTCTTCTCTTTTTTTTCCCCCCAGTTTTGAAACCACATTTTGGGTTTTATTCCTGATGTTGTGGAGTGCTCTTAAATAATCCAGGCTTCTCAGTTTGTGTTAAAAAGCAGGATTCTTCAGTACCTGTGGGGGGAAAGAAAAGTACAGTTTAGTGGTAATTTCTCATAGTAACTGTATTCTTTTACTTGTTTTCAATGTGAAGGATTAAAGAAATTTTGTAAATAAAGGAAGAATATTTTTGACTTGGTGAAAGTAGCAACTGTACCATTTATCCAGTAATTTCTCAAGTAAGTATTTTAAACTGCTTTTGAAATTGTGTTCTGAAAACAAATTCAAGAAAAAGCTAATAATTGCATGTCAGTGTACAATCAGTTTGCACATAAGCCATTTCCTGAGGTTAAAGCCCACTTCTACTCCTTTCCTTAACTTGTCCTAAAACTTACCAACTTCTAAACAGATCCCCCAAATTTCAAACAGATGGATTTTATAAATCTTAGCATTGTGCATATAGCTGCAAACTTGCCATGTTTGTAATGTCAGCTCTGTAGTATAATAGCATTCTTCAGGATTAGTGATTCCTAAATAAAAGACAAACCCATATATAAAAGACAAACCTATGCAGTAATATTTTGTAATTTACATTACTTGACTTTTTTTATTTTAATTAATTGACTAAAATATTCTAATTCAGTATTTTAAAATAAAAAACTTTGCTCTTTCAGTGACTAAGGTCACTTTGCAACTTCTAGAATGCAACTAAGTCAAGGTAATTCTGTAAAAATATAAATTGCTGTATGCCAACAGCCTAATAAAAATGAAAAGAAAATTCTTTTTTTAAAGAACGCTTTTTATACAAAAGAATGTATTTGGCTGTTCGTAGGTGTTAATAGAAGTAGGGAGATCATCCACAGTGCCATGACTACAGTAATGTTCAAGGTGCAGCGTATTTTGGAACTGCACTGCTGCCACTGCCCAGGACCTGTGAGAGAAGGCTTAGTTCTAGCACCAATCAGTGCAGCTGCATGTCTGAAGGACATTTACGACGGCCAGTGGATAAGCATTATTATAGCAACGCATAGAGTGTCAGTAAGATTGTTTTTCAAGTGAAGAGGTGGATTCCATTGAATTTTCATATTTAGTGGATTATCTGACTGAAATTGCAAAGCTGATTTGTCTGGGAGGGGAAGTTTAGGATATTTTTTCTGGTGAAATCTTTGTCTGCTCTTTTTTTTAACCATCTTTGCCTCCAGAGAAATTTGGTTTGGAAGATGTATCTGCAGACTGGTACATGCTATTTATGATATTTGTTATTTGGAACATTGCAGCTGAGCTAAATGTGCTGGGTATTGGACTTCACCACTCTTGTTTTCGCTAATTAAAAAAGAATATACAGAATGTATGGTTTAATCTCACCAAGTTGTGAGGTCAGGGATGTTTTTTTAAAACTCACACAACAAACATGGAAGGTTAATCTGCAATGTTTTTATTTTACCTACAGCTATATGAAGTTTTCATCTTTGAATTATAAACTAAAATAATGAAACACTGAACAATAAGCTTGGCTATGATAATGCAGTAAAGCTCTATGAAGATAATACTAAAATAGGCTTATGCTAAACTTAAATAGCTTATGTGCATTTTTACAATTAAGGGAAGTGATAGATTGTAGTGTAATATTGTGTGGTCACTAAGAATGTGAATTATTTGTATTAATATTTATTAATAATCTCTAATGCTATTGAAATGAGCACAAGTGGAAAGTTATCCTTTTAAAGCATTACTTGAAAATTGGAGCAGGATGTTTTGAAAATGTTTTTGTTCATTACTTACATATGTTCCATAATTTTTAAAGAGCATATTAATACTCAGGATGATTTGGTAGTTTTTCTTTCACCTTTCTGGTGGTTCCTTTCCATACTTCAGTATTTCTCTTAAAATCCTGATGAGATGCTGTCAAATGGGCTATTAAAATATAAGGCAACTTTCTTCCATCAAACCTTTTATTTTACCTTCTCCCATAAGCTATAAACCTGTGTTTTCCCATAATTTCTTTGCTAACTTGAGGTAGGGAACCAGTAACTTCAAGGGTTTTGTCATACTTCCCCCTTGAAAGGGAATATCCAGTTCTGGCTGCTTGTATTTCAGATGTGTAGGGGATGAGACATGAGTCACTTCCTCCTCATCTATGGTGGTGAACTTCAAAAACAGAATCCATGATTTAGGTCTGTATAACTCTAATTTCTAAAATTATCTTAGCCTTCTGCAGGAACACCACTTGCTCCTAACTCTTGCCTTCATACTGAAGTTTCCCTTTGTTCTGTGGTTCTGCAGATGGCTGCTTTAAATGGCCTCAAATATTTGTGACTTGCAGAAGCCTTTCAGTAAAGCAGAATCTAATTCTTACTAGGAAAAAGTTACTTCGAATTTAGTATATAAGCAGGTACCTGTATCGTTATAGAAAGGATGTGGACAAGGAGGAAAAGGCTCTATCTAAAAAAGTCATACTTGGGTGGTAGAGGGGCACAGTAACATAGGCCTAAATATATCTTTAGCAGCGTAACTTTATTCCTTTTCTATATGGGACTAACTGTAGTAATTTTACCTCTTAATGCTACTGCTGTTAAATCCACACGGAAGAAGGCTATACTGCTCTAACACTGCTACTGCAAAAGCAGAATAACTTAACCATAGATGAATCTGAAAAACTTTTGCCTAGAACTCAGTATCAAGAAGAAGAGAGAAAATGCTTTTGCTTTGCTATGTAGTTCTTTACTTGATTTCAGAATACCCAAGCTTAGCTCTCTCTTTCAGATACTTCAGCTTTGAGATAGCGTAGCAACAGTGCATGATACGCAGAGGGGGGCATATTTAAATATTCAAAAGAATTTCATTTTCCTGAAGGAAAAAAATAGCAGGTGCAACCAAGGTAACTGCCAAAGAACAGCAGAACTCAAAATATGGAGCATTAAGCAATGGTTAACTGTATTCAATACTATATTTGAATGTAATTCTTCTAGTAATATTAAATGTTATTTTGAAACACCTTTTCAAATGCAATTGTCATTTTTCAGACTACCTTTACTGCTCAGACACCAATTTTAATTTTTATCTGATTCTGTAAAAGCACTCAAATTCAATTTCTATGGATGAGGGCCCTGTACAAAACTCTACAGTTTGGATCTCAGCAGCATTGGCTCAGTGGTCATCTGTGCTAGCCCCTATCCTTGCTTAGGTAAAGTCTGCACCACTGCCTCCCTAATCCTCTCATCATAAGCCCCTACTGCTCCCATTCATACATCCCCATCTTTTGTATTCCTGAACTTTCCACTCTGGGACAAGTTTTGTGATTTGTGTGTTTGGAAGAACTACATGGAGCAGACGAAGGAAGCTGCTGCTGCTGCAGCATCAGAGGATCATTAATTGACTGACAGGCACTGAACCCTTGTACAGAGGGAGCGTCTCCATCTGGGAAATAAGGGGCTGCTGTTACATAATGCTTTCTCTGTCTACCAGAGCTTTCCAAACTTCAGTCTTACGCTTTTACGTGTTCAGGGCAAATGCCCTGAAAGTGCTGCCTTTTCGTTTGTAAGGAAAAAAACTCTTCCACACAACTGGGCTTCAAAATTTAAGGCCAGATAAGTAGGGGTTGGCCATTTACATTTGGCAGTGACAGCAAACTTTGATCTTTTGCGATCACTGTCCCAGTGCAGCAACCCTTCTTAAATACTGGTTGTCTCCTGGTGATCAGTTCCCAGAGCTTCAGGTAAGGCCAATGGCAGTGGTGATTGTGCAGCAGATAGGTTGTTAGATCCCATTTCTGCAAACAGATGAAAAGAATGGAGAGAGCAGACAGATGGAAAAAAAGATTGATCAAAACTGATGACATTTCCGGGTAGAGACCAAGGTATCTTTTCCATAATCATTCCTTGACCAGAGGCATCTGTGCAGGCACAATGCACTCCTTGCAACCCCAGTACTGTCATTAATCTCATTTATGTTGGTAGGCAGCGTTATGACTGTATTTTCTAAAATGTCCCTCTGATAGCGTGTTTTCTTTATACCATGGTTTTTTTCGTAGTTTTTTTCCAGCCATTGTTCAGAGAAAAATGATACTACCTTGTGTTTAGTATAGTCTGTGTCTTCTTCTCTTATCACCCCTGTCTGAAGTCTTTCCCTGTTTCAAATTAAAGGTCAGACAGAGCTGGCTCCAAAGCTCCAATTAGCAGAAATTTGACTGTTGTGAAGTTCATAAAAACATTAAAGTGAGTCCTTGGAAATTAACAGAATATGCATAAGATTTCTGGGAAAATTTATATATATGTCAGGTCCCGCTTCTACCACCGGGTCCCCCCAACCTGCCCAGTTAGAGACGAAGGGTCTTTTGGAGTCTACATGGCAAATTGGAGGCCGACAAATCTCCCAGGGTAAAGTCAAAACAGTATTTATTTTGGGCACAGCCAAAATAACAAATCAAATACCCAGATGCACTCTGAGTTGCAACTTCCCAAAGCTTGCAAAACACAGATCCAGATTTGTTCATATCACAATCTGATACCCTCAAGGCAGCTGGACAAAACAACACAACTCAGAACTGATCCGATGCACTGTAGGGCTATGGAAAAGAAGAGCGAGAGAGAGGGGAATAAGAGTAGGGAGGAAGGGGGAAGAGAAAAACAGTCAGCATTCCATGGGTCTCTGGGAAATGTGGTCTTCCAGAGCACATTATCCTGTAGTTCTTCTGCAGCACACCTTCAACCAGGTTCCATGAGTGCTCACACATGCCTTCTTGACGGGCTTCTATTTACAGGGCAAGCCTATGCCCCACCCCCCCTTCATCTGTGAAAGTTCTTAAAGTGGGGCATGTGCAGAAGTTTCTTTGGGAAGGTTCTGGAATTGGGGCTGGGGGCTCCAGGGTCACGGGCAGTTCAACAGACCCTTGCCAGAATAAACTCCGCATGAACGCTCTGGGTCCACATGCACAATCAGGTATGGGGGCAGCACCTGCTGCTGCACCTCTTCCACCTCATCTGCAGCAAGCACAATCAGCCCAGCAGGAGCCACAGCACTCAAGAAGATGTTTAAGACAACAATACAAGTAGAATCAATTTATGTTTCAGACAACAGAAGCAGAGTCAGTCTTGACAATATGCACGTAAGTGGGAAATACATTCTGTCCCTAGCTCTTGCTTTGTTCCGCATGATTGATGGAAATCATTCCCTCATGCGTCCAGTGCTGAAATAAAGGATGCTGCTTTCTGAAACTCCAAAACGAGTTTTAAGAGAGTTTATTTGCCAGCATTTTCTGTATCAATGGCACCAAAAATGGGCAACGCCTCGATCACTGTGGGCAGGTGCTGCAGCCAGGCTCGGGTCAGTTCGCCCCACCTCAGAATCAATCACAGAATCACAGAATGTCCTGAGTTGGAAAGGACCCACAAGGATCATCGAGTCCAAATGCTGTTCCTGCAGAGGACAACCTCAACACCCACACCGTGTGACCGATGGCATTGTCCAAATGCTTCTTGAATACTGGCAGACTCGGCGCCATGACTACTTCCCTGGGGAGCTGTTCCAGCGCTCCACCACCCTCTGAGTGAAGAACCTCTTCCTAATATCCAACCCAAACTTCCCCTGGCACATCTTTATAGCATTCCCCCGGGTCCTATCATTGGTCACGAGAGAGAGAGATCAGCGCCTGCTCCTCCTCCCCTTGTGAGGAAGCAGTAAACTGCTATCAGGTTTCCTCTCAGTCTCCTTCAGGCTGAGCAGACCAAGAGTCATACAGCTTCCCCTTCGAACACTTCACCTACTTTGTGCCCCTCCTCTGGATACTCTCCAGTAGCTTGATATCCTTTTTATAGTGCTAGATACCCTTTTCATACCTCGCTTCACCCACCGCCTCCACACAGACGCCGCAACCGCGATGAGCTAGGCAAGGCAAGGCTGGGCTCGGCTCGCTCCGCCCACCGCCTCCCTAGTTGACAGCACGGCCCCACCCACGGCCACCCTTACCGTACCCCCGCCGCCCCACTTGCTGCGAGGGGGCGGGGCCTGTGAGCGCAGGGGGCGGGGCGCCGGAAGTGTGTGAGGAGGGGGCGAGGCGGAAGTGGCGGCGCCGGGCGCTCTGTTCGCGGCCCCGGTTCCCGCTGCGGCACAAAAGATGGCGGCGAAAACACAGGGCGGGATCCACCTCAGCGCGGTGAGCGGCGCGGGGCGACGGGGATGGGTCTCTCTCTAGTGTCTCGGAGGTCCTCGCTGTGGGGGGTGGGCGTTGTCTGGCAGCTGTGCGCAGCGGGGGTGCCGGTGTGAGGCCCCGCGGCAGTCAGGGCGCCCCGGGGAGGAGGATCCTGCTTGAGCTGCTCGTTGCTTTTCTGATACCGAAAATGCCGGCAAATAAACTCTCCAAGGCTGATTTTGGAGTTTCACAAAGCAGCATCCTTTATTTCAGCGCTGTGCGCGTGAGGGAATGATTTCCATCAATCACACATAACGAGACGAGCTGGGACGGAACGTATTTCCCACTTACCTACGTGTGCATAAATTCTCCCAGAAATCTTATGCGTATTCTGTTACTTTCCTAGGGCTCATTTCAATGTTTTTATGAACTTCACAACAGCCAAATCTCTGCTGATTGGAGCTTTGAGCTCCGTCTGACCTTGCGTTTTAGACTGGGAAAGACTGCAAACAGAGATTATTAGAGGAGACAGCACAGACCGTACTGAATGCAAGACGTTATCATTTTCTCTGAACAATGTCTGGAAAAATGCTGTTTTTAAAAAAGCACAGTATAAAGAAAACACACTGTCAGAGGGACATTCGGTCAACTTTCAAAAAAAACGTAGTTACTTAGATGAAACTTTACTGTAGCTTGAATCAAAATATTCCACTTTTTGTAATAGTGACTACGAATCAAAATATTCCACTTTTTGTAATAGTGACTACTTCTTGTATCATTCCCTCGGTGAAAGCGGGGAGCAAAAGGGCTGGCGGCCAATGGTTGGGAAGGGCGGGCTGCGGAGCTCTTCGCCCAAAATAAACCAGCACCCCACCTCCTTGGCTCGGGCTTTCCTTTCTCGCCTTATGCTGACCCTGACAGTGTCCCTGGCGCGCTGTGTTTTGGTCGCCGCCGCTGCCAAGGCCGTGCTGGGCAGACCGGCCGACGGGGCGGGGGCAAAAGGGGAGCGGGAGCCCCGAGGCTGTGGCTCCCCGGGTGCGGGGCCGGCCATGGGGTCTCTCAATCAGCGCTCGGGGTCAGCTCCGTTGCAGGAGGGGAAGTTGCAGGCTGTGGATGGGTTGGTTGTTGGGGGTGGGGAAGGGAATATCCCAGACTGTTGCTTTGAGGTAGTTGTGAGCATAGTCACCTCTAATTGGAAGCCTGTATGTTAAAGTCTTAGTTGCTTTTTGCAAGAGAACTAATTACTTTTTAACAAGGGCAATGAATGTTCATGCAGTTAAAACCACTACTGTATTGTAGCAGCTTTCCAGTCCTTAAAGGGTACCTATAGGAAAGCTGAGGAGGGGCTCGTTGTTAGGGATTGCAGTGACAGGACTAGGGATAATGGTTTTAAGCTTAAAGAGGGGAGATTTAAATTAGATATTAGGAGGAGCTTTTTTGCTATGAGGGTAAGGAGGCACTAAAAGAGGTTGCCCAGAGACGCTGTGGGTGCCTCGTCCCTGGAGGTTTTTTGAGGCTGGGTTGGATGAGGCTTTGAGCAACCTGATCTAGTGAACGCATTCCCTGCCCATGGCAGGGGGGTTGGAACTGGATGATCTTTAAGGTCCCTTCCAACCCAAACCATTTGATTCTAGGGCTGTGCTTTTCAGTCATAGTATTGCTCGTTGCTGTCCTTCTGTGGCAATTGGTCTTTTTCTTATTTGTGCTAACACAAATGAAGTTAAAGCTACTTTTGCAGTTATTTGATACATCACTGATGAAACAGGATGTTTTTTAAAAGCTTTTCTGGCTATGCGTATAAGTCACATTTATAGTTACACATACCTAGTTCATAACCTTACTTGCAGAATAGTGGAAAGAAGCTGGATGGTTACAGTAAGTAACTTGTCAAACACTTGAGTGAAAGACATACATTAGTATATTTTCAACACTGTCAACACTGCTTAAAGTACCTTAATATGAATTGCCATGATTGTAGAGGTTAGCTATAAATGTCATCTACTTGAAGTTCAAGAATTACACTTTAATTTGAGGTCTTTAATTCTTGTAAGCCTTTGAAATTCATAGTTTGTCTGGTGTATTTTATTAGACAAGTGTTATACTTCTTTAGATAACACAGTATTTAAAAAGAAAGGAAGGAAGGTCTCCCATTCTTTTTAATGCAAGGGGAAAAATACATCAGCATTAATAATCAGCCTTTGCAAAAAAGATACATATCACACATCAGACTGCAAATTTTAAAATTGTTCACAAGTTGAAGTCACTTTGGCAAGCTGAACTCTTAAAAATATGGGTGAGAAATCTATGCTAAAGTTGGTGCAGTTGGTAACTTTCAGAATTATTGTTAGAATACTATTTGGGTTTGTTTGTCAGTAGTCCGTTTCCTGTGAAAGCTGTGATTTTTGTAGGTTTTCTCTAAAGAATTGTAGCAGCTGATAGGTTGTATACTACAGTGTAAAAGGCTCTGTTTTCTAGCAAATTATAGAGACGTGATGGTCACTGTCTCTTCCATCAGCAGCTGTTCTTTGGAAATATGTTGGGTTTCACCAAAATATTTACATTAGTTTTAGATGCAGGCAATGTGAGCAGGCCTGGTAACTCATTCCCACACTGGCATTTATCTCCTTATGTTGTTTTGGTAAATTTTTTGCTCAGTTATATGATGAGACAAATAAGGGACGTGATCCAGGTTGAAAGTAAGTTTTAAAAATTATTTTTGTTTTGGATCAGTTCCCTGATGTGGTTCTCTACATAGTTGTGTAAGTAGACTAGTGTGAGCAGTAGGGAGGAAGAAAGGAGAACATATCAGGAAAGAAACAAGCAGCCGCGTGGGATAAAAGCAAGGAGGGAGGGGTAAATGGCAGTTGGCTTGTTCTCCAAAAAGTTGTAAAAAACTTCTAAAAGACAAGACAGATTGTTCATTGGTAGTTTGATTTGTGTATGCCTTATGCTCTGCAAGGGATGGAAAATTATAATTCCCAAAGCTATCTGTCATTTTTAAGAGATAAGTGACTTTATTCTTAAATATTTGCTGGTCTTAATTGTAGGAGATGCCCCTCTTAGTGCAGCTGAGTCTTTTTATTATGTGCACTGTATATGCTATTTGAAGGAGGGGAACTCTTGAGTTCTGTCTCTAGAAAGGATTTTGCTCGGCTTGGCCTCAGGAGAGAAAGTGAAACTAACCGAAACCCACTGGTAACAGAAATTATTAGACCCAGTGAACAGAACAATTGAGTCGTCTTGGCAGCCGAAAGTCAGCATTCACCAGGGAGCTCACCCTTTCCTACTGTACTCATTGAACTTCAGTTGTTCATGAGCTGATTAAAGTGGTGGTTTATGAAATGAAGTGTTAGGGGTTGAAATGGGCTTAAATGCTTCCTGATGAACTAACTCATCAGGAATAGAGTTGCTGACAGCTGGGAGTGCTCTGTTGCAAACTGCTAAGGTAATGGCCTTAAACCACTATTCTCCATTCTTTTTTTTAATCCGATTTTGTTGTGTGCCCTCGTTTCAGTGACTTGCCTGAGCCAGTGGTGATATCTACTCTGAGACAGACATTCCCTTGAACTAACCTGTGGGATACTTGCTCACCATTTGCTGGAGGAGAGTCAGTTTCTTACAAGTGCTATGTTCCTACCTATATCTTGTCATTTCATACCAACACTTTCAAGTTATCAGTTCTGTGTATCACCTTCCAGCCTTTCTCAAAACTTTATCACTTGAAACAGTGATCAGCATAATTCTTGTGTTTGCTTATAGAAGATGCTGTTTCTTTAGAAGGTGATTCTTTTTAACTCACTATTATGCAGCAGTGAAATGAGTGATGGAGAAGCATTATGTTACACAGGCAACCTGTGAAGAGATTTTCTTGCCATGCACATGTACACTTTGCTTCTCAGAGGAAAAAGGATAGTTATCTGTGATTATGTCAGTGTTGGTGACCCCTAGATTCCTTCGTTAGTCAGCATTGTCTGGTGACCAGGGGAAGTTCACAACTGTGGATTTATGCCTTTGTCAAAACTACTTTACCAAGCCGTATTCCTGAGGTTACAATGCCAGTAGTAATTCCAGACGTCTCAGTCTACCTGGGTTGTATGCTTGCAGTTTTTCACTGACTAGCAGCAGAAAAGTATTTTAGCAGCTAGTTGAGCAGATGTTGAATGCTTGAACACACATCTGTGTGGTGTGTTTGTTGTCTCTTTTTAATGTTAATGTTTTGACAAGGAGGGATTTCGGGTGAGGAAAGAAAGCAACAACAGTTGTTTCTTTTGTATTTTGATCATGAAGCTTAGAAGGCAAAGGAACAAAAGTTGCTAGTGCGTGAAAGGTTGAAGTGAAGAGAATGATACAGAGGTTTTAAGATCCACTAAGTTACTGTGCAGTAGAGAAAGAAATTGGAAGATCCTTTTAACCATGTGCCATGGAATATGGAGATTTCCATTACTAGACTTGATCTAATTTTCTTCGAGTTCTAAATTATTTGTAAGTATCTGTTAGGAACTTGAAAGGGGGACAGTGACTTAGCCTCACTCAATTTACCAGATTTCATAGAACTTGAGCTTTAAAACACAGATGGCAATGAAGAACGTGAAGTCTATTCATACTTGCAGTCTAGCACAATGGAGAAGTGCAGGGATTAAGTTACGTTGTGGAAGTATGCCCTGTGCTTGTATAACCTTAGAGTCAAGGTGAGGTTTCTTGGCAATTTTTGCTGATCGAAACTAGGGCTGCTGCCTCACTCCTGCTCTGGTACCTTGTAGCATTGTTGCATTTTGTTGATAAATGCACTTTGAAACCGGAAGTGGTTGCTTGCTTTTGTTTAGGCTTTACTATGTAAGTACTTGTCAGTGTAACAGTTCTTTAAAATTCGTGAAGTATGGATATGTAAACAGTGTTTTTAAATATTTTTTTCTGATTTAATATTTATATTATAATGCATATTGTGTTATGGTTTTTTTGGTGTAACTGCACTGTACAAGAACTATTTCCAGCATAATGTATTTGTAGATAATGCTTTTTATGCCATCAACGTAACTATTCCAGCAAGGCTTACGCATGTGTGTGCAGTGGGTTATACTGTTACAGGCCTTGTAGAAGTATAATTGTATATATTCTCACTGGTAGTGTAAATGAAACTGTAGCAGTTTCAGCAGTTTTATTTCTCCATACATTGCACTGACAAATCCTTAAGTTATATGGATATTTAATTATGTTTTCCTAGTCTTTTGATCTGTGTGAATATATATGAACCCAGACTTTCGTAAATCACTGGAGAAAACTTTTGTCACGGACATCTATAAGATGTGTCCCATAACTGGATAGTTAATTTGCATGTTCTCATCTAATCCTTGTAGTGGCTATGTTCCTCTGGTTACATCTTATCATAAGTCGTGATGAAATGTATGAGATCAAATTGCCAAAAGCATGAACCACTAGTTGAGAGAATCTGACAGGTGGGTTTTGATCAATATCAGTTTAAGGAGCAATGACATTGGACAGCAAGCCACTGAGTAAATTAGATGCTGCTCGCTTCTCAGTTAATACTCATGGTTTAAGATGTACATTTCTAGCTTTGGAGAGTATGTGCATCTATTACTAGATTTGGGCTAAGGCTTTGATGTTTCTATAACCTCAAGCATTAGGATATAGCAATAGTTCCTTAGACTTTTATAAAGCTAGAGAGTTTTATAGGATGACAATGTAACCCATGCTCAGACCATAGTATGATACTGTGCTGAATTCGCTGTGGCTTTTTTGTCTTCAGTAGCGGTATTAATGTTACCTTTAAAAGGTCTTGGTATGCTGATACCTAAAAGTAAATTACAGCCTTTTGGCAGTGTTGTACAAAACAGTTTCATTTAATATCACTTTATTAAACGTACCGTTTTCTGCCTTTGTATCACTGAACTAATCACAAACTAATGCCATTGTTGTGATTTATTTCAGCTTTGTCCGAAGTTCTTGCATACCAACTCTACCAGTCATACCTGGCCTTTCAGTGCAATTGCAGAACTTATAGGTATGTAGATCAATACTTGATGGTAATACTTTTTTTCTTGCTGTAGCCTTCAGGTAGGGAAAGGAGTTGGTCCTGTTGTTACCATTCAGAATCTTACATCCCTCTTTTTTTTTTGGTCCAGTCAGATTGACTTATTATTAACACCATATGTACTACCTGGCATCAGTTGCAGTGGCCTTGTAGAATTTGCTGGTTCCTTTGTACTGAATTTATGAAGGATTGCCAAATATAGAAGCCTATGGGACCAAGTGAATGCCTTCTCTTCTAGTTCACCAAGTGCAGCCATACTGCTTTTTGCTGTTCCCACGCCCAGAGAGTAGTAAGACCAAGTGTGCATTCCAGAGATGTGCATGCACACTTGCATCCTGTACAGACACGGCTGGCCACGGGCAGATTAGTACAGGCAGCAGGACAGTAACTTCGCAAGAACACACATAAATACAAGCAATGCTTGAAATGTGAACAGCATGAATGACCTTATCCTCTTCCAGCTTCCTGGTGACCCAGGTTTAAAGTTCACTCATGGCACATACGCATACTTTCACTCACTTATCACTTATGCTTGCCAGTGTTTCTGAATGTTTCACCAAGACCTGGGAGTCCCTCCGCTATCTGTGTCCTGGCTTTTTACCAGTCTCGTGCTTAGACCTTTGATCTCAATGGTTGCTCATTTCTTTGAAATTGTTGACTTGTCCAGCTGGAAGTTTGCTAGCAGAACAAACGTGTAGAGACACACACTGAGAACAGAGAGCACACTCATGCAGCGTACAATTAGAAATAAGGTTTAGTCTGAAGGTACAGCAAAGTAGCGCAGGGTCCAATCATACAAACATACTGACCAGCTGCCACCTTGCACGCAATCAGCCTGTGTTATTTGTGTGCCTGCCCTCATTATACCATTATTCTCCCATCCACTTTGACCTTTCCCTTTTCTTTGGTGCTTCATCAAAACATCTAATAGTAATTTTTGCACATTGTCACAATACCCCTCAAATATCATATTTTTCTTCTTTTGGATTGCGAAGTTTCTGGCTGAACATCTTCAGGGTTATACTTGAGTGGTTCCCTTTAGTAGTCCATCCCTCAGTGTCCTAAGAGTGTGACTTTTTTATTACTGTCTCTGTCCTCTGCTGTTAGCTAGGGCTTGTGTATCTGTTTAATTTATTAGCTACTGTTCATCGTCTCGCCTTTGATTTTTTGAATAGCTAGCTGTTAACTGGATGTCTTCAGAGTTGCTTGTTTCTCGTTCAGAGAATGATTAGCATACTTTCTTTAACTGGTTCCTCAAAATAAAAGTGTGGTTTGGAAAGATTTGTCAAGCTTATCTAACAGTTTGCTGCTGCCAAAGGGAGCAACTCTTCTGGTCACACATTCCTTTGCTTCCTGTGCATGAGTTTTGCTGTTGCTAATACAGAAAATTAACGTAACAAAAGAAAGTAGAAATTTTTCAGCTAGGTAAGTCCAGAGCTGTCACAAAGGAGGAAAGAAGAACCACATGGCTGCAGGAAAGCCTAGCTGCTTTTGGGGTAACAAAATATTAAGTTGTTCCAGCTCTTTTATCATCCCATGCCATACTTGACTGAATAATTGTAGGTGTGTTGTGCAAGGCATGCAGACTTTTCTTCTTTCTTTGCTTCTGTTTCGTCATACATGTTGCTTTAACAAAGCTTCAAAAGCATAGTAGCAACATATTGATTGTAAAGGCTTCTAGTTGGTCATGTTGATTTAAATAAGTTTGGTAATGTCTTTTGTGTGCTATGTAAGGTGGTACCATATAGCAAATATCAAATAATACAAATATAATTTTAGTTATTTGAACTTACCTGAAATGATATTGATCTGTATGCTAAAATTTGCCTTCTAATCTCTAGCCTCTCCTGTCAAGTTTTTGCTGGTTATATTGGTGGCTTCTCCCGTTAGTCCTTCTCCTGTTAGTCCTCAGTCTAGGGAAGCGGGAGAAAGAGATAAGAGGAAGTGTTCTTAGGGCAGTAGGGATTTAAGCTATCTTTGCCACTAGAGAAGTGTTTGTGGAGTCATAGTTTCAGTTTCACTTGTGGTAGCTATTTCAAATCCTGTAAATAGAAAGTTTGGTTTAAAGCCTTTTGTACTTCTTTTCTGTGAAGGTCATACCTTCTCAGATTTGAATAACTTGTACTAGCAAAATACGTATTTGTAACATTGAGCTGTGTTAATATGGAAGTGATAGGGTAGCAGAGCAGCAATATTTTTTTTACCTGCACATGTGGAATCAAAATTCTAGGTTTTGCAGAACAATGTGAGATGCAGGGACTTGGGCTTCAGTTTTTTGCTTACCTTTTTTGGTATCTCAAATTCGAGTATCTGAAGCTGTGATAGTATTTCAAATCTGTTTGCCAATTAAAGCCCACAGCAGGTAAAGTGTTGATGTAGCCATGTACGTTAGTGGTGTGCTGTTGTCTGCATTGTGGACAGTAACCAAGCCTCCTGAGAGTGAGGCAGAAAGGATGTTTGCATGTCTAGGAGAAAGTACGTATTACAACATCTGCTTGGGAGGCAGGAAATGAAAGTAGAAACTTGTGTTGGTTTTGTTTTCTGTACTCGCATTTGAGCTGTTCACCTCCACCTGAATTTTTGTGTGTGTGTTACAGTCATCTGTAATAGCTGAGAAATAGTTTTCAGGCAGGGTTTGCCAGGTTTTGATGCAGCTGTTTCATTGTAATGTTTTGATTTTATGTTTGCATCCTTAAAGATGACAGTGTTTTAGGAGACTTAGGTTTCAGCGGAACGTTTGCTTTGTTAGAAACTATGGCTTTTTGATTCTGTGCAAAAGTTGACTAGTATTGAGTGACTTCGGTGAGACACTTGTATCTGTGTCAACACAGAATTTCTGCAACTATATTACATACCTAACTGCGATGCTGAATTTGACCACAATTTTAGAGCTCTGTTAGTTTAGCACGTGACTCTTCAGGGTCATGGGCCCACAATTAGGGAAATACATTAACCTGCCATATTCACCAAATCAGCATATGTGCATGTGTAGTACCATATGAAGTTGGAGATAGCTATTCCATACAGCTGTTTGACAGTGTTGCAGGACTAACATTCAGCAGATTATGTATGTGATCCAGGTAGATAAGGCACCATTATGTGCAACGTACAGATTTAAGTAACTTTGGATGAGTTACTATCTGATGTCTCTGCTGGAATTAAGCACTTTATAATATGTTCACACTTAAACTGTTTAATTTTTGCTTTTTAGTATCCCACTGTTGTTTGCTTTCTTTCTCTTCAGATAATGCTTATGATCCAGATGTGAGTGCTAAACAGATATGGATAGACAAAACAGTGATAAATGACAATATATGCTTGACGTTCACTGATAACGGAAATGGTATGAATTCAGAGAAGTTGCACAAAATGCTAAGGTGAATAACCTCTTTTGCAATTTTTTTCTTGTAAAAATTTCAGTTCTGTTATTGCTCAGCTTATTCCTTTTTCTCATATGTAATTGACTAATTTTGTTCATAAACATTTCTGAGGGTGAACGATTATCCAAGGGAGACTTTAAAATAGAGAGGTGCTATTAAAACTTTCACACAAACTTGTCGGTGTATTTTTATTTTATAGTTTTCTTTTATCCTTTCTGTCAACCTTCTCATTTAACTTGCAGTGGTTGTGCTATGTAAACTCTCTTTAGTTCCCTTTACTGGAGCTACGGAGGGGATAGTATTTTTTTAATTCAAGATGGCTTTAGTGAGCAAGAGAAAGAAGTTCAATTGATGTTCAAGTACAAAAGATTGCTTTGCCTGCAGGTAAATCACTGTGTTTAAACTTGAGCAAGCTTGAATTCAAACTGATTTTTCTTCTGTTAGATACCAAAATCAATAGCTTACTTGCAAAATTCAGTGTTCTGAATACAGTTACTTGTTTTACTTTACATGTAATGTGTAATTACTAATGGAAAATTTGTACATCGTACATCCAAGCAAGCGGAAACGGGGAGGAGGGAAGCTTTGGGAGCTTTTCTTAGTATTTGCCACAGCATAAGTATTGGAATCCTGTAACAATGCTTATTGCGTAACTCTGGACAGATTATATTTCTTTTCCATTATTAAAGATGAAAGTAAATTTTCCTCAATTCTTGCAGTGTGGTTTTAGCAGTGTTACATGGGTAACTTTCAGGATTTGTTTAACTGTAGGTTGTTTTGGAGATCAGGGACTACTGTACAATTAGAAAATTAGGCTTAAACACAGTGAGTTAATATCTTGTTTAAGTCTTGTGTGCATCTTTTAGATTTCAAGTTTTATAGGACTTTTTTGCACTCTTCTAATGTTTTCATATGTTTCAGCTTTGGTTTCAGTGAGAAGTCAGTGATGAACGGCCGTGTTCCAGTGGGACTGTATGGAAACGGGTTTAAATCGGGATCCATGCGCCTAGGAAAAGATGCGATAGTCTTCACCAAGAATGGAGAAACCATGAATGTGGGCCTGTTATCTCAGACTTTCCTTGAAGCCACAAAAGCAGAACATGTCATGGTTCCTATAGTGACATTCAACAACCAACATATCCTTTCAACAATTTCTGAATGAAAAGTCTTGGGTATATGCAAAATTTGGAAAGGAAATCTTTATCTGGCCTTACAGATACTTTAAATAAATTGCAAGATGTAAGGAAGGCTGTAATTTGTTAAAACCTTTAAATTTGTAGGAGCTCTGAGATGTGGAATGAGAACCTGTGAAGTGAGTACAGAATACTGTTGCATAATCTTCCTCATCTTCTGAAAACTTACTTGATTTAAAGTTACTGTCATTAACGTAATGCTTACGACAGATAAGTGATCCAACAGAATCCAAAAACAGTCTGAAGGCCATCTTAACACATTCTTTATTTTCTACTGAAGAGAAATTACTGGCAGAGCTGGATGCTATAATAGGGAAAAAAGGAACAAGAATTATCATTTGGAATCTTAGAAGGTAAGGTAAAGTCCAGACTCTTACGTCTCTTATTTAGTTTCTTATGTTTCAGTGTATGCAAACATACAAGGAGTGTTTTTGTAGAATAATTCCAAAAGACTGGACAGTTAGCTATAACTGGGAAACAAGACTCAAAATTGCATGATTGAAGGGCTGTAATCTTGCATGAGAACTGTTCCTGCTATCTTAAATAACAAAGCAGAAGGCAGCAAAATGTAAAGGACTTGATATTTTCCTTTGGTAAGATACAGTTTTTGCCAGAAGGAAAATTGAAATGCATAAATTATAAATATTATTTCAAACCCATGAAATGATGAATGCAGAAATTCAAACAAAAAGTATTCTTATCTATAGACAAGTGTTACTGGCTTTTGAAGTTTGCAGTCAGCAGTATCCTTGCTAAACTTCCTAACTGTTTATGGTAAAATAAATAGAAAACCAAGTAAATAAATACATTAGTGTGTACTTACCTTATTTAGCTACTTGCTTCTCTGGGTTTCTTCACAGCTGTACAGATTTCCAGCCTTTTCTAGCTTTGACTTGCTTGTTGTTGTGGGGATTTTTTTTTAATACAGCTGTTGCTGTAGCAGTGGCAAATAGGTAACATCACTTCCCATTTTCTCTCCCTTTCTTTCACATCTTTGCTACTGCCTTTTTAGCAGGGAACATGTATGATGGTCTGTCCAGACCATCATGTCTTTAACTGTGATGGCACTATTCGGTTGGGAAGACGTTGTCTTGCACTATGTTCTTATGTGTTTACTGTGGTTTTGAGTACCTGAAATAACAAGGTATCCATAGAAAGCGATTTTGAACTCTTTCACTTGTGGATTTGGCAAGAACAAACCTATTTTTCAGTTTATCTTTATTGTTGCCCATCAGAGCTGTTTCAGTATTAAAAGACTTTATTTCTGGAATAATTGTGCCAACTATGTTATATCTCGATGTTGTGCCACTGTAGTGCAGTGTGTACAACTGCAACTAAATGTAGTGTATCTGTCTGAGGGGTACAATAAGAAATTGTGGTAATTGTTGAGATGGAAGGCTGTGGTGAGTATCATTTTTGCAGCTTTAAAAATCTTAGGAAGGCAATTTGAAGTATTTAGAAATATTGCATTTAGAAGGAATGCACATGTCTAGGTCCATCCAGAATTTCAAACTGATACCAACAACTTTTATTTTTGAAGTGTGATCTGTTTAGAATTAAGTTAGAATTCAGGAATGTCTCACTTGGTGTCACTTCTCTTGTATTGCTTTGGTAGCAGAAAGGAACTTTGTTTATGTGAATTTTAGCAAATACGTGTTGGCTTTTTTCCAAAATATACTAAATTTTTAAAATCTTATTTCTTAGAGAGAAAAATGAAAAAACAGAGTTTGACTTTGACAAGGATAAATATGACATCAGAATTCCAGAAGACTTAGATGAAACAGGCAAAAGAGGATATAAAAAACAAGAGAGACTAGACCAGATTGTTCCAGAAAGTGACTACTCTCTGCGAGTATGTGCAACATTTTTTTTTAAATTGTTTCTTTTGGAAGGTGGAGGATGTATGTTTTTGCTTAAATGTAATGCACTATACTACAGAAGTACTGGTTTGGGGGGAGAATGAATGTCAGAATTTAAGATCAGGGCAAGATGTCAATGTTAATTTTGAAAATTGAAGGTGGAATGTATTTGTGAACTTGCATAAATATTTGCTTTTTAATTAGAAGAAAATTACTGGTTTTATATAGTCTTGCAAATAACTTTTGCTCTTAAATTTAACCATCATTATCTACTAAGAAACAAGAAGGAAGTGTGATCAGTATCTTCAGAAATGAAATAAGGGTGTGTGTGGTTGTCAGCAGAGTAAACATTCAATTGTATTGCAGGTATATACGCATATAGTACTGATACTGTGCCCATGTGGAACTTCGCCAACCAAAACCTACCTCTTTTAAATGTCCTTTCTGGGTTTTAAATGTCCTTTCTGGGTTTCAAAAAGAGGTAAAGGAATTGAGAAGCTGCTCCTAACTGTTTGAATACGTACGTGCATGTAGACAGGGACAAGGCTTTTCTGTAGGCTAATTGATACGACCATTGCCTCCATTGTTGATTCATAAGCTTTGAAGGCCTCTTTTTGTAAGAAAGTACATTTGGAATTACTTCCTGTGGATTTTCAGAAATATTATTCCAGTTGCACTAAAAGCTTCAATTATTCTAAGACTTGCTGAAGTGCTATATCTACTTCAATTATTAGAAGTTACAAATATAATCATAAATAAATGCAAGTTATATACATGTTTATAAGAAGACCGAATAGTTGTTATCAAGCTGTGATAATATGCAGTCATTTGGAACAAAGTTAACTCACCTGCTTTGTTTATTATTATTAAGTTTGTAGTAGAATTTTTAAGCTCTCAATTAGGGGATAAGAAATGAGAGACTTGTGTGTTGGAGAGCTTTTTTAGTGGTAAAACTGCCCTTCAATTGCTATTGATTTAATTTTTATATGCCTATGCTTATTATGCACACTTGCATTTCCTGTTTTTCTGGATTCGAACTGGAGAAAACCACATTCCATGATTTAAGTAAAACTTGAGTTTGTCTTCCTAAACATAATGTGTGCTGTAAGGTATTCATATCTTGATGGTTTGGTTTTGTAGGCTTATTGCAGTATCTTGTATCTGAAGCCAACGATGCAGATCATTCTTCGAGGACAAAAAGTGAAAACACAGCTGGTTTCCAAAAGCCTTGCCTTCATTGAACACGATATATATAGACCAAAGTTTCTGAATGTATCCTTTACTAATATTTAGATCATTGCACACTGAAAGTAATAATGTGGCATGTGTGACTTTTTATGTAAGCTGAGTATCTTGCAGTTATACTCATATGATTTAATTTTGGTTTTTTGTAAAGACATACTGAAGGGATTATCTAAATATAAAAAAGGAAAATACCAGGCGTTATTTGGAATGAACACTCACAGTAACTATATTTTTGTATTACGTGTGATTGACCAGATTTTTCCTTAATATCTGGCAAAAGGCTAAAACCGTAAGAATTACTTTTGGATTTAACTGCAGAAACAAAGATCATTATGGAATAATGATGTACCATAAAAACAGACTCATCAAAGCTTATGAAAGAGTAGGCTGTCAGTTAAAGGTAAGAAATTAAAGCTCAAAAATGCTTTTAACATCTGTAGAAATCATTTTCACTAGATGTTGATTTAAAAAAAAAAATACGGCTATTGAAGCATTCTTTATAAAACTGCCTTTTTTAGTTTATGCAGCAGTTAAAAATTATATTAAATTGTATGCAGTTGTAATGTTTGGGTTTTTTAAACTAAACTTAATACACCGAATATGGGCCTAAACATATCTTTTGGAACTAAAAAAAAAGGGTGGAACGGGACTTTTTTTAGTTAGGAGGTTTATATCAAGAGTTTTTTTTTGGCGAGGAGCTGTAAGCAGGAAATTGTTTTTACGAAGTCTATATGGCTTATTATCTCTGACAAACTCTTGCAGTATTAGCATAGAATATATGTTGTTTTTTCCTGATAGGTCTTAATTTCTTACAGGCAAACAACATGGGTGTTGGTGTGGTTGGGATTATTGAATGCAACTTCCTAAAACCAACTCATAACAAACAAGATTTTGACTACACAAATGAATACAGGTAAATGTATATTTTTATGTAGACTTTCTATTGAATACTGTTGTTCACTGTGAAATACTTGACAATAAAGGCTTCTTTGTTAAATAGTAAGAATAAGATTTTATATTCCATCATTAAACTGTATGACCATTTTGAAGCAGTAGGGGTGGGCTGGTTTATGTCTACACTGGTAATACTGCATTCATTGTGCAGTCAGTGAAGTCTAGAGTATCATACAAATAATTTTAAAGTAAATGCCCTTAAAGTGGTTGGTTGCAATTCTGCCCCTCAGTGACTGTAAAAGAAGCACAGAATAATTCTGAGATGTGGATATTTGTATGGTTTATGACTGAAATTCTGATACATGAATCCCACACTATTAACTTTTTAATAGTAATTTTTATTTGGACTTTTTTGGAAAAGCTTTTTTTGGATGTTTTGGACCCTTCTTCTCAATGTCTGTCCTAAGAGTACACTTGAATGCCCTCAGATCCTCTGCTACGTGACAGACCATTTAAAATACATGAAAGCAGCAGTGGTTTGGGACTTTGCTTCATATCAGTTTTTATTTCTAACACAGGGCTGCAACTCATATATTTTCATCCATCCCATCAGTCAGTATATAGTGTGATATTTCCTGTAGTTAAACTATGGACCAGATGGAGAATTTATTCTGACTTAAAATTTTCAGAGCTGACAAGTGTTTTAAGCCAGGTCAATCTCCTAGTCTGTTTATGCTGGTGTGCTGTGAATCGGTTGTCCTGGCATTGTAGGAGGAGGCATATAGAGTAGGAAAGGCTAGAGGAGAGGAGTTGCTTAAGCAGTTTTCAGTCTGAGGTGTAAAACCTGTCCAGGGAACTTTTTCCTGAGTACAAACCCTGAGAATTATTCCACCCTGTATTGCTACTTTTCCCTTCATGATGCCAAGGCTATTTTCTGTTTTCTGTGCTGCTTAGTGTTAAGGGGTATTCAGAGCATCCACCTCCTCCAGGAGCTTTGTGCCAGGACTCCTTCCTGCCCTGACACTTCAGCCCAGCCTAGGGATCCAGGATCTCTGTCCAGGGTGAGAGACGTGACTGCCACCTTCCTGTTTGCAGGTTCAGCCAGTAGCAAAGCTGAGCGCGTATCCCAGAGATACGCACAGAGGACACTGACACAGCTGGTGCACAGACTGCCATGGCCAAGGTGCACCTACATACAGGACTCATATAAAACATACAGCCAAGTCCCCTTCTTCCTCTAGATTTCATAGAGATAGCTCACTAGTAAAGGCACACATGTAACAGTAGGTTCACAAGCACATGTACCTTTGTGGATCCCCTGAGTACCTACACAGCCCCTCTGTCTTTCTGGTACTCCTGCCTGGATCCCAGGCCCTCTTGCCTACTTCACAGGTCCGCTGTGTGCTGTCTAAGTGTCATTCAGTGTTTACCAGCCAACGAGTAAGCACTCACACACTCCTACCACGGACACCCCATATTCACAAGTCTGGGTATACCAGCACAAACCCTTGCCTGCTTGATACACCTCCTCGGACCTGGGGCATCGTGTTCACTGCTGAGTCCAATTTGGAGTTTGCTAGCAAACACACATATTCCCTGCACACCAGGACTCTGGGAGTAGGGAAGATGCAGACAATTGCTCCCTCCCAGCAGCCAGCAATGACGATACGGGCTGTGACCCACAGTACTACTCCAGCTGCCAGCACTGAGCTGTTTGCTTATGCTGGTCTGCCCCCAGAAGGTTTTGGGGACTACACTGTTCCTTCCTCAGTGGATGGCAGCTGACACCCCCACTTGCTCCAGTAGTTGATACCATGCACCCCGATTTTATTTCCGGAGCTGGCACCAAATCCACTCAGGCACACTCAACTCTTACCAGTTGCTGGCACTTATTTTCTATTTCATGTGTATGGCAAGGACTGAGAGTATGTAAGTAGTTGAAAAAGAATATTAAATAATAGGATGCAAGAAGATAGGACAGACTGTCGTGGTCAGACAGAGAGCTCAGCCAGACAGCTGTACTAACCCAAACCTGTTTTACATGCAACCAATTCGCTTTATACCCTTTTTATCCACTCACCTATTTGTCCCTCCCCCTTTCCCATGCACACTGCCTTGTCAGTTGGCGTAGTTCCACTGGCCCTCACCAAACATCCTGGACCCTCAGGTTTGCTTCCTTATAAGTTGCAAAATCCCAGTTTGCGTGCAGTTTCTTGTAGCCCCTAAATTTAGTGTGACTGGCCAAGTTTGTTTCTGTTTGTCTTTGTTAATGCTAATTGGTCAGGTTTTATGACCCTGTGTTTGTCTCCTTCCCTTTCCTTATCCTCCCAACTGCAAAATAAACATTCTTGCTCTCCACTTGTCCTCACTGGTAGTGTCACTGACCAGGTTTGTTCTTATCGCTACCTCCTTTGTCAGTCAGGTTTGCCTCTGTGTTCTTGTTTATGGCTCCATTGACCATATGCCCTTAAAGGAGCAGGCACTTGACTTCTGTGTGCCCTAACAGTTCCTTTAAATGTAGACTTAGAAATTAGAATATCGACTTACAAACATAGATGGGGTAATCTTTGGCAGGAGAAGTCATTATCTTTTTTAAGCTACGTGTTTTGCCCAGTTGTGCTTCAGCTTCCGCTGGCAACTTGAACTATCCACAGCACCTTTCCTGTATTGCTCATTTATATGCAGCTCTGCATAGAAAGATAACCCAGGAACCTCACCTGAGTGCTGTAATAAACAAAGTTTTTCATTGTAGTAATGGAGGGACTATAGCAAAATAAATCTGGTCATTCCTGCTGCTGAAACAGCAGCTCTCTGAAGAGAGCAGAGAGCCTGATACCTGCTACAGCCACCACAGTCCAATCTGCCTGTATCTTTAAGTGGTGCCTTCAGTCTGTGCTGCTCTTTGCAGTGATATTGCCAGCTTTAGGCAGTTACTGTGTTTCTACCACCATGATGCTAGCAGAGCTGTTGATGAGATCACACGGTAAAGTAGATAAAGGAAACTGTCAGACTGGGAAAGAGCTCCTGCATTATTTATTTCTCAATAAAGATGTTCCCTGAATGACTTCCTGTGTAGTGGCTCTAACAGTTCCCTTGTCAGAGGAGGAGGAATTGGGAATACTGTAGGATAGTCATTTATGTTGACCCAGGTTTGCATTATCTTCTCACAGCCTGGCACAGTGAACATTGAATGCTTTTTACTTGTTTTAAAAGAAATTGTACATGGGTGTAGAGGTACTATACTTGAAAGATATTTTTTTATAAAGGCTTTTCTGCAAAGAGTGCTACAGCTTTTCAAAAGATAACTTCCCAGTCCAAAACAGAAACATAAAACATGCTCTAAATTCATGATCAGTGTAAGCTGACATGCCTTTCTTCCCTCCCGGAAGAGACACGTGATCCCATTGCTGTTCATTTCTGCCCTTATATTACTTCCTTTTTTTTTTTTTTGCACAGAAGTTCATG
This sequence comes from Dromococcyx pavoninus, assembly GCA_033558185.1. Lineage (NCBI taxonomy): Eukaryota > Metazoa > Chordata > Aves > Cuculiformes > Neomorphidae > Dromococcyx > Dromococcyx pavoninus. The sequence continues at coordinate 1,141,106 of JAUMJL010000595.1, forward strand.
ATTTGGGTTCAGAGGTGATCTAGATCAAAACTCTCTAGGTCAGACTATTTCCTGTGCAAATTTTTGTGTTATTTCAAGGGATGGTGTAGTGTACGTGTTGGAATAAGCCAAGCAGGGAGGGACTGACTTTCAGGCTCTGGTTACCCAGCCACGTTACTGTGACATAAATTCAGTGTGCTGAGAAGAGGCAGCCTTACCTCTGCCTCACCTGCGGGGCTTGTTGTTCTTGTGCACCACTCCCTCCTGTGTGTGCCAGCTCTAGTAGCAGTTGAGCTGCACAATGAGCCCTGATCAGGAAATTAGTTCAGCTAAAAATTAACTTAGGGTCAGACTGGCCTACTCCTTCTAGCATCGTTTGGACTTTATACTCCATTAAAGTGATCATATGTTTGCACATCTCCATGTACTATTGTTGGGCATCAACTTAGAGAAGTTCTGAACTGGGAATTAATGGACATACAGAAACATCAGCCAAATACACAGCTCAAGACTGGATTGACAGAGGTGATTTTGTACTTTTTATGATAGAGGTTGAAGCAGAGAGGCAGCTTCAGGGTCTGCACTGTACATACGTTCACAGCCCTTCTGAATTGAACAGTCTTGATTTCAGTCTTCGTGCTTCAGCTCATGCTACCAGTAATTTCTTTGCTGACAAACATGACTTCATGTAATTCCTTATTTCTAGGGGTTTGTAAAATTGAAAAGCTTACCATTGTGCAAATAACAGTATTAGAATGGTTCATAAGTTCTGTTCTTTCACTGTAGTTTATAAAGGTTCTTTCTGTACTAGAGTTCAATTCTTAAGGGGTCTTTTAAATTTCTTTTTTTTTAGACTTACAATAGCAGCATTAGGTGAAAAGCTAAATGATTACTGGAATGAAATGAAAAGGAAAAAAAATGAAGAATATCCATTAGCTTTGCCAGTTGAGGAGATACAGTGAGTATCACTTCTAAATAGAAGAATTTTACATACTGTTATTACTGGTTTACACTCAATCATGAAAAGGATCTTTTCATGTAAAAGTTCTGGTGTATTTTCCGTTACAGAAAACAGCCTGATCAGACTTGGGTGCAGTGTGATGCGTGTCTGAAATGGCGGAAGCTGCCAGATGGGATAGAGCACTTGCCAGAGAAGTGGTACTGCTCACTGAACCCTGATCCACAATTCCGGTAAAACTGGATTTCTGTGAATATCTAAAGAGTGCTTTTAGTTCTTCCTTCATCACCTGTTATGAGCATGGGTGTTAAGCTCTTTCTGTCATGTTTTTTTTTCTTCCTCTGTAACTCAGGAATTGCAATGTGCCAGAAGAACCAGAAGATGATGACTTAATACATCCTACATATGAGAAAACTTACAAGAAAAAGTGAGTACTGGAGACTTTCTTACAAGTGTCTGAACACTGGAAAAGGAATGTGAAAACTAAATGCCATTTTCTCTCACCTGTGGTATAATTGCAGCTCTTCTGGGATTATATCCAGCTAAAAAATAGTGCCCTCAAATCAAGACCTGATTGTAGCACTGAGTAGTCAATAGCACTTTTCTTTTATCTGTTATTAGCATGTTGGCATTACATTCAGATTTCTCCTTTTGACTTATTGCCTGTTTGCCCTCCTAAATAAAAACTAGGAAAGTCATATCAAAAGGGATCTTTGAATTTAGTAGCTGCTAAGGAGAAAAATGCAGCAATTGGTGTTGAAGTACAGCTCACGAAAGGGCATTGTTTCATAATTGTAAGCAGTATGAGGAGAGTTTAGGATGTTAGAGAAGCAAGCTGCTAGGGCTGTTAGGAGACATTGCCTAGGTAACTATTATTTTCAAGGTCCACGTTGAAGCAGCTGAATACCTCAATACATTTATTTAAAAATAAGAGGATTCTTAGAGAAGGTGTATGGAAAAAAAATTACTTGGGTAATTTTAACTAGTGCTGGCTAGCATTCTAGAAGTTGGAGGTTGGAATTTTTCTGGTTTTTAAAATCTTAATCTGAGAAAGAACTTGTTTGAAGTTAAGCTAACTTTGAGCTATGCTACCTTTTCAGTTCATACTAAAAATGTTGTCCAACCGTATTATGTTCATTAGAACTTTATTCTCTCTAGCTGACATAAAGGAATATTGTGTTTGCTTTCAGACTTTAAGCTTCGTTTGGTTTTATGATGAATTAACATTTTGAATCTAATCTCTTAATTTTTCTTCCTTGTTGCTGTGCAGAGATAGGGAAAAACTGAAGAAGCGACTAGAGTACAGCCACCAGGTAACTCTTGAAGTCAATAGGAAACTGGCTTTGGTAGCAGAGTTGTTCTTGCCGGCAGCAATACTACACAGTTGGATCGAATAGGCCAGGCTTTTAGTTAGAGTTTACTTTAGCTCTTGGCCAACTGACTGGTTCAATGTCTTGTTCTGTTTTGATGGCTGTACAGGTTATGGTCACTATTAGTAAAATAAAAATCCCTTATTTTGCTGTCTGATGACGGAACATACATTGTTATTTTTTGTGTAGTACTTAAAGAGTTTGAGAGGGCCAAGGATCTCTCACAAAATAGTACCAGAAAAGCTCTTTGATGGCATAACGTGTAATTATTGATAGATTTGTTGTAGAGAGGTGCGATGAGGACATAAAAGTAAAGAAGTCCTTATAACTGGGGGAGAGTGGGGTGGGAACGAACAGGCTTGTAGCAGCTCTACTTTTGCAGGGAGACACTTTGATTGAAATTAAGTGCAGATGCAAATCAACGTAGTTAAGTGAATGTGTAGATAGGAAATTGGATTCCAAGTTACAAAGTATCATTTATATTAAGTTGCTTTCAAAGTAAGATGTTAAGGTAAGATCACTCCCATTTCTGGAGAAGAGATTTTGCATGTACTGTTTTAACCTATATACTTCATTTTATTCATTTTTCTGACATTGCTTTTACACAAGTACAAAAGTAATTTCTAAAAGTAAAATATTGTTCATTTTAGAGAAACTGAATTAATTATAAGCAGCTTTAACAGAGATGGCTGTCCCATGTTTTGTGTATGATGCTCAGACTTCAGACAGAAATAAAATGTGGGAAGAGTTCTTGCCTGAGATTCTACACAGTGTTTGAAAATAGCTGTAATCTAGAGAAAGACTTGTAAGATCAGAAAGCTGCTTTCTGACGGCAATAAATCTGTGGATGGAGAGGAGTGTACAGCATGCCAAATCCTCTGAGAAATCTGCCATAAGTCTGTAAATATGATATAGAACTTGCTGCTTTCTAATATGATGTGTGTCTTAAACCAATATGAAGGAAACACTTTGTGCACATCACTAGAATGTTGTGAGAATCGGGATATGTGATCATTAAGAAAACTGAGGTGTGCAACATGGAGTGTAGTTACCTTTCCTTATTATAAAATCCTGAGCCCAGGTTCAAGGAGGTCCTTGTACTGTGTACATAAGAAATGTCGGTCAGAATTTTAGGTTTTGGCAGATAGTTGGAAGAACTGCTTAAATCTATTCTGTACGATCTACTAATGTCTGGGGTTTTTTTCATTCTTAACTAATATTATCTTATAGATCAATGAAGTATTTTTAAAAACGCCTGTTTCTTCAAGTAAAGACTTCAAAACATTCTCCTCTGTGAGTGGAAAGGAAGCTGTTCCAAGATCACTTCTACCAGAAACATCAAATGCTTCTATAAAAAGACCTCTACTTATTTCAACTAGATCAGTATCTTCACCTCATCCTGATTCTGATAACAGGTTAGTGAACCTGTACAAAAATTTATAATTATTTCTGAAATTAGTAACTTGTTAATAAAAATGATGATGTTGGGTTCAGTCGCGTCTTCTGGTGATAGCTGCCAAAATTCATATGTCACTTTTGGGAGTCTAGGAATCAGCAGGCTGTTCAAAGTGTCTGAAAACCTTGTCAAGTACAAAAGTGAATACACTGAAAACTGTTGTGCTCCTTTAAGGAAAAGTTACATAGTGGTTTGTGTATTTAGGAAAAGACTGTATTGTGTTAACCACACTCCACAGTACGTTTTCCTTAACCTCTGTTGCTTAAGGAATGGGTGCAGGGTGGGTTTTGCCACGCATACTGAGTCTGAGTCAGTTACAAAATAACGTGGAAAGTAATGACTTAATGTGTGGATGTCAGACACATGTTTTTATGGGAAAGGTATTTACTCTGGCTACTTGAACAATGCCATAATCAGTTAAATATTTTGCTTCTCAGTCTTAAACGGAAGACACCTAGTTGCATGACACCTGTGTCTTTAAAGATAACGCGATTAAATGACAGAACATTCAACAACCATGATGATGATGATGAAGATGTCATTATTTTAGAGGAAAGCAGTACTCCAAAGCCTTCAGCAGATTCTGATGTTGCTGTGGTAAAAACGGAATGTATTGATTTGGATCAAGAGGAAAAGCAGCAAGAAAACTGTGATGTTGGAGAACCTTGCGTTGCAGCTACTTCAGAATCAAAAAGTCAACAGTTGACCTCAGCAACACAAACAGAGGTTCTAAACTTAGTTGTTAAAAAGGAAGAGGCAGAAGATGAAACTGATATTCCAGTTCCCAGTGCAGAGATGGAAACTAAACGGCACAATACTAATGATGTTTCTGACACATCTGTAGATCTTGAAAATGAACTGAAAAATCAGCTTCAAGTATTAAACAAAGAAAAAGAAATGTACCAAAACAAATGTGAAGTACTAACCAAGCAAGTAGAAACACTGGAACAGAGTATTTTAGAAATTAATAATAAGTATGTAAAAAAAGAAGTGTGCCATCAGTCAACTGAGACAATTTCTTCTGAAGAAGAAAAGGTTCATGAAAGAAGTTTGGCAGAAATGACCATTCTCTATGAGCAGGCCTTAGAAGAAATAGCAAAACTAAAGGAACAGTGCAATACCATGCAGAACTTAAAAACTGAATGCAGCAAGTGTGCTGATAATGACAGTAAAAGTGAGGTAGATGAAATTGCCGTACATCTGGACGATGTTTTCAGGCAGCTGGACAAGTGCAGCATTGAGAGAGACAAATATAAAAGTGAGGTATGTTTATTAAAACAGTGAGAGCCCTCAAGTTAACAACTAAATTATTTTTATTTTTAGTGGATGTTTCATAGCGGTTCTAGTACACAATGTGTTGTATAGGTCAATACACTAACTAATCAAGCCACCTAAACGGGGGAAGAATTACGAAATTAGCCTAGAAGCTTTTGGGTTTTTGCTTCCATAGGTAGAAATAAGGAAATTTGAGAGAGACTGCAAGGCTCTAAGTGACTCTGACTGCAAGATGAGACACTGAGCAGGCTTAGAGTGAGCACGTATACGGTGGTTTAAAGCAGTTTGTCTGGATTGTCATATCTTAAAATCTGACTGAAAAGTTAATGAAAAGCAGTCAACTTAAAATGTTAAATTGTTTGTATTTGTACAAGTTGTCTTTATTTTAATCCACCACAACTTTATTTGATGTATCAATTATTTTTATTTACTTGCTAGGTTGAACTACTGGAAGTGGAAAAAAATCAAATTGCCTGTCAGTGTGAAGAACTCAAAGCAGAAATCGCACAGTTAAAAGCTTCAATTCCACAAGCAGTAGCAGGTGCAAATGATTCTGCCACCAGTAATGTAGAAGAGTCTGTAAATTTTTCTGATGGAGAAAGGTATCAATTTTGTTCTTTCTACGCTATTTCAAGCAGGATTTTGGCTGGCTGAATGTATCTGAAACACCTTGATGAAGGTCATGTCTGATAATCATAATAAAATGTGCCTTTTCTGCTGTCTCTTGTGACTCCTAACTCAGTAACATTTTTTTATTAAGTGATGCATTTGGGTGAGCAGGATTGGCCATTACACAATAGAATCCCATACTGACACTTCTTAAAATACCAAAAATGTTATATAATTTTTAGAACATGACTTGCAAAACAGAGAGCGAGAGAGAAAAGGGAGGCAGGAAACAGGGTTGTCATTAGCTTATACTGTGTAGGTGAACTTCACTCTTATATTCTATTTTTCTTTATTGGAATGGTAGTACTCAACTTACATTTCCTGTGAGAACTTCTTGCTGCAGGCCAATCCTGTGGAACTAGGTTGTGTCCAGAGTGTATCTTTGAACTAAATGAGGGTTTAAACACAATGAGAGAGCCTCCAGCTCTCTGTTATTAGAAATAGCGAACATACACAAGAAGCACACACACCTGATTGAAGCAGGCATAAGTAGTCCAGCAGGAATATAGGCACCCTGCCTGGACATGTGGGATGGAATTGAAAACCAGAGCCAACTGCCAAGGCCTGTGAAGGGCGACTAGGAGGGCTTCTATAAGCACAGTAGCCACACCAGGAGAACTAAGAAAAATGTGGGCCTACTGCTCCATTGAACAGGTGTTTTAGTAAGTAGTAAAGGGCATGAGGTGTATGAGGCACAAGTTACTGAGGTAACCAGTATCTTCTTTACCTTGTTTTTACTGGTAAAGTCTGTCCTCGGGCTGCCCGGGACCCTTATAATCTCTGCCAGTCTTCATTTTAGCAAAGCTTTCAGCATGGGCTGCCATAATATCATGGTAGTGAAGTTTGTGAGGTGTGGTTTGGATAGGTAGACTAGGAGATGGGTTGTAAAATTGGCCATCAGTCAGCAGTTTGCCTGTGTGAAGTCTGAATGTGGGCTGAGGCCAGGGCAGGGATCATGGATCAGTATTGAGGCCAGTAATTGTTAATGCCTTCATTAGTGGCCTAGATCACAGATCAAAATTAAATCAGTAAATTTGTGATAACATCAAATAGGAGACATCCATTGATGCTCAGGAGGGTAGGGCTGCTATTGAGGGACAAATTGGGAAAATGGGCTGAAAAGAAACCTGGAAAATGAATAACGACGACTGCATAGTTCTGCACCTGTGTTGGAAATAGCCCATGCAGCTCAACAAGTTGATGACTGCTCATAGGAAGGCAGCTCAGAAGAAGATGGCCTGCAGTGCTGGTGGACTAGAAGTTAAATATGAGTCAGCAGTGCACTCCTGTGAGAGAGCCCAGTGCTATTTTGGTAAGAGAGGCAGCAGGTTGAGGGAAGTAATTCTTTCCTACTGTTGGTCATTGTAAGACCAAACATGGAGTGTTGTGTCCAGTTTTGGGCTCCCTGTTATATGAATGATGCTGGCGTATTGGGGCAAGTCTACTGAAGGGCCACCACGAGGGGTAAGGGCCTGGATCATCTGATATAGAAGGGAAAAAGCAGAGGGAAACAGTGTTACAAAGGGTGGGTTACCTTTAAATCCTACTGCTGTCTTCTGCTGCCCAGTGGGAGGGTGTAGAAAAAACGGAGCCAGTCTCCTCTCATGAGCGCAGCGATAGGATAAGACGCAACAGATACAAGCTGCAACAAGGGAAATTCTGTTTAAATATTAGAGAAAGAAAATGTTGACAGTGAGGATAGTCAAGCCCTGAAAAAGGGACCTAGAGAGATAGTGGAATCTCAGTCTCTGGGTGTTTTCAGAACACAATAAAGTCTTAGACAACCTGATCTGAGTTGACCCTTCTTTGAATGCACATTGGAGGGTGGAGGGGGGAAGATAGACTGGGTGATTTCCAGAGACTGCTTTCAGTCTATTTTTTTTTTTCCTGTGGTTCAACCTCCCTTTTATGTCCCAGCATGTCATTTTCTTATAACATCTGACTTGTGCTTCCTAAAAGAATTAGCAAACGTATGCAGGACTTGTAAGTAACTTCCACCACCAGCCCTGTCGGGGTATGATGGCACTGTGAAGATGGCTACTGGAAATGGTAAAGGCACTGATGGTAGAAGGAGAAACGCTCAAGAAAAGGGATGGGTGATTTGAAAGCAGTTTGGTCAGGAAGAGGACAGAGCAAGGGGATTCAGGAAAGAAAGCAAAAAGAGGAAGCATAGCATTTCCCTGTGCTTTTGCCTTCTCTTCTCTCTCCTTTGTATCTTCTTTTGCTCTCATAGGTGGTACCAGTTTGTGCTTCTACGTGTATGAAAATACTGGGGTTTAATATTGTTTTGAGTAATAAAGTGGTAATGTGGGATAAAGGATTGTGCCAGTACATGTTTTTTTAGCTTTAAAGCATTCAGAAATATTTCTGGTCTGTTTTGGGAAAGGCAGAATTCAGTTTAGCCCTTAGTATTTGTTTGAAACTAAGGAAAGATACGTCTTCAAAATTAAAACTTGAGAGGCTCAGCTTTGAAAGGCTATTTTTGAAACTGCCTTGGTGTTTCTGCATGAGTTTTGTTTGTTCATGGAAGTCATGTACAGAGCCTTTCCAGTATGGAGTATTAGTCCAGCTTTGTTAAATAAAGTACTGTGAATGTGAACATAAAACTTCATCTAATCATATCTAATGATTTCTTCACAGCCTGAAACTACGCTCTCTTCGAGTGAATGTTGGACAACTTCTGGCTACAATCATGCCCGATCTAGACTTGCAGCAAGTAAATTATGATATTGATGTAGTAGATGAAATTTTAGGACAAGTTGTAGAACAAATGCATGAAATCAGTAGTACTTAGTGTCTTAAAATTTTATAAGACTCTTACTTGATCTTCCATTATAACATTTGTGTAGGTTCAAAATTGTATATACTGCTCCTTCACTTTATATATTTGACATAGTTTGATCAATAAGTGTATATACTCTGCGTTTAGATGTTCCCACAGATGCAGTGGGTGTTACTTTTACTTCCTCTTAAAGGAACACTGTCAATATTGACCAACCCTGATGTGCTTGAGTAAGGATTTTGCTTTTAAAAATGTATTTGTAATTAAATTTGCAAATATTTTTTTGTATTAGGAATCTTAATACTTTTCTACAAAAGTTTTTTTGTTGACTTTTGATCTTATATCAGCATTAATAAGCAATTCTTACATAAGCACGTAATACTATAATTGACATCAATAATGAGCATATTATATAATAATAAGCATTATATAAACATAAATGACAAACAATTATTATATAATGAGCCATTATTTCCTCTTCTGAAATCTACGTACTGGAATATACTGCAAATGCAAAAAAGAACCTTCCTTGATTTCCTCTTCAGAACAAACCTTGTTAGTGTTGATGTGTACTACAGTATTGTTTCATTGGTATCAGCAATGTCGTATGTTGCATTAATGGGATAGAAATGTAACTAGTAGATGAATATTTTGGCCATAGGGGTAATACTTGTGTTTTACCTGCAAAAGAAGGAAAATTCTTTAAGGGTTTTATCCTGAAAAGTGATGATCTCTAACTCGCTTTTGGATTTTTTTCTTGTCACTAAAAAATGTTGTCTGTACATAGTTTTGCAGCATAAACAACTCCATGGGATATGGCTAGGATATTTCAGCCTTTTCAGTGATGGAAGCCACACGCCTGTTTGTGTCCTGCCCTTACCACTTGTTTGTTGTGTCCTACATCCAAAAAACTATCTGTATTTGAACGCAGTCATAGGAGTTTAAGTTCTACCCTATAGTTCGCATTTGAACACACGAGTGCTGATTCACAAGTCCAGGGATGCACCAGTACAAGGCTTCAGCAGTCAGATTTCACACACAACTCTTGCCTACTTTTTTTGAAGTCAAAGTCAGCGAGTGAAGTGGGAAGCGTCTTAGTGCATCATTAGAGAGAACAAGCTGGGGTGGCATATCCAAAGCTAGGCAGGATTCCAGTGCAGCTTCTGCTCTGCATTGGAAGCCCGGTGCTGAACAAGATTGACATAGAGGTTCTGTGATATATACAAATGCTTATGTATATAAAACTCAAATTGTTGCAATATTAAACATATAGTCTGCCTTGGAAGTTTTCAGGCTGAGATGTGAGGGTGCCAAGATTCGTCTCTGAAACCTACCTTCCTATCAGACCGTACTATGCTGTGTACGAATGGGTCAGACTACTAAATCCATTATTAAGTAGTTGAATGGAAGTGCTTTGAAAAGGAGACATGTTTCCTTCTCTGTGTTGTTAATAAGCAGAGGGAGCTAAAGCTGAAAATGTTCAAATATAACTTGTTAATGCTATCTTAGACATCTGTTTTATAGGCAAGATAGGGGAGTCTCTCTTTCCCCTCCTCCACCTCTTTTTTTTCCCTTGTAAGGGTTTTTACAGTGACTCTTAAGCCACTCGTTATGTGCTCTAATGCTCATACTAAAAATTCTGGGAAGAAGTGGTACTGAGAGAAGTCGCTGTCACGATGGTGACAGTATTCTCAGCCAATTGCCATGTTTTTCCTTTGAAGTTATCAGATATGTGGAAAAAAGGTGGCAAAAATAGCAAATCCAACTTTTACTCTGTGATGGTATTCATCATACAAACAGTGATAAATAAAAATTGTTCTTGCTTTTAAAAAATAATAGTAATAAAAAAATTTTAAATCGTGAAATAGTGTTCAATATGTTTTTTCCTTGGAAGTGTCTTTTTTGTAAAGCCAAGATATTTGGCTTTTGCACTGCTGTTGTCCTGATTTAATGAGATTATGTTCTTTTTAGTTTGTAGTTCAGTCAATTTCTTTCAATGAACAGTATTTCAATTTTAAGATATCTGTTCTAATACGCCAATAAGGGTAATGCAATACTGTTGTACTGTATAAGGGATAAATTGAATGTTTGATTTTTTGAAGAGGTGGCTGTAATATAACTGTTTGTATGACTTTTAAAAAGTTTATATTTTCCATTTATTGGTGTGAAGTTTTCCATTTCTTAATCATTATTTATTATGTTTCATCGGACTCTGTAGTTGAATTTCTTATAGACAGCTGGCAAAATATAGCATATGTCTATATTAAAAATGGCAAATTTACACTGTACGTTTACACTTTGGAGAACAGTGGACTAAAGGAGATGGTTTTTATTGTTAAAATGTATTTTTTGTAAAAAATAAAAATAAAATATATAAATCTGAGTTTGCAGGATCAAAACTTGTATGTGATCAAATGCAATGGTTTTGTTTATAAATAAATACTCTGCGGAATGACTCATGTTTCTGGCTTATTTTAAGTATCAGTCTTGCATGAAAGTTGCCTTAGTCTGGTTTTGAGCAGGAGAGACTCAAGCAGCTTTTCAGTACTTAAAGGGGGCCTATGGGAAAACTGGGGAGGAACCATTTATTAGTAGGACTAGGGGTAGCAGTTTTAAGCTGAAAATAGGTAGATTCAGAGTAGATATTAGGAAGAAATAGTTAACTGTGAGGGTGGTAAGGCACTGGAACAGATTGCCCAGAGACGTCACCCCCATCCCTGGAGGTGTTCAAGGCCAGGTTGGATGAGGCTTTGAGCAATCTCATCCAGTGGGAGGTGTCCCTTCCATGGCAGGGATGTTGGAACTGGATGATCTTTAAGTTCCCTTCTAACCCAAACTGTTCTGTGATTCTATGACTCTTTCAGATATGTTCGTGGCTTCTTTTATGGCTGAGGCAGACTGTTCTTCCTTGACCAGTACTTGATCATCAGAGCTTTTAAAAACTAGTAAGAGGTGGCAGTGTGCAAGATATTGTGGAAAGGGTGGCATCTGGTAAGGAAATGTTCTGGCTATGGCAAAAACAGTGCTGTTATAAACCAGGATGTGTTTTTAACTGATGTTGAAGGAAATTCCTGGGTTTAAATACATAGGTCTAATTTCAAATGAAGCATAAGGATTTCCAGTTCTAGCTTTCTTAGTCATACTTGCAAGGAAATTGTCATCACTCTCTATTTAGAAGCCCTCTTCTTAAAAAAAATACCTGACCTGTATACAAGAAGTATTAATTCTCCGTCTTATGGTTTCTCACCTGTAGCATAGGGCAGTGTTATAATAACTGGTGAGGTCTTCAGAGTACAAGTTTCAGCTTTAACCATGCCGCTAGTGCTTTTATCTGTCAGTATTGGGAGGAAGGTGAGAAGCAGCATAGTCATACATGGTATGGGAAGAAGGGAAAGCAGCTGCCAGTTTCTAAGGATATATTTTTATTATTATTATTTCAAATGGAGAAAGTTCTATATTTGAAAGAAAGGGGAAAATTGGGGTTTGCTTGCCCTTTGGCCAGTCTAAATGCAAAAGCTACTCAAATAGTGCAATGCTTTTGGGGGGAATGGGAGAGCTTTGAGCTTTTTTAGGTTGTGTTGGGCTCGTGTTTCTTTCATTGGAAGCAAACTAGGGCAGGGCAAAAAGAAAATACAGGCAAAAATCCTAGCCGAAACTGCAACACTGCACAGTTCATGGATGTCCCCCACTGACCCTCCAACCCTTTTTCTTCTCTAGCAGGGGCAGGCTGGGCTGCCAACTGTCGTGATGGTGGCACAGTCACCTTCCCAAACCATCCACCTGCAGGGGGAGGAGGGTGTGTCTGCTGCTCACGGTCTAATGGTGGTGATACTGAAAATGCCACCAAATAAACTCTCTAAGACTAATTTGGGAGTTTTAGAAAGCAGCATCCTTTAATTTCAGTGCTGGACATGTGGGAGAATCATTTCCATCAGTCATGCATGATGAGGTAAGAGCTGGGGACAGAATGTATTTCCCACGTACGTGCATATGTATAAATTTTCCCAGAAATCTCATGCATATTCTATTACTTTCCAAGGACTCATTTTAATGTTTTTATGAACTTCACAACAGCCAAATCTCTGCTGATTGGAGCTTTGGAGCCAGCTCTGTCTGACCTTTCATTTTAGACAGGGAAAGACTGCAAAGAGGAGGCTGAAAGGAGACCTTATAGCTGCCTACAATGGCCTGAAAGGAGGTTGTAGCGAGGTGGCTACTGGTCACTTCTCCCAAGTGACAGGCAATAGGATGAGAGGAAATGACCCTAAGTTGCACCACAGGAGATTCAGATTAGACATCAGGAAAAAGTTCTTTACTGAAAGGTTTGTCAGGCACCGGCACAGCTGCTCAGGGAGGTGGTTGAGTTGCCATCCCTTGAAGGTGTTTAAAAGACGGGTAGATGAAGTGCTCAGGGATATGTAGTGGACAGGTGCAGTTGAACTCAATGATCTCAAAAGTCTTTTTTTGGAATCACAGAAATCATAGGTTGGAAAAGACCTTTGAGGTTCCAACCAAGCAATTCTATAATTCTAAGACAGGTGATAACAGAAGAAGACACATCTGTTCAGCACAGATCATACCAAACACAAGGCATTATCGTTTCTCTCTGAACAGTGTCTGGGAAGACACTCTGTGGAAAAAAAAGCTGCTATAAAGGAAACACGTTGTCAGAGGCACGTTCTGCCTGACTTCCAAAATATACAGTTACTTAAACGAAACTGTATTTTAGCTTAAATCAAAATGTTCCACCTTTTGTGACAGTAACTACTTGTATCACTGGCACCAGAGAGGACCGCGCCGGTGCCGCTGCTCCGGCCTCCGCCAGGGGGCGCTGTCTCTCAGCCGGCGGCGGGGAGGGCGCGCGCAGGCGCGGGACGCGCGAGGCGGGAAGGGGGAGCCCGCGCGGGGAAGGCGGCCCCGCGCGTGAGCCCGGCCAGGCCGTGCGCCGCCGCAGGTGGGGGCCGGGGGCGCGTGTGCAGGAGTCCCCGTGCTCGGGTCTCCCCCCCCGGCCGTGGGCTTCGGGCGGGACCCCCTCGGTGTACCGCGGGGAGAAAGGGGTGGCAGCGGGAGCCGGGATAGGCGGGGTTCGAAGCGGCGGGGGAGAGGGAACCTCGGCGTTTCTCGCGCTGCGGGGGTCCGTGCGGCCGGTCCCCTCGAGTGCCCCGGGGCTGCGGGTCCCCTGGAGCTGCGGGGAGCGGCTCCCGTCGGCGGTGCCACCTGCGCTGGGTTCTATGCCCTCCTTCTGGCCCCGCCGGGCCCTTCGTGGCATCGTGGAATGAATGAATCATAGAATGGCCTGAGTTGGAAGGGGCCCACAAGGATCATCGAGTCCAGCCCCATGGAGTAGTTTGGGTTGGAAGGGAACTTAAAGACCATCCAGTTCCACCCCCCGTGCAATGGGGAGAGACACCTCCCACCAGACCAAGCTGCTCAAGGCTCCATCCAGCCTGGCCTTTAACACTTGGTGCCTCTTCCCCTTTGTTTTGGATTCCCAGTGCATCCCTGCTGGTGTTGGGCAGCCGCTGGGGCTGGGGCAGCAGGGGAGGGCAGGGATGCTCTGGGAACCAAGCTGGAAAGCTGTGGGGTCTATCCCCGGGTCTGTCTGCAGGGTTCACTGTTTGTTGTAACCCTGCCCCACGCTTCTGTCACAACATTTAATTCCATTGAGGGATATGGTGCCCTGATTACCCTTTTCATGCAGTGCCTGGGCAGTAACTTCTTCCATAATAAATCACAGTGTGTCAAAATGGTCTTCCTTAAGCCATCCTTCTGTCAGTTTCTACAGGGACACACTTATGGGAACTGTTTACAGCACTTGCAAAACCTGCCTGGCTTTGATTGTCTTAGTCGTAAGAAACAAGGATTTATGTGGGTATTTGCTCTATTTTATTTAGCAAACATGAAGGTCATCACCTGTGAAATAGCATGGCATAATAAGGAGCCTGTTTACAGCTTAGACTTCCAGCATGGAACTGATGGGAAGATCAATCGGCTGGCCTCGGCGGGTGTGGACACAGCTGTTCGGGTAAGCTTCAGATCTGTTTAGTTTGGGTTTGTAGCATAGGCAGAGCCTGAAATGGCCTGTTGTCCAAGGTGTGAGATTGTTGGCCAGTCCATGCTACCAGTGATGTATGGTTTAAGGAAAGAGTATGAGACTGTACAGCTGTATAACAGAATGACCATTTGCCCTATGTACTGTCCTCGAGTTCTGATGTTGAGTGTTGAGCTGTTATTTAGAGAAATTTACCTGCGTTGACTGTTGGGTGATATTGCTGAGTAGCAACTACTAATTTAGGGAACAGTCTTGTGGGTTAGTGAGAAACAACTGGTTTTAATTTCTTTATGTTCATGAGCGTTAGATTTCGTCTGCCATTTTATAAGTAGTCACTCAGCAGTGTGGGCTCGTTCTACAGCCCTTTTCATCTCTCCTAAGTAATTGTGTTCATCTCTCCTAAGTAATTTATATTCATCTCTCCTAACTAATTTTGTGTTGGTGCTGATGACCTTTTTTAATCAGTTGTTCATTCTTTTGGGAATCGCATATGAAAATGTCGAATACCACAAGCCCCAAAGGTGTGGCTGTACGACTCATGTTAGCAAAATCAGGCGGTTGTTTACGATGTTGTTTATTCTTATTGCACATGAGTACTGTTCCTGTTGTTCAATGGTCTGTTGGTTTCTCTCAAAGCCTTAGCCCTAGCTGGAAAACTTTGGGAAAGTAAGTGCACTGAGTGAACCATGTCCTTTTTATCACTTCTTAAATAAAGTTAATGGCCAAGTGATGCACAATTTCCTTTGCAGAGAAATAAATTGAATGTATTTATTTATTTAACAGCTTCTCTGTATAGAAGGTAGACGTAGTGGTCAGAGTTTTTGTGGCTCACCATTAGAGCACTTCTGAAAAAAATTACACATTTGTTTCCCCTGTTTTTTGGAGCTGAGAGTGAAAGCTGAGATTCCAGCCTGGGATCCTCCCTGTGCTCCTTGGCAATGAACTTCAATGCAAAGAATTCATGTAGGTGTTCTTATATGTGTGTGTGTATCTGTCTGTCTATTTAACTGTCTTTGCATGGTAATTTTACATTTTAATTATCTTTAGGGTCTGTTCATGTTCTGTCAGGATTCCATCATCTATTTGAAGAAAAAATAAAAAATATTTTAATAAGTTTATGACCTGTGCTACAGGCACAGACCAAGAATAAAGTTTTCTTTTGTACTACTGCAGGAATTTTTTAAGCCAACATTGCTGGAAAAGTATCCGTATCATGCAACTGTCTTATGCGTGGTTATAATTATTGGGGAACTAGAATTATTATAATTCTTGCTCAAATCATCTTATCTGAAGCCACTTAATCTGTTGACCTTTGAGGGGTGTATTGCAAAACTCTTCAGCTTGCTGAGACTTCTCAAGAGAGCTAATATTTTTTTTTCCTCTCTAGTAACAGGGATTTTTTTCAGACTGTTACAATTTGTTTGATGAATTTGTTAACAAGATTTTGTAATTCTGTTTATTTATTAGTATTTATTACTATTACATCACTGTATTTAAAGGCTCATCAAATACTTCTGAAGCTAGAGGTTGTCAGTGAATGAAAAGAGAATGCTGTTATGTGTTTGGATATTTTTAATTGATTGGAAACACTAATATATTTCATCAGACAAAAAAGATATTGCAATATGATTACAGCTTACAGTGGGTTGACCTTGGCTGGCCACCAGCTGCCCACCAAGTGGTGCTATCCCTTCCCCTCCTCAACAGGATGAGGAGAAAATAGGATGGAAAAGCTCATGAGTTGAGATAAGGACACGGAGATTACTTACTAATTACTGTTGTGAGAAAACCAGACTTGACTTAGGGAAATTATTTCCAATTAATAACAGAGTAGGATAGTGAGAAATAAGAACAAAACTAAAAATACTTCCCTCCCACCTCTCCTATCCTCCCAGGTTCATTTTCTCTTCTGATTCTTCTAGATCCTTATGAGCAGCACACGGGGATTGCAAATGGGTGCTGTGGTCAGTTCATTACACGTAGTCTGTGCTGCTCCGTTCTCCTCATGCTCTTCCCCGCTGCATCCTACGGGAGACAGTATTGTGTAAACTTATCCAGTGTGGGCCCTTCCCACAAGCTGCAGTTCTTCACAAACTGCTCCTGCACAGGTCCTTCACATAGGGTATATCCTTCGGGAATGGACTGCTGCAGCGTGGATCCCTAAAGGAGTGGTAGCTCCTGCCTGAAAACCTACTCCTGCACGGGCTTCTCTTCACAGGCCACAGCTCCCTCCAGGAGCCTGTTCCGTTGCTGGCCGTCCAGTGCAACTTCCTTCAGGGCGCATCCACCTGCTCTGGCGTGGAATCCTCCACAGGCTGCAGTGAGGATTTCTGTTCCACTATGGACCTCCATGGATTGCAGTGGGACAACCTGTGCACCATGAGCTTCTGCAGGGGAATGTCTTCTCCAGAGCCTGGAGTACATCCTCACCTCCTTCTTCACTGACCTTGGTGTCTGCAGGGCCGTTTCTCTCACATTTTTCTTACTCTTCTCTCACAGCTGCTGTGCAGTGGTTTTTATGCTGTCTTAAATATGTTATCACAGAGATGCCACCAGCATCACTGATTGCCTGAGCTTTGACTAGTGGTGGGACAGTTCTAGAGCTGGCTGGAATTGCCTCTATCCAACATGGGGGCAACTTATGGTGTCTTCTCAGAGAAGCCACCCCTGAAGTTTCCCTTTGCTACCAAGACCTTGCCACATAAACCTGTTACACAGATGTAGCTCAGGGGGAAAATTTGTGGTGCAACTGCAGCTTTACCTCTGAAAGTTTTAGGTAGTGTGTTCAGAATGACTGCCCAAGAAGTAAACTGTGGATTACTGAAGTGGTGCGTGTATATTACATCTTGTTCCTGAAAAGTGTCTGTAATACTTTTGTCACTAGATATGGAAAGTGGAAGAAGGGCCGGATGGAAAAGCAATTGTGGAATTCTTGTCCAACCTTGCCCGCCATACCAAAGCAGTAAATGTTGTGCGCTTCTCTCCAAGTGGTGAGATCCTGGCATCCGGAGGAGATGGTGAGAACTGCTTTTCTTGTGTCTTATGCGAGATAATTGTAATGTTCAACTAAATGTAATGCATTAACAGAACAAGTGAATGGGAAAAAAAGAAGCCTTATATTATTTCCTCTACAGATGCTGTTATTTTATTGTGGAAGTTGAATGACAGTAAAGAATTGGAACCATTAGTTTTTCAGGATGAAGATGAAGCTCAGCTCAACAAGGAGAACTGGACAGTTGTTAAAACTTTAAGGTAGCTTAATATTTTTATGAGTTTGTTTTCTGTTCATTGTTTTTGACACCCTAGTGACTTTTATTTTATGGTACAGTCTTCTGTTCAGTGTGTGTTGAACTTCAATGCTCTGTAAAATTTCCTTGCTCTTGTATTCGTCCTTTTATTGTCTTTAACTTTTTTTTTGGTACAATGTCAACCTACAAATTCTGTTAAGGCAGAAGATTTGGCGTTTATGTGACATAACTGACATGCTCTGAAATTGGTTCCTGAGATTTGCAGTCACTTAAAGCTTGGCATAGGGTTATATAAAATAAAAGTGAAGTTTTATATACTAGCTTTATAGTGGAAATTTTGATCATTATTAAAGCAAAAAGCAGCAGTGGATTAAATGATTCATGCAGTTGTGCCAGCTGTGACACTTGACCAATCTTTTTCAACTAGTTCATTTTGACGGTTGAAAATCTACTGTATTATACAGCTTTTGTTTCAAGTTAATAAAATCTACGCACTCTGCCTGCTAAGATTAAGTAAGTATTAAGTGGTAGTGGCTAGGACATCAAACCACTGCTGAAAGCTGGAATACAGTAGTGGTTCTAGACTCTGAAATGCATTTTGGATGAGCGATATGTGTAACTCTGTCTTGCTTTCTGTGTAGTGTCTATGAAAAGTTATGCTCTCTATCTGTCTATGCTAATAAAATCATTAAAAATTTACACCTGTGTACCAAAGGTACTGTAATCCATAACTGATATGTTCCTTGCAACTACAGAGATTTATGTGAGAACTATTTCAGAACTCCTAGTAGGATTGCATGAAGAATCAACATGATCCTTTAGGAACATTAATCTCTTAAAGCAAACAAATTCAATCCCACTTCCCTAAACTTGGTGTTGCAAGTACTTATTAAATTTAGCACGCTGTATCGTAAGTCCTTCAAACAATAAGCAATAGAATTTTTTTTTAATAGAGTCTTTCTGGATGCTTAAGAGTATCTTGCAATGTTTGTTCAACTGTATCTAAATCAACCGTAATTTTCTTCGTTTCATGTAGTTGTACTGAGTATGGGTGTTTGTTTACTGCTTTTATGAAACTCATCAACATGTAGGGCAGTTTCTTGAATAGCAACACTTGCTAATTACTTTGTAGTGTTTTACGATGTCTGACACAAAAAAGCAGAGGCTAACCCTGTAGCTTTTGAACCAAGAACATGTTCTAACCTCTCACAGTGAGGCAAGGCTCAACTCGATCGCTTCACTCAGTACAAGTGGACAGGTGTTAAATACAAGTGTTTTCTTACCCTTGTTCAGAAGATGTCTATGTGCAAGAATGAACAGTGAGTTAACATCAAGTTTCTTGTGAAACTGAAGAAATCTGTGACAGAATTTTTTCAATTATTGACCAAAGTCTGCAGTAAAGAGATCCCAAAGGTCAAGTCGGTGCTCAAAGGAACCCTTTTTTTATTGGTAGGAGATGTCAAAGCAAAAACAACAGATATACTCAACAGCCTTTCAGAAAATGGTCTGCAGAATTGCTTTGAACATTGGCAGTGTCATATGCAGCTGTGTTTGTCAACTCAGAAGGGAATTATTTTGAAGATGATTATAGTTGATTTTCTTAATTTGTTAAAATGAGTTAAGGTAGTCTCGTTTTTTTTGTCGGGCTTCATAGTTTCTATTTGTGCAAATCCTAGAAATGTTCATTTGCAGACCTCTAGGTATAAATTCATAAATTGCTTCAAATGCAGGGGTTTTGTTGTCTGTGAGAAAAGACATGTTGAAAAGGCAGGCTAATTTTGAATTAGAAGTAGGATGATGTGCTTTTATAAAATGTCCTACCATCTTCTGAGTATCAAATTTTTTTAAAAGCTGTATGTCATGCTGTTCATTTTACTTCAGTGATAGTTTATTTACCTTTTTTTTAACCTAAAACTGCATAAAACTCATGTTTACAAGTAGCTGTTACTTTTTAAATTAATAATTGGTTTCTTCTCTTCTTGCTTTTAGAGGCCACTTAGAAGATGTGTATGATATTTGTTGGACTTCATGTGGAAATTACATGGCATCTGCTTCTGTAGATAATACAGCTATAATGTGGGATGTCAATAAAGGTAAATGCTAAGTTTATCACTTGCAGCTCCAGTCCTGATGGTATTTACCAAAGGAGTTAAAAGCATGGTTTTTTTGTGAGAGAACAGTCCACTTAACTGCTAGACTTCGGGGATTGTGACGCAGATAGCCCAGCATACAGATACCCTTAGGCCAGCAGAAATTGCACTTAAGTAATCTCTTCCCTTCGGAGTATTCAGGAAGTAAACTTCACCCAGTTTTTTTTCTCCCAAAGTCCTACACAAGCATCTCATGTATTACTTACTCCACCTCATGCCCCAATAAACAAATAAAACTTGACTGGTATCAGGTAATTAACTGCCTGGGTTAAAAATAGGAAGCGATGATAAGATGCAGAGTCTGTTTTGCAAGATGTGACACTTTTTTTAGGCTCCATTCAGCAAAACACTTCTGTCATTCTCATCCCACTGCAGTGAGATTGCTTGTATTCTTCAGGAGAGACACATCTATAGCAGTTCTGGTAGTAACCAACTACGTTAGGTTGCTTTATAGTGGCTTGATTTTTTTTATTAGTAGTGTGATCATTACTTTCACTTTTAGTTTAATGTGGAAATACTTAACTTTAGAGAAAGTTAACCTTTTATCACATATTTCTAATATTTAATGTCTAAGAAAAATAACAGAGTCCAGGTTAATTTTTCAGTGCACATACATGAATATGCTAATATTCTGCTGTGCTGACATTTTTCATATACTTGGTTTGGCTGCTTAATGTCTCTCCTGTCTGAACTGTCAAATATACTCTTCCAGGAGTCTTTAATGTAAGTACACGAATGTTCAATTAAGACTGTGTGTGCTCAGAGTCTTAGCTATGCGTAGGGTCATTGTGACCAAATGTCTTTTGCATCTCAAACTGCTTGTACCAACATTAAAGGGACTTATCTATTAGAATTATTACTAAAAAAAAAAATCTGGGTGGCCTCTTAAGCTGTTATGTTCCTTATATGTAATGTCTTCCATTCTCGCTGCTTTCTTGTTGCAAGCAATTAATGCCATGGAAGACATTTTATCTTTAGACAGAGGAGAAACAAATAAGTTGGAAGTAAGAAGCCTTTACTGGAAAACACAGATTTTGTGATTGAAGTTGTAGGTACATTGAAGGAAAGATTTTCAAGGATAGCTTCCAGAAATAACCACACAGGCTTTTAACCTGGGTGGAAAAAAAAGAAAAGACTGGAAGGAAATGAATAGTACAAATCAATGGGGCTGTTTAGTACAAAGAGAGCATCACTGACTTAAGAAGTCCTTGAGGTACAAACTATTGGCAGCTTAGGGAATATCCTGTAGAAGTACCATTATGTGTTTGGACTGTTCTTCTTAGAATCATAGAATGGTTTGGGTTGGAAGGGACATTAAAGATCATCCAGTTCCAACCTCCCTGCCATAAGCAGGGACACCTCCTACCACCTGTTCTTATACTCTGCCATTTGTTTTTGGCTGCTGTCTGAAGCAGAACACTGCAAAAGAAGGAATTTTGGCATTATGCAGCATGGCCTCAACCCTATTTGTGTTATTTTTTTTGTATAATCTGTCCCTCGTATTCCAAACAAAATATTTCATGAATTTATCTGTAACTACCTCATCATGTTGCTTTGAATTGGAGGCATTCAACTGTGGAACATCAGTGGGGTCAGAGACCTGATGCCTTTGGGAGATCTTCATGACAGAGTAAGCTGTGGGAGAACATGGGTTAGCACTGCTGTAGAATTGTTTCTGAAAGCTGCTCAGGTCTAAGTGTCAGTCAGCAGGTGTGTTGTATGTTTTTTTCAATGTCTGCTTAGCGTAGTAGGTGAGTTTAGGCAGCCCTCAATGGGAGATCCTGGCTATTCAGCCCCAGCTGAAAGGTATGTTTTAGTTTCAGATATTCTGGCTCAGTATTCAGCCAAATTCAGTTAGCTGTGGGACAGCTAGACTTGCCTGGAAAAAAAAGAAATCTGCGTCACAAAGGTTTTGGAATACTTCTGGTTTTGAAGTATGCTCATCTTTCATGTTTAATGCCTAAGCCAAGCTACTTATCTGAGTTATTGTGTAGGGATGAGCCTTAAACTGGCATTTTACAATTTACTGTACTTGTGAAGGTTCTAGAAATAAAGCAACTATTTCCGATATTCTTATCAAGTGCCACCAAGTTAACACTTTGTGTGTTTAAAAATATTTCTGAAATGTTTTGTCTTGTTTCTGAAATTATGAAATGTTTTAAAACACATTTGAATTTAGAATCTGGGAACTGTTTGTAATTTCAGGACAGAAGGTTTCAATATTAAATGAACACAAGAGTTATGTCCAAGGAATAACCTGGGATCCTCTAGGCCAGTACATTGCAACTCTGAGTTGTGATAGGTGAGCTCTTGGTCTAAGTGTTTTGCCTTAGTGTTCTTTAACTCATCTTTGGGATGAGTTAAAAGCAAGTGGTATAAGTGTGACTTTTCTTTGAATTTTATTCAGATTGTTCTGTAAGAAAATTAATGTGAAATTAAAATGATACGTTAGTTAATTTCTTGCTTGTGGTAAATGATTCCTGAAGTCTGAATGTCCTCTGTAAGCGGCAAATAAACTTACATAACTTACGCAGAATTTTTTTCTTCACGAAATAAGTTTTCATGATATTGGTCATTAGAGATACTAAATCTTAAGAGAGCGCTGCATTCTCTGGTTGTTAATGAGATCGTTTCATCCTTGTCATTTTACAGAAAGATGTAAACAGGTTAAGAATCAGTTAAAATGTTTTTCCACCCGTATCTTTCTTTTGCTCTCTTACTCCCTCCATCCCCAAAAGGTTTGTAGGTGATGTCACTGGATAAGCAAACCACGCTTAATAAATTTGGCCCGTGCCAGAACTTTGAGTTGAGCTTAAACCATTTAGGGCATGCACGCTGAAGGGGTTCACAGCTGACTAATAAATGCATGTCTTCTGGAACCTGCTGCAAAGTAAATTGCTGCGATAGTGGAAAAGTAGTTTTGATTTAA
Source organism: Dromococcyx pavoninus (assembly GCA_033558185.1). NCBI lineage: Eukaryota > Metazoa > Chordata > Aves > Cuculiformes > Neomorphidae > Dromococcyx > Dromococcyx pavoninus. Next base: position 1,163,974 of record JAUMJL010000595.1, read on the forward strand.
GATTTGCAATAGGCTCAGAAAAATAAGTTAATGGTGACTAGGTCGTTATGAGCCTCTGTCTTCTGATGATCAGTTATGTGAGTTTTGTGTGCCTTTAATAAATGAGCAGCAGTGAAACAGAGGTAACAGAATGCTGCACAAGTTTTTCTTAGAGTGAAGTTGCAAGCAAGGGCATGAACTAATCTGTAGAGGGGAAATCTCCAGCCCCTCAGGTTTCAGACATTTCTCTACAAGATTAGTGAATATCATTGCCTCAGCAGGAGTCTTAACATGAGCCAGGCCAGTTGGCAGGAGTGCGCATTCACTAGCCTGGGGCAGGGAGACCTCTTCCCCATTTGGGCAGACCAGCTCTGCTGTGTGACATCCAGAGCCAGTAGTTCCACAGCTGTCTCAAGCTGTCTGCCAGAGCTTCACCTTCTACATTCTCTTCCTAGCTTTGTCCAGGACTCTTCTTGGAGCTGTTTCAGCACATTCAATCAAAACAAAGGGATCTGTTTTTTGTGTTACATTGGTTTTCTGGCAACCTAACAAACCAACATAACTTGGTGAAGGTCAGAGCTGGTAGAAAGGAAGGCGTAGTGGACAAGCAGTTGGGTCTGCTTAGACAACCACCTGGTGGTTTAGTGAGATGAAGTCAGGGGAGTTCCAATGTTCTGTACAGAGACATACTTGAGTTTTCATTTATTCCAAAGGCAACTGAAGCATAGAGATGTAGTTGTCTTTGAGATGAGTCCTTGCTCCACTGGAGCGTGCTTCCTACTACAGCACAGCTAGGAATGGCATAGTCAATTCACTGTCCACCAATTCCCTCATTCCTTCATGAATGCATATGGTGGTACTTAACAAAGCGTCTTGAATCAAATAATTGTCAGTGATTCATTAGTTATTTAGCCATCAAAACATGTCCACCCAATAGTGTCTCATGAACAGAATTATAATTGATGTGTGATTGTCATTTATATTTGTCAGTCCTGACTGAGAAGTGAAACTAGGAGTGAAAGGAAGCTGTTTGTAGCTAACTGTGCTCTCCACCATGTAGGATCCTGCGAGTGTACAACACACAAACCAAGCGTGTAGCATTCAATGTTACGAAGATGCCATCTGGATCAGGAGCTGAAGGAGAGGTATGTTCTGCTACTAATGGCACTAGAGAATGTGCTGAATGCTATTTTATGACAGTTGTACTATTCTATGAAACCAAAGGAGAAATATTTTCCATGGAAGTAATCCATGTATCAGATATTTTTCTCTATCTCACCTTTGCATTTTGTAAATAGAGACTGCGTCAGGTTTCCATGAGCATTACAGAAATGGCTAAGGAAGAAAACTTGCAGGTTCAGCTGATTAAAGCAGTAACACAATGTCTTTGTTGTAAATGTTGGAAATAGTATGGAAAAAAATAGTATGCATGCTGAATTCTTAACAGGAAAAACTTCAAACCTGTGTGTCAGTAACTGTAAGTTTATTAATGGATGATACATAGCAATAATATTTTAAAGTCAGAAGCCTGGAATTTTCAAAAAGGTAGTCTGATTTTTAGGAAAAATATAAGTTAGTGAATGTTTAGGAAATTCTGTCTAAGAGGGAAAACAACTTTTTTTTCCCCCTCCAAACAGTTCTAAGTGATAGTAAAATAACACCTCCAAGCTGGATGTAGCTTTCTAAATTCCTTCTATTCCTTTTCTTTCTTTTGTGAAAACATATGTAACAGTTTTGTGGAGACTAAAGAACAGACCTGAGAGAGGGCATTTTGCCATTATATAAGTTCTCTTTAAACCTCTTAATACTGGAGTTAAAATTCAATGCCTAAGGAACAGGATTTTTTGTTGACTATTAAATAATGTTGGTCTCCAGATTATTACTATTTTTGATCACTGATCTAATGTGACTGCTCTTGGAGTGTTTTGATTAGTAGCTGAAGAGGGATCAAGGATTATTTTTCTTAGCTGTGAAGAATTTATAGCACAGCAGAAAGTGAGTTTGAGGGAGCTGTGGTTTTTAAAATATTTATCTTTTATTTTAGAAGTTCCATCAGGTTGGATTGTACAAGTGGGTGCTTTTTGTCACTTGAATTTCAGCTGACATGTTTTTGGCACTTTACTTATTTTCAACGTTACAGGCTAGGAGCTATCGGATGTTTCATGATGACAGCATGAAGTCATTTTTCCGCAGGCTCAGTTTTACTCCTGATGGCTCCTATTTGCTCACTCCAGGTATGTGATGAACGTATACTGGAACTTACATTGTAACTATTATGGTGTAGTTGAAGTGTGCATCAAGATTGCTTTCAAACTGTTAGCGGATACTTATTTACCTTAATTATGCCATTCCTTGTTCTTCTTGTTGAAGAAAATAGAGACTCCACATTATTCTTCCATTAGCGATCCAGAACATCAAATTTGTCCTGTGATAAAAATTATATATTTGGCATTTTTCTGAACTAAAACATGTAAATTGCAATAATACAGCTCCGTTAAAACGAAGAATAATGAGTGGTTTCTTTTGACTGGTCTTTGTATCCTTTCTTAATAATATTCTGCAGTCATAGTGAAAATGAAGTTGTGAGGAAGGGATCAGTTTGCAGTTATAAACACTGCTTTTATAGTTGTCTGGCAACATCAAAAGGAGGCTTTGAGGGGCAAGTGCATAAAGGGAAAACAGCACCAAATAAATATTTGGGATGCCTCTTAATTTGTGTTCAGGTTGCAGGCTCTTGCCCAGCTGACAAGCCTAATTCCTGAGAAGCAGAATGTTTATGGACATAGAGTGTGTACTCAGTACATTTTTTGTGTTGATGAGTAATGTTTTAACTTTTATTTTTGCAGCTGGCTGTGTTGAATCTGGAGAAAATGTAACAAACACCACATATGTTTTCTCCAGAAACAATCTTAAAAGGTAGTTTTTAATAAGATGAAAATATGTTTGTATTTAAAAAAAAAAAAGAAATGCTGTTTTCTGAAATATTGACTCTTTATTAAAGGCCTGTGGGTCACCTGCCATGTCCCGGAAAGGCAACTCTTGCTGTTCGCTGTTGCCCAGTCTACTTTGAGTTGAGACGAGCATTTAATAAAGGTACTGTAAATCCTTCAGGGAGTATGATTTTTACAGCAAATATGTGAAAAGGCCAATGTGTTTACTATTTTATGCCCCAGCCTTTTAACGTTCCATTAAGGTACCACATCTTAGAAGCTTCCTGGTTCCAAGAACCTGAACTCACCTTAGGTACCTTGTGAATAGCTTTTGATGTAGCAGACAGATGTTCTTACTTGGCCTCTTAGGCTACAGAAACACTGTTTAATATTTTTCTTTAACTTCTAACCATTTTGTGTGAGTAAAAGCAAATAACTTGGCTTAGCACTTAAAGGAGTGACCCGGTGAAATATTTTGTATTTGTATCAACTATGCATGTCACGGAAGCACCAAGAGTTGTTGTAGTTTGCAACAACCATTGAATAAACACTGAATCAGTGCTGGTGTTACTGGCCAGAACAAGAGTTCTGAGTTGGGGGAAGTTGCATAAGAACTTGCCTGGAGACTGAAATCCAGCCCAGTGGGCCCAGAAGTGTTTATATTTTAACAAGACTGGTCTTACTCTGGTGAAAAGGCAGAGCTTTACTCCTTTCTTTAGAAGGTCAATTTGTAGTATTCCTTACAGGATTTAGAGGTTACCTGTTGTTGTGTCTGTAATTTCATCATAATTTTTAAATTCACTCTAGTGGTGTGTTGCAAAGTAAGATGATGTGCGTGTGCTGTTGATCTCTGTAGTGCCTCTGAATGGAGTGTTTATTTCCTGCAACATACACCAAGAAAAATGAAAATCTAAGGTAGTCTAGAAATTTATAGAAGTGAGCACCTTACATTATGTTAGTGGCCTGTCTGTTCAGTGCATAACTTCCATAATCATCATAAAAACGAACAGGAACTCTATACTAGGAATTTCTGTAAGCAGCTAGCTAGCACTCAGTTTCCAGTGGAAGCTGGGATAATTTGGCCCTAAAAAGAACTAATGCTGCAATGAAAAGACTTGCTAGGAGCTGAACCAAAGGTACCACAAATAGAGCTAACTCCATTGTTTTGACTGAGTCATACAGAATATTGGTCTCTACATATAAATATACAGAAATTTATTGTGACTTTGATTTATACTATATCCTAAGGTGCATTTCTTTGGACTTTTACACTAAAGTGCATAAAAATTACTGGAAGATTTCAGTTTGAAAAAATATGACAAACTTTACAAACCAAAATAATAGTGATCCAGATGGACAAAGCTTGTGCCAACTTCTCTGTCTTAAACTAAGACAATAGAGGGCAAACTTCAGGCGACAGAAATTATAGTGCTTGACATCAATCTTTACATTTTATAGGAGTACTGTCTTCTCAGCCATTATCTGGATACAGATTAATAATGAAATCTTTGTTTAGATTCATGACTAAGCTAGTGCAGTTACTGCCTTGCAATGAATACAAGGGAGAATTCTCAGTGTGTTCATTTCTTTGCATTCTAGATGAAATCAATCAGAAGTCATCTCCCGCTCTGTTTAATCTGCCCTATCGACTGGTGTTTGCTATTGCTTCCGAAGATTCTGTGCTTTTTTATGATACTGAGCAGTCCTTTCCCTTTGGATATGTTTCAAACATACACTATCACACCCTGAGTGACATTTCATGGTAGGTAATTGTTATATTGCTAAGATTTGTTGTGATGGAAATGTCCTTTTACATGTTGAAGTTATGCACCTCTTTTGTCTTACTTTGTTTCGTTTATGGCACACATACAGCACACTATCATTGCAGTGTCTGAATGGCAAGACGCCTCTTTTTTTTACCCTGTAAAATGGAAACTTATGGTTCTTTTACTGCTTGGGAAACAAGGTGCAAGCACCCTGAGGACAAGCAGATGGATGTTTTTAGGAGGCCAATGTGCTGGGTGCCCGTGAAAAGTAATCATTGTTCAGGCAGTGTAACTAGTAATAATAAAGTTTCTTTGTGGTTTTTGAGGTCATCTCTCCGAGTTCAGGTGTCTGTATCCTGGTCAAATTCTGATTTACCTGCTTAGTAGTTCTTCATGTATGGGAGGAAGTAATTTATCTGACTTCATGTGAGGAGTCAGAACTGGAGCTGTAAATTGAACCCAAGTCTTGAAATCAGGATACAGCCCTCTGCTGGACAAGGCTTCTTGTCTCAGGCCTTTCTAGCCAGTATACCTAAGCTGAGGACCACATGGAGGCCTCTTTTTCAGAAATTATGATTGAAGCTCAGGCACTGTGAAAAGCATCATGTGCTGGGAGAAGGGGAGTGGAAGAGAGTAGAAAATCAAGTGGTTTTAATCATTGATAGACATTACTTGGTGAAATGAGTGCAAAGGACCGTTAAGGTGAGCACCACAGTGATTTTGAACATTGCCTCTACTTAGCACAAGGAGTACACCCAAAGAGCTTGGATTGCTCTGTGGTCTGAATGAGGAGAGTTCAGCAATGTTTCAGGAACTGTAACTGAATATTTCTGTACCTGCAACAGAATCCTGCTTTGTACCAGCTCAGATGCATGCTGGTGCTGGCAGCAACATAATACAGGTGATCACAGACAACACCAGAGAGAATAAATCACATGTGAAGGCCAGAATTTAAGATCTTTTGTTCGTTTGAACTGGATGAATATCACTTGACTGTAGTTTTATTTAAATGAATACATGTACTTGGAAGGGAAGAGGAAAAGCCAGGTACAGCATGTGTTATAGAGGGCGGATGGGGGTAGAAGAAAAGTTCTGACCTTTCCTCTTTATGGCAAAAAAATATCACAAATAGGTCCAGCGATGGAGCCTTCCTTGCCATTTCTTCCACGGATGGGTACTGTTCATTTGTTACCTTTGAGAAAGATGAACTGGGAATACCACTGAAAGAGAAGCCGCAGATAAATGTCAGGACTTCTGGTGCAGCAGAGAAAAAAGTGAAAAAGAGCCAGCCGCACAAAATCATTTCCCCAGGCTCTAGGCTGACAGAGGGGACTCCTCCCAGCAGGGTCACCGATCCCAGCACTCCAACCCTGCAGCCTAGAACACCCGCAGCTGCCAGTAAGGACTTGCCTTCCACACCTGTTGGCATAAAAAATGTTCCAGTCTCATCCTCAGACGAGAGGAAAATCAGTCAGCCAGCCAACCAGAGCACTAAAGTAAGCCATCCCAGGAGGATTACTCTCAACACTTTACAAGCATGGAGCAAGACACCGAGGTGAGATTTATATTGCTGTTTCCAGTCATAAATATGAAGGCCAAGACAAGCTGTGCTTGTGCTACATTTAAAGGGTTGACATAAATTCCCAGCCTTCTGTCTTGGTGGCAGCTCTCTTGACATGGAACATTTTGTTCCAGTTGGTACTACAACTAAAAGGTCAAAATGTCTCCTGAATCCTAAGTATACAACTTTTATATTTGACTGAAATGTGAGGCAGTAGGAAAGTTAACCTGACCTTTACACCTTGTCCATTTGGCAGTGACAGGTGTCTGTCTTCAGGTCCCATTTTCTGCACAAAGATCTTATCTGAAGCCTTCAGCTGACAAGGACTATTAAAGGCCCTTCTGGCAAGAAGTATTTTAAGAAGACTGTACGTCTAGACAGACCCTCACTGTGCCCAGTCATGGATGTGGGACTTAATGCATTGATTAAGGCTATTTTCTAGCGTGCAGATCTGGATGTTTTCAGAAATTGCTTATAATCCATGTATCGATTGTCAGTCAGCCTGCCCTGTAAGATCCTAAGCTGGTGTGCAACAGTAGTGAGATGATCTTGCAAACAGAAATCTAGACCTTGTCAATAAAACAAGACAATTTAATTATAAAGTTGTTTATTAGAATTTCTTATAGGACTGCATTAATGTAGGTGGCTAGGGAGGAAGCGGTGAACAAGAAAGCAGATCAACATCAACAACCACAAAGAAAAATCTTGGAAAAGATTATTACAGGATGATGGCTTTCTGCACATGGGTGCTTATCTCTGCTGGAGCTAACAAGTCAAAGGGTTGTGGGTAGTTGAAAGTGACTCGACTAGAGGGCAGTGAGGTGAACGATGGAGTTAATTAATTTTTTTGAGGGAGATAAACTGTATTTAATCCTATCACGAGTATCATCTTGTAGTAGCATGCATGATGCTACCTGTAAGATACTTCTGTTTTTTAATGTTTTGGTTAATCCTCTATCACTTTTGTGCTTTAGTGCCATCCAGAAGAGATTTTAGTAGAAGAAAATACAAAATTTGAGATAAAGAAAGGACCCTTTTTCTTTATTTTTTTTTCCTCCCAGTAAATATTAGTGGACCTTAGTGGGCAAAATAATTCCCTAGAGTTTTATGAGTCTAAGGTGTTAACATGGACAGGACTAGCAGAAGGAATGGTAAATTCTTCCAGTGGAACTGGAAGCCTTACCTCAAGTATCAAGAAACAAGTTAAAATCCTTGCCATTGCATCCTAATTTTCAAATTTTTGACCAGGAAACTATGCTCTCTGAAAGTGAATATCCAGGATTGTGTCACATATAACATATGCAAAAGTACTTTCTAGTTAAAAAGTTGAATAGTGGTATTTAAAGTACTTATTTAAAAAATGCTCAATTCAACATATAACAAGAAGAAAAAAAGCACAGTAAACTATATCTAAACTATATATAAATTTAACTGGTTCTATCTAAAGTAAATCTTCAAATAAAATATTTGGATAAATGGTGGCTTTAAAGCACTTAAACTGTTTCTGCTCTTTCAAAGGAGAGTAAACTTGATTCCACTGAAGCCAGATACACCGCCCCCTGCATGTACAGACACAGTTCTTATACCTCCTTCCTCAGAACAGGAACATGGTAAGCTTTTGCTGCTAGTAATACCCATCAAAGTATTTTGCCAATCAATTCTTTCCATTATAGACTTCTGTTCTAAGTTATAAAGCTATTGATCAAGCACAAACCTAAACTTAGTTGCAGATTTTAAAGCTTCTTCATTGTCTTGATGTGCTTGACAGATGCTTTTGGCAACATGAAATGTGTTCTCACTGTGGTTATTCTTGGTCAGATGCTTATGTGGCAATATATCACTGCAGTTCTCAGTAATGGGTACTTTAGCTGATGCTGAAACACTAAAGAGTAAATTTACTTGGGTGTAATGTCTTTCAGGTCATACTGGTGGGTTTTAAAGACCATTGTACTTTCAGAAGATCATTGTTTAAGATGTTGGACTCTCTCAAAACAGTTTCTTTGTGAGTGCTGAATTGTTTGTGGATTCAGCAAACCAACTTACTTTCTTAATCTGGCTTTATTTACATGTTTTTTCTATCTGCTTGTTTCAGAGAGGCCGTTACCATCTGATGACAGTCTCCAAAATCCCCCACCATCTAAACGTCCTAGAACTGAAGAAATGTCTCTTCCTGCATCTGCTGAAGATCAAATTGGCTGCGATTCAAACAAATAAAGCTTTTAGTAGACTCTTCACAGCCTGAAGGCAATGTAGCCGTATCTGAGAGTGCCTTTCTTTTCACAAACATTAAAGTCTCAATTCTTGATAAGAGTGCTGTACGCATATTTGATGTAGTGCTGCGAAGAAAGAAGCTGGCAGTAGAAGACACAGGTTTCAGGAATGTAGATTTGCAAAAGAAGAAGTAGTTGGGAATGGACTTCTAAGTACATGTCTACTTTCTGCTGTCCTGAAGACAGCAACCTAAAAGTCTCCATCATAGTCCCTAAGTTGACAGTTGTAAAGTATGATGTCTTCCAGCAACCTGTCAGGCTAAAAAATAGAATTTCTAAGTACCTAAATATACTCACAATGATTTGGTGTGGTTTAAGTCAAAAAAAAAACCCCAACAAAGAAACAGAAAACTCCACCAGTTTAATTCAAGCATCTTGGCTTACATGTTTAGTATTATGTAAAGTAATTCATGCTCTCTAGTACACATAGAATGGAAGCTGATGTTCTCATGCTCTGAATGCAGCAATGCACAATATGACTCCTATGATTGAAACAGAAATCGGAACTAGCAACTGCAAGAAACAAGGAAGCAAAAGGAAGAAGCTGTCTGAAGACATGTTATAAGCATTAAAGAGCGGAAGAAAGTTCTTAACTGTTTAGTTTCTCTATTTTAAAAAAATGCAGACATGAGATTTTCCTGAAGCAGCAGAGTTTGAGCGTATACATTAGGAGTTTCCCCCTTTTTATTTTTCCAAATCTTAAATCCCTTAGCCAATAAAACATAATATCAATTCAGTGCATATTAAACTTGTAGAAGTTCATTTCTTTTTTAGCATTTAATACTTGCTGCATAATTGAACTAAGACATGCAGATAGAAAACAATGAGACCAAAATATTTAAAAATCCCTATAGTCATTTTTCTGTAGTGTGGAGACTTAGCCTCCAGAAGTAGAATGCTCAGTCACGATATTCTGAGCTTGTCCACTTCATTTTCTTTAACATCATATACTCGTTTTTAAAAAGTAAGATAGTTCTTAAAATCTGAGTAGTCATTCTAGCTGGTAATAGCATCTAAAAGTCTTAAACAGAATTTTCTTCTATGGTTTACTCTACACATCTGTCATTTGAAGTTCCACAATACATAGGAGAGGAAAGATGAAACTCAAATTAAAGCTCTTTGACTTTCAGTCTTCACTGGATTTGGTTGGTTTTGAGATGTGTAATTTACGTTGTATTTATTTTTCACCAGTTTCTGAGAAAGTGGACTAATACTTTAGAAAAGCAGAAATATGAATGTTTCAGAAGTGATTAATAAAATTATCATGAAGAGGAAATATTAACAAATACCAGTGTTGGAGTATTTCAAACAAATTAAGTACATTGCCTACAATTCAACTGCAACAGAAACTCATGAGTAAGGAGTTGTAGGAAATTCTATGCTTTCAACCAACGATATGAGAATGGAGCTTCATTAGCCCAAACCTGGGTTTTATTCTAGTGAGGAAATAAAGACTCATGTGGCTTTGCTTAGTAATTACAACTGTTTTTCCCCAAGAAGTTTATTAGAGATATCTAAATTAAGTTTGTAGATCTATCTGAATTGATAATTAAAGCAGGTATTTGTAACTAACATGCGGTGATGGACTTGCTATTTTATATTTTGTCCAGTTTAAGTTAGAAGAATACTGGTGTTTCATCCTTCTGTGGGACAGAGACCTGCTGAGTAAAGTACAGCAGTCTGTCATTCTATGCACTGCAAAAGATCCTTTGAATTCAAACTTACACTTCTAAATACAAATTGCAGAGCTATCCTGATAGGTGTCTGTCTCTCTCTTTCCACTTCCACAGTGTATTTCAGCATAAACTGTTCTTTCTGTTGAGTACTGACTGGTAGATCAGGTGTATTATTTTAGTGTTACTGGCATAACTGATCTCTGTGGTCTTCAGTCTTCAGGTATGATTAATTGCTAGAGTATTCATCTTTGTTTCATACTAGAACCGTCTGGGTGACATCCATGTTTGTTTATATGGTAGCTCAGCTTATTTTTGCTCTGCCTTGCAATCTGATTGGAACTTCCACTGCTTCCATCTGGAGATTACTTCCACATCATATCTGTCAGGATGCTCCACCTGATATTTTGTCTTCTCTATAAAGACTTTTTTTTCCCTTTAATTCTCGTCTTTGCCACTATGATTTCCTGCTTCTCTGTTTGTTCTGTTGCATACTACTTTGTTGTTTTTTAGAGTGCTAGGTTTTTAACTTATTTTCTATAGATTGATGCCATCATTCAGGTAATAAATTACTATCTTTAACACTGTGACGGTCAGAACTGTAGATTCCTGTGTTTTCTGATGCCTTTTTCAGTCGTCAAGGGGCCATCCCTGCACAACATTCATACTTAAGATATTGAAAACTTTTCTCACACTGTTTATAGAAAGTGTGTTCATGTTTTGTTCTCAGTCATGCATTAAAATGCTCCTGGATGGAACATGCCTGCTGCTATTTCACTTATTTTTTGACTGCTTTGTAAGATGATTTGTTCCATAGATGTAATTCTTTCAAGGGTGTTCGTCTGTCCCGGTTTGACTTAAATGTTATTTTTAATTGACCAGCTGAATAGTTTGTACTTCAGATGGAATCTGAGTTCGTGTTCCAGCTGAGAATTGTGTAGATGTCATCTTCTTAGGTCACATTTTTCTCAGTGCCTTCTGTAGGGAGCGTTTCTCTGTTGGTAGATGTAAAATAATAAACTTGAAATGCAACTTGCAGCCCCAAACTTTCCAGGAGTATCTTAAGCATCATTTCTGTTGAAAAACTCTTTAAAGAGGGAATGAGAGGGAGATTGAATGTATGTGGACCATCAGGTTGGTATACACTCCTTCAGCCAGCTTTTGGTTGTTCCCAAGTTGTGATGTACAGATTACTATGGTTATGCAAAGTATTTAATCATCCAGGAACTGCAGCTGCCACCAACAGTGCCACCACTCTAACTGGAAGCTGGCAAAAAAAAGAAAAAAGAAAACTGTTCACATGTCACACCCGTAAGTCAAAACCAGTTAATCGTGTGTATCCATATAACAATATCATTTTATCTGTCCTAATCTGTTTTAAAAGGTTGTATGGCTGTGTTAGTTGCCTTCTAGCCCATTAAAAGGGAATGGAAATGTTTAAGGCAGAGTCACAGAAAGCTTCTGGTGACCAGGAGGGGAGTGGGCATGGAAAGTGGCTGATGATAAGCAATCCTCACACATGAAATCTGTTCTGTGTGCAAGAGCAAAGCGTACAACTCGTGTCATTTTCTATTCCCAGTTGGAAAGACACTTCTTGCTGCTTCCACTGTGTGTCAGGCTAGTGCTGCCCAGTCAATGATCTGTCTTTTCCATTGCTGAGTTATCGCTGATTAAAATCACAAGGATCCTCAACAAAAGCATGTGGATATACTACCTTAAAAAAACAACTGCTTCTGTGAGCCACTGCACTAGTGAAGCCTTGTTCCATATGGATATATATCTTAATTGTACTAGTGGTTTCAAATAGATTTTGCAACTTTTTAGCTAGAGGGGGATTCATGACTGTTTCCTCCTGGAAAGACTTTTTGGTGTGTAATAATAGTTAATTTTTAGACAGCTAAACATCAGGCTCCTGTACTATTGATGTTAGTTTTATTTTTTTTCCTATCCAGCTACCTAATACATCTTGTAATGATTTGCTGTCTTTTTGTCAAAATTTGATTGATATTTGCCTATGGATTCAAAATAGAATCTCTGTATTGTGTATGGACGTTCTCTGTGTTTACACACACTTTATTTCTTAAAAAGGAAAGCAGGCTTACCGAGTGACTGTACTGTGCGTACGGTTTCTGCTATAGCAGTTGCAGGATCCTGTAGAAGAGGCAGTCTAGAGTTACATGATAACATATGTTATCACCAGTTACATAGCAACATTTGCTAAATGAAACCTATCTACTTTTCAGACTGCTCTGTGCTATTACAAATGATTTTTGTGCTGCACTTCAAAGGCTGCAAATCTTTGCTGCGTGGCAGTAGCGGTTATTATCACGGAATTTATCTAGGCAAATCAGTATTGCAAGCACGTATGAAATTGGAGGGAGGTCATTCCCAAACATAGGATACATGGGCCAGATTTTCAGAAGTTCTAAGCTGATGGAGGGGCTTTACTAGATAATCTATAAAGGTCTTTCTCAACCTAAACCATTCCATGATTCTGTGATAAGTAGATACGAACTGATGTGTTGAGCAGTACTATTTTGTCAGTGTCTAAAAGCTCCTACAAACAGAAGGTGAATTTTTTTAATATGAAGAATTATATGGAAAAATTGGTTGTTTTACAAGTCCACATCTAGTTTGCCTCGAAGATCAATTAATCTCTCCCACAAACAGAATCTCCCTTCTGCTTCTGACTATATTATGAGTTTTACTAACGTACAGCTATGTCTGCGCAAATATAGGAGAAGTAGTACTTCATATCTCATTTGACAGATGTGGAACGTCATTGAGTACCTTCTAACTTTAAGCTCCTGTTGGGGCAAATTGGAAATACCCATAGGGAATTGAAGTTACCAGCTGGATTCTCATCACTCTGCATTTCCCTGGGATGAGAACAAAGCTCTTAGAACAACAGACAGAAAGACATTTGTTGCAACCCCAACTGTGTAAGTGATCCCTGTGCACTCTGAATCCGAAAGGAAGTCATGGTCAGGCAAATGTGAGGCAGTGCTCCTACCCAGTGATACCTTCTGATTTTTACTGTCACATGAGAGGTGGGAAAGAGCCTTATTGAAAAGAAGGGTACGGGTAGAAATGGAGATGGGTGGGAGAAGGAGTCATGAGTGTGGATTGAGACTTTTGAGCCGGGATGTAGAGAGATATTTGAGGCTTGGTAACTAAAGGAGAAGAAATTGGCATTTGGGAAATTGAAGTGAATGGGAAGCTGAGTGTGGAAAGCCTGATTAGTACTAGGTTGCAGGGGGGGAGTTTGGGATCATTGGGAGTTCCCATGCAGATCTTCCAGTCTAGTGATGACCCTTCTACTCAAGGGCACCTAGTTTTCCACGTTAGGTTACAGTTGCATTATAGCTTTTTTATTTTCCCTCCCTCTGGAATAGGAAGTCTGTCTTCTTGCCACAGAATTCTTCATTTTCCAGTCTCCTGCCAGCAGGTGACACCATTCCCCAAAACTAAGAAAACTAAGCAGGAACTTGCCTCTGCTCCTGGCTTATGTGTACTTAAAGACATTTCTCATCATCTATATATTTTTATGTTATTTTTTTCTAAAAGTCGTTCTTTTGGTTTCTTTCCACCTGGTGAAGGTGAAAACTTGAGAATGGGCTTCTACAGAGAGAGATCTTTCAGGAAGAAAATAGAACTGGCTGTCTTCAATTGAAAGTTCTTCCCTGTGCTGTCAGCTGTGAAACAGAGCATAACCTCTCCTACCCTGCTCAGCAGCAGCACATCAGGCACGTCCAAAGGCCTTTCTGGTGGGAGCTGGCACTGCAGACTCTCCAAGCAATTGACACTTGAATAGCCAGCGTCCTGGGCTGAGATGAGACGTACCCCCCAGGTTGCAAGAGTCCAAAAGACTTGTTGCACGCACATCCTGCAGAATCTCTGGCTGTGGGGGCAACCAGATAAAGGTCCTGGCAGCCTTAATGGACAGACTGACGTGAATTTTGGTATTGAGAAACGTCTACCAGGCAAAAGGCATTCAAGGTGCAAGACTACTATACTCATCAGGTACTTTTGCCTACTCCCCACCTTGTTCCAGACAGGCTCAGGAGATCTCTAAGCCCTTCCTTGACATCACTGACTCTGCCAATAAGCTCTTAAGTAAAATTGCCACCTTTTGTACCAATTATCATTCTCTCCATCTAGCTCAGAGCCCCAGACAGCAGGTCTGTTCTTCCTCACATGCTGGGGTTTTGGGACATTGCTATTTTCTCAATGCTCTTTCTTCAGGGAGCTGGCAGAGCTGCTTTTTGCAGAGAGACAGCTTGTAGGTGCTAAGGTTGCCCTGGCTTGGCTGCTCAGGTCTTTACCAAGTGGCGTTTTCTCTGCTACTGCTCTTCCTGCCCTCCTTCCTCCCCTTTCCATGCATGAGAAAGGTCTTCCATGTAGCCTAATAGTCTTTCTGCAAATTGTCGAGCCTCCCTCCCACCTGCCTCTGCCTGCCCCTACTGTCTGAGTGCTCAGCCGCCTGGGCTGCAGGTGCTCTAACACCAGCAGAAGAGCTGGAATGTGTGAATGGGGAGCAGCTCAGTTTTTCCCTTGCCGGTTCCCTTTCATGTCTGCCAAGTCAGCCTATGCTGCTGTTTTTCTTGAGCCTGATGGCCACTTTCAGCCAAGTGATATTGCTGAGAATCCGGCTGCTTATTCCCTCAACTGAAAACCCCAGAAAGCCATGGCTCTGAGGCCTCTTGGCCTGCAACCTGAGAGGGTTTGCCTCTTAGAGCATGAATAATTAAAAAGGTTCACAGATTTCTTTCTGTCTGGAAACTGGTCATAAATTGGGGCTTGTCCAGGGACTGTGAAAACCTGATCCTAGTGCTCTTGAAAGGAGAAGAACTTGATTTTCTCTTCTAACAGGGGAGCTGTTGGTATCTTTTGTGCATAGACTGATTGGTGTCTGAACTCCCCAAAGTCTCCACATTTGGAGTTTCCTTCTGCTCTCCGGTTATGTAAAACTGCATATCTGCAGCAATGTTAGGTTAGTTCTATGCATCAAGTACACCTAGTCATGCATACACACTCTTGCCTACTATATGGATGTCCTTCTTTAACATTTTCCATTTAAAATGCTTTTCTTGCTATGAGTTACATTAACCAGGAAAGCTGAATTTTGTCTCTGACATTCTTCTGCAGATTCTTCCCTCACATTATGTGATTTGTAGGCATAAAAATGATGATGATAAATAATGGCTGATTTTGTCTCAATATAAATGTCTCCTGTGTACTTGGCCGGCAAAAGTAAATAAATAAGCTGATCAGGTTTTTTGTTTCGATTTCAGCAAAGCTGAAATAAGGAATTCTTAAATGTTGTTTGCTAAGGGAAACAGGCCAGATTGAAATGGGAATGGCTATGGTTATCTGTGTGATCTCAGCCCCTTTAACTGAACTAGTTTAAAATGGTAGTTTGAGCTAAATCAGAGTGCTGATTCCTGCATACCAGGAGCTGCAGGAGCCTTGTGGATGTTTTTGTTTTCCCTTTTCCTGGCACAAGTGAGGTTGCACCAGCTGGATATACTTACAAGTAAATAGCAGGGCAGGAAAGAAGGTATGGATTTACTCTGCAAGTAGAAGAGAGATAATAAGTTGGCTCTGTGCTCCAGTATTTCAAATTTGAGCTTTGACTCCAAGAAAATGATGCATCTCTGCTATATGATTGATTATTACAAGAAGGCAACGTCTGGAGCAAACAACAAGCTAACCCAGTATTTCTTGCCTGTATGTGCAGTAATAACACAAAACAGTTTTCTGCTGCAATATTTTGTCTAGATACAGTGTGTGTAACTTAGGGCAGACAGTACAGTAAAAAACATGAGTGATTATTACAATACATCACTTGGAATGATGAATGTTCTGTAGTGGGAAAGTGTGTGTGTGTGTGTGTACATGTGGATGTATATAAAATGGTTGCTCTTTTTACCTAGATGGTGTTCTTCAACCAAGAAAAATTGGAGTACCTTGCAAACACCTGGTATGTATTAGTTTCTGGAGTAGGTGGTGGTAGTAGATACGCTGTTGTTCCTATTTCAGTCATCAGATTCACAGAAACAGGAAAGCAGCTTTCAAAATGACATTGGAAGTTTACAACAACTTAGGAGTATCATCAAGTGTATTCACACTTTTTATTTCTACAAAATTTGCAAATGTAAGTCTTGTTGTTTATATTAATTGCTACCAGGAGCTGAGAAATCTTACCATGTGACAGGATTTGACTTCCTTTTGGTTGCTGTGGTATAAAAAACTTATTTTTTCAATCTAACTAACAAAGCAGACTCCAACTCTTCCCAGTCCTTTCCTTGTACATTTTTTAGTTAGTTTAGAAGAGCTTGTTGTGATATTGCAGAGAATGGAGTGGGAGGGGTGAGAGAGCAAGAAAATATACTGAAAATAATAAATGGTCATAGCAGTCATAAGATAAAGTAATTCAGAGGTTTGAACATTAAAACTTTATTCACAAAACTTTTCACATATGAAGAGCATCTAAACTGACTACTTGTCCTTTTTTCTTCCTTCTTGCTTTCTGCAGTAAGAGGTGATTTTGACTTTCATAGTTTCTATCTGGATAATTCAAGATTTATTTCAGAGTGAATTCTTAAATATGAGCTGTAAGTCAATGAGGATAAGCGTCACAGTGATAGGGGTAATATAACCTTATCTGTTGTATGCACAATCTTGCTACATAAATCATTACTGTAACAAAGATATAATTATATTCTACAAGAGTAAGAAGCAACTTGTAATATTGCCTCTTAGTTTTAACAGCAGAATACAGATGCACTCAGCTTTCTGGTACTTAATAAATTCAGGATCATGCCTGGGCATTTACTCATAGCAGCCACATGATGGCAATATTGCTAATCTTTAACTTTATTACTTTAACTTGCTAGCTCTGTTTTTGATTCAGAATAAGGTATGTAATTCTGCTAGAACACTGAAGTTCTCTGTTTTTTAGGGGAAATACTTTCTTCATTATTTGACTTTATGTACGTGAAAGCTATTGCCCATTTTTGCATCCCTGACTTTGAGGGGAAAAAGCAAACAGCAGAACCACTTGGTTTGTGACACCATGTAGTGATCTATGTGCTGTGCTGTGCATGGGTGGGTGATGCTGAGGCTTTGGAAGCGTGCATTAGCCATACAATGGGAGAGTAACAAAAAGAAGAAAGGAAGTATGAAACAAAGATGTTTTCTTTGTAACTGAGGACACAGAATATTTTACAGTCCATCATTTCTGATAAGCCCCGTGGAGCAATCACTTTATGAACTGAGCCATAAGCATACTTTTGTTGTCTTTGTTAAAGCATGTGCAAAGCTCTGTATGTACCCCATCAGCAGCCTAGCCAGGGGAAACCTCTGCAATCCTATATAGCCTACTGCAGGGTCAAGGCCTACTTCAGACTGTCCAGCAAATGGCTGCCCAACACAAGTGCCTTTGGAGTCCCCAGCATGAATGAGGTCATTTTAGAAAGGCTAGTGGCAAGAGGATTTGGGAAAAATATAGAAGACACCTGTAGCCAGGGAAAGAGAGGTTCTTGTGTGAATGGAGATGTGTCTGGTTGGTAGAGCACACCAGCACAAAGAAATGGTTACTAAAGAAAGTGGGATAGAGAAAGGCACGCTGAGCCAGTAGTGGTAACGGTGGGGTGACAGCAGAAGGGGTGTGTGGAGGTAAGCTTGACTCTGCATGGAAAACCATGACACTGAAATGAAACCACTTTATGAGGAGCTCTGTGGGTCTCAGCTCAACACAGGCAGGTTTTTAACAGGCAGGAAGAGAAAATGCTACTTTCTCTCTTTTGTCCTTTTTTTTCCTCTTTTTTTTTCCCTTTTATGAGCTGCAGTGGAACCTGTAAAAGGATTGTCCCTAGTGAGAACCAAGCAATTTCTGAAACAGTAGAGCTATAAAACAGGAGAACAGGATCTGGCACCAGTGAAGGAGCTGGGCCAAGTTTAAGCAAGATCTTCATTAATGTCCTTAGATTCTCAATGTGATAAATATGGGTGAGTTTTGGTGGAGACTGGAGGAAAAACGTGTTCTTTCAGCCAAAGTAACTATCATCTTGACAAACATTTTGCTGGATTGTTATTTGAATGAATATTTAATGTAAAACATGCAACCTGCTTTAATAAGAGCACATTCATAATTTCTAGCGTGCTAGTCCTGTCCAAAATTCACTTGGCTTTGCTCTGGGTAAGGAATACCTTAAGAAGGAAATGTTGGACTGCAGATACACTTGGCTGAAGTACATAGTACAACATGAACAGCTGTGGAAGCCAGATTTACTGCAATAAGTGAGGCTGCTAAAGTCCTGACATTACTTTGATATTTTTTTTAAATGAAAAACTCCAATATAGAGTTTATGACTTTTCATACAGTTATTTATTTTAGGAATAAGAGATCTGCCAAACACAGCAGGTAGTTAATACCCAATTCAGACTGCATTTAAATAGGAAAGGAGCTATTGGCTACATCCTTTGGGATTCTGTGATTAACCTACAGGGAGTTGTCGGTGGCTTTTTCCACATGCATTCAGATGAAACGTGAGTTGAAGCTGGCTCGCATTGAAAGTCTTGAAGTTTAAATCAGATGTAGCAAACAATTCAGCTCATCCTCTGCTGAAATATTCCTTATCCTTGGATACAGAAGACAGGCATGCTCTAGATGGCATCGACCTGGGATACAGATTCAGTACCTGCCTCTGTCCTGGACATAGGGTGTGTTACTTGAATTCAGAAATAAGTGTTGTGGTGCTCTGCCACCACTGGATATTTGGTGTGATCCAAAGGTTTCAAGTGTAACTCTCCTTGAATATCCCACGCCAGGTAGAAGTTGTTTGTTATCAGCTCTAGAGACCTCTACTGTTGACAGTCAGCTCTGGCATCTCAGGCTAATCTGAGAGCTGGTAGGGTTCAGTCACAAACCTGTTTCACGCTGCACCATGAAGGTCTGGGTGCTGCTGGTTAGTGCTGAGCAGGCTGGTACTTTTTAGAACCCCTCTAGTGAACTTTCAAGCATTCATCTAACTCTGCTCTTTGCTTCGTACTCATCATAAAAAAGCATGGATAACAATCTTTGCATCCTTTCTGAGAGTGCTTCAAGGCTAAATCCATGAGTGCTTGTGAGAATTCCAGTTATGCAGGCCACATAAATATCCTAGTACATAAAAAAGGACAGGATAGTATCTTCCATATTCCTCGTATCTCATAGGATTTCCTGGTGTTAATGAGTTATTAATGAGTTAATGCACACCGATAATGCAGACATTGTATACAAATGTAGCAGCGATTAGGCATTTATTAATAAAATGCAATAAATACCTGGGCTTAGATGCTAAACCTCTTGTTAGTTTGCTACCAATGTGACAATCCATTCAACAGGGCTTCTTAGCAGCTTTTCTAATCCAAGATCACTATTCAGTTCTTGTCGCAGGAGCTCATTAGTTTTTTCTACTCTATTGGACCCAATCAGCAAGACTTTTAATCCTTTGTCCATCATTATATGTCCAATATCCATTATTATAATAGTTATAACTGTCAGAGAGATGGACCGAACAAGTTTAGCAGTGTTTTAGATCTCTTGATACATAAAGTGTTTCAAAGTCCACAGACAAATTCAGATATAAGGGAGTGGTGACAATAAATTTAAGGCTTGTTATCAAGAAATTTAAGCTATGCCCTGCATTTTGTGGATGTTTATTTATAAAGAAAGAGAGCACGCTACCCATGGTGTAAAAGTTATGATTATGAACTCTCTCCTCTTTGTTATCTTGAACTGTCAGAAGAGAGAATATTTGTAAAGAGCACGTAAGAATCTTTTTATCCAGGCATACTTCAGAAACCCCGGATCTGCTAATGCTAAGTTTTCTTTTAAACAAAAGCTAAAATATGTCCTTTTCACTCTTCAGCAACTGAACTAAATCTTCAGCTGGTCACCACTAGTTTGCAGAAGACAGTTCAATTTTGCATCTACTGAATCCTGAAGATGAAACACTCCATAATGTCATCTGCATCCTTTCCCATTAGGCACCCGCTGGCAATGCCAAACCCTCTGGCAAGGTCAGCCATAGGTGGATGTGTATCGCATATTAATAGTTTAATGGCAGTGATGACCTTCTTTACCCTCTCTCCACTGGCAACTGGGCAGTTTACTAACGCAAAAGAAAAAAAGAAGGTTTAGCTGCAAATCTCTGCTAGAAGGAAAGCATGGTACCGTTTCCCAAAGTGGAAAAGACATGTAAAATCTCTATTACAATGCAGCGCTGATTAATTCTAAATTTTTTATTAACATTTTCTAACCAAAAACATCCTCATTATCTGACTTGAAATGTTGCTTCTTTCAAACTGTTTTTTACCTGGTCAACACTGCAAAATGCTTGTGTGCTGTTGAAGACCAGAAAGGGAAAGTTACAGTGTTTGTGAGTGGGACATGGGTGTAGGATAGGTGCTTCATTGCAAGAATGAAATATCAACTAACAAAAGACAATAAATCCAGATGTTTCTGCCTTTGCAGAGTTTATTATCCAGTTACAGATACAATAACAGTGATGATCCATTACGTGGGAAGATGACTACAAATTATCTAGGGAATGAAAGAACAAAGACACAGAATGAAGGTGTAGCTTCATAGTATATTTTTCTTAGAATTGTCTGTTATTAGGTAACATTTGAAAATGCAGTAGCAACTTCCTGAAAGCACGGATTCAACCACGTGATAATGTATAAGTCATACATTTTCAACATTCACAATTTGATATCCAAGAGTCAACCAATACATAAAGAAAAAAAATACTAGGGTTAACCCTGGTCATGTATGATTGCTAAGGATGGATCAAAAATAACAATAATTAGTATGTGAAACGAATTTGCAGCCAGTATGTTAAAGAGCTGTGCAGACAGCACAGATCTTTTGTAAATGAGTGGTTGTATCCAGCATGCCAAATCAGTGAAAGAAGATGTAGAGCAGCTAGAAAAGGAGGGAACCAACTGGAAAATGGACTTTTAAAATCTGTTTTCATGTGCTTGTCTTTGGTGACCCATGTTTGGCACTTCCCTTGTTATTACCTGACTATAAGTTTAGATGGTAAAATAAATAGGATTTTTTTGGTGCTCTGTTTAGTAGCTGAAGATACCATCTGTTGGAGTCTGAAAGGTGAAGAGGCATGAGCTCCATTCTGCATCTCTGAACAGTGTGTGAGATTACCATGTAGTATTCCAGACACTCTAAGGGTTATTTAGTTACTTATTTAGGCAGAGTGGTTTACTTCAGACACAGTCTAGGCATAAAGGTTTGGGGAATTTGACTGTACCATATGTAGGCTGATATTCTGTGTTTGTAATATACTTGTTACTATGTGTGTGTCTATATCATGTCACTCAATGCGTATTCATCTTGCTTAACAGCAGCCAACAGACCGGGGTGGTTGGAGAATGTTTGGCTGTAATAACTGAACTTTGGCAAGCAGCTTGCCAAGATATTGCCTGGGAATGAAAGGGCTGTTTTTTCCTTCCTCTCAGGAGGTACTAGATCTTGCCAAGGAGAAAATCAAGAACACAGGTGGCTCAAACACATCTTCACAACGTCTTGTGGAAGTAATAGAGGAAATTTTATCTGGAACTGGGGAAAGAGAAGGAGACCTTGTGGCAGATTGGTCAACAGAAATTGCTGCAGAACTGGCCATAATGAGAGAAAGTTTGAACTGTTATGCCTAGAGATTGTAAGACCCCCTGGGGGAAGAAAGGTCTAATTTAAAAGATCTAATTTGAAAGATCTTGTGTCCATGCAGTGTGAACTTCTCTAAAAACCAACATTCTCCCATTCTGGCCTCTGAAGCAATGAGATATTTAGAAATTCTGTTCAAAGCCCATTTGGAGATTTGTGAGTCAGTTCGCTTGCGTCTGCAGGAGGATGAGTTTAGGCTGTGGGAGGAACCTGAGGTGTCATTGCTGGAGTCCAGAGACTGGTGGTTGCATTGTGTACGATCTGCATCACAGTAATGTGCCAAGAGATCCCAAATGTGGGTCCATGGCAGGTTGCCACACGGAGTCCAGAGGCTGGATGACTTCAGAACTGCTCAGACCTTCACAGCATGAGTAAGGTGAACAGCATTTCTGGTGGGGTAACTGTCAGCTAAAGGTGTGAAGAGTTATTTGTGACTGTGAATGTAGAAGCATGGTGTATGTTACCTATTCCAGTCGCTAGATGAACACTTTTGTATTACTGGGGATGGAAATACCTTTCCCTCACTCCCACTTTTCTGCTGCTGCCAACTTATTTAACTGTATCTGTAAAGTGATTGTTTTCTTTTATTAGGGAAGAAACAAATACCAATTCCATAAAACTATAGCAAACAGTAACAAGGAAAGTAAAATACTTTACTAACCTGTCTTGGTTTCCAGGTTTTTTCTTTACAACTTCCTTCCAAGAGTGGGGGAACTTAAGTTAATTTAACTTTCCATACATCATGTAACCCAAATCTGATATGACTTTGTCTGATCTTTACAATATAACTGTTTAAAAATATGTATTAATGATAGAAAGTTAAGGGTGTTAAAATAAATCTTAAAACTTGACTGTTAAAATAAAACTTTCAAAAAATTTGAATAAATTTAAGCAACTTAAACAGATGTTCTTGGTTCATGGCCAATATAAGTGAGAGCCTTTCTTGTTGTCTTGAAGTTTGCTTCAGGGCTGATAATGCTATTTTCGAGTGACGAATCTACAAAAAGAATGGGAAAGTATTTATGCAGTTAATGGTTTACATGAATCATTACATTTTTTCCCTTCTATAAATGCTTGTAATGACAGTATTCTTTCAACTTCTCAGTGAAAGCAGAAGGTTCAGATTAACTACATATAAAGAAGATTATAGGGTTGCCTTTTTTATGAAATAGCCTTGACAGCAGCAAGGCAAAAAATGGTGGTGCTTCTTCCACAAACATAGATTTGGTGTAAGAATCTTTGTTTTACATTATGAGTCTGAAGAAAGGAAAGGAAGTTGAGTTTATATTTCAACAACTACTTTTCGGTCTGTTCATTCTTTCTGTATTCAGGTTCTTCATAGTTGACATCAGCCATGCTGACTAAGTAAATGAATGTTTCCATAACCTCTCTGAATATTTCTTTAAACTTTTGTTCTTGTGTGGTTCCCTTTTTCTATTATTAGCTCGATCAGGCCAAATCCTCAGCAAAACTGTGGCAATGTCTTTGACCAATAAGCTGACAAATACCTTTCAGCTTATATCTGTGAATTGTGCTGTGAATTTGTCTCCGTTTCATTTTTTTTGTGCAAATATATCCTATGTTTGTGTCAAGTCCTATCTATGTTCAATAAGTATTTCAATTTACTTACGGTAATTAGATGCAAATTATGTCAATTAAGTGGTGGTAACAGGAAAATATATATATGAGTTGCTTCACTCATATTAGGATTACAGGATTGTAGGATTGTTTGTATGTTATCATGATGTTATATCTTTGTAAAGGGTATATAGAATTATGTGATTCACCAGTTCTTTCGGGTTTTTTAAATTTTATTTTCATAGTTTTGAGCAGTTGACAAGGATCTCGTTGCATTCTATTTCTCTACCTTTTCAGTGGTATCTTGGAGACCTGCTTAAATTTTTTTGCCACCTTCTTTTCAGACATATAGTGGTAGCACTTAGTAGCAGTTGAAGTGGGAGCGAGTTTCCATTTACATAGATTTGGGGTTTTAAGCTAATTTGGAACACTTTTTAAGCATTTTCTGTGAGGTTCTTATTCTTTGAATTTTTATTTCATTGTTTTTCTCTTCCTCCATCTTTTGGGCCCCTCATTACAAGAAAGACTTTGAGGTGCTGGAGCGTATCCAGAGGAGGGCAGCAAAGATGGTGAGGGGGCTGGAGAACAAATTCTAAGAGAAGCAGCTGAGGGAGATGGGATTGTTTAGGTTAGAGAAGAGGAGGCTGAGGGGAGACCCCATCACTGTCTACAACTGCCTGAAAGGAGGTTGTAGTGAGGAGAGGGTTGGTCTCTTCTCCCCAGAGACAAATGATAGGACAAGAGAAAGTTGCACCGGGGGAGGTTCATAATAAACATTAGGAAAAATTTCTTCACTGGAAGGGCTGTCAGGCACTGGCACAGCTCCCCAGGGAGGCGGTTGAGTTTCCATCCCTGGAAGTGTTTAAAAGACGGGCAGACTAGTTTCTTAGGGATGTGGCTTAGTAATGGACAGGTACAGTTGGACTTGATGATCTCAAAGGTCTTTTCCAACTAGGCGATTCTATGATTCTAATTTCCCCTAAGCATAGTATGTGACGAACAGAAATCCTGTACTGACTAGCAACTTTCAAGTTTGTTGCAATTAGAATAAGAATAAACGTAGGGCCAAGGTTTCTAAGCAAGATCCTAAAGATTTTGCAACCCTCGTATAAAATGACCCATTACATCTCCTTCCATACGTGAAGGATTTGTGAGAAAGTACAGCAAAAAAGACAATATCTGACTTAACAGATGCCCAGAAAACATGTTGTTATAATTGAAAAAACAATCATTCACATTAACAGGAATTCACATTACAAAACCTGGTGACCGTCACTTTAAGGAAAATACAAAGCACCATACATACATTGCCAGAAGCATGCTGAGGTTTTGTTTTTCATTTAAAACAATTGTTTTTAAGACCCCAGTAAGCCTAAACAACAGGCTCGTTGTCCTTGGGTTTCATTACTGAGGTAAGTACCGAGGACATGACTCTGGTGTGTGTGGCACTGGGCCCATTGCAGGAAGCAGCTGGTACATTTCCCTTGTGCTGCCCAGACCCTCCCAGAACATATTGTATTTTGCTGGCGTAATGATGACGATGCCGTTCATTTAGAAAGAGGCTTTCCCAAAACGCTGAGGTCTGGCTTAATTCTCAATGTTTTGCCATGTCTGGCTTTTACAGGGGGTGCGGGTTGGAGCATCTCACCCAGCCAGTTCATGAGCTTTCTACAACAACAAGTGAGTATCCCTCATTCAGTCACGTGTTGGAGTTGGAGCCCTTAGCACGCACTGCACAAGGAAAGGGCAGCTGGCTTCAAGTGGCAGCACCTGTCTGTGGCTGGAGGAGATGCAGGTGGAACTCCAGGGTGTCACAGGCTGGACAGGTCATGAATTTCCCACCCAGTTGCTGTTCAAAAGTTCGCTAATTTGATTATGCATAATGAATTGTGTGACAATTCTTCACTGCTTCAGACCATGGTGTTCTTTGTTAAACAGAGTAACAAGTGGATGGCATTTAGAGTGCCACTCCTCCTAATTTCAGCAGGATTTCACCAGGTATGTGTGTATATCATGCTAATAGCCAATTGTAGTTAAGCTTAAATTGTCCATTACTAGCCTTAGTGTTTCTGGCATGTGGCCCATAGGCATCGGTGATCATGTTACTTGAGTTATGAACTTTTTCTTTGTTTCGTTGTATTAAAATAGCTGTGTAATGTAACTTTCAAACCTCAAACATGCTCAAAACAAGCATGGGGGAAGAAAACCTGGGGTGGGGTTGGTGCAGCATTTGGGTTCGCATTTTCTGCATCTAGACATCTAAAGAGGCCTGCCTTTATTAATCTGTAACACAAAAGTAATTTGTAGTCCGTACCACAGGATATACATTTCATAAACTGGTATAAAAGAGTACTTAGTGATAAATTTAAGGAAATTTTGTAAAATGTTGATAGGCATAATAGGGCTTCAGTCATTTCAAAAGTGAAAACTAAAGCTGATAAAATACATGCATACAAATAAATGAATATATCAGTATGTTTATAAAAGAACTTTAGATAAAACTATAACAGTTTTTGGAGAATTTTTTGAATATTTGTGGGTGCTTTTTTTAGTTAAGTGTTCAAAATGAAAAGAATACTTCAAAACACTGGGTTATTGACAGTTAAAACAAGAATAAAAAGCAGATCAAAACAATGGTTTTGTATAATAACCAATTAAAACCCTGAGTGTAAAAAGCAAAAATTAATAGTTTTTATGTTTCCCATTTGACTCTGGGGAAAGTTCGGTTGGCCAAAATGTTGCAGAATCAGACCTTAAACGTTTGTCAGGCTAAGCAAGAACATCATGCTTTAATTGTGCAAATAAATAAATAACACCCTCTGTTCTTGTCTTCCTAAAATATTTTACAGAAGATAGTGCTAAAAATAAAACTTGTAGAAGACAAATACAAGTGAGAGTTATATCCGTATCAGATAAACTTATTACCTTGTGTAGTGATCAGATAATGCTTTATTCAATGACAGTAGTAAGGAATCACAGAGCACTTCTAGGTGGCTTCTATAAGCACTTTTGCCATCTAATGGTCTTCATGCACCAATAAGTCTATGTCTTCATAGGAGTATTGGAATTTTTTCATCCCAGCAAAACTCAAATCTCAGACTGAAGCCCACATCTTTCTTTGTTCCCTGCCTGTCTTGGGTGGTTTTAGTTTTCTTTGCTGTAAATTGAGTCATGTGCACTTCCCTCAGCAGATTCAAATCTAGAAGGAAGTAAACTCCTAAGCTAAGCAACCTGGAGAGTTTGAAGCAAAGGAAACCAGAAACAAAAGAGAGGCCTGCCATGGCTAGGAAAGGAAAAAATTAAGGAATCAACGTAAAGCAGAAAGACAGAGGCAAGAAACTATATTCTCAGGATAGGAGTAAGTTTATTTTCGTATTGTCTTTTTCATGCTCTCCTACAATAGGTATGTCAGACATGGCACAGGGCACAGCTCTGCAGGTTAATACGGTGACACTACAGAGCTGTGGAGATGAGGTGCTGCCACTTACCTCTTCCAGGAGACAGGATTACAGGGATGCTCTTGAGGACAATGATTTCTCCAAAGTCCTCACCAGGCAGCAGAAAGGAGACATGTGCTTGGCTGAATCCTGCAGCTTCCTCCAGCCTGCAGTTACAGCACAGGTCCCTCCAGATAGACTACTCTGTCACTTAGGCAGAACCACTGGCTCCAAGGAATTAAGGCACCCAAAATCTGTTGGATGTACCTTGTCTCCTCTCCCCCAGGAATCAGGCAGACATTTGATTATCAACATTCACCACTTGCAGTGACAAAATTAGAAAGATATTTAAATAAAACACAGCCTTAGTCTGCGTCTTACGGCTGGATGCAGGTCTGACTCCTAAGATACACGTTGGGTTTTGGAGCTGACAGTCCAGGACTTGCAATGGTGACTCCACTCCACCCTCCAAGAGTTACTCTGACATCTTTACTCCTCCTGCAAACCTACCTTTAGCCAGGAGGTGGGAGTTTGGCCAGGCACATATAGCCCAACTATAAAGGGGGCACCATGCTCTAGGAAGCCTCCTTGGAGGTCTTTTCTCTCACATCTATCATACCTGCATTTTTCTTCCCCCACTATTTAGTTTCAGATCTAGATGCAAAGGCATGAGAGCTTCTGTCTGCAGCCAGGCCCTTTGGTACTCACAGGTGATTTCTTTGTTTCTGCTCACAACTGTTCTACTGCGGGAAATGTGAGCCCCACACATACTTCTTTCACAGACTGGAGATTGTGCTTAATGACTATTTCCTTTTTGCTGGCTTGCTGCCATCCTTCTCTTGCCTGTATTCTAATTTATTAACATTTGTTAACATTAATGTTAAACATTATGGAAGAAATCATAACCCTATTATCCCCACCTAATTACCAGTTCCCTTTAGAGGTTGCTTCTGTCATGTTATCATCAGCCAACAAACAAATAAACAGTTTGCTTTCCCTAGGATGTACCTGTTAGAAATTTCCATGAGATAAGTGCGGTTCATCAGTACCCCAGCTATAAAATCCACCTTCTTTTCAACATACTGAAAACATCAGCAATTCTTTGCACAGGCAATTAAGTTCCAGCTCTGTTTTCCAAGACTTATTAATACTTCTTGACTTTTGCTCTCCTGTGTTTTCCATATAACAAGTGCTTAGCCCTTCAAAATGTGAACAAATAAAACAAATAGGCAGCTCACAGCAAGGTGGAAGTGTGGGATTACTCTGTCAGCTTGCCCTTTTCTCACACTGCGGGCCTGAGAATAATTAAATGAAGCTGACATGCATTAGCAAGGCAGCCTAATTGAACCTCAATTACTAGGAAAGTGGCGATAGTCCAAGCCAGTATGGATTCAAGAGCACCCCCATTAGGGGGCAGTGATCAATACCAATGATTATGACATTTTGAAAATAAAATTGATTGTCCTTGACTCAAGTAGAAGAGAAGACTCACTCATATGTGTCACTGGTTACAACTGCTCTGCTCCATATGAGACACTTTGTGAAATGACCATTGTAAGTCTTTCCATGCTGTCTCTCTTACAGAGGCAAAACTCTTATGACTTTGATTCCCTTTGCTCTGGAGTCCTTTTAGTTAAAAGCTCTATAATAGACTTGGAAGTATTGACAATAATAATAAGCTTATGGGTGAAATTCTGACCTCAGTAAAGTCAATTGAGCTAGAATCTCACCATTTTATATATCCACACATATATGTGAACTATATACATAAGCTCTTAACAGATCAAATCTGCGCATTGATTTACCCTTTTTATTCACTCTACATTCTAACAGTTTGCTTACCAAAGATCTTTTAGGTGTGAACTAATGAAATGAATTTATTTTCCTCATGCTTAAAGCAGAAAATATAATTAACAACCTTTTCCCCCAGGAAACCTTCAAAGGAAAAAAAGGGAAGCCAGTATACCTTAAATTTCTTCTCTGTGGAGCATTTTAAGCCCATTCATATGCTTGAGTTTATGGAGAACTCTTACAAACTGGCAGGTTTCTCAGTGAAGGGGGACACCTCATCTAGATTTACTGTGAAGAAAGAAGGGTAATATGACTTCAACTGAGCTCCTCTGATTTATGCTTGGTCGGGATTAAGCCTCACTAGATTCAAACTTCTTCTAGTGTCATGGGCAAAAGAATAGTAAAGGATGCCAGTGAAACTGGGAACCAACATGACCAGGTGCCCACTTAGTGGTATGAATAGGAAAGAAGGATAATCAGAACATGTGGACTAAGCTATGTAAATAATTTCTTAAGAAACCAAGAGAAAATGAACATATCTCTAATGCTGCACAGCAAAGAAAGATATGCAAGGAAGAGATAATATCTTTTAGTAGATTAGTTAAAGATTAAAAGAAAGGATAGGCTTTCAGTTCTTCTTTAAGCTGTTCCTGGACCTCATGAAACACCTTACCCTTGCCTATCGTTCTTAAATACACATATCATTTAGTGGAGTATATGGCAAAGTAAACAGTAAATCAGCAGTAGACACAGGTGAACACAGAATTTCCATTAATCTTAATACACTTATAATGAAAATCTTAATTACCAGTTAATTGTGGGAATGGTCTGATAACTTTTGCCTTAGACCAGCAGAACTTCTGCTTACTGAGTTTTTTTCATTTCCTGATCTTATTAGTTAACTCAGAAACATTTCTTGATGAAATTAGTTAAGTTTTGCTATGGTTTATCAGCTAATTCACTCCAGTACTTGCACTAGGCATTTTAGAAAAGATCAAAAATGCCAACCAGTTCACAACCCAGAGAGCTTATATCTACCCAGTGGTTCTGATTGTTTTTTTTGTGACAGTGAACAGCATTGTGTATCTCAGACAGATTTTCGGGGCAGTAGTGCCTGTCTGCTGATCACAGATGCCATTTTTTACCTCACTCAGACCCCATGTGGTGGTCCTGGTTAGATGCATCTTCAAAAGGGTTCCGTGCAGACTGAGAAGCTGCAAGCCTCTCTGAGCCTAGTCTCAATCCCTACCTCAGATGCCTCTGTCTCTACTTGGTCCTGCAGCAGAATCCCCACTCTTTCCTGATGTCACAGAGCTAACCACAATATTTTCTTGTTCCCAAATCCCATCTTCCACCTACGTCTCCCTGCCAAGTTTACCACTCTGCTCCTCTGGGAACATTGTGCTGAGGTTGATTTAAACACAATGTAACCACAATCACATGTACCAACAATGCCGGCGTTGCTTAAAGAAATTTCTGTCCATCCTGGATCCCTTTGTCATCTCCCTGTGGTCTCGCCAATAGAAGGGCAGGCTGGCATTTCAGCTCTAGTGAGCTGGAGGCAAAAAGCAGGCTGTACTTATCTAAATAAATATAGATAACAAAGAAATCTGCCTTCACAGGACTCTGCAAAACCCCAATGGATGCAAGCTGACAGGATCAGACATGTGGCAGCCCTAGTCTATTGCCCTGCCATGTTCCCCTGTTGCTGAATTATAGCTGCTCAAAGCACACATTCCCATAAATAGCACCTCGGTGGTCCAAGAAACTCGTCCTCTTTCCTTGACACTCTGTCACTTACTGATCCCGCTCATGACCAGGGATTACTCAGCAAAGGAGGGGCAGTGGGGATTTACTCCTTGGCTAAGGTCTCAGAGCAATGTCTCGTTGCACTGCCTCTGTGGGACTGCCAAGGCAGGCTCCACGCAAGCAGGGAGCAAGGTCTGGCCGCCAGTTTGCATGGCACCAGGGGATCAGGGGAGGAGCTCAGGTTATCAGCACCTACGTCAGTCTGGGGCAGTTGCAGCCAGACCTCGGAGGCTGCTAGAATAAATATGTTTTTAGTTTCAAATGGCCTCCACTTGTTCACAGCCCCCTGTAAAAGAAACCATTTCCCTCTATTGTCATCAGAGCACTTCCAGGTATTTTTACCAGGATTTAAAACACGTTCTTACTACTGTCACATATGTCATTTGGCTAGGAATTTGTGCAGTAAGAATAGCACTATACATAAGTATTCCCACTGCATAAGCATCTTGGCAAGTGAATTAATTTATCAGTATATAGCAAACATACTACCTAATGAGACATAACCCTATTTCCTGCACTTGGACTTGTGTTCCAGTATTCATGACTATCCGAAGCCCTTATTTGAAGTTGATAACACAATCACTTGGCTAGATCTATTGTAATGTAAATACAGAAAAAACCCTATGTTCCTGACCATCTTCATCAGTCTACCTTTTGTCCTGAAAAGGCACCCCAAAAATCTGTAATGGACTATGAGCAGCTTGCCTCCATCTTCTCTAAGAAACCATTGTTAAAGCAGTTTCTATCTACTCTTTTCACCTCAGAGTCTGTTATTAAGGGTTTGCAGTGCCAGTGAAGTTTCTGTACAGCTTTTTTTTCACATCATATGCAATACATACGGTTATTAAAGCATGAGTTTATAATCATTTGTTACCAATCAGTCATCAAAGTCTGGTTCCCAGATCCTTATTTTTGGTCTCAGCAAATTGCTTAGAAATGTCATTTTGTTTTTCAAAAGCAGTACGGTGATAACTTACTTCAATGCTGAGAAACACTGTCACAGTTCAAAACAACATGAAAAAAATGAGTAGGTGATCAGACATGGAAAAGTATGTTCAGAGTTAAACCATGGGAAACGTTGAAAGGATCCCAGCTCTGGAGGTGTTACCAAGTAATAATGTAATTGCAAACAGGCTTTTTGACAAATGAAGTATACCAAGTGTAGTTGCCTCACAGTTCTTGGAAGTATTTTGTTAACCCGAATAAATACCAGTATGTTGGTCTGTATGTTACTCTGGAGATACCTATAGCTTTCTGGGGTTGTCAGGAATCTAGTACCTCTATTTTTTTTGTGATGGTTTTATATCCTGTTTTGCTGGATTCCACTGTAACACAAAATTGAGAGGGATGGCATTCTGTTCTGTAGTTTGTTTTTTAATTGTTTGAACAGACTGTGTGATGATTGCATTTTGCAAAGTTTTTAGAAGTAAATGTCTTGATTTTATAGTCCTCCTGACAGACAATGGTAACAGTCTGTGTAACCTCTGCTGGCATGGAAGCTGCCTTGTGTGCTGAAGCCTGGTTGAATGGAAGTTCCCCAAATGCTGCTGCAGTAAATGGAAATATTATTACTAACACAAACAAACCTTCAGTCGGGACCCCAGACAAAAAATGACCAGGACTCAGCCTAAGAAATGAGTACATTTCGTTACATGGTATCTGGGGAAAGGATTCTAGATATTGTTTTTCTAATCTGTAAAACGTATACATTGTACAGAATGCTATATCTGTTAAAGAGCTAAATGCCCATTCTATGACAAATTCTGATACATAATTTTTTTTAAAAATTTTTTTTGTAAAAGTTTAACATCAAATGTCTACTTTTGTTCTATTACTGAAATTTCTATAAACCCAGTTCTGATCCACTGACATGATTTCTTTCAATTATGATACATTATCTTGTTTAAAAAATGTGCTAAAATTTTATTTTGATAAAGTCAAAACATCATAGCATAATTTAAAATATTAGATATAACTTACTGTCAAATACATCTGTCATAAAGCTATTGAAATTCATATTTCGAGGGACTGTTAGAAAAACAAACAAAAAGTTAAGTCAAAGCAAAACTAATACATTTGTCATAGCAAAAAAATCATGTATTATGAAAAAGAAACAGCATGCGATCACTGCTGAATATCACTCTGTCTCACCATGAAGTTCTCTGTTTTAGGCAAAAAGACATCTTTTGTTGGAATACTTTTCAAACAACAAGTTGTGCCCAGTTCCACTTTAGTGCTCGTCGTAGGGCAGAAACTACAAACCAAACCATTACTTTTAGTAAAACAGTCCTTGAACTCCCTGCCTGCAAAACTCTGATTGAAAGTAGGCAGGTATGTGCTGTCTCTGGAATGTTACAGCCTCCTTTGTATTTCTTTTCCAGGTTTTGCAGCAAGCAGTTTTATGTTTGAATTCTTTCTTTCTCTAGAAAGAAAGGAAAGGAAGAAACGAACAATGGTAAACTTTGTATTGTAACCCTTATAAATTAAAAGTCATCTTAACTTTGTAGTGCCATGCACAGAAGTTATAAACCAGCTGTGTCCCGCAGGCAAATCTCAGGGAACTCACACATAGTCATTTAATCTGTAGCCGCTATGGGAAGCAGATGTCAGGGAAGAAGCATGGTTTCCCTTGTAGACAGTTGGTGGTCTATAGGAGGGAGCAGTCCTTCTTATGTTGCTGGGCTGAGTCTCAAAAGGTGTCTCATTCTCATGACACTGGCTTGATGTGCACAGCAGAGCACCACCTAGGATAGTCAAAGATGCAGATACAAAGCCAAGGTAAAGAGC
The DNA here is from genome assembly GCA_033558185.1 of Dromococcyx pavoninus. NCBI lineage: Eukaryota > Metazoa > Chordata > Aves > Cuculiformes > Neomorphidae > Dromococcyx > Dromococcyx pavoninus. The sequence goes on from JAUMJL010000595.1 coordinate 1,197,286, forward strand.
TTGACCTATCTCATACTTCATCCCACTTGGAAGCATGGGGTTGTAGAAATCTGTAACAACATCATTAGTGGTCCAAGAAACAGGTACCAGGCAGACGAGACCAGCCAGGATGAAAACAATTCCCCCAGAGACAGCGATGGAGGCTTTGGCAGAAGTCCCCTTGGCACACTGCGTGCACTTCATGCCGATGACAGCAACCACACATGCCAGCACAGAAAGGACGCAGGAAATTACCATCATGGCACGGGCGGCTTGGAGGTCACGGGGCAGCGCCAGCTGGGAGCGGTGGACTTGGCAATGGTAGATGCCGGTGCTGTGCCAGACGCACTCCATCCAAAGCCCTTTCAAATAGGCCACAGCTGTTATAATATTGGTGCCTACATGTGCCGTTCGCCACCAGTGTGGCAGAATAGTAGCAATTAGTGTCCCAATTAGGCCAAGCAAGCTAAGAGAGAAGCCAAGTAACTGAACAGCTGAGCTTGCCATGTTAATGTTTGTCCTGCCTAGTTCTCTTAATAAAGCACCTCCGTTTGAATTCCCTTGGAAAACACGAGCTTTTCTTGGAAGATACGCAGCTGTTTTACTTCGACACCTTCTGCTCTCCCAATAAAAGGTAATTGAGGAAGAAAGGAGTTAATTATTACCCAAATGCATTACCTCTCCAGCCAGTAAGGTGCAGTCCAAGGGCAGTTAGTGCAATAATTAGCATAGTTATTGTTGTTAATCGTACTTTTGTGGAAGTAATGGGAAAGTAAGCTTCCCTCTTCACTTATATAAACAGTCTTCTGTTGCCCACTGGGAAGAAAACAGAAGACAATTTATGAAATGGAAAAAATATTTTAAACGTAAATATTCCCCTTCCCAGCAGACTCTTCAAAAAAACAAACATGGTTTCCTTTCTAAAGCAGAGAATTAGCTAGTGTTAACACTTGGAATGAATGAGATTTATAAAGTAAGGAACTGCAGGTTGCTATTCATGATGAAAACATTCCCAGAAGGTCATAGCAGGACTAGGAAAACAATAAGGGTGTATTTGCTCAAAGTAGGGAGCAAAAAGAGTGATTTAAAACCTGTGGAAGAGGATAACAGGTATTGGATTAAAGTCGCTTTCCTGACTTGCCAGCATTTCTTGAGGCTGTGTTTTAATAAAGCAACTCAAAGGGGAATAATTTTAGTTAGCCTCTGTGGAGTTTCAGCTTATGATTTTAGGTTGAGGGTGAAATGACAGCATGTGAAACCAGGTGTACATCATGGAGCTTCTGAGGAGAAACACCTTCACAGTTTGGTCGCATATAAATTCTAGCTGAAAAACAAGGAATAGCAACTCTTCTGTATAAATCGCAGATTAAGCAGTAGTTTCCAATGGCTGACTTGCAAGGTCTGTTATACATCATGCATTATGTGTGTGGGCAGAAACCTGATATTTTAATATATAAAATAACTGTTGCATCAAAATCCAACTCAGAATTCAGAAACAGAGACAATTTTAGGCTCCAATTCTGCAAAGACCCATGCATGTGCTGAACGCATGTTCATAGAAGAAAACGTAAGTGTTTGCAGGACTGGGCCTTAGCAGGCAAAGGCAGGAAAACCATCTGGCCAAACTAATGAAGACCATTAGAACAGCAAAATAACACAGACATAGAAAAGTGAAAGCTGGTTTACATTCCCCTTATCTCGTTAAAGAAGCAAGAGTGCTTGAGACATGCATCAATGCCAACGTTTGTCTCTAGACCATGCTGCAGCATGCACCAATCTCTGCAGAACAACAAGGTGGGGTATCTTCTTCCCAAAACAACCAAAAAATCTGCCTTGGACATTGTGCCAAAAGAAAGGAAAAAATATCTGAAAAGCACAGAGGATATACAGGCTAGGCAGGGCAGCAAAGCAGACTGAGAGTCTTGTAATTAATTACTCCTGTTCCTTTTCTTTTGTTTGGAGCATGTCTGCTGTGTACAGACATAGAATGGGGAGGAATGTGATGCTGGACAGGATCTGTGGAGAAGTACCCAACCCTCTGACTGGAAAAGAAGAAAAAAGAAGACCAGTTTCCTTTAGTGTGGCTAGTTTTAGGAAGGCATTTCCTACTGTTAGGGCTTTCTGGCCTTTCAGATATTTTTGTGGAATGCTTAAATGAAAATAATTGGGTTTATAGGGTTGTTAAAGTAATTTGCCTCATTTGCAAATAGTGAGAGAAATGAAAGGATTTTATAACACAAATCATTGTTCCAGATAGGTGCCAAGGGATGTCTCTGCATTCTGCCAGGGAAGGTCAAGCTGCAGATTTTTCTCTTTCTGCGAGCTATCACAGAGTATTGTCATATGATAGGAGACAGGTTAGAGCCAAGCACAGCACGGAGGAGCGCAGGAAAAGGAAGGAAATGGTTATCTCCAGCAGTACTGGAGATATTTTATTACTGTTCCCACGATGTGCTTAGGTAAGGGCTCTAGAAGTCCTCAACTTATGATTATCTTCCAGATTGCTTGGTTTTGGCTCATATAATAAGCATAAGGAAAATTAAGCAATATTTCCCTTTTTATATTACTGTTTGTTTCCTGTGAGGCATATCATTGTTGTATCTAAGCATGCCACATACCTTAGAGAAATTTTGCTGGTAATAACCCTCCAGGATCAGGAGATCTAGACATGGCTTTGCAACACAGCAGGAGGATGAGGGACCTACCCAGGCCACACAGGTAATCTGCAACCCAAATGGAAATGGAGCTGGAGTCTCCTGTGTCCCAGCCCCAGCCCCTAACCCCAGCACCACCTTTTACCTCGCTGGTCTCTGCCTGGTCTGATAGTCCCCCACTCCTTCAGTATTTTTCCCTGTGCACATCTGTGGATGAGTGCAACCTGAGATTATACTCTATCAAATTACTCAGCCTGCACATTATATATGTGTATTGCACACTATTCAGAAGAGTGCTTTAAGTTACTCTCGCACATTTGCAAATTGGCTTTCAAGGTCAGGCATCAGGCTTTGCAGCTAATCCCGAGGAGAACAGGATATAAAAGGTAAATGTGATTTACACCATCAGTCATGGGCAATGGAGTCCCAGTTTCATGGAGGTCAGAATACTCTAGGACTTGGCAGCAGCTATTTTTAGATGTCATTAAGGTGTTATTTTTAAACATTAGCCATTAAGAGCTTTCTAATTTAAGAAGCCAGTGTTAACTAGACCCGCTTGCTTGGCGTCATGTTTTCCATGTGCCTTTCTCAGCAGATGCCAGCTGCCCCTGGTGCTCAGTAACGCTTCAACCACTGTGGATCAGCCTTCCTCTCCCTGCTTGCAAGTGGCAGAACCAGCAGTAACTTAACACATTTATCTCCAAGAACATCAACAGCCTTGTTAAAATGTCTCACCTTACAGCTTTGTTCCTAATGCATTAGGCAAGGAACATGACCACCGCAGCGAGATCAGGTGAGCGGCTGGTTGGATGTTTCTTATGGCCTGACCTAGTTAAACGCAAGAAAAAAAACAAGCCATTTTGTCTACATGGATTTTATTTTTTAATATATTTTTAGAAAGTGAGCTAACCAGAAACAGCCTTGGGGGGGGCAGTGGCGATGACGGCTGTCTGGGGTAAAACATGATGAAGGTTGGTGAAATGCCCGCTTACTTCTGAGGGCAGCCAGAAGCATTTGCCCAGTGCACAGCTGCCAGAGAAGGAAGGAAACATTTCCTCAAGTCAGCAGGCTGCTGAAAGAGCTCGTCTCTACCTATGGGTTGTTTACCAGATGCCCACATATCAGCTGCTGTGGAGTACGTGAGATGCAAGGTACTTCTTTCAGAGAAAACCCCTTTAGCCCTTATGGTGTCTGTTTGCACCTCCCCCATCAGCAATACCAGCAACCTCCCAGGCTCTTGTCCAAGCCCATCATCTCAGATAAATAATTTTGCCTTCTTGATGCCATTTGGCTTGCACTGACAAGAAGGTTTGAGCCAGCTGAAAAGAACCCCTGCAGCAGATCTGGCTTGATGAGTGCTATTAATTTGCTGGTATACACAGGGTGACAGAGCCCAATGTTAAGGGCCCATAACTGGATCAAAAGACAGTGTGCATGTATAGCCTTCATGATCTTCAAAGCCTATCTAAGCACTGGGTGGTTGTAAAATGATGTGAAAATTTGTGAAGAGAAACTGTGAAACTTTTGAATTCTCTTGCTCTTCCAGCTCATGCCAGCTTTATTTTTATGAGCACAAGGGTTGGAGGGACAGCTTTTCCGTAGAAATTTTAGTTTTGCCGAGTGCCTGTGTTGTACAGGAACAGCCGTAGCTGGGATAAATCCTTGGTTGTGCTTTCCACTGGGCTATATCAACAACCACGTTAGCCTTGGGAGACATGACTACAAAGTAAGCTCCAAATAAACAGCAGAAACTGATGTTGCTAATCTGGGTATTTACCCAGGATTAAATGACAGATGCATGTTTTACTACTGTCTCTTCCATTGTTTCTCATTTTACTATTTCCCTACCCATATCAGACTTATCCTTTTGTTTATGCTCTTTCTAAACCCTTTCTCCAGACCTGTGAAATGCTTCTTCTTGTGCAGAGTATGGCTGCAGTGCCTCGCTTCTTTCGGCTGCAGACAGTTCTACCAATTAATTTTAATTCAGTAATTTCAGTATTTCTCTGTGCACCCTTAAAAACCTATGTCTCCAGTTCAGTCCCTCAAATTCTGCATAGATTCTCTTAAAAACACCAAAAATCTGGCAGTTTCAGCCTCTGCGCTGGGAGCGCAAAGCGATGTGATGGTGGTGTCCTTTGCAGATATCGTTTCCACCTGCAGACTGGTGAAGAGTCAGGCCTGATGCGCTCCCTGCTGTGGATCTCATCTGAGTCAGGTCCTTATGCATACACTCATTTTACCTGCTTGTTTATTCTCACACAGCCTGAATTATTAAGGTTAAGCCCATGTTTAAGAGCGGTAAAATACGCTCAGGTAGTACCGTCTACTGGACAGGATATTGAGGTTACCTGCTCCAGCACTGTGAGTTTAGCTGTTTCCACTTTCCAGGCCCTTTCATTGCTAATTCCTGCTAAAATATTTTTAGGGGAAAACATCAGCGGGCACTTTGTAAGAAGAGATGCCTCCATGTGTGTGGGTATGTGTAGGTGGATCTGAGAGGAAATAAGGCCTGCAAGGCTTTCAGCAAAATTCTTCTCTTTCTTCCCCCTCTCTTTAATTTTTTTAAAGAAGAGATTAGGAAATCAATACAAGTTCTAAAGGCACACGGTAACCTACCCTGACCCTACACCTACTCACACACCCTCTCTGTGAAACAAGTCCTCATGGCAAATGCTGATGTTGATCACTGCAGCACAGCTGCCCCTGTGGCAGATGTGCAGGAGCAGCCTTAACCCCTTCTCAGATCCACAAAGCCTCCAGGACTTTCCCCGTGCAGCATTATTGGGTTGTAACTGGCCTTATGCCACCCCGTTGTTTCCTTCTGCATGGATGGGATCCTTCTCACAAGAGCCGGGTCAATCTGCCTGTGCAGCTTTTTGGATGTCTGTCTTGGCTATGGGTGCCATTCATTTAACGACTTGCTCCTGCCTGACACCAGTCAGACATTATCTCTACTTTGAAATTCTTTTGAGTGTATCCCACATTTCTTTTTATCACGGAAGTATTTAACTTTTTGGAGTCCATTATTTGGGGGTTTTCTAGAAGTGCAACCAAAAGATTAATTTTCAACCTGAATTTATTCAAAAGTCAATAGATCTGGAAAAACAAGAATAGCCGTAAAAAAAAAAAGGATCAGGTCCACATTTTAATCCCACATAATTTCTGTCCGCAAATTTTGGAGCCTTGTCACCTCAGTCCTCCAGAGAACCAGTGGCTGAGGTAAGTACCTTCAGAGAGAGATTTGTATCATCACTGTGATGAATTGCCCTCAAAAGCTTCTACATGCTTTTTTGGGTTTGACAGGACTGCTGGGAAAAGCAAGTCTTCTCGCCAAGCTGCTCCAGGCAATGCCTAATCCCAGGCCTCTAGGATGAGGACTGCAACAAGAAGTAGTTTGCATGGAATGAATAGACAACAGAGTTAAGGGACAAAGGGACACTACCTAGAAATGGTATATATGTATAGGCATATGTACATATTTTTAAACTTTCAAAAGAACCTTATGATTTTGAGCAGCTTTGGTTTTGGATGCTTAGGTTGAGAAACTTTTGAATGCTCAACTCTATAGTAGTCAGATTTCAGTTCTAAGAACTGGGAAACTATTGAAAAAAAGAAAGAAAGGACAAAACTATCTGAGAGCTAGATTGTGATTATATTAAAATCATTGACAGAGGCATATATGCATATAACTATTTGGCTGCCATGTTAACAAAAGCTCTTGTGCTTTGACCACTTGCAGCTCACATGATCTCATTTTTTACTGAATGTAGCAAAGGTTATTTATTAGTTTTGAATGATAATAAACATCCATGATGTGGTAGGGACTCCTCTGTATAGTATAACATAGAGGAGGAGGAATGGTACATTTATAGTTTACTCTACATGTGGTGTGGCTACTTAATTCTACTCTTTATTTATGGTATTAGTGTCTTAAACGAGCATTGTAGCAATGTATACTGCAAACCTTCATTTCTTTCCAGAAAGTCAAACCTTTCACTGAAATTGGTTTACTGAATCTAGGAGGTGTTTGTTTGCCCATGAGACACTGCTAGATAAGTCAGTTTAACATGCTAGAAATAATGGGCTCTTTTCTTACACACTGACTCTGACTTTGGAAGAAATTCTGCTAGAGTTATTAGTATCTGCCTGGGTGATCTTAATTTGGATCCACCTGAAAGACAAACACTATGAAGTACTGTATATATACGTGATAAAACAGCCCTTTTCCCTTTAGAGTCCATCCCTTGTTTGGGCTGGAGGAATGGATTGTATTCTGGGAAGTGAGATAAACAAGACTGCTCTCGGGGCTTTCTTTATCCACATTACTCCCAGAGCTCCTGAGGAGTGTCGGGCAAATCACACGTGCCAGATTTTGTTTTCAGGAGGTGCCAAACGTGATAAGCATAACAATTAAGGAATTCAGTGGGAGAGAGGACAAGGTAATGATGCTATGAAATACTCAGTTCTATGAAAATGAGGTATGTCATTCCACTTGCCGAACACTAAACACTGACTGACATTTCTGATCATTTTGGCTTTTCTTCTCCATATGCAAAATGGAAATAATTTTAACTGAGGTTAAATATGTCGTTGTTTGAAACATTGATGATACACAGTGAGGCAAAAAGCCATTGCTCTAAACTTAGTATAGCATTTCATTGTAAGAGAGTATACAGGGAGAAGGCAAGACAAGACTTTATCTCATTTATACATGGTATTGGTGTGGCAAAAAAATTTGTGGAAAAATAAGGAGATACAGGAGCTGAAACTCTAATTGTTTGTGTCCCAAAGCCTTTGTGAACCCTTTTCTTCCAGAATAAAAGTAGCCAAATCAACATCAGAAATTCTCCCTGTAGCCTCGTGTTGGCAATAACCATATCCATTTTTGGAACATGATCTGCTGGAAGCAGGGGAAGTCTGTGCGTAGGCTGACCTTTTATCAGGCCTCAGATTAAACGGCCACCACATCTGCAGAAAGGGTTGCAGCTGGAATGACGCAGAACTTACGGGGGGACTCTGTACCCTGGAGGATTCCTGTCTGCAAGCCTGAGCTGGTAAATTAATCGCTGACCAGTAAGATTACGAAAGCCTAACAGCTAAATCAGAGTATTTATTACCCAGGAATACCATGGGATAATGGAGTTGTGTTAGACCAAAGGTCAGAAGCATGTGGTCCATATTCTCAACTAGCATAAATTTATGCAGTATCACTCAGTGAAAGGGATGGAACTACACCAATTTACACTAATGCAGTATTTGGCTTCTGCGATCTTGGGAAGGAGAGGTTTTGAATTCAGTCCTCCCATTCACATACATGCAGTTTGCTAGCTACTTACTGTATCCGAGTTATTATAATTTATGATCAGACACCATTGGGTTTGCACAGCCTGCCAGCTGCATGAGCATTGCCCTCCAGATTATTCTTGGGTGATTTTTCCCAGTCAGTTTTAAAATGACTTAAGGCTTGGAGTTACTAACATTTCCTGTGGCGTACTGCTCTACAGTCTGCTATGCTTCACAGTATAGAAATATACCCTGAGAGCCAAACCAAATCCTTGTGCTCTTTCTCCCAGCCATATTTCCTTGAATCAGCCTAAACAAATTACCTCGTTAATGTGCATGCCCTGCAAATACCTATTGAGGTTTATCATACCTTTTTTATTGTATTATCCATGTCTCACCTGGGCTCACTCCCTCTTCCACTTCTGCTCCCCTCTCTCATGATGTTTACTTTACTTAATAGTGCTTAAAATAGTTTTAGTTTAATTTCATCTTCATTGCAAGGCTCTGTGATGTATTGTGCTTTATGCTGTCTTTGCCCCTTCAGCCATTACATAAACTGATCTCAAAAAGGGATCATGTTACTCAGACTGGCACCGATCAACTCGTTGCAAAATCTTTGTGTTTGTTGCTCCTGGTCAGCATTATCTTATGATGCAGGGGGTTTCAGAAACTCCTTCTGAATATTTGAGCCACTATGTTAAAGACTGAAATCAAATTTACCAGGTTGCTAACAGCATAACCTGCCAGGGGGTCTTCAGTTATATTCTCGCTTCTGGGACTGCTGATGGCTTTCCAGAGGTGATGGCTGGCAACACAGCCAGCCCTCCCCTCCTGAGCCCCCTTCTCCAAGCTCGGTCCTGGGGCCATTAGTTGTCCCACATGGGACTGAGCTGGTGCTCTCTCGTTGAAAGATCTAAGGGAGAAAATATGCGCCAGCGCAAAACCTGAAATAAGATCTCGGCTGCCATGCTCCAGTCAGCAGCTACAAAGCAGAAGGAGGAGGAGGAAGGGGAAGGTCATTTTCTTGATCTGAGCTAAGCTGCCTGGAGTTAGCAGGCCATCTCCCCATGATTTCCGTGCGTATGGACTCAGGGCACACTTCACCTCTCACTTCTGCCTCCCTCATGTCCCAGTAAGCTTTCATCCCAACTGCCAATAGCCACATGAGCATTTGCAGTCCACTTGCACTTTAAATTTGCATTACTTTTTTGGTTCCCATGTTTCCACTGGGAATATTCCTACACAGAAATATGGGCAACCTCTGAGCAGTGCATTCTATGTGCCTGTGTATGTTGCATGAACTACATCTAGGCTAAATAGATGGACAGCACAAAGGACTCGTGGCACCTGTCCTGCCTAGGGAATCCACACACATGATGCCACTTGCGCAGGTTTGACAGACCCCAAAGGTTCAGCTGGGAGTGCTGCTGCCAGCACATTTCTGGAGAGACATTTGGCAGCCCCAGATCTGTCAAACATCCCTGTTCTTGATTACACAACATACAGGTGCACTGAAGACATATCCAAGACCGGATTTCAACTCTCACAGAGCAGCTCCGCCAGAGTCCATCTGATTAAGAAGGTGGTACATTGGGATCAAATATGATACAAAGATCTTCTCCTCTAGGTGTTTGCCTTAACTTTGGACTTGTGTCACACTCTTTGAGATGTTACATAAAGCTTTAGGTCCTCGTACCTTAATGGGAGACGTTTTATTCCTAGGCTGGCTTCGTTCCATTAACAAAGTGACAGCTGACTAACAGAGAGCTCAAAATGCAACTGTACAAGACCTAGGGCACTAAATGTGGCATGAAAAACAGTGGAAGCACTGAGTTCAAAGTATCATCTTTCCTTTGAGCTGAGCGCATGTGAGACTCCTCACTGCCATACTTTGACCTGTATCTGCTCCAATAGCTGTGCCTTTGGTTGCATGTGAAATTCTCCCCATATCTTTGATACTTTAATTTGTCTTTCAGGACAACATCAGAATAAATAAGACCACTGGCCACAAACTCATTCGTCTTTCCTGTAGCTCTCAGAGTGTGCTGTAACTATTTAACTTCTTAAAACTTTCACACTCTTACAACTCTCATAAAGTAGTTATTTAACTCTTGATATTTTCTCCCCAGCTGTGATGATTTAATCTAGCCTGGGTTTTGAAAGACTCAGCCAGGAAAATCCCAGAGTGCAATACAGCTCATTTATAAGGATCAGCATTTCTGCAATACCAAGTCTGTGCTGCACTCTACATCTGTCTTATCTAAACACTACCATCACACCGTATTTAGGTTTTTGCAGTAAGCTAAACCATGACACGTAGATTTGAGAAAGTCATACATCTAGCCTGAAAAGATCATTCTATATTTTAAATATTTTGCAGAACGATTCCATATTGGTAATTCATGTAGAGCACATTTGGTTTGGGAGGTTTCGGTCTCCTGCCAACAAGCAGGAAGCACTGCGGTCTCTTTACCAGAGACGTTCTTACTTCTCAAAAAACCCCCCCAAATTAAGTCAGTTCCCTAACTGTATAAATCATAGCCTTTCATAAACATAACAAATCTACTCTGATGTGAGAATTGTTTTATAATACAGGTGAAATCCCCTTTCTCTCCCAATGATTACTTTCACCTATAAGTTAGAAGGGAGCCGAAGTAACTCAACAACACAACATTTTATACTTCAAACCCAAGCCATCCGAATTCCAAGGGCAGGAAATTCATATGATTAAGATGCCTCTTGCAGACATTAAACATCCAATATGGTTCATGTTGTTTATTAATGGTCAACAAGAATACTTTACAGTTTATATTTAACACAGAAATTGCAAGTATAAACTTCTCCCACTACATATATTTGCTGTTGCTGAGCTAACGTGGAAAGACACATACTAACTTTTTAAATTTCCTGACTTTTATGATTGCTCAATTTTGCAACTTTAACATTATTTTGAAGCTAGGATTGTGTAAAATTTTCCCCAAGAGAGTGAGAGAACTATGTGCTTTTGAAATGTTGCCTTTCTGTAGCTAATTTCCCTGGGTTGGTTGCTTTTTTTTTTTCCAACTGAAAATCTTGCAGACAGGGGCAAAATCTCAGGACCTCAAAAGTAATCAAGTGTGTTTCTAGTACCCTGGTGCCTTAACTTTTCTGCATTTGCTGGGTGTTCATTCCGCGGTGCAGGTGTACATCTGCTATGGATCACAGCTCTGTGCTGGAAAGAACTTGACATCATTAGAACCACTCACATGCCTTAGGTGAAGCACTTGCTTAAGTACTTTCCTGGATTGGGGAATATCTTTAGAGATATTTAAACTTGAAAGGAAATTGAATTTAATTTTCCTATCGATGCATGTGGGATTTAAACAGGTGACAAATTACATCTAATGATTGTTAGCATACATATTCCCTGACCGTGAGTGGGAAATTAATCCTTTCTGTCTTTACGGAATCATAAAGTAGCATAATAAGTAAGAGAGACTGTGTTCATTTTAAACAAAACACGGATCATTCTCGGTTTGTATCCAGATTGCTTTGCATCTCAAGTTAAGGATTTGTTTCTGTGCCCACTGCTGGCTGGTTTTCTGCGGGTGAGCAGATGGTGGGAGCTCTTTTATTAGCTAGTCTTTTTAGGTGGAAATTTTCCCCTTGTGAGGAGACTTACAATATTTAAACTCCCTTAAATAGGATTAAGTAGTGTCTGAAGGCTAATTCTGACTCTCCACATGGAGATGACTTTTTACCCCTTATCAGCAGAACGTGAGATCTGAAAGTGAATGAAGAGTAGTGCCCCTCAGTCCAATTTGGATGAACCACAGCACGGTGTGGTGCCAGTATGCATCTGTTTCTCACATAGCATGTCATCCTCTTCCCTTTGCAGCAAGAAGGAATTGGACTCCCTACGCCTGTCTGTGATGAATTGTTTTATTACTAACCTTAAATGACACACAGTCCTACACTTAGAGCAGATGTGTTAACTGCAGAAAGTCACTTATACAAATATGACTAAGAGCTGTAGTGGAAAACCAATAACATTTTAAACAAGGGCAAATCATTTGTGCTACAAACAGCACAAAATCTTGTGGAAGTAAATGTCTTCCAAAGGCCTCAGCATCGTACAAGAGAAAATGATTCACACTGCTGGTAGCCTGGATTACAGAAATAAGTACAGTGGCAGGGGTACTTAATTTGAAAAATACTGGGTGATGCAGGTTTGAACCATGTGCCAGCACCTTTTCTTGCGCTGATGAATGCACCTAGTTTAGGTGTGGAAAGGAATGGGAGACATTTTTACTGTATTCCAAAGAATGGCAAATACCGTTTTGTACGTTTGTTTTTCACTCATTGAAATGGTTGACTGCTGCAAAATGCCCCTGTAAATATCTGCAAAGGAGGGACCTTTCGGGAACTACAAGCTGCAGATATACTCTGCCCAGCAACCAGAGCCAATAGAAATAAATCTGATGTTCTATATCTCTTTTCATTGTACCTGCAGATTTTCAACTTGGCTCATAGGTGAGAGGTGCCAGTAGCCAATCTAGGTGAGCTGCGTCCCATGGCAATCTCTGCCTTGGAAGGTCTGCAAGGGAAGTGTGTGGTGACCAGGATCATCCTGTCCCTGGGAGCAGCAGTGCCCTCCCTGCTCTCTCACACATTACAGCATCATTGCCTAGTTATTGCTCTTATTACTGGTCTCTTACCACTATTTTCAAGGTGGAAATACACTTTTCAGAGGCAACCACATCTTCCAAGAACTTTAACAGTGCCCATTACATAGATGGAAAAAGCTACATACTAGCCTGGCTGAGCTTTAAGACAACAACTGCTACCTTGATGCAGTAATTCGTATTGAAGAAAGCTCCAGACCTGCTGGCTCCAAGGAGTTACTTCTACTGTATCAACTTTCCACATGAAATAAAAAGTATAGTCACATGAGAAATTGAACTTATCTGTGTACTTGTAGGTTTCAGAGAGTAAAAGACTTCTAAACCAAGGGATGTGATTAGGAGAAATAAGGAAATGAAATCACTTAATGGGAATGTGCAGTGCATAGAAGGAATAAATAAATAGATCCCAGGAGTTATCAAGGGCCCTTTAATGCTTTTTTGGACTTAAGCTATCTAATCCCTACCCTTTCTGTTTTACTTGTCCTCTATTCTGACACATATCACTGGAATATCATGCATCCTATGAAGATCACAGCAGCTGCTCAGTCCCGGGGTGCAAGGTACGGTAAAAGGGTCAAGTTTTCTTTATGTTGCATATCAGATTCTCCATGATGACCCTCTGGCTTTCCACTACCGCTTTAAAGCCTTATTAAGGATAGGAATATAAGCCTGTTTCCACACACACAGTTACCTTCCTTGTCCTGGGGCTTAATATATACTATGCAATAATCATCCTCTGGGATTACCCAGTAGCAGTAGTTCATCTGGATGCTAATAGATAAAGCAGTGCAGTGTGGTGGGCTGTGTGGCTGGTGAATCATTTAAAAAAGCAGTTATTGCAAAAGACAAAGGAGGTAATAAAAGCCCAAAGGCCCTCTTGGTGACATCTGTGTGACCTTGCTGTGGCTAACATCTGAATCTGTCCCTAGATGTTTTCTAACTTACCTACCTGGGTCTCTTTCACTACACAAATGGGAAAAATATACAAAAGTAGAAAACTGTCGGTCCGGAGTTCAACACCCACTGAAGTTATCATTCACTTGAGGAGTCTTGGGCCAAGATTTTAATTCTGGGTGGTGTCAAATTATTTTCTCATCACTGTTGGCAACAATAACTTTCCAGAGGACATGGCTGGTAGGGAGAATTCCAACTGGCCTCCATTGATGAAAAACTCAGAGAGGAACAAATGAAAGACTTAATTTGGGCTAGCAATGTTTTTTAATTCAAGGTAGCGTTAAGCAACATCAATCTTCAGCCCTTTATGTTTGGCGATGACCACCTGACCTGAGGAAGGTATGGCAGCACCCCACAGTGCATATTAACCCACGCCTCTGAACCCCTGCCGCACAGCTGAGACTCTTTCATTGCAAAATCTTAGTTTTGACCCTTCATAGTGCCCTATATTCAGCCAGGAGAATGGTCTGCCTATGGATATTTATCATTGCTGGAAGAAGTCCAAATGTGGGTAGAAGTCCTGCTTGTTTTGGTGGAATTTAAGCCAGAGTAAGGAAAGCTAAGGAGTGCTTTAGGCTTTGTCCCATTCTCTTGAAGATCGAAAGAGACTATCTGTGGAATGTACAAAGCTTTACCTGATAACTGCAAACATCTCTTTTAATTTAATCAGCCTGAATTCTGAAGTCAGGATATCCCTACACTTTTAGTAATTCTGTGTGCTATCAATGCGTCTGGTGATGGCCCGAAGATACCTAATTTGGGATATTTAGATTACGGTTTAGATCCAGTTTATTGCTTAACAGTGTATCTCAATATTCAGCAGCCTCTTTGTGCTATTTTTTCTCATTACTTGGTTCAAAAACTGTGTTTTACTTAGGAATGTAAAAAATTGAATTGAGTTGGATCAAAGATCCATCCACTCCTGCAGTCTGTTCCAACAATGCCAATAGCTGTGGTTTAGGAAAGAGAGCAAAATAGGAAAAGCATATTGCATAGCTTTTCCTGAATACCGTCCCTGAATGCTGACAATCATAGATTTTTTTACCCTGAAATATTATCTTAGCATTTTACAAGTCTTTAATATCAAGAGTCCTGCAGCAGAGGGCAAAACACTTTTTTACCTTGATGTTTTGAGGCTGCTATATCCTAGTTTCATTGTATTTCCGTTCTACAATTAGAATAGTTATTCCCTGTTTAACATCTCTGTGCTGCTCATGATCTTGCAATACATATGCAACTGTGAGGACAATCCAAACCCACGGAGTTCAGATCTCAGTGGCATCAGGAGATATAAAATAGTTCGGCTTTTTATAGTGAAGCTGCATTTCCATCTATTTCCATGTTCTACCATTTTCCACCTATGCAACCTACAGTTCTCAGCATAAAGAAACTTAACAAGCAAGAGTTCTCGACAAAAGGAGGTAAGTTATTTAATGCCTGTTGAGAATCTGTCCCTGTATGTTTAATAAATGCTTTCATTCATTTAATAAATGTATACTTAGCTTTAAGAAACATGAAAAACTACTTTTTTTGTGTGTCAAGCGCCAAGATAATAATAATCTGGCAAGTAGCTGTTTACTCAAAGTAGTAAAAGACCAATGAAGACAAGATTCACTGTTACCACTATAATAATAATTATTTGCTGGTGACCACCAATCTTCAGCGAAAATTTCAGATGCCTCTGGTATTTTTCAATCTTTGCTAAGTGCCAGGTGACTCAGGGTCCAGCTCTGCTGCTCTTTCTCACAGTGACTTTTATCTGATTGCGAATTAGCCTCAGAAGATTTGAGTCAAAGCAAAAAAAAAAACCTCATGCTGAGGAACAGCAGCAGAATCTGATCCTGTGTTGCTGGTCTCTAAATGATTTTTGAGTAGCTGGCACCAGAGCTTTACGTATATCTTTAAAATACTGGAGGTCTGTGTTTAAACTGTGTTTAAAAAAAGAAGTATGTTTTTTCTGTTAGATTCTGTTTGTGAAAACTATGTATTCTTAGGCTGAATAGAGCAATTCCAGAAACAAAAAGTAAATTACAAATTCAGACTTCTGGAATTGTGCAACTTTCACTGAGAAAATAACCCTGAAACCTCACCAGCCCCATCTGCGTACATCACCATTCGATTACAGGTTTGCTAGACTGCAAATTATTGTGCCTTGCACCAAATGGTGCAGGGGGAAAAAATCCTTAATGAGTAAGGGAAAAAAGTCCTTAATTACAATCAATGATATGGGGAAAAAGCTAAATCAATAAAATGAATAATTATCTGACAATAATTACACTTACAAGGCTTGCTTCTGGGCACACCATGAAAGCAATTTCAACTTCAGACCTCAGTTTTTATACCACTCTATTTCATCTGTAGAGCAATCCACTTTGTTCCTGGGAGTACCAGATGCTGAAATAACTTTTCAGGAAAAAAAATATACTAAAATATTGCTAAAAGCAAAACCTCAAGAAGGATGTCACTTGAGGAGATTTTCATTACCACAGAGCTCATTAACAGAGAGGAACTGCAGAGAGAGGCACACCTGTTTCTCTCTCTGTAAAACAAACTTCTCCTTACCCTCAGTTGCCTTCAGGATGCAAACACAGATTCTCATATGCAGAAAGTACTGCTGGTGCAAATCGGAATAGATCAACAAAATGGCACAATTTTTTAACCAGCTAAAGAAAATCAACATGCACTTCAGGAAGAAAAGACCAAAATTTAAGCAGGCACTGTCACTCATAAGTTGTTGAGTGCCTGCTGAAATTCATGGGAGTTAGGGTATTGAGTGCTTTGTGGGTCCTAAAGGAGAGGCCACTACACTAGAGCCTTTCTTTTTTTAATTCTCTGAGGAGATAAGAAAAATTACCATCAACCCAAAGCAAACAAGTCAGGAAAGCCTGGGGATGGCCAAGATTTGGGTTTGCTTCCTATCTGGGACCCCTGGCCCTGCACACTGGAGGGATGGTTGCAAATCCTTCCATCACCTTCAGCAGCTCAGGACAGCTCTCACCCACAGGAAGGTGCATGCGGAATCTATAGTGGCTCACTGAGAAACATGCAATTTGTAGGTCACTTCCAAGTCCTTGGGCAAGTGGCAATAGGTCAATAAAAGCTTTTACCATTGTTTGTTTGGGAATACAAAATCTTCAGTCTCATTAATTTTATAAATGATATTGTCAGGTGAGCAGAAATAAGTTTCAGTAGCCACCCTCTGGAATACAGCATGTTAAAGGGATGCTATCCAAAGTGTCTGAGGGGGTTCCCCATACTGCAGTGAAAAGGAAAGGCTCTGTAAGCCAGGTTAGGCTCATGCGGTGTGTTAATATGTACCTGCTCCCCCAGTCCAAGGAGAACAGAGGCACAAGCACCATGAAGGAGTCTTTCTGTGTCCACCTCAGTGAACACAGTAATATTTACTCCCTACCTTCCTACAGTGGATCCTCAGTCTCAAAGAGATTTACAGAAGGTAGGTAGTTATGACCCATGTCATACAAAAGGATAAATGGGGGCACAGGGATATTGGTCATATAGCAGACTGAGAGGAGCACTTTCAATAGATTCCCACATTTTCTTTTCCTTACTGAGGAAACTTCTTCAGACATGACATCCCTTCTAAAGGCACAAATTTAAGCCCAAATCTTCTCAGCCACACCCTAGCAACAAGTTTTTAGGACAGGCTCCATACTGTGGTCTCAAATATCTACAAAGTGAGTGAATATGAGGAAAGCAAGGCTTTGTACTGTGACAGTGGGTACTCATTGCATTTTGAGACTGTGCGACTGTGTCTTTTTCTATCTGGGAAGCCTACCAAAAGAGAATTACAGTAATTGAAAAATGTGGCCAAGAGAGCAAGCACTGCTCTTGTAGGATAATTGCAAAGTAAATAAGGGTGCACACAGCATTCACAAATTTTAGAGACACTAAAAAAAATAAGGAAAACAAAACTACTCTCATGACATGCTCAATACACAAGCGAGAAATCAGAAAGCGTTAGTTCTAAGCATTAGTTCTAGTATTATTAACCTGGTTATTTTAGATCCTCAGGTCTTGCTTTCAAATTGTGATCTCTTCTAATACATGCAACACATATATGAATTCATCACCTGAACCCAGAAAGGGATGTCATTTGAATTTCCATCACAAGAGCTCAGTTGTAGATTATTAGTCTGCTGATGATACGATATTCCATATTTAGTATGGTCTGAGTGAAGGGTCTTAAAAAGTACTTCGAAATGCTCCAGATTTCAAATTCATTAGTATTGCCTTGCAGTGACTCTCAACTGTTTGACTAATGACTGTTTCTATAAGTGTTGAAAACCCATATAAGGCTCTTGTCAGAGAAACACTGCTAACAGCAATCTGCATGCAACAATTTGAAGAACTGCTGAAATGTGCTGTGATACCAAGGATCCATGATATGCAGCCTGCAGGATCTATAACAGGACCCCAGCAACAAGTAGGAGGTTTGAGCTGGCACTAGAAGAAAGCTGGCTGGTGGGAGTGACCCAGCCCAGAGAAACAGGTGCCTTTTTCAGAACTGGGCAATCTGACACCACATGCTGGCCGTATAAGCCATCTCAGAGGTCTCACAATAATTAGACTCAAGCAAAGTAGCTCCTGTGCCTTTGATTTTTTTCTCATACCTTTAGCTGTGAAAATCTTCAGAGCTTTATCACCCCCCTCCTGTTTGCTGCTGTGTCAAACCACGAACCAGGAGAAAAAGACCCCATGAGTTATGGGCCACCACTATCCCAGCAGCCTTAGTCCACCCTCTTTCCCATGCCCTGACAATGCTTTTCCTGGCTGTCTGAAGTCTGAAGAAAGTAAAAAAACAAATGCCCAGAGGTCTTTTCTGGAGAATAACTGGAAGAAAGCAACTGGGTATCACAAAAAGGGAGAAATCAACAGGTCTGCTGGAGCTGTGGTTTCATCTCTTTTGGAAGGACTGGCCATCCTGCAGCTAAGATGGGTGTGGACTGAAGGTTCCCATTTCTCTTTCTGTTTCAGGAAACCAAAATAACAACAGGAACACCTAATTTCATCTGAAACTAGTCAGGAAATTGTGCCCCTCGCATTTGGATGTGGAATTTGGCTGAGCAAACTATGTTTTCATCACCTTCAAGTTAGGCTATTGCAAGTAATATGTTCTCAAGCTGGAGTTAACCACAAAAAGGAACTAAGAACCTGTAACTGTTCATGAGACTTGTCTCCTGAGTTGGACATGCCAAAGAAAATAGTTTACACCAGTGCTCTGCACTCCCTCTGGACTCCTGGTCCAGTTAAATATTGGCTTCAAAGATCTTGTCTTTAGCTGCAAACTCTTGAAATGGCCCAGGCATGACTCACAGTCCATCTTTCTTCCTTCTTCCTCTCTCTATGATCAGTACGGACAGCAGTTAACATTTTTCAAAACACCAGAAGATATTCAGGAGCCTTCACCTTTTTACATTGCAGTGACATGAGCTCCTGCATCTCCTGTGCATTTTTGAAAATTTTATACACCCAAAGAGTCTGCGTGCCTAAAGTGCACAGACCTTACGGGCAGGGAACTGGTGTTGCTGAGTCCAACTTCAAAAAGGAATGTGCTTTAAATAAAAGCAAGAACTTACTATCCCATCTCCCTGTCATGTACTTGGCATCAGAAACCAGATGATAGGCACTTTCTTGAGAAGAGAGAAAGTGGTTGAAACCTCACCCATACTGCTAAAGCTCGGGAAGGACTCAACAGGTTGTTGATTAGATTCTCCCCGGAGCTGACACACAGCCCCACTGCGGTGAGTTAAGTAGTTTACTTGGCTTCTCTGCTTCACGTTGAGCAGGAGGGCAGAGGGAACCAAAACAAAACTGCTTTCTGTGGGAAAGCATCCCAGAACACAGGGAATAATTTTTTCCAAAACAGTTAAGTGCTGTAGGAGCTGCATCCTTTCCATAACAGTCTATACAACAGGACTCCGCACAAGTAGTCACAGTGTGCTTCTCGCTGTATATTTAAGTAGTGAAAACCCCATAAAAACTCCAGCAAATTCTGTTCTTGTTTTCCTTAAATCCACCTTTTTTTTTAATGTTTTGGGTTATCTGTGGATTTGACTGAAGGAGTAGTGGATGAACACTGAGGCACACAACTCCTTATATTGAAAAGTGATGAAGAGAAAATAAAGCTCCTCATAGGTGAGGACTGCGGTATTCAGATATGAAGCATACAGTGATGGGCTAAAGAATAATAAAAACTACTATATGAGAGTGAAAAGGGAATGTGATAGGACACACAAAGCTCTTGCCACAAGGGAAGAGGACAGTTTGAAGTTTCTGAAGCATAGAAGTGGGGAAGGGAGATGTGCAGCAATACAAGGGATAAGAGTTCGAGGTGTATGAAACACATTTGGCCTGCAAAGATGTTCTCACTGTCCACCAGTTTCTTTTTGTAGTTGTTCCCCATGACTCACACATCTCTGCCTCTAACAGGATCTTCCCCCCTTATAAAACGCTGAATTTGAAACATCTTGAAAACCAACAGAGCCAAAAGTATCATGGTTGTCATGATTCAAGCTCATCACAGAGAAATGTAAAGGACAGACTTCAAAGTCAACAGGAAACGTTTCCAGCGTACATATGAGAAAGGTGTTTTGCTTAAGCACTTATATGAATCTGAAAAACAGATGTTACCATCTCACAAAATGGCAAGGAAAAAGTGGTAAGTGCTAATCTCAAATAAAGCTAGTGTGGTATAAAATATCTAAACCAACTTATTTCTCCTGCTGATTAACTAATATCTTCTGGCTTTACACCTTACCTTTCTTAGCAACTCCTTCAAAAAACTCTTCAAGAATCTTCCAATAAGTGTAAGCAATTAATTTGCTTTGAGAGTCGAGTCTTCTTATCTTACTTATGTGAATCATCAAAGGAACCCATCTTGTAGTCCAAGAAAGCAGTTATACTTTGTAATATAAGCTCTGTGACAAACGGAATTGACCTGCATTTCATATGCTGCATGTTGTCGTGTTCCATATTCGTCCTAAACCTATCTTTTGCAACCCATTCAAAAAGCTCGTTTTAATTCAACAAGGAGAAGACAGATCTTCTTCTATCATATTTATTGTTACTGACCAGTCCTTCAGCAAAGTGAAACTCATATGGTAACGTAAAGCTGAGACCTTCTGTTTCCCATCAAGGAATGCACATCGATGTTACAGATGTGAGTAGAGCTGCCTTACAAGCAATTGACCCACGTTCAATTCCCAGCTGGTGGAAACTCATGGTACCTTTCTTGCAGTTACTCTGTGACTGGTCTAACTTTCTGGGGTGAAAGAAACAGCAGTGGGAGGGGAACAATGAGGGCAGCCAGTGGCACAGAACCTGAGTGTTTTCTTTCTACAGCTTGTTTCATATAAGTTGTAAACTTCATTTTGTGACTAGAAATGGTTACAAATAGATTATGGGCTATTCCCTTATAGGAAATTCAGCCCAAATACTGTCAGATCTATGTGAATCTGCTCAAGGTTTAACTCTGAGACCAAGCAGGAGACATGACCTCTTGTTTTCTGAAAGAGCTCCCCCAAAGGATAACTACATTACAAAACTAACAACTGTAGAACTTTTATTTAAAGACAGCGCAGAGCTGGTACACTAAGCCAAAAACTTACAAAAAATAAGTGAAACAGCAGCATATGGTGAATCCTCCCATAAAACTACAACTCACTGTAAGCGTGGGCAGAAGCTCACCTGGTGAAAACAGTTGCAAATCCTGTTGTTTCACGATGAACATCACTTTAAATGTAATGACCGAAAAAGTTTATTACAATTATAAGAAATACCTCACTGTAAACACAACAAAAATATCAGACTTAAGGCTGAAGTAGGCACAGCACATCACTACACGTGTCTAAGGACCATTGCACAAACTGGAGTCTGCTGGACACACACCAGTAGTGGGTAACTGAAGCTGTCTGTTAAGTGAAAAGCAGCTTTTTCATACAGTTCTTGCTGAAGCCAATGGGAAAGGCACTGTCACCTTCAGCATCTAATCTTCTTGTTCAGAACAATTTTGGAAAGCTCCACTTCTCAATCGCTGGCATTTGTATGGCATCCAAAAACAAGCCATAGCAAAAAACACACTATGCAATTTGCTGTGAAACCTGTCTCTCTGTCTGACTTAATGGGTAGCAAAATGATAATGTTCCAGTTGAATAGTATTTAACATTGTTCTGAGCTTTGTGTGACTAATAGAAACACTTGTTCTTTTAGGTGACTTTAACCTCCCGGATATCTGCTGGGAACTTAACACTGCCGAGAGGAGGCAGTCCAGGAGGTTCTTAGAGTGTATTGAGGACTGCTTTCTGTCGCAGCTGGTGAGTGAGCCCACCAGGGGTGAGGCTCTTCTTGACCTGCTGTTTACAAACAAAGAAGGGCTGGTGGGTGATGTTGGTGTCAGAGGCTGTCTGGGATGTAGTGATCATGAGATAATCAGGTTCTCTCTAAACAATGTAAAAAGAAAAGCCAGGAACAGAACATCGATGCTGGACTTTCGGCGGGCAGATTTTGAATTATTTAAGGAATTGGTCAGGAAAGTTCCCTGGGAAATAGCTCTTAGTGGCAAGGGGGTCCAGGAAGGCTGGATACACTTCAAGAATGAAATCTTGAAGGCGCAGGAGCGGGCTGTCCCCATGTGTTGTAAGAAGAGTCGTAGGGGCAGACGGCCGGCCTGGATGAGTAGGGAGCTTCTGAAGGAACTAAGTAACAAAAAGAGGATGTATCGTCGTTGGAAAGAAGGGGACGTAAGCCACGTCATGCTCAAAGATGTTGTTAAGTCGTGTAGGAGGAAAATCAGGGAAGCAAAAGCCCAGTTCAAGCTCAAATTGGCCACTTCTGTTAAGGATAATAAGAAGAGTTTTTATAAATATATCAATGGTAGAAAGAAGGGCGGCAGCGACCTCCACTCCTTGTTGGATGTGGAGGGAAATATAGTAACCACTGATGCAGAGAAGGCCGAGGTACTTAATGCCTTCTTTGCCTCAGTTTTCAACAGTAAGGATGTCAGCGTGCTTGACAGTTGGCCCTCTGAAGTGGTTGATGGGGGCAGGGTTGGCCCTCCTGCAATCCATGAGGAGGAAGTTAGAGACCTGCTGAGCCACTTGGACCCTCATAAGTCTATGGGGCCGGATGGGATCCATCCTAGGGTGTTGAGAGAGCTGGCGGATGAGCTTGCTAAGCCGCTCTCCATCATCTTTCAGCAGTCCTGGCTCACTGGAGAGGTCCCAGAAGACTGGAAGTTGGCCAATGTGACGCCCATCCACAAGAAGGGCCGTAAGGATGATCCAGGTAATTACAGACCTGTCAGCCTGACCTCGGTCCCAGGTAAAATCATGGAGCAGATAATCCTGGGTGAAATCATGCGGCACCTGCAGAACGGTCAGGAGATCAGGCCCAGCCAGCATGGGTTTAGGAGGGGCAGGTCCTGCCTGACCAACCTGATCTCCTTTTATGACCATGTGACTCGCCTGGTGGATGAGAGGAAGGCTGTGGATGTGGTATACCTGGACTTTAGCAAGGCCTTTGACACTGTCCCCCACAGTAGACTCCTAGGGAAGCTGTCAGCCCGTGGCTTAGATGCGAGCACTCTGTGCTGGGTTAGGAATTGGCTGGATGGCCGAGCCCAGAGAGTGGTGGTGAACGGTGTCTCATCCAGTTGGCGGCCAGTCACCAGTGGTGTCCCCCAGGGATCGGTGTTGGGTCCGGTCCTGTTTAATATCTTTATAGATGATCTGGATGAGGGGATTGAGTCCATCATCAGCAAGTTTGCTGATGATACCAAACTGGGAAGAAGGGTTGATCTGTTAGAGGGTAGGATGGCCCTGCAGAGGGACCTGGACAGATTGGAGAGATGGGCCGATTCCAATGGGATGATGTTTAATAAGTCCAAATGTCAGGTACTTCATTTTGGACACAACAATCCCATGCAGAGCTACAGACTGGGGACAGAGTGGCTGGAGAGTAGTGAGGCAGAAAGGGACCTGGGAGTGCTGGTTGACAGGAAGCTCAACATGAGCCAGCAGTGTGCCCAGGTGGCCAAGAAGGCCAATGGCATTCTGGCCTGCATCAGGAATAGTGTGGTGAGCAGAACCAGAGAAGTTATCGTCCCCCTGTACTCGGCACTAGTCAGACCTCATCTGGAATACTGTGTACAGTTCTGGGCCCCCCAGTTTGGGAAAGATGTCAGGATACTGGAATGTGTTCAGAGGAGGGCAACGAAGATGGTAAAGGGGCTGGAGCATAAGCCCTATGAGGAGCGACTGAGGGAGTTGGGGCTGTTTAGTCTAAAGAAGAGGAGGCTCAGGGGAGACCTCATTGCTCTCTACAGCTACCTGAAAGGAGGTTGTAGTCGGTCAGGGGTTGGTCTCTTCTCTCAGGTGACCAGTGACAGAACTAGAGGGCATGGACTCAAGCTACGTCAGGGAAAGTTTAGGCTTGATGTGAGGAAGAAGTTCTTTACTGAAAGGGTGATTGGCCATTGGAATGCGTTGCCCAGGGAGGTGGTGGAGTCGCCAACCCTGGAGGTGTTTAAGGGGAGATTGGATGTGGCACTGAGTGCCATGGTTTAGATGATGGTTGGTGTTAGTGTTGGGTTATAGGTTGGACTTGAAGATCTCAGAGGTCCTTTCCAACCTTGTCATACTGTGATACTGTGATACTGTGATACTTCATTGGATGTTGAGTATCACAAATGGAGACTTCAAGCCAGTTCTTCATAAATAGCTTGTTCTAGCAGCATGGTGCTGAGAAGTAGTGCTAATAAGGGAATCACTACAGGAATGCTAGAAGTCACTGGGATCGAATTCATGTCCTCAAAAACTGTGAGTGGATCCTCCTATATAATAAGGGATTTTACGCATCACCTTCTTCCTCTTGGGAATAGGAGAAACATGAGAAACCCCTTAACTACCACCACTACTAAGCACACAGTTCAGTTTTCTTTCCAAAAGGAAAGGATTTAAGGATCTGCCTTTTCTTTCAAAGAAATTAATTGTCCCTTTTATCTTTAAGCAAACTTAGAACAGACCCAAGGAGAAATACAAAAATATTATACTGCAAAGGCAATATTGACATAATTTTTAAAGCTGCAAAAGTCAAGCAATATGGAATGAAGTTCGAAAAGCTGTTCTTACCTCATCAGTCAAACATGGGGATTTATGGCAATACAAACTGCTGGCAAAAGGAGGGATGGGGAATAATATCTCTCACTCATGTTCACTTGTTACATTTTGAGGGATGAACAGAAATAGAGGGGTTTTTTTACCCTTACTTTCTCCTAGACCAACAGTCTTTTGTGCAAGATCTACCTGGTTCAAGATTTTTTTCTTCTGGCATTTTTTTATCCAGGTATGTAGTGATAGCCAGTTAAATACTTTCAATAGCATTATATTTGTGAATAACACGTGTAGATGTGGTACTCAGGGACATGGTTTAGTGGTGGCCTTGGAGTGTTAGGCTTACAGTTGGACTTGAGGTCTTTTCCAATTTAAATGGTTATGTGATTCTGTAGCACTGACTACATACTTCGTATCACATACATTGATTTTATGTGTGGGCCTGAGTAAGTACACTGAAGAACAAATGTTATGCTTCTTCAAAATTTAGCACAATCTTGAAAATTTGATTCCAAACAGAACACCAAGGTTCTCAGCGGCTGTTTTTAGCCCACACAAAGAATGTCAATAGTCAAATACTGCAGGAGTATCAGGGGCAGCATGGGGAGCACCAGAAATGACATTTAAAACGTCAAATGTTCAAATGAACTTTGTTACAGACCTTACACCCTTCAAAGATTTAGAGTCAAGTCTACAAGCAGAGAAAGACTGGTGCCCTACCAGTTTAGGTTGCTAAGATGGAGCAAGGAGAGACCCGCAGCTCTGTCTCATTGGGAATTTAAATGGAGAAGAGAGGGAGGAGAAGCAGGATGAGGCTTAGTGCTTCCATATTTGGAGGAAGTACATTCAGCAAATGGACAGTGTAGCCCATGTGAAAAATTACACCATTTACTTACTTCTCCTTGTAAGTGCTCTGATTAAATGAGAAGTTTTGAAGTTCCCCAATCTTCCAGGTATGGTTTCCTTAGCTAAACATAGCCAAGTTGCTTTGTAGCTGGAAGTTAAATCTCATATGGGTATGGTATTGGTTCTTAGATCCTTTTAGGTTGGATAATGTTGGCTCTTTGCTCTTCCCAGAAGAATCTGAAACAGAAAAGATTTTTTTTTGTTGTCTTCTCAAAGGTTTACTTCTCTTGGGACAATTAAACAGGCTAAGTCCAAAGAAATTTAGTGGGTCCATAGAATCATAGAATCATAGAATTACCCAAGTTGGAAGGGACCCAAAAGGATCATCAAGTCCAACTCTTATCCCTACACAGGACATTCCCAACATTCACACCATGTGACTGAGGGCTTCCAAATATCCAAATGCTTCTTGAATGCTGGCAGACATAGTGCCATGACTGCTTCCCTGGGCAGTGGTTCCAGTGCTCCACCACCTGCTGGGTGAAGAACCGCTTCCTAATATCCAACCTAAATCTCCCCTGGCACATCTTCCTGACATTCCCTCGAGTCCTGTCAGTGGTCACCAGAGAGTAGAGATCAGCACCTGTTTCACCTCCCTCCCTTGTAAGAAGGCAGTAAACAGCTGTGAGAGCCCCTCTCAGTCTCTTCCAGGTTGAACAGACCAAGTGACTTCAGCCGTTCCTCATATGACTTTCCCTCTGGACTCTTCATCTGTTTTATGGCCCTCTTCTGGGGTTGTCTGGGGGATGTTTTTGTAAGTAGTAAAGTGTGGTACTTTTGTTTCTAAGGAGACTGAGGTGTTTTTGAGTGACTGGCATGTGAATTGGCACCTATGTTCAGCACCCATCTCCTTTGAATGTCCTGTGGGGCTCTAGGTGGGCTCCTGTGAAGCTGGTTTCCTGTACCTGTCAGGATCCCTGTTCCAGGATGTTTCCAATCCTCACATTATAGAGGACACTTGTTCTGTAACAGGATGAGTTGTAAGTACTTGCAATTTAGTAAGAAGTGGGCCCAAGAAATTTATTACCTGTCAAGCAGTGAGCACCCCTGTGGTGTCTCTGTGTTGCTTAGTAAATGCAGTTCTGCTCCTGCTTTTCTTACCTTGGAAGCATTCATAGGGAAAGGTTTTGCTGTCTAGTTGCTTACTGTCATAAAATGGTTAGGAATTTAATATCTTAGAAGCTTTTGCTCCCTCAAGTCTGGTGGAAGCTGCCTAATAAATTCAAAATTAATATGGAGGAAATGGAACATAAGCAAAGAGATGGCATAATCCTCAGGGGAACAAAACTTTAGTGTGTATTCCAAACACGGTCCCAAATGCTCTGCATTATATTGGAGAAGTAATATCAAGTCACAGGTTTATACTGAACAATGATATAACAGACAATGATTGTAATAGACTTGCAGCCTTATTGATGACATTTGTTATTTCAATGATATAATTATGTATACAACTCAGGAATAAGATGTCATTGTGTACTGATTTTATTTAAGTATTACAGACTTCACTTTTGAAGGAAATTCAGTTATTACTTAAAAATGAAATATAGCCTGAGTAGGGAGGAGAGGCATGGTGTTCTCTCAAAGGCTTACTTTTGCATTGTGTTTACCTCTAATAAAAAATTGTTAACATATTCTTTCCCTCCCATGGAAGCATAATAGCAATAGTAAAGCCAGTTTTACAGTTTTCATCCTGAATCTAAATCCACCCTCATCCTGTTTGCTTCTTATATGAGACTTTTTGCCTGACCTTTTATACAGTGTACAGTACTAGTCTCTAGTCCTCTCTCACAAATAAACATCTCACACCTGTAAGTGGAATTTCATCTGGCCAGGAAAAATGGAAACTTCTCTTAATGGAGAAGGGTTTAGACACGTCTCACTGTGCCACCACTGCTCTGAGGTGCATTGCTGCATGAATGCAAGCAGTGACTTGAGCAATCTGCAGGAGCAAGGTGTTACATTGAACAGGTTGCACTGGCAGAGAGCGAGGAATATAATGGGATAGGATTCAGGTTACTGCATCAGCCCTTCCCTCAAGCTAAAATGTAGGCCACTGGATCTTAATGAGGTAGATGTCCTTGTTCCCCTTCACTAGCTTCTGTAATAACTGTAAAAGGTAAGCAGGTTTTTGTGGCTTGAAAACGTGAGTTTAGTATCCTCAGTTCTTAAGTTCCCCTGCTAATTACAGCTCACTTCATCATTGTGTATTGGAAAGGTAAGTTTTACCTCAACAGTTAAATGAGAGCAGGAAAATCTATCACAAGAGAAGCACAAACCAAAACTGTAGAAGTAGCAGACTTACAGCACCTGCTTCTGCACTCTAAACTAATAAGTTCTTGGGCTTTATTACAGGCAGTC
The DNA here is from genome assembly GCA_033558185.1 of Dromococcyx pavoninus. Classification (NCBI taxonomy): domain Eukaryota; kingdom Metazoa; phylum Chordata; class Aves; order Cuculiformes; family Neomorphidae; genus Dromococcyx; species Dromococcyx pavoninus. The sequence goes on from JAUMJL010000595.1 coordinate 1,225,219, forward strand.
TCTGTTTAGGTTAGTGCTTGGTAAAGATGTGTTCAATATGCATCCAGAAGGACCATGTGAATGAGTTTTCTGGCTCCTTTCAAACAGTTTTTGCTAATCAGAATTGCCTGCACATGTCCAAACGCTAGAAAGGCTCCCTGGACCTTTGGCAACGTATGATGTGAAGAGAACAAGAAAATGTGTTCCAAAACCTGAAATTTGTGCAGAAATAATGTTAAGTATTATGTGACAATTACTACAAAACAAAACTTTGCATGTCTATACATCTGTGGCCTTATTTTCATTTTGACACGGAGGATCGTGTGGTTTTTTTTCTTTCCTTCTTTGAAAAGTCTGAGCTTTTCACAAGTGGACCTAAAATTCAGTGTAATCTCTTGATGTTGACTTCTGCAATCATGGAAGGGAAGATCTTTAGAAGCAATCAGCAAGGTATCTAATGATTTCATGTGCTAGTTGTATTTAACTACAAACAACAGGAACAACACCAAGCTGTCAAAACAGCCCGCTGTGTCCACAGCAGACTAAAATAGATTCTATTTTCTCTTAGGTGAAAATAAAACATCTTAAAATCAGTCTCCACTCCCCCTCCCCCCCTCCCCAGAATCTCATACCTTCTAAAAACATGATGTTGCACCAATATTCTCCTCATTTATTAATGACATGGAGCGGACGAAACCTTAGTTTGGAAGAGCATTAAATAAACATACTACTTATAAACTCAACTGGCATGGGAGCTGAAATTTTTTTAAGCCCTGCACAGTTAAAAAATCCTGACAGATACACAGGTTAAACTTGCCTATTTCATTCTGCAAATAATCAGCTTTATATGCCTTGCTCAGGAAAACACAACAAGCAGACTTTGCTATTCATTCTCTCTCATCCACGCGTTTAATAGGAAAGACAAGAAGTGCCTGTTTCCCACTGCAGTGACTTACTCTCTCAGTACAGCTCTCTGACATCCCAGGAACTTGCCTCTACAACCTTCAGAAATATCAGCGCAGAAGCTCATGGTGATAATCCCTGGTGGGCTACAAGTGCTAAAGGAAAACACCATCACACACTTGATTAGAGCTGAGACGTACTGCGTCGCAAAGGGAAATGGTACACCCGCTTCGGGGAAGCCACACACGGTGAGTGACATGCTCACCCAGTAAGGCTGTCCTGCTGCACACTAAGTGAAGAGCTGATCTGCTGTCTGCATCAGCTGGATTTCTACAGGACTCTCTCATATCATCTGACACGGATCACTAGGATGTGCTGCAGAGGACAAGCCCAATAACTACCAGAGAGCAGTGCTCAACAAGATCTTGAAAGCAGGAATTAGAAACACATCTTCCCACATATAAATGCTCTAGGCAGATCCATTGCTTAGGAGGAGTCTTGTGTCAGTACCCAGCTGGTAGTACATGACCCAAGCTGTCTAAATTTGTCATGGGTGGAGAGGTGTCAGAAAACAGATTGTGCCTCACTGTTAGGTGGAGGATGCAGTGCTGGAACGGGAGCATCAAATTCAGTTGACTATTTACAGTCTCCTAGAGACAAGGAGCCTGTAAGTTTTGGGGTTGTGGTCACACAGACAGAGACAACAGTACAGTTGGGCATGACTAATGTTAATACTGGATCCCTTCAGTCTAACATACAGCATTAAGTCCCTCTTTTACTTAGAGCAATATGCTTTACAGTGTGAGAGTTCAGCCTTCAGTGTCAGACCAGCATGGGTAACTACTTTTCTTCACCCACACCCCCTCAAACTCAACACCAGGGCCTTTGTTTCTTTGTATCATGAACTTGGAGGGACGTGAATAAACTAAGGATGAAAGTCATATTGGGACTATGCTGCTGAAAGTACTTTACCTCTGTTTTTCCTTGTCTGTTTCTCTTGCTGCATTCCTCTATAAGGAGCCACTTCCCTTTGCAGAAATTTGTATTGGATTTGGAGTTGTCTTTTCCAGGTCAGACCCCAAAAGAGGACTTGTCAAGTGTACGTGGAAAGTAGGAGGGAATCTGTGGCTAAAATAGAGCCAGTGCAAGGAAGAGGAGCATCTTTCCCTCTGCTAAAGCCAGTTGTTTCAGAAACTGTACACCTTGAACAAGCATAAACATTATTCTCCAGACCCTCCATCTGCATTGGTGTTCTGAGACTGGATGCGACGAGAATGGACTGGGAGGAAGAGAAAAGTTGCAAAATAATCTGGTGATATAGGGCAACACTCCTGCATTTAGGAACTGCTTCAGCTGAAAACCGTGGTGAAAGTCAATCCCACATCGATACTTGTGAAACACTATGGGTATAGTGATGAATGTCCCTGGGGAATAAAGGTTTTCTATTCTTCTAACCCCAGATCCTTAAGTATGTACTTTCAATGTGAGAAGACAAAATGGTCTGTGTTGTAGGACTGGACTTTGGTGAATACAACAGCTCCAAACCCAAGAAGTGTTGGAAGGCTCCAAGGAACTATGGTCCCTTGTAGACATGGTTAACACTCCCCACACAGGACAACAATTTATCTCCTAAAAAAAAAAAGAAAATTATACTTTCCCTCCCTCGAAGGGGTGATTAAAAGACAAACAGTTGAGGAGGGAAATGCGGTGATAATTTCATCTAGACTCAAATCCCTGTGAATCTGGGGCTGGATGCTCTCTTATCAGAGAGCAATGATTTGCTGAGTAAGAGCAGTAAACCAAGTGTCTCATCGCAGACTTCAAGAGCCCTTTTCAGACATTTACCTGATGATAGCTGAAAATGAATGGCCTGCAAAACGCGTCTTTGTACTTTTTTATTATTATTGTTATTGCTGCACGTAAAAGACAACCAGGTATTTTCCCAAACACCCACTAGATGTCAGTGTGCTCTGCCGGTTTAAGAGCTCCCCGCTCCTGCCGCAGTGCCCGTCACCCGTCCTTGTTCCTGGCCGCACCTGGGAATGCCTCTGGGCTAGGGCCAGAGGTGGCTGAGCGATGCCCCGGAGCTGAGATCTGCCACGGAATTCCGTCGGTTTTCAAGGAAAGAAGCTTGAGCAGTGGTTGTGCTCACACCTTCGGGAAAAAGAAGTTGGGGATGTCAGATGGGTGTGTAAAGACTTGGTGATGCCTTTGGCTGGTTGAGTCTCAAAGATACACAATCTTTCCTAAAGAAAGTGGGGTTGAAACATTAAATTGCCTTGGGGACATTGCAAACTTGTTTGTTGAGTGCCAGGCCCCATCATCATGAAGCATTTATTAAGTGACTTATTCAATACTCTTCTTAAACATGAGGCTATAAATTTTCACTCTATTCTGTGAATGCTGTCACTGGTAAAGATCCTTTAGGAAATGCCAAGTCTGCAAAAGGCAGATCTTTGCATTAGCCATTAATCCCCCTATCCCTGCCTCCTCAGAAAGGTCATGGATGTTTTGGCCTGATACGTTTGGTACAAATCATTCCAGAGAGGAACCAGCCCAACATTGAATCCATATGTGGTTTCTGAATCACCCAGCCTCTCCATCAGTGCTCACAGCTGTTGGGGCTTACCTGATCCCATGTTCTGGGCCTATCTCAATCGCAGATGTTTCATTCTTGATTTATCTGAAAAAAAAAAACAACCAAAAATCCCTCTTCCACTATATCATCATGTCTTGGCAGATCTATAAAATTCTACTTATTATGTTGTTTGAAGTCATTGCCTCTTGCAAAGAGTATTAATATTCCTGAGGTTTAGTATTTGACAAAAAAAATCTGGAACAAACTGTTGGAGGTGATGAAGCAAGAGAGAATGCCTCCTTCAGATGTTTGATGTACATCTGAACTGTAAGTTTGGCAGAACATTCACAAAACCCGAACAAGTAGGTCAGATATTTGAGCATTTATCTATTTTATTTATTCTGTGGTGGATGAACAGGGCTAGAAAGAGGGGCTTTTAAAGTGAAGCTCAGTGCTGTTCAATGTAAAGTGGATTAGAGGATGTAAATTAAAACTGAAATGCAGCAGGGAACCCAGAATCAGCTCTTACTAGGGTAAGACAGATATCTGCCCTGTTGATCTCATCATTACATAAAACAAAATTAGGAAAATTTCTTAGCTGACTAGTCTTACTGGACTGTGTGCACTTGAGTCTCCCCAAGGTAAGGCACTAGGTCCCACTGCCTGACTGAGTAGTGCAGTGGACAAACCACTGGCAAACCTGTTCTGGATCTGATGATCTAACAGTCTATTTGTGTGTGTGTGTGTATGTGTCTAAATTTGGTACAAAAGGATTTCTTTCAGCAAACAGCAGAGGTATGACCAACTATTTCTAGAAACATATGACTTACTCTACTCTGAAGCATACAGGGTGTTAGGAAAGAATAATTTCTTAACATATCTCATTAAATCTTGTTCCTTCCATGAAGTGTAAAAAACTTCTGCCCATCATAAGTCCGATGTGTTCCCTTTTTGAACTCTGGAACCCTTTGTACGTGTGTGTTACTACCCACAGCAATGCACAGACTTACTGCTGCACAACTAATAAAATACAATAATATTTCTTGTTCCTAGTGTTGCTGTGACACGATTTTCCTTTGGGGGGATTTTTCATGCAGGGGAATACTGTGAACTATATAGGCTACAGATGTTGACTTACAGTGTCTGTGAAAAAGCAGATATTGGAATACTTATGAATAATTATAACAATAAATCATAATTGTTAGTAAGGTCAAGAATGGACAAAGTCAAGCAGGAGAAAGCATAGCAGTATTTTGCAGTCTATGAAAAGACTAATGCTATTGTGACCTAAGGCAAACTGTCTGCTTAAACTCACTAAAGCTTGGTAAATGGTGATAGCACTGAGCCCCAAGCTCAGCTGACTCCTCATGAATTGCCCTTGGGTTGCTGCCAAAATGAAATTTTCTGCTTCTGAAAACGAATTCCAGCTATTGCACAGAATGGAAGTTAAACTGGAAAATGGAGGTATTTCACAGCCCTGTGGAGTGCCAAGTCAGTAATGGGGCTGCTTAGGAAAGCTACTGGAGAGCAGTGGCTCTTGTAATGGCTGAAGCAAAAAAGATTGTGGATTCTGGGTTTGAAGAAACTTTATTCAAAATTCTTTGGCCGACATCTTTGACTGGAGAACTTTCTAACAGAAGCATCCTCCTGGAGGAACTTAGACATTGCATGAGAGCAGTACTATCCCATTGTACATTCAGTTTATTTGTTTTGAGTTGTAATGATGACCCAGGAAAGTGGAAATCAGCTGAAAACAAGTGGTTTACAGTGGGATTCATTACCTGAGGACAATGGGTGGGAAAGAGCTATTCCTCCTCACATGGCAGCCTTGCACCTTAGCTGAGGAGCTCCAGTTGAGTGCTCTCTGTGCCATCTGCACCGTCTGCACCTGTGCAATTGGGGAAGGAAAACAGCATACGCACGTGAAAACAGTTGCTCTTAAAAATCTCCAAAGTAGCAGTTTATGGGAGAGACATACAACTCGTTGAATGCCGTCAGCACGGAAGAAGTGAGAAACGGAGCAGATATTACCTATAAGCTCTCTACTCACATTCTCAGGTATTCAACCAGGATCTAACTCCCTCTAAGGATCTAAGAGGTTTTTATTTCCCACTCTCTAATTTGAAGTCACTTACTTTAAAATAGACAGCTGATGCATCATGGCTGACCTCACATTATACTCCCCCTGAAATGTTTCATGGAATGACCAGGTTGTACTACCTTAGAATGAGCCTTGTGCAGCATCCTGTTTTAATGAATCCCAGGTGAAGAATTCTGGTCTCTCACATGCATGTACACAAAAATGGGGGGCATCTTTTTGTTTGTTTTTGTTTGGGGCAAAGAAGTTGCTGAGCTTCAGCGACACTCAATCCTGCAAAGACCTCTGCGAGGCAGCTGCTGTAGAACACTGGAGGTATATGCACTGCATCTGGGAGAGCATGCAGTTGTCAGGAGGATGATCAGAAACCAGGAGAGTGGCGCAAGGAGGTGGTTTTTCATTTGGAAGTCTACTGGTACAGAGCATCTCACTGATTTAATTTGCCCAGCATGAAGCCCTTGTGCACTATCTTGTATGCTTCAAGCATTTGCTGCTCCAGGAAGTGAATATTGCTTGATATTTCTTCTGGTTTTATCTTTCTGCACTTGTTCTCTGTATCCTCTTTTTCCTTGGGGAAAGGGTGGGTCTTTACATGAACATCTCTCCATCCAGTTTTCACATTACTATTCGGTACAACTCTTCTAATGGCTCAGTTTAAAATCTATTCTCAGCTGCATGGCCTGTTTCCCTGTGCTTGTGCAGTGCACCAACAGTTTTCTCTAAAAGGCCTTGTGCAAAAGAGATCCCCTTTTTTTTCATATCAGCAGCCTGAAGTGAAGAACTTTAATTAAAAGTGTTTGATTTTAAAGAAAACTCCTTTTTCTTTTCCTGATAGGAGCAGAGCATCAGTCTTAAAAGTTGACTTGGATGAGAATATCTGAATGCTGCCTTTACTATAGTACATGATTTCTTAAAAATCGGCACTTTTAAGAATATGGAGGAATATTATTTGCAGCTAAACTGAACAGGGATGTGACACAATTTTACAGACTGTGGTGTATATCATATATATATATATGATAACTAAGCTACTGATTTTCCCAATAAATAATTTAATCTCCTTGTAGGTTATTTGAAAGGTAAAACTAAGACTTTCTGATTTACTTTCTGAATAGTACCTAGTCAATAAACTATGTTATATTACCAGTCCTAGAAGTCAATATGCCTCTTAAGGTTCGCAATGCATGTTAAATACACAACCAGTCAAGGTGTATCATCCAGAAACATGAGAAAATAAAGTTGGCGCTATTCTCAATTTCAGTTCTAAGATTTGCAGCACTATGGTCTTCTATGTTATAGCAGATACCAATGTGGTTACAGTCTAACATCACAATTACACAGATGTCTCCTCTGTGAGTAATTTTTAAGACAAAAGTTCAGTTCTTTTTTGGGCTATTCTTAAGAGTTATTGAATAATTTTGAAATGTAGTACCAATTTGTCATCAGAGCAATCTTCCACAAAGGGAGATAGGCACACGTAAAGTTGTAATGCTGTAATCAATGCATCACCATGTCTAAAACTGTCCATTTTCTGAGGATCTTGTGCAAAACCTTGCCAATCATACTGGTTTGTTATTAAGGACAAGCCTATAGAGCACAGCTAGAGATTGCTGAGGAGGACGGAAGCAAGGGAGCAAAAGTAGCTGCAGAATCAGTCCTGCTGACTAGTAGAGTACAATTCTTGCTTTTCAGCATTCCATATGCCCGTGACAGAGGAGTCACAAAAAGAAAACATATCTCTGAGGTATAGCCAATAATCCTCACATTACATGCTGAAATCAAGCCTGTTTTATTGTGATTCTAATCTCAGTCCACCACTTCCATATCTAAACATTATGTGCACGTCTGTGTAAAGGACAGCTTTCCACACTGACCAAGGGCCAGTACTGCAGCAGATAAGGAGCATGAGCACGTTTGAGCTGCATTAATCTATTATCTTCACTTTTTCTGTTCTTTATTTTAAAACATCTGAGTCTCAACCTAAGCAGCTATTCAGACTGTTGGCATAGTTTGAAGGTTCCTCCGAGGGTTCCTCCTTTCACAAAGACCATATTACAAATATTAAATCCGTAATTATATACAAAATTAGATGCTGGGCGCAAAGCCTATCTCTAAATCAAACTGACGTGAGGCAGGGTGGTGTTACTGGAACAGGTTCAAAATCAAGTTATGAGCCATGACTTGGCTCAAATTCTCTCCCTAGTCTTCCATCATTAGGTTTGATATATACAGGAATTTTGCAAAGACACACTGGAATTTCCAATTTATTTTTGATCAAAGTATCCATAGAATGGGACAGGAAAGTTCTGGCAATTGACAGACAAATTCTGTTATCACTGAGATTTCTTTAGGACCCTAAATCTAACTAGTCAAATAAAATTTGCTATTAACTGTCTTAGGAAATATGAATTTGAATCTTCCTGTTAGACCAGACTGACAATTAGGGTGCAGCTACATTAGTGATCTCTTGATCATTACCACTTACCACGTTTTGGCTCACAGCACAGAGCAGTCTCTGAGTGCACAAACTGGTTTCCTTTTGAATTAAATGAAACCAAACAGTGTGTTCCAGTGTTGCTCTTAACGCTCTCCAATTATTTCTGCATATTCTGTCCACAGGTCTAGACTAAAGCTAGCCTAAAGTAAATTCCCTTGAAGCATGTATCACCTATATATCAGACAATAAATATATTTTTTTCACTCTATGAATCCACTCTTATCAGGCTACATGCTTGCTAATGTAGATTCAGCCTTAGATTTGCAGTTTGAGAGTTTAATAAAAATCACTTGAAGAATATTTCTGGAAGCTTCTCAGATTCAGCAGTATGAAGCTTTTGGCAATGGAATCATATGTCTTTGTGAGTATTTTGAAATTTAAAAGTTGTTTTCAAAATACTTAGATTTGCACAGTGGTGTTTGTTCTTAGAATTTGCTGAAGTTTGGAGGAACCAGATCTAAAGTTTGAGTGTGTGAATTTGCAAGTTGTTTCTTTTGACGACTGTGTATGTATTATCATCTAAAGTTTTCTGCTTTGTCACTGTCACGTGGGAACCACAACAGGATTTGAGTGTGTAAACAAAGCTTAAAGGCTTGAATATACAGGATAAACATCAAAAATAGAGACTGTGTTGTGCAAGTGTCCACACTTGAATATACAAAGTCCAACACTCAAAAAAATGAGACTAACTCTATGGGTCAGGAACCCACACTGGAAGGGTAGGGTCAAAGAGATGGTTATAGAACATATTCTGTGGTTATAAAACATATTCTAACCTGTCACACTGAAACAAGGCCCAACTCGGTTGCTTCACTCAGTGTAAACGGATACGTGTTGAAATACAGATGTTTTCTTATCCTTGGTCAGAAAATGTTGGTGTGCAAGAGTGAACAGTGAGTTAACATCAAATTTCTTGTGAAACTGAAGAAATCTGTGACAGAAACTTTCCAATGATCGACTGAGGCTTGTGGTGAAGAGATTCCAAAAATCAAGTCGGTGCTCAAAGGAAGCCATTTTTTTGTTGGTAGGAGATGTGGAAGCAAAACCAACGGAGTTCCTCAGCAGCCTTTCAGAAAACGTTCTGCTGAATTGCTTTAAAGTCTGGCAGCACCATACGCAGATGTGTGTGTCAACTCAGAAGGGAACTATTTTGAAGGTGATCATAGTTGATTTTCTGAATTAGTTAAATAAAAAGAACTACAGGCACAGTCTCTCAGGCACAGATGAGCATCCAACATGACTTGTCAGAAGCCCTACTGACCCTGGTTTTACCCCTTTCAGTAGGCATTTAGATGATGTCGATACACTCTTGAACTACATACTCTGCAGACAGGGTTGTAAAGCAATGGACAACTTTATTTTTATGTGCTATCACCACCCTCAGGTGATTAATGTGCACTACTCACAAGCAGGATAGCCTCAAATTTACTACCTGATTTGCCTTTCACTGAATTATGTTTAACCTCTTCACATCAATATGCTCTGAAATAAACAGAGGATGAATGTTCACTTCTGTTCAGGAGATGAGTCTTTTGTGAAAGGCTGTGGCTAATCGCCACAAGAGGTTGTAAAACCGAATATTTTTCTCTGTGTGGTAATATCAAGATGCTCTAAATTTGATGAAGACTTGATTTTAATAATTTCTCTGCTAAGTAAATTCAGTTCAGATTTTTTTAGAAAAAAGTCTTTGTTTTTCCACAAGTTCTGTGATAACTTGCTGGAGTAACTAACTCTAATTGTGTAATGCTTTGTTGTTCATCACAGATGTGATAATGTCATAGACCTCGACCACCCCGTCGGCTTGTCAAGTTTAAAATATTACTCCTGGAATAATGAAAAATTACCAGCTTCTCCGTATGGCTTTTTGATTTATGGGCAGTTCCTCAGAGATTGATTAGTTGTTTTGTTTTGTTACCTGGAATGAATGATGAATACCTTAAAAAATACTTAATGTTGGATCCAGTGCAAATGAGATAATTTTACAGTGACTTGTTTAGTTGTTTCCAGAATAATTGGACATTATTACCTGCCCACCATGCGTGAACTATAGGTCTCCAGAGGGGCTAAATAGCTTCAGTTGATGTTTCCTCAATATTTTAATGTAGTTCATCTGCACTGTTCATACAGGAGCTTTTACCAGATGGTTAACCAGCCCTGTAATGACATTTCACATTTCCCGTCTGTTACTCACCAATGGAATACGATACAGTTTGATTTGCTGTTTAGTGTAACTTATGACTGACTCACTTGTGTACCTGTACTGATGAATCATGGCCAAGTGTCCCAACAAGGTTAAATTGAAAAGGAGGTTGCTATTACCTTGACTGGGATCAGTACTGACATCTACAGTAGTGAAGCAAATAACTTGCTTTCTTTCTTATAATTTAATAATAAAACCTGGGAAACAAATTGGGCTTTATCAGGCTTTTACTGAGATATTTTGGCAAATAAAGCAGTTGGACAGCTGCCCCAGGAGTGATTTTTTAAAAAAATCATGAAGAATCCGTTATGATCTGAGCTGCTGTTAAACCTCTGGTTCTGCAGGTGGAGATAGGAAAAGTAGTAGTTAGCTGTGTGGCCATGAATAACTGACCTTCATTTCTGAAAAATGCACTGTTTGTTCAGTTCCTAAATATCAAGGCATTTCTCTCTGCTTTCCTTTGGCTTCCCTGATCGTGTCCATGTTGTTTCAGCCCCCATAAGGCAGCCTCCTAGAAACCAAGAGCCACCTTGGGGCATTGCCCACAGCAGGGAGGTACCACTGCTCTCTGTGTCCTCAGCTGCTGGGAGACAGCTGGGAACAGAGGTCATCTCACCTCTGGTGCTTTTTAGGCAGGGGGAAGGTGAAAGTAACACGTACTGTAGACTTCTCTTTGTCTCCACTGCTCAGTATTTCAGCAGGGTTTTTTTTAAATGGCTTGGTTTTTTCTGGAGAGTTTCATTATGCTGCTTTTACAAATTGACCTTTCAGATGTGCAGTGTCAGTATCAGTATTTTATTTGTCACCAAAGATCTTCATCATGTAAAGGGTAGTGGGAAAAGGCCATTTTTGAGAAGATATTCAAAAATCTGCTGTTTCATCTTGTCTGTATGCTGCCAGAAATTGCATACCAGCAACTGGGCCTGTAGACAAAAAAAAAGACTGCCTTCTATTTCTGCTGTTCTTGTTATTCTCCTTGGAATCCACACTCCTCTACCTTTTCCCACTTCTGTCTCTATATCATTCCTAGCTCGACCTTGTTGTCTTATCTCTGGGCTGTTAACATTGGTCAAAGGCTCCTACATCCATGTTTGTTCTATACCAGTCTCATTTTGCAAACTCTTGTCTTACCTATTTGACCTCTGTTCTTTGGCAAAGTGAAGAAAGACGCTATTGCAGCAATCAGTAGCCTTTGATCTGTTGGTAACAGCTCTGAGGACTGGCTAGTGGAAAGCACCTGGACTAGACCCTTGGGATCACAGAGCCCAATCTCCCACACAGACAAACAAGCATGAAATAGAAAGTTTGCCTGGAGAAACAAAAAAGTAAAACACTATAAGCTCTGAAATTCTCCTCAGGACCCTTTAGCAAAACTCGTAAGTAAATATAAGAGACCAGTATCAAGATCAGTTACTACAGTGTGTCCGAAGAAGTGAGTGAGGATATCACCAATGTCTTCATACATTGTTTTAAGTGGAAAAGCTTCCGTAATCTGAAGAAGTGGACCATGAATTGAGCTGGTGATGAAGAAAGTCCTACAGGAGGAAGCCTTCCTCACTTTCTGGAGCTTGCCCAAATTGCTGAGTTGTCTCAAGAGCTCTGCGCTTTTTAGTAACCTGATCCTACAAACCCCACCCCTTTTTTTTTTTTCTAACATTTCTTTCCTGGCTAATATCTGCTTTGCAATGTGGCTACTGGGCATATGGATTTTGCTTCTATCCAGTTTGCTTTCTTAGCTTGTTAAGTGTCTGGCCTCTTAGAGTTTTCCTGACTTGAATCTTTGCAATCTTGCTGCCCATGATATCTGTAGTAGTCTTTAATATAAACATATACACGAGAAAATCATTCAGTTATGGTGGCAAAGAAATGTGTGAGGGATGACTGGTGCTAACTATTTGAATTATCCTACTTTATTGTTTCTGCCTGTGTTATCCCCATCCCTGTCTTCTCCTCATAGGCTTTTTGTATGATGTCTACCTACTTACTGTGTATATTTTACTAAATGCCTCAGTGGAGTCTCTAAGTGTTGGTGAAGTCTGTTATGAAAATTCGACATGGTAGAAAGCAAAAAGAAGAGAAGATCGTATTCAGAGTTGCACCATATTATATCAATATCAGAAAATCAAACTGAAAGGAGACCCTTTTTCCACTTTTCTGTAAAAAAAAAATCTCATTTTTATTCATAAAAGAGGCTGCTTCTTTAGCTGGAATGAATTTTTTTCCTCTCACTAGGAATATAAATAACTCGAGCAGAAGAGAACAGAGAAGCCACATTAATCATGTATGATATATTTTATTTCAAAATTATTTTCTTAAATCTAAAAAACATTCATGACTGCCTTATTCAAGTACAGTAGTTTTCATAATATAGTGGACATATATAAGTATTTATTTCTTTCCTTAGAGACTTGGGTTTAAAAACATTTTTCTTTTTAATATCCAAAATTCATGTAAGGTTTAGGAATGACTTAGGTTGAAGCCATAATTCTTAAAATGCTTATGTACATGCTTGACTTCAGGAATGTAAGTCTCTTTCAGTTCAATAGAACAACTTTGTCTAAGAAGTTATATGTTTAAAGAAGATCAAAGCCTGAACCTAGCTTTCCAAATAGAAGTTACATACGTTAGTTATAATGATCTAAGCCATGAAGAAATAAAAAAAGAAGCCTTTTAAAAAGTGACTGTAGTTTCAAAAGGGTAAGACAGGATAAAGTATAGGTGAGAGGTGGAGCCTGTATCCATGCTGGTCCTGTGAGTTAACCTTACATGAATACCAGCTTTTGCTGAAGTGGGAAGCAGAGCAGGGCGAAGAAAACCGAGAGGTGACAGAGAATGGAAAAAAGCTGAGCTCAGTGAGGCTCAGAGTGGTTCCAACTCTTTCAAGTGAGTTTTATGTTGTAAAAAGAGGTGAAGAACCACTGCTACACGTGACATTCCTGACTGCTAGTTCCTTTGCGAGTCCAACTTTGCCGTACTTGTAAAAGCTTCAGCATAGATCCCTTTGCACCCACAGAGAATAGTTTATAAAAAAAATATTTTGCCTTAAGAAAACTGCAAGGGCTTGATAGCCATCATTTGGAGATGCACCATGTCTTGGCTGCCTTTACGTGCTCTTTGCTGTAGCTCCAAGCAAAGCGGGACAGCTGTAGAGCCTCTGTCTCGCTCTGTACTGAGCAGTGGTGAAGTTTCCAGAGGCACAGAAGGAGATTAAGCAGACAACCACTACTGGATGCCCTTGGTGGGGTGGAATCCTTTCCTCTCTGTGTCGGTCAGAATTTTTCCATCTGCCTTTTCCACAGTGACGGCACAGTGAGGTTATCAGGGAGTTCACGTAGCTGGTAAAGAAGTTCAGGTCTGATTTAAGGGAGGAGGCGGTGCTGGAAACTTTGAAAAAAAATTAATTTCCTGTGGAAGTATGTTTTGTGTCTTGGTGAAATACCAGGACCTGAACATGCTGCTGGTTTTAATAAAGTTGTTTAGTGCTTGGTTTTTTGGTTTTTTCAGTTAAAGAAAATTCAACCATCTCTACTACAAAGCATCTTCACTATTTCAGAGAGCAGATGGAAGCTTTGGTTTTCCAGATGGTGTCCAGAGATTTTGCAGTAATGGATGGTCATTTTAACTGTTGTCCTGTGGAGATATGAGCCATATACAAAGGAGGGAAGGCAAGGCTCCAGAAGAAGCTACTGAGTACTGTGCATGGTGGTGGAAATGAAGAGGCTCCAGAGATAGAGCCAGAAGAAAGAGTCAGTGATATGACTGAGGGAAACGAGTGATGTTTTCCTGTGTTTGTCTTATTACTGTAGCCTTTATTACTAACACTGTCCACATATATTTCATCTCTGGGGAGAGAGACCATTATTATAACATATCCTCAAAGCACAGCAGTAAATATTTTCTCTACAGCCTTTATAATGCATACAGAGCCTTGATATAAACTTGGATGATGTTGTAATTTGTCATTTTCTTGCAGGGGGCTCCCTGAGATGGGTTTTTCATGGGTTCTTCCCCCATCACTGCTGCCTCCAAATTGCATTTATTTAGGCTCTCAAACTACCCTTTTTTTTTCCTAAACATTTGAAATGCAGTGTAGGCAGTAAGAGATCTTGAATGCTACAGATCAGACGATAATGCTGTACTCAACCAGAGTACTGGTTTCTTAGTTCTCTATTGCAAACAATCAAATAAAACTTGATGAAAAATACATTCAGTTCATTAGCTTTCCTAGTTCCTGAATACGTATTAGCAACTTGGAATTATATAACACTTGTTCTAATTTACTGAACAAACATTTTAGTGTTTCTTGCAGTCATGGGATTTCTGGAAAAGTTTGCTATAGACTTCATATTCAAATTCCAAAGTCTATAAAGCAGTCAAGACCTAGCACTACATTAATGTGTATTCTCTGTTACATCAGCAAGAAAGTGCAGTTTTTTCAATCCTGAGTAGGAAATGAAGATTTTGAAGCCTCTGAATGTTTTTATTTCCCAACTAAAGAACTACTTCTTTTCTCCTTTTCTTTAGGATTAAGTAGCAAAATGATGAGATAGGCATTTACTAATGTGTTTAAGAATTCAAAGCACAAGCTGTTTCCTTCTATACCTTTCAGAGCTATAGATTAAAAGGTCACTGTAAGACTTGTGGGCTAAATGCATGGAGTTTCAGCACATTTACAGGGAAAGAAAATGTGATAAGTGTAATCACGTTGTTTCTGGGTTGTCCTTGCCTTGGCCGAGATGCATAACTTTCAAAATCCTATCTTTACTACACAAGTTATGGAACATCCTCTACAGGGCGGAAGCTCAAATGTGCAAAGCAGATTTTCAGCTGGTGTGAACTGTCACGGTGCCAGTGGAATTAATAAAGTTTTGACAACTCATATTAGCTGAGTTTGAGCTCCTGTTTTGAGATACAAAACCTGGGAATGTCAAAGAGCAGAAATCAGGAGAATGATGGAATCTGTTTACAGCAACTTGTTGCAAAATTCATCCAGGTTTAGAATTAGATACTTCCTATTTTAAAATCGTGGTAGTACCAGAAAACCCAAACAGACCAAGTTCCCTACTCCTACCCTGTATCTGTTATTTCTCAGAGACAGCCTTTGCCCCAAAGAGTCTGCAGTATAAATATAAGACAAAGGATGGGACATGATGATACAAAGACATAGTGAGGCACAGTGATTTCCCCTCTTTTAGCAGCAGGTCAGCATCAATGCCAAAAGTGAAACCCAGTCTTCAGACTGCTAGTGCACTGAAGTCTCATGTTGTGGACTAAACTTGTGTACTGCCAATGCCAGCTTCAAAGCCCACTGTGAAACAAAAGAAAAAGTGCTTAGGTGATTGTATTTTATATCTCTCGTGTTATTATCTAAGGACATGAGAGAACATAGAATTGAAATTATGTGCCTGGAGGATGGTTTTATTTTGCTTTATTACAGCGGTGTGTAATAATTCTGAAAATAGAAGTTAATGCATGATGAACATGTTCAGATCCTGAAGTGGTAGAATTCTAATTTAAATGCTGCAAAATGAGAAAGATATGTTTGGTATTGAAATATGAATGAAGGGGAAAAATCTCTGACTTCCACTCCTCAAAGTAAGGTGAGATAATTTTACTAACTAGAGGGATAGGCTTCTGATAAACAATTCCTGCAGGTGTTCTGCCAGGGGTTTCTTTTCTTAACACACACCCCTCACCCTCAAATAAATTGTAACTTTCTCAATAACCTCTTGTGGAATTTCTATGTTGGAACAGACCAGTGGTTCTCCTTGTCCATACTTATTCTGAGAGCAGTCAGGGGCCAAAAGTGTGAAGGAGTTGCAAAATACCCTAGCTCAAAGTGTTGATGTAATAACAGCCCTTTATTACTTAGATCTTGGCTTATGTCCTGAAATACAAGGCTTTATATACCTTCCAAATTGTGCATGTCCTCATTAATGTACCTCTGAATGTTTCCATTATTCATGTAAATCACAGGTGATATGCCGAATGAAAAAGAAAATAGCAACTTTAAATGATAAACAAGTTTGGAACTGAAAAGAGGATGCATGAAAAGCCTGCTGGCCCAGGGCAGCATAGGGATTGCTCTGCTACACGCTGATTTTTTCCTGAAATGATGCAGTCTATCATTATGAGAGAAAGCATCTGAAACGAGACTATAAGAAAGAGAATGTTTTTTATAAAGTATAGAATGACAGGTAACTGTATTTTGACATAGCTCTTTGTTATTGTAGAGTTTACTCCGTTACATCAGTTCTTACAAAAGTTCATCACTGTAATACCACTAGTGTATTCATTATTAAGAGGAGCACACCAATCAATGTGTTAAACAGCTGGTTTGATAATTTTTAAAAGTTTTTGAGGTTTTTTAGTCCTAAAAAAGGTAAAGTGCTGCTGTCCTGAAAATACATAAGATTTGTTAATGGTAAAAATTGGGATAAGTTACTGCATTCATCAGTCAACCACCCCAAAACATTTGCAACTGATTATATATTTCAAAACTTGCCTGGGAAACATGAGGTTCCTTTGTAAGCAATGTGCTGTACTGTGCCAAATGTAGGAAAATTAGAAGGCACTTCTGAAACATGCACTGAGAAAAAAATTTGTTGTTTTTGTTATAATAATAACAACAATAATAAGAATAAGAATAGGATAAAGGTATGGGAATAGGTTTTGACTAATAATAAGGCCTTCAAGGAAGACCTGAAAGTTGCAAAAACGAAGACCATAATAAAAATATCTAATATATATACCATTTCCTATTTCATTGCTGACGAGTTGCTGTTGAACCATACTTGGGTTACGTTTTTTTCTGCTCTTGCTGGAATATTTGTCATGGCAATAAGATGTCAGAACCTGAAGGTTCGACCTAGGAGAGAGAATAGTCAGCCAGGGTTTGTGTCCATAAATGGTGGTCCTTGCGTCAAATACGCTTTTCTTCCCTCTCCCTTGCCTCTTTGTGACACATCTGGTATGTCTTCAATTCATAAAAAGGTTTGCTACCCCACACGTCAGATACCACTCATCCCTTTCACCTCTCTATTACACCTTCTTTCTCCTTCCTTCCCCTCACTATTTTTTTCTTCCTGATGGTTGGTTGTGCCCTGCTGCATTGCCACCATCAACGGAAGGAGAAAGCTGACCTTCCTGGACAATTGCCATGTGTATGTCTCACTGCAGCATTTCTTGGCCACTGGTATCTGGGTTGTTGTTGTTTTCTGTCTGTTCTGCTTCAGTAGAGGAAAGATTAAAATTGCTGATACTTTTCAGGTTGCACCCTTCTTATCCTGTGCTGTTAGTAAATTACTCTGCCGTTTCTACTCCAAGTTGGCGGGCTCAGGCTTGGAACATACATCACAATTAGAGTTGTAAAGAATATTTCCAACAAAATACACAAGATCATCTGTGTATTGGAAACACGTGGGATTTGCACATGCAGTTGTCTCTAGGTAATCATGACTCATTTTTGTTGTCCGTAATGCTGTTTATTTTTCATATAATTCTCTTCATCAGATGCATTTTTTACAACTCAAGGCAAGAGTCGCTTTGTCTATTACTGCCTTCTTTAAATTGGACTATATTAACTGTTAGATAAGTATTCTGACACTTGGTTGATTTATTATCACTTGATGGTTTTCTGTTTTGTCCCCTCTGCTCAGGTACTCCTGCTACATTAAAGTGCTCTCCATTCCTGTACTTGTTATCTCTTACCTCTGGTTCCAATCAAATCGCTATTACAGTCAATTTAAGTATTTTCAGTAATATCAGAGTGCTTGGAATTGAGCCCAAATCAGAAGAGACGCAGATATTAGTGAGCTAAAAACTATGTCAAATATTGGCTCGTGGAAGTCAGTGTCTTACTGTAAAAATAGCTCAGAAAGCAACAGGTTTACAGCCTTCAGGTCCTTAGTTTTTTGTGCTGCAGTAGCAGTGTCACCTGTTTCTGTTTGAGTGTTTGGGTGTTTTGTATTCTCCTCCATATTGGGCAGCTGGATTTACTTGAGGCTTCAATGAACTGTCGTCATACCTTCTTACTACTCTCATCTTATTTGAAGGAGCTAGGGTAAACAGCAAGCTGGAGACCTGGTGTGTAGTCCTTTTACATTGTATAGTTTCTCCCACCGTACAGACACAATCTGACCCCTGTCTTTAATCTAAGCCACTGGCCTGGCTGCGAGGGAGGGAAGCTGCAGAGAAAGAAGCGGTTAGCAATGCAGCCATTCCCAGGAAGCTCAAGCCTTGGCAGAGCTTGTTTGCTGGTAACACACAAACTGAGCTTGTGTGCCACCTTTCGTGTGGACAATGCAGACTTGTTGCTTCACTGAGTTCATGAGCCATTAATAAGCAAAAAATTAACAGGTCCAAATGCAGCACAAGGTCATCATCTAAAGTAAAATTAAAAAATGTAGATAAAAAAGTTTGGAAGGTAATGAAGAGGAAACTTTTTTTCTGAGGAAACCTTTGCTCCTGCTTAGGCTATACTAATATACTGATATATCAAAAATTTTTCCAGGTACCTCCATGTTAACTTCTACAGCGCTTGTTGAAAACAGTTTAAATTAGTAGTTAAAATTACAGGGACATCACAAGCCATGTTTAAAATGAGGAGAATAGATTGGGCAATGTTACTTTTGAAGAAAACCATTACTAAGAGAAAACACGTCCAGTTTCTAAAATGCACCCAAACTGAACTTAATTGCTGGATCATGACAACTGGAAACTCATAACGAGTGTCTTATATCCTGTCTCTAAGAAAGCTTGGTTTAGACAATACATGATATGTACTATTGCGTATGTCGAATGCCTTCCTAACCGTGGTTGTTATGTCTTTAAGGCAGTTCAGCAGCAAAAATGTAGATAAATGCAATTTAATGAATGTACCTATTGGTTAGAATGAAGAGTAACAGAAACAGATACTTCCAGATTTGTGGATTTTTTCTTGAACTCCATCCTATAGGTACTGGACTTGAAGAACAGGATATGGAACATAAGGCTATCATTCTTACTAACATGATTACAAAAATCTTATTGTATTAGCAGCATTCCAGTTTTACTTAGAGTGCTTAAATGAATTAGTAAGTTTTATTTTCATGTGAGATACTATCATTATTTAACTCTGTAATTTATTATGAAATCCTTATTGCTTTGTCACAGGAATTTTATGATTGTTTTTCTTAATGAAGAGTTGCCTTTGTGCCAAGGGACTTCTTTCTTTATTTAATGATGGCCTTAAGAGATTTGAAACTTCAGGGATTAATATAGTATTCCCAAAATCATAAAGCAAATCACAGCATACCAAATCATTTCTCCTTTGAGACTGCTGCCAAACATTGTCTGTGGTGTTCCAGTGAAACTGGACACTTCCAGCCCAATGGCTAGTAAAGTCAGCAAAGAAAAGAGAGTGACTATGTGACCAAACTTTTATTTTCAGTGCATAGCTGGAATTTCAGCCTCCCTGCACAAGTCCTTGCCATTACAATTTATTAGATGTTTTATGTAGCAGATTTTATTGAATGATTTAGGTAGTCTTGGCTTGATCCTTTCCAAATGTGTTCAACAGTATTCTGCTACATGCGAAAGCACTTTTATATTCTCACTTTCATGTAACTAAATCTCTGAAATCTAGATAAAGTTACCCGCCTGCTACGTATACTGTTTTACTTTCAGAATTAATTTTCAAAACCCTGTATGGCCTAGCCCCTGCAGCCCTTTCCAGAAGATTTAAGATTATAAATTAGATTGTCCAACGTGTGCTGGCTTTTCAAGCCAGAAGGCATGTATCTGCCAGCAGGAAGAAGAGGGACACTGGAACCACCAAGCTGACTAAGAGCTATTAAGCTCCCGGGAGTGTGAAGGTTAGGATAAAAGGAAATGGAGAATATTAAAGATGCAGGAACTACATTTTCCAGAACATATCTTCATTCCGTAGTGTATTGATCTGCGGTCCTGGATTTCATCAAATATAATACCTCATCTTCAATGTGCTCACAGAAAAGGACAGGGGAGCAGGAGAGGCAAAGCACACTGAAGTAGTTGTTCTCCACTAAACCCAAGGACTGAATATACTTCTGTAGTAAGTGTGTATTAAAAATCTTCCAATTTGTATTCAGACACTTCCATATTGCAACAGAATTATTAATCTTTCTTCTGAAGGAAAGCAAGAAGCATTCTTCTGAATAATCTTTTAAAAATAATTCCCCTAGAAAAACAGCTTTGATGAGATACAGAATCCCTTATGTCACCCTGTACCTCTTTTGAAAGCCACCAGTGCTAGATCAATAGACATTTAAAAAAACCCCACTGCTTCAAAATACAGGCATGGCAGTTCACGTATTTTCAGGTGTTATGAGTCCCTTATCTAATGGTTACTCCCAAAACATAATGAGGCTAAAGACAAGTTTCAATCAACTCTTAGTTCTCCTACATTATTATTGTTCACACATGTAAATGTGTTAATTTCATACATGCACAGTGCATATACACGTCTGCATATATTCTGCATGTCAATTTGAATTAACATGATATTATTTACTGAGTTACATTTCCATTGAAGTTTAAAACCTCTTTTTCTTCCTACTCAGTCCGACGTAAGCCTTAATTTTTAACTTTAGCCACAGTATCATTCAAATTTTCAGTATAATGGATTAAATTCCTGTTATTTGACGTTGTACAGTATAAATATTACACACCAAAGAACTTTCTCGGACATTATCAATGCCGTCCATTTAGTTAGTAATTTATAAGCAATAGGAAAAAAATGAAGACAAAGAGTTCCCATTCAGTTCTGAAAATCAGAATGCTCTCTTTGACCAAGTTTCTTTGCGACCTGGAGGACACGTTTGTTCATTGAATTACATACTTTCTTACAAGGAAGCCTGGTTTTGTGCACTAAAGAACCACAGCAGACATGATATATGCCTAGCCCCATTTACCACCTCTGCCAATGGCGACTAGCAAATATCTAGGAAGCGTAACACAGCAGAGTAATCCCAGGCAGATTCATACCTGGGCCATTCTCACAACCTGAGGAAATCTCCAGCTTAGAGACTCTTGGAGTCAAAGGTAGCACAAGCACTATCCTTGATGAACTTTGCTTTCACTAATTTGTCTAACAGATCTCTGAAACCATGTTAATTTGGGAGCTCCCACAAAGCCGCATGACAGCATATTTCACAGCTTATCTGATGGTCACATGAAGAAATATCTCCTTCATTGTGATTGTAACCCTGCTCGATTTACCCTTTCTTCTTGTATTGCAGTGACAGTTAATAATGTTCCATATTCACTATCTCCACATCACTTTTTATAACATATATAGTTTGTACAAAGTTAGCTCTTTTGTTTTCTCCCCTATTCTCCACTCCTTGCTCATTGAAACTAGATTACCATCACTCCTCATGCAAGGAATCGCCCATATCATCTTAACTTTCTCCAAAACATCTTTAGTTCTGAAATATCTGCTTAGAAATAGAGGCTAGAAATCAACACTATCCCTGTAATCAAGATGCAGATGTATTGTGGGTTTATCTAGAGGCATAATATTCTGTCATGATGTTCCTTTCCTATACTAATTGCTTTTTGACTACAAATGAGCTGACTACCTATCAGAACTTGGAAATCTTTTCCCTAAATAGTGGTAAATTATCTGAAAAACTACCACATAAGGAAAACTTGCATCTTTTTTTTTCCCAAAAATATTCCTTTACATTTCTCTTCATCAAAATTAATCTGCCATTTTATTGCCCAGTTACTCCATGTAGTGAAGTCCTTCTGGAGCTCTGCAATTGACTTAACTTGTTAGTATCCTGCATAATTTAGTTTTGATGCCAGTTTTGTCACCTTACTCTTCATTCCCTCTTTCAGCTGGTTTCTGAAGAGCACAAAGCCTATCACAGAAATCAGAGGAACTCCATGCTTGACCTTCCTCCACTGAAAAAAAAAATTATTTTTTTATTTTATGTTCTTCATCTCTTCATCAGTCATGTGAGCATGTCACACCCTCCCCTCCTGTCCCATGGCAATTTGATTTTCCATAGCAATACTTGGGGAAAATCTTGTTGAAAACCTTTTGAAAATACAGGCAGTCTACAGCAACCGTGTCTGCTTTGTCTACATTTGTTGTCTCAGGTAGTTCTAAGAGATATGCAAGGACATGACTTCTCACTATAAAAGCCATATTGACTCTTCCCTAAGAAATGAGTTATCCTTTTGAGCATTTATACATGTATCCATTAATTCTTTTCTTTTAGTTTAATGTTTTGATGCAGAGTTGGTAGGAACTTTGACTCCCATTTCTGACCAAAACTCTTCAAGACAATTTATAATATATTTCTCACTGCAATTCCTAGTGTCAGTAAACTGAAGAAGAAATGTGAACTCCATTACACATCAGCTCTGTCTAATCTCCTTCTAATACCAATTTACATGACCAATTGAAAACATTGGACTTCCTTCTCTGTTGATGTTACATAGACATATGTATGAAAAACCTGTCAAAATTAAAGGAGTGGTGGACATACTTCCTTTTCCACAGAGTATGTCCATACTTGCTATCAAATGTATGTTGCTAGACTAGCCTCGGGAAAATAAATTGGAATTTTGTATTTGCTTCCATGAAATTTCCTTCCCAAAGTAACATTTGAGCAGTAATATGTCTAATATCCATACTTTCATGATTCAGTTGTTTTATTGTTTTTTATTGTAGTATTGGATTCCTCCAGTCAGAAATAACCAAGTTCACTGTGTTGAAATAGTGCTTGGTACGGGCTGGAGAAAAAAAGGAAAACAAGGAATTAGTATCTATAGCTAGAGTTGGGGGGCCTGACCCATAAGGACAACAAGACGACCACGGGTAGTCTCTTCTCCTTTATCTACAGCAAGTCGGTGGAAATGAGTTTCATTTCAATGGCAGAAATTTTGCAATGGGAGTGGTGAAACACTGGAACAGGTTGCCAAGAAGTGTGGTAGATGCTCTATCCCTGGAAATATTCAAGTTCAGGTTGGGTGGGGTTTGAGCAACCTGATCTAGTTGATGATGTCCCTGCACATTGCAAGGGGGTTGGGACCTTTAAAGGTCCCTTCCAACTTGAACTATTCTATGATTCTACTAGGAATAGTGCAAACCACAGAACAAGAAAGTATCTGTAGCTTAAGATCAATTAGAAAAAAGAGGAAGCCGTGAAAGAGATATGGGGAAGATAACATTTAACATGCAAGCAGTAGTCATGAGGTTATCAAACAAATGCATTCTGCCACTCCGATAAATGTCAGGCATGCTTGTGTTAAGTGCTCCTTGCCTCTTCTAACACATAGCTTATTGCCAGTTAATCAGATATCAGGTAGGTGTATTTATCATAGTGACTGAAGGATGGTGATCTTGCAAAACTGTTCCCAACTGCTACTACGTGCCTCTGAACTAGCATTAACATAGATGTAGGCATCTTGTGAGATGCACATTGTAGATACAGTCAAGAGTAGAATCATGGGCAGAGGGGAAAAAAAATAAGGGGGTCACATCTGGAGTATCAAGGATCACAACAGTGAAGCTCTTTGAAGACAAGCTGAAGAATCATAGCTGAATTCAGTGGAAAGAGTGCAGGGCAGAGGACTTAAAATCATAATGTGATGTAGCTAGCGTAACTTCAAGGAAACAGTGATTTATAAATGACTTCCCTTCAAATAGTGGTAAAATTTCTATTGAACAAAAGCTCTATACTGCTGAGTTTTCTTACAATACAGTTTCTGTGGTGGTAGGCTCTACAATTTGTTTCCAGTTGCTGCTTCAAAATGCACATGATAATATGCATGACTACACTTTTTAAATACCAACATTTTAAGAATCACTATTGATTAGTAAATATAATTTTTACAGAAAGATATTTACCATGTCATTTAATTCTACTATGCCTAGCTGTTTTCTGTTTAAGCTCTTAGTGTACCACTTGTATAATGATAACAACA
Source organism: Dromococcyx pavoninus (assembly GCA_033558185.1). NCBI lineage: Eukaryota > Metazoa > Chordata > Aves > Cuculiformes > Neomorphidae > Dromococcyx > Dromococcyx pavoninus. Next base: position 1,249,433 of record JAUMJL010000595.1, read on the forward strand.
AAAGTAGGTTGGCATATCTTTATCTTAGTGTCTTTCTTCCTAGTGAGTTTAGTTGACATGCTTAAGTAATGACAATGCTACAGGTGGTGTTTTCATGCTTTTAGTATTAAAGTACATTGTTTGACTAGTGATTCCTCTTCCGGAGCAATGAAATTTTCAATCTAAATGAAACAATCCTCCACCTAATTACATCAAGCTCATCCAGTAATTCCAGAGGTTATATAGAATGACATTAAAGGCTTAAGGATTTAATTCATAAAGCCATTTCTGGTTGGAATGAGCAGCAATCTGAAAATTTCTTTAGTTTCACTTTTTTATTGCTCTTTAGCAACAACACTTGACAAAAACTGAAATATAAAAATAACACGTGAAAGCTTTGTGTTTTGAAGTTGTAGATCACAGTATTGATATTAAATTACTTGAAGCACAAGCATACAAGGAAGATCTTGAAAGCATAAAGTCTACAGTTCAAAAGCTCTTCCAGGCATTTTGAGGATGGCAAAAATTCTTAAAGCATCCTCAATAATTTCTTGATTGATTTTTCTTAAATCTTAAATATTTACAGCAAAGAAAGAAAGAAAGATTTAAAAAAAAATGTTTCAAGGCTTTGGCCCTATAACTGCAGCTGATAACCTATGTTAGAAGGCAGGTTATTTCAACTAGAGCTTAGAGACCATGCTTTCAAAATGAACTAGAAAATGTTCAGAAGCCACTCTGGTATGCTGAGTAACCAAGTAGAAGTTTCCAAGTAACCAAGGTAGAAGTTTCAGTTTGTGATGGTAGAAATTTATTCTTTGATGTGATAAAACTGACCACTGTCTCCACAAACTTCCATCAGTGGGATGCCATTTGCAAATATATTTGTCATCCATGTTTATGCTGTTCTATTCTTGTTCAACTTCTCCTTTATTTCGCTAGCAATATTTCTTATCAGCATATTTCCAAAGAACTTTTTAATTTTTTATAGTTGGTAATACCTTCCATTGTTGTTTATTTCAAGTTACTCAACTTCTGCAAAAAAATCTGTGTTTTCAACTCTTTTGGAACTGTGCCTTAATGGATAGAATGTGTATATAAAAACACCTCCCTTTTCAGTTGAACTGAAAACTATGCCATATGTTTTCAGTGTTTCTTGTCTTGCAATAAATCTATGCATCGTTCACTTTAAAAATTTTGTTATATTTCAGTAAATTATGGATATTTGTGTGTTTTTTGAACCTTTCCAGGTCAGTCATTGAAAGCTGAAGGCTTAATGTGGATATGACAGGGGAACACTTCTGAAAAAAAGTATAACACTGTTTTCTTCAGGTCCATTGCTGCAACCTCATTTATTTCTACTAGAATTTGTATGGCAGGTCGGCTTTTTTGTCTTCCTAGTTTTGCCATTCTATTTTATTTGGTGGTAGAAGGGATGGAAGAGAGAATTAAAGAGTGAAAGCACAGTTCAGAGGCTTTATTATTGCTGTAATTGTCATGAAGTGTTTAAATTAAGTCCTGGTCCTTTTAAGATACAATTTTCGGCAACTTAAGTACAAATGAACCTTGTGCTGAGTATAACCATTACAAAGAGTACTCTCAAATGATTATTTTAAATAAACATTTAATCTTTTAATCACTCTGAAGTTTATACATAAGAGTAATTACTTTGGCATGAATCCAAGCAGTCCATATCAAGGCATGTTATTAACGCACTAGCTAACGTAGCTGGAACACTGTTATGGATTGGTAGGGTTGCATAGTCGAAGCCTATGAGAAATTGAGGCCATCATCCGTCATGAAACTCTCTCCCACCAGAGATACACAGAGGAAAAGTCAGTTTTGTCAGAAGTGAAAGGAGTAACTTGAATGCTTCTCTTTAAACGAGTGGTAAATTTAATTTTAATTTAATAGAAGTAGAGAAGGACTGATTCTGAGAGACCTTGATGATCCTTTCTGCACTCTGTTGCCAGATTTACACATAGGTCTACTCTTTTGTTACAACTGGTAATTTTTCTGACGTGTGGAAAATGTTAAGAGCAAAGACTGTTTCAGACTCCCTAAAAATAGCCTTTATATAATCTATCTTCGATTTCTGAAAGATTACACACCAGGCTGTATCACTGAAGAGAGAGCAATATTTATGGTGGAAAGCAAAACACCATCTGCACGACTGAGAAACAGAAATTACTTAGGTGAGATACCTTTCTTCTCTCTTGGAAGGTGGAATAGGAAAGGATCTTCTATAGCCCCAGCCATGACTCTATCAAACTATGTTTATTTCTATAGAATTCATTGGGTTCCTCCTCATGGGGATGACGAGGTGCCAGTTCTAATTTGACCTAGAGGGATCCTAAATCTGTTAAACCATTGAATCGCTAAGCCGTGTTCATGACTTATTGGAGGCAGGGGCCTTCCTGAGCGCTGGATCTCTCTTTCCCTACAACTGCAGCAACTGCTTCTCATATGATATGGGAGACCTGCATGATATGGGAGACCTTCAGTAGATGCATACTGCCTTTCCAAAGCACATACTTGAGAGGAGAGAAAAAAAAAAAAAACAAAGAAAAAAGCCTCTTTTCCCCCAGAACAGTCCTGTTCCAGTTGCCTGTAAGAGTGACAGTGGCAGTGATGAACAATTCCATGTCTAAATGAGAGATAGTGCTCTTCTGGCTGTTAATAGCTCTTAAATCTGAAGAACTGATTTAGTTTGCATCACGCAAGTGGCATGTACAGGCCTTAGATATTTGCAGTGGTAGAATCTGAACTTGCTGAATATCCCTCAGATCCTGCTGTGCGAGTTGGGGATATTTTCCTTAGCTCTCGGGACTGCTGTGAAACTAAATATGTCAAATCATTCCCAGCAACTTGCGTGTTTCATAGGAGATGTTTTAGACATCTGACATACCATAAGTGTGATTTTGTTATAAAACTCTGTCATTTAGCTAATATTAAAATAAAATGTAATCTCTCTAGCGCTCTGCAATAATACCTTCTCTTTATCTGTCAGTATTCAATAAAAGGATTTTTTAGCATTTACTACTTCCAAAATACAGGATACTTTGCTCTGTACTGCTAATCCAATTTTATTGCTCCATTTCTTCTTGAATATTCTGCCCCTCCTACATATTAGCAATGCATACTGAGTTTTTAGTGAAGTTCATACTTTCTGCGAGATATTAGATGACTATTATATCCATCTTTGAAGAATTATTCTACTATCCCTCTGACTTGATACTTGCTTTCACTGCAATCTCATTTTGCGTCTCTGGCAGATAGTTCTTTTCAATAGCTGAATTCATCCCTCTCTTTTCCACTTTCTAAAGATTTCCCATGTGTCAGTATGTTTGATGACTTAGAAAGACCAGGCAGAGTAGATATAATAGATTTCCTTTGTCTAGAAAGTAAGTTATCAAAGAGTTTAAAATGCCTGTCATGATGTCTTCAATAAACCTCTCATATTTTTATATCTTGTTGCACTTTACTTTTAATTATTTATTTTCAGCATTTGTTCTCTTATGTGTTATTAAGATTAGACCAATGGACTCAAAGATGCCCTGCTCTGCCACATCTGCTAAAATACAAATGCCACTATTTTGTGCTTCCACTTCTTGATTTGATCTATTTGATAAAACTTCTTCCACTGAAACTGCAATTTCATTTTCAATGCCATGGTCATTTCCTTTTCGATAGCCACATTCCCATGTGACCTCTTGTTATCAATAACAGCGTATTTCTCAAAAGATGAGGCAAGATACTCAAGTTCATATGAATCTCAAATAAATGAACATTAATGGCAGACTTATTCTCACTGGATGTGATGTTTTTAAAATAGATATTCTAGATAAATCTTTTGCTACATTCTTCTTTTTCCAAAAAAAATTATCTGAGCTTAACTGTTGGAAAATATCACTTTAGACTTACAATTTCCTACCTAGAACACAGTTCTCAGCTTTTTACCCTGCTCTTCACTCTCCATCCTTGCAGCCATTTGCCTCTACTCTCATTTTGTAAAGTAATATTTTTGATTTATCCATTTAGTCTGAAGATCTTCCTTACGAACATTTTCCTTTTCATCAGAATACACACTTGAGCCACTTTTTTTTATACTTTTGAAGAAATTTAAAGCCTCCTTCACACTGAAGTCCCAGAGGTCCTCAACTGAAGTAGCTTCACTGAATAGCCTCAGGTTAGTCACTTTGAAACACCGCTTTTATAATAGTAGCCAAGATCTCCATCATCATTTTCTTGAAGGTTTCTACCCTGTATTTCAACTTTCCCTCTTCTTACGGAACAAGAAGTACATGGAGCTTTCCCCCATCTCAATGTCTTACCATGAACTCCCAGAAACGGATATGCTTATTTTACTCCAAGATGTGAAATATTTTTTTTCTGAAAGTCAGCTACAGGTAACTTGATTTTGTTCCCAGCCAATGGTAAAACACTAAATCTGTAGGAATTACAGAGATTTAATTTTTTCAGCGGACTTTCTCAGAGTGCTCATCTCACCTCAGTCTGCACAGGCTTAGGTTAGTGGAGAGTACTTTTCAATCTTCTGCTTCTAGCTTTATGCATAACAAAGTTAAGGGTTTAATCTGACAAACACTGGAGTAAAAAAAAAAAAGTCAGTGTAATGCAAATAATGATGCTTTACAGCTACCAGAAATCCCTTCCTTAGTACTGATAGGAAATGTGCGAATTAAGACATCTATGTGTCGTACAACATGTGATTTTTGTCAACTATTTTATTGCCAGCTTCTGTGCATGAGGAGGAGGGGAGTTTTAAATTCTGTTCCATTTCATTTGTTTATATATAGATAGATATACGTGCACACAGACACATATAAGCAATGAGTGCTCATGTGCATAATGTGTGTATTCCTGAAGCAATCCTCCAAAGAGGCAGGTTTGGAGTGTCATCATCTTGCCTTTTCATACAAACGGGAAAATCTGCAATTTAGAAACAAACCCCTGTCATAACAAAGTGGTTTAGTTTCAGTTACAGGCCAGGCTTAAAACATACCCAATCTAGGGCAAAGCCCATCTCTGAAGTGCACAGCCTGAAGTAAATTGATACATTCATTCCCAGTGCAGACTTCTTCTGCGCTGATTACTGGTCTCTACTAACAGTGTTTGCAAGACGGCTTATCTATTCTCCTCTTCTATAAGAGACACTGTTCAAAGAGCTTGAAACACAGCTGCCTCTTTACAGGCTTTACCTAGTTTTCAAAAGGAGAGGAATCATGTGGCTGGGGGTGGGTACCTCCGTAATAGAAAACCTAAATTAATCTTCATAGAAACTGGGGAGTCTTGTTTGGATCCATCAGAAAGGGAAAGCACTTGTAGGTGAAATCTTCTTAAGACCAAAGTGAAAACTTGGAGGGAACCCTGTGAAAATTCTGGGCCGCGAGGCTTCCTGGGTATTTCCAACAAAAGAAATTAACTCTCAGGATAAAAGGTTCCTGCTTTAAATGTGAAAGTTTTCACCATGAAGAGGCAGTGCAATGCCAAAAGTCTGAACAGGCTGAGAGTTTAACATTGAGCCTTTCCAGCTGGCTCTGGCATAGCCTCTCTTCTTCCTCACCTTTTCCTTCAGAACAGGAGCTGTGATACTAAATAGGAATTTGCTTCATTCTATGGAGTAACAAAGCAGTGGAATTAACCTCTGTAGGCAACATTTCGGTTACTTCTCACTTTCGAATTTTTTCTTTGCCCAACTGGCTGAAAACAAGGCTGGAAAAGATTTCAGAAGGACACCTTCTTATTCTTATCCTTGTATCTAAAAGTACCTGAATCTGAATGTACCTGAAAGGCAGGTCCTGCCAGACCAACCTGATCTCCTTCTATGACAAGGTTATCTGTTTAATGGACAAGGGAAAGGCTGTGGATGTGGTGTACCTGGACTTTGGTAAGGCCTTTGACACCATTTCTCACAGTATTCTGATTGAGAAACTGTCTGCCATTGGCCTGGACGGGCACACCCTCTGCAGGGTGAAAAACTAGCTGGATGGCTGGGCCCAGAGGGTGGTGGTAAATGGAGTTAGGTCCAGTTGGAGGCCAGTCAAGAGTGGTTTTCCCCAGGGTACAGTGCTGTGTCCAGTCCTGTTCAATATCTTTATTAATGATCTGGACAAAGGGATCGAGTGCACCCTTAGTAAGTTTGCAGATCAAGCTGGGTGGCAATGTTGATCTGCTTGAAGGAAGGCAGGCGCTGCAAAGAGATCTGGACAGGCTGGATCGGTGGGCTGAGACCAATGGGATGAGGTTTAACAAGACCAAATGCCGAGTCCTGCACTTTGAACACAACAATCCCATGCAGCGTTACAGGCTTGGGGAAGAATGGCTGGAGAGCTGCCTGGAGGAGAAGGACCTGGGGATGTTGTTTGACAACTGGCTGAATATGAGCCAGTAGTGTGCCCAGGTGGCCAAGAAGGCCAATGGTGTCTTGGCCTGTATCAGAAACAGTGTGGCCAGCAGGACCAATGAAGTGATTGTGCCCCTGTGCTTGGCATTGGTGAGGCCACACCTCAAGTATTGTGTTCAGTTTTGGTCCCCTCAGTATAAGAAGGACATTGAGGTTTTGGAGTGCGTCCAGAGAAGGGCAACGAGACTGATGAAGGGGCTGGAGAACTAGTCCTGTGAGGAACAGCTGAGGGAACTGGGATTGTTTAGCTTGGAGAAGAGGAGGCTGAGGGGAGACCTCATCGCTGTCTACAGCTGCCTGAAAGGACAATGTAGCAGAGTGAGTGTTGATCTCTTCTCTCAAGTGACAGGTGATAGGACAAGAGGAAATGGGCGTAAGTTGCTCCAGGGGAGGTTCAGACTGGATATTAGGAAGAATTTCTTTACCAAAAGGGTGGTCAGGCACTGGAACAGCTGCCCAGGGAGGTGGTTGAATCACCATCCCTGGAGGTGTTTAAAAAATGGGTAGATGGATGGGTACATTTGGACTCAATGATCTCAAAGGTCTTTTCCAACCAGAAGATTTTATGGTTCTATGATTCCATGATCACTTGCCAGTGCAGGAAAGGTGTGCTGTGGCTGGAGAGAGTCTGCCAGCATCTGACACATTAGGACATCTTGCAGACCACCACAGCACAGACTTCAACCAGCTCATCCCAGCTAGTGCCACCCGGTGCTCCAAGACTGGGAGCAACTAGAGTCTGGAATTGCAGCGAACAAGGATAACCAAAGGGAGGGCAAGAAAAATCATGACAACAAAAGAAGAAGGTGAGAAAGAGGGTATAGCAAAAAGCAGCAACCTGTTCGTATAAACACATAACCTAAATCTGTAGTTTTAGTGGAGGGCAACAGCTTTTGGTTCTCATTTTAATGAACTTTCATGGGAAGAAAAAATACATCTTTTCTTTGTACGAGACTTGTGAGAGCACAGAACTGTTCCTTCGCACATTGCTGTTGGTTTGCAGTCAGTTGCTCAAACATGTGTAAGAGAGGAGAAATTTTTCTTTCTCTTCTTTTTAGAGCTCTGCTAACTGAGCATTTTTGGTACCTGAAGTACTTACAAGACATAAAAAGCTACTGAACCGAAGTCAACACATATTTTAGTGCGAAATTTACCAGAAGTTTTTTAGTAAAGTTGGATCCTTTTGCTTTGCCATCACTGTGGGTTTTTAGCTCAGTTTGCTAGAGAAAGAAACTTACAGTATGGTGAATGAGAATTGGCTCACACGTCCAGGCAACACTGGACGTAAAGTCCATTGTTTCTTCCACAATGACTAAGGCTTGTCCTTCCCGTTCCTGGAAAAATAAGACTTATGAAGGGTAAGACCACCATAGACAAGCTCACATATCTTTCTTGTTTTAAAATGTAATTCTCTTGCACTTAGAGCTCTGGAGTGTAAAAGGGAAAAGAGGAGGTAATATACCTTTAAGTGTGCAGTAAATATGTTACAGCAGGGCTGTGGCTTGTCTTGCCACCTGTTATTTTGAAAGTGTCTGTTTTGTATATCTGTAATTAAGCGTGCTGAAGATATAGCTGTCTACATTTCTAGTAAGTGAATAACATACTAAGCCACCTTTTTTTCTGTCAAAACACTTTGCATGTGTGCATAGAAGAGCCAATCCCAAAATATGGAGTTTCCCTATGCAAAGCTCTGCACCTGAGATAGTGACACTTGCCTTTCAGAATGCTGTTTTTCACTTCAGAAACAAGTCTCCAGTGAGAAGGAAAACAGCAGCACTTACGATATGAGTGGGTACCATAGATTAGTGTGCAAGTTCCCCTGGGGATTTCCATGTTCCAGTTTTGCACTTCAATAGGCCTTAGGCAGCAGAAAGTGCATGCCTACATCAGTTAGATTTTGTTTCTTCATGAATTATGTGCAAGATATGCAACCCAACCCTCCTGTAAAAGACTCACAATGTGCAGGCTCACACAGTCCTCCATGCAAGGAAATTTGCTTTTATGAAGACTGACTTAATGTGTGAAATCATGAAGTTAACCCCTTGGCATTAGTGGTGGGTCTTGATCTTCACAGTTTAAGACTGAAACCCCACCGAGTGCCAGTCCTAAGTGCTCCTAAAGCCCAGAGGATATGGCTGCAAGCAAAGCAACTTCCCACCTCCAGATATATTTCATTTCCCCAAGCTTGATATGGTAAAATGCATCAAACAGAAACTCACTCTGTCTTTGGAAACAAGACCACCCTGGGGCAGCTCTGTGAAATTATTCTAAATCAATAATTCTGGATTATTTTTCCTTTTTCTTTCATCTTTTCTTCCTTCCTCCCATTTCATAATTGTGAAAAAGGCCAGTTTGATTTAAAACTGCAGTCCCACACAATGTTCTTGTTTGCAGAAGACAAAAGAGGAAAATATTTTAACAATTCTACAGTTAGATTCATTTACACAGTGAATGAAAATGCTTACAAGTAACACTTCTAGGCGCAACTGTAGGATTTGATTTGTTTTAAGTACCTGTTAATTTAAAGTTATTCCATTAAAGAAAAAAACGGCTGTGCATTTATTTCTTCTACTTGCAAAGACCGCTGGGAGGACTTGTGGGTCGTTCACCATGGAGATAGAAACAGCAGGGGAAGTGGACTGTTAACACTAGGATCTCACCTGCTGTCAGACTAGGCTTAGTGCAGAATTGGATGCGATATTTGAATGGAAGTCTGCAAGGCTTGATCCTACGCCAAAGCAGGGCTCAGTTCAATTACTTAAAGGCATATTCCAGCAGACAGACCCAGCATGATTGTCGCCATTGACTTCCACGGAGGCATTGTTGGAAACTTCTCTCCATCCCTCCTTGCCTCGCTGCTCTCCCTCTGTTTTGTTTATGTCCCATCTCTTGCACTTTGTTTCTGGCTCTTGCAGAGGATGCAGCAACTTGGCCAGAGCCTCTGCCAGTATATTAGGAGCCCAAAGCCTTTTCTCACTGGACTCAATAGAAATCTTTCTTATGACAGTAAAGGCAAATTGATTGAACATAAATTGTCAGACATGGGAGATTAGCAGTTGTGTTAAACATAAGTAAAGATCATAGGTAAGAAGTAAAATAAATGTTTTTGTAAGTAAGCTCTCTTCTGGAAAGATTTGAAAAGAACAATTAAGATGAATGATTAATTCAAGTATTTTTCCAGAAGACGAAAGAGATATTGTTACTTTCTCCTACACAGAAATTCATTGGAAGGGAAATATAACATTTACTACAAGGAATCCAGAAGAATCGCTGAATTCAGTGGCACCTTTCCTGACTCATTTCCTACACAAGAGGGAAAGCACACTGTAGGACTGGTGAAAGAAAAGATTCATAAATTGCAGGAGGAAAGAAGAAAGGGAGCAATTGTATTATTCTAACTCTAATGCATCCCTCAACTATTTGTTCTCACTGCTGTTTCTCACAAGAAACTTTCTAAGTAAATTTTGCCCCATTCATTTCTCGCTTTCTCAGTTAACTGCTCCCTCTACGTGGACTAGAAGTAAACTGTGCCATTCTTGGATCTGCCTTTACAACTACATGGAGTATGTGGAAATCCATTATAAACCCCACAACCCTCAAATTGATCCCTTAGAGTGTGTACTCTATAATGTTGCTCCCTTAGCTCTCTTCCATTGTCCTACTTTCCTCCTTGCTGCAAACTGCCTTTAAAAGTCACAATACCCTTGGCTCCTCCAAAGGCTGTGAGAGCTCTCAATTTTGTATGGACTCTATTGGTATTTTCTGCTGGAAAAAAATCCTGTTATATGCTGCTCCTGGGCCATGATGCCACATGGAGAGGCCAGATTCTTTTATGGCCTCATTTTGCCCCAGTACACATACAGCCCAGAAAGATAAGAGAGTTGTCTACACGCTCAGGGAAGGAGGGAGATATTGCTACATGGGATTTGCTGCCCTCTCACAGACAGTTTGATCTTTTTACTCACAGAATTTCTGCTCCCCCACTAAAGAATAGATGACTAAGGTACAAGTTTGCTAAAGTTCACAGGAATTTTTATCATTTTCAAAAAAAAAGTCTGTCTGTTTCAGCTTAGAAGTTTATTTATTTATAATCAATTATCTCTGATTTATTGTATTGCAGTTACAGTATTTTGCTTTTATTTCCCAGAGTTCACATGTTTTTTATTTCAGCTAGATAGCCCTAGTGGAGCACTTGACAGCTATTGAGAACAAAGGCATCCTGCTACTTTTGTATTTTCATCCATCATCTTCCTCCTCTCCCTCTCCCATCTGCATGTTTGTCTCCATCACCTGTCCCAACATTTTCAGACTGGGACCCTTTTGTCACAGACTGTCTGTCAGCCTGTGTGTTTGCACAGAGCTGATGGCAGCGATAATCAGACCTGGGTGAGGCCTCTCACACAATATAAATTGTGATCCACAGAGGAGATGTCTGTTTTTACGGAGAGCTAATCCTCACACATCCTCGTCTGGGGTAGGTATGACCCTCAGTTTTCAGGAGGAATGACCCTCTGAGCTGAGAGGCACCAGCCCTAAAACCAGGATACCTCTGGCTGGCGAGGTGTCGGCTGTGATTGCCACCCCAGGGACAGCATCCATAACATTCAGTACTGGCTTGCGCAGTTCCCCTCACCTCAAATTTCCTGGGTATAGGAAAGTCACATGCGTAATCGTATCCTCAGTGTCAACACACTTCCTTTCTCTTTTTTGATTATTGACAGCTCCACCATTGAGCTTCAAAAAGGGCAGCGTGAGGATTTTGTGAAGAGGCAAGTAATAACCTACCCCAAAATGCCTCTAACTATAAACTGAGTTTTCTGCAGATGTCAATCCTCAAAGTGTGTTTATGGGTCTAGGTTCAGCCCTGCAGTGACTTTGTTGGAGAAGTATTAAACAGCTGGTACGTGAATTTTGTCATCCTGGACTGGCTGTAGTACTGCCATGAGGCTCTGCTAAGACCAAACTGCAAACCCCAGTAGATGCTGATGCTCCCAGAAGATGTCAGTCCAGTTGCAGTAATAAAATCTGTAAGGGCAGGAGGTCTGATCAGTCTTTTTTCCTACAGTATCACTGAAGACAGGTGCTGAAGAGGAGAGTAAACCACTTTCCATATGTCTCATCTCACCGGTACTAGGAATATGGCAGTTGATGTTGATATCTTGCACATTCAAATGCTGCAAACCACTCATTCGTGGGCATGTCAGATGCTAGCAGCATGAGGAGATTTCATCCTGTAATTTTCTTTTTCATAGGTGATGTGGGTATTTCGCCAGCATACAGATGAGAATTCTTTGTTCCGATTCTTCTTTTATACATGCAGAAAGCTGCACCTCATCATATCTCCCTTGTAGACTGGCAATCAAATTACGTTTCACATCTAATTCAGTGTTAGCAACTCAGAGCAGTAAAGAAGCTGGTTACCTGGAAGAGTGCAATACAATTTTGAGAAATATGTAGGTTTTGAGTTACAATTTTGACAGTTTGCTTTGTTGGGCTCCAATTCAAGCAGGAGACAGGCAGCCAGGAAATAACCAGGCAGGGTGGGGGACGTAGGGGTTGCAAGATGATAAGACAGAACCAGCATTTCAAAGCTCTGCACCTCACAGAAGTCAACTGACTTTCTTCCCAGCTGCTTATTGTGTTGTATCTATTTTGAAAATCTAATTTTCAAGGACAGTTTATATCAAAAAAACCCCTTGCTGAATCTGTTCAGAAATTTTAGTGTGAAGCAGCAAAACAATTCTTTTTTCCCAGGAACAATCTTCCCAGCAACTGTTGATTAAAACCTGCGGATATTTTTTATCAGACTTGTTATACGTACTTGCTGGTTTCTGCCTCTGCCATACTGCCCTATGTATTCCAGATGACTGCCCACCTATCCCAATCCTTCTCTTCTCTGCACCTGAAATTCTGTACCACATCAAATTCACACTGGAAAAATCTTGCACATCATCTGTGGATGAAAATTTATGGGTTTGCATTTTAATTAAGAAAAATTTCCAGTAAATGCTTTTCCAGTGAAGTCGTTTCACCAAATTATTTGCATGGGTATGTAAAGAAATTTCATTAAAATAAGAATAAAACGAAAATATGCTGATTTAGGCCCCAATTCAGCAATGTGCTTAGGCATGTACCTAAATTCCTCAATTAACACATTTGAGTGCTGAATAAATCCCCTGTGGTATTTAAAGCTCAGAGCGTGTTTAAGTACCTCCATGATTTCAAATTCTACTCCTCCTCAGGAGGAGGTAAAAAAGTATCCCATATATCAAATAAAACCATTTTTATTTCCTTTTTAAAAGTATAATAAAAGGATCTTATTCTTGTAATATAAGCAATGTTTTGAGGCAGGCCAGATTGGAATAAATGGCAAAGTGTGCTCTTCTGTCTGCTGAAGGAGCAAACCAGCAATGCAGGATGATTAATACATTTCACTGACTGGTGAAAAGGCTCTTGCCTGCTTTCTGCACGGGTAGGGAAGTGGCATCAAAGGGAGACATCATCCACCTTTGGCTTCCTCACCTGATGATGGAGGGCAAGTAGTGCCCTGCAGGTGGTTCTGCGTGAGGACCCAAATTTCGGGCAAAACTCTCAAAAGCTAACAGACATTCCATGATTACCAGTAACTGTAACTTTCTTTTTCAGCTATAAGGATAAAAAAAAATGGGAGAGTGTGTACAATTCTGCACAGTTATTAAAAAGAAAACAAAGCCTCTGGATTTAATGCAAACTGGACTCTTGGTAACATCTCTTTGAAGAATTGCTCTTTCAGCTCAGTTTTCATACAAATACTCAAAAAAAGTTTGATGAGAGATGAAAAGAAAACAATTTAAAATTTCAGTGCTTACTGAGAAGGGTGGAGAATTGTTTTTCTTAGGCAAAAGCCACATTTCACAAAACAGTGCAGCATAACTCTGTTTCTGTTTTGCCTTCTACCTGGGTGCTAAAAGAGCTCAGGCATAAACCAGATAAGCCACTAAATAATACTCAGCTCATTCACACACGCTGAAAAAAAATCTTTGTATATTTAAAAAAAAATCTCTAACAAAAGCCCTACCTGCTTCAGCAGGTTAGCCTGACTATTGAAAGTGCCAGGCTGTAGAAAGTATTAAACACAGGATTTCCCCTCTTGATGATGTTTAAACAGATGGTTTTGTGGCAACACCTCTAAACTTTTTTATTATTATTACTTCATTTTAATACTGAGCTTGTTTGGACTGTATGAGGCAAGCTACTAAAAGCTGCAGAATACTAGGCTTGAAAGTGTCATTGCAGTGTTACACTCAAAGGTATCTAATAAAATGTCTGAGGGAATGATCATTAGCCATCCCAGTATTCTCTCTGTTGATGCCCAGTACAAGGAATGTCAGGAACAGATGTAGAACTACAGGATATTTAAGCTGGGAAAAATTATACAACTGTATACACAGGTGGAGCACACTCCCTTGTATTAAGGGGAGGAGGTGGAGAGTGAAGGAAGGGTAGGTAGAGAGGAAGTAGTTAGAGTCTGTTGGTCATAGCGGGCTGTTTAAATATGCAGGCAGACAGAGTGGAGAGGGTTATTTTCCACGTAAAAATATAAGTGTGGCTGTCAGAGTCCCGACATATCAGACTGAAGAATCCCATAATCTTTGCTATAGGGACTGTAGCAGCTGGTGTCCCCTTACCGGACACGCTGTCCATTTTGTTAGGTACCCTAGTCCTTCCACAGTAAATGCCATCAGTAACAGCAACATAGTTGTGGAAGTTCAAGTTTTGGACTCTACCGGTTATATTCAGCTGTACTTCTTCTCCTGCCCATCCATGTTTGTCTCATTGCTTTAGCTCAGCTCCTCAAGTAAGCTGCTCAAAGGCTGAGCTCTGCAGCATGCGCCCATCCCTGGGACACCTCGGCTTGTTACTGTACCTCCAAGTATGTGCCACACAGCTCAGGTTCAGGCATCACCCCTGCATTATCTGAGGAATGTGTTTATTGTGCAGCCACCATAAAGAACCGAATTGGCAAGAAAGACGTTTCAGGCACTAGTGTATGTTTTGGAGGAACTTATGTTTACCTTCTTGCAGATTTTGGAAAGTCACCAAGCCATTCGGAGTCCTGTTGCTCTGTGTGAAGATTGGAAGGAGGGTGAGAAAGTAGCCCTGATCTGTGAATTGCTTGCTCTGTAATAACAAAGGTTTTGCATGTGCTTTATAAGAGAAAAAGAGGTGTGCTAACTGATCCAGATTCAATACAGAGTGACTGAAATAGACCTAGTAGGTTGAAGTGAAGATGCTGAAGCAGGAGCAGATACAGCATGTAAAGTTCTGCTCCAATTGATTGCCCAGTTACCATCGCTTTAGCAGTTCTGGGGTTTTGTTCAAGTTGTCCACTGCTACTCTCTTTATTTCAATTACTGAAAATGTTAATAAAAAAACATGTTTAAATACCTAAATTTAACTCGTGTAGATTTTTTTTATAATCTGCTTAGCCTCACTAGATATCTGCTAAATCTGAAAAACAGTATTACTGCTTATGATCATTAACAAAGAACACAAATCCAGTTTAACTTTTAGAGTGTTTTTTTCAGAGTTAGCAATTGTGCAAACAGTGGTGGATATAACATAGAAAACAGAAATTAATTCCCAATAGCACCTCTTTTTACAACGTCATTGTGGGGTTTGTTGACTTTAGGCTGACTTTTTTTCTGTGGATGCCATGGAATTTGAGATGACTTGAAACACTCAAATGAACACATTTAAATGTGTGTATTTATGGGTAAGGGTGGGGGATTCACACTTAAATCCTAAGTGCTGGAATTAACTCCAACAAAGCCTGAGTGTGTTGACTTTCAAATGCATTCAGCTGATGGAGCAGAAATTTCTTGGCCAGCTTCAAGAGTTATCTAGTTTTACTTTTTTTTTCTTTTTTCTCAAGAACATCTTTGCCAGCCACCTCAGAATAACACAATAAGTGCCATAGGTTTAAATACAAGTTTCGGTCACAGAGTGACAGGAGTGGTGGGATTCCTCTGCCCAGCTTTGGGTTCCTTTTGCTGGTGTAATCTGGTGATTTCTGGACTGTCTATGCTGTTATTACTCTGCAAATGTTCTCAGTCCTAAATCCTGCACTAAAGGGGACTATGACAGATAGTAAATACTGGTAAATACTGCCATGGAAATTTAAGATATTAGCTAGGGCCCCTTGGATCTTAGTATTGTTAAGACCCATATGGGAGATTTTTGCCATGGAAGAGTTGGCAGAAGAGAGCAGAGTGCCCACATGTTGTATTAGATCTGTGTGCCAAGGAGCCAACTGTGTAAGTACAACAGCAAATCATTTTACGTCTACTTTTACAAAAGATGATAAACTGAGATGGAAAAAAGATTGATGGCTGGGGATGTGACCTACAGCTAAAGTCCAAAAATTCATCTGTTGGAACCAGAACTAAACTGTATGTTACAGGGAGGGAACTCATACGTTGTTAGAAGTCTCTTTAGACTAGCTCCATTAGTCAGATTAATTGTATAAATTGCCGAATCTGAAACAAACTTGGCAACTTACCTCTTCTTTGTATGGAGTAAGAGAATAAACATTTTCAAGCACCTGACAAAGCCTCTTTGTCACCTGTTGTGGTTATTTTTACAGATTACATCAGCCCAGCTATACTCTTTTCTGTGGATGGTGCAGAAACCAGAATTGTAGCTGGATGCTATGATGGGGAAAGAGCTGTGCTTGTATGAAGAGACAAGTTGATGCTTGCAAGTCCATGAGAGGCTTGAGAGGCTCCTACAAGGGCTTCTCAGGAGACTGTTTCATAATGCTGACATTTTTGTCTTCACGGTGTAAAGATCAAAATGCCTAGCATCATGCCTGGCAGACTTCCTAGAGCCTCTGGTACTCACTGAGGGGAAAAGAAACTCAGCCGCTCTTGCCCCTTCCTTCATGTGAATAAACCCAACAACCTATACCTAGTTTTCACTTTGCAACTATAGTATGTGCGTTATCTATCTATTTATCTGTCTACTTATGATGAAATTAACTGCCCAATGTCTATCTCACCACAAAATCCTAAGACATGATGACTCACAGTAGTTTGCTATACGATTGGTGTAAATCACTATTCTGTAAGGAACAGAATGGAGTACAGGGTTTGGTGCATAATTCTTTTTCTGTAATAGAAAAGGAACTTATAATGCAAACATTGTGTGCCTGACATATTTTTATAACAGAGTACTAAGAAAATACTTGCTACCTGAAATATTTCTGTAAGTCACTGAAGCAAGCAATCCAACATGTGGGTTAGATTACATTCAGAGCTGATCTTAGTTTTGTAACACACACTAAACAGCAGTATGTAGGAGGCTCAGGTTTAATAAAACTAAAACTTTCAGTGGTGCATACAGCCAATAAAGATTTAAGCATGCTGGGCATGATCAGCATACTAATTGCAGCATTAATAAATCCTGAAGCCTGGATTGTTTTGAAAGGCAAATAAAATTATTGTAGAAACCTTGAGGAGCATTTACTTTGAAAAGTTAGCATGTGTCTGTACTGAGATGTGCATGAATGTAAAATATCTGCAATAACACTGATCAGAAGTTTTTCATGTTTTTTCTACCTCTCTGTTCTGTGTGATCAGGGCTTTAAAATATCTGATGTTAAATTGTTCTGCCCTGGTGTTTGTTGGCAAAATGTCATTAAAACCAATCATTTTTCTTTAACTACTGGTGATAATGCAGTCTTATCTTTCATTTACCCTACAGCATTGATGGAGTCATGCTGTAGAAATGAACACATCCCAAAGAGTAAGGTTGTACAAAACTATCTGAGTACAACACATCACACCACAATCACAAGCAAAAATGGACATACAGGTAATTGATGCAGCACAAACTACTGCCCCTGGTATCCCTTCCACAAAGCTGGAGTGCAGTATTTCCTACAGGACCAGGAAAAGAGGAAGCGCCCAAGGTCTCTTTTTATGTAAAGACAAGACCACAACTGGGTCTGAACTGATACGAAGTGGAACTTCAAGTGCTGCAGGACAATGCACAGCATCTTGTCCAGTTGTCAGCAAGAAGCTCTCTCTTCTCACTTCTGTTCCCCAGCAGCCCTCCAGCTCCTCACTGGAGAGAAACTCTGCCTGCCTTGTGCTGTAACGCACTGGCTATCAGCAGCAAGAGATTTTCAGCTTAGGAAGGACAAGCTTGCAAAGGTGAAAAGAAAGAGTAAAAACTTAGCCCTGAGAGTTTACGGAAGTGGAAAGTACTCTTGTGCATTTCCAGATCTAGTGATGGAAGAAAGATGGCTTTACATGCAAAATAATATAAAGAAATGTTTTGCTTTTACAGGAAGCTCACTTGCCTAGCAAAAAGTGCACTCCACTGTTCCTCTTAAATAAAAATTGTTTATTAAAAAGTTCAGATTTTTTTTAATGAACGGTAAGATTAATGAGCCGTGCTGAAGCAGCAACGATTCCTGCCAGCTTGTGCATTAGTCAGCTATTAACATACTTCTTGGGTAATTTGAAAGCATTTTTTCATAGTGCATTGGAAATCACAAAAGACTCGTTGAACTCAATGGGATCCTTACTCCCAGTTAGATTGCCTTACAGTCTGATGGCTGTGGCTGTTCTAATACATTTTGGCATTTTCTTAGTCGCATCAGTACATTTAGTTTCGAAAATCAGCAAATAGTAAAAAGTGAAAAGGGCTTCATTTTAGAGACACCTCATTTTTAGCACAACAGTCGTCCTAAGTCTCTCTATCTCACTTTATCCCTCTACTATTATATGGACTGTAAGAACAGGGAGGTGAGATCTGGAGACAGAGAAGACGAAACAAAAGATTTCGTCTCTTTCCTGGTAAGGTCTTGTCTACCCCATCTGACACAGATAAGAACATGCATTAGAGCTGCGAGTTCTGAATCTTGAGCAGCGTGCTTCCAGCAAGCTGAAGATCCAAGTACAGTGCACAATGCTCCTGTTGGGAGAAAGTGATGAGCAAAATGTGTTTTGTCATTGCAGTGTGAAAAGGAATCCCCAGGCTGGAGAGGCTGTGATTTCTGGTTAAAATCAGGAGCAAAATATGAATGAATAAAAATGCATAGCTGTTTTGGCAATGGTACTTCAGACTTCCACCAAGAAATTTTAATAAAGCAGGAAGCAAGGAAGTGGGATTGTATAAAGGATCTGGACCTAGATTTTAGATAACAGTTCTCAAGTCTGCAGCATAGTTTGTGGATCAAACTAACCTTTTTCTGCCTCAGGTTTCCACTTGTAAAGGGAGGGCAAAGAGAACAATAACATTTGGTTTTTTCTAGCATCTTTTTTCTTCTTTGTTGGTTCCCAAACACACATCCCATAGGAAATGTGCAGCTCTCTAAGATACTGTTTCTTCTGTTCTTCTGTCTGAGAGTCCAATAAAGAGCTCCTCAGGACACCACAGCAAAGGTTAAAATGGATTCACCCAAAGAACTGGAGAAATAGCAGACCTGTTTCTCATGGAAGAAAGCAATTCAGACTTCTAAGGATGGTGGTAACCTACCCAAAATCCTGCCTAGGGACATTTTCCATGGTGATTAACCAGACTTTGCAGCACTATGGAGAAATATTCCTTTCTCTGCTGATACACTCAAAGACCTTGTGCAAGAAGGGCTCTTTCCCACAAGGATGGGAATACATGGTGGGTTGTTGTACTGCCTGCACAGCAGCTGCTGCAGGTCTCCTAATGCCCCAAATCCACAGTCAGTTTCAAGTGCAGTCATGCCCTTATTGTAATAGGTCACCTCTTTTGATGGTTTCACAGGGTATATTAAAAGAATCTCACTCCTTTTAAAA
Organism: Dromococcyx pavoninus; assembly: GCA_033558185.1. Classification (NCBI taxonomy): domain Eukaryota; kingdom Metazoa; phylum Chordata; class Aves; order Cuculiformes; family Neomorphidae; genus Dromococcyx; species Dromococcyx pavoninus. Next base: position 1,268,651 of record JAUMJL010000595.1, read on the forward strand.
CCTGGCCAGCAGAGCCAAAGGAGAGCATTCTACACATATAACTATTTTCCCGAAACATACTCTCACTGTCTTAGAAAATATTTTGGGTGTCCTTTACTTCCCAAGCAGAATCCAGTTATCCTGCTGTTGTAGCTTTGTAACATTTTTAATAAAAGAAGCTTAGCAGTAGTTTTAAAATTCATTGAATAAGGATTGTTTAGTTTATAGTGTTTAATACTATGACATTGCATCCTGACTGTGGTTGCCACCATGATGTTGATGATGAACCTTAAATTGAAGCTAGGTTTGGCAAGTTTTTGGTAAGCATAAGATAAGGTTCAAGGAAGCATGAGCTGTATCATTACCTGGGGTGAAAACTGGAACAAAACAAAATAATAGTTGAATTTCTGGTTTTCAAGTTTTGGTTTTATTTGAACCACAAACTCAAAACTGTAGATTAATAGTTCATTTACAACCCATGCCTGCATTTGCAATACAAGCACAGAGTCACTCTTAGCTCAAGTGATGAGTGAATCCTAATAAATTATTTCTGTTTATTCAGACCTCTAGACATTAAAGGTGTGCTGGAAATCTATTTGCCTAGTGAGATTTACTGTCTGGCCATTCTGGAAATATCATGAGAACAGTCTCTTTTATTGTATCTGTTTTATCACTCGTGATCTTACTCAAACATGGAAATCCAAAATTGCTGAGGTGGAATGGCAGACAACAATTTTAAAGCCTGTTAAACTTTAGTTTTTATTGTTTGCTATAAGTGTATAGGTTTAGTGTTATTTTATTTAAGCTGGTTAAAAAAAAAAGAAAAAAAGAAGGGAAGCACAGAAATTGCTTATGATGTACCTATATACTGCACTAACCAAAAGACCCACCATGGTTTGCACGGCTTGGGGGTACATTCCAAAATATAAACCCAACTGGTCATACAGTCACTCTGACAAAAGTTGAAACACACTTACTGGGGTTTTTTTAGTTGCTTGCCAGTTTCTTTAGGTATTGCACTACATGCATAAACATCAAAAATAATAAGTGCAGATCAGTTAAAAATATAGTTATTTAAAATAAAAATATGTTTAGCCCACTCCCATTTTGACTAGTGATATCCAGCATCTGTTGGGATATTTGATGGTGTGGGTCTTCCCATACTGTCTGGGTGCACTGTCATCCACGAGAATAAATTCTCAAGGTAAGAAAAACAGAATTTTTTTTTTTACATTATTTCAGAGTGACTGTAGAAAAATATTCCCAATACGGGACTGCTTATAACCCAGAAATGGTGAGTAAATAAGAAGTGATGATGAGTCTTGAAACAAAATATGCATTTAAAATATCTCAAAACAGTACATTTATACATCTACAGGGACTGATTTTCTGCTTAGTGACCAGCTATCACAGTTGCCCCGTAGTGATGCCACTCCCAACTGTGAAAGGTAAGAAATTCTAAATAATTAACTGGAAGAAAATCAACCTTAATAATCTGTCGTGCTGCATTCAATATACAAGCACACTCCATTTGCACACCATGTAGTCCTCCCTGTGTAAATAGAGAGTCTCTGTAGCCGATGTGCTTCTTTCTCAGTGAGAAAGATGAATTATGTGACTCAGCCCTATTGGCAAGAAAACATACCGCCCCCACATGTCAGTAGACATATCCTCATCACCACTCATGTAAAATCTAATCCCTGCCTGTCATGATAGTCTCCATAACATGGAGTATTCTCTGAACCACAGCCAATTTTTTGGTCATTCACTGCATCAGGAGTAGCAGTCACTGTTCTCTGTGTGTGCGCATTATGCCTTAGTGTATAAATGCACATATTTTAATGCTGTTGCTTTAAAACTGAGAGGGGGTGGGAATCAGTGAAATCCCCGGTGATTTCTTTTGAGGGGTGATACTTGAAACTTTGAGTTTCATTCATAACAATATGGAAAGACTAGTGGTCTTGACATGCCTCTCTTTGGGGAATTTTTTACAGATGAACATTTTCCCTAGTCTTATTTCATAACGTGTGAGTGAAATACAGTACACAATAGATTGATCAGGCTGTTTTAAAGAAGTCTTTGTCAAAGGTTCCTGCATGCTTGACCCGTTTCTTCAGTAGTAAGTCCTACCAGAAATGCAATCTGGATATACAGAGAGTAGGACAAATGTGGTTTGGCATAAGCAGCTGCAGGTCTGCAGACGTGTGCCATGATGGGAGGTGAGTGCTAGCTGAATTGCTGCCCTGCTGAAAAGGCACCTGTTGAAATTAAATACAGTTAAAGAGCTAAAGAGACTATGCTGGAGTGGGGATCCTTAGCAGCAATGTGGAGGTAAGACCACATACACGTCTAGGTGTGTGCATGTGTTTAGCACTTGAAAACAGGAATCATTTTCTTCCCATGCAGTCTGAGGGGGCAGATGGGTCCCCACCAAGAGCCCAGGGCTGAGGGAGGAAGGGGGGCTGGGGCAATAAGCAGATTTGACAGCATCTGAATCATCCAAATACTATTGAATGAATGGGTGGGCTAGTGTATACTAAAAGCAGCATTTTAATGCATTGATCTAGTTCCAAATTATTTGAACAGACAAGCAAGTTTTTCATGAGGTATTTTGTACCTCATGGAAACCTCATTGTGGTCATTTTGGCATCTCCTTTTCCTCTCATAGCTGGAATATTTACAAAGGCTGTGAAAGACCTCTGCACATGTGGTGCACTTATATAGTAGAAGGATGTATGGTTTTGGTCTTCTTTGTCTATTAAGGACAGGTTAGATTTCCGAGGGTGATTCAGTTGTTTAAAAGAAAGTGTCTCCATCAGCCACTGGCACTGAACGTGGTTTTCATGGCCCTGTAATTATTGCAGATTCTGGTTTCGCACCAGAACAACTTTTTTTTTTCCTCCATTACTGGCTGTGCATTAATTATGGATCCTTCAAACTCACCAAAGAGTTCAGGAAAGTAGGGTATCTGGAATTAAGCAGGTACTAAGTAGAACGGTGAAGCACAATAAAAAAGAAATGAACATCAAGCTGTGACTGCAAGTTTTTCGCTTCTTAGCATTAAACTTGTTCTTGATGAAAGACTGAGGCTGAAAAACCGTTCACAGCCCATGGGCCTGTTAGGGCAAACACCAGAGGCAACAAACAGGCACTAGGCACTAAAGTATGATTTGTGGACAATATTTTTTGTGCAGAGGGTCAGAAACTTAAGATTGCCATGTCATTTGATTTCTCTTTAATAATCTTAATTGCTACAACCAGAGAACCACCTGGAAAAGTCAAATCTTGACAGCAGTTTGTTGGAGAGGAGAGGAGAGGAGAGGAGAGGAGAGGAGAGGAGAGGAGAGGAGAGGAGAGGAGAGGAGAGGAGAGGAGAGGAGAGGAGAGGAGAGGAGAGGAGAGGAGAGGAGAGGAGAGGAGAGGAGAGGAGAGGAGAGGAGAGGAGAGGAGAGGAGAGGAGAGGAGAGGAGAGGAGAGGGGAGGAGAGGGGAGGAGAGGGGAGGGGAGGAGAGGGGAGGGGAGGGGAGGGGAGGAGAGGGGAGGGGAGGAGAGGGGAGGGGAGGGGAGGGGAGGGGAGGGGAGGGGAGGGGAGGAGAGGGGAGGAGAGGAGAGGGGAGGAGAGGAGAGGGGAGGAGAGGAGAGGGGAGGGGAGGAGAGGGGAGGGGAGGAGAGGAGAGGGGAGGAGAGGAGAGGGGAGGAGAGGAGAGGGGAGGAGAGGAGAGGGGAGGAGAGGAGAGGGGAGGAGAGGAGAGGGGAGGAGAGGAGAGGGGAGGGGAGGAGAGGGGAGGAGAGGAGAGGAGAGGAGAGGAGAGGAGAGGAGAGGAGAGGAGAGGAGAGGAGAGGAGAGGAGAGGAGAGGAGAGGAGAGGAGAGGAGAGGAGAGGAGAGGAGAGGAGAGGAGAGGAGAGGAGAGGAGAGGAGAGGAGAGGAGAGGAGAGGAGAGGAGAGGAGAGGAGAGGAGAGGAGAGGAGAGGAGAGGAGAGGAGAGGAGAGGAGAGGAGAGGAGAGGAGAGGAGAGGAGAGGAGAGGAGAGGAGAGGAGAGGAGAGGAGAGGAGAGGAGAGGAGACAACACTACACGACACAACACAACCTTTTCTGTAAGTCAGATCATTTCTAATCCTTTTTCTGTCACATATGCTAACATCACTCTCTGGGTTGAGCTGTGGATCAGGTATTTCCTGTTTGCATAAATGAAAGCACCTCCTACATTTTACATGAAAGACAAAATAGAAAAGTATTTTTCAGTGAGAGAAGACAGGAAAAAAATGTGGACAAGTGTACATGTGTGATTTCTCTTCCCTCTTCTATGAAATGTATCATTTGGTACTGGCAATGAAAGCTGCAGAGATGGTCTTTTGGGGGACTCTAGGTGACAGATTTTCATATTTTGCTACTGGTTTCTCCTATTGATCCAACTGGGAGAATGGTCTGCAAAATGCCCACTGGAAAGTTCACATTTTCAAAAAGGCAAAGGGCATGGGGGAGAGGGGTTAATTGGACTTCCACTGAGAATGTCTTGATCCTTGCTATCTGAATTTAAATGGCCAAAAGGGTAGTCTGGTTTCCCAGACTAATGAATGGGGAAATTTTGTGTATTTGCAAGGGGTTGTGAACTGAACTTCACCTACACCAGAGGGGAAAATTCTCTGAATAGTGTTGCATTGTTCTTTAAGGAAAAGAAGCAGAAGATAACCTCAAAACTGTATTATAACTGCTTAAGTAGACAAGTCAGGTCTTGCAGATAGGTAATAATTGCACAAGTAATTATTGTTTTAGTTTGAATGTCTGTTAGCTAAGGTTTATTTTTCAATAAGAAGATCCTGATGGTTGCAAGAGGACAAGAGAAATTTTCTATAACTTCTGCATTTACAAGTCTACTGCATTTTTATAAATTCTTAATATAGTCATGAAGCTGAATTTATTTTGTGCGTTGATATTGTTTTTTCTTCTCAATATCTCTTACAGTGTGTTTTTCCAAATGAAAAATACAGCATTAAAATCTCGCCAATCAGTTAATAAAGGTAGCTAAAAGATTTTTTTCTTTAAGTCAGATCCATACTGCTTCAGTAAGCAGTTTTACTTTTATATCCTCCTATTTTAATCCTAAATAGCGGATGAAAATGTGTTTACTTCCCTGGTACAGAACATGTGTTGGTGAATATGCACACTTGGTGAATATACATTATCTAATGACTCCATACTGTCACCGCCTGTTGACACGCAAATTGATCACAGAATTTTCCTTTCTTCTTCCTTCACTGTAGAGACTTCTTAAGTGTGATTTTAGTTACTTGGAGGGAAGTTCTTATTTTGTTTTGCATGCAGCGTGCTGCATTTTTCAAAATTAGATTAGAATTCAATAAATGAACTACAGGCCCAGTGTAAAGCTGTGAGAAATGCAAAACTGGTGCACCAAACCTATGTAAAGGTCTCTTCCTGGAGAGCCCAAATGTTCCAGGCAACAACACTTGTGAGTCTGGCTGGACAATCTCAAGGTAGCATCAAACAATTGCTCAAGAATATCCTGAGAAACTTGAGAAAGGCCAATGAGATATCATAGCTTGAGAAGAGTTTTAAGGAGATTTATCAGTTGGGTATGAAGTTCTGCGTTAGAGAAGGCTATAGTTTCACAAAGAAATATGTTTATCCTCGACAACAAAAAAAAAATCACTCTTCCATAAAAGAGGTTCATAGGAGAGTGAAACAATGTCTTGATTCAGGCTTTTGCAAGACCAGGCAACTTGTAAGACCAGTGGGAAAAAAGATGACACAGTGTCTGATTCATACAGGTAAAGATAGAAGAGGTAAACAAGTTTCTGTGAAGGCTAGAAGTACATCATGTTATTATGAACTGTGAGTGGTGTAGTAGTGCTTATTATTCAGCAAGAAGGAAAAGTTCCAAAGCAGGACACAAATCAGCAATGGTTACAGAGTGCTAATGCACATACTGCTATGAATCATACTTTTTCCAACGATTAAAAAGAAAAGTATATAAGCACTATTTGTGTTTTACATACATGCAGTTCCTGAAGTTTTTTTAGTACTGTTAAACAAACATTGTCTTTAATCCATCATGGAAACCTTTGTATCTAATTTTACTGTAGCTGTTGCCATATGGGCTATGTGAACATTAAAAAAAAAAAAAGAAACAGTAATTCTACAATAAGCAAAACAGGAAATTGGAGGTTGCTGCTGATGAAACTGATACCCAACCTGTAACCTGAGCAATGAAGTCACTAAGCCTTTCCTGCACTATAAATTTGATTTCCTGAGACATATTTAATGTTTTTGTTAGATTTTTTGGATAGAATACATCAGGTGTTTTTAGCTAAGAATCATCACCATCATCTTGCTCAGTTCACTCAAAATAAGTAGCGTGCTAAAAGCATAATGTGGGAGCAGAAAGCTAAAGCATGCTCATATTATAGCGTCAGCATTTACTTACAACTGGGTCTGTTGTGCAGATAACATCTAAATGATAAAAGGAGGAGGGGAGTTAAGCAGTGCACGCTCTTTACAAAGGCTGCTGAGTAACCAACAATGCATTGCCTCACTGGAAGCTTTATATTTGTTCAGGCTATTTCATTAAAAAACAGCAAAGAGCTCTTCTGGAAGGTAGCGATGAGGGAGACTCAGAGAGCAGCAGACAGAGTGGCTGAAACGTAATTACAGCTCCCCAAAGCCTTTTGTCAAAATGGAGACAGCAAAAGATTTAGGTATTTTGTGAGCTGCTGTTAATTCTTGGAACTGTGAAAGTCATGTCTCTGATATACAAACATAAGCCATTTATTTATTATTGCAGTTGGTAATGTACTGAAATGCAGCGGTTTCTGAAAGACAATGAATCTATGAAGTGCTGCTGGCTTTCTTGAACTTATACACAGTATCTGGCCCAAACCTTTGCAAACAATATTGAGCAATGTTCTGGCACCTCTGTAGACACTGTTTTAATGATTACATATTGTTTGGCTGGCTTACAAGTGGTGTTTTTAAGAGACAATTCACAATGGCTCCAGTCTAAGTAGAGAAATATGTTTCGGAAGTCTCCTTCTCCTGTACTTTTCTGAGCCAGAGGCAGGACCCATATGGTGGGCTGGAATCATACAAATTCACTGCAGCGAAATGTGGCTGGGAATGATACCTGGCACAGGGTATGGTTGCTGGGGAAATGTGTCTGGAGGCAAATCAGAGAGCAGTAGGAGGAAGACGCAGGCTGAGAGATAGTTACGACGATGATAGCATTAGCAGCACAATGTAGGAGATTATATCGCAAAGACAGTGAGCAATGTCTTTAGTGGCACCAGCAATGGACAAAATTATTTCAGAATTTATTTGTGCATTATAGGAGAGTGTGTGTTGTATAATTAAAATGATTTAATAATCTCAAAAGATTGAGATTGACTTGGAGGCAAGCATCCCTTGGATGTGGAGATTATTCTCTTGTTCCAGTAGAAAATTAACTTTCTGGAGGACAGGACAGTGGAAAAAAAAAGTCATGTGCCATAAAGACTGTGGCACTTGTTACTACCAGTCTAAAAAGAAGCACAAGGTGATGACAGTCATAGCTCTAAGAAAGGATGCAATAAAGACAGTCACTAGTGGACCAAGCTTCATATTCAAGGAGGTATGCTACACACAAAGGGCTCAAATCCAAAACAGTCATACAAAAGTTGTGAAGATATCAGGCATCTCTGTGGCATCTCCCATTTTTCTGACGCTGGAGTCACCCTGGGCATATTGGAGTACTCCCAAAGCCTTGGGAATAAGAGATTAGGGGTTCAGGTGTTCCTCTGTGTCCCTCCATCTCCCCTGCCAGGAGCTGTTGTTTGTGTGTGGCTACACAGATGACTCTGCCAGGGGTCATCTCATCCCATGTGATGATGTTGAGCATGAATGGAATTAACATAATGAGAAAGGAGAATATCTTTGTACACCGATTTGTTACTTAAATGAAGAGAGTTCTGAACTGGAACCTCCAGTTCATGAAAGGGAACCTCCTAAGAGAATTAATGTTACCAGCAGAGGTTGAGGCAGGTAATTATAAAATAAGAAAAGAACTGGGCTTAGTAATGAATCTACAGATCCAACTTAGACTGCCAAATCAGCAAGGTAAGGTGGATTAATATTTTGAGTGACTAGCAAAATCATTCAGAGCGCTAAGTTTGGTCACCTGAACAGATTTTAATTATCCAGACATCTTCTGGGAGAGAAAGGCAAGCTGACTGTCCAGAGAACTTGGGGGATGCAGTGTTACCCATTTTATTTTTAATTTGTATATTCTAAAAAATGAAGAAAAGTATTAAAGAAGAAGATTTTTCTGATGCAACTCTAACTGCGGTGGAGGAACTAGTTTACACAGAAGTTAACTTGAGCAAGTATGACTGAAATGACAGGAGAAGGAAGAGCAATGGAGTAGAACCCATGAATCCATTCAAGAAAGTGAACTTCAGAGAAGTCAGAGACTTTGTAGGACTGATCTCCCAGGAAACTAGTTCAAAGGAGTGCAAAGGATTCTTAAGGAAATGGTATTACAACCACATCAGCAAATTATCTCATTGTGAAAGGAAAAGAAAAATGGTGTAGGAAATACCAAAATGGCTGCATTGCGAGTTCTTTTCACAGCCCTCAAACACAAGGAGAGACCATACAAAAGTTAGAAACTAAATCATGTAATTCATAGAAACAAACATGGACACGCAGTGACAAAATCCAAGAGGCCAAGGCTTAAAATTAATGCAGTTCATGTAGGGCACCAAGAAAAACTAATGTAGAGGAACATAGGCAGGAAAGGATTGTTTTGTTCCCTGTCCTGCAACAGATATCCACTCTGAAAAAGTAAACAGAGCATTGATTCGATGCACCAACCTTAAGCTGTCGAACTCTACACGAAGTGCTGTAAAACAATATACAAATCTTCTTGCTAAAACCTCACAATTATTTCTGTGCCACAGGAAGAGGGCAGAATATGATCAAGCATACTGCTTGTGCAATAGCATAGAATGTCTTTTAACTCCCAGAACAAAAATGCTTCATGCTGTTGAGAGCAGAGGCAAGCTGGTCCTGGCTGGTCTGACCTCTGGGAGGGAAATTCTCCTTCCAAATCCAAACCTGGCAGTGAGGATGTGAGTAGGAGGTGGTAGGTAACATGCTACTTGCTACATGAGCAGCAAAAGGAAGACCATAGAATGGGAACGATATAGGCAGAGAACATTTGCAGAAGACCATTGATGTACTGGAAGACTGCAGAAGGAGAAAATCTCTTAGGAGGTGGCATGTAAAGATGCTTGGAGTAATATACTTGGGCAATAGTTGTTGGTGGTCACTAATGGCATGAGAGGCTGTGCTGAACGCTATTATGCAGCAGCCTGTCTTGGAATCTGGAACTCTTATTTTCATTGCTTGGGTATTGAATAAGCAATGTGCTAATCACATTTGCAGATTGCTCCAGTTTGGGAAGACCTGTCAATAGTGGAAGAATGAAGTTGAACTCCACACAATGGCTACAAAATTGAGAAACAGCACTTAAAAAGATATAATTTGGTATGCAGGAGGGTAAAGCGCTATGTAGGGATGGTATAGACACAGTATTTCTCTAAGAACAGACCTAGTTATAGTAGATCATTAAATGAACCATAGACCACTCCGTTAAGGGTGAATGTCATCCAGGGTTTAGATGAGAGCAGAGCCTGCAGTGCAGGAAGGTGATCCATCCTCTCCAGCAAAGGAGTCAATTAGAGGGAATACAGAGAAAAGAAACATCAATAACGAGAAATACAGAAAGCAGGGTCTGTGAAGAAAAATTTGAATGAACATGGGGAAAAAAATGGAAAGAATATCTAGAAAAAATAGAAATAAACATAATAATCTGTTAGATATTTCAGAGCTTTCAGGTCCTTTATACAAAATCTGTTAACATCAATAGGAATTGGGTTTTTTGTTTTCCTTTTTCTTTTTTTACTATTAACAGATAAATTAGACCTACTTGATTGAGAGAATGCCAGAAAAAAGTGAGGAGTTCCTCAGAAGAGAATAAGATGTTAATGAAAAACATGCCTTTCACAAAAAAACTTATAAAACTGTGAGGAAAAATGAGATCTTATTCACATTTGTACAGCTACAGTGAAGTCACCAGAATCCATTTGCATCAAAATCGAATCTTACTCACATGTCTCAAATGGCATCTGACTCGGGCCTCGAGATTAGGTCCATGGAGGGATGTAGATGATGTTGTCTCCTCTGCCTTATGGCTCAGATCTAACCCTAGTTACACGCTTGAATCCTCTGTGTGCTGTCTGGGACTCACTGCAGCCAGCATGCTGAGCAGGGACCCACACAAATCAGCTAATGAGAAACGCTTTAAAGAGCAGCATATCATGCATTTTACTGCTTTTGGAGGTTAGGCTCTTAACCCAGGCTGTTGTTCCTTTCAACAACATAGCAAGAGGTCACTCTCCTCTTTTATCACACAAGCTAAAAAAGAGCAAGAGGTTGCAGTCATCACAATAACCCTTTGTCCTCTAATTCAGCGGCTAAAGCACTTCTCAGGACACAGGTTGTTCACGACGCTCGCAAGACGGTACCCTGGTGACGGAGCTACTGGTGAGACTAGGCACTCCTCTGTTTGCTGGGTCACACACACACAAAAAAAGCCTTCAAGAGTCATTGTATTAAGGACCATGATGGTCTAATCAGGTGCTCCTCACATGGGGATACAGAGACAGGGACTTAGCGTAGCTCTCAGGCTTGCTTATACATTATACATGACATCTGTACTGGACAAAATAATTCAGTAGCTCCTAGAAGGAGCCTGAGCCCAACGTGAACAGCTCTGTGGGGATGGCAACCCTTCTGACCATTTGCAGAAGAAGGGATTTAGAGGTCTTAAAGATTTTATGCACCTAAAAAATGATGTGGAGAGGAACTTGATATTATCCAGTCTCTACATGAATGCAGACTGGGTCCTCAGCTTTGGATCACAAAGATGATCCCATTTAGTGCAAGAACTCCAATAGAAAAAAAAATAAACAATTTTCACAACACGTTCGGCTTCACCAAGCAAATCTTCAGCATTGTTCATGTGAAGAGTGCAAGAGAATCTTTTCAGTCAGAACAGTAATTAAAAAAATACAGATATGTATGAAATTATTCCTAACTGTTGATATTTATATGCAATGAATGCCTGACAAAAGTTTCAAAAATAAAGAAAAAATAAGGATATATCAATGGCTTTGGGTGATACTCATCCCTTTGCCACCTGCCCAACATACTGAAGTGGCATTCATGACTGTCATAGGGTTTTTGTTTTCAAGGCTTTTTCCTGTAAATGTTGTTTTATGTCATGAGGCACTGAGGCCATCAGAGAAGTAAATAAATGTCATATCTATTAGTGAGTGCCAACAGCAACTTGATTGCAACAAAGCCTCAGTTGTTGAATGTTCTTATGAATACCAACATTATTCATTTTGCTCCTGGAACCCTGGAATCTCTTCTATTTTGTTTATGCACACACACATTATATATAATATGTATAGAAAGCACGAAGAGAAGAAATCTGGACTATTTCCCTCTGCGGTATAGTGGAGTTCAACAGTGGCATGACCCACTTGATTGTGAAGTCCTAGCATGCCCCATTTCTAAGCGGGATGCCTGTAAGAAGTTATGAAGAGATTAATTAATAGAGCATCTTTATATAGTAGCATTTTAAATCCATATATATGGACAACTATAAAAGAGAGTATCTTGTGTACAATATTCATTTTTTTGTTCCCTTTTTCATTTTTCTTCCTTTTCTTTGTTCTCTTTTACAGGAAGATTTCTTCGTAATAAAACACCAGAGCACTCCACATTGGATGAGACAGTTCTGAATCTTCATCTAAGTTTACTTTTAGGAACTGTAAATATTTTGGCCCTTGAACTCCAGAGCTTCAATTCCATGTTTTATACATCCTCCACTGGTGCAGAAAGAGTGTTTTAATTAGTTTCTAACTTATATCTAAAGTTGAAAGTTAAATAATCTATGGGGAGTTCTGGGTTTTTACTTATAAATGCAATCCAGCAATTCAGTCTCTGATATTTTGATTATGGATGTTGCTCTCTTAATATAAGTAAGTATGTGAAATTAACTGTTGATTTTTAAGTTGTTTAGGCATACTCATGAGCAGCCTCCTCCACATCCTCACAGAATGCATCCCAGTTATTGTCATGGGCATCACATTCCTGTGCCTCAGACAACATCTTCCCGTTCTCGACAAGCTCCGGAGAGATCTGCCTGGTTCATATTCTTGGATTTTTCTGGAGGCCTTGATCACAAATGTATATTTTTCACATTACAAACTGGAAACTCGGGTTTTTAGAACATCCTGGGCCATCTTCAAGGAGTTTGTCATCAATGGCATAAATGAGAGTATTTTGCTGCTTTTTCTGTGTTTATGGACTTTTGCTTTTGTATTTCCATCAGTTTCATCTCATGTTCAGAGCAACACTTCCTACTGAAACCAGTAAATGCTTTAATTGTCAGTGAGGCAGGCCCACAGAGGAGCTTATCTAAAAACACGAGTTTCTTTTTGGCTGGTTTCATGATTCACATTTCCTATGTTCATACTTACAAGGAAAACTCACTAATGTGATTTTATATGAGCAACCGATCTCCTGTGTCTTGATGGGGAGCCCCTAGAGCCCTTTACTGTGCCCAGGTTTATTGCAGTGCTTCAGAGTCTATTGGACTGCCTCCATTAGAAGAGTCACGTCTGACTTTGTGTTCAAAGACTCATATTTGTTTATTAAAATGTTGCACACAAGTCAATATTCTGTAAGCATGGCAACCCAGTCAGGATTTGCCTGTAACCTATTGGCATTATGTTCAATAGCATGATCCTGACAACAGATTTATTGCAACGTTTAACACTATGTCAGGTAACATCTCTCCTTTAGGTCAAATCCTGACCGATTTTAGTGCAATTAAATCATGCAGCCTAAAGAGCACAATTTACCCTTAGAAAACTGTATTTCATTCTGTTGGTCCCTTATGCCTTTTTCTTAAGACTCATCAGAGTTTGCATGGACATTTGCTTTCCCGTTCACCTGGGTTACTGCCCGTGTTTGCTGTTCCATTCAACCATGTATAGACGTGCTCGATTACTCCCATCATTTTGAGGTTTCTATACTTTGTAGGAGGAAGCCATGGATACTTCTTCAGTTGTAGAAGAACCCCTCAACTCCATAGCCGTATTTGGCTCTGTTTGGTCAAGATGAATGGCATCTTAAAAAGTTCTACCATGTACAGCAATCATTATAATCATGTGGGCAGCCCCTTCTTTAGCTTCTTTAATCATGACTTTTGCCCTTTTTTCTTGATTGATAAGTGACAGCTTTGCATTCTGGACCTTGAGATATATATTTACAGTAGTCTAAGAAATTTGTCCTTAATCAAAGGAGGCTTGTCTTGCCAGCACATCTTTAGAATATTATTGAGTAACTCATTAAAATGTTAATAGCTTCTGTCAGGATTTATTGATCCTGATGTCAGCTTTTCTCAGAATAAGAAATAAAGCTCATTTTTGTCTTGGCTTTGGACCATGCTGGGTGATCAGTACTTAAATAGAATAATGAGAAGTGCTAGAGTAGAATAATTGGCATCTAGTACATGTATCAATTCTGAATATAGACAGAGCCCTGAAGATATATTAATATATTTTATGTGGTATGTGAAATAATATGTAATATAAAGAAAATGAAGAAGACACTTTATCTGGATGATTTTGGCAAATATTTTTTTCTGCTGAAGAGAATAAAGGAAATATAATCACGTCAAATCTTTTCTTGGATGAAAACAGATTTTTTTAAACAGCTTGGTAAAATATAAATATAACTGCCCTGTTTGTTCATTGCATCTTAAGTTATACCAGGTAAATAATGATCAAATACTATTCCAATGAATTTCTATAAGACAAATATTTAATACAGAATATTTTCTACTGTTGTCACATTATTTTGGTTATATGTGGAACTGAACAATAGACTGACTGACCACTGAATGAGAGGGAGCAAAGGGCATTTGTTTTTCAAAGGTAGTTGTTAATCTCAGAATCTTTCCCACCAGAACCAAAGTCCAACAACAGTAAAACAGTAAATCCCGTGCTGACCCTAGCAGAGACAGGACTGTCAATTGTTAAGAAGAATGAAAGAAATAAGAGTGAAGAATGTCTTTTATACTTTGCTTTAAAATGATTAAGTTGACCTTCTTCAGGACACTTGAGTACGTCCACAAGTACTTTTAACAGATGGATATGATGTCGTGATACTTTGTTAATTCAAAAGGACTCTGAAGAGAGTATATAGGAATCTGTTCCTTAAAGGTTTACTTAAGTAGCAACCTACAAAACAATTCCCTCTGGCAGGTAAGCACTGCTATGTCCTGTGTAAATATGCTGTCACCTTGTACCTTTCTGGCCAGAGGATTGGGGCATTGCAAATGGGCTAAAAAGTTACCTGACTGCATATAAGCTACGGCTGGTCATCCTGTGAAAAGGCTACATAATGTGTCTGCAATGAAAAAAGGTTCAGCCTTCTGATACAAGAGATTCTTATAAATCCTGTGTCCTTATAACTTAGAACTTAAAAAAAAATACTGGGTTATTTAGCAGTTTATTAATAAGATATAGGCAAGAGAAACTGCCAAGAACTTGTGGACTTGGTCAACTTACCTTTCCGTCAGATTAGTCAACGTAATAGGAAATATGAAATCTGGCAAAACAGCTAGATGTCGTTACATGCTTAGTGAATTTTAATCAGGCATTTACAGTGTTTCAGAGTATAATGAGAAAAATGCTAAATGATGCCTAATTTATGTGACTTGCAGTAGTGATTTTCATTAATACTTTTCTTGTGACAGTTGCCAATAAATTCTGGAATTAGTTGCATTCCTTTAAAAGGATGAAGGCAACAGCTGTGAGAATGCAGACAAGAAACATTGTTTGCTATGTGGTAAACAACATGTATTTCTGAAACCTGACTAAACTGAAACATATTAATCGTTTGTGCAAAACTACAATCTTAGTAACAGTTGTCCAGAGGGACACTTGCAGAGTAAGGTCTTCAGTATGCGAACACTTAAGCTTATGAGTAATTTCATTTTTATGTGTAATCGTGTTCGATATACAATATAAAGTTGCTCACGTATGTGACTTTAGAATCAAGGTCATGGTTTATAGAGTGTTTTGAGATTCCTCAGGATAGAAATGCCATCTAAATGTAAAGATACTGTTTGTTAGGCATTAGTGTTTTACAGACAGTAAATTTAATGGGCCTGATTTTCATTTACCTTTACAGTCAGATGAGAGATCTATTTTGGAAAAGTCACCACTGTGGGGGAAAAAAAACAATAGCCAGGAAATTGCTAATGTTAATGTGATGTAAAGTCAAGCAACCATTTCGAATCTCATTTAAACTTTGATTCAGGAAGGGACAGAAACATGCGCTTAGTTTTAATCATGTCAGCAGTCCCAGCAGTCAGTGAGAGCACTTAAAATTAGACGTATTCTGCCTGCATGGTGACCTTAGTCAACAGATCAAAAAATACATTACCATTTCTCGTCCGAATTGCCTGTGCCCAGTTCTTAATGGATGGATGGTCTTCTCCCAAAACACAATGACAGAATAGGTATGTAATGGAGCAGAAAAACTTCTCTGCCAAAGTGAGTGAAATGAGTTGGTGAGAGGAGAGAGAGCCTCATCCTTTGAGAGGCATATATTTTAGAGGAGGTAAGACAGGAGTCAAGGCAAAAACCCTAAAGTGGGTGCTCTGAGGAATCAAGCATTACCTCTCTTTGATGCCCCATATTGGGTACCCACATCTCTAACTGTCTAAGCTCAATGTCTAAAGTAAAAGCACATGAACACTTTCTACAGAAAATTAGCTGTCTTCTGCTACGTCCCCGCCAGGGCAACATGTTGTATCATATCATTCATCTGTGCCAGCAATAAATAATTGCATTAAAGTATTCATCGCAACTGTGCAAATCCAAAGGCTACTTCAGAACTGTCTTCCTTTCAATGCCACTATTCAAATTATTATTCTTCATTTTAAGAAATAATCTTTCAAGAGAGCTACTTTGAATGTCTGCTTCAAACAAGATCCCCTTGTGTATTGAATTTAAAGATAAAGTGAACGTTCTGGCTTTCTGTAGGACATATTTATAAATAAGACAGTCACAGTTAATATTTTGCACTTTCATTTTTAAATGCTATGTGATCTAGAATTTGATGAGGGACTTGGGGTCTTTTCACAAACAGAGATCAGAAGGAGCCATTTCTAAAGTAATGATGTGTAATTTAATGTTCTGCGTAACCGTTCTTATGCGTATTTATGTATGTGTGCATACGTAGAGATATTTTTATATATTGTGAGTGTGTTTATCATTGTACCTTTTAAAAAGTTGCTCAGAACAGAAATAATTCACAAAATTCTCCAGGAGTCTGTATTCTTTTGAAGAATCCATTAAAATAAACTTACTTCTGACAGTCAGGGACTTAAAGAATTGTTGGTGTGTTTGGGGGGGCTTTTTTTAACCTTTTTTTTTGCTTAAAATCGGTAAGATACATTTATTTAGCTTATATATATTTTCTCCCAATAGGTAACTAGGTATTGTGAACACAGCTAAAAAAATAGAACCAGGAAATAAGCGCTTTTATGAACACTACGATCATCTTCCTGCATGATCTGGGACAATTTGGGAGGTTTTAAGGTTGGAAGGGATCATTTATATTTTCTCTTCCTTTTATCAGAGATCTCTCCAAATCCCTAGCAGAATGCAGGCCACAGGATGCCACACCTGTGACTTGTATATGTTTAGCCTCTTGGGAGTGGTATGAAATTTGAAGAGCTAGAAATATGACTGAGGCTTTTAAAACCAACATGCTATGCATCTACCCTCTCAAGTTAATTTTAAAGGCATCAAGTTATGGGAAATTTATTATATTCCTTAATAAATATCCTCTTATTCCTAGGTTAAACTCTACATCGTGCAGTTGAATACACCTGCCTTTGGTGTGAAACACAAGGAACCTTCCTGAGATGAGACTTTCTCACAGCACATTCCCAGCAGAGAAATAGGGAAACTAAGGCACTCAGATTT
Source organism: Dromococcyx pavoninus (assembly GCA_033558185.1). Classification (NCBI taxonomy): domain Eukaryota; kingdom Metazoa; phylum Chordata; class Aves; order Cuculiformes; family Neomorphidae; genus Dromococcyx; species Dromococcyx pavoninus. Next base: position 1,285,762 of record JAUMJL010000595.1, read on the forward strand.
AGTTATTATTCCTAGTCTTGAATCTGCTGCATGTTTGTGATCCCAGCCTGATACCTTTCAAAATGACTTTCAAAATCACAGGTAAGATCTCCTGCAGTTGTAGGGAACATATTCAGTTGAAATCTAATGGAGTACAAACATATCACGCACTAAAGCAGGACTACTTTAGACTACGTTCTTTTATTTTCTACTGTTCCCAGGCTTTGACATAAAAGACTGTCTCTCAATTCATAGTTTAAAATATCTTTTAAAGGATCTATTTAGGAGCAGTGACAATATTTCTTCAGGATATTATCATTGCAGGTGATTGCTCCAGTGTTCCCTACCAGCATTGCAGAAGTTCTACAAAGGTCTGAAAGGTCCATGGAAACAGACTGAAAATCCCCAGATTTTAGATTCAAAATTAATCTCTACCTTCATTTAGTAATTTATTTATCTTGATTCTTATGGGGATACATAAACAAATCTTACTAAAATAAAGCTTACTCAACAACACAATAAAATGCTGCTGGTAAATATTCAGCTGACCATGACATGGCCCATCCATCTTGGTAATCATTTACTCCTTAAAGTCAAATTCAAGGCCAACAAGTAATTTTAAAAGAGTTCTTAAATGTATTTTACAAGAAAAGACCATAAGCACTGAAATTCCTTGGAACATAATCAGAGATGTGAAAATATTCCCAAATAAAAATATTGCAAGGATATTTTTTATTACACCTCCTTAAGCTAAAATTTGCATTGAAAGATTTTATCTAATCCAAAAGGCTATGTTTTAAGTGATTCCTCAATAACAATAATACATGTAAAAGGTAGCAGGAAAGAGACCTTCTTGGGGAGAACAAACACAATTAAATAATGGTTCTTTTCTTTATAGGGATACATTTTCTGGGATATCCATGGGGTGAACACTTAAAGTGTAAAACATGCTGGAAAAGCCTATGAAGCTCAATCTGATCTGCTCTAGCAAAGATGCCATTGATGACTCAGGTAGAGGGTAGTGTGTCAGATGTTTTGGGTCTGTGAATGTACTTGAGAGTATGTGCCCATGACTTTTAGCATCTCAGACCAAATCACTGGGGTAGACCGCTGTTGATTTGTTCATAACAGGTTGCTCCATTCCTGGAAACATTCAAGGTCAGGTTGGAAGGGGCTCTGAGCAACCTGATTTGGTTGAAGATGTCCTTTCTCATTAGAGTGTTTGGACTAGATGATCTTGAAAGGTTCCTTCCAATGCAAACTGTAATTCTCTGATATGTCACTAATAACAACACAACATGAGCCATCCAAGCCACACATTTATACTGAAGTAATCTAACAGTAGGTCATAATTTCCAAAGGTATTTCTCTTTCTCTTCTGGTTGCATAGGTGAGGTAGGGGATAAAGGCATATTTCATTGGATGCTTACAGCAACTAAGAAGGCAAAACCAGCACTAGGAAAAGCTGATTGGTTGATTTTACCCACTATCCCATAAAAAGTGGTAATTGACATTTTAATGCATGACATGTTGCATTCCTTCATAATGCTACGGTAATTGAATACACATGAAACTGTAGTCACTGGGTGACCCCGGAGTGTGCCACACGCCTGGAAGTAGTGAAGTTCAATTAATGTGTCATTGTTACTAATAACAGCTACTAGTGAGAACCTCCAGCCAGTTGGTACACCAGAGGAAACAGTAATCCTTGTATTTAGAGAGATAGTATACAGTAAACACCAAGGATCCATGGTTTACGTGCAGAGTTGTTTTGGATCAACAGTCAAAATCTTGTCCTCTAAGTAACATGCTTTTTTCCCTACCCTGTATTTGTCCAGCTTTGTGTGCAAAAATTTGCAGATACTAAAATAAAATCAACTGAGCGCCATTAGTAGACTAAATCGAATAGTACTGAGACATAGGTTCATGCACTAAAAAGGATATAAATCACACACTTGCGCACTAAAAAACCATGGTAAAATAGCCTTCAGAATTTGATTTAATCTGTCAAACCCCAGGAAATTTAGAGTTGAGAGGTGAAACTCATTCCTTAACTTGCTTTATTGTTAAAATCATGTTATCAGAAGTCCTCTGTTAAGCGTATGCATATACTGATGTGTATGCACAGCCAGTCTAAATATTTTCTTCATTTAGTTTGCAAAAATAGAAGATATCAAACCTGAAAGCATACATCAGCAGTGGGTCAGAACAGAAGCAACAGGGCTGACATTTTCCTGTTTAATATTTCAACATCAGGTCTGTCAGGCTCTTGAAACAAGTTATGTGTCCTAGGTGCTGAACCTAAGAAATTATTAAACTGTTTAACCAAAAGCTCACAGGGAAGCAAAGATCATTCCAGTATGGCCTAGTTCTACAACATCTCTGTCCTCACTAGGATTATGGAGTGGAATATCGAGTTACAAACATTACATCATTTGAAAAAGCCTCCTTTGACTGAAAGCCATGTTAATACTGAGGACCACGATGTTGATTCATGAGGAGTTTAGCCCCTTCACAGGAACCCTGTTTGCAGTATCAGACCTGTGCATTTTTACTGGTGTTGAGGCAAATCTCAGAAGAGTTGTAGTTTCTGGCTGAGTAATCTCCAGAGATAAAACATCTTATTGAAAATGGGTTTGACCTTCTGCAGATCTTCACTCCTCCTCTAGCAGCTATCAACACCACATCTATTTTATTTCTCCAATCATGCTGTTCTCTCATCTTAGATTTGTCTAAGATTTATCTGTCAGCTTTATCTCTTCCTGAATTCATGCTGATTCTCTTAGGCATTCATGATAAATAATAGTCGCTGTGTTCTTTATGCTCCTCTTTCCACTCACTTTGCTTTTATATGTCTTAGTTTAAAGTCTGTCCTACTGACCTGCCTGAAATCCCATACGTACAAACTTCCTCAGCAACGGGTCTCTAACAGTCACTAAAGCACTGGTAGGCAGTTGGCAGAATATTTGGCTTTTATTAATTGCACAAATATTCAGCTCAGTCTAAGATCCTCTCTGATTTTGAACTATCTAGCCTACACTGCATGTGTTCAGAGGGTTAGAGATATCAGTGTAATCAATCCCACTGTGAGTATTTGCACTGTCCGACACTTGCAATCTATTCAGGGTAAACAGTTGTCTGCCAATCCCCACTGCAGGAAGGTTTCACAAGATATGCTAATAGCCTGTCTGCAGTGCTGGAGAAAGCTTGAAGTAGAGAGAGAGTGGACACCAAAAAAAAAAAAATACAGAAAAGTTCTGAGTTCAAAATGGATGAAGGAAGAGAAAAGCACTCTCTGAATTTGACTTCTGTATTGGGTAGCAGGAGGCAAAGAGACAGAAGACTTTCTGAAATCATTCAAGTGATAAAAGGGGTATTTAGAAACAGAAGTATGTATCAATTTCTGTTGTTGGAGAGAATAGGCTGTTTTCTTCTCTCAGAAAACAAATACATTGCATTTCTGGAAATGCAAGAAAATTCCACATATGTTTAGGGGGAAAGAGAGGTGGACGCTGGGATGTCTTTCCATCACAGCATGGTGGCCACTGTTTGGGAGACTTAAGCCCAAGAATTATATTTGCCTGAGGTTCATTTTATGGAGATAGTTATAAGAGGACAGATGATCACAGGAATGTTTGGAAATTCATAATAAGTAGCACAGAAAACAGTGGAGTGATTTCATGTATTGCTCCATAGCAACATGAAAACAGATTTCTCTTGGGTTTTTTAGATAGGAAAATATAAAAAAAAATTACTTTGGAGACATGAAGCAAGGTGTTGCATCTCCTTGTAAATAATCCAAACTCTACCATCATTTCCAAACTCAGTGTTGGCTTCCTAAACTGCTATGGGATTAGACCCTTCCAAAGAGAGTGCATAAAAAACCTGAACAGTAAAATCTGTAAGCTAGCCACAGGGAGATGTTAAGGGAGTGGACTCATTCTTGCAGCCTTCTTCCTACCTTAGGCTTAGACATCTTTCTCATCATGAAGTTTCCTGACTAGGATTTTTTTTCTAACCTTTTCAATTTTTTTTATTATTATTTCTTTGTTTGTTTTGAGAGGTTTGGGAATTTAAGAGAAAAAGCAAAATAAATCACTGTCTAAGGTCTAAGACTCGATTTTCCTGACTTTTCTGCAGTACCACAGAGTGGTCCTAAATTCATGAAATAAGGCCAAGTTCAATTACCTTTGAGGAAATTCAAACTTTTATCTCCGTCTTTTCAGGTTACGAATGAGACTGAGACTTGCAGTCCCTCATGTTCACACTGGGCTGCTCTGTCTAGAAAAACTAAGGAAAAGTTTGAAAAAAAACAAGATTCTGGCCTGTTTGAAGGGTAGTTGGCTGGGAGAAGACAATCCTATACTTAATCTTTCTCAGAAGATTTTTAACGCATTTGTGCTCCCAAATAATATACAATTAAAACTAAAAAAAAAATCTTTCTTAAAAAAACACATTTTAAACTAAAAAAAAAAACCCAAACAGACAAACAAACAAACAAACAAAAAAACCTCTCGGAAAAGACATCAAAGGTTTGTCCCTTCTCCAATAAATCTTGATTTTTTTGTGCACAATGAAGTCAGTTCAGTAGGAGAGTACTCTACACAAACACACTCAATTGTACAATGATCTCATACCTTTTCATAGACAAGTGTGTTAGGTTTGCATGGCAAGATTTTGGTAGTTAGAGGGCTACAGGGGTGGCTTCAAGAAGTTTCCCCTATGTCCAATAGAGCCAATGCCAGCCAGCTCCAAGATGGACCTGCTGCTGGCTAAGGCCAAGCCAACCAGCAGTGGTGGCAGCACCTCTTGGATAATATCTTTAAGAAGGGGATGGGAGGGGAAGGAAACCCGTGCAAAGCCAGCATCAGTCAGAGAAGAGCAAGAGCATGAGAAAGAAACAGCTTTGTGCACACCAAGATCAGGGAAGAAGGAGGGGGAGAAGGTGCTCCAGGTGTTGATTCCCCTGCAGCCCATGGTGAAGACCATGGTGAGGCAGGTTTTCTCCCTGTAACCCGTGGAGGTTAATACTGGAGCAGATAACCACCTGCAGCCGTGGTGGACTCCATGTCAGAGCAGATGGATGCCTGAAGGAGGCTGTGACCCTGTGGGAAGCCCACACTGGAGTATATTCCTGGCAGGACCTGTGTACCCATGGAGACAGAGGAGCCAATGCTGGCACAGGTTTGCTGGCAGGACTTGTGGCCCCATGGGGGATGCACGCTGCAGCAGTCTGTTCCTGAAGGACTGGATGCCAGGGAAAAGACCCATGCTGGAGCAGCTCTTGAAGAACTGTAGCCCGTGGGAAAGACTCACATTGGAGGAGTTTGTGGAGAACTGTCTCACATAGGAGGAACTCCATGTCAGAGCACAGGAAGAGGGTGAGGAGTCCTCCATCTGAGAAGGAAGGAGCGGCAGAGCTGAGTGAGGGGGCTGACTGCAACCTCTATTCCTGTCACCCTGTGAGAGAGAGGAAACAGAGAAAATCGGGAGCAAAGTTAAGCCTGGGAAGAATGGAGGGGTGGGGATAGGTGTTTTAAGATTTAGTTTTTATTTCTTATTATCTTACACTGATTTAATTGGTAAAAAATTAAATTCATTTTTCCCCAAGTCTGATTCACTCATGACAGTAATTGTTGAGCAATATCTCTCTGTCCTTAACTCTACCCACAAGCCTTTTGTTATATTTTCTCTCCTCTGTCCAGCTGAGGAGTGACAGAGTGACTTTGGGGCACCTGGCACGCAGTCAGGATGAATCCACCACAACTAGGCCTGTGATTGAATCCCTTTGGAGAAATGAGGGAATTGGGTTTGGATATTCTCTATCAAATCTGACTGATACATTTTTTATATAAAACGAGACATCTTCTCCTGTTGGTCATGGAGAGGAAGAAGCTTTCAGTGTATTTTCACAGTGTATTCATTGACTGTATGTGGCACAGATGAAAGGAGAGAAGCAGAGAAATACTTGCTTCCTAGGTCTGCATTAGCTACCATGCTAGCTTTGCCCTGATGAGGTTTAGATACTTCTAGGGGCATGCTTGGGGAGCTGAAATGATGAAAAATGGGCTTTAAAATACATCCATAATTAGCTAATTAGCTAAATTAGCCAGCAACTGAATGGAAGTGCTCAGCATTCCCATTTTAGATTTCAGCATCTGCATTCTTCCTTAGTCCTTTTCTGGATCTGGCCTTGAGCTAAGAAACTGAGAGCACATTTAAATGGCATCCAGTGACTGAAGCGTCTAAATCTTGGTATTGGTGGGTCTTGAGGATCAAATTTCAGGATTAGTGTCTAAAGGCTGAACAGATCATTTTAGAGGGCAGCATCTTCTGAGTGTCTTTCTGATGTTAACAGAGACTGAATTTAGGTCAGATTTGTTCAGTTAAGATTGAACACATCCCAAGTTCCTGTAATAAAAGCATGAAAACTTTGATAATATGAACTTTGACAAAAGGAAAAAGACATGCAAAATTATAACCAAAGCTGGAAACATTAATGAGAAATAGCAGCAAGTTCCTATACTGAGAGCACCTCTGCTCTCAGATTTGTTTGCTGACTGACTAGCAGTTCATCTACAAAACCTGCTGCTGTGAATTTGTTGAAGGTTAAGTTATTGATCTAAGCAAATGCATTCTGTGCCCATGCAGCATGTTTTGCAAATGTTTCAGCATCAAATGTAATTGCATTGTGGCAAGTACTGTCCAAATAGCATAACTTTTCAGTGTCACTGCTATTGAGGAATCTCATGGTGACCAGAAGAAAACAATTTTCTAGTTTTAAATAGGAAAGACATGAACAGAGACAAGGAACACCTCTTGCATTTTGCCCTTGGTGAAGTCTGCTCATGTGCACTGCTTATACACTCACAAAGCCTTGACTCTACAAGGATGAAGGTTGGGAGACTTGCAAGCCTTTTTGAACAAGACACCATGGTATGAGGCTGTTCTCTGCTCTGCCTTTTGAACTAAAAGGGATCATGTCCATTGAAACCACAACACCAGTTCCCCAGGAGCTCAGCTTGTGAACCCTCACTTTTCCCATCCCTATGCCAAACCTTCCCATCAATTCAACCACACTAGTGAGGAAACAGACCCCCTCTCCCCACTCTTCTCAGTACCTTGTCCTGCTTTGCTGAGGCTGCACTGCTGTAAGTATTAAATATCTCCAGGCCATCTAATGGTTTGGAGATATGGCTGGCTCATGTTGTTTTGCAGGGACAAGGACTTAAGTTCGCAGAAGTAACCTTCTCTAAAACCTCTGCTTCCCCTCTCTGTCCCCTCCACCTTGCAATAAATTCGGTCCCAGTACCATGTGAAAGATTAGTCTCGGCTTAAATTTCTCTGCCCATACATGATAAAATACCTATTTAGATATAAGCCGTTATGTGTTATAAAGCCTTCAATGGACAAATGCAAAAATATTGAATCAGGATGTTAGAACAAACGAAAGGCACAGTAATTAACAAGCATATACATTTACTTATGAATGTGCTTAGAACATAGTAAAACATCACATAATTATGTATAAACAGCCTTTTCCATCCACCTTTTCTAAATCATGACTAAAGTACTTATAAACTTTACCAGAAAGAATTACCAAAGTTCTTCTGACAGCAATTATATAATATATTGAATGCCAAGCAGCATAAAATACCACCAAAAAACAGAGAGATGTTTTTGCATCAGAATTCCTCTATTCCTTACAGATCCATTACTCATCTCCACTAGATTAGTCACACTATTCATATAAGCTGTGGGTGAGAAAACTAGTTCAAGTCACTGAACATAACTTAAAACAATGTAAATAAAAATACTTACATTTAGTTTCATAATGTTCAAAGGATTTCAGACAAACAGAACAAAAACAATCCACTGTGTGCTTTTCATACTAGGTTTTTCCTATTTCTTCAATGTAGAAGCTTCCTCTCTATGATTGATACATTCCATCTCCTATTCCCAAGGATAGTTTTCACCTTTAAACTATCTACTGTAGTTAAAAGAAATATGGTTTGCAGCTTATAATAGCAGAATTAAATGTTTAGTCATGAAAGTCTGGGCATGATAATTAATATAAATTTTTCTGAGTTTTATGAAAATACTTTCAGGAAATTCATCAAATTCCAGGTCCAGTTGGAAAAAAAAAATTATGTTGGCCTTAACAAAATAATTTTATTCTCCTTAGAAAGCTGAAATTGAAAACCTGACCCAAATATAAGCATTCAGTGTTTTTAATTTAAGACATAATTTTTGCAAATGTCATCCATTTGGGTCAGTCCATCAACTCTGACAGCTCCCGTAGTGTTGCATGCTTATGTTATCACTGTACACTATGTATAGGCACTGTATGTTATGTACATAATGTACTCTTTTCTACATCATGTACAGCAAAAAACATTTATTAGTTCTACGGAGAAAAAAAATCAATTCATTTTTAAACAGCAAGTGTTTTACTGGATAGCTAGCTGAAGCTACTTTTGACAAACTCTAAAAATACTATCTGTGTAACTAGAAAGAACATTGAGTTTTCTTTCCCTCCACTCCGATTAGAAATGGGATCTATGCCCCAGCTGGATACTTCCAGTTCATGCCCAGTAAAAATAATTTTCTGTCCAATTGCCAAACGTTGTCCCATGTGGCCAGCAAAGGTTGGACAATAGCAGTAACACAGCTTCAAGTAAAGAGCTGTAAACGATCTCCTGCAACCGGAGGCCTCAATTCTGCATAGTTTAATAATTCTAGCCCCATGATTTAACTTCCTTTCTTCCTTTCAAGTATTCAGTGCAAATTAATCGTATTGTCAATGCTTACATTTCCTACCTTACTTATTTGTAAAGACATGTTCAAGTGGCACGCTAGAAGGTTGATCCTGTGGTCTATACTTAACTAGTAATCCTCATACACACTAGTAGCCCCATTGAATATCAATATAAGATTGTGGTGCCAGGGAAAGTTAAACAAATCCTGAGGAATCTGTTTTATTAGCATTTATAGGATTTGTGTGTGAGCGTGTGTGTGTATACATTCACACTTGGAAACAGTAGTTACAGGAAAAAAAATATAAGGGATTCCTCAGGGGACGAAGGGCTGCTCGTTCTTGAGCTCATACCAAGCTGATGTTGCAGCCTGCAAATGTTAAAATATCTGATGATATTTTCTTTCCTGAGGAACTCGGTGGTATTTCTCACAGTTAATACGTTAGCTAAGCACATCAGACAACAGTTAAGACCTGCGCTGTGCTGGGCCCCACAGCCCTGTTTTCTCCAGCCTGGAACAGTTCAGTATTGCATGCAAGACCGAGAAACACAGGAAAACTGTTACACACGAACGTGAAAGACCAAAGCCACGGCCAAAGCAAAGGTGACTGTCTCAACAGTCGAACGGGTCACAACCGCGACCACTTCCACAGATACGGGTGGACAGCAAGTCCCTGCCTGCCGCCTCCTCTTGCCTAGGCCCTTCCTCCCTGTCACCATCCCCACGAAAACGCCTCCGAACTATCACCAAAACGTCCCGGGAAACGCCCGCGGTTCCCGGTCGGGCCAGCCACAGCCCGGTTCCCGCAGCCGGGCAAGCTTTCTTTCCCCCCTCACAAATTTCCCCGCTTATTTTTCATTTTTAATTTAAACCTCTAGGGGAGGGGAGTATTCCTCTGCAGTACTGTTCACCTGGGAAAAAAGCCCTCTCTTTACCTCCCACCCGGTGAAGAAATTCCACCTCGAACCGAGGAAAAGGGTTGTTAAATCAAAGTGCTTTTTGTGTGGGTCGAACCTGTGATTCAACAATATGTACCAGTGAAATTATGATCGGAATATTTAAATAATAAATTGTTTTATTTATTCTTCTTATTTATTTTCGTCCCTGGTGTGGAGTTTCTTATTAAAACGGACGGAGGGAAGCCCTTCCTCAAAGGTTCCTGCAGCCACATCGGACTCACCGATATTGCGAATCCACTGCGATGGGTTTGGGCCAACCATTCGGCAACATGATTTTTCTTTTCTGTAAGGATTATGTTGCAAACATTTGCAAACTTGCTCTTACTCCAAATCACCGTAATTTGTTAGAAACACAATGTGCTCCCGTCTCCCTTTCCTTTGAGACAAAATAGCTCGTCCCTATACATTGTTTACAGCACACGGAATTGTCCAACATAGTTTCCTTCTAGGGGATCGCGGAGTTTGTTGTATCGGACCGGTTAGAACCTGCCTTGAAATATATTTCCTCATATATATATGAATAAAATAGGTTTTCTCTGTACAATTTTTTTTTTACCTCTGTTTATGAGTCCAGTTTCAGCGGTGGACGCAGGTTGTATTGAATTTTGAGAATTTCTCCGAAAGGCCGAAGTTTCTTTTCGGTGTTCTGTTTGTTTGGGTTTATTTCCAGGTTAATTTTGGTTTGTTTTGTTCGTTGAAATGTCCAGCTGAAGAGCATGAGTCCGTAAGAAGAAAAACATAGCGGCGGATTAAATCGCCGGTTATATCCGCCGTCCCCAAGCCTACGCCAAGTGTCCCCATGAGAGGGGCTCCCCCAAATTGGGGGGGGGGGGCACGGAGCTGCTCCTATTTTGCAGGTAAAAAAGGGCTGTGCAGTAAGGTAAAACGGGTCACATCGCATAGGATCCCCCGTGCAACGATTTCGTTCAGGTTTCTTTGACCTGGGAGCCAGCTGTAGCCCAAATCCCACCCAGGACGGCGGGACAGAGAGCCCGTTCCCCGTTTCCGCGTTACTCCCTGCAAAGGGACGGTAGTGGTGCCGGGTACCGGAGCCGGGAGGGGAAGAATTTGATGGGACGGGGCGAGAGGCATGGCGGGCAGGACTCGGGGCCAGTCGGGGTGCCGTTCCCCCCTCCTTGTCCCACGTTTGAAGTAGTAGATGAAGAAGGTGCCCCAGCCTCCCCGCTGGCCATCTTACTCAAGTCCCGCCCGCAGAGACGGGGAGGTTAAAGAGCGTGGCCTTTCCCTCGACAGCGCCTGGACGGGCCCTTTTCTGGTGTAATAGGATAATTACAGAGGGGCGGGCAATCTTAAGCAAACACACTCGCCCGCCTGCCAGACCTCTTCCCAGGGATTTATATTAAGGACCGATGCACTGTGTTTTGCAAACGGGGGACCCCATCCCCCTCGGCGCCCTCCCCATATCCGCCGCAGTGGAGCCGCGTCTCGCCGGGCTCTGCCCGACACCTTCTCTTTCTTAGCACCGATGGCTTTCTCCTCACTGCTTTAATCGCCGGTTGCAGCTCACCTTCACCTTGCACAGCCAAGGTGGTGGTGGGGCCACACGTATTTCACAGAATCATGGAACTGTTGGGGTTGGAAGGGACATTAAAGACCATCCAGTTCCAACCCCTCTGCCGTGGGCAGGGTGTGCGCAGCCGGCCCGAGGGGCAGCTTTTTGAAAGTTAAACCCTGTGGGGCTGGGGGTGTGTAGGTGTGCGTCCTCACGTCTGTGCCCCTCGCAGCATCCCGGCGGGTCCCCTCAAAGCGCGAAGGGGTCGCGACCAAGCCAGGCCGGGCACGGCGCGGTCTTGTCCGGGTTCGCCTTAGTCGGAGACATGGGAATGGCGCTGGCAGGGAGGTGGAAGCGGGGCATTGCGATTGAGTCTCCATCCCTGGGGTCACGGCCTGGAGGGAAGGGTCTGGGGGGCTCCTGCAAAAGCCCAGGCACCCGGGGATTTTCTTCTTCTTCCCCCGTGGAGCAGATTCGTCTGCTTCGGGCTCAAGACCTGGTCATCGGCGGGCAGCAGGGAGTCATGTCGGAGGCTGATGAAGAGCGGCTGCCTTGCCACCACCGGCAGAGAGGGCTGCGGGCACCCCTCCGGCAGCGTCCACCGACTCCCCCGGAGCTCGACTCCGCGTTTCCCCTCTCCTGGCATGCAGAGAGCCCTGTGTAAACATATACGTGTGTGTGTGCCTTTGTAAACGTACTCGTGCAGGTATACACACACACGTGTAATGTATATGCAAAATATATATAATGTGTAGATGCAGTGAAAATGTATGATGTAGTAGATACGGTATAATAGATAGATATAGTATATATATACTATATGTAGTATATACAGGGTATATATATAATGCATACATAGTGTATATATACATACTGTATAGTATACTACATACACTATGCACACACTATATAAATAGTAGATATAGTATAAATGCGTACGCATGCGTATATATGATACACACATATATGTATTTGCATCCAGGCACATTTTTCCCCTTTTACTCGGAGCCGAAACAACAGCGGAAAGTCCTTGGTGAATTAATTGTGGTGCAGAGGGTCTCATGAAGGAGGACCCGTGCGTGTGGCAGCCCCACGAGTGTCCGTGTCCTGGCCAAGGTGCCCGGAGGGGGGTACGTGGGGCCCCCGGCGGGGTCACTGCCGGTGCGCCAGGCGCGTACGTGAGCGACGGCAGGTTAAGGGGCAAGGGGAGTGAGGGTCTCCCCAGCCTCTTAGGGGAGTCGGGGAGAAAGGGCTTGGGCTGACACAGCAAAAGGCCTCCGCCCCCGGGTCCCCCCCTCTCCCCGGCCTCAAGTCCCCTTGCAAGTGCTAATTGCGGCTCTCTTTTGGCTCGTCTCTATTTGGGTCCCTCGGAGGGCGCTGCGCGGGAGGACACGTCACGGATCCATTATCCCCTCCCCTCTTGAGGCTCTCCTGGCTTTCTGCAGCCTTTGCTAAAGAATTAAGCAAGGGGTCCACTTCAGAGCTCCTTCTGCCCCCAAAAAATAAAGAAAGGGGGAAAAAAAAGGGAAAAAAAAAGCGAAGATACAGGTGCTTTCAGGCGAGGAGCAGCTAGGATTTCCGAGAGGAGGGGAATTTTACGTTCGAACCTTGCCGTATTGTGAGGATGGCTGCTCCTTGCGGGAGGTGAATGTAGCAAGCCCTCCCTTTGCCTTCGAAAGGCATGTCTGTGATGCGAAAGAGCTGCCGCTTTGCTTTCTAAATACGTGAAAAAAAAAATAAAAATGAAACAACTCCTGATATTGCAAATACTTTTTCTTTAAAAGGAGGGGGGGGAAACAACCAAAACAATAAATAAATCCAACAAAATCAAATCCGCGCCTTTGCCAGCTCTCGGACTTGTTTGGAAAAGAGACAACGCTGAAGTGGCACTGGTCCCGAGGAAAACGGATCCTTTAATTTGACTCCACATGAGAAGCCCATTTGGAGCTGGGCGCAGCGGCCGGAGCGGCAGGAGCAGCCCCGCGGCCAGCCCAGCCCCGCAGCCGCCCCGGCGCTGAAAGCAGCCCCACAGGGACGGGGAGGAAAACGTCTTTCTGCCGCAAGACCAGCCGCCGCCCGCCGAGAGAGGGAAGAGCCTTGAAGGGAACGCGAGCTTGTGATTTCGGAGCACTCCAGCCATCAGGTCCCTCCGCACCGGTTTTGACTTTCGTTTAACGGGAGGGCTGCCTTGCCAGCACCTCGTCTCCTCGGCATCTCGGGCTCCGGGACCAGATCATTCTGCACTTCGTTAAACGGGCAGTGCAGTCTTTCCTTTCCTTTATTTTTCTTCTTCTTTTTCTTTTCTTTAAGCGACAAAGTGTCCAAAACCGGTTCAGCCCGCTTAGCCCGATGATTTCTTGCGTGGACACTATATTTTTAATATTGTTTTACTATTATTATTTTTGGACTGGGAGAGACTGAGTACAAGAAATTCTCCAGTGAAGGGAACACAGTGCTTTGCTCCCCGTTGAGGAGAAGATCCGATTGCAGCTGCAGGCAGAGACAGGACCGTCGTTCGTGTAGGTCTTTCAGTCTCGATTTCGAAGTTCTAAGATACCGAAGGATCGGAGCAGAACTGCCTTCATCCGAGCGATTCGCCTGTCGCGGTTGTGGCTCAGAGATCGCCTCCCCCCTCCTCACACGTTTCTGTTGGTGTTGTTTTTGTTTGGTTGGTTTGGGTTTTTTTTCCCTCCCCTTCCCCCCCTTTTTTTTCTCCCCTTATTTTTATTTTTTATTATTATTATTTTATTTTATTTGGGTGAATTCCCTTCCTTCTTTAAACGCAAATACTAACTCTGAAGCCGAAATCCATGCCCCCTGCAATTCGGAAGAATCGGGTCTAATATGCCAGTGACATCATCGCCTTGCAGCAGTCGCGATGAAGGAAAAATCCAAGAACGCAGCAAAGACTAGACGGGAAAAAGAAAATGGAGAATTCTACGAACTGGCCAAACTCTTGCCCCTGCCCTCGGCTATCACCTCGCAGCTGGACAAGGCGTCCATCATCCGCCTCACCACCAGCTACCTGAAAATGCGAGCCGTCTTTCCTGAAGGTAAACATTCCGGGATCCCGTGGCGGGGCCGTCGGGGCGGCACTGTGGTCCGAAATGGGGGTCTGGGAGCGGGGAACACATACCCCTAGACAAGCCCGCATCGCCCCCGCGTCCTGGAAGGAAGAGGGGTGTTTGCAGGGTAGCAAACGTGGGAAAAGCGGCCGGGTATGGAAAGGAGTCGCCTTGCCTGGGAAGAGGAGACGGCGCTGCCAAGGCTAGCCGCGGGGATGAGCTGCAAGGAGCAGCTCTGGTACTGGCAGGCCTAAACCCGAAAACGGCCGCCTGTAGGAAGGACGGGACTCCGGGAATAAGGGATGTGCGGGGTCACAGGCCGAGGGCTGCGAAGAGCTGGAATCCCAGCCCGGAGACAGCGGCGGGGAGTCGGGAAAGGAGGCAGAGCCGTCCCTTTAATCCCCCCTCTTTTCCCCTCTCCTCTGCTTAGCTGCTCTTTCATCTCCGTCTGTCTGCCCGAAGAGGACAGGTCTTTGCTCGGCCCCGGGGGAGGCAGCCACCGCAGGGGATACTCCTCGGTAGGGCGCTCCCACCGGTGCCCAGGTACGGCCTGAGGGTCAAAAAATAAATAGTGTGGGGGTAATTATTATTTTGTTTTGGCTGGAGTTTGCTGGAGGTAGGGAATAAAGGAAGCCATAGTGACTTCGCAGCGAGGTCCTCCGCCTTCTCCTGGGGCCTGGGAGACAGGGGAGGGCCAGCCCGAGCCCACCCTGCCTAGCAGAGGAGCCAGGACCCCTTTGTCCTCCGGCCGAGCCCGTGAGCATCGGTGGCTCCCGCAGCTCCTCTCGGCCTGACAACGCTCTCTCCTTACTTTCCCCGGGGTCTGGTAAAAAAAAACCTCCCCCGCGGCCATCCTCCCACCAACACACCGAGAGACTCAGGGAGGCACGTTTGGGGTGGCTTCGGGAGAAGGAAGGCAGGCAGTCGCCACCCATGGGGAGCCCTCGGCTGCCCATCCTTTCCGTGCCACCTTTGGGTTGAACGGGAGGCGTGAAATGAAATGCTGTTTAGTGTTTGCGGGCGGCTAAATAAAGCCCAGCTACCTCCTTTGTCATTTGTTTGTGCCTCTCCGGACGGGACGGAGCGCGGGGGGGGAGCATATGACGGAATAAGCAAACTCCGCAGTGCAAGGTCTGCCCTCTCCATCGTAGTTTCTAAGGAGCTTTATTAAAAGCCTGCAAATTATATATATATATAAAAACCGAGTGTGAAAAAAACCCCTAACATTTCCAAACCGAGAAAATCTTACCGTTATGGACATATAATTGATTAATTTCGGGCGCAAGTACTAGCAGTGCTACAGAAAGCCAGGGCTCCTTTACCCTGCACTCCCGAAACACGGCCGAGTTAGCGGAGCAAGGGGACACGAGGCGAGGCTCCGCTGCAGTTCCCAACCATTATCCCCCACTGGGAAATTTCCCGATGAGGAATAGCGTGTCGTAGTTTCAGGGGGCCGTTTGGCAGCCCTTGCCTGGAGACGTGCCCCCGAATGGCTTTGATTTAGGAGGGAGGAGAAGTGGCACGTTTCGAGATGCTGCTGAATGCATCCCTGCTTTTCCAGCCCTGCTGATCCTCACGAGCAATAAGACGACCCTGAGAGCAGGTTTATACCCAGAGCTCCGGGGTGTTTTATGTGTCTGACTTCCTCAAACAGCCCGGGCGTGCGCTTCCGCACACTCTGCTTATTAAGAGCAACGTTTAAATGCATACAGCGAATTCCTGATCTTTCATCGTCTTAAGTATGAATGGAAATATGTTTTAAAAACAAAGCTTTGTATCCAGGGATGACAGGCCGCGGGAAGAACCGCCTCCGGTCCCCGAGCCTTGCGTTTTAGTGCCTGGAAGGGTGAAGGGCAGAGGGGAGAGATGGAGAGAGACTGCCGCGGGCACTGCCCGCTCCCCGCCGGCTGCGGGAGGGCTGGCCGACAGCACGCTGTCTGCACCCCACCCCACCCCCGCTTTCCCTCGGGATTTGTCTGCGGAAGGAGGTGAGGGGAGGACTCATGCCTGGATGGTACTTTCCATTTGGCTTTAGCTGTCACGGCATCTTAAATTCTGCGTGTAGCAAGACCTGGGGAAAGCTCTCCTTCGAGCATGTCGGACCCGATGGTTGGGGGGAACCACGTGCGAGGTCCTGGGGTGTGAAATAGAGGTGGACGCGTAACAGGACCACTCTCCAACCGCCAGTCTCTGCTGCAGGGGCAGTGGGACACGCGCAGCCCTCTCCCTCGGGAGTCTCCTCCCAAGCGGCTCGCACCGCGGGTCCAGTGTCCGTGGCCGACACTGAAGCATTACACCCGCTAGGCTCAAAGGAGTTTGCTTTTTCTAGACCGCGGTCGAAGGGAAGAATCGAGGCTCCTCCAGGATGCGTGCCAGGCCCAGGGTAGCTGCAGCCAAGGTGATCAGAAGCGCTGTCCAGCTATAAAACTGGCTTCCAGCGTTGTCTAGACTGGAGGGGAAGAGGGAGAGAGAGGAGCGTGTTTTTTAAAATTCCGGGCTATGCCTTTCCCCAGCCGCTTTACTTCCAGAGCGAGCTGACACATGGTTTAAGCAAAGTTTGAGACCCTCACCCAGGTGTCTGGTACCAGCGTTTCTACAGAGCTTGTAAAGAGGTTCAGACAGTTCTCCCACTGCTCACCCGGCCAGGGTTTTCCCGAAGATGCACATTTTGAACTGAACTCACTGATCTCCCCGCGGAGGCGACCGAACAGGCTCAAAGAAGTGAGAGTGAAAGAAGATTTCTATTCCAGCTCTTTTCCCCTCGTCAAAACTCAAACCCTGGAAGGCATAATTTCGTGCTCTGATACCACAGATTTTGCCGTGCGGTTTCACTCTGACCTTCAGATTCATGAATTAAAGTCCAGGAGACAGCAACCTATAGCCTCCCCCGCGCTCCCTTTCTGTTAGATCATCTTCTCTTGTGTTTTGATTTTTCGCCAAGGCATTTATTACTGTAGAACAAAAACACACAACGGGACTTCTGTCTTGACTGTTAGTATTTTTTTTTCTTAAAAATAAGCAAATGAAAGAAAGAGACGGGAGAAGAAACTGCATGTTAAAACAGCCCTTCTCTGTCCCCCTATTATGGCAGAGTGTTTAAATTGTGACACTCTCCCTCCCCCACCTTCGACGCTGTTTCCAAAAATGACTATGAAAATGACTATAGACACGCACATGTATAGCTGTTTAACCGGATAAGAACTAGCTAACTAATAAGTGACCCAAAAGATACTGTGAGCTATACAAAATAATCGGAATAAAATGACTCAGGGGTAGATCTTAGACCTGTTCCCTATCCCGAGGCGCAGACAATAGAAATTACTACCAGCATACGTTTTCTCTGTCCCTATTTAAACCTGACCATGAATGTGTATTTCAACAAAATCAAGGCGAATTGCAGCTATTTCATCTAATTTTCATACGCACTCGGAAGAGGTTCATTAATACGCTAAATAAATAAATAAGGCTCCAGCCGGCGGCGTGAGTAAATCCCTCTGCGAAACGTGCTGCTATTGTAATAACCGCTAATTGTGGCATTACAGGTCTTACTAAAACAGAAGCGCCATTAAGGGCTTCCCCGGAGCTGCGCGGCCGTTCCCAGGCGGCGGGAGCCGGCAGTCCCTGGCTTCGGCGACGGGCGGCGGGGTCGCTCCGGTCCCTCCCGCCCGGTGGAGAGGGAGGGCAGAGGTCCCTGCCATAGTGGCTGTCGCTCTGCCCGGGACATCGCTGTTTGTCGTGAGCCCACTTTCGGACCTGTTAAGCACGATATGGAGTTTCTGGCTTGCAGAGAAGAGGCGGATTTGGGTTTGTTCGGCTGTTCCTGGAGGGCGGTTTTGTTTTGTTTTTTTAACTCCACTCTCTTCTCTGGGACTTGACCTTTTCATTTTCATTTTCCTTTTTTATTATTATTTTTTAAGCTAAAGTCCTGGTCTTTACTTCTGTTACTCCCATCGCCCAACCCTCGGCCGCCTTTCCAGCCGGTGACGCTGAAACCCGCAGAGAGGAGGCGGGCGGGCCGGCACACCCCTACCGAAGTTAAGCTAACGCAGCCCTGCTCCTTTCCAAAGGAACCCCGGCGTGGGAGACTCCCGCCCCGAGCAGAGGCTATCCCTGTCAGATCCGGGTGCTCCTTGACGGCTCCAGACGCGTCTCAATCCGTCGGACCCGCCTGTACGACCCTCACTGCCATCGGGGCTGAGACACCTCGCCCCCCGCTGCAGATGGGGCTTAAGAACAAGGTGTCAACTCTGCCCCTCGCTCAGAACCCTGCTGTCTCCCCACATCCAGGGTTCACAGGCCACCACATCTCTTACCCAGCCCTGAGTCTCGCCTGAACCAGGGAGTTAAAGCCAGGCGGAGGGCAGGGGCTGCCTCCGCCCTGTTCCCGAGCTGGCAGCTCGCCGTTCCCCTCGTTATTTCCCCGTTGCTTTCCTGGCCGAGGGAAGTATACCCGTGCTGAGGAAAAAATCCTCCAGGAGAGGCGGCTGTGACAATCCCGGCACTGTAGTTGACCCAGGTTCCTTGGGAAGGGTGGCTATTGAATAACGCGGGGAGACCGTACAGTCCGAGGGAGCCGGGGAACAATACGGTAGGCACAAAGGAAATACTCCAAGTTACAGGGCAATCCGATACTTAACATAATGCATCGCTAAGTAATACTTTTAGCAGAAGCCCAAGCACAAAAGCTACTGGGCTTTCAAATGTGTATGTCTGTGTGTACGAATTTATATTTTTGGAGAGCAAAAGTGGGAGTTGTTCCCAAATATTTCTAGAACGCATTACAGTTTAACTCACCCCTCTCCCTGGAAACCGGGAAATACGAAGTGAATGTTGAGGTACTTTGAAATACAGTCAGAGATGTCAAAAAACTGTGGGGGGAAAATTCGTGCTCGCGTTTGCCGAAGGGAGTGGGGTGCGTTCTTAGATCCTCTTCTTTCAGCCGGTAAAATAGCTCGTATTTTGGGGTGCCCGTGCAAACCTCCCTCTTTGTCCCTGGGACGCCGCTGTCGCAGCCGAACCTGCCGCTCGATCCCCGAGAGTTTTTAGAAGGCACAATTGCAATTTGGCCCGGTAATTTCACCCTTAGCATTGCCTGCCAGACATTGACCTGTACACCTCCTGTCCTCCCATCGCGTTCCCGATGGGTACGGGACCAGTGGTCGTTACAGATACGAGTAAAAGGAGGGCAAACAAGGAGGGGGGCTCATCTCAGCCGCATTTGCCGACGCCGGGATGTCAAGGAAAGAGGAGGTTGCGCCTGAGGCTCCTGCACGCCGGGGCGAGCTATGCCGAGTCCGGCCCCTGCTTTCCGGGTTTAAGGCTACTGGCAGACCGCGGAGTGGTCCCAAGCCACTGGCTCTAGACGATCCCCTATCCTCTAGCACGGAAAAGGTGCTGCGCTGGGGGAGGAGGCCACCACCACGGGTGTCCTCAGAAACTGCAGGAAGGATGCGTCAGCTGCTCCCACACTTGCAGGAAAATCGCTCTCTGGGCCAGAACTCAGGTAGTTCGTGCCGTAATGGGATTTTCTTAAACCTTTCCTTCGAAACAACTCCTCTGGCTGCACAGCCCTGTCGGAAACCCGGCAGTCTTTCCCACCGGAGACCACTTTCCCGTCCCGGGGCCACCCCAGCAAACTCCCACCGCGTTTAAGCGTTGCAGGAAACACTCGCTTTGTATCGGCAGCTCTTTTGGCCTCGCTCCAGCTCAGTGAGTGAGAACGTGCGTTATTTACTGGCTGGGCAGCAGCAGATCGGCTGAGTCTATTGCATCCATATGTTTACAGGACGTACGCCGCGCGTTTGCAAATTGTTCGGGAGACAAGTTAATGGGCGTTAGTCTTTTATCCGAAAGCAAGGTTTCATTTGTTTCGTTTCCGTCTTTAAAACGATCTGCTGCCGGATTAAATGATAAAATCATCGGCTTTAAAATAAGCTTCGACGAATGCCAGGCTGATCCACCAAACTTGAGTTCGCAATTGCAACTCCAATTTATAATTTCAATGGGAACGAATCTGCGGAAGTGGCTGGTTGAGGGTTTTTTTTAAGTCCAGCTTAGGAAAGAACCTCAAAATAGTGGAGATTTCGGGCGGTGGAGGGAAATTGTACCTGGCCTGCCGTGATGGACAGGACGAAGTAGATTGCCACGCACTGGTGCGGCAGATACGATTCGTTCTTGAAGAGCTTCTTCGTGAGTGGTTCAAGGATTAAACCTGCTTAGTCCTTTAGAAAGTTAAGGCTCGTTTCAGGACACTCCTATTCATAACCCTCTTTCTAGGATACAATCCCTTGTTTAGAGATTTGCAATTAGTAAAACGAAACAAGGGCAAGTCGCGCAGCACAGGGATTGACTCTATCGGTTGCATATATTACCGTCTTGGAAAAAGAGACTGCTAGTTGTCTCTGCGATCTTCAAACTTTTCCGCCTCAGTGGAAGCAGCATTTCAGCAGGAAGAACATACAGATGGGTCCCAGAAAGTTCAGGAGCCTTCTCCAAACTGCGAATTGGGAGACGCAATAGAAAAGTGCTACTTTTCGTTTGGCTCTTCAAAACAAATTTCCTAACGCCTGGCGAAACGCTTCTTTCAGGGGAGGTGTCTTTCCCCTACCCACAAGAAAGCGCAACCGCACAACGTGCTCTTCTGCAGTGTGGTTTGGAGGGGCCGGCTGGGGCAGTCGGAGCGGCTGACATGGGGTAGGGAGACATCTGCCTCTTCATGGGGCGTCGCTTGGGTGCTGCGACGGAGGCGTCAGAGACAGCGAAGGTCCCCAGGGTGGACCTGGCTCTGGAAGCCGGAGGCTTTGTGCCTGGTCGGCTGGACTGGAGCGTGGGGCGAAGGCCCCCTGACGCCGGGGCACCAGGAGGATGTGAAACTCAGGGGAAGACACAGCGGGTAACCCTCCTTCACCACGCATCCCCTCCACCGTTCCCCGTTCCTCCAGTGGGAGATCCCAATATCACCAAAGGGACGCCCCAAGAGCGGGCAGAAAGGATCGTACTCTTTCTAGACCAGGGCTACCCTCGGCCAAAGGGTACGCGGGTCCGGGAGAGATGTTTATAAAGACGGTCCGAAGATCGAGCTTAGGGCATTTACATCTGGATGCCAGCTTCTTCCTCCAGAATTGTAGCCGAGAGGAGCTTCCGTTATAGCGGCCTCTGCTCCTGCAAGTTTGCGGTGGGAGGGTACTTTGAAAGCACCTGGTCGCTGCAGGGGCACCGGACGAAAACACGGTGCTGGGTTTCATGGTTGCACATTAGTTTGCAGAGACACTGAGGATTATCCGGCCTAAAGAGCGCAGGGCTCTGCATCCATGGGTCTTGAGCTGTCTGGTCTGGTGGGAGGTGTCCCTGCCCATGGCAGGGAGGGTTGGAACCGGATGATCTTTAAGGTCCCTTCAAACCCAAAGCATTCTATGATTCTATGATCCTTCGCGGGCGTGTGCGCCCGTGAGAAACGCTACAGACGGGATGCCCGGTGCCCTCAGGGCGCTTGTGGAGTCCAAGTCCCCTCATTCCGGCTGCCAGCACCACCGGGCTGGCACCGAGCATCCCCGTCTATCACTGCCACCAGTCGTTCCCCAGCACCTCTCGGCTGCAGAGAAGCACGGGCATGAACGCCAGTACTCTATGGCCTCTCAGCAGAGGGGATGTGGTCTCGAGGGCTTAAGCCTTCTCTTCTCTCCTTTCTTTCCAAAAAAGAGGCATTAAATGGACGCAGTCAGGTCGTCCTTCCCACTCCTCCGGGCAATGGCAGGCTGCAGAGCCTACCATCAGGAGTCTACATGAGTTTCCAGCTCTTCTGCTGGCACGGGTAGTGGTCTCAACTCCACCGGCGATCTGGTGCACGCCTTCTTTACACGGAGGAATAGAAAAGCAAGCAAACAAACCAACCTCACACCAGTTTCCCCTGCCCCAAGCCACCCCGACATAGTTCCATCGATAATATTTCCCTGTCGCCAAGGCAGTGCTGGGTGCAGGGGGTCACCCCCAAGCCCGTCGGGCAGCGCTGCGAAGGAACTGTCAGGTCAGCGGGGTCGGGGGTCGGTGGGGGCCAAAGCGGCCACGGGCGGGGGCGCGAGGGACGAAGTAGTGCAACTGCGCCGAAAAATTGCTCGGTCCCGCTCGTGGGCAGGGGAAGAGGCCATCGGGGTCTACTTCGTCGGGGCGGGAGCACAAGTCTTACGAGAGAACTGGGGCTGTTTAGCCTGGAGAAAAGGAGGCTGAGGGGAGATCTTATCACTGCCTGCAACTGCCTGAAAGGAGGTTGTAGCGAGATGAGTGTCAGT
The DNA here is from genome assembly GCA_033558185.1 of Dromococcyx pavoninus. Lineage (NCBI taxonomy): Eukaryota > Metazoa > Chordata > Aves > Cuculiformes > Neomorphidae > Dromococcyx > Dromococcyx pavoninus. The sequence continues at coordinate 1,308,320 of JAUMJL010000595.1, forward strand.
CTCTTCTTCCAGGTAACAAGGGACAGGACGAGAGGGAATGCCCTCAGGTTGGGCCAGGGCAGGTTCAGAACAGACATCAGGAAAAATTTCTTCACCGAAAAGGTTGTCAGGTACTGACACAGCTGCCCAGGGAGGTGGCAGGGTCACCATCCCTGCAGGTATTAAAAAGAAGGGCAGATGAACCGCTCAGGGATATGGTTTAGTAGAGGGTGTGTACGTTTGGAATCGATGATCTCAAAGGTCTTTTCCAACCAAGCGTTTCTATGATTCTCCCTGGTTGAGCTCCAGGCTCCTTTGAGCTTCTCAGCCCCTTCGTCAGTCTCTATTCTCCTTGCCCAGCGTGGGGGTGGTAGCCACCGGCACCCCCGCGCAAGCCCCGCTCCCTCCCAGCCCGCAGCACGGGCGGGGGGGCAGCGGAGTGGAGTGGGGGTCACTCCAGGCAGACCCACGGCTAGGGGTCCTTGCCGTCCCTCGGGGAGCACGCACGGCTGGGGCCAGTAATTGAAGACAGCGCCTCGCAGCTCCCTGTGCCTTCCCTGTGGAAATCCCCCGCTGGGTGTTGAGTGCTCTGGTCTGTGCCTGATCTCGGGCCCCGGGCTCGCAGCGTGTGGACAGTCTTCCCTCATCCCGTCCACGGCGGAAGCGGGGACGGGCACGGTGCTGCTGCCAGACTGATGGGGCAGGAGCCTCACTGGGGGCATCCTGGAGGGCGAGCGGCTCACCGAGCAAGGAGAAAGGGCTCCCGCGGCTGTGGCCTGGCAGGGACCTCAAGGAGAAGAGCAATTCTCTTCCCACGCGTGTTTGTAGGCGGGACTCAACCTTTGTCACTTCCCGAGCTCCCATGCCGCGACCCGTCCCGGAGAAGCAGGGAGAGCGGGCGGGTTGCGGGCAGCGGGTTGCGGCTCTGCTTCCCGCTCTAACCAGCTCCTTGGTTCCCTTTGCAGGTCTGGGCGACGCCTGGGGACAGCCGAGCAGGATAGGGCCCTTGGATAACGTGGCCAAGGAGCTCGGATCCCATTTACTTCAGGTAGTGGATGCCTCCCTCCTCTCCTAACGCGCTGTGCATCGGGAGCCCGGTGTTGCAGAGGGATCCACCTCCCGCCTCTCCTCCTTCTTCTCTTCCCTCCTCTCCCTCGCACTGGCTGAATCCTTCCTCTTACTCCTAGATTCACACCGGCCGGGAAAGAAAAAAAACCTGAAGGGGTACTACAAGAAAGCTGGGGAGGCACAATTTACAAGGGCAAGTAGTGATAGGACGAGGGGGAAACGGCTTTAAATTGGAAGGGGGAAGATTTGGATTAGACATTAGGAAGAAATTCTTTACGATGAGGGTGATGAGGCACTGGCACAAGATATCCACTGAAGCTGGACCTTCCCCCTGCCTGGAAGTGTTCATGGCCAGGTTGGACGGGGCCTTGAGCAGCCTGGTCTGGTGGGAGCTGTCCCTGTCCACGGCAGGGGGCTGGAACTGGATATCTTTAAGGTCCCTTCCGACCCAAACTATGCTATGATTCTATGAAAAATCGAGACACTCACCATTTCAATTATTATTTTCGTTGTTTTCACCTTTGATATTTGTAGAAGCAACAGCTCCTAGTGTCACTAAGCGGCTCTTTGTCTAAAGCGTCTCCTAGCCAGGGTGTTATTGAGGTTGTCCCGCAGGCAGCCTCCGGCAATGGGGAGCGCCTGCGGGCAGGAGGGGTGCGGGGCATCGGGGACCGCCCTTCTCCGCCAGTGCCTGGGTCAGATCGCTGATGGACGTTAGTACCAGAAAATAACGGTAGTTCCCAATCCCGTTTATCTTCTCTGGAACTCCTACGAATCCCCCCCTAGCGTACGAGAGTTTAGGAAGTCGTAGCTGGGACGTGTGTGACACCCGGAGAGGGGGGAAAATAATAATTACGTTTAGCTACAATTTTTTTAATATGTGAACTTAATACAGCAAAGGTTTTTTTCCTCCCGATTTTAAAGACCCAGTAAACTGTAATCATTTAACGGCCGATTTTATTGTGGGAGGTTAATTCCTGGTCACAGGGCTGGGTCTGTTTTAACTGTTCGCCCGGGCTGGGGATTAAAAAACCTCAACAGAAACTCTGTTCGGGGTCTGCGGCCGCTTCCCAGCCCCCACTTTCCCATCCCGGATGGCCGAGAGGGCTCGCCCCCGCTAGTCGGTGGCGTTTGGGGCGAGTCCGGGCCATTTTCCCCTGCTCCAAGCCCGGTAGCTCCCCCTCAGGTAGCAGCCGTTTCTCCCCCAGACTCAAAGAAAGCCGCTTACTCCGGAGGAGGCAAAGACACGGCAGAGAAAAGTTGTGCGAGATCGTCCGACTTTTGAAATAACGTGCACAGTTATTTACTCAGTACTGCAACCCTGCAAATTATCATCCGTTCTCGTGAAGTGGAAAGAAAGCACGGTTTCCGTAGAGTGGCTTGAAGCAGCCATTACTTAAATATAGCAAATGGAAATCGATAAAATTCAAAATTATTTCATGCGGGGGTTATTTCTAGCCTTGAAAATTTTATTCTCGGTAGCTGATGTCCTCTCAGCTGTATAGAATCACTGACCGACCTAGAAAAGACACTTTTATTTTTATCACAAAAATCACTGTTGTTACACTCGCTCCTTCTCCTTGTTAGATCTCTCACGTTTTGTCTGGCATTAAATGAACTTAAGTAACATTATAAGATAATGACCTGTAATGTTCAATAACAGTTCAGTTATTTCTGGATTATGAATGCTTAGCATTTTAACAAACCCACATTTTCTGTAATATCTTTTAAGGATTCTTAGGCTGAAATCTTGCATGTGAAGTTTCAGCTGCAATATACATTTCTGAATAGGAAAGTTGGAGACCTACTGCACTATATAATGCGGTAATGGAAGCATTGACACGGTTTTAGTTATGATACCAGGCAGACCAATTGCAAGATGACAGTGTTAAAAGCAAAGTTATGGCTAAGGATGCAATAATTTATTTCCCATTTTAATACTTCCACACAATTTAATTTATGTCCCTCCAAAAAAGAAAAAAATCGCAAAGGCGAAGAGTAATCTGGTTTCAATTAGATGTAGAATCGTTAGTAGGCCAGAGAATAATTTGGAATATTTTCTTATTGGAGCAGCTCTGTAAGAACACGAAACATACAGGATTTTATTGCTTCTCTCCTGGTTCAGTAAATTAAAAGATGAATTAAAGTAGGTGTTTGTTTTCTCCATGTACTGTAAATTCTTTTTTCCGTTCCACATACATTTTCCAATGATGTTCATATGTATGTGTTGATCGAGAATTCCTAAGCTGTTAGAGACCCTGGATACTTTTTGACTGAGAATAACAGATACTTTTGAAAAAAATGCCTCAAATTAGACACTGAAGAATCAAAGTAACCCCAAACTGACAACTTATATGTCCAAATCAGGGCCAGTTTTAGTTAACTTGTGCCATTTGCACCATATTATTTTTTCTCATAAAAATGATCTATGACTAAATTATAGTTTTTACTCACACAAGTAATATTTACCTCCTTATCAATATGCCTCCAATAAGAATCTGTAGGATGGGACCTCAAGTTTGCATTATTTGTTATTATTTGTTGCAACTCTCAAACTGTAGGGATCTAACTCAATAAGCATAAATACCTCTCTTCAAGTGTCATAAAATTTTGAATGCTGATTTATTTTACTTTCTTTTCCTAAGTTTGCATAGTTTCATAGCAGACAAACCTCTGTTCAGAAAGACATTATTAAAAATATAGTCAAAGAAATTTAAAGCGTTACTTATGGTATCATTAAATATATTGCAAATAGCGGTGAGCTGTGTCTGCCAATTATACCATAATAAATGGCTTGCATAGTACTAGACTTTCCCCTAAGTACCACATAGCTCAGGATTTGTATTAAGTACTAAAATAGCCAGAATCAACAGGAGAATGTTAACCTAAAGTGCAGCAGTAAAGCTAGCATCTGCAGGGGGAATGAATTGGATTTCACAATGCGTGCGTGTGTCCTAGAGTTTGAAGGAACAGCATTGGATAAAGGTTTCTGTTCCTTAAATTTTGCTCCTGTTTGCTGCTGCTGAAGTTGGATACCAATCTTCCTCAAAAAAAATTAAAAAAAATGTCAGTGTAAATGATTTAAACAGAGTGTTTACTTTCCCTATGTATTTATCTTTTTCAGACCTTGGATGGCTTTGTTTTTGTGGTAGCATCAGATGGCAAAATAATGTACATCTCAGAAACAGCATCTGTGCATCTTGGCTTATCTCAGGTACGAGTGATGTATTCCGTCTATATTTGTTAAATACTAGATTTGGAACCTCACACTCATATCTTGCAATGTATATAATGTCATTGTTTTAGGGGTATATGAAGCTTCAACTTCATTTTCTGACAAACTGCCTTACTTAAATATTCAAGTTTCCTTTACTTACAACCACATCATGACCATCTTTATATCTTTTCTTGTTCATTGTATTTTACTTCTCATTACCTTTAAGAAAGGCAATAAATAATGTGATATTGCAAATTGCAGATATACACAGAGCTTGAAACCCAAACCTATTGCCTGTGTGGTAATGTTATACATCTGAAATAAAGTTTAGAATTCAAGTCTATATGTTTTAGATTGTGTAAGATATGGAGGCTTGCTGTGAAACAGAGAGGAAATCTGATGTGGAACACAAGTTTTATGGTAAATGTGCTTAGGAAAAAAAAAGAGAAGTGGGGCAGATTTATGAGTGTTCACATGGAATTCAGGGTAGTTTTTCCTGAGTTTTTCCAGCTCAGTGGTCTTTTCAGTAAACCGTTTTATATGATTGTGATAGAACTCATAAAACTCAGTTTACTACTGTTCTGCACAAGAAGTATAAAGGTTTTTTATAGTTTTTTTTCTTCGAAGAACATTTCTAATTTTTTGACTTCTTGGGACAGGCACAAGGGCAAATAGTCTGAATTTATTGCAGAGTGCAAGCGTCCCTACCTTTGTATGCATATGTATTGCATAAATTCATTGGTAGAACCTGACCTAAATCTTGCTATAGTCCAACAAAAAGACTCTTAATTAATTTTGATGGGCCCCGAATGAGACTCACAAGAAACAGAACTATTTCTTCAGAACCAGTTGCATCTCAAACATTTGTCAGGGTTAAAGTGAAATACTTAATAGCAGAGAGAAGAAAAAAAGGGAGATGAAGGTGAGATAGCACAGGATGTTCTGAAAATGTCTGGGGAATATGCCCTGTGGCTATTCCAATAAACAGAGAAGGAACTGAGTTGTGGAGATTATATATGCATACTCTAACTTTGGTAGTAACTAATATTTTTGATTGAAAACCTGTGAAGTTCTTTGACTCTGTGTTACATTAATGATACTAGAATTAGCAGTTGCGAGAAAAAACAGAACTCTAAATAGCCAGAAAAAGCAATATCATCATCTCATAAACAACACTTCTAAATCCAAAGGCAACCACAATCCCTGTTTTTGTAATTTCTTTTTAGAAAAAGTAATTCTGAGAATCAATATTCTGTGTGGATACTTTTTTACTGTCAACTTTTAAAACGTGTCCAGGGAACATTCTTATTTCAAGTAGTTTGTTCAGTTGAGCTGTTACAGTAAAGTGTTAGTTGTTTCATAATATTTAATGCAAGTTCAAATTACTTTAAATATTACCTTGCTTTTGAATAAACTTTCCCAGGGAAAGGCCATATTTTCTATTCTGAATCAACAGTGTTATTAAAAGTTTCTCTCTCCTCAGCTTTTGTAAAATCCACCATGCTACTGACTGCTTAAATTGATTCATTTAGTCAGTACAATTATTTCAAAGCACTGAGTGTTCCCACCTGTCCTTGTTGAAGTAGAGTCTCATTGTCCTGCGCTGCCTGCTGTTTGATAAGTGCTAACTGATCTTCCAGGTTTTGTCCAGAAATTGTTTCTTTCTTGTCTTTCTTTTTTGAGGAATATCAAGTCATCAGCTCTTGTAGGTTTCAGTGTTAACCAGTCATCTGGTGAAATTAAAGAACTATGGGATCAGTAGGGCACTAAACAGACCTGGCCAGTTTCAAGGACAGGGGACTGAAGCTGTCATACAGGCTTTAGTCATATTTAGCCCTCGTGCCCTGATGGCCCTCTGTTCACACTGAATTCCATGTCCATTGCGCATATAAATATCTATATACCCTTAGTGCAAGAGGTGAACTAGAGGGTTTGGTCATATTACTTACTGAAGTCAGTTTAGTAAGTAAAATCACAAATATGTCACTTTAGCAGAGATTTGTAAAGGAATGGGCTGTATTCTTGAACTCCCCAGAAAACTGTAGATTGGGGACAACAGATGGTTATGAAATCTAAGGGCATGTTACAGACTCTCAAAGCACTAAGTGTTCCAGCAGTTTCATAGCACATTTTAAAAAATTATTTAAAAATACAAAACCCCAGCTAAATAAGGCAGTGATTTTTTCACCCATCTCCTCATTCTGTTTAATTATCTAAACTGTTCTTGCTATTTCTTAGTGTCCTGTTTTCAAAGGGACAATTTTGATTTATGTAGTACTAGAATTAATACTAGGCTATTCCCATGTACTAGGATATTAATACGTTAACTCTGGGATATTCCTGTAAGCTTCCCAGGGCTCTAAATGAGTTCTTGTTCCTGCTTCTCTGGAAATCACTGGGAGTTTTGCCACTGACATCAACAAGAATGAGATTGGCCTGTAGAAGCAAATCCTGCAAGTCTCCCTCACCAAGTCATAATCCCACACTATATTTTCAACAAGTGCTCTTATAGAGCTCCAGCCAATACAAGCTGAGACCAGAGTGATGATGATTTTAGAAAGTCTTTTAGACTGTGCATAGAAAGACCTTTTTATTAAATAATTTGACAATTAACTACTCCACACATCAACTTCCAGTTAAAGTGTAATTTGTTTAAAAATATATATTTATACTAAATAAAAAGTCCATTCAAAAATATTTTCCAGGATATTCTTGACAACCTACTACAGTAGCCTTTATCTTGTAGTTGATCATGAATTTAACTTAAGCAGAAAAATTTAGAGCATCGAAATAGCCCTTCACTGGCTGGTGTAGTTAAGCTAGTTTAAAATTTAAAAAACAACATAAAGGATTGATTTTCAGCATTATTTCACTCCTGTCTGCACAGAGAGAATCAGAAAAAATATTTCTGAAACTACTACATCTTCATTTCTGGACCTATCATTTAATTTGAGGCTTTGGATTTTGATCCATCTTTGCTTTCAACTGTAACAGTAAATATTGTAAATACTGATGGTTAGGATGCTCTCCTCCATCTAATTTCAACTGGTCTCAGGCCAGTGTTGAACTGACTTGTGCTAGCCGAGAGAGCCAATTCTTTGCTTCTTTTTTTTCCATGGATAACAAATAGGTTCAAACTCCCCAAATATTTTTTCCCCTTAGAGCCCAAAGACACACAAGGGAGAGGAAAATCCTCTTAGGAAACAATGGTGAAGGTTTTTTTGTTTTGTTTTGGTTTGGGTTTTTTAGATTTTGTAAATCTGGAGCTTATTCCAGCCAATTTCTGGGTCCATGAGGGAGCCAAGCTTATCTTTGACTTTTGATAAGTCTTGAAATATTTAACCACAAACATCTGAACTTTTCCAAGAGTTTATTTTACTTTCATCAAATAAGTATACGAAAGGCAAAATATGTAATTATTTGCTCTAGAATCCATCTACTTAGTCCTCTGTGTTTATTATGAATTGTTTCTTGGCAGGAAAAAAATGTGCAGCTGAGTTACACATAAAAAAACCTCTTAGGAAACAGCGATATTTGGTAGTAAGCAGGTATTTACAGATATTAAAAAGCTACATTGAGGAAGCTGATTTAATAAGCCTGAGGCATGGGATTTTAGAAAGTTTATGAATTGAACCATGTACTTTATTTTTTTAAGTTTTCAGTGTTTCATTGTAGGCTTTAAAAATAGCATGCACACACTATGCATAGCAGGAGACTGTGGTCAGTTTCAAAATTATGTATACATATTTTGGTTATTTGACCCTTATGTAGCCTTCGTCTCTTTGTTAATGGCTTTATGTTTCCACTTGCATTTTTACAGTCAATTTTGGTTTTAGTGCTGTATGTTCACCTCCCCCTGATTTTGCTAGGATTGTAAATGCATACATCAGAGTAGAAAATATTCCTATGTGTATAATGAGAAAAAATAGTCATTACTTTGACAAAGTTTTTAGTTTTAAATTTTAGATTTAAAACCTGTGATACAAATTACAGTTTGGATAAAACTGTGAGCTTGGGTGCAGACCTCTGAATCCAATGAACAAATGAGTGTTTCCATGAGTAGTCCTTTTGAAATAGGTAGTGCCTATTGGAAAAGCAAGAGATACCTGTGAGTTAAGCTTTGTAAGAGAATAATGCATGTTGATGTGTTTGTGATTATACACAATAATAGCAGAGATGCAACAAGATCTTTTGGATTGCTACAGCTGATGTTGTTAGTCAGGTTGGTGGTTTTTTTGCAAAGAAGTCTTTATATTGAATGGAGCTACCTGTAAATGATAATTTTTGTAAGGCGTGTGCTCTGATGCAATTGTTTTAATTTCAGAGGCAAAAGAGACTTGTCAGTAAAATCACTATTAGCCAAAGATAAAATAAAAAGAACAGGTTCATAAGTGATACTCCTTTTGATTTGGATATTAACCACAGTGGTGCATTTTTGCAATGATGATAGGGTTTTAGTTTTAGTTTTAGTTTTAGTTTTAGTTTTAGTTTTAGTTTTAGTTTTAGTTTACAAGGCTAATGAAATACCTATACCCATAAGAATTATTAGATTTTTTTTAAGTTGTTTTTGTGAATCTGTAGGAGATCATGATAACTATGGAGATAGCTTTGGACATTTACAATATGTTTTTCTCCATGTATTTAAATACAAAATGAAGCATTGGGAAGCATGAATCATGGTGAGATTCATGGTGAGATTGTACAGTCTCCTTTCTCCCCCATCACTAATGTTTGAATATGCAGTGTTACCATAAGAGGTTCCCATCTGTTACAATCTTGAAAAAGAACAGCCAGTGCTTTTTAAGGAGAACTTTTAAATATAATTTTATAAATGATGTAACGTAGATAACCCTTTCCTTTCCTTTCCTTTCCTTTCCTTTCCTTTCCTTTCCTTTCCTTTCCTTTCCTTTCCTTTCCTTTCCTTTCCTTTCCTTTCCTTTCCTTTCCTTTCCTTTCCTTTCCTTTCCTTTCCTTTCCTTCCTTTCCTTTCCTTTCCTTTCCTTTCCTTTCCTTTCCTTTCCTTTCCTTTCCTTTCCTTTTCCTTTCCTTTCCTTTCCTTTCCTTTCCTTTCCTTTCCTTTCCTTTCCTTTCCTTTCCTTCCCTTCCCTCCCCTTCCCTCCCCTTCCCTCCCCTTCCTTCCCTTCCCTCCCCTTCCCTCCCCTTCCCTCCCCTTCCTCCCCTTCCCTCCCCTTCCCTCCCCTCTCTCTCGCTTTCATTTCTTCCTCTCTTTCTCTTCCTCCATCTCACCTTTCCTTTTTTTTCTCTTTCTTTCTCTTTTTTTTCCCTACTCAGTGAAATTTTATTTTGGTTACAATATCAAATCAGTGTTGATGTTTTTTGTTTTTGCACAGAGGGATTGTTGGAAAGAAGCAGTGGGGAATAGATGGCTAGAGAAAAAGTTAGTTTTGCATAGTCTTGGGAAAAGACATTCCATGAATAATGCAGAAAATGGAATGATGAGAAACATTTTCAGAAAAAGATTGCTTTGTGGGGTAGACAACTTCATTTATTCCAAAGAAAAGGCAACTCACACATCTTAGCAAATCAGTAGGATTGGCTCAGAATAATAGGTTAAATTGCTTCACCTCTCAGCTGTCTCTGATCTTGGGGGCCCAAGGCACATCAGGCCACACTGAACAATTGGGCAGCCTGACACTAATTTAAAACACAGGCTCTAAGTATTGGTTCACTCCTTAAATCAATTACTGGATCTATCTGGAGACTTTTGTTGGCAAGTTTTATACGTGGCAAATAGAGTTAGCAAAAAGGACATATGGTGCACACCACTTATCTTTTTGTGCAACAGTTACTATGGGTACGACAGCGGGAAAGACAGAAATACATTTTTATGTGAGCAAAGTGAGAAGAGGGAATACACAGATATTTAAGACAGACCTAGCCTTTACTGTGCATGTTCACTTAAAGCAACGGAAGCTCAGTCCAATGCCCATGAAAATCTATGGAAATTTGCCTTTTGAATTCATTGGCTACTTTTCTGAGCCCTTCACATACTGTGGATCGAGTGTGGTGGATGGTCTTTGAAAAGGCACAAAGGAATTGTGTAAGTCTAGCAATTTGGCTTTGAAGGCTCAGCTGCCAGCTGAATACAGGTGATAGTTTCTGGGAACCTGTAGAAACTTTTTTTTTTTTGATATCTCTCTCCTTGACAGATTTTAATAATTCACAGATATTTATCCCATTTTGTGACACTCTTGCATTTCTACATCGACCCTAGTTTATTTGCTTATTTGCCAGCTCTCTTTAACAGCAGCTCTTCTATATCTGGATCATCACCAGAAATTCCCATGAAAGCCCCTATAATATTAGTTACTGCTGAAGAAGGAATTAATTCAATTTAATGGGTATAATTTGGAACATGTTTTTCAACTTATGTTTTAAAAATGCTGTGCAGTTACCCAGACTAGTGCGTGCAGGTTACTTAAGAGAACTTTTGGGATAGAAAAAACCCAGCCAGCTGCACTGCTTCATGTGCTATATGTCTCTTCACAGGTGGAGCTTACTGGTAATAGCATTTATGAGTACATACATCCTTCTGATCATGATGAGATGACTGCTGTTCTTACTGCTCACCAGCCTCTTCATCCTCACCTCTTACAAGGTACTTGTGTGATTTGTGATCAAACTACCACTGAAAACTAAGAAAAGTAACAACCCTAGGTTGAAATGTGACAGGTCCATATTTATCTGATATGAAGCTATGCACGCAAAGGGAGGAGCAGCATGAACTTGAAACTGTGACCCAGAATTTTGATTTGTTGTAGTAAAAGGAACAAGCTATCCTAGACTAAATAATGCTTTTCATGACCTGGAGTCCATGCAGTTTTAAACAGGGTTTTAGATTTTGTTCAGTAAGCACTTAATCTCTTTTATTTTGTCATCATTGCTGACATTGCAGGAATGTTGTAATAGTCTAGGTGTGCACTGCTGCAACTACCTAGTCTTAGTAGAAAAGGAAAAGAATGATAATACATCAGACAATGGGGAAATAGAAGGACACTTACAATGTTTTCAAAACAACTGTTAAATATGAAGCTTGGACAAAAAGCCACACTTAATACACTCCACTGTAGAAAAAGCAAAAATAGGTTTTGTCAATGACTTCATTTAGAAATTCTCTTTAAAAAAGTGATCTTTCCAGGTCTTCTTGCCTTGATACTGAGTCACTGATTCACCAGGCTTCTCCGGGTGTTGAAAATTATTTACCCACGTGTACCCATACAGCATGATGCTAAGCTGGATGGAGTGTCAGGGAAGACAGCAGAACTCATATTGATTATGTGAACGCCTGGATCAGACTGTTTGCCCTGGCTGTGCTCAGATATGACACATAAATATCAACATAAACCCTTTGTGTATTAAGTTGTTACTCCAGTGTTGTAAATATATATAAATAACAAAGATATGCTAATCTCTGCACTAACTTCTTCAGTAGCTTTTGTTTCCTTAGGGACATTTATTTGAACTTTAAAATATTAGAAATAATCCAGCTCATCATGTGCAATGTGCTTTCACATATATTTCACAACCACTTAATCAATTGGAGCTCACATCTTGCTGTTTTTTTCTGGATTTCTTAAGACACAGCTCCTAAAAGCATGAGGAGCTTTGGACTTGCACTACAGTTCTGTTAAGATCAGACAGTTTTTCACAGTTCAGGTGCCTATGCATTTTCTGTGCTTGATGATGTTACCGCAGTTGTGACTTCTGTGAATCCACCAGCACAGGACCACGTACTGTCTGCATGCAGGGAAGTTTAATCTGTCTGGAAGTGTATGTACTCCTCTGAGTGGTATAAATGGTAGAATTATCTTAGCTTCTTTCCCTCTTCTTCCTCCCCAAACAAGTTGTCTTGTGTATCCCTTGGTGTCCTGAAAAACAAATTTTTGTTTTTCTTGGACTCTTCTGATTCTTGTAGTCACTTGACTATTTCATAGTTTGCTCATTCCTCTGTCAGGGATTTTTTTTTTTAAATGTTGACATTTTTTAAAAAAACAACATTTTTTTTTCCTTTTTCATACCTTACTGTTAAGCAGAGGGAATACCTCTAGTAAAAATCCATGACTTTTCACGCATTTATGCTGCTGTCCAGAATTGGCAGTAAGACATTTTTATACCCACTGTCTTGCCAATGGCAATAACATCCTGTTTTCATTATAATATTTTTGCTTTAAATTTTTTTAGCTGGAGATTTTAATGAATTTGAAGTCAAGGGCAACTGATTGAATTAATTTCTATGTCTAATGCTCTCCCAGTTCTCTGTTTAGTATCTATCATGACTCTAGAAGTAAGTAGTGAGTGAGCACACTAGTACTGCATTTCCAGATGATGGGGTTTCTTTGTTCAAAAGTAGGCATTCTGTTTCTTGCTTACCTTTGGATATCTCTGGATGCTTATCTTGCCTATTAGTTACTGATTTATGAAATAGTCATAGTCCTCTCAGTTTTGTTTCTCATGGTCAAATTCTTTATTTCTTTAACAAATTCTCCTCACCGTGAAGTGCAATTCTGCTCTGTTCTGGTTGTATTTGAAAAGACTTGACACACAAATTAAACTGTTAATTTCAATTTACTTGCAACTGTTTCAGTCTGAAATTCTGCTGACGGTATAATTAGCCCCGGATATATGCTCATTCTCCGTAGCTTTCTTTGCCTCAATCTACATAGATGCCGTTTGTTATTAGCATCAAGCTCTGGTTTCTCAGTAGCGCAAAGATAAAGGAAAATCTACTTTGAAATGTGATCCATTTTCTTATGTTTTGCTTCGTGCAAAATTTTGTGTATTAGAGGAAATTGATAAAAAAATCAAAACAACAGCATCTTATTTGGATTCCTAGACTTGGAGAAGATAAATAAAGGAGTTAAGTTGTGTTTTGGGTTGTACAGGAATTATTTTGTGCAAACCTTACTTCTGTATGTCTCTTCCCCATACAATCCACTGAGCAGGTGTATTAAAATATACAGAATCCATAGCTAAATATTTTTTAAAATTAGTAGCGTGGCCAAATATTTACTAATATTTGTCTTCCCTGTGCCAGTCGTTTCATTTTGTGCAGCATATATATTTAATCTTGAGGCCTAACTTGAAATTACCAGGCCCACAGAAACCAAAGCAGGTTTCCTGTTTTTCTTCAGTGAAGCCCTGAAACCTATTCAATAGATGACAGGAATGAAGCAACTTTTGTCTACTTAATAAATATTTTGAATATTTAAATACAACATGGAGTTCTACAGTGGGAAGTTGAGTGAAAGTGTCTTTGTTTTCTATTAAAAAGGAGAACAGGCTTTTTAAAGAGCAATTTTTGTAATTTCAGTTTGATTTTATCTTTTTTAATCTTTTAAACCATGTACGAATCATCAAGTCACTGGGTTGAATAAAAAAAATCTACATTTATAAATTTGTTACGTTATAGATCTCTCCAGTCTGCGGTATTACTCAGGAGAAAAATCAATATTGCATTGCAGACACAGACGTTCATAACACAAATTTACAGCTTGGCTCAGGTAACATTACTGGCTCAAGATGTTTTCTTTAGCTAATTCTCAAATACGTATACACATTTTTAGCTCAGTTGCTATTTCAGCAGTTGTAGTTGGATAAGGTCTGTTATGATTGAAATAAAATCACAAATGTAAACATACATATCTACACTTTGTGGTATTCTGTTACTGGTATTGAATAACCCAGACCATAGATTAGTTTTGACCTCCAGTTTTACAACCTTTGCAAATTTTTATTCTCTGCTTTTATTTATTTCTTCATTTGTTTTTAATCTTTCTCACTATCCTTCATTATTCTCCTCAAACCTTCCCCTGCTTCTAGTGCTTCATCAGTTCCATAGAAGCTTCTTTGAAAGGCCAAACAAGATGACCATAGTAGAAGCCTTGCAGCTGTTGAGCTCTAGAAATCCTATTGGCATGAGTTTTATTTCTCAGGGAAACGCAAATTATTGCTCACTGCATTAAAACAGACATAGTGTCAATTTCTTTATATAACACTCGCTGCCACATTGCTTTTCTTCAGCTATCTCAGCCCGGTACTCAAAAATCACGCATCAGTTTACAGGCATTTTATCAGGCATGTAAGCCTTCTTAAATTATAACTTTTTATTTTTTTATAGTTTGCCCTGCACTTCCTAATATTTCAGGTACAAGGCACATCAAATATAGAGAATAGATACTTCAGGTTTTTTTAAAAGACAGAGAAAATTCTTGAATAATCACATGCTTTCAGAAGCTGGGACTTCGTAACAATATCAAACGCAATACAATTTGGGAAAACAGATATTGGTGAACTAGCTGTTGTGTCATCTCTTTTTAGATAAGTCCAATGTGGCATTACAACATATCATAGTAAGGAAAGTTTTAGGAGCAAGAAACTGGAAGGCATTGACTCTGGGAAGCATTTAGAGATCATAAAGGACAGCTTGGTGTGAGCTCCTGTTGTGATGCTGTGGCAAAAAGGGGTAATGTAAAATCCTTGTGCACATAAGCAGGGGAATAGCGAACAGGAATACCAAGGATCAATAATTATATTCTTTATACTGTATTAGTGAAATGGACACTAGATTTTTCTGTCTAATTCTGTTGTCCACTTTAAAAAAAAAGGCAAATGAGAGAAAGCGCAGAAGAGAGCCACAAAAATGATTGAAAGACTGAAAAGGCTTACAATGAGAGATGAAATAACACCATCTGTTTGGTTTATCAAAAAGAAGACTGGGAGGTGACTTGATCCACATATCAAGGACCAAAGTCTGTAGGCTGAAACCACAAAAGCTCAAATTAGAATTACGCATACATTTATAACTAGGAGTTTGATTAACCACAGGAACAAAACACTGAGGGAAGCAGCAGTTTCTTCCTCTTTTGATGTCTTCAGATGAAGGCTGCATGCCTTTATAAAAGATACACTTTAGGCAAACATAAGTTACTGAGCTCAGCACAGGAGTAAGTGACTGAAAGTTAAAGAACTGCAACGTACAGGTTAGATCTACGATCTAATGCTCCTTTCTGGTCTTTAAAGTCTATAAGCTATGACTCAACGAAAACTGTAAACCCCATGATCTGTGGAGGCTTTGGAGAATTTCAGCTTTAACTTAGAAAGCGTTTAAGCTGCCTTTTTACTTCCATGACAGCATTGAAATTGTAAAGCAATATGCACTGATCCCTTTGTATGAAAGAAGCCAACAGCTGGACTCTCTTTCTGAGGGTGGCTGGAGCGGGGAAAAATAATAATCTCTCTCATGTAGACATTAAAGGTAGGGTATGCATCAGTGAATCACCTCACATGAGTCTTTAGGTCAACTTTGTACTAGCTGCAACAAAATGAATCCTTTATATTCAAGTGGAATGTGTTAGCAGAAAAAGAAGAAAAAAAGAAAAAAGAGAATAATTTGATATCTTTTCCAAATGATGTGTACTGTCTGTGCTCAAATCACAGATGACTTCACTAGCCCTCTACACCTTTCCAAGTACTGCTTAATGTATTTCTGGTCTGCAACATTTTTCTGTGTCTTGGCCTCAGTTTTGCACTCCCTCTACCACCTGTATCTGTTGCATAGGCTGGTATTGCGATTCCTGGGCCTCTATCTTAAGGAATGGCACACTTCACTAATAGGAAGCCTGGAACAGTTCTGGAAGCCTTTCTTTTCTGTTTCTTCAGGTAGTGGAACTGGGTTCACTGGGTGAGATTTTCCTGCTGGAGCAGAAGGTAGTCATCCAGCAGGGTGGCTGGGCTCCAAAATGTAGGGAAGATGACATAACAGTAGTTTCTAAATCTTGGAAGACTGCAAGGTTACGTTTATGACTGACTGTAGAGACTCAGTGCATGCTGCTTCTCTCGCTTGCTTAGTGAAGGATACCTCATAGATTGTGGTGCCATGCAATATTCTGCCTAGCCAGCAATAGCTCCAGAACTTCATGGAGACAAGTGAGAAGTTTGCCCCTTTCATCACCTCACATACTGCCTAAAACTAACTGTCTGTCAGTCTAAGCTGCGACAGCTCAGCAATAAACCATTTGGTACTAGTCTGGGGGGGGGATACAACGCTGGCAGTGTTTTGCGAAGTGGCTGTTACAAGGTGCCCTCTACAGAGGGGATAAGCATTTTGAATGTGTCTGAAGTAGTGGCTGGCTTTCAGGGACTGAATGCTCCCCCTAGCATGTTCTTAGAGGAAACAACACACCAACACAAGCTGGGGTGCACATACCAAGATAAATCGGAATCTTAAGTCCTCAAATGATCTTGTTGTCAAAAGCATCTGTACCAGAAAGTTTTCTTTAATGGTTGGCAGCACAGAGGGATACACTTGTTGAAGGATAGTAACACTTGCTAAACCATCTGGAGGTTTTTGGGAAACACTGTACATCTTGAACCATATCTGTAAGAATAAAGAAGGAAAATTTTGCATGAGATAACAGGGTAGTGCAAGCTGGGTATGAAGTCAGTGCCTTTTTCTTCACTGCAGCTGAATATAAGCAAGCAAGCAAGTGAAATAAGAGATATTTGAGCTCCAGGTTGGTTGAGACAAGCAATTAAGCAATGCTGAGAGGGATTCAGTATTATATGCTGCTCTTCCATATGTATATTTTGGACATCGTATGACTTTTATTGGTTTCATATGCTTTTTCTGAGATTTTAATCCTTTAAAACGTCTATAGCTTCCCAACTTTTGCTGACTTGCACGCCAAGGCCTGGTGTACTAAAAGCAGTTTATTAACATTCCCCAGAGCAGACAAAGGGAAAGAGGAATACTGTAGTTATTGTAGACATTCGGGTTGTCTGCTAACAACAGCATAATTCCTATATGAATAGTTACAAGCCTGATTTAAGTTACACAAGAAATGTGGAATACATTTTGTCAGGCTATCTCGACTCTGGTTGATGCTTTAAGGACACCATTTCAGTCAGCTAAGAAGCAAACGCCAGTGCATACTTTTCCTCTCTAGGAAGAACATCTTCCCTACACGTTTTGTTTCATACTAAGGGAAGGACATATAAAATTGTATATCTGGAAAGATCTTTTTTACACTCAGTTTTAAAGAATTTTTTTCTAGCAATATATATGCAAAAAGACAAATGTTGATATGAATTTTTGTTTTAATTGATTTAAAAATATTTTATAGGAGAACCATAATGTTTTAACATGTTGATCCTGTTACCACTGCTTGTCAGTGTTATTTTGAACTTCTAAAACCTAGACAATGTTATTATTTTGGATGTGCAAAAGTGGAAAAGAGGGCAGATTGCTGTCACCCTATGAAAATAATCTTTTTCATTGGCAATTAACAGTAAAGTATACTAGAGGTGTCAGACTTCAAAACCTATTCTTTTCCTTTCTGCCTAATGCCCTGTTGAGTTCCTTCTTTAAGAATAGTTCGGAAGCACCACTTACAGGAGCGAAGGAAAATTTGGGCAAATGACAGGAAACAGCTGAGTTTGGATGACAGGAATAATAATAGAGACAATTTACCCTCTCCAGAACTCTGGATACACTCAGGACAAAGAACAAACCATCCAAATGGAGAGGAAATTTGGGCAGCTTGTGCAAGCTTGGAACTCTAGGACAGAGGCTAACAACAGAACTGACTGCTTTCCTACCACAGCTAAAGCTTTAGCAGGCCAAACGATGTCAGCCCACAAGCTTCATTTTTCAATTTAGTATGTGCACAGGAACTTGCTCTCCCAATATACATAATTTTTGATTTTGTCATGTAAGGCATTTGTATTTTATCATTCAGCTAATGCCACTTATTTGCTAAAAAGAAGACTATTCTTAAAGTTACACAATTGATCTTGTAACCTGCATGTGTATATATGATGCAGTGCAACAGGGAGAAGGGGAAGTTTATTTATCTGTTTTATTTCTTCTCTCTTACTTGGAATCAGTTTTGACCCTGCATGCCAAGAAACGTCAGGGAAATGTTGTTTTCATACATCCCTTTGCATGCAGTGTTTCTCCTTGCAAAATTGTTTTAGTCACAAACTCGCTTTTACACTTACGGGCATAGTGATAACAAAGATGATCAGTAGGTACCAGGCATACAGGTACTTATTGTTCACCAGCCTATCTCCAAGCTTCCTTCTGAATTTGTAACAAGAGAAGTCCACTGAAGGCATTTGCAAGCTACTTCCCAGGTTGACCCTGCTGATCAGTCCTGGATCTAGGCTTCAAGGGCTACCTTGAAAATGTGTGTGCTAATATGTAAGCATCTCTTTTCCACGTATTCTATGGTGCTTTTACCTCTTTCTTTGTTCTAGAAGACAAGTCACCAACATTCAGTATTAAGGGATAGAAGTTGTGACTTTTGTCTTACCTGCAACTCACAAAAACTGTAGCCTTGTTATGCTCACAAAAGAGAGTAGCCAAGACAATCTCATGCTCTTTAGCCAGCAACGTGCTATGTGGGACCCAGCTGCTTTGCAGATTATACAAGAATAAGGACAGAATATGTGCAACTTTCTAGTAAAGAGGAGGTAAGGTGAAAATAACCCACTGAAAGAGCAAAGATATGCCTGTTGGGGGGAGTGTTTGGGTGATGGGCAGTAAAGTGTTATCCAGACATGAACTTGTAGTGTCTGTATTTCAACCTTGTAAAACAGTCCAGCAGAGACATGGAGAACATCTTATCCCACATGTGTCTTATCCCCAAAGGAACGTACTAAGCTGAGCCATGCGTGTGTGTCTCTGCATGAGTTGGATGGGAGGGAAGGTAGAAGCAGGTGACCTGCCGGCATGGTGCTTTGGTCTAAATGTGCCCTTTGAGAAGTTATATCTCCTTCACTATAGCTGAAAATTGACATTGCACCCAAGCTGCCATGTAGAGCAAACACAAAACGTTAGGTGTATCATGAGGTCCCTGTTGTTATGCTCCTTCATGTCTTTCCTAGTGGCAGATGAGCCATACGTTGGTGCAGCAGTGTGCAATTTGCACAGAATCATAGAATGGGTTGGGTTGAAAGGAACCTTAAAGATCATTTAGTTCCAATCCCCCTGCCATGGGCAGGGACACCTCTCACTGAATCAGATTGCTAAAGCCTTATCCAACCCGGCCTTGAGCACTTCCAAGGATGGGGCATCCACAGCTTCCCTGGGCAACCTGTTCATTTCTGATGTATACTAAGTGATGAAATGGTTCTGCAACAAAATGATGCCATATTTTGCTAATGTCAAAACTCCAGATCTTTGGGAAAGAGATACAAAATAGCAGATTTTACCTTAGAGAAAATAAAGGCATGAGAGGTGAAGCTGTGCGTGAAAACTATAATGATCTTTTTTCTCAGTCCACTGTGCAAGCAGCATGGAAACTAGAGAATTTTGTGACCCTTTTCTTTCAAAGGGGATGAAAGAAGGAGTGGAAAGCAAAGACAAATTTCATAGTTGTACCCCCAGGGTTGGACGATTCCGGCTTCCATAAAGCTAACCATGATTTCACAGAAATACTTGGAGTTTTCTGTTTGGCAGTGCAATGTGAGTGAACAAACACACAAATTCTTCATCCAAAATAGCAAGACTCATTTTCTTTACCATTACATTCATTCTGTTCATGAAAGTAGAAAATACAAATCTGTAAAATATTACTGAGCTATTTTATTCTTGGGTAGTTCTTGAAGTCAAACTGTATTACGTGATATACCAGGCTAAGAAAAGAAAAGGGATTAACAGAGAAGGCATGCTTTGTAGAAATGGTACTCAGTGCTCTGAGAAAAAAGTACATCTTCTGTATGTCCATAGACAGCAATGGTTTTCTGTGTTCTCATCCACAGGTTGCTGTGTTTCAGCTCTGTGAGGATGTTAACGTACAGATAAGTTTGCTCTGGGATTTTTAGCCTTTTACTGTCTGACTCTTTTATAGTTTTTACTGAATCTACTTAACTACATTGTAGCAGTGCTCCAGGGAGGGTGCTTCTGTAAGATGACCAGGCAACATGGTAATGTATTAGTAGAACAGGAAAACTTTGACTCTGATAACGGAAACATGGATTTTGGCTAAAAAATGAACAGTGATATATTTGAAATAGACATCTTGCATGTGGATGTGCACTTGCAGTGCCTTCTCTTATAAAATTTATTATAAATTATATGTCAATTTAATTAAAACATCTGCTAGTAGACATAGTGAAAGAGCCAGGATCTCAGTAACCTTAGGTGCACCCTTCCAAAGAAGAGCAGTAGAAAAATAGAGAAATCTGGTCAAAGTATATAATCATGTTGACCAAAACTAGTGTTTACCTGCATCAGTTTTCACTTCCAACTATTACCAGTGATCTAGTTGGGGAAAAATGGAAAACTGGAATTTCAGGATAAAAATTGAGAGTCTCACAGATCATTCTTAAAGGGATTTCAATAAAATTTTGTGGAACAATGTGGAGGAGACAATCACTTTCAAATGCTAAACATTGATATAGGGCAAACAAAACCAGAAATTTGCTATCATAAGTAAATCTGTGTTATAATGAATATTGGAAGCGGCTGGAACAGAAAAATAGGCCTGCAATCATAGTTTGCATAACTGGATAAAGAAAAAACATTATGCCAAAACTGGGAGGATAAACATTTAGAAAGAACCCTAAAACTCTTCTTTCCATCTCCAATTCCTGTAGTAGAGAAACACGACATCACTAAGTTCTGGGAAATGGTAAAAGCTGTACTAAGATGGGTGGTGCCTTGTGCAGGAAGTTGTTGTCCCAGCCTTTCAAGATACTTAACAATTTAGAAGTGGGAGTGGAGATTTCTTTTTAGCTATAGCAGATATTGAGACAGTTCCTTGACTCAACTACTGAACAAAACTTGAACGGAAGAATGTACAAACTTTGAAAATTGTTCAACTCAGAAAAACAAGAATCAATTTCCCAATTATTTTGAGATTGTTTGGGAGAGGGAAACAAATCACATTTAGGGAAAAAGGGAAAATAAATGCTGACATGGAAAGTAAAGGGGAAGGGGGGAAAAGCAGATCCATGCTGCAATACATAAAGGAAAACTGCATTAAAATCTTTCTTGGCAATACACAGCTGTTTTTCAGAATTATAGACGGCTATAGCAAATATCCCAAGCCTGGCATTTTTTAAGAGGCATTTGGACAATGTCCTTAATAACATGCTTTATCTTGATCAGCCCTGAATTCGTCACGCAGTTGGACCAGATGACTGTTGCAGGTCTTTTCCAACTGAACAATTCTATTCTATTCTAATCTATTCTATTCTATCCTATCCTATCCACCTTGTTTTCAGTTTTCCAGTTTTTCAGCTTGCTTCTGGAAGCTGTAGTCAACGGGGTAATATAGTATATAATACCTTCTGCAGTGAAAAATATGAATTTACATATGAGATTGGTTTACTCTAATCTAAAATATCCCAAATACCACACTGTGAGGATACAGTTGTCTCAGTGCCAAGTGTAGTGAAGGCACAGTTGGAAAGTACAGTTTACCATGGGCAATGTTATTATTTTTAATGAAGTCTCCCTTGTTTCTTGCAGTTCTAAAAATGTTGTTTTGTGTATACATTGTTACATCTGTACAAACACACACAGAGTACATATACAGAGACTACAGTGCTGTAATATTGTTCTTTTAATCATTATCACTACTAATAATATATCACTACTAATAATATGAAGTGCAACCTCATGCAGAGAAAAGGGTGTTCTTTTGTTAGAGATGAAATCATCTTCACATTGTATTGGTTTGATTTCTTATTCTCTATTTTCATAGAGGTTTAAAATCCCAACAAAACCAAAGCTGAGCAATATGTAGTTATCAACAACTGTAGGATTTGAATGGATTACTTTGTCTTCTGTGATACGCGTGGAAGACAAAAAACAACAAAGAATATTATTAACAGGAATTCTTTTGTGTTTATTTAGTTGGAACATCTCTGTAAGACTTTCTGGTCTACTCAATAGCATTTTGTTTCTTGTCCCTTCATTAGCTGATGTCTGCAACCCGCTGGTTTCATCTTTTCTCTATGATGAAGAGTTTCTACATAGATTTTTAACATCTTAACAGTTAAAGGAAAGGTATTAACATCACTTACAGTGATGTATTTATATAGTTAACATTTCAAAATAATGAAATACAGTGGTGAATCTTTGGTTATTAGGTGGTATGAATCTTCTCTGATACTTAAAAAGGCTTTTTTTCCTTCAGTGTTGCTTATATTCTGGTTCAATCATAACATTTTACTATTCATTATTCTCTCAAGTCTTGAGTTATATATACATGTGCTTAACCCACAGTTATCTCAGCTTTTAACTACTTAAGAACTAGTAGTACTTGCTTAGTTTCCTGTCTGTTTCAAACCTCTTTTACCTTCTCGGTAGCCTAAGAATCTTTCTGTTATTTGGATGTGATGTGCTTATATATTTGTTTGAAAGAACACATAGTTATATCAATAATTACATTACTAGGTCTAGGTGCTGTACATGGTTGTATTCTTGCAGTTTTTCTAAACTTTATTCTGATTGATAAAAATCACTTAATTCTTAAGAACAATTGGTTACATTCAACTCTTACTTAAGCCTGAAGTGTTTATTTTGCACTTACTGTTGTTCCTGATTTGAGACTTTCGCTACGTCCCTGGACATCCCTAGTCATTTTGCTTTTACAGCAGCTGCTGGCTGTTTCTGCTGCAGACTTTTTTTTCCTGTTTCATAATAGAGTTTTCATGTCTACTGTCTCCTCACAGTTTTGTGGTTAACCTCTGCAACAGGACAGCACACATCTGTACTCACTCTTCTCACAGTTCCTCTGATTTCTCCTATTTGAATATTCAGCTTCTTCCTCTTTTCTTGCTAGTACTTTAAGTATATCATTTTCTTTCTACGTTGTCTTCATCATATCAGACCATCTTAATTGCATCAGGTACATCCTGGATGTGATATTTTGTGTTTTGCATTATGTTGATCGATGTGTTAGCTTCCAGGAGGATACTGGGGCTTCTCATTTCCCAATCAATCAGCTTTACAATTAGAAATTTACTTTAATTGTTTTTTGCTTTGCTATGCTCTTCTGCTAACTTTCAAAGGTATTGGTGAGTCACACCAGCAAAGGTATCAGCTAATATAATCACTAATTCGCACTGTTCACAGTCTTGCACATCTAGGTTCTTTGTGTGAGGGTTTTGGTCTTACTGCTCTTTTATATTTTACTGTCTCTAGATCAGGCTTGCAGAAGGTTTTATTACTAGTAGGTGTGCACAAACACTCATATGTACACAGAGCCCAATCATGATAAACCAACACAGGCTGGAGTACAGCAGTTTTACAGGCACCACATGTACACTAACAGCACTCGCATTAGGACGAACAATTTGAATGGCCTGGTCCTGCTTTCTCTTGCCACCAAGTCAGTGTAGATTTTATGCTCACACACACTCACATCTTGCTAGATTTTATGCTCACACACACTCATAAGGATCTCTCTATGGTAGTTTTTGCATTCCTCTTCTACAATCCTGCAAAAAAGATGCCAAAATGCCATGTAGCACCTGTACATCATTCACTGGGAACTTTGACACAACCGTCAGCCTTAACCAGACATGTAACTATTGCCGCTGGCTGGTTAAAAATGCTGTGGCATTCCACATCAGCCTGTGCTATCAGACATGTCACATCACTTAATAAGTGTCTTAACAGTTGTTATGGTCCTAGATGATCCAGGAATGGCCAGGGTCTCCTTTTCTCCTTTAGACACAGTCTGCTTAAAGCCCCTCTACCACCAATGCCTCCACCAGTGATGAATCTCACAGTGACATTCTTAATACACACAGGAGGAGGAACGCTTATTATCACATATACACTACTTTGGTTTCTTCAGGAAAAAAGGCAGTGTATCACTCAGGTCCAGATTCTGTTTGGCCACATGGGCCATCTCTCCTTTTGCTTACTTGAGGCAGATTAGTATCAGCTAATTCAAGCCTCAAAAATGTAAGATCCTAGATAAGTCCCCAGTTATCTCATGGGTAACTCCTCGCTCTTTAGATTTCAGCCATGAGCTGTAACTGATTAAGAGATGAGTGTTGGTTCAGCAGCACACTATTAAAACCTAATAATTTAATGATCAATAATTAATAAACACATCATTATTAAATTACAGTTATATAATTTTGAATTTGATTACATGCAACAACAAAGCTACAGATTATTGCTCTTCAGTCTCACAAACCACAAGCTGCAGCTACCGAATTACAGTCCTATCAACCTTCCCTTCCCCTGCCACTTAGTACTAGGGTGCAACTCTGTCCCTCTTTACTCCTACACCACAGAGCATCCTTGCCCTGGAGTTGTTTTAATAACCCTCCTGGTTTCCTAGAGAGCCTGTAGTTAGTTACAAGGACTGGTGTTCCGGGGCAACCACTTGCTTATAGTCCACCAGCATGAAATCAGTGAGACAAGCCCTCTTCTTAAATAATAAAGAAAATCGTTATCTTACAGTCTGGGTACTAGTCTAGTTTTATAGATACCTAACGACTACACTGTATATCATAACCTTTTCCTGGTGGAATAGTGAAGTCAGAGCTGACTGAGTGATTCTGTAGCAGTGCACTAGTCTGCAGTAACATTTAAAAAATAAGGAAGCAGCAAATAGAAGGCTAAAGAATAACATACCCGGAAGGAGCTTGTTTCTGAAAGAGGTCTTGTGGCAGGACATTTGAGAAGTTTAAGGCATTGCTTCAAATTTCACTAATCATCTCTTTTTATAGAAGAATGTAAATCAGAAAAATAGATAGCAACTCAGTTCATGTCCATAGATGGTGTTTGTACCCTTATTACTATGTGCTAATTGTTATTCTCCTTTTGCACCCTTGAAGGCACCTTTGTTTTCTGTGCATGGGACTGTGGCAGAAAGAGAGCAAGCACAGAAAATCTGTATTAAAGCCATGAATTGCACTGATGTTCCCAAGTCCCGTATTCTTTGTTTACTCTTGAGATCATGTATCAGCAATAGTAATCTAGACTGTAAAGCTTGTTCCCAAAGTGTATATATTCATATTTAAGACTCTATAGTAGATGTACCACATCGTTTAAGTGTCTGTTTTCCCCCATATGGATCTATTTTGCATTAGGGAGATAAATTTAAAATTCAAATACTCAAGAAGGCTGAAACTGGTTGAGATGCACTACATATTGCATTTCTTTCCCCTCCTCACTAAATCTTTTTTCTGTGGTTTTATCTTCAGATCTTTAAACTCAGAACTTAATATAGAGAGTTTATTGGTTTCCAGGTAGTGATCCGAGGCTCAAACCATTACAGGTTGTGTGGCTAAGAGGTGTTAATTGGGTAATGGATGCACAAAAATTTGGAATACCACTCAACAGTTAAATTAAATCAAGATGCCAACTGATTTGCATCAAACTCTGTAGGTATTTAAGAGGCAATATACATTGCAACAAATCTGAAAACCCCTCTGCTTCCCTGATTTTCCTACTCACAGATATATCAAATGAATTTTGTTTTCCTAATATAATAACCACAATAATAATAATTAACGTTAAAGATAATATTAACTTATTCTTAGTAGAAAATATGTGTGTACCTGAGCAATATTTAAATTTAAAACATTTCTGGAGGTTATTCATGAAGACATTTGTTTAACAACCATCTAACAAGATAATTTTGTAAGTCTGGGCATGACTACCTACATACACTCAAAATACAAACCCAGTGTATTTTCTTGTTTCCTAATTTGCTACTGATTTGGAGAGTACCTTCATTTACTTGTACTCCAAAGGAGATACATCTTTCCCTTTACCGATATGGGCTTGTACAGGGCTGTTTAGAAAGTAGGTGATTGCCTTATGAAGGGTGGTAAAAACAGAAGTCTGGAGGCCTAGTCATGTTGACTTGTCCAGCTTTCACAGAGAATCCTAACATGAAAGTGAAATTAATCCTGAGGGCAGAGATTGAGTGGGAAAGTACTACAGATTGCTGCCTAAGGCTGAAACATAAAAACATCTGTTAAATCATGAAAGGCGATGTTATGGAAGGTTTTGAAATCTTCAGTATCAAGTAAGCAGTGTGGTTTATGCTTTCAGAATATGAAATTGAGAGATCATTTTTCCTGAGAATGAAGTGTGTCCTAGCCAAGAGGAATGCAGGATTGACATGCAGTGGCTACAAGGTAATGTGTATAAGCTTCAACCTCCTCCTGGTCCCCCCAGTATTCAACAAGTGACAAGCTTATTTGTTTGCATTTTTTTTTGCTTGTGTGTAGCTGAAAGCAAAGCCTGTGATAGAAAGGAACAGAACAGATACAAAAAATGCTACTACTGATTGCAGATTCCCTTAGTAATGCAAACGTAGTCTCTCTCGCAGTGAACTGGAGTTTGTTTTGTGACATATTCCCACATCCTGATCCCTGGATTAGGGAACTGGCTGGAGCACAACCACAGAGGCCCAAAGAGAGTGCAGAGCCAGTCCCCTATGGAACTGGAGGCAAGTGAGGCAGGAGCTCACACACAGGAACTTGGAAATCTTCCCACATCCCTCTGTCTCTGTATTACCGTGCTCTGGCCGAGCAGCCACCCAGTAGCATGAGTCGCCTCATTGGCCTGACCAGAATTACCTCAACATTAATGAAACCACAATGTTACCATAATAATCATTACTACGAACTCAGGGTTGAATTGTACAGAACTACCGAGTCTGTTTATAAATCTTATTGTTTGTATTAATTTGTATTTATTACATGAAATCAGAAGCCACAGCAAATACTGATATTCCATAACAATGTCTGCATTCAGGTAGTTCTTAATTTCAGCCTTTTGGTCTTATTCCATCACTTAAATGTCAGGAGAGAAGGGCAATTCACACATAGTCTGGTGAGGATTCATTTTGTTTGAATCATTCAAAAACAAAAAGAAAAGCATGCAAGAGAAGCAGAGCTCTTTTCAGGAATGTGTTCAAGGTCCAGACATATGTCTGTCTATTTGCACTGCTATCTACCTGGTTATACTGATAATTTTTCATTAATGGACCCCTGTTTACTCAGCTGCTTCACAGCAAAAACGATTCTATCCCAAAGCTGAATCTGCAATCAGGTATATGAGCAGAGCTTGTAGTGGTCGTACATCTGTATGGGTTTCCCCCTCCCCCCATTTATGACTGCTAAGCAGAGGGGTCACTTTCTTTCACCTTTTGCTCACTTTTAAAAGTTTTTTCAGTTAAAAATTTAAGGATCTATTAATCTAGAGAGATGCTGGCCTAAATTTATTCTCTTTGACTGTACTTGGAGTTAGAAACTAATAAAATGTCACCTGATTAGCTGAAGTGCAGGAAAAAATCATGAATCAAATAGCAGAATCTGCAGAAAAAAAAACGAATAAGTTTTGCTCGCTACTGTGCTTTTGCTAAATTACTAATCACTTGTTGATTGGAGAGGAGGAAGGAAGGTTACACAGGGGGAGCATATTTATTGGTGACTGCTTAATAGATTGTTCAGGGGTACCAAGTACAGTGGAAATCAATTACTTTGCTTTGGATAGAGAAGTCAAACAAATACAGAAATTAAGCTGAAGGATGTGTAGTATGCTTTCTGTTTGGACTAGAAAGTTGGCAGGAGCACAAATGATTTCTAAACACCAGCACTACATTAAAGAAACCTTACGTTCTGGAATAGTCCCCAGTTACAGTTCCCCTCACCCATCCCTCTTTAGCTGACATCATGAATTTTTGCAGTCCAAGACTAAAGTTATCACTCCTGTGATTGGGAATTGAACATGGGGATTCAGGAATCTGGTGTCAAGATGCTGGTCTTGGTTGTGTGTCAAAATAGCATCATCTGAACTTGACTGGAGAACTTAAAACTAATTTCTAGTGCATTTACATATACAGCAGTTAATCTTTACAAATGGGAAGCATTAATCTCCACTGAGTTTTTAAAAAGTCTGTTTTTCATCAGAATAACAACTCATTAAAAAGGAATATATAACTCTGTGTTGTTTGTAAGAGAGTGTCAATTTAAAAAGCAATTTCCAGATTTTTTAATTAATGAACAAGAATTCTGACTGTATCAACAAGAACTCTATATCAAAGAGAGTTTACAGTATTAACTAGAAAGCAGTCAAGACAGTCCCTAAGAGCATGTGCTTTAATACTGGATTAAGCGAAGTGACAGGAAACACAATAACTGTGTTTTAATCTCCTTTCATAATTTAAACACTCTTTGAAGCCTTAACAGACTATGCAGTATTTAAGTTTTATAAGGGTGTACTACTTTATAATCTCATTGAAACTGGATGGTCAGCTGACTTGATGCCTTTTCCATTGCATCAGATAATGAGTGTGTTTTCTTCTCATGCCAGGTGATCCATTGCAGTGGCTATTTGAAGATACGGCAATATATGCTAGATATGTCTTTGTATGATTCCTGTTACCAAATCGTTGGACTGGTGGCTGTAGGTCAATCTTTACCTCCCAGTGCAATCACTGAGATCAAACTTCACAGTAACATGTTTATGTTCAGAGCAAGTTTGGACTTAAAATTAATATTCCTAGATTCCAGGTAAGCAGCTATTTCATTTAGCATGAAATGTTTTCAAAGTCAAGTGTTCTCATAAGCTACAGTGGTTCCCAAACAGATCAAAATACCCATGAAAAAATAAAGTATTTGAAAATAGATCTGGAACACAAAGACCATGTGAGTTCTTCAGAGGCCTTCAGGTAGCTGGATAGACCCTACTTTGTCTTGAATACCAACATGTAAGAGCCTGTATAATTTAACCTACAGTTACTTCAGAGAGTCAACTAAAGCCTTCTTGCTATAAGTAATAGGCACATGAGTGGTAATACATTTGTGCCTTAATGGACATAGATTTTAACATAAAAGCTAGCAGAAGGAATAAGGATGTACCATTATCCATAATTAAAAAAATCCCACAACTGAAACACTGAGGTCAAATGACTTGCTGGGGTCATCCAGAAAGCTTTTAACAGAGTAGTAAGAAAACCTAGTCTTCTGGACTTCAGTGTGATACTTTTACAATGAAACCAACCCTGCGAATGAGGTTGTTAGAATGAAAAAAGATTCGATCAGATACTACATGAAAACACAGCCTTCTTAAACAAAACTTGGGAAAATGACTGTTGCTGAGGAAAGAGAGCCCTGCCTCCACTCTCAGCTGATACAGCTCGCATACCAGCTAAGAAGAGAAGAGCACAAAACCCAAACTGAAGGAGCTGTGAGTGATTAATTGCTCTCTTTCTGAAACATGGTATCTTTTAGGATACAATGATACCTTGTACAGTGCAGTTCAAGACAGCCTGAGAGGAAAAGTCCTGTTCCTAAAAGACTATTGACAAGATGATCATTCTTCAAAAATGCCTGCATGTGGAGCAGTATGTCAAATACTCTCTCATTGCCTGTGCATGCTGTGTTTGCAAGAAGCAGAAATAATATTCATATGTAACAGTGAAAAAGAGTCCATATCCAAGACAGTGGGGAAGTTTTGCATGGCAGGTCAACCATGTAGGAACATGATTTTTCTCCATGCTGTCAAAGAGATAGTGGACCATCAGCTGCTAAAATACAAAGAACTATTTGTTTCTGGAATTATTCACTTTTTTTTGGGGCACACTTTATTTAATATAACAGCTACAAAGAGGCACAAGGGATTCAGCAACATGTCTTTGCATGTGGAAAAAAAAAAGGAAATTATGTGTCTAAGAGGAACTGCCTGGAGATGTAAGTGTCTTCAAAGGAGACAGTATAACCAGAGGTGTTGACAGGAGCACAGATAGAACCAGTACTATTGCATAGCTGTGTTTACCAAAGAGCAGATGGGTGTCATCCACACACAGGACAATCAGGGGTATTAAGCATTAGCAAAGCCCTTTGCTCTCCCAGCTGGGTAAATCAAATTATATTTGCTCAGAGCAGGGACATATTAGGAATAAGAAAAACTGTTTTGAGGATTGTTTCTAGTATCCATACAAGGAAAAGTGTTGCTGGATCTTTAGGGGTAACAGTCGCAGCAGACAGGCCAGTATGAAAGCCATGGAAAGGAGCAGTTAAATAAGCTTCTCTGGACACTTCATAAAATGTAAAACATGCAGGAGTTCATTTGTAGAGGTCACTAGAAAAATGAGACAGTTACTTCCCCAAAGGCATCTGCTGCTTCTGATATTCCTGGTGCATCCTACTTATTCATAGCTACATGGTTTATAAAGGCTTTAAAGAACTCCAGAGGGCAGAACTGATCACTGGTGAAAGCTCTGTTTCCTTCTGTGTGCCCAATCACACCCAATCTTCAAAGCCCAAGCTGCCTACAGTGGCTTATTGAGGGGGTTGGTTTTGTGTTAAGAAAGTCAAGCAGCTGACTCTATTTCCAGATTCAAACTTCTCAAAAGTTTGGGTGTCCTCATAACTGTTAATGATGTTTTCTTGGCCTGTGGGAAGACCAGCTTCAAAGTGAGTCTGCACTTCCAGAAAAATTAACACCTGGCTTAGGTTTGCGGTCTTTTGTTTGTTTTTGGATTAGCTGTTTCTGTACTTACCAATTAAGTCATCAGGGTGAAACTGCCACCCTTGTTTAAATTGCACTGAAATCAGAAAGAGCACTGAAACCTGAACAGGATCTTACACCAGTATTTCACCATGCTGATACACTGAAGTGAGAATTTGGGCACATAAAATTGTAAGCCAGGAGGCACAGAGTACACAGTACAGAGGAGAAACACAAGCGTTTATAGACATATCCTCCTGCAGAAAGAGACCACACGTGCTCACTCTGTATTGGCAGCCCTTGATTGAGGCAAAGGCATGCAAAATTTTCTCAGATGAAGGCCCAGCTAGAGGAGCTGTGGATGTATTTGTACTTTGTTTACAGTAAATCAGATTGCAAAGACTTTTTGTCATTTGCTTTTCTGATTTTCTTCAGAAGAATCCCATCCTCCAATGATCTCTCTCAAGTAGCGTGTAAAGTCCCCAGTCCCTGTGGGGTCCACGTGATTGCTTAGTGTTAGGGTAAGAGTAAAGAAAATATAAAGATAGTTACAAAAGAAAAATAAAAGGTGATCAAAATTTACATTATCTGCAACCCTCAATGACACGTTGGCTGAGACCCTCATATTCATTTCTGTAGGTACTGCTGTGTTATTATTTGATATAGAGTGTATCCTCATTAGTGTTTAAGTTCAGACCACAGACATCCTTTTGAAGCAAATGTCCTAATCTCCCCCACTCATTGCACCACAGTTCATGTCATAAAGAATACTTAGGCATGTGAACTATATTCTTTCTGGATCTAAACAGGAAGAAAACCTCCAAGAGCAAGTCTAAAGCACCCCAAATACTACAAAGCTTTCAGTGCACAGCCCTGGACTAGAGCTGGTCCCAAGCAAAAGTGCCAAAATTAAAATATGCAGATATACCTGATGCTGCAGAAGTAGATCCTCAGCAGTAACTATTTTACCATACAGATCACCTGCCAATGGACTGTGTTGCTTGTTAATGCAGACATGCCTTTGTACGGTACCTCTGTTCTGCCTTTTTAGGTGAAGAAAGACCAGGACAGCATAAAACGCCCCCCAGCAACACTAGATAAACAAGCCACATTATGGCTGAATTGCACAATGTGCTTTAAGGATTTTTGTTCTCAAGCAACAGTGCTAAATAAACAAAAGTCCATGCTAAACCGTGAAGTTTGATTCTTCAGGTCTGATCCAGCGTAAGTCTGACCAGTGTAACCTGGTTCTATAACATCTGGAGAGATACTGCTGTTTCAAATTTGTTCCATTGTTCTACCCATCATGTGACAATGTTTTTCTGAAATCTAGCTTCAAGCTTACTTTTCTTAGCTTGTGATCTTCATAGCTCCTTGTCTTTCCACATTCTCAGCCTGAATAAACTCCTGCTTCCTTCTTCTGTTAGGTGTTAGCCTGAATTTATTTATAGATCATGATCACAGCTTCTGCTATGCTTGTATGTTTGCAAAAGCAAATGAAAAAGTGTCAGCAGTCCACAAGAGTAGTTTTATTGTTTCATGAATGGCTCCTCAACTGGATCTTTGTGCAAAGGATCATGCATGGCAGTAGCAAAAGCCCCAAGTGGAAATAAGTAAAATAATTTTTTTTCCTGCCTGTGTGTAGGGCTGGTCAGGGAATAGCTGTACCTTGCTTTGGCTGTGTTGAGAGGGTTTTTTTTTTAATAAAGATGAGGATTCTGTTTCCAAAACTAACATTTTGTCCTGCAGTTTTTAGGCACTTGTTGTGTTGGCACAATCAAATCTCTAGGTTAATAAAACTGAATATACCTAGAGATTTTGCTTATTGTGGAAACTTCCTTTTCCAGAGTGACTGAATTAACTGGATATGAGCCCCAAGATTTGATAGAAAAAACCCTCTACCACCATGTTCATGGCTGTGATGTGTTCCATTTACGATATGCTCATCATCTGCGTAAGTAAAAAGAATGTTAGCCTGAAATTTATTAAGTAGAGTGATAAGTTTTGCAGACAACAGGCGCTAAGCTGGAAAGTAGAGAAAGCTTTCCAGATCTTGACTGGAGCTAGATTTTCAAAATTGCTTGGCCATCACTTAAGGAAATAATTAGTCCTGCAAATAAGATAGATGCTCAATATGCTGTGCTTCTTAAAAAAAAAATATCTGGCCACTTTTATCTTTCTACTTAAAAGATCTAGGCTCTTTTGAAACACTGTATTTGTTACTGTATTTGGCAAGGAAATGGTCTGAAGTCGCATCAGGGGAGGTTTAAATTGGATATTAGGAAACATTTCTTTACTGAGAGAGTGGTGAGGCATTGAAACAGGCTGCCCAGGGAAGTGGTGGAGTCACCATCCCCGGAGGTCTTCTAAAAATGTGTAGATGTGGCATTTTGGGATATGGTTTATTAGGCATAGTGGTGTGGGGCTGATGGTTGGGCTTGATGATCTTAGAAGCCTTTATCAACCTTAATGATTCTATGATTCTAAGTCAGTGTTGAAATTCCAAGTGCTGAATTCTGTCGATGGCAGGGTGTGATACATCTAGGAAAGCAGAAACTGATCTTTACAGCAAGTTTATATTTAACAAAACACCACTTAATACTCTAGGCCGTGGCAAACTGAAAACTAAAATGACAGGCATACATGGTAATGTCCTGTTGGGGGCATCCTCTTTGTCCTGTTAACATCTGCACCTGGAAGTGACAGTTGAATAGTACTAAATATCACTCATTATTTTCACAAGACTATTTGAAATATCTGTGTGAACCAGTACAGAGACAGTCATCTCTGGAAAACAGTTTTCCATTTTAGAGAAGAGTGATGGATAATTCTATGTGCGTGGTACGACTGGAGTTTTAAATAAAGAAACATATCATGTTTGCTAAATTAACCCCCCCTACACCTCCTCCCACAAGGAAAAAAGCCCTTAACCAAACTGGATAACTACAAGCAGTTCTCTAGATACTTTATCTGAATTACAAAGATAAATTATTGTAAAGTTTAAAACCAGAAGAAAAATGCGAGACATATGCAAAGAAATTTATGAAAATGTCAAAGTAGGCAAATGCCAAGAAGGAAAAACTAATGGCTGATATTTGGGCAACAGTGGGAACAGTACAGAATCATGGTTAGAATGCCAAGTTATACAAATTATTAAAACAGATGTAAAGTGTACAAACTTCCTCTAGGGAAACACTGTTATAACTCCCTCACCATCCATCAGTAAATGTTTTAGGAACACGAACAGTAAAAGGTTGGCAAGTTTGACATACCATTCTATAAAACAATTTGATGATTAACTGTCATCTGATGAAAAAATCTGGAGAGAAACATCCTACACCTAATAAGGGTGAGGAGAGGAGAGGAGAGGAGAGGAGAGGAGAGGAGAGGAGAGGAGAGGAGAGGAGAGGAGAGGAGAGGAGAGGAGAGGAGAGGAGAGGAGAGGAGAGGAGAGGAGAGGAGAGGAGAGGAGAGGAGAGGAGAGGAGAGGAGAGGAGAGGAGAGGAGAGGAGACCTAAACTAGGGTAACCTTTGCTTTTTCAAAGAAATATAATTCCCAAACTGAAGACCTGAAGCAATTGAACTTTAAGTTAGGCAGCACAGAGAACGAAACAAAGGAAACAGTGAGGAGAACAAGTTAGAAGGGATACAACAAGAACATCAGGCTACAAGGAGAATGTAGATGTGAATATTTGCCTAAGGTGTGCTGGCAGAAAACAGTTATTTCCTGTTTTACACATTTGGTTAGCTTCCAGATATATGAAAAACCTTCCGGCGTTTGAACTAGTGTGATTTATTTCTATAGCACCATCAATGGTTTGCTCTGCAACTGGGGAAATGTGAACACACAAATAATGAGTCCTCGCCTAAACATCTTGCATTCTAAAAGACAGGATAGAGAAGCTGTTCCAGCACAGAAAAAATATTCCCCTCTACACTATAGACAAAGAATTTTCTGGCCTCAGAGAAATCACTTCATTTGTAGCACCATCTCTCTGTGAGGAGGATTTTGTGTATCCCACATATTGTGACATCATTGCTGTTCCCACATAAACAAGAGTCACATCTCTGTGCCTTAGCAAGGCAAGGCCCAGCACCAGCTAATATTATCACCCAACTGTTCTACGACTTCCTGGAAGTCAACATATGTATTTTAAAACCTGTCCTATAACAGAGCACAGTTCATACTCTGCCCATGGAATTCAGGCTACCAAGCTGTCTGGCAGAACTGCACTGGTTTTTGAGAGGGCATCATTCTGTGACCACACTGCTCAAAGGCTGGGCCAATGACATGCCAGGTTGTGCACGCCAGGGAAATTAAAACAATAGCTGCTGAGAGTGTGGAACCAAGAAGTCCATTTCTCTTAGTGGTATCCTTAAGTGCAGGCTAGGAACTCCCAGCCACATGCCCATAAGACTGCTGCAGCCTTTTAAAATAGCCATCTATGACAGACCAGAAGGACCAGCCCAGCCAGCTCAGTGCCTTTTTCAGCCTCCCTGCTAAACCAGGAGGGAACCACAACAGCGGAACACCCAGTTACATATGGCAAATCTAAGAGCCAAGGCTAAAGCCACTGACTCCTCCCCATTTGATTGCAGCAGAGGCCACCAAGAAGTCTGAGCCTGCACAGATTGTTTTGGTAGTGGATTTACCTCACTCCCATTTCTGAGGTTTCCCAGTCAGCATCAAACAGGGTAATTTAACACAGAGCCAAAGGCAAATTGACCTCATTTACTGTATCGGAAGCACAGCTACTGTCCCCTAGCCAAGGTCAGACTTTCCCCAGATTGCTAAAAATGCAGAAGACATGGAGTGCTCCTCTGTCCCAGGAGAAATATTGGTTTATCCATATAATTAGGAAGAAAAGCTGAACACTGTAGTCCTAAGTGGTTTTCACATCTTTTAAAATACTGTCTTAACTGGAGAGCTAAAACAAGGATTTTAAAAAAATCAGTGAAAGTCAAAACTAGTTAGTTAGCATTCCATTACAGCCTTCATTTCTTGGTGTCAGTGAGGATGGGTTTTTGAACGTCCTGCAAGTTGTTTGTTATGTTGTTTTCTGAACAAATAGATAGGACATCCTGTAATGGAAGGAGAACCGACACTTCCAGAAAGACCTGGCTATAGTAATTTTCTAAGAGCCTGGTTTTCCTAGGGAGATAACATGGATTAGAAGAAAAGTTTAAATATGTTGTGTTGTGCGCAGATGGATAGGAGAGTAAGCAGTGCAGAGAGGTGACCTGTATGCTACAGACTTAGAGAACCTTGTAGCCAGAACGAGAACTCTTCTTCTTTTATGTCAGTCCTACATTTGGCTATTCACATTACTGTGGTCTCTGACTACCACTGAAATTACCAATCCCCACTCTCCTAGATAATAACTGAACAAAAAAGTTAACTCCAGCGATGATTGTAGTTAATTACCAAATAGTAAGCAACCCCGCAAAGGTTGTGCTCTCTTTCAGTCCCAATTTAACACTGGATACTCTTCCTGTCAGAAAAATCTTCTGTGAATACCAATTCACGAAGGCCATATATTTTCAAGTGGTCATTTGCTCTGCTAGACTCAGCTGAAAGAGAAAGCTGTTACTCGATTTCCTTATGTATTTGCTTTGCACCAACCGTATACAATGAGAAAAAAAAATTACAGTGTTACAGTGAACTTTGCTACTAAGTACTCTCCAGTTCAAGCCCTACATTTGCAAGTGGTAATTCAATTTCTTAATCATGTATTAAATAAAGGAATTTCTGCTATTTGTCACTTTTTTTTTTAACGTAGTTTGTCTATCAAGCTCAATCCCTTATTTCCCACTTTAAAATAAACTAACTGATGGTATAGAAGAGTAGGAAGAAGGAGTTTCCTAGATGAATGCTCCAGGGTCACACAGGAGAAGAATCACATTTCAAGACTGGGTATTATCTTCAAGCGCATTATGAGATAGAGTCTTGGCACTGAACCAGAAATATTTGTGACTAGATTCAGTATTTAGATTCTGCACAACTCCTATTATAGCATAGCCTTATGCCAAAATGTCTGTGTTCACAGAGAACAGAGTGTAGAGAGGACTACATTTCTAGTGAAAACTACCAGATTATTGATTCACCACTCTGGCCCTGTATTGATTTGTGTGTTTAAGAACCCAATAGCAGTTTATTCCCCCCTTTTAAATCAGTCTTCAAAATTTAGAGCTTGCAGAGGAAAAAGCATCATAGCATAAAATACATTGCAAAACACACCATAATAAATCAAGCTATGAATGAGAAAAGTGCTTCCAAATATACAGGAAAAATTCAAGGTAGTTGTGCCTGCTTCAAGATGCTTTTACTATTTTGAAATTTTCTTTCCCGGTTAGAAGACTAGAAACAGTATTTTTTCAGAATGTAAGCATAAGAGAGCAGGGTGAACTGGAAAAGAAGAAAGGTGAGCCTTAATAGTTTGAAGCATACTATTTGCAAAGAATAACGTGACCTTGTGTAATTATGTAAGGGGGCAGGACAGATACCTTTGCAGGGGAGCAATTTAAACTTTGGTGGGAGAAGGAGGTTTAAGGGAGGGGGGAGGAAGGAGAAAAGTCCCTGCCTTGCAAATAAATCTCTCCAGGAGGGGGTCACAAGTCCAAGCAATGTGAAATGCCTTTTTGTAATGTATTCACAGTGTTGGTGAAAGGCCAAGTCACAACCAAGTACTATCGACTACTGTCCAAGCACGGAGGCTGGGTTTGGGTACAGAGCTACGCTACTATTGTGCATAACAGCCGTTCATCACGGCCTCACTGCATAGTGAGTGTCAATTATGTCCTTACGTAAGTCAAAATACTTTGTACCATTATGTGTTACCAGTAATTGATACATTTTGCGTGTTAGCAGTAATTGATTCATTACTAATTAAATCCTTTGAGTTTGCTTCATTTATGCCTTCCAGTATCATTCCGCACTTGCATGTTACAGCCACTTTTCTCTCCTCATACCCTCCCTCTGTTAGTTACATTGAGTTCAAAAGAGCTAGCATTTCTGATGATTACCTCATAATGCGTGTAGTTCCACTGGTGGCCATTTGTGTTAGATCTGGACCCCAGGTCTGTAATTACCATGAGAACTGCAATGGGGCTGTCCAGACACAGAGAAAGCTACTGCAACCCAGAAGAGGTCACAGCAGCGGTTTGGGAGACAGAAACATGGACGAAAGCATTACCTTTCAGAGGCAAATGAATCCCAGAGGATTCCCTCACTTGCCTTGGGTTGCACAGATACTCAGGGCAAAACTGCAAACTCACAATGGCCAGTAGCTCACACCGAGCTGGTACAGTGATTTGGACCTGTAGTCTATGAATTCTAGATCAAGTCATGAAGTTGTTACAAAATTCCTATCTTGACATAAACTTGAGAGACAGAAATTCATACTGAATAAGAGGGATAAGTAATAGTGAAACAGATTGTGACTGAAGAGGTGATCTGTGGGAGAAAAGGAAAAAGAAAAGAGATAGTGGGCATCCTTTGTGTTGAATCATGTAAAAGAGCAAGGAACTATACACTCTATTCTTTCACCTAGACTAGTTCATTTCTTTGCTGGCTTGAAAATAAAATGTGTTTGCGTGATGTGTGTGGTAGGATAAGATTTGTTCATACGTTTCAATGTGGTTTCTGATAACTGACTTCATGGAGCTAAAGCGTATGAGTTGAGAAACCACAGGGTGTTTCCTTAAACTACTTGAAGCGGGTACTTGGCCCTGAACACATTGGCTAATGCTGTCCTCATTCCTGTACAGAAGTGAGAGTCAACAGCATGAGGAAAGACTCGTCTCCTCAACATGCTTAAGTCCCATGAGCTGAAGCAAGTGATTTGAGTAAAAAAGGAAGGAACTGTGCCAGGGATATAACGGCATATTATTGAGTTGAATTTACTTCCAGGATATTCACCATTGAAAACTGATAGAAATGAGCTCTAAAAACTGAGTGAGAAGGATTTTTTTTCTAGGTATCCTTTCAAAAACATGCTCTGCTATTGCTACGGACAAAACTAGGGGAGATAATTTACTTATCAGAAGTATATAAATTAATCTTTCAAAATACGATCCACAGACTGTTCTTGATTTGGTTTTTTAGCCTCTTTTGCATAAAAATATACCGTGTCTGTTGGGCGGATAAAATTGAACAAAACAGAGCAGAAATGAAAGTCTAAGACTGTCAGAAAAACAACATTGCAACTCCTGTGGTCTAGTTACAAGCACTTTGCGTTAACAGGAGAGGAACATCACTCTTTTTCCTTTCCTTGGGGCTAATTGTGAGAGCCATGGGAGACCAATTCCTGGTTGAGGAGGAGACAAATGGATTGACCTGTGTCTTTCTATCAGCTGACATGACTGTGATTCCAAACTGCAGGGTGCCATGGATGGCTGAGGAGAAGTTGGCACAGGTTAGGTTCAGAAAACGGGGACATGAGCGACAAAGATGTTAACATGTTTCCCAATAGAACGTTTGTGATAGACTTGCATGGGGATGGGGTTAGACCATACAATTCACTTCCTGCTGACATCTCCAGCCTCACACTGCAGACTCAGTGAAAATCTTGGAAAACTGAAAACATTGTGAGAGTCAAAATGTATTTTCAAAGGATCTATTTTGGATTTGTGTGGTATGTTTGAGTATGTAATTTATTGGACTCTTCTTTCACAGAGATATTGAGTATAAAGAACTTCAATTGTCACTGGACCAGGTTACCATTTCTAAGTCACAGTTTTCATGCAGAAACTCAGTATCTACCTCGCAGGAAACAAGGAAAATTGTAAAACCCAAAAGTAATAAAATGAAGGCAAAACTCAGAACAACACCTTACCCACAACAGGTAAAATTTTCAGCAATATTTACGCACCAGTTGTTGTGGTAGAGTGGTTGGGACATGATAGAGATCATCCAGAACTGAATTTACTGTAAAACTCACTATAGTTTGCTCTGCTGCAGCAAATCCATTATAGACTGGAATACAATTAAATCTTTTTGTTCTTGGGATGGATGGCACAAATAGTATAAACTGGCGAGTAATGAAAACACAAAAACCTTTGGATTTAGAGTTTGTAAAGTACTTCAAAACCAATGTGCTTTCTTGGTAAAAAGAAGAGAAAGTTGAACTAAGTATAGTTGTGTCGTGAAAATTTGAGCTCGTATAGAACACATCTTTCACTGTCAATACGCAGAGCTCTTAAAGACACAGAGGTATTAGCAGTTTCCTTACGCTGGAAAATGCATCATTAGAATGAATCCTAGCAAACAGCAAACTGGGCAGGGATTTGGGATACCTCTCACGGTCACTGGGTGAAATAGCACCAGATGTGGAAGGAAACTATGGAGATTGTCCATAAAACTATAAAATTAGATTGGTGAGACTGACACCCATCATGAGACATGCTGAGACTTTACAAAGAATTATTGCTGGAAGAGGCTGCTGTTACCTTAAAACAGCAGTGAATGCAGCTGGCACACGTAGTGCATTCAAAACAATGAGAACCCAAAAAGAGTTTGGCGTTTGGAGAGGAGGGAGGGAGAGAGTGGGAAGAGAAAATAATTGTGATGGAAGCCAATGCAAAGGACAGATTTTGTCTTCCTACCATTCTAAAGCTTGACATGCCAACATATGCAAAACCATATTCATGATGTGCTATGAGTGACTTCCACTACTTTACAACAAACTTCTGCCCTTTGATGTTTACAACTGCCTACACCTACTAGACGAAATCCAGCTAACAAAATTATCGAATAAGCCTTTAACACCAAGATGACAGAATAGGGTTTTTTTCTCAAGTTAAGTGAAGGTAATGTTATCGGGAAGAGAAGGAACTTTAAACGCACTGGTAAGCCAGTCCCTTTAGCCAGGGAGATTGTTGTTCAAGGAGACCCAGCTTTGGAAGCCTGTATGATATGTTATGTGGTTTCATATAAAAGTTAGTCATTTAACTCTCTCCCCCTCCTTTTTTTTTTTCTTTCCCCCAGCAATACAGCTCATTCCAAACAGACAAACTGGAATGCAGCCAGGTGGGAAACTGGCGATCCAGCCCTGCAGTGAATGCTGCCACCATTCAAGAACAAAACTTTCATTCAGAAAACAGTGAACTTTTATATGCCCCGTCTTATAGCTTGCCTTTTTCTTACCATTACGGACACTTCCCTGTAGATTCCCATGTCTTCAGTAGCAAAAAGCAAATGTTGCCTTCAAAGTTTGGGCAGTCTCAAGGAGCACCTTGTGAAGTGGCTCGATTTTTCTTGAGTACATTGCAGACAAATGGAGAATGCCAGTGGCATTATGCCAACTCCTTGGTACCCAACAGCCAGTCACCATCCAAGAATCTTCCTGATCAGCCAGTGAACATCATCCGACATAATCTTGCACAGAGTTATGAAGGTGGGTGTCACTTTAAAAAAAAGGAAAAAAATAAAAGCAAAACTGTGGGGTGTCTGAGAAAGGTTTGTAACTGTAGTTTGAAAACAGGAATTACAAGGTGTTTATGAAACACAGAAAATCAAAAATAGTGAAGTATAGCAACCACTATGTTTATAGTATTTACATATTCATCTCTCTTCCCATTACCATAAGCACTTGACTGGGAATATAATCAAAGCATCAACTGAAAAAAACATATTCACCAGAATCACTTTTAGAACAGGGCAGAGATACCATCTCCTCTAATACTGGCACAGTTCACCTCCACGTTTTGCAGTATCAGAGTTATGTAGTGGAATTGCTCAGGTAAGCCCTCGCAGAAGTCAGAAAGAAACAAACGTACTTCAGTTCACATAGAGAAATTAAAATAAACAGGATCTACTTCCATAAAAACTGAAGGTTGTTCTTTCTGAGTATGAACCCATTCTGAATGTCTTTACCTTAGTTAGTATAATGAAGGAGTAAAAGAAATGACCTGCGTTCTGCTTTCTTTAAAATTGTCTTCAGAGTTCCTCCCCAACAAATGGCATCATCTCTCTATGCAGATAGTCAGATCAAATACTTTGAAGGAAGCACTGAAGACATTAAATTCTCTGGGGTGAAAGGAAAATAGTAAAACCCAAAATGCTGCAAAGCTATAAAGTAACTAAATGTAAACAATATCAAGATAGACTCTAATCCTTAGATCTCACGTACATTACATCTATCTGCATACACCATTTCATTTAGTTAAAAATCACTGTTGAGGACCGACTTCTGTTATAAAGATAGGTAGAAACATTCCTTTCTTCTAGTTTAACTAAGGACAGGACAGAGGAAGAAGTAGTGGAAATTTAAAATTAAAAACAGCTAGAAAAGCTAGGCTCAAGATTCTTGTGTACCAGAAACAAGTATTTATTCACTTAGCGACATGACATTAGATATCCTAGATCTGAAGGGAATACCTGCAGATACTAAAAGCTGAGCTTGCTACATCAGGCAGAAGACAGCATCAGATATTGAATGCATTTCCCACAGAGGAGCAAATAACTTCTGTCCAGGGTTTTGTCCTTCGCAGGACTGTTTGACCTCACCTAGCTGATTGACCTCACCTAGCTGACTGCTCCATGTTTAGGTTGAAAATGAGCAGGTCTGAAGGTCTTCTTCAGCCTAGTTGCAGGTTAGATGCTTTTTCTGAGCCCCTGGTTCTCTAATGTGCTATTTTTTGTTGCTGCTATGGACTGGGTGTTAAAAGTTGTAGTGTATCTGTAGACCAAAAATAAGAAATGATTTGTCCTTCCTAAAGTTGCTGTATCTTTGTGGAAAAGAAAAAAACCCTACATCTTCTGAGGATAAGTATAAGGATTGAAGTAAATTACCCTGAGTAATCGTGCAGGAAC
Organism: Dromococcyx pavoninus; assembly: GCA_033558185.1. NCBI lineage: Eukaryota > Metazoa > Chordata > Aves > Cuculiformes > Neomorphidae > Dromococcyx > Dromococcyx pavoninus. The sequence goes on from JAUMJL010000595.1 coordinate 1,350,857, forward strand.
AAAGCTATTCCAGGTGTACAGAAGTCAGCTCAGTTTTTCTTCTCTGCTTCCAGACTAACAGATGTCATGAGACTGACCGAGAAAATAGATCCACCCCTTGCTGGTCAGAGGGTGCCGTCAGATACACTGAGAATGGATGTGGAAAGAACAGCCTGTTCAGAGAACAGTCTGTAAAATTGATCATGGCCATGACATTTGCCAGGAAAGGCCAGTGAGCATAGCAGCAGACAAGCAATTTACCATCAGTCGGTTGATGTGGGCAGATAACTCCTAATAAATGTATTAAGCCAGAAGGATTCTACAGGAATATTGTTAAGCATGTTAAGGTGGAAAAAAAAAACCCAAGAAAAACTGCAAGCAACTGATAGCATTTTTCAGTTTCATCATGCATGAATACCTTCACCATATTATTATGAACAGGAAAATGGAGTTGTGATACCAGTGGTTATTACTGCTAGTTCTACTTCTACTTGAGATTTTGTTGCTTAAGTTGGAATACGTAGGTTTTCTTTAGAACACAGATGTCTTAATGCTTTTTTAGCTATTGGGCATTTGATGAAAACTGACTTGGTACAATTAATTCTCTGCAAAAGCACTTGCAATTGTACTATTTGGGAAGGAAAAAAGAATATGGTCAAGCTCAGGCCTGGTTAGAGATCATTGCTGGAGTTCAGACCCAGTCCTATAAGAGAGGAAAGAAAAAAGGAACCTCTCCTGCAAAGAAGATTTATATCAAATTGTTACAGAGTTTGTTTCCTCCTGAGGTAGAAATAGCTCCATTGTACTTTTGCTGAGTCTGGTGGCAGAAGAGAAATCTAAGCCCTCGGAAGCAACTGTTTGCTTTGAATTGAAAGGGGCATCTGATGTTCCTTACATTGTCAACTGCTGCTTTTTCCAGTGGTTCACTGAAAAACTGACAGCCAGTAAGCTTCAAAGCAGAGAGGATCTGCTTAGCATCATTATCTTCAATCCAAAAGCAATGCCAAATATGACATCTGGCAACCGGGTTGGATGCTAGGGCTACTCCACATCACATCCATAGAGGCATCTGCCAAAAACGCCGTAGGCCAGAGACATTTTTCTCTATGGAAAATAGTTTCTTTTGGAGAGATCAGAGATTTTAAGATGCTGATGCCAAACCATCAAAGCTCTGAAAAAGCACGTAGCAGATAAAAATGCCTGCAAATCAGATGCTGCTGCCTCAGAATCTAGTTTCAAAGCTTCTTCCACATTTTTCCAGCTGGTCTAGTCATCAGAAAAGAAACCCACTTCAGAGAAAGCAACCATCTTCTTGGGGATGTTTCCTTTGCATGATCGAATGGATACATTACTACTGTGGGTACCACAGAACTCACTTATTAAGTTATGCTGCTTTCCTGTCTGTACTACCTGTGCAAATCTTAGTGCCACTAATCATGTTGAATCTCAGGAAATGAAGAATATAAAGAAAATCTGGAAAATGTTGTGCTCTATCTTCCTCCTCCAACTCAACTCCCCAAGTTTAGCCTGTGATTACTGGAAGAAATACATGACATCATCTTTGAAAAGTGTATTCCACTAAAGGCAAAGATATCTTGAAATCCATGTTGTCTTCCCATTGTTTTTGGAGAGAGAATAATGGAAAACAGGAATTACAACATCAGCTCATACCTCAGAGGATTTGAAATTATTGTTCGGATCAGGACACAGCACAGATATCGAGCTAATCTAAAAAATGTCTTTTTCATGGGCATGGACAGTATTAAGAGCTGTTGTATCTTGGCCTTGTTTGACACAGCGAAGCATCAGCATGCCATGGTGATACAGGAGTGTGTGACCTGAGCAGTACAGCAGTTCTGCTTGCTGGTTTTCAACAAAATTCAGAGCAACTGAGTAATTGCTCCTCTTCTCTGAAGGGCCTCTTGTACAAAGGATTAGGAAACATATTGAAACATCATGGCTATACATCAACATTCAACAGCTGGCATATTTTCTTTTCAAAAGATACAGTAACTGCCAGGCTTACACTCTTACAAATTAGTGTAGATCAGAAGGCCCACGAAAAAATCATGCAGGGTGAACCTTTCATGAAGAGGGCTTCAGCTGTCCTAAAAATAGAGATTTTCCACAGACAGGATGCAAAGCTCTGCTGATAAGGACTGCATACCTTTTGCATGAAGATCGATGCTGAGTACCAGTCTTTATTTGCCTTAACCTGGGTCCAAGATGCCTTTCTTTCATTTTTCCTGAAATAAGATGGGACAATAACAGAACAAGGAGCATATCTAGCTATCAACATCTTGGTACAGAAAGGCATGTTTGTGACTGAAATACCTTCTCTGCAAACATCTTTCCCCATTGAGCACCATCTGATCTTTGACTGCACTATGTAAAGGTGAAGAGGGAATGCTCCTCACCGCAACAACATGTTTGACAGGGGAAAGACTGCCCGCTGCTAGTGTAACTGTAACTATGAATAGACATGACATGTTTTAAACCAAGACCAATACCTGCTAGAGTAGCCTTCCTCTTCCCACTTGGATGGCTGGATGCTGAAGTCTGAGCAGACTGCCAGGCGATGGGGCTCTTACCTCCAGGTTTTCTCTCTGTTTGCCCAAGCTGCACCCTGTGCTCCAGCAGGAATGCAGAGCTACTTGGCCAGAATTAACAGAGACACGATGCCTTAAGGACCAATTTCACTGCTGCAGTTGTAGGCCGTTATGAAAGCAGGCATGTAAATAAGTGTGAGGGGCCCTCTAGAAAGCTGTGATCGCTCTGGTATAACATGCAGTCTTAGATGTGCAGTACATCTACCTCACATAGCATAGCTGAGCTGCTCTGGCAGAAGAATGGTACCAAAAGCAGCCCCAGTTAAAGCACTGACTTCAAGGACTACAAAGTGTGTCCGGCACTGGAGAAGTGCGGAATGCATGGGATCCCCATGCACCTGCTGAGGCAGGTAGGTTGGCAACTGCCCACATGCCAGATGGGTGGAAGCATCTGGGGTGCTGCCCTTCTACAGCAGCTTAGAACAGCTGGTAAGCTTTCTATTCACTTCTGTATGAAAAACACCCAAGGAGGAGTGTTTCCCAGGGCATTCTTGTGTTTTTGTCTGCAAAAGAAGTCAAAAGCAAGTTTAAGTCTGGCTCCAGCAACTGTTCTGAATGTGAATGGATGAAAACTACTGTGCTCTGTTGAACTGCAGGCACAACTTGCTTAACAGGTCTAACTCCATGAATGTGTTGACAACTTTAATGGAAGCCTCTAAACATCAAACCAGATGCTTAGCTTCCTCCCCAACAAGAGATAAAAAACACATTTGAGAAACAGGATAGAACAAAATGGATAATATCTAGTAAATCTCCTAAGCATTCAAATTACTTCTCAGTACCAAGAAGGCAGCCATCAGTCCAGCAGAATTCGAGATTACAAAAACGAATGTAACAAGACAGGGGCTATCCAGTAGCTGTGATGCTTCAGCTTATTACAAGTGTGGGCTCTAAAAATGGAAAAGGACAATCTTTTGTTCAGAGATCAGAGTAGAGCCATAAAGTTAACAATACTCACTGCTGCAGTGAGAGAACCAACCCATCACTCTTGTGAATGTGCCAAGTGTGAAAAACATTAAAACCAGTATACCAGAGTACTTAAACCATATTAATTAAATGTCAGTATGGATATTTATTTCACAGTAAAAATGCCAAATGTGGAGTTAAAATTATAGTAATATAATTACACTGCCAACATTTCCAAGATATACTCAAACATGTGGTTGAACCCTTCGTTTGATTTGAGATCTAAAAGGGTAATTTTTCAACAGCTGATGAGAATTCCATTTACTAAGAATTGCATTCACTTCTTGTACAAAATATATATGTGGAAGTTAAAAAGAATAACTTGAAAGGTTGTTGTTTCAAGCAGGGTGGTGGGTCGATCAAGAATAAATTGGATCCAGATTCCTGTTTATATTCTGGTGTTAATTATGTGGTGCAACTCCCTTTGAAATTAATGAAGCTCTGCATATAAAAAAAAGAGTACAATTAAGCTGTTTCTGCTTCCTCTGTTATACATGAAGTCTTTGCCAATCTACTATAGCACAGGGAATATTTAATTACTAGCAGGTACAGTTACATTAGCAACCACTACGGGAGAACTCCAACATTTTTAAGATGTTGAATAAATTTTTTAGAACCACAGAAAATTCCTTCTACAAAATGCATAAAAAAAGGCATCCAGGGCTTTCAGTGACCATAACACAAAATAGAGTTTAGGTTTAATTTGAGAAATTAGTTAAGTGCCTCATCTAACCTTTAACATAAAACTTTCAAATATGCCTTGGAGAAGTAGTATAACTGTCAAACTGTTCATAAGAGACAGTGCAAAAAAATCTAGTACTCAATTTTAGCCATACTGTATATGTATAAACCAGTGGCCTTTTCTCTTACCATTTATAGATAGGAGTGTACAAAAAGGAAGAGCTGCGTAACCAAGCAGACAATTATAAAAACAATAGAAATTGTTTCAAGAATTCAGTTACCATGCAGAAGCTTAAGAGAAAACTAAGATACTCAATATATTATAGAGAAAATTCTGACTAGAAATTCTAGTTTCATACTTTCTTGAAAAATTAAGAATCTAGCTTCTGATTTTCCATGCATACCTCGTTTAGTACTTCCACATACAAACAAACATTCTCAATGTATGTTGTAAATTACATTTATATTATACATCTAGCTTTATTATATGATAGTACCTTAAAAGCAGAGATACAGCGTGACTCAAGAAGTATTTATGTTGCTTTTCAATAGCTTTCAATATCAATGCTAGCTTTTCAAAGAGAAAAAGCAAAGCCTTTAATGTGACACAATGTAGATACTACCTGTATCACAAATAGCTATGACATACACTACACACTCTCCTCTCCTTTCCTTACAAACACAACTGTCCAATATACTTCCACAGTGACAGAATAATCAATTCTGTGTTACTTTAATCACTGGCATTTAATAAATGTTATCCATGCTTTGGTAAACTGTTTAAAAAATCTTTGAAAAGAGAGAAGTCCAAGGTTTTTGATAGCAGGTCACATTTTGAAGTATCTCTTTGATTTAATTTCTCTGATTTAACCATATTAATAATGACAGTGATTTATAATTAGTCAGTCAAAAAAATGGGCATTTCACATGAAAAATCTTTTCAAAACTGTGCAACATTGTCGGCTCTTCTGAATGGGTTGGTTTTTTTCTGCTTTTCAGTACTGTCTTAAAGGAAGACAGCCACTGAGGCAAATGGGAATGTCTCTGATGTATTCAGTGGAAATGGATCTGGCCCAAACCAAACAGGCATTAAAGTTCAGTCATAAAAAGTATTATAGTCTAACTATTATATAAGCTTGTTGGCAGAAATTAACATGTCTTCTTTTTCCTGCTAGTGCCCGTATCAAACAGAAGATACAGCCAAGATGCCCTGCCTGACAACTTCACAAGCTGCACAGCATCCATGCCAGACAGCAGATACAAAGAAGAGATTTACGATTCCAGCATTGTGAAACCCAACAAGATAGAAAACAGGATTCAGCCACCTCACCACCTCATTAAAGAAGAAAACAAGCTAGCTTTTAACAGAAACCTACAAGAAAAAATGAGTATTAATGAAAGTTCTTTTTCAAACTCAATTGCTAACTCCTTGCTGCCAAAATCAGAATGTTTCCAGCCTAAATCTATAGGACAACTAAGTCATCTCCTGCCAATGCCCTCAGTATATGAGCAAACCAGGAGGATTTGTATTAAAGAACCTAAATATGGGCATATTAGTCATGATACTACAAATCTAGATGAAGTGGACAGCGATGAGAGAATGACTGTAAAGCTTGATCATGACTCTGAAAGCGAACGCGTGATGGATGTGAGACCCTCTGGACAAGTTCCATTTGTGCTTCTAAATTATCACCATGTTTTAGCCAAACATGGTACATTTCAAACTTCATCATGTACAGCAACAGGACATGTAGGGGAAAATTATGGATATAGTTCCGAGGAAGTAAATACATTTATTTACAAAACCCAAAGCCCCTCATCAGCTTCTTCTCCAGAAACCCACAAGGAATCTGCTCTACCACATTATATTGGAACTTCTGTAATAATAGCCAATGGAAGGTGACGGTAATAGAGGAGTATTTACATTTAATTAAGAAGCCAAACTGTAATGATTTGCAAAAAGCATGAGAACACATGGTTACGTTTACTGAGCATACCTGAAGGTCAATGAGGGACAGACTCGTATGTTCCCGACAAGCCACGTCTAAGAGTACCTTCAAGGTCAGGAAAAAACCCTACATCTAGCTTCAGTGCTTCGTTGTCACAGATTAAGCTCTGGTGCCAGTAAGAAGACGTGTTACAGATCTTATTTTTGTTATTTTAGAGTGTGCAACAAAATTAAATGATAGGTGTTATATGCAGAAATTTATATGAAGAACATTTTTTTCCTTAACCCTTCCTTCTCAAAATACATTCAAGATGTTTTTATCACTATCATAAACTATACATGCTAGTTTAGGTATTTTTGACAAACTGTGTGAAACCTTACATCAACTCTCCACCCACACGGTAAACATCTTGGCAAATGAACTTTGTTTAGAGTGGTGATTTTTATTATCTCTAATACAACTGTACTAACTAAACAGAACTCAGTTTGGAAAAAGTGTATTTATTAATTAACCAGAAACTTCTGAACTAAATAAATCAAATATAAATTTGATTTATTTAACATATATTTCAGTGTTCTGAGATTATTATCATCACCATTTCTCTTGGCAAGGACGAATTAACACATACAAAGATACGTATTAAAGGGTTACAGGTCTTGTTACGGTGAATCGGGACAAAACTCATAGCAAGAACTAAAGACTGTTCCCCAAAAAAAGGTTGTAACAAGAAAAAGAAACTTCCAAAAAGTGTGTTTGACTCAGTATTCTGGGAGAAGGCTGTGCAGATTTTCAAAACAGCTAGTCAAAAATACATCTTAATAATAACAGCAGAAATGTTTTCTTTACAGTCAAGGGAATAATGAACATTTATACTTCATTTTTAACTTACCAGTAGCCTTCTGAAGTCTGAAGTTCAGCTTTTAACACGATGAACTTTCCTAAGCATAAATCTCCTTGTCAACACAAAGGTAAGATTAAATATTTGACCAATTCATGCACTTCACAAATAATGTCAGTAGACAACTTGAATACAGAATGTTGAAAGTTGCCACAGAACCAAAAAGCCCAAAGTTGCACTTGAAATAAAGCAGACTTCAATGGATCAGGGTTCGGAAACGATCACTTTGGACACATCTCAACTTGTGCTAGTAAACTGTAGCAAGTGACAAGCATACAGCACACATTTACATTTTGTCCAGCCCACTAGGATCAGAGTTTACAAACAAGGAGACAGACTGACCCATGTGTGTTTAATTGACAACAATCTGTCCACTTTGTTTTCCATCACTTCCCCAAACATTCTTTGTATGCTCTTGATAAAACAAGGAATGGCTCCCTAATAATAATACTGTTCTAGATCTAAGATAAAGGTTGTTGCAGATCTGTCAGCTATGCTTAGCTATATTTCTTAGCTCAATTCAAGGCTAGTTTACATTTTTAAAACTTTCTCACACTAGACAATCTCTCAAGAGACTGTCACAAAACAGAATGCTTACTCCACTTGTGCAATATGGAAAAACATTTGCTCGTGGATTGCACCTTCTCAGAAAAAATGTAATGAAATACACACTCAAAACTACGTGCTCTCCACCTTTTATATGCAGCAATAATATTCAGTCACCTCCTTGTCTGTATGAATATTTATTGCTATGAGTACACAAAAATACTTTAAAAACATGTTTGAAAACAATTTTCAATGTTTTTATTGCTTCCTACTAAAAGGTTAACAGAGAAGTCTTTATTATGAAGTTAAACTGATGGTCACTTGGAAGGTCACAGTTGTCTGACTTCTTAAGTTGCTAAAAGAGCACAAAAAATACTTTTTGTGATAAGTGTAACAAAAAAAAAAACCCTAACCAGCCATTACCAGAATACTGGCTTAAAAATAAAAAAAAGCAGAATCAAACCAGCATATTTGCTGACTCAGTACAACTGTGCTCCTTGGTTTCCCTAATGCTAGACAAGTGAGCAAATGTACAGAAATGCCATGAACATGTATTATTGTCATTCTGACTTTATAAATTGAAGCAACGAGACACATGTTGGTTTTACAGTGGCTTTTTAATAGCCTTCCCAGCCAGTGTTACTAACAAATGTGCCCAATTCCTCAAAAGATACAATTATGCTACAACTTGTATGTTCATTTTATTAAATTAAAACCATACCCTATAAAGCAGTAACTGACATTGTCTGCATCATTAAAAAGAAACCTGATGCACAACTCTCATGGACACTTTTCTCTATATCTCAACAGTGGTATTGCTGGTGTACTTTTCCGTTCTTGTACTTACTTTTCACTATAAACCTGTTCTCAGGAACATACAAATTAGGCTTTGGTTAAAAAAATGACACTGATATTTTTTAGTAAAATACCACAAAATATTTTTCCAGTATCTACCTTGTTATTGACACTTTCAGGCTTTATTCAATGAGCCTGAGCAGAGGAGGTGTTCCATCATTCTCCTGCAGATGTTTTGCAGTATATGATATTCAGGTACATGAACTTAACCTGCCAGGCAATAATGAACCACTTATGCATTCACATACGATAATTCAGGCTGGGTTTAGAAAAGAGCTGTGATTAAAAAAGCAAATGTGTGAAACATTTTTCCTGCCATTCCAAAATAGAAACAACAATTGCATGGTCACATCTGGAATGTGAGTAAATTATATTGAGAGAAAAATATGACTTTTAGCCAGTTAAGCTACAGATGTTCATAGCACACCCATACTGCAGAATGTGGCACAGCCATTGACAGTGGCAACATTCTTAATAATTGGAAAAAATTATTTCACAGAAGTGGAGTGTGAATTGGAATATATTATGAAAAATAACCTCATTGTTCTCTGCCGTATTTGAGTCACTAAAGATACCTTTGTCATGCAACTTGATAGGATTTTAACTCTCACGGGAAGTTCAGACCTAGCAAATAAATGATATGGAGAATGGGAGAGAAGAAGATAGTGAAAGGGAGAATATTTTACCAAAACATAAAGTTGGAAACATTAATCCCATATTGAGATCTCAAAGTGTTTATCCCATTAATAACACAAATACCACAATGTAAATAAGGTGATAAGGGGACAGACTTCCCTCTGGGTTGCAGTAAACATGTAATTTGAAAAAGGGTCTTAAAGTAATTTGATGAAGTTAACCACAGTGAACAACAGGTGTAAAATTGGAGAATGTATCACTGAGAAAGTGCAAACGAATTGGAAACCTGCCAGAATACCAGCATTTCTCTCAAAATCACAAAACAGGACATCAAGTATTTTTTCAATATTTCAGGCATACTTCGAAAACAACACAGAAAATGTTATTATTCCATTTTTCCCCAAACATTAGATTTCGCTTTTTTTTATATGATGCAGATAAAAGCTATTTGGCAAATGTAGGTATAAAAGCACGCAAACCAAACAACCTATTAATGCTCAGAATTATATATGTATTCCCTAAAAATGTAAAGCATTTTTGCTTATTTATTATGTAAAACAGAACTGTTAAAACATTAATAAAATCCTGTAGCCAAAGGAAAAACCAGTTGGACTTCTTCTTTAACTACAAAACACAGGGTCTCACGAAGAATAATGTGGTATATTTGAATATTTATTTCAGTTGTAATATGTACTATATTGGACAGGTAATGTACTACAAAAAAAAATCCCTGTATTTTTTGTATTTTAGCCCCATCGTATTTTAAAGGAAGACTCTTGGAGAACTGAGAATAACACCGACTCCCTAATGAAACGCGCTAATGCAAGACACTCAAACACAACATCAGTTTACAGTTCTTCCCTGCAGTTCTTTCTCAATTGTGTGTTACATGACCACAGCCTGTGGCACATCAGCATTTTTTGACCTCTGTTTTTTCCTCTGTCCAGATTTAATTTCTTTGGTGTCTGATCAGTGCGGTGCATCACTGTAGTAACTTATGCATGCAGGCACTTTTATCAAACCAGTTACCCCAGGAATCAGTTCTTCCTGGCACATATCTTGTTCATGACAGATATTAAGCTGTACTGCAATTTTTTTTAATATATCTACTATATATTCCAAACTAGTTACAGAGAGCAATTTTTTAGACAGCTGATGTCTTGCAGATGAATCAGAAAAAGCAAATAAGTAAAAAAAATCATTGTACAGTGAAGCAGGAGCATAAAGAATTAAACACTTGGATATTATTTCTAGGTGATAGCCCTTGAAGTAGATATTTGTTGGATATGTTTTAAAAAATGCTCTGAAGTCTTATAAAACCTTTTACTAGAAGCGAGATATACTGCTCTAACTCTTAAATGTTAAATACATCATCACTTTTTCAAATCTTTGGAAACAGCATTGGTGCTGACTGGGCACAACCTGCTGACTCTTTCTGCACTCAGATGTGAGCCAACATGCCCAGCTTGCTCGGCAAAAGTTTTCCTATCAATAAACAATCTCTACAAATATTTTCACAATGTGTAATGAGAAATGTTATAACAGAGTGCAGGAGGAAAAAAATGAAGTCACAGAAATATGGACACCATAATAAATGTTTTTTTGAAAGCACTTCATCAAGAAAATAGTTTAAGATATGACATCAGCCTCACTATGAAAGAGGTGTTTTACTAATCTAGACAGCTGAATGAAATTAAACATTTTCAGTGCATTACTTCTGGACCTGGAGTCGTCTGACTCTCTCCATACCTATGCCCAGGGACACTCTACACTACATCTGTCTGACACATATAAAGTACAATAATAACAATGATTTCTATACAAAACTGTTGTGGCTTTCTGGGTGTGCCGAGCTTGACATAAAAAGACTAAGACGACAGGCTGAGCTTCCCATCTGCCTTAGGTGAGTGTAGTGCAGGAAGGTTCACTGGCTTTCCCACCAGTAACAGCTGCTGGCTGGAAAGACCTTAAGCAGCTGCACACCACACAACAGCAGTTTTCTTTGTAAAGTTCTTTGGTTCTTCTGAAGCAAAGGTCAGGTTTGTAAGAAATGCTTCATCCTATTCAAGGCTGTATCCTCAAGACAACAGGTAGTTTTATACACACAGAATTGGCCACTAAAATGTAGAGGTAAAGCAGTACATGCCCACAGCACCCAACTATGCTCTGACTAATCCTTACTTGGTTAGTTCTCACAAAGGAAGTTCAACACTAAGTTTAATTCCAATGCAAAAAAATTTTGAAATAATCTTATAGCTCAAAGTGAGAACAGAACAAGTCTTTTCATTAAGAAGGATATGAAGAAATTAAAAAAGGAACAATAGCAACCAGGAAATATTGCAGCATTTTACTATTAAAAAATCCATCTGCCTGCTGCTTAGACACTGTGGCAGCATAGTTGAGTGAAGATTTGCAGGTGCATTCTGCCCTTCATACAGGAACAGGTTTTATCATTTTCCCTTATCAGCCTTTTAAAGTACTTGTCCCTAGCAAAGGGAGAGCATGTTTTAAGGAAGCAATGCAAATCAAGACCTGGTTGTTAAAGGAAATCTCTACAGGCACTCACCAATCTATCTGGAATACGAGTGAAATCAAAGGTGCTTCCTACAGGCACACCACATAGCACCAAAACAGAGATAGCGTTTCAGCTACAAATATCAGACTGAGGCACAGATCTAAATTTTCATAAAACTCTGTGGCTGGACAAAGAGTACCAGAGCTATGCTTTCCACAGCTGACCTGCAGCAGCATGTGTGGCTCATAAGCTGCTTGAAGGAAAAGGCAGAAAAGAAGTGACGAAGCACAAGGAAGATGTGAGTGTCCGTATGCATACTATGTATAAATGTTTTTTCTTTTTATTTAGACTTTATTAAGGCAGATTTAAGTTTAATTTGATTACAATATGCATCAACATTTGATACTGAAATAAAAGTAGTTGTCAAAACTTAACAACTCAAAACAGTTTTGAAAGCATCTAGTGTTCATGTGTATCATTTTAACTATACCAATTAACAGCTGTCCACACTCTACTGTAGAAATCTATTGGTGTGCAGTCTCATATGACACAGATCATAGGGGAAAACAACTCAGCGGAGTATGGACAAGCAGGCACACAGAAAAATCTACTCTGATATGGAGCATAAAATCCTAAATGTAAGAGGGACAACTTAATTTCTAGCATTTGTTGCCAAACCACCTAAACCCTAATATGTGAGGATTACTGTAAACTACCATCACAGACTAGTTTCCTTGTTTTAAGACTTCTTGGCTTTGTAACTGAAACAATCTACTAACATGTTAAGATTGTTTATGAGGTGCACTTTAACCTAAAAAAAAACATTTCTGGCTGGTAGACAGAAGTCCTTTGTGGAAACCAATTTGGCTGATCCACCTTCAGTAGGGACAAGGTAACGTAACAAGCAGTGCTGCCTACTTGAGGAAATGAAGCCCGCCACATCACACCCATGACAAACTTTTCATTTGCAGAGAACTGTTTGAAGTGCTGTGGTGGCCAAGCCTCCTGGTGTAAATTTGCCTTGCCCTGGAGAGAAACCCAACAAGTTGCCATCGCACAGAAGCTCCCACATGCCTGCCTCATGATGCTTCCAATCACAACCAAGCAGTTACACTTAACCAGGAACTATGCAGCTAGGCCCCAAAGCAAGCTACTTTCAGGTCAGCAGGTGTTAAACCTCCTGCTTTTGATAGTTAGCAGCAAAACCAGATGCCCTGTTGTTCATGGCAGGGATTTTAAGAGCTGTGCATTTTCTCTTATTTATTTGCTTAACTTCATTGCTATTACTTAGGACTTTCATCTCCTGACATGGGATTCTAGATGATACACTGCTCCATTCTTACAGGGGCTAAAGCCTATTGGAAGGCTATAATTCAAAGCAGATACAAGACGGCTTACTCAGATCCAAATGACTAAGAAGAGCAGAATACAAATAACTTGGATAGCTAACCACAGTTCCTAAGTGCTGATGGAAAACTCTCCAAAAACTCAAGGCAGTCATGAGAGAGTTGCAGACCTGAGACCAAAGCACAGGACGGTAAACTGTTGTACAAGCCCAACATGGAGAAGAACCAAATGAGCAAGGCTCTGCACGTAGACCTGAATTTAAATACAGTGGTAATCCCAGTTATTCAGAAGTCTACAATGAGTTCTTCCAGCTGTTTGCACTGCAGCCAATGCATAAACCAGAATTCTGTTTAAAAAAAAACAGTAAAAAGGTAAATACTGTACTGCATTGTGTTAAGGTACAATAAAAATAGAGATACAAAAAGAAAATATTTAGCCAATTGAATCTCTCAAATAGAGTGTATAAATGAAGAGAAATTTCTGTTCCTAGCAATCAAGCTCCTTTTAAAGACTCAACATTTACAAAGAATGGCAATGTAGATGTGTTTTAAAGTTAGCACAGTAGAGTAAAGGTATTCAGCAATGAGATAATGACTTCTTGTTAACTGTTGAAGTTATCCATGTCAAAGAACAAAGATATCAGAAAATCAGAAGAAAAAAAAATCAGGCTATCAACTACCCTTCCCACCTTTCAGCAAGTTTAGCTGCTTGGTGCTAAATACTAAAAAGAGTCTCTCTTTACACTGTGAGCTCTGAAGACTATCAGTGCTTTGGGACTATGAGGTTTCTCAGCATGTCAAAAGAATTGCCGTCTGGATGCACAGACTCTACACCTTTGCCTTCTTCATGAACTTGAAGGAATCCATAATCATCTATCCCAACTATCCATGCAATCGGGCCCTCCTCATTGTAGAGACGGACTTGCTTACCGCTGCAAATAAAGAGAACCAGAGGGTTAGGAAGTAATCGGTGTACACTGCAAAAAAAAAAAACAGCTTAGAGGATGATGTTTAACAAAATATTTTTATTTTGCACTTCATTGATTCTTTAAAGAGATTTTCAGCAGCATTCTCTATCTGCTTTCATTTCTTTGTGCAGAATTAACAGAGTTGGAGTTAATTCCAAAACTCTATTTTATTTACAAAAAGACAGGGGTAAAGTAGCTTCATCACTAGTTTAACAAATAATTCCAAATTTCCTTTGTTTTGAGACAATAACATGTAAGATTCCTGGAAGCATTCTTTAATTCATGCTAGGCCATTGATTTTACTATATGTTATTTTTCATTCTCCCTTAAAAACTGCATCCTGTTTGGCAGTATATTTTAATTTAGTCAGTAGTATTAAAGTCAATCGAGTAGAAAAAGTAGAAAAAGACAAAAAAACCCAAGAGGATTTTCCAACTTTATTAAAAGAAAGTTAGAGAAGAACATAATACCTACCTGTGTACCCAGTACTTGTAGTAACGGGGAAGAACTCCATTGGGCCCTTTCTCCTGAAAAATATCTATAAGTTTCTCTAGCACAGTTACAGTTCTTGCAATAAGACAGTCTGTAGTTAAAGGCTTCAGTGTTGCCCCCTCTTCCTTATTAAATTTTGTGATGAGATCATTGATGCATATGGTAGGGTTGCTGTTGCTTACATTAAAACCAAAGCCTGAAGAAGACAAACCAGAAGAACAGAATATGATCTGTAAATATGAACACTTTGTTACCACCAGAAAGTCAGTACTTCATTCAACTACTTGATACAATTAGCTTTAATGCTGCTTCCAGTAGCTCTTTCTTCATTCTCTTACATGTTTAAATGATCCTACTTGTATAATTACAAATCTCAGCCCAGATTTTATTTGTTTCTTGCCCTTAAAATGCCTCCTCAGAGTTGTAGTAAATCCAATGCAGGCTTTCAAGAGCATACCATCCTAGCAACGAGGGTGAGGAAGGCAGTAAGAGGTAACTTGCACACTAGTTGTTACAATAACATCAAAGTTACTAGTTGTTACAATAACATCAAACATTCTTTTATTGCCTAGAAGATGGCAGAGAGTAAATAATAAATGATACTCTAAGCTAGAGTTTTATCTTTCAGTCTAAAATTTAATTAAGAGACCCTTCTATTTACTACAGTTAGCTGATAAGCCTTTTGTTTGGCTTGTTCTGAAAAGCACAGAAGATTTAACATTGTCATGTAAGACTCCAGTTTGCTTAGTCTGTCTTACCACAGCATATCCTTTAGAAGACTCATATCTCTGACTGAGATTTCTCCAGCTAAAATAATGCTGGTAGAATGCCCTTATTAAAATATGGCTCTTGGGGCATTTTCTGCAGCCTGCTGAAACAGACTTTGAGGGATGTAAATGAATATATTTTATTGCCTGTTTGTTTGTTTCTCCTAATAATTTGGATTTTTCTTTCCTGGGGATAAAACCTGTCCTGTCAATGCTGGTTTAGGAGTGATATACCTCCATCAGTAAGAAGGTCCAGATACATTGTTTTGTAAGTTTGTCATTAATGACACTATTCATATATGGAAGTAACTCATATCAATTACGAGAATAGGATCTCCTCAGTGGAAATGATTTTTTGCATTTTAAATAGTCAGATAATGCATGCAAAGAAAGTCACAGTGATACCAGAACCAATACAGCAACTCAACGGAAATGAGGAGAAATGTATTATCAGAAACAGACAAAGGAATATGAACTAGAAAAAAAATAATGTGCCATGCCAGCAGATCCCAACTCAGCTGTTTACACTCAAATATGGTACAAGTGAAGAGAGAGTGTCCCTGGCCATTGAGCTGTGTTTGATATTGTCAGGGTGTGTAACATGGCCTCGGTGTCCATCCGCAGTCTCAGGGTACTCCCAGCATGTCTGTATGGAGATCACTACTTAGCAATCCAAGAATTTAAACACACGAGAGACATACTGAGATGCTGAACTCAGCTGACATGGAAGCATCTGGGGATAAACACAGTGGCAATAATGTAGCCAGCTAATTTGAAAAATATTAGGAGCTCAGGACTCTTAGGGCATTTCTGCATTGTCCATGCGAGAAGACTGAAAAATAAACATTTAGCACTGACCTTGCAGTCTGCTGATGTGGCTGATGCACCTTCCAGTTCTAGAGCTCACCCTGCATTCAGCATCCGTGTGCTGTTAAGACATGCCTTAGCTGCACACAGAGACACACAGAGCTTTTGCAGGTCATGCATGTTGGTTCTCCTTTGCATTCCAGTTCTGTTTGGATACCTACGTCTGTTCTGAGTCTGGCCCTTACATTAATGAACTATATTTCTCTGCAGAACTCTTCTTCCAAAAGTCCCATAATAATTCAGTTATTTAAAAAAAAAATTAAAAGCACCTTTAAAAGCATGAACATGAACTGTGTCATCTGTGAGGCCTTCAGCATATGGTATAGGCCAGGGGTGTCAAACTCCTCGCTCCCGCCCTTCTCCTGCTCCTGCAGCGTAATGCACGTCACACACTGCACACGTGACCAGCGCTGGCAGGAGCACAGGGGCAAGTTGCTCGGTGCTGCCACCGGGTAGAAACAAGCTGCCAGGCTGGATAAAACAAGGTGGAGGGTGGGATTTGGCCCTTGGGCCATGAGTTTGACACCCCTGGTATAGATGAAAAGGCAAGTTGTATGGATGAAAAGGAAAGTTCATCTATTGCTTTATTCTTCTGAGGTACTTTTCACAATTGTGAAGCTATGTAGATGATATCTGATTTTGATAACTTCCCTCATATATGGAAACTCTTTACGAGTGCCATGTAAACAATGTGGTCTAGGAAAGGAGTTTCCATGAATGTAGAAAGCGGATGATGCACCTGGCTTACCTTTACCTGTTAAAGTTTGATCTCATTGCTATTACTAACAGGAGAAGTTAGATGTCATGACTTACCCCTACTACTCTCAGTGACATACAACACTGAAATGCTGGAAAAGATCCTTAGACTAACATGTGGCAAGTAAGTTTCAATCTCAGAAGCATCCAGGTGAAAATGTACACCTGTCTATATACCTCAGACCATGAATCCTATGGACATCAGAGAGAATGCATACATAAAGTTTCCATTTGAAGTGAATTTCTATTTGAAGTTTTGATGTTTAGGATATGAAATGCAAGATCAAAACCTAATACCCAATGTGTAAAGAGATATTTGATAAGATGAACCGGTTTTGGAGTAATTTTTGCTTTTCTTGTGTTCACCAGAACAGGCTCTGGAAAGACATATGGAAGCATTAAATGGCTGACAGGGCACAGAAAGACTCTCTTAAGCCTCTTGGTTCAACTTCCATTCTGTACATGTAGATTACCTACAAAATGAGGATATAACAATTGAACTGAAAATTTAATGGCTGGATTTGTTTCACAGAAGGAGGTGATGACTATTTCAGCTGTTCAGCTTGTTTGCACCTTTGACAAAAACAATATGCCCACATTCTCTTCACAAGATACTCTACTTATCTAATGTGCTATACTCAAGTATAGACCAAATACTACAGACTTCTTCACCTTTTAGAATTGCTAAGGAATTTTCATGTAATTTTTTAGACATACTACAAATAACTGTTTTTGGAACTGGAACCTAGAGCTCTGCTGGCAGGTTTCTGAGCATGTCGGAACAGGCTGGTTAGGGAAAAATTTTCCTTAACTAATAGCAGGATGATTATCAGACTTGAAACAAGATGCTTCTCAATTCTTATTTGTGCACCTAAATGCCTGCTCCTGTTACAGCACTGGGACTTGTTAGAAAAAACATGTACAGTCTTTTCTGCAATTGGCTGTGCTATGTTTTTGGAACCAGCCTTCCAGATAGACTGTTCATGTTCACAATGAACAAACAGATCGTCACGCTCTGCTCCCTGATCCAGCCTTCCCAACTACTTTGCAAATCTTACTTCTTGAGAGAACTAAAGAAAGAGATAAATCAAATCATTACTTCACTGCTGCTTCACTAGCAGTATACCAGTATCTAGACAGATATCAACCAATACAAGTCATGAATAAATTTTAAGAGGATGAAAAAAGAAATTAAAGCATCACTATGTGTATATAACTCTTTCTCTCCAGATTTAAAAGGCATGTTATTTATTGAACTGTTTGTCATGTTGCCAAAAAAAAAATTGAAAAAAATGGATACGTTTTTCAGCATATCCTACTAGTTCTGCAACAGATCAAGGAGGATACTTTCCTCTTTTTCCTGTAATGCTCTTTCTTTGAACTCCACTACACCAGCCCAGATGCTTGCATTTATCTTTTCCTTGTCAAGCATATGGAATTATTAAGAAGAATGAAAACATTTACTTTTTGTGCTTCCCTTATTTAATATTGTGCTTTATTTCCTTATGCCTGCTGTCATTATTTGTTCTTGTCCTTATCATTTGAATTCATAAAGACATGAATAGCAAATTTCTTCAGAAAAAAAAAGTATAGAAAAGTCTGAAAATAGATATTTACCCATAAGTATATGAAACGTTGTTTCTATAAGTGTAGAGTTTACCAGAACTCCACCAAGTTTCATAAGATCGCTGTAGTAAATATCATTTGGCCATTTTACTCGCAGATCAATATCCTAAAAAAACAAAACCATATATTTAGACACACTTCGACAATGATTATAAGAACATGGCTCATTCATCACTCCATATTTTCCGTACCTCTTTGCCACACAGAATGTGATACAGAATGTCAATTCCTCTTCATAATAAGAAGCTATTTAAGAGCTCCACAAGCGTTACTGAAAAAATCATAGTAACGTCGTTACAGTTTACTAAGGAAGTTTGCATCTGTCAGAGAAGTGTCCAATTGTTAAAAAAAATAATTACAGCAGATAATAAAGGCTTAGATTGACTAAGGTGACTAAAAGATACTAGAGATTTCAGTCTCAAAATCATAAGGCTTTATAGAATTCATTTCCTTCATTCATGAGCACCTTTTAAAGACTTAAAAGATCTATGGAAGAAAGATGGAAACTGTGGCAGCTATTGTGGCTCACTGCTGACAAACAATCAGGGTAAGCCCACAGTAACATCAATACTGTATTTGAGGATCCTCACAGAAACCAGACAAGGACATCTTGAATTTCAGAAAGGAAATTTAGCAGACAGGAGAATTCCAGTTCACAACTATGTAAATACTCCAGTAATGTCCTAAATATATTCACGATTTCGGCAGCTATGCTCAAGCAACACCATGGAGCTGGAAACACAAACTGTGCTGTGTGACACCGTTCCAGTGCAATAGAGAAGTTTTTGTTGAAACCACGGAACTGAACTGAACTTTGCACCGGCTACTTAAACACAAAAAGAAAGCAAATGTGCTTCCTGTAGTTTCAAAACCTGCATATGACTGTATCCCCAGAGGCAAATTATGGGAGGTGCTCCAGAACTACAAGAGTCGCATTCCCTCCTCTTGTAGATTTTGAAATCCCTTTACAGGATGTGTGAAAACTGCACCTGGGTCCATGTCTACTTTCCTGACAGATTTAAAGGTCAGAGAGGAGTCCATTACACATACATTGACAGGAAATACTACCTGATTTTGCTGTCGAAGTATTCTAAGAGAGAATATCACCAATTCATACTCATTATGAAAAACAACTTGCCTTTGCGCTGGGAAAAGATTTATACAAGACTCTTGAGACACGTGAAGTATGACACAGTTAAACAGTATTATCAGTGTCAAGAGATCTTTTGAAAAGCTATTCAGTAGTTCTCAAGGAAAACATACACCTGTAAGACACCAGACAATAGCTCTGCAACTGAAACGACAGCAAGCGTGAAGAACAACCAAGTCCACTGGGTATTCCCATGCCATGAACTACACAGCAGAGACTTTGCCACAATATGGAGTTACAAGGTATTGCACAACTATCTGCGCATCAAAGAGATGATGGGTGTCACCAAATGCCTGGGAAATGGAGCACATTATCTACACTTACTAGAGGGCGATGTCTGCTGTTCTCAGAATGTGAAAGCAAAGCAGTCTCTTGTTACAAGGCCATATGAATTTGCAGCACTGACATCTGATAGCAAAAGTTCCAGTTAAGCAGCCAGATTTTCTCCATTCAGCTGCCTGTTCAGCACAATCAGCATCCGTGGCAATTGTAAAAATGATGACTGGCTGATGAACTGAGACATAGGTATTTCAGATTTTTGAATCAAAATCCTGAAATGGACTTTAAGCACAGCGAATGACATTAAAGCATGTTGATGTATTATTAAGATGAGGACATACACCTGCAGAGATATGGAAATTTGCAGGAGAGAATGAAACTTCAACTATAGATAAGGCCATCTTCTGCAGCTACCACAGTCTGTATGGCATTGATGTTCACCTGACACAATGATAAGCCCTCTGCTACCAAACTATAAAGGAGAAAATTAAGCACTGAGTTTCCGATAAATCTTTGAATATCCTTGCTTTAATATATCTGAGTTCAGAATCTTAATCTTGGTTTCACCCATTGAATAGGGTGGATGTACTGTCAAAGAGATTCAGTAGCTTTGCCTTGGTCATAGGAAGCTATATATTGTACAGGTATTATCGATACATATTTTTTTAATATCAACAGTTAGTACTTCAATCATCTTTTTCCTCATGAATGGAATAAAACAAAAAATGCCACAGCATACCACGGTAGGTGTACAGAAGCAAAACCACCTCCATTCATAAATTAACTCCTACCCCAGTCAGACTCATATTTTATAAAACTAACTCTTGTCCCTTCTATTTTAAATGGTTAAATTATTCACTCTATCCAAATATTTTATATTGCAAATTTTAGCCTGAAGCATTTTGTTTTTATAGTCAAGTTATGAAGCACTGAAGTTACAAGGTTTTAATAGAAAGGCTGACAGACCCTAAACTACAGCAAAGCTACTGGGTGCCACTATAATAAAGTTCATGTGTAAATGTGTATAAGTCATTGATTTTCTCTAATATAGGAAACATATGCTTTAGTTAACTACTTCTGTAAAATACCAAAGTTTTATAGTTAGCAAATATTAGGAAATGGTAACATTAAAAAGAAGATATATGAGGTGATGAAGAAGACTGGTTCTTCATTTTAATACTGATGACAGGACACTTGATTCCCTCTTGAGAGCAATACTCTTAACTTCTTGCTTCAGAAATCAGTTTTCAACTTTAAACAAGGGTAGGAAAAATCCTTTAAAGGGGATAAAGTGACCACTGAAACAGCATCAACAAAAAACCCCAGAAGATAATTTGTCAGTTTTATTCATTTTTCCTTCTCCCTCTTCCCCAGTTTCTTCAAAATCAAAACAAATTAACTCAATTGTTAGACAAAAAAAATTGACATTTTCTTTACTGCTGAAGACTGAGTCTTAAATTTCATAAGATTACTAGTGAAATAAGTGCAGTATACTTAATCAAGTCAGTAAAAGACAATATTCATCATATGTACATTAGGTTTCTTAAAACACATAAATAATCAAACATGCATAAAGGCTAAGTTTACCACTATATTAGCCCTTAAGAACTATATTATACATTCAGTTATTCTGCACATAGAAGACCTACTTAAAATCTGAATTTAATGAAAAGGCAAAACGGGAATTTTGAGATAAATTAGAATGACATACCTCATATCCTGGTATTGATCTAACTGACTCTACCACTGCCAAGGACACCAGGTGTTGAATAAAAGGAATTCTCTGGCCAAGATTGGAATGTAGAGGAATGGTGATGTGTAAAGTGGACAATGCACAGCCTATAGGACTGAGCCAAACATTTCCACCACGACCTGGTGAGGGAGAGGAAAAAAGTTAACTTCAACTCAAGAAAGAAATATTTAATAAAAAAGATCACTTTGTTAATAGAGAGCCATTTTTGTTCTCTTTGTTAAAGAGAACCATTCAATAGAATGATTCATCCAAGAATCAACCCTAAGTCCTGTAATGGAGTTTACAAACTAATTTTGAAAGAGCAATGGTTAAAGCACAAAGCTTCTTTTTTAAAAAACAGGAGGTTGTTTAGGGTGTATGCTGCTACCCAGTTTCCTAGAATGTTCTACATGACTTGCTTCCAGGATTTTCCTAGTATCTGGTAATACAGACATTTAAAAAAACTTGCTTTTTTTAAGTCCAGAAGTATTTGTGAAAATGCCCTGCGTGCATCTAGAAATCCATCCACATTGTGAATCAACTTGACACAACCTAGATCTGTACCAAAAGCCAGGTAACTATCTTCATGTAGGTCTGTGCTCAGAAGAGCTTTTTAGGCTGGGCACCGTGATCTTCAAATAAAATGATCACGGCTTTTAAATCGGTGTAAGTAACTTCCTGGGAAAAAGACAGAACCTGCTTATATTTATCTGCAAAAGACTGTGAAAGCCCACAGAACAGTTCAGGCAAGTCCTGCAAGAAACCTCTATCTCAGAGCAAGTCAAGACCTAGTCTTGTTCCAGTTAAGTCAACAATGGAGTCCTGATTTGGAAGTCTGACTTGTATTACACTAAATGTAGCGATGGCAATTTCCATGACTGGGGAGACTTTTTGGTAGAAACTAGAGGACCACTAAATTATTTCTGCAAAAGCCACCAAACATCCAGAAAAATGTTTACTTTGGTTTCTATTAACTTAGGTTTTGAGTTTGAATCTACAGCTCAAGCAGGAGAAAAAGACACGATTATTCTACAGATTATATTATCAAAAATAATCATACCTCGAAGGCATCGAGGTGACACTAAAATGTCCTATGTCACATGTTTAATACACATTTATAAGCACTAGAAGGAAACTTACTGACCTTTCCCTTGTGTTTGTCGAACAGCAATTGCTATTAAACCCATTTCCTCTGGCAACTCGAACATTAACCTGCCAATTAGGAAAAAAAAAACCCGCAATGCTTATCAACTGGAACACTAAACTACATTAACAAAAATCTAGGCTTAAATATCAGGTAATATTTTATATTAACATTGCTCTACCATTTATCGATTTTCAGTTAACATTTATTCTTGGCCAAGAAGCATTAGAACAGTAAAAAAAGATTAACTGAAAAATGATAATGTAAAACGTGACTATATCCATTATTCTGGAAAAAGTTACAGTCATAGTTCATTTAAGGTGCCTTCTGATAACATACGTTTTGTATTTCTTTATATTTTCTTGAAGTGCTTATTTTTTTGCATGTCACTATCTTCAGTAAGTGACAACTAGCAATTCTAGACATTTGTTTCTACTTACAGCAAATTTTTGTTCATACTACAGAATATAAGAGCAGCAGTTTCTGATTATTTAGAAAACCAATATGGTGGCAATAAAGCAGTTTAAAAGATACACTATCCCCTGAGAACTAATTATGATTTAACTACAGTAAATAAATCTACACCTTCTGAGAACTCTAGAGAACACTGGCTTATTTTAGGCTTGTGTTCTGCTTTTAAAATAGTTTCACTTAAAAGAATACTAACTTTCCTCTAGGGATAAGTAGAAAGTGCACTTTAACACCACCAAATGAGTCAATGCTAGACTTAGAAGAAAAAAAAAACCTACTGTGAGAACTTCCTTCAAGCCACTTTAAAACAGATCTGAACTGTATTATGATCCTCCTCAATTCCACTTTTTCAGGAAGAGTTATTTAACAGATAAAACAGATATTCAAGATGTTGCCAGCAAGGTAAACCCAGAAAGTGATGTATAGCTTACACATTTACTTCTAAAATAGGCACAAATATCATGCTGTTCATTCATACAAAAGGAATCTTGTCTTGGAGATAAGTGCAGTCCAAATCAGCAAAGAGTGCTGTTCAAAATTACTTCCTCTGAATTTCAGATACGTATGAAAGGTGTTTCAAGTTCAGCAACCAAGCAAGTATCAGTGGGCAGCAAGAACCAGTTGCAAGCAGACGTGTCCCCCAGCCACTCACAGACACACATCTTTAGGCAGGCGACAAGCTATGGACTACTCATCCCTCCTACTTCACAGGTTGGAAAGTGGGGATTCAGTAACTCTTGGGGCTGTACCAGTAGCAAAATGTAAGCGGGATCCCCGAGGTTTCCCACTATCTTTCAAATGGATGACTTGCTTTCATGATGATCAAAATGGGAGGTTATTAGAGGGCTTACGCAAAGTCTGGACTGCAAATGCCTTCGCTAATTAGAAATACTTGAACCCAAATTGTCAGAAGCTGTAACAGACTCCACAATGCTTTTCCACATTACTCCTGAATCAGTGAGACACAGTCAAAGAGCAACAGCCAGAGGATCTTTTTGCCAGTCTCCTTCCACTTCATGTGAAATACAGCTCAATAATTCTTTCCTTTGAAGCCTATGGATTACACACTGATACCAGGCTCATCTATATACTACCAACATTTAACACCAAAATATAACTCATTTTGCACTGGGACCTAGGGGAAAATCCTCTGTAGCTCATGAGGCTTCAGCCTTGACTTCTGAGAACAGTGTGATTTCAGTTACAACACCAAGGTTATGGTTTTGCAACATGAAAATCTAATTTAAATTTGGAAGCACAGTTAGGAAGAGATTACAGGCTTTGTCAAAATACACTGATTTCTGTTACTTCTCCATTCACATATTTATTTTTAAATAGGCAAAAAAAAGTCATGTGTGACCATGATGGGTGGAAAAGGATCAGAGCAGGAAAAAAAGCTAATTATGAATCCAAAACACAGCCTTCTAGAACAAAGAGATATGATTAACAGAACATATGAATGTAGCTATTAGAGGCTTGGCAGCAGGTAACAACATATTAAACACAGAGACTGAGTCAGTACTTTTAAGGGCCATGAAGAAAATCTTTAATGGACACAACATGGGGAAGTTGTTAATACTCAGACTGATACAGCAAGAGAGAGATAGATTTATTTTTACTACTTCCTTAGATTGTGCTGGAATTACTATGAAGACTATGATAATAAAAAAACCCAGACAACTGCCTCCCTCCTCCAACTTCAGAGCTTTGTAAATTGTGTGTGCTTGTTATTTTTTTTTTCTGGGATAAACAACTTAAATTTTTCTTACCAGAAAAAGTAACCGTGCGTGCACTTTTTTACATATTGACTTCCCTTCTTTTCTTTCAACTTAATCACTTGCAGATTTAAAGATTTCATTTTTCTGCACAGTGACTTAATCACAGTGCTCACCACATTCCCCCTCCCCAGTTTTTTTCCTTCAAGAAATTCTCTGTTCTTTTTTTTGCTCTTTAACTAACTTGCTCTACATAATACGTCAAAAGACCACACTGAGAAACAAGAGTAGGGAAACATGGAATGTCTGAAGACAAATTCACCCATCAGGAAGAATATCGGATGGCATCTCATGACCATAGAAGATGATACTAGAATTTTAAGTAAATTTTTCTTTTCTGCTTTGGACATTTTTGTGGTATTTTCCAAAACGTGAGCAAGGCACTTTTAGTATTCAAGAATATCAATCCAGCTGAAATACTAAGGGAGAGACTCTAGCATAATTTTTTACACAAAAACACTTCCCCTGCCCTGCAGTGCATACTATGAATGCTGTCAAGAGTAATAAACAATACTTAATTGTTTTATAGGCATTTCAAGTCTAAGGAGGACTCTATCTTCATGGCTTGTCAATACAATGACTTTTCTTCCTACATGAACATAAAATGGGAATTGAAACCACAAAAAACTATGTTTCAATGTTAACAGCCTGACAACTATAAATTTCATTGATGTTGTGGGTTTAAGGTTGAAACTCTCATTAATGCATCCTGCTGTGTTACAGTATTGCAGAGGTATTACAACAGGGAGCATTACATTCCAGATGTTAAAATACCTGGGCACAAGAGGGTAAGTTATGAACAGATTTCTCCCTTCACTTCAAGTTCCTTGTCTGAAAATCTCACTCTCAAATAGGTTGTTTATAGAGTATTATAAAAGCAACATAAAAAGCCTTTTCAATTTTTAGTCAAATGGAAAGGAACATAATTTTTGATCACTTTCTTGTACTATTTTGGACAAAGAGGTGCCCTGCACATTTTTTATCTACTGTTTCGGTCCATTATGTCCAATCTGAAAATAAGCAGTGTGCCTACAAATACTTTTCCTAAACTCCTCTCCATGGCCCTCCATCTTCTTTTCATAGCTCTTAATTGCATGGTGCTGTGTGTGATTCCAAGCTCTGTGTGCTGAATGGCTGCCAGAAGGTGTGCTGGCCAGGCAGAACAGGTAACTCTTCAGTCCACGCTGCAGAGTTCTCAGTGGCAGCACTGATCTGGATTTCTCTTTGCTACCTGGAAGCCTGTTTTCATAAGAACATGAATACCTGAAGAAGCTTGAAGATATGGAGGTCTTCTGTAAGACAGGCAGAAGACTGACTGAGAGCTGGTGGGCCACAATCAGAGGAAAAGCCACCAACAATGACATCATGGTGGGAGTCTGTCACAGATCACCCAATCAGAAGGAAGTGGAAAAAGTCTTTTTTGAGCAACTTGAGGACATCTGCAGATCACAGATCCTGATTCCTACAGAAGACTCCCATGTTTTGATATCTGCTAAAAGGCAAACAAAGTGGGATGCAAGCTGATTTGTGGGTGATGTTACAAACAAACTCCTAACACAAACAGATCATCAACTAGAGTGATCAGCTCCTTGATCTGCTACAAACAATGAGAGATTACGGAGGAGGCTGTACATGAACCAGTGCTGTTCAGGATCCTGAGAGGAATGATGAAGGCAAGTAAGAGCGCAGCCTCTGGATTTCATGAAAGCAGAATTCAGTTTATTCAGGGACTCGACAGTTGAGATATTATGAGAAGCAACTCTGAAGGGCAAAGGAGCTCATCAGACCCGGTCTTTAAAGACAACCTCCCCAGACAAAATAACAGTCCATCACACTACCAAGGAAAATAAGATGAACAAGGAGTCTGTTTTGGCTAAAAAAAAGAGAATTCATGACTGGAAAAAGAACATGCAAAAGCGACGAAAGTAAGGAGAAATGCTACAAAGGAGAAATGCAGAAACACTGCCTGGACAAGCAAGGATGATGTTAGGAATGCTGAAGATTAACTATAGAAGAGATTGGCAAGGAATGTGGCAACAGGAATTTGTACTGCTGAACGGCAAGATAAACAAGAAAAATGTACAGGGCTCACAGCTGACTGAGGCAAAAGCACAGCAGACACACACAATGCTGACTTACTCAATGGATTCATAGCCCCAGCCTTCACCAACAAGGTCTCCCAGGCTTTTTCATACAACAGACAGGGTTCAAGGAGAAGAGAAAACACCAATAGTAGAAAAGGATTGATCTCATAAATCTCTTGAGAAATCTTGACTCATACAAGTCCATGACAACAGACAGGATGCACCTGAGAGTGCTGAGAGCGCCAGCTGATGGTACATCAAGGCTAGTTTCTGTCATCATGGTCACAGAGATTACGGGGATTCAGGATGAATGGAGAAAGGCAAATGTTGCAACTATCTTCAAGATGGTCTTTCACAGCATCCTTGCATCCAAGTTTGGCCATTGTGGTCTAGATGGATGCACTACCAAATGAACAAAAAGAGTCCCGATTCTGGGATTGAAAAGTAATGGGTTTACTCTACCTGTAGGCTGGATATAACTGCAGTTTGCCAGGAATTTATCCTGAGAACTATCCTATTTAATACCTTAATAGCTTTACCAATGACCTGTAGGAGGAAATGGCATGCACATTAATCAAGTTGTGAATAACATTGAACTAAGAGGATAAGTAAGTATTGGAACAGGATACCCACAGAGGCTGTGGAGTATTTCTGTCCCTGGAGGTTTCCAAGATCTGACTGGAAAAAAAAAAAAAAAGAGTAAGTTGGTTTGAATGTATTGTTGACCCTGCTTAAAAGGAGGTTGGACTAAAGACCTTCAGGGATCCCTTCCAATATGAATGATATTTTGACTCCAGGAAATGTAAAGAACCTTGGTATCTCTGGTGTTTGTAGCTGTCTTTAAGTTTGGCTGAAATCAGTCAGCAACTAGCCATTAGCTACTAATTACTAAATTAGCAATTTGGCTCAAAAGCTGTTCAGTGGAATCTACTAGCCCAAGTAGGATCCTAGATTAAAGTAATTTTCACACCCTCTTACTATCCTAAATACTTAATTTTATCCATGTTCCACTTTCCATGCACTATTTTAAACACGACCAGGTGCAGTATGCAGTCTCCCAAAAGACTGACTCCCACAGCTGGGACAGGCAGAAGAACGCTGAAACGGATCATCATACTCAGGTTTACTGAAATGATAGGAATGTTACTGCTCTGCACTGTTACAATTTTGCCTATATCCAGCAGGCCAAATAGGTGCCAGAATACAGTATTACATGAATGCACTCTTCTGTTCTATTGAAAAATTCATAGCTTC
Source organism: Dromococcyx pavoninus (assembly GCA_033558185.1). Lineage (NCBI taxonomy): Eukaryota > Metazoa > Chordata > Aves > Cuculiformes > Neomorphidae > Dromococcyx > Dromococcyx pavoninus. The sequence continues at coordinate 1,379,202 of JAUMJL010000595.1, forward strand.
TTACGCTTTAAAGTGGGTTTCCCTATAGCAATGTTAGTACAGAAAGGACCATTTAGTATCAAATTCTCTTTGAAGTCTTTAAATACAATAAAGTCCTGAATCAGCGAGAAAAATCATAAGGGATTACAATGTCCAAGATCTGTGGAAAAGTGAAAAAGTGCTGGAATCTTGGACTGCTAATTTCTTATACCTTACTTCAATAGACGCTACAAAAAGAAGATTGTCTCATACTAGTCGTGATATTTTCAGCAAGGAACAACCTATTGATACTACCAATGACACAGGTTATCAACTTAGGTATGCTTCAGCTACTTGGTTAGGTTTGGAGAGGAGTGCACTAATAACAATACAGTTTCAACAAAACTGCAATACATAGGAGGAATGTAAGTAGGGCAAAGTCACGCGAGTTATTTTTCAGCTGGATCAATGCTCTCATCTGGCTCACCATAAATGAACAGTACTGTTGGTAAAAGAAAAGTAACAGTAAAAGAGGCCAGTAGATAGAAGGGAAGATTAGACCACTTTTTTCTTACCACCCACGTACTTAATGCTTGATTTAAATTACCATATTATGGCATCAGAATGTTGTGCGCTTTGCTTTTGGAATTGCTTTGAGAATCAGTCCTGCTGAACAGACAGGGTAAAGCTGTATCATTAAATGCTCATTTTTTTCTGCTCACTGCATTTTTCAGCTGGTAAGTTTCTTGTCTCTCTGTTTTTATACCAGATATTTTATAATTAGTCCTTTGCATATGTTTACAGGCTTTTCCTCTTAAAAAAAGAAAAAGAGAAATTTAAAACATAGTACCATATAGCCAAAGGTGTCAGGAAACATACCCAAATAAGAAAGGACTCCAAAAAATTGGTTTGCCAACAAAATTCCAGTAAAATTTGAAACCTGGGTTCAGACACACTGGTAATGTTCCAAAACTGAAAACTTAAAGAACTTCTTTATTCAGTAAATCAGCTTCTCTGTGAATATCATTGAGACCACAAAGTTACAGTATAGGAGGGAGTTTCCAAGGGAGATGTGAGGAGAGTTTAGGAGTTTAAGTTGTTTCAATTCTTAATTTGAAAAGCAAAAACCTCTACGATTTTAAACAATTTATATTTTTTTCCTATAATAGGTACTCTTTTCAATTAATGATTTTTCTTTATTTGAAAAAGCTACCTGAAACACACTGAAAAGTTTACACGGGACAAATACAAATGAAATAGATTTCATTACAAAATGAGTTACAGTGCCAATATTTAAGAAATAGAATAGTTACTGGAACACAGTGAAACATATTTATCATAACATGTTAAGGATAGCCTCTTCAGAGTGGAATAAAAAGTTGTAAACTTATTGATCAAAACCAGATCCAACCACTCTTGTCCTGAGTAAAGCACAGTACGGATGCTATTAAAAATTTAAAGCATACAGTTCATTGCAGCCTGCAGTGATGCCATTTTTACCAGTAATTTCATCACACTTCATTAGATATCACTGTACCAGTTTGGCCACTGTCTGAGAGGGAAACCTCAGAATAACACCACACAAAGTAATGGCAAGAAACAACAGCATTTCCATAAGGTGAAAAGTCTATTTTAAATCAGTACTGAATTAATTAACTTATAGTGTGAGGCATCACAAGCATTACGATCTCAGAAGTAATCAATTGGGATTCTGAACTCATGCAATTTTGCTTAAAGTCACACCTCAGATTTTAATTTGATATTCTGGCCATTTCTTAGTCTGGATAATTACATTGCCTTACGAAAATTTCTTTGCAATTTACTAAGACAGCAATTCCTGTTTTAAATAATGCAAGGTGTTAAATAGTTGCCACATTCCACCAGGGAAGAGATGAAGCTATTCCCAAGGAGCCACTCAAACAGTTAGGGTTAATGCAGAAGTGAGTATGAAAAGGAGTTCTATGTGAGCTGCCCTCCCCAGACTCTTCCACTGCAAACTGGGAAAAATCAAAGCACTTGAACAAAACCCCATCCATTCCTTGCTAAGTAACTGTAGAAGACATACAAAATTAGGTATAACATTTAGTTTCCTTTTATTCATGTTTGTTCCTTTATCCTTTTACTACTGAAAGTTTCACCAAAAGCAATCATATTTAAAATCACAGGAGTAATTTATAGTAAAGCAAATTTATAGTAAAGAGAAAACCATTTGAAGTTTCCTCTGTGATTTGCTTTAGTTTCTTTTATTTTACACCTGCAGCAAACATTGTGCTCCAAACTTAGGACTTGGTGGTTCGTGATGGTAATGTTGTTGTTGCTATAAACTTATGGATGCAGTAAATTTCTAGCCTTCCTAATGCAATACTAATTAAAACCTAATTCTGTCTTTTCTCCTCCTTCTAAAGGCACACTCAATAGTTTTCCTGTACTAAAATAAAAGGTATCACGTTTTTACATTTTTAGACATTTCTTCTGGTCTATAGATTAGATTTTACCTTTGTGGGACGTGATCGCTGCTTTACCATTCTTTCTGAAAAACGTTTTTAACATGAAAAACAACTAAAAGAAATAAATGCCATGCAAATTTCTTAGTCAATACTGTTTGGCCAAAAGCATCTAAGTCTCAAGTCTTAAATTTCCATATATTTTCATGCAATTTAAAAATACACATAAAACTTCTTGTTAAGTTCTAAATGCTTGTTCATATTCTTATTTGTATGATATGGGCTACACTGTACAATGCATGTTACAAGCATCGCCATGAAGATGGTAATTTGACACATTATTTGGCATTAAATCAAATCTCCATAATTCTGTCCAGGTGTTACAACCATTATAAAACAACTGTGGCTTCATAAACTGGCAGGTAAAGCACAATTATTTTACTTGCATCTTTTCTTTTTCCCATATGAAAATATGAATTATTTTTTTTTAAAATATCGGCAATATGTTTTTGCTGTGCAAAAGCAATCAAAAGCACTGTATTTCTTCTAAAAATGTCTGTAAGCCTAGAAGTCAATTGCAAAAATCCCACAGACAAAAATGCTAAATTCTGTCCTTCTCTATTAAAAAAAAAAATCTTGATATGTAGCATCTAGAAATCCAAGTCTAATGTTAAGAGATTAAAATAAAAGGAAAAATGTATTCCAGACTGAAAAAAAGTATTTTGTCTGAACGAAGTGTTCCAGTAAGAGCAAGTTTTTGAGAAATCCTAAGAAAAAGACAATTTAGCTCTAAAATTATAGTGCACATCTGAAATACTTTGTTAAGCTAGTAAAGTTTAGAATTCTTTTTTAAAAGTCATTATAAGAGCTGGTCAGGTATTTCCATATACATAACTTTCCATAGAAAACACAGATTCAGAAAAGCCACTGTTCTCTAAGAGAAGGAGTAATTATTTTATCTGAACCAACGCAATTTTTCCTTTAAAACACTTGACGCTTTTGGGAGCTATTTTCAGCCTAGTCAAACATGTAAGTTTCTTCAAATATACCTGTATGAAAGTGTTAAAGTTTTGAATCATTTAAGCTTTGAAATGTATCTACCAACGGTACAACAACTGAGGCTTTCACACGCCTCAGCTTCCCTCCGAAGCCTCAGGTTCTGTTAAGCTGCCATGCAACCTGCAGCCCCCCTTTGTTAAGCCATGGGACGTCTGGCCTACCAACCAGAGTGGTAACATGGGGTATCCTAACTAGAGCCTTCAAGAGGCATAGAAGTGCTATATGCACTTGTAAATCATTGTTGAGCTGACTTGAAATGAAGCACTGAGCTGGCTTAAAAATCCTGAACATTACACTTCAACATCCCTAAACAGAATTTCCCTGCAATTTCTTGTTCCTTATGTGAAGGAAGAACTGACTATACTTCAGCTTTTTTCGGATTTCAAAAAAAGATCACATTAGAGATGATAATCTTGAAAAATTATTGGGTTTTTTATGGTGAATAAAAAAGCAATAAACACAATAGCTGAACTCAGCTGGCTCTGTATTCACGTGTCTAATAATTAAAACAAAAAAATGCTCTCATCAAGTACTGGAGTCTTATACTAGCTGCTCCCTCACAGTGCCAACAGAAACCACAAGACTTCTAAATTCAGTATTACAGCATACAGCACTTTTATCCTGCAAAAGCCAACATCCAAAAACATTATAAATAAAGAACAGAAAGGTCCTGTTTCCAAATATGTTGTTAAATATTTTTAAAACCCCTACTATTAGACTGTGCCAACTTGAAGGCAGACTCCAACAGTTAATTTCATGGGTGATTAAGAACGGATTTCAAAAGAAGGAAGTTACTTTATGCTGGCCACAGCATCCTCAGTAGACTCCAGAAACAGTCATCATAATGCAGAGTTTAACCACAGACTCAGCACAAAACGTAGCCGATACTCAAATCCTAAACAGTGGATTCTCTTTGTCAGGGTGGGTAGGAGACAATCCAAAGGTCCCCCTGTTCAAATTGTTCAAATGCAGGAAAAGCAGTAACTTCCTATAAAGTCCTAAGGAATGCCCTTTTTTAGACAATAAAATATGTACAAGTACTTCTTACCATGAGAGGTGAATGAAAAAAGCCATGAATTGGAGAGAGCTGACATCCAGCCAGGGAGGGCTGCACAACCATCCTGAATCATGTATCCAGATCATGCCTGCTGCTTAGGTAGGAAATGCTAGGGGGAAAGAAACCATATAGATCCACAGGTAAATCTATATTTGGATCTTGGCATCTTACCCCTCTTCTGAGCAATAACCACTGACATTTTCACATAGTGGATAATGAAATCTGAATATACCAAATACTGTCAAAGAAAAAACGCCTTTCATTCTTGCATTGTCTTAGTAAATTCAGGAATTACTTGCAAATGCTGACAAACATATGTCAAATTCTAACTGTAAATCAATATAAACAGTATCTCAACTTTCTTGTGTCAGAACGAAAGAAAACTGTATGATGGCTCACACCTCACCATTTCTCCCTCTCTCCTATATCTACTGCAGCATTATGCTGTTACAGTATCTCAACAGGCAGGATCAGGTCACAAGTCCTGTGTGTCACTCTAGTATTTTCTTGTCAGATATGCAAACGGTACTCATAGTTGAAATCTGTTGTAAATAATTTCTGAATGTCCTGACAGACCTCTGGGTCCTCCTTCACCTAATTTTTTTGCTCATTCTTTAGCTGAAAAGTGAAAACAAAGTACAGGTGTAGAAAAGAAACTTTCTCATTTGGCTTTACTGATACATTTCTATAAAACAGGTGTTCAGTAGACCCTGACACTTGAATTGAGTTGCACAAAGGCTTAATCGGATGTGAAGCCTTAGCAGAGGTGTTCTGGGCTAGTGAGTGAATGAGTAGAACCATTCAAATCACATGCAATAGAAACAAGCATCAAAGAGAAAGAGGAAGACTTAGAAGATTAGTTATACGATACTATGACTCTCAGCAGTACTTAACACTAAGTGAGAAGAAATTGTGAGACAGACATGGTGGTATTTTATTTTAAATGAAACAGTAAAGTTTTATCCAAGGTTGAGCTGGTCTGTAATAAATAATTCCTTTGGCTCTAAAGAAGGAGAAAAATGGACTGGGAAGAATGTCTTAAGTGGGAAGCATCAGCACAGACATATATATGGTACTGTGCAAAACCACTCAAATAGTCATAAATTAATAAAGTGAATAAATATATGCAAGAAAAAAACCCGCTAGATACCATATTTGTAAAAAGTAAAAATCCACCTCACAACCAGAAGGTCATCCCCCAGTACCCAGATTTGTAATTACGGCAAAACAAGCCACAACTGCACAAAAGCAAGCTGAAACCCTACTCTAACCACAGGTCAATGCTGACAGCTACACTGTGAGTGTAAGATACAGTTTTAAATCGCAGTCACAGAGGGCTGGAAGGAACCTGAGGTGCTAAGTCTTTATGCCTTACTATTCTATATTTGCTAAACTTTTCTCTAGTTTATTCATAAAAAACGTACAATGGAGAAATGATAGCTTATTTAAGCAAACTGCCTTTCTTGAGCAATTTTAAAGGAAAAATTACTGCATCTGCATTTCTGCTCTAAAATGTTGTCCCAACCCTCTGAAAAAGAAATGCTTACTCATTTTCTGCCTGTAAGGGACCATTGTCTTGAGTAAAGGTTTCCTTACACCAGTCTTCTTTTGACAAAAGAAACAATTCTTTTATATCCCACTCTCCTCATTTAAGGAGTCATATTTCCTAGATTTTGCTCTGCTTTGTACTGTGCCCAACAAATCCACACCTTTTGAAGCCTAGTCCTGAAAACTGGACCAATAACTCCAGTTAAGCACTCTCAGTGCTGAGTAGAACTGCAACGATTACTCTGTACATTTTACATGTAGTGCATTCTTAAGCACTTTTGTTTTAATTTCAGTCTCAGGCCTCACCTCCTTTGTTACACGAGTAACAGTTCATTTAACCTATATTCAATAGCTAACTCAAATTTCCAGAACCCATCTTGAAAACTGACATCCAACCACTCTACCTTCATTTAACTATTTGCATGTTATTACTCTATGTCACACTTACCCATAAAGAGCTGCTCCCTACTTATTTCAGGTTATTCTTTGATTCATCAAGATTGTTTGGAGTTTGAAACTTTAAAACCATATAGCTCCTCCCTAGTTTAGATTTTGATAGGTAACCCCCCAATTTTGTCATCCAAACTATTAATTAAAATGACTGAGTTGTGCTCAAGCATCAGCAGTCTGGCCTCTTGAATCACGAGAACCACTGAAGTCACATGCAACATAAATAAGTATGAATATTGCTTGAGTGAAATGAGACAAACACAAGCAATCTTCATACATCTGATAATGAAAATATGATCTGTGATGCTGACGCTCCAAGCAGGGAGATCAATAACTGTAATCTTCAACAACCCTTTAGATACCACCCACTTTGTTCACAACAGATTCAACTAAATCATGACTAAGAAAGGAACAACTACAAATACAGCAGAAAAGGAAGCAGGTAAGTCAATTAAATGGGGCTTTGTGCTTTAGTTAAAAAAAGGAGCCTTAGCTATAGCACATTAAACTCCTTTATTCCAAGAAAAAGTACAAAGCAATTGCATAACTAGTATATTGGCCCAGATAAAGTGACTTTACAGAACTGCTTTTCACTTTCTGAGTGCTAATGGTAAAAATACCATTCCTAGGCAAAGCATTTGGATTTTGGGAAACATCAGAGCTAGCTCCCAAGCCCAAGAACCTCTAATGCAACAGCCAAAACTATTCTGTAAAATGATTACGGATTTTGGATAAAACAGGATCCGGCAAGTTATAACATGCTTTAAGAGCTGGAAGATCTTTGGTAATGCATGCTCCACACGGGTCTTAGTTTTAAGAATGGTGTTTAAACACTTCAGCTGTGATACTAAGGAGTTAAGCATCTAAAAGGAGAAAGATCACTGAAGAAAAAATGATCACCTTTCCGTTACTCCACTAACAGAATTTTAACAAGAAACTCTTCACAGAATTAATAAAGTGGCAGTCGTAAATGTCAAGTGCTTGCAGCTGTCTGTTTCCTTCACCTTTCAAAATATATTTAGTGTTGAATATAACTAAGAAAGAATAAGGAGAGGAAACACTTTTCCTTTTAGTTTTTTTTTTAAAAAAGCGGCTTTTTCAACACGTACTCCATAAATACTTTTGACCTTTCCACAATGGACGTGAGTCTACCATAACAGAACACTATATTCCTATCCATCTAGAATAAAATTGTAAAATTCCTTTTCCTATCACCCTTAATCTCTTTTATGGTATAACTTCTCTACTGCAGCAAATATAAGCTACTTGAGTCCCCTTTTGAGACCCTTTTTGCTATCATTCAACCTAATACTCCATAGCCATCCTATCCCTGTAGGTCTTTTCCTCATTTATTATAGCTCAGAAACCATTGTTTTGTTTGTGTAACTTCCAGCCTCTGAGGCATCACTAGGGTGGCTCAAATATTCAACAAGGGAAATTCAAATAGGGATGGACTTTACATGCTATAGGCTGACAATGCTAACTACAGGTAGAATACGAGGCTCATCTATCATGGGAAAATGATTCCCTCTCACATACAAAATTCCCACTAGTATTGGCAAAACAGACAGAAGAAACCGAGTTTTGAAACCAGTAAATGAATTGACTATCACCCAACATGTGGATTCTTACCATGAACATGTGTAAATCATAAACACAGGTTTTCTGGAATTCTGGGAGTATTTCCCATGTATAGAGAGTAAATTGTTTCAGGTATCAAGTTGCAGAAGTGTTACATTAATTCCACGGCTATTCATCAGAATGTAAGCAGAGACTGAAGTTTACTAACAGGCAAGACATATGCTAAGTGCTCAACTCAGGCAGAATACTTTTGCACATCAGATACTCTTATGCAGCAAGAAATAGCACATTCATTTCAAAATGAAATGCAGACATGACCAAATAGACCTCTGTCAATATGCAGGGCAGAATCTAATTCTCCAGTGGGTTTTTTTGTTCTACAGATCCTGAAAGCTGAGACACGCAGCGGTGCAAGCCAAACACAAAAGGAGTGTAACTCTTGAACTGAAAGTATGTGGTACATATTCACAGTATGACACTACCTGGAAATTCCCCGTGGTTTAGCAACAAAAAAGATGAAAATACTTTTTTTAATAAACCAAAATTTTCACTTTTTTTTAGCAACTGAATGGTTGTTTATTGTCAAATTACATTGCTTATTGCCTATTAGTGTGTTTTTATTTTTCAATGAACTATGTACAGAACTATCTATTTTTAAAAGATACTATAAAATCTTTTCAACAGTAAAAAATTTCTTCCTTCAAGTTATGTAATACAAGTGATAAAACTTATTTTAGCTATTCCAATATCAGATAAAGTGAGGTAGCTTCCAAAATCATTAAACATATGTCAAGTTCTCAATTTTAAATGCTTTTTTTAAACTCTACTGTCAAAAAAATTTCTTGGAAGTTAATGTAAAATACATCTTTGATTATTTATCACACACTGTATCTCCTCTGACGAGAACTTTTATTTTTGTTATTGAAGAGTTCCTATAATTGAATTTCCTTGTATTCATTAGCTTTCAGGATACTTCCACAAAGAAAAGATGACTGAATTTCAGAAAGAACATCATAAAATATAAAATCTGACAGCACAAGAATGCTTTATTCATCTCCATTATATAACTGAGCAGTTCTTTCCAAGTGGAACGGACACTGTGAGGAGTAAGTCCAAACAATTCTTGTAATATTCTATAGGTGTACATCAAAACATAAAAATCCACTCATTATAGCAACCAAAAAAACACATTTACAGTTAAAACTAAGTTACTCCCTTTGCCCCCTTTTGTTGTCAGTGTACATACACATCACTAAAACCCCACAGATCTTCTCTAGTGAAAATTTTTTGATGATCCAGTTACACAGCATTCATTGTAAACTGAAGGACTTGAAAGAAGTAATACATAATCATAGACGTGCCTTCCCATACAAACGTGAAGTCATTTGCATGGCTGACTAACATCTCTGGACTATATTTTGATGGGTTTGGTTGTCTTACAAGACATGAAAACACTGTCTGCAAGGCAGTTTGCCATGAGGCCTCAAGAAATGCAGCTGTTCGCATGGCTGCCTCTTTCGCAGACAAACTGAGATTAGGTTTCTGTTGCCACAGAAGCTCTGCAGTCCTGACAAGCATTCTTCTACCCCAATGTTAGGGCTGTGTATTGGTTTATCATATGAGGATGGCACAAGCACAGCAGAGTTCAGTTTAGACAACTCTTAAATAAGCAAAGAAAATTCTGTATATATAACTTTTTCTAAAACCACAGAAAATAAGCAAGAAGCTGAATAGGATAAATTATGAGTATCAGTCTGCACATGATAAGAAAAACTTTATGTCCCTCAAAGCAGGGGGGAAATAACACTGAGATTTTGATCAAAGTCCACTTCTAGCAGTTTTGAATATTCAAGATTGCATTCAAGGAATGGTTAAAACTTAGGTTTCAATGTACTATTATTAGATAAAATCAATTTGATTTTTCTAGGCAGTCACTATTTGCCACTCGATCCTCCTTTGACAGTAGAGGATCTTTCCATAAACATTTTTCATGTATGCCTTTGTAGGATCCAAAGCAAAAATCATAATTTGTATGGTTCTGTTTCCCCATATTAGTATGCACTTAATCACTATTTATGTACAACGTACCTAAGAGATTTTGGAAACCTAAATGATAACTATTGGCAAAGCATTCTAAAAACCACAGATGGATGGATGATCCTTTAAAAGCACAAAAAGCATACCAGTGCCGTTTCTGAAAATAGATAGTTAGTGACTTAAAAATACTGGGCACTACTGTTCTACTAATCTGTGTTACTATTCTGCATAAGTAATGTTATGAAGAGCTCTGCATGTTCACCTAAGTCCTTCATTGGGAGCAACTTCAGGATGTGCTCTGTTTGGGCTCTGAACTTCTGACATTGCACAGGCTGTGAAGGCCTGTCCATACTATTTTAGAAGGTTCTCGGACTCCTGGAAGTGGTGTCTATACAACACACAGATCTCATGTCCATGTAGTAGAGATCCAAGATTGATTTCAATTAAACAACTTAAATTAAACTATACGCTACAAATATACAAGTACAAAAGATTACTTTGTCATGCCTTTGTCATGGCTTCAGTTTGTGGGCTTGACAACAGAAATTCAGTCTTTCATGAAGAGTTATTCTAATCTAACTGTCCCATCTTACAATGACAGCTATGAAAAGAGAGCAAACAAAATGAATAGGTATTGTAAGACTTAAGTAGATGCAGTTAGGCTAAAAGTAAGACTTCAATTTAAATTTAATCACAGATTTACAAGATTTCTTAGTTCAGCAGTGAAATTATTTATTTTCAGTTCCACCTGCATCTTCTCCTCCTCATCTTTCAGAATTTGAACTTAAAAAAACATAGTGTTAGACAAAATGACAACTTGTGGGGACAAACAACTGGCATCCTACAAGTAACAAGCTGACTGGCTTCACAAAGAGCCCAGCATTCACATTTCTCAGGAAAACAGTAGACATTCTTGTCTTAAATCCTTCCTCAGCACTCTTCTGTTATATACAATTAATATACAGTTAATCTGCTGACCTTTCACTTAATAGTAGCTTCACATCCTATTGAGGTTAAATTTTCTCTATTTCCTATCTTTAAGTTTAAATAAATTACACTATCTTGTCTTGCAAAACATTTTCTTGTTATTATGAGTTACTTCAACAATTACCTCAATCATTTAAAATAGGGTATTTTGAGAAACAAAAACATACTGCTATTCTTTATTAAAAAAGACCTCTACATTATTAAGCCTACCCCTTATTAAATTAAGCTTACAAGTAGTTTCTTTTAGCTTGATGGTTTATAGCATTTTCCCATGCTATAACAAACAAACAAAAACTTCCTGAGTTCTTTTCTTACCATATTCAAAATTTCTTATATATTTAAAATAAAAAGAAAGGAAGTATGAAAAGAGTATAGAACTGAAATGTCTTACACAACTGTCTGTTTTCTGCACACCTATAGAAAGGGTAGTTACAGTTTCAGTTTCCTCGTTACTCTGATTTTCCTGTTAATCACCTGCAACTGCAAACTTTATCCATGCTGAACACGACCTTCACTTTGCAACTGACTGGAATTGTACTATTAGAATAGTAAGATACTTTTCAATGGAAGCAGGATAATGAGAACTTTAATTAAAAAAAGTGACACTCATTCACTTTAAAGCAGGGCCGAGCTTTTTAGGGCAAACAAGGATTTTCACTGGTTCAAATGGTAACTTATCTTGAAACTTTACTGTTACAGATATTCTAGCATTTGCTGTGCTTTGTTTTCAAAAATTTTGTCTATTTAATGGACCTCTTGAAGTTGCTCTTACAGCAACAAACTATTTACTTCAGGCTCTTCATTCATCTGCTATTTATCACCCTTTTACAAACTACATCACTACATATGTAGAAGTCTGGCACTCATAATCTATATACTTTAATTACTAACTCAAGAATTTGACTTTTAAAGGAATTAATTAGCTAGCATCTTACATCCTGAGCTCTACTTTACAACTAATGGCCTTCCATGCAGCCATACTCTTCTCAGAAACTTCTCTCCAACAACCCAGAGACGGGCATTATACAACATTAGTGGTTAAGCATTCAAATATCACAAGATCTCCTGATGAGAACAAAGAATGCACTGCAAAGCATCACTGGCCTCTGCTTTTATTTTTGTAGACTAGCAAATCTTCTACAAAATAACCTGAGCACAGGGTAACCCCTCCTGGGCCAGACTCAAGCCACAGGAAGTCTATGAATTTTCATATTCTTCAGTACTATGACAAAAAATATTTTTCCCTTAAAAACCACAGAGCATTCCATACAGAAGAAGAAATCCCTACATCTTTAAAAAAAAAAAATTTCACTCTACTGATGACAGTTTCAAAGACAGATGATGTCTTGCCTGCCTTGCCTCTAGGAACCAAGTATACATTTTTTAAAAAAGAAAACATTTGGGATCAGTTCTTGGGTGCTTTTTAGGCTGGCAGTGCATTAGGAAGGAACATGACCTCCTCCGCTCTGTGGCAGGTTAAGCAGTCTGATTGAACATTGCTGCTAATTAAGAGCTCTTGTTGTTTGGCAGGACCACCAGAGTACCTTCTGCACTTGTTCATGACAACAGCACCTCTTTCAGAAATTAACTCTTGATGAGTGCAGACAGGGGGCCCAGCTGGTTCTCCCAAATCCTCCAACTATATAAATGAAGCATAATAAGAACACTGGTGGCTACCAAGGGAAGAAAGGCTATTCGTGACCTCTTTTTAAAAAACAGAGTATACTTTTACATTGACTTAATTTTCTATATTGGGGGTAGATAATGCAGCTGGGAACTGTGTGAACAGACTAAAAATCACAGGAGGTGAGAGTGAATAATTTTGTAAGAAATATTTTATTAGACCAGCTAAAACAATTTTATTCACAGAGCTTTCAAAATCAATGAATAATATTCAGTAATCAGACTACGAAAAGAAAGTTTCACAACAAAAGCTGAAGATGAAAAATGGAAAAGGTTTTGTGAAAAAAGCATGCTACTAAAACTGATTTGATATTTCATTTCTCAGTCTTTAGGATGCATTCAGAAGCGCAGTTTTGCAATATTCAAAACGGTTGCTCCATATGTATAAGCAGTAGAGGTTACCTTATAAAACACAGAGCTAAATGCCCCCCAGCATGCATCCCACTCCCATTCAATGTTAGTATTGCAGCATAGAGCATCAACTCACAATTACTGGCATCTCTGCTGACATTTCCACAGGTCAGCATGAATTTGCCCATCTGAAGAGGCGTTCCCTGAAGACTGAGCATGAAACACACTAGAAGAGCAATGGCAGGAAGCTCATTGTTATCTCTGTCGTACTTAACTCTGCACGGATTTCAGATTTCAGGACAGGTTGCTTAACGTTACATTCAAACCAAATTCCTAAGGCGAAGTCTACAGATTGACTTCCAGATAAAACAAGAATGGACACCAAGCTGATAATTAAGTAGCAGAAGTACCATCTATTAATATATCAGTAAGCCACAGTAACAAAACAGTGGCTTTTTGTTCCTTTGTATTGTTTCAGAATCTGATCTTTGTACTAAGATCCCGTGTGTCTGTCAGCCTTAACCCGGTTACAAGCTCAAGCTAACAGAAGCAATAGTAAGAATTACTATTACTACTTAAAAATTATTACTATTTTAAAATATAGCCTATTACATGAAGTAGTGATTATAAATAATTACATACAGTAATAATTACATATGCAAAATTCTTGACTGGACCCTTCTGTGCTAGGCATATGATGAAAGAATGTGAAAAGCCACAATGACTGGAAGCAATCATTTCCCTCTGTTAAAAATGCATTTAAAAGAATTTAATCCTTGTATTTATCTTGTCTCCTCTACCCTTTGGTTACATCTTGTACGAAGCCTTAATTTCAGACTAGCTGATGTTAGAAGAATCTGAGGACACACAATATATATTTAGTTACTTTAAAAGAAAGAAGTATATAAAAAGAACAGTATGCAAATGTTTTCATAAACTGCCTAAGGAAAGACATCTTTAGACATGTTTCACTGGCATGGAAAACACCACCAGAAACAAATACTTGGACACATACATATGAGACGTAAACTGCACATCTTTTGTGTGACGGGAAAGTTTGTAATATACATTCTTACTTTCTACTTCAAAAAAGTAACTAAACATTCAACTTAAACTAAGATTAAGGATGCCTCAGTGGTCAGCATACTCAAAGAACATTTAGATTAATCACAATATTTTGATGGCGGTAAGATTTTACCGCAAACCTCACACTCTGGTATTAATTGTGTATTTTTAAACATGCCTCAGCTTCTGAAAACCTGTAAATATATACTTCACTTAAAAAATCCAAGCACCAGCCATGATGGGTTAATAGGTTAGACAGAAAAACGCAACTCAAAAGTCCAAACAGAAAACAAGTACTCCCACAGCTATTTGTTCTTAATCTATCAGTGAACGTACAGAGCTTGTACCAACACAATTTCTTTTCCTTATTTGTTGGTAAAAAATAGGAGGGAACTTTATTTTTTTTTACAATTGCATAGTTTTAACAGTCTCCTTTTAGCTTTTTCAGAATTTTCCTTATGGAACAGAGCATTGTGGAGTCACAGGAGAAGGGCTGGAGTGCAAAGAGCAAGTACTTATGAATCAGTGGAATCAAGAAAAAAAAGAGCCTCTGTTAATAGCAATATCTATGGCAGAGGTGTACAGAAGCACCGTAAGTTTTCACTGATCATTTTCAACTGTGAAATACAGCACTAAGTATGGAAGCAGCATATGATGACCATCTTCCAGTACAAGGTTTTCCACTGGATTAAGTAAGGGGGCTCTCTCGCATTCATATCCCAAACTAAACTCTAGTGGACAGTGAGAGCAGTAACAGAAGATGGTATGGAAGATTTTTACCTTAGTTTCTCAATTAACCTCTTTATGTTATAGGCTAGATGGTAATTATTTATTAAAGTCCAGAGTAACTGTAGTTTAAGATTGCACATATATCATCTTTTAACAAGGAACTTCCACTTACACTCTTTTCCACTTTTCCACCACAGTTTTAATGAATAAGATACATTTGCTATGACTCTTGTTTTGTCAAAGAAGCTCTACACTTTTTCTGGATGAGAGCAAAGGGGGAAGGGAGAGGTGCATATTGAATCTCAGACCTTCAGTTAGGAGCATAATTACGTGTCGTAGTGGGCTTTAGATTTCCTCAAACAAATCCTTGTTCCAAAATCACCGACTGGTAAGTGCTCAAGGCAACACAGCCTCAATTAAAGGTATCTTTAAGCCATCTGTTAGTTTTGGTAAGAAGGCAATTCAAGTCTTCCCATACAACCAGTAATTCTTTTGGCAATGGAAAACAGCTGCATCCAGACTAAAAGTATATTCCTCAACCTGGAACTGTAGAAAGGAAGAAGAGACTTAAAACAAGATTTCTGAACAAATATAAGAAGTAGGGTATTGTGAAAGGAAAAATTCAGAATCTGGCTAGAGTGGCAGACATCGAAAGTACAGCTCAGGGCTTGAGGAGGAGAATGAAAAATGCCTCTTATTCCAAAAAGCATTCCAGATAAAAACTATGGCATTCCATATCATACCATATGTTAGAGCATTGTACTGACACATACACTACTTTACATAATCAAAATGTTATGTAAAGTAATCATTAAAGCCTCAGTTAGTCCATTCATGCATTTCTACCCAAGTGGATGGCCTACAAGACAAATGCAAAACCAAAGGTTCTTAATTCTAATGTGAATAACTGCAAAACTGCACACACATTTTCAAATTCTCTCTCAAACTGAGGGAAATTTTTTCTTTGGAAAAAAAAGAAAAGAAAAGAAATTCCAAGGGAAAATTTACATACTAAATCATTGGCAACACTGTACTTAAAGGATCAAGTTCTGGTCTGACTGAATAAAGTTTCATTTCTTCTGGAGGGAGAAACATTAATTCTTTCCCACATCAGAAAGACTTCCTTGAGGCAGCATTTTGTCTTCGCCTTTCATGTAAACACCCACCAAGAGCTACACTAAACTGTGCTACATGCTGTAAAATAATTCTTTCAAACCTCACCATAATACCTGGTGGGGCAATAACATAAGAAAGACAATGCTGAGCCAGAGCAAACCTTCAGCTGGGTTAGCATCCCAACCACAAATATGACACAAGGCACAGCCAGGGTAGAATAATTGACCAGAGCAAGCACAAAACCACACCTTTCCAATATATTCTCCTTGCTTTTAACAATTTGCAACTTAGAGGCTTCCTGAGCCAAAGGCAGTATCTTTCCATATAAAACACTCAACTGATTTCTTTTCTATGAACTCATCTGTGCAGTGATTTTATTTGCATTTAAGGAATTACTTTTATGTCTTTATATACTCTGTCATCGGAAAAGGTATACTTTATAAGCACTCGTTGCTCATTACGTATTTTTCACCTCTTATTGAAGCTGGTTTCTTTCACGTTCTGACAGTCCATTTTTTGTAAGTCACACTCCTAAATTCTCTCAAAACATTTAGCTGGGAGATGTGACACACAATTCTTAAAATCAGTTAAAAGTGAAACAGAAAAATTAAATGGCTTTGTTCTGCAGGCAGAGGAAGTGACTCAGACTTGGAGAAGACATATCAACCAGATGGTGCCCTTGCAGGTGATCACAGCCTAACCCCAGAAGACTAGTGGTGGTGTACAAAATCCTGCTTTATGAATAAGCATTTTTTCTTATGATAACTTGCCATTATTATAAA
This sequence comes from Dromococcyx pavoninus, assembly GCA_033558185.1. Classification (NCBI taxonomy): domain Eukaryota; kingdom Metazoa; phylum Chordata; class Aves; order Cuculiformes; family Neomorphidae; genus Dromococcyx; species Dromococcyx pavoninus. The sequence goes on from JAUMJL010000595.1 coordinate 1,396,049, forward strand.
TAGTATAATTGTTTTACTCAGTTATGTTTATCTAAAGCAATTTTAAGATGTGAAAGAAAATAAGAGTTAAAGACAAAATGAATTAAGAGCTGAGAGACAGGTGCTCAACAGTCAACACAACATTCACTTGGTACTCTTAATTTGCAGAGTGCCAGTAGCCACCATACAAGCACAGGAAGGGATACAGGACCAAGGGGTCAACGCTAAGAACTTCAAGAACAGATGGTCTAACAAGAGATACTACCTTTCTTTGCATGCTGTACCCAACTGAAACACTTGGAACACCACAGCTAAGAACCACAGCAATATTAAAAATGAATTTTCTATAATATTCTTAGTCTCTCTTCAAGACACCTTGTTTTTCTTTAGGCTAAGTCACTTCTCTTCATACTATATGTAAATCACTCAGGATGTCATAATGGTCAGGGGATGCCAGCAGGTTGAGGGAGGAGATTCTCCCACTCTACTTTGCTCTCGTGAGACATCACCTGCAGTACTGCATTCAGTTCTGGAGCCCTCAGCACAGGAAGGATGTGGATCTGTCAGAGTGAGTTCACAGGAGTGCCATGAAGATGATCAGGGGATGGAGCACCTCGCATATAAGAACAGGCTAAGAGAGTTGGGGCTGTTGAGCCTGGAGAAGAGAAGGCTCAGGGAAGACCTTATAAGCAGCCTTCCAGTACTTAAGGGAGGCTACAGGAAAGCTGGGGAGGGGCTTTTTATCAGGGAATGTAGTGATAGGATGAGGGGTAACAGTTTTAAGCTGATAGAGGGCAGATTTAGATTAGATATTAGGAAGATATTTTTTACTCTGAGGGTGGTGAAGCACCGGAACTGGTTCCCCAGAGAAATCAGGGATGACCCATTCCTGAAGGTGTTCAAGGCCAGTCTGGATGAAGATTTGAGCAACCTGATCTTAAGAAACACGACCTTAAACTGATGGTAAACTTATAAGTACTTGCGGAGAAACACCTTTAAATGACAAATAACAACATGCAAGTCACGAAAAAAAGTAGAATTTATTTGCTCTTGTCTTTCTTTCTTCGTTTTCGTAAAAACTCTTAATTAAAAAATTCTTGAAATCAGGTCTTAATAAGCATTTCTGTTACCGTCCCTGAATATGTTATTTGCTGTTTGAGTTTTCACTCACATTTTTCAAAGTATCATGCCATGGATTTTGCTACCACTTCTGGGTAAAAATAATATACTTAGTCTGGAGCAACACTAAAAACCAAGCAAGAGACAATACCATGACTGACTTACAACACTGTACCTTTTATATATATTGGCACAAGTTTCCCATTCAATATCACACGACCTTTTCTGCAATAGTTTTGATGCAAAACTTCTTAGTCTCAAACCACACTGAAAAAAGGGTGGGTGATGTTTGGGCTGACAATTGCAATTTAGTTTTGGTTTTGTTTTTTTTTTTAACAAACGATAATTTAGAATGTTTTTTCACAGGACAGTATTTATATTTATAAACAATGCAAGCTTTGTCAGTTCTGAATTATAGTCCTAACTTTACCCTTAACATTATGTGCCATTTTAGGATTAACACAGAGTCCAACAGACTCCAGTGACAGAATTCAGTGTTTAACAGGCTAAGCCACACTGTCTGCATTCAGATCTGTAGCTGTCGACCTCTGCAAAACAAGTAACAAATTAATCGTGGACTCCTTATTCTGTGAAACGCTAAACTGCAAATATAATTCTCAACAATAAATACTATTTTCCAGATTAGTGTCCTATGCTACAGAAGTGTAAATTCAGAGGCTTTGATTCCTCACTATAAACACTTCATGAGCTACAGAAGGATCTTTGTTATTCTACATGCTCCACAGTTACAAATGGGCTTGGAAAAGCAGTCAATAAATTAGGCTGTAAAAATCACAAAGGGTGATGATCTAAAATGAATTTAAATCTGAATTTATTTTTTCTCTTTATATTAAGCTATTATTTGATTAAACAGCTTATACTTCCATATCAAATATTATCAGGGGAATATGGACATTACATTCATTCCAGACAGCCCAAACACCTACTTGAAAATTATACGTATACAGAGTTTGAATCATAAGGTTCTGCATAAGGCAAGTTTTCTGAAAGGAAACCACCAAATAACAGACCTTTCTCGGATAAAGGAAGCACCGGTACAGCCCATAGATGATGAAAGAAAACTAAAACATCAGCTTATACTGAAGCTAGAAAAGGCCTACAAATTTCACACATGGTGTGTATATCACTGTATGATAATAATCACAATAATTAACCTGTTTCGGCATATTTGGTAAGGAGGGGTACAATGACATTCTTCTTAAGGTCAGAGGTGATTGAAGAAGTACAAGAATGAAAGTAAATTCACTATAACAAAAAAAAAAGAAAAAAAAAAGAAAAATGGAGCACATCTGAACTCCATAAAGACTTGACTGCTCTTTCAGGGAGCAATACAGTCAAATATAGATATTTATAGTCTTTGGGGGACAAATTTTACCTGAAACAGTTTGAACTCTTGCAAACCAAAAGTGAACTCAAATTTTTTTCTTGTAAAATAGTTATATGTACATTGCACTCATGAAAATTAAAGCAAAAAAGGTGAAAATACAAACTGTAAAATGTTTCATTTCCTGATACTTTTAATTGTGATGTTTTAATGAATCTACAAGATATATAAAAGTGAATTATAATTAAGACTTCTCTTGCATTTTAATATAAAATAGTATTTATTTTTAAGCTAATTCACACAGTAAAGAACAATCTGGTTTTGTGCTTCACTTTTTGAATTTATACTTATACTACGTTGTTAAATACCAAAAGTTATTACTACCCAATCATAAACATTTGCTTTCAAACCAAAAGAATCATTTCAGCAAGTTGCAGCTGCAACTCAGTTAAAAATAGAAAAAGTATAACAGTTGCTTTTATCAGATGTCTTTATCCTGCTCTTGTTACAATACTTTATCATTCAAGTGCCCTGCTCTTATCTGCACCTCCAAATAAAACATACTGTTTACCCGCAGTGGTCCAACATCAGCATAACCCACAACAAAGGGCTTTTTCCGTATTTATTTATTTCCAGTTTCTAAAAATTCTATAAATATGCAGTTAAATAAAATAAAAACTAAATACAAGACAACAATTTATGTTAGGTTTTGTTCCTGATTGATCTTACTATTCAGTTACGTTGCTGGTTAAAAGAAGACAGGAGTTTTTTGTTTTACTGCAGGTTTTTACAGTATAGTTGTGCCATTTGCAAGCTGCAATTGGTTAATGAAGCTAAATTTAATTAGCTCAACTTCCTTGCAGAGCCCATCAAATGCCACTATTTGATGTATTCGGTAAGATGACCAAGTCTCCTACAGCTGGCTAAGTGTCACAATGAAAAGGCATCTATACTTATTTCTGGGAACTGAAATGAGCTGTTTTAAGTGGAGCTTTTCTTCTATTTTCTGAGGCTGCACTGCTCTGACCTTCCCAAAATCAATCCTTTGCGGATTAACATGTAAAGCAGTGTCGAATTAATTTCAGAAAGCGAATATGAGATCAGCCTGGGATCATACAAAACATCTAACTCCTAAATACACTAATGCTTCTAGCCGCTCAATGAGAAGCTGTCAATAAAAAGAGGGAGGGGGTGGTTAGAAGGATTTGAAGCGTGGAGCAATCTATCAGGCTAGTTAGAGCTTTGCCTACTTCTGTGGCATGGCTAATGCATTCCTCTAGAAGTTAATCCTATTTCTAAAGACCCTCCCGTGAGGAGCACATAGGCCGTGCCGAATGAGAACTAAAATGCATTAAAATTCTCAACAACGTCACCAAAAGGCATGTTAGTAGATTCTGAGAGTTGACAATAAGATGGTTCATTAAAAGTGCAAGGTCTTAAAGAACCAACTTCTGTTACAATATGTTGGATAGAAAACATTCAGCGCATCTTTTCTGATGCACCTGCAAACAGCATCATCTCTTAAAAAGTGTTAAAAATTCAAATGAATAAAAATAAACTTATATTAACGCTACCACTGTAAACATAAACTGTCACAGTTTCCACAACATTACCAATCCACTAAAGAGAACAGTCAAGCCTCCTTTAAGCAAGTATTTACATACAAAACTCAGTTACAGCAATACAGTATATGCAAATATGTTTAGGTATGTTTGCTAGTACTTGAAAAAAGAAATAAAAGTAAATTATGAAGTTACTAACTGAGAACATGGGACTTGTAATACACCGGTGTTGAGTTTTATAAATGCCAATAACATTGTCGAGTGCACTTTCAGTCTGTACGCCATAATACAGATAGAAAATTTTCAGAATTTTTAACTGAATGTTGAATCTAAGTCAGCAATTTAAGCATCCAGGAGCACTAAAGCAAGGAAACCTCTGAACAGGCTAAATATTATCTGGATACCTTCTGCTCTGCAGGCAACATCATCAAAAGTCTGAAAGGTGAAAACCAGAATCTTTCTTCATCAGCAAAGACAGAAAATAAGAGAAGATGGAGACCAAAAGAAAACAGATGTGGTTCATATTATGAGAAAAATTTTGTTAGCTTGCTCCTGAGAGGAGCAAAAGGAGGATAGCACAATCCTATTATCCGCATATAGGTGATGTAAATATTTATGAAATAAAATAATCCATTTCCAAATGAAAAGGATACCAAAACACAACACAAAATTGCTTACTATTACTGTCCTGCAGTTGAAGTGATTGGGAGAACCAAAAAGAAAAGCCTTTACTTCCTGTGTACCTAGAATCTTTTGATGTTTTCTGCACATAAAATACAATCTGAGCAGGTTAAGAAGAGTGCAGTAGTGTCACCAAAACTGGATTAAGCAGGTATCTTAACAAAAAGCACACTGTGCACAAAACATTTTGGAAAACTGCATTAAAATCGTGTATTTTCTGTTGTTTTCTATTCCTCAAAGTTTAGAAAGTGAAAGACATGTCCATCACTCCTAATTAAAGACTACATACCTCAAAAAACTTATCACTCATAGTGAACTATACTTCACAGAGTATTTCTTGATTATCAGATCCCAAAATAAATCTTATGGTGAGAAAGGTCCCATTTCATTTGTAACCTGATAAAATCTGATACAGTATAAGTGAATAAAACCCAATAGAACTGAGTGCCACTTCCAAACTCATTTGTTATCTTCTCATCATACACATATGCTCTCTAACACGGTGATTAACATGGGCTGTGACTTTGCCAGCTGAACAGATCAAGAGTCATGGTATGTCTACCTACTGGACTCCTTTAGTTCAGAAGAGGAACGGAATTCAGTTTTTTTAGGCCAAAACATACTGACAAAAAATAATTTTACAACTGTTTGAGATCTAGGTGTTTTTTAGTCACCGCTATTCATTAAAATGCCTTGCCTACATCCCCCTGTAAACAAATTCAGAATACAACATACAAGACAAGCAAGCAATTCAGCAGTAAGCAATTCTTCCTCTAAGCAGGGGGAAGGGATTTGCACCACCACAATTTGCTAAGCCGTCACATAGCTAACTTTCGGTTGGGTCTGCTTTTGTGATATAATCCTGCAATCAGCACACAAGCACCATCTTGAAGATACTTTAAGAGAAGATGGAAAATCCAAGCTAATATTTTCCACTGTTCCCGACTACCACAAACTGACCTACTTACAGATGAAAAAACACCATGTTAATGCATTTTTTTCCCCTCAACAAAAAGGACGTCCATTTAGTCTTTCAAAAAGGGAACTGAAAGGCTAGTGAAAGATTCCAATGTTGACATTAAAATATTTCACACTGTAAAATCACAGGAAATGAACCAAACACATAGTTTCCACAATACAATGGTCTGGCATAAACTCGCTTAAGCTTAATGGGATAAAGGTTCTGCTCACAGAAATAACTGAATCGTGACAAATAGCTAAAAAAAAGGCCATTAAGAACAATTAAGTAAAAAAGTTCAAACTAAATTAAAAGTTAATTTAGCACTCAGTGTTGCAATTAAAAACTAAGGACTGACTTTTCACTGAAAATCCTATAGCTGAATAGCTCTTAACACACACTTCCACCCAGAAAATAACATAATGGCTTTCTCATATTATTCAGAGCGACAGAACCTAAAAAAATTGTAGAAGTGACATAAAGCTGATAATTTTTAACAATTCTATTACTGAACCACAAACAATTTAGTGAAGGCAAGCTAAACAATACACTGTAATTCCACTTCAACTCACCACTCAATGTGTCATCAGTTTTTTTTATATTTATGTTCACAAAAATTTATGCAGAAACTTAATGTGTCTCAGTCTTCTAGAATTTCCAGAGTCCATCCTTAATATTTTGTCAGAAGAATTCTGAAAAGATATTATTGACCTAAAGCAGATGGAAGCAACAGATGTAACGAATTTGTACAGCACAACAAACATGCATTGGTTTTACTTAAAATACTCCTAAAAAAGGAATTAAAGAAGAATACGGCCTGCAAAACCTTTCATATCAGTTTCTTTCTATAAAAGAGACAAAGCTGGAAACTAACGCTTTATGAGACGTAAGTATACTTGTGAAAGAATATTGTGAGAAAACCTGCACAGATCTGCACAAAGAAAAGATGTAATAGTTTTCTTTAAGACAGCACTGAAGCTGCACCATACAACTCCTAGTAGTAAATAAAGCTCAAGTAAGATCACAACTGAAGATTAGGAGCCTTTTATCCTCTAGTTTGAAGCAAAGAGAAAGGAAAAGTAACAGAAATTGTACCTTCTAATAAAATATTGTGTATTCTGAACTTGATTTTCTTAAGGGAGAGGCAAAGAAATAGGAAGGGGAACAGTACTTTGAATCATACATATTAATAAGATGCGAGTTACATACAATCGTGCTAAGTCTGATATTACACTAAAACTATGCCATGTCCTTGGAAAGGCAGCTCACAGGAAATGCCTTATTTTGTCTTAACCTAAGACACGCACAACATGTGAAAATGTTCCTGTAGTTATAGAATAAGGTTGTTCCACGGAAGAGTCAGTGATTTTGAACAACTGGACTGAAAATCAGATTTTGAATGTTCTGCCGTTGCAAACATGACAGTGATTCCAGTTGCTAAACTGACAATGTATTTTTTATGTCCTTACTGTTGAATAAGGGAATGAAAATAAATTGCATGAGGAATGAAATTGCTATACTGCTATTGAGTAAAGACTACACTGACCAACAACAGTGGGTCCAGATTAATGTGTGTCCACAATAATCAACCATGGAAAAAGTCAAGTATACATAGAAAGACTCTGACCTTTTATAGTAAATGTTTTTCAGGTAATGTTACTGTCAAACAAAAAAAAAATAGAGAGAGAGATACAGAAATCCAACACACCTTTTTATTTCACATTTCTAGTATTTTGGGGAAATTTGAGTGTATACTTCAAAGTATGTAGATGATGGTGATAAAATAATGTTCAAGACGCACCTTTTTGCATTGCTTGCTATTTTGCAGTTATTTTACTATACCAGAATATCAATTATTACCAGGTTACGAAGATAAGCCTGTTACAGGAAATAAACTACAACTGTGACTGTAAAGAAGAGGGTCACCACATCCTAGAAAGGGTAAGTTATTGAACTGTATCTGGTAAAAGCATGCTCATAATTACAAAAGATACCAGATGAGACCATATCAAGGTACTTTGTTTATGTCATGCCTAGAAGAAACGTTACTGACTTCTGTTACACTTCGACAGCCACAAATCAGAGCCTTTTCACACGTAAACATAAAAGATCTCAAAGGGCTGCCTAATCAGTCCAGGCTATGCATACCTTCCTGTAGGGCCTGTACCTCCCAAAGACAGCAACATTGGTGCTTATCTCCCAGATGACCCTAGGCAGAGCAGTGGACTGCTTCTTCCTAAAGATACCCCACAGCTATGGCACTCTCTTACTTAACTGACAGACATGTTCAATGCAAAAACATCCAGTAATATGCAGCTGCCAATGCACACAGTTATTTGTGCACTCACACTGTGTCAGTAAAAGCTATCCAACTGCGTTTACTGACCAAGACCTGCCCAGACAGTTATTAGCAACCTTGATGCTAACACAGTATAGATGTTTTAAAATCCACATAGATGTATTAATGCACCTAACTGTACAAATTTTACAAGATATTGAGCATGTGAACCACTCATAAGCCTAAAAGAATGCACACAATTAGGCATTTTGGTGTACAGGAACAGTTACCAGCATGTTATTATAATAATATAACCAAATGAATTTCATAATTCTTTGTTTAGTGATCTTTAGCTCAAATCTAACATCAAAATACTAATATTGTCTAGATGCTGATTTTAAAGTCTACAGCAAAACCAGCATGGGAAGACCTGCTTAGACTTTTATCCCAAGTCATTTCAAGACAGACAGATGTTCCACAAGATCCAGAAAATGCTGCTTGACGGACTGAAAAGCATTTCTCTAAGTGGATTAAAACACTACAAGAGTCAAGATGTTTCTATTTGTGCTCCACACAACTATGCTCCTTAAAGAGACTGTGTTAAAACTGTTACCATGGTGTCTATATTCTAAGGTTACATGTTGACAAGTATGTCATTAAAAAACAGCAGACACTTCAGTGAGAATCTGCTCCTGATCAGAGTTAAGCTGTTTTAGAGAGATTGCTCTGACCATGCATTTAGCACATTCAATTCTTACCTACTTTAAACAATAATCATAAAAGGATACTTGTTTCCATGCAATAGCACAAACCATATTGAAATGCTTGGTTACACTGTTTTTTAATAACTGAATAGCAACAGGTACCTGTATTTAGCAAAATGTATCCAATTCATCAAGAGTCTGACCCTCTCACTGACTCAAATCCAACCTATGCTCCAGATCTCACAACAGAGCAAAAACCTATTTGGTTTAGCACTCAAACCTATAAAACAGCAAATTCTTCCAAGGGGATAATGGGTCTATAAATGCAGAAGCTTCAGGAACTGAAGTACACTTCGCGGGCACCACTCAGTCCTTATGTCAAAGCAGCACGTGCAGACTCATCGTGCTTTGTTACATGCTGAAGACTCTGACAGACCTAAGGGCAAAACAGAACTGTGCAAACCCTCTGTCCATGTAGCACTGTGTATGCCAAGAGAAGAGTCTACAACTGAACCAAGGCCCAATGCAGGCTTCCCCTTGACAACGAAAGCCCAGTGCTTGCATACCTCAAGTCAGCATGCTGACAAAGGGTGCCATTTGTTTCCTTGACTCAACAGGCATTCAATTCACCTGCTAAATCACGCAAAAAACATACGAAAACTACCTGGCCTTTACTAAGATTCTTGTTCTCTGTTAGCTAATTTAAATTATGGTTATAAGTTCGCAGCAATAACAATTCAAACGATGATAGTCGACTTCGCTGTGTCTTTAATGTTCACCTGCTAGAGAAATTTTCTGTTTAGCACATTAGAAGTGGGCACAGAAACAATTTATACTATTTTACTTAACTCAATGAAATACTGTGTTTCACTTAAAGGAATTAATGCCTTAAGCAATAAACAGAAGTATGCAATAAATGGCATATGTGGGATCTATTAACTTAAGTGCTTGACTCTGCCATCTAAATATTCCCCTTTTAGAGCTTCAGGTTTAAAATTTATATATAAATGATTACTTAAGAAAGTTTATTTATTTAAAAAAGGAGATTAAAATAGACTGTGAATCTAATAGCACGTGTTGCTGCTGAGGATTTAGTGGTGATGCTGGGTCTAACTTTTGATCCCCTGAAAGTTTATTTTCCCATCCTCAGAAAAATTACTGGTAGTATGATATAGTATCACTAGATAATTTCAGAGATAAAGCAGAAACTTGTCTGAAGCTCCTGCATAATCTATTTCCAGTTCATGTGGGCAAGGCAGCTTAAAGGTGTTTCTAACTTACCCTCTCCTTTTCTGTGTCGCTACTGTACATTTTGCTGTGCTGAGGACTTGCTGCCTGCCTGCTTGGTCCAGCAGGTCAGGGTGATCTAAGCGGGCTGGATGTTCCTACCTTTCTGCCATCTCCTTCCAGCATCGTTTTGGAATAGAAAAACTGCCCAAAGAAGACCAGTCAGTAACAAACCATGTAGTTTGGGGTTGGCAGATGTTTAGCCTGGGGGAGAGATGAGTAAGAAACTGGAAAAATAGCACACTGAGGTCTGTCCTCCCCGTTACTCACAACCCACTATCTGAACAGACCAAGAAACTGGTGCCTCTAGTCAACTGTGGATGAGGCTGGAAACCTTGTGTTGGGCTCTGTCTGTAAGAAGACTAGTTGAGTCACTAGCAGCCTGCTGCTTTTCCTGTATTGTTTCTTATCCATTGTCCCAGTTAAAGAGCAGAAAGATATTGCAAATGTAGGGATAGAAAATCTACAATCATTTTGTCCTGTATTACATTCAATACCATCTAGATATGGTTAGACATTCACATTTGAACATTATACAATTGCAGCAATGACTTATAGTAACCAGGACAGTACCTGGTTCCTTGATTAAAATGAGAATAAATTCCCAGTGCTAAACATTAAATATTTTATTACCTTTCTCATATCTTGTAGATCTCTCTGTACAAAATGTAACACACGGCAGCTTAATGTATGTCTAACAACTACTATGTCAAATTGTAACTCTTTAGCTGAAAGCAAATCTTCAATTATTTGCAGAAAAATAATTGTATGCTTTTTCTTCTTTTCTTCCCATAAATACCTTAATGGATAAGAAAGCATTTTTCTGCACCCCCTAAAAAAATCAAATGAGCAGGGATTATACCAACAAACATCAATGTTAATTCAAAAATGGATTAACAATTAAAGATTTGAAGTACATTAGCATTGATCTCCAGCATGAAATAGTTGTGATCAATAAGTTAATCTGTAAACTTGATTAATTGAGTAAATCCTGTTTACTAAAGTATTCTATAACCATAATTTACAAATACAAGAAGATGAAAATCCTGCTCTTACTAAAAAAATTTCAAAACCACCCTAGCTGTGTTTAGATAGGAATGGAAAACAAGATTTTCTCATTCAAAAATGTATTGCTACAGAGATACCAAAACTTCACTGACACATTGCTGACAACATACAAATCCAGAAATACCCTCTTGCTACTACAGGAATAGGACTGCCACACAGTGAGCTTGGCCAGAGACATAAGAAAAACATAACAGGGCAATAACTCTGCTTTTTTTTTTTTTTTTTTAAGAGCTTGCTTACGTACAAAGTTGCACTGCTTTACAACTATACAGCTAGACAGGAAAGGGAAATAAGATAAATGGGTGGAAATAGATCCTCATACCTGTATAACTATATTTATTCTAGGAATTGTATCAATACAACTACATTGGTTAAAAAAATAAATCATACCACTGACTGACAGGTTTAAATAGGACAAAAATGTTTAGACCAAGTATTGAATGTGAGACGTTAAACTGAGTAGGTAAGTGCTCTAATTCACAATAATTGAGGCATGAAAATGACAAGTAGTGAGATATGGTATTTAATTTAAAAAAAGAAATAAGGAGATTTATTTAAGAATAAAGTGATTTTTTTTCTAGTTGTAGGTTGTATGTTTTACTTAAAAGTTAAAAGGCATAGAAACTTTCACTTCTGTCTGCATTTCTGAGTTTTGCGATGGGTCAAGTTGAAATGGTTGCACTTCAAAACTTAGGAAATAATAGCCCTGGTGAAGACAGAAGAGTGATGGATACTAATGTAAGGAAATTTATGACAGCTCAATGAACTTCACAGAGAAATGCAGAGTTTTTTCTAATTCTTTTGTTCTCCTCAGCTGAGAGCAAACGCTTCTTGATTTTTCTATATAGTCATTGCTACAAAACGCTAAATAATAGAACTCACAGGCTTTGAGGCAAAGTAGATCCCTCACCATCAAAACACAAAAAATCCTGTCATGACATCTGAGATCCTCATACATAGTGAAAAACATTAATAGATAGATGGAAACAAGATCCTTTATCATTCACTTCATGAAAAGAAACCAGTTATCAATACCTAACACAAAGTAACAAATAAATTCAGTATTCAGACTGCTAAATATTCATTCATCCAGCTTTAACTCAGTTCATGGGCCCTCTGAAATGCAGCTAAAGGCTCTACAAATTAGGTCTATTCCAGTAGCTACCTATAATAAGGGAACTCCCTTAGTCCATCACAGCTGTGAGAGACCAGTAGGTTCCATGGCAGTCTGGCCCCAGAGGAATGAACCTGTGAAGCCTATGAACCAGTCTGATAATCCTGTGCTTCTCTCAAAGCTATGTGGTCTCTCTGTCATCATAGGTAACACTGGCTAGGTGTAAACAGCAAGTAGTGCAACACAGCACGAGCAGATTTGCAGAGCAAAACAGCTGATGATGAGGATGTAATGTCCACACTATAAAAGAGCTGGTGGGTGGGTTTTGCATTAAGCCCAGCCTGCTTCCAGGGACTAATGCCAACGACTTGCTGAACTGTACGAGGTGCACTTCTGGAGCATACCTTCCAGTGATGTTTAACCTGAGAGGAACCCAGTTCACACTATGAGAACACTGGAACGTGAGCTGCAGTGCAGTAAGGATAATCACATTTCTTTCAGAGGCTCATTTCTGATCTAAAGAGGTAACAGAGATGGAATCATTGCCTGCCCAGGGCACAGCTCTTTCAAATCAAGACTCTGCTTGCTCACAAAATGAACAAGTGGAGGCAAAACAAAGATGTAAAAAAAAAAAAGCCTCATGGCTGGCACATTCAATTTCAAATGGGATTCAAGTAACGGAACTTTCAAGTTTTCTCAAAGATTCATAACAGAAAATAGAAAACTGGAAATGAATTTTACCTTTGCTAATGGGTACTGCTACAACTCCCCAGATCTCTGACAAAATATAAGATATTTTGAAGTCCCATTTTTCTTCCCAGTAAAACTAGAACATATGAGAATAACTAAGAATTAGTAAGATCAACAGAGGTCAAAACTAAAGACACGAATGGTAATTTTTACACATTGAAAGAGTTGTTTTCTCACAGAAGTGTAATTTTCAAGAAATTTGCAAGTCAACTGCAATCATGAACATTTTGTCAAGCTATATAATGAATGCTACTCTTTTCCATACAGCCCATATGAATGCAAGAAATTCTACACATTCAGTCAGACTTCCTACTCTGTACTCTCAAAATTGTTGATTATTCCCACTATATCAGTTTTGCTTTATCTCATTTCACTTCATTTTTTAGAAAAGCAGTATATAAATTGGAAAAAAAATGTTAGGTTATCTCTTAAAAATACAAAAAGCTACCTTTAGTTATAATACATGCACACTTCTTATTGATGTACTTCATCGTCTCCCAACTTATGAAAATAGTACCTCACCTTGTATGTTTGACTTCAGAGGAAAGAAAGTTCAGGTTATTAGTTCCTGCCACCTGACTTCATCTATTCCCTCTTTAAAGGAAAGTTGATTGTAATTGGACTTGAGCCCATCTTCATCTTAAAAAGCTACACAACATAAAATGTTTGTGAAAAATAAATACATGTTTTTTTCTAAGTAGCTTACCTGTTTTTTTCTTATGCAGCCCATTTGGGTATAAGAACACATAAATGCATTGGTATCAGGTTGTATAAATGTGTTACCAACAGCTCTGAGTTTACAAGAAGTCTTCAATATCTTTAAAATTTCAGTACTTCAGAATAAAACTAAGTGTCCAGTACTGAACACTTTTCCTGTCAAACAAATAAGAATAGGAACAGCTTTAAAGCTGTTCTAACCTTACTCTGTTTTTGTTTTGGGGCTTATTTGGCTGTTCCTTATTGTCAAAATTTCTAAGTGAAGACATAAATTGTACAACAACAGCTGAAGATTGGCTATGTGGGTAATTTTTTGCCTTTTAAAAGCACAAAGAGCTGACTGACCACTATCAGGCCTTCCTAAAAAACTGCAGGAACATCACACGTTACCTAAGCAAGTACTGAAATAACAAAGAACAGGAAAGGCAGCAAAGGGAAAACTGGCATCCTAAAATTAGACTGTTTAATAATACGTACACCACTAACATAGCTCATGTCAGAAAGTGCAGAATAGTTAGCATGGTAAAATGCATAGTTGAAAGCTACAATCAGAATGGGTTTAGCACTTGCTAACTGTAGGCTGGACATGGCCATTACTTTAAGATAAATACAGAGGACCATTGATTCAATTGTAAAACTGTACAACATGATAGCAGTAGCTACATAATACCTGTATATGAATAAATGTCTCTGTCATTCATTAGACAAAAATTTGATAGATTAGAGAAGGCCAACATGGTTGCAATGCTCAGTTCCCCAGCAGTTTCCACTCTTTTACCTCCCACCTACTCAGAGCGAGTTGAATATTGAGACTTGGGACTGGGAAAACACTCTATGAATAAAACTGCTAATGTAAAGGAAACTTGTACATAGTCTTGTCTAAAAAAACCCCATCAGACTGTCCTACATTACTTCAAATTTGCCAGGTTTCCCTTTATGTTATTTTTCTGGCAAAAACTCTATTTTTGAACATAAAACCAGTCCTACACTTCTTACATACTAAATTTCATAACTCTTAAACCTGCATCCAACGATGTTCCCTTAAAATAGGAAAGGTGTTATATGCATCTTCAGTATCTGCAGAAACCAGAGATATGGAAAAAAAATAACGGCCGTGGTGATATCTTTAGTGGTCTACACGATGTTCACAAAAGATGTTCTCACTGTTTCTCCAGCCTATACAGTGAGCTGTTCGAGACAATAAGTAGTTTCAGATGAATTATCTGTACTGTAATCTAAAAAATAAAGCTTAAATATAAAAAAAAAAATCTCATACTCAATCAAATTTAATGGAGGAAAAGCTGAACGAATGAATATTTGACCTAAAGGATATCTACAGGATTTTACGTATTAACCTCCATAAAAAATGTGCAGTTTTTTTAATTACAATCTGGAACACATACAGAGTGTGATCACTTACTTATTGATAGTGTCTATCAAATGGGTTTAATATTCACAGATACTGTAGTACCTTAAATTAAAAAAAAAAAAAAAGAAAAGAGGCATTTAATGCAGGAATGTATTCCTTTGATTTTAGCATAGCACAAGCTTCCATTTATTGACGGTACCTGTGCAAACTGAACAAGGAAACGTTTGATAAATCTTAGTGGAATTCTAGGGAATATTTGTGTGTGTTGTTCATTGTTTAAAAATCTGATGATCTTTACAGAAGACTGACATTTAGAACGAGTCCCATTACAAAGTCACAGGTGCCAAAGACACTCAAATGAATGCGAAATACCAACTGCAAAACAGTTTACCAATAATTCCTACGAGTAAATCTGATTTGACTATTTAGCCTCCTACACCCTCGGGCATATCACACATCCTCCTCCCTTAAAAGCTACTCTAAAAGTGAAGAAGTACTACGTAAACACCACATTTAATTTAAACTTGGCAAAAAATCTTTGGGATTTTCACAATAGAAAACTTTCTATGCTTATTTTAGATACAAGAATGGTTTTACTTGACAGCTTTGATTAAATTTAGATTAGCCTACTTCAAAACAGAAGGCTGACAAAGCCAAGCAAATAAGAAGTGAGGCTTTCTCTGATGAAACACTGAATAAGTAGTTTTAAAAATAGCACTACACATGTCGCTTAGCTGTAGAATTCCAACTCTACCACTCATTTTGAAAAGATACTTTAATTAGAAAGGCGAGACTTTGGAAATGACTTAAGAGTAGTTAATGTGCAGTTTCTCCATTTCATAACTCTAAGCATCAATGAAAAGATCTTCACCATACATAAAAAAGTGGTTTGCAATAGTGCCTCTGTGTATCAGCTGGTTTTCATAGTGATATTCTCTATTTTTACATTTGCCTACATAAACAATGAACAAATGTCTCTGTTGCGATAAGTCAAATATGTTTCTTTTTGGCTTCTTGAGAGAAAACCTGTTTCATTATTATCCATATGATTTCAGGTCCACATGAAGAATAGGAAATAAACTGCTTTTCTTGGAAGAAAAACTGGACTTGAGAGATTATTCACATTCTTTTAAAAAACAACAGTACATCTGCACAGTCATTACAGAAACTGAACTTCTGAATTTTCTTGCGGAAAATGAGCTTTTGTAAAAAGCAACACCCTGGGAAATGCTTGAGAATGGTGTTGCTATCAGAAAATAAGTATAACATTCTTGCACTCTCATATTAATTTGTTATGCAAACAAAGACTACAGGAAAGATGTAAAATGTTCCTTTATGGTTTTTTTACAATCCAGAAACCCACAACACAAGTCAATAAATAAAGGACTATCATTAACGGCAGCCCTGGATATTCCATTGGACGGAAAAGGCAACAGACACCAGACTTTTTCTATGTCTGGTTGAAATCACCAGGTACTGTGGGACTGTGAACGCCAAATGTTTTTCTAACTGTATCTGTTTAAAAGTCTCTCTCTACTAATCTTCCTGCTCCTTATAATCATAGAAAATCACGGTTACAATACTACTGCTTAGTAACAGCTTCCAAATGAATAAGACAAGTGCCTCGGTGAGTTTGATGATGTTGGTCTAAGCATTAATTTAACACACAGTTAAGCTAGCAAAAGACACTTGGACATGTCTCCATAATAATGTAGTGCTGCACCTCAAGTTATATTCTACAACACAATAATAGCACCATCAGGGGATGTGAAACTTCGTAAGAATCCCCCTTCCTAAAATCCTCCCCACCCTTGCTTACTTTCAGGAAAGGAGAGTTCACAATGCTATTTCACAACAGCTTGTACCTGTGCCATTGTCCAAACGATGTAGCTAAAATTGATTCTGTTTAAACAAACTCTGACTGATGTATAATGCAGTATTCAATCCACAGGCTTGAAAAGACATGGGGGATGTTGTAGAAATCTCCTACACTTTATAAAGGCTAGCAGCAGCTTTGGAAGCTAGGAGACAGTTTCCAAAAACATTCTTGTCTTTGGAAAAGGGGCTATTCCTCTATCAGTGACTTATCTCCAATAGGGTCCACATGGAAACAACTGGAGTGGACATTTTATTGGCAGCTTTGCACAGCTCTCCCCTTGGTTGCATTTTCCATATTACATTTTATGAATTAGGAGTTAAAAAATAACTTTCAATTTGTAGTTTATTTAAAAAAAAATGAAGCTGTGAGAGCTATGAAGGCTGGCAACCCACAAAAGGTTAAAGTTGAACCTTTACTCTTGTGGACTGTCATAACAATTTCTTTGAAAAGAGTGGTGTATAAACTGAACAAGCAGGCAATTTTTGTGTTCTCACATAAATGGAAACTATGCCATATAAAAGAACTTCAATGGGAAAATGTCACTGGCTTTTTTGCAGCAGAGTTTAAGATTTTGTTCCTTTCATTTTTCCTTTTTTTCCCCACTTGAAACACACATTCTGTCATGCATACGAGCAGCAGAAATGGACAAACATTATCAAAAGTTTCAGTTGCAGACAGTATTTCATATTCTGTTTTTTCACCATCCACTGCATTTTGTCTAGTGTTGGTGGATGTATCGGTACGGTACTGCATTTTTTAAGGCTTCACAGGGAAAAACTATTACATTACTCTGTATTTCATGGAAAAACTTTACTCTTTACAAAAGAAATGTTGTAGAATTTATTAAAACAAAACTGCCAATAAGATTTTACATTAATACTCAAGGGAGAAATATGATCATCTGCACGAATAAGAAAAAGATGCATGCACTAGGTGCTCTACTAATTACAACTGCTTTGGTGGGCAATATCATTGGTGAAACAGATGTTAGGCACCTATTAACAAAAGTTTTTCAAACATCTGCTTACAATTTTAAGGCAATTGTAAATACAGCACAGAAGGTCAATTGGGCTCATTAAGGTCTATGTGCAAATCTACTGCTGCAGGTTTCTTTTTAGCTAATACTGATTTTTTTTTAGCACAGGAAATAGAGTTTAATAGCAACTTGTGTCAATTTTGATTGTGATTTCATACAACAACAAACAAAAATCGTATGCCCTATGCTTCACCAAATAACCCACTTTCCTTCCTCTTTTTCCTCTACCTACAGCACACTGCCATGGCTCTATGAAGTGAAGCACAAGGTAGAGGAAAGGTTATAAATTGGGCAATTATATAGAAATGATTGATTTTACTTTTAAACACCAATTATGAATCTTGTTAGGAAATCTTCATTTCTTGGACCAAAGACAAATGAGTTTTGATTACAACTCATGGTTACAATATGCAAATTACTCTTAACAACTGGAATCAGTAGCCTCTTTAAGTGTCAGAACAAGAACACAGATGTTCAGTAGGTCTAAAACATGTTACTGATCGGAAATACTCTTCATCAGCCTTCCTCAAACTGGAACAACCCAGTAACACTGTTTTCTGATCAACTGCTCAAGACAGTTCCAGCAACAGAAGGAGCTACAATGTTTCCATTGCAGCTCTTAATTAATACTCCAAAATTTAGGAACACTAACTTGCACAGGAGCTTCCAAGATTGGTTCTTTTGAGAAGACATCTAGTGAACTTGTATCCTTAGTTACAGCTTGAACTAACCAGGTGACTACAGCAATCTGCAGCTGAAAGGCTTCCTGAACCAATTCAGTTAGTTCCCAAGAATCTGTTTTTCACCTGGAATTGTATTGGTTATCCATGGGAAAAACTCTTTGTAATACAAAAATATTGAAGATTTTAACATAGAGAAAACATTTGTGAAAAGGAGGAGGAAAAATGCTGTGTAGAGGTTAGTCACTATTAAAATGAGAGAGAGCCTGTGTCCTTAGAATAAAGTTCATAAATTTGATAGTAAATACTAATCTATGAAAAAGCAAAATTAATTATTATGTAAATAATTTTATAAGCAAATAAAAAACATAATTCCATTACTGTCTCTTGTAATTCACTACAGGAAAATTAATGATTCTACAGTAAAATTGCATTTCAAAGCTTATGAATTTTGTGGCTTGCATCAAATGATCCTACTTTATGCAAAAAAAGATTCAAGTAATTTGCTGCACATTTTACAGCAAACAAGGCTTAGGAAACAACACTAAACAGCACCTTTTACTATCAGCAGTAGTAAACAGTTGAAATCATTAAAAATAAATTAAGTATTACATAGATGAAAGGGTAAAATTTGAAAAGTTCTTTATATCTACAACCTTGAAACTGTGCTCATATGGATCTAAAACAGTAATATCAGTCCTTCTTGTCCAAACAACAGCTAAATCTGAAAGCAAACATCAGAGCTTTTAGAAAACATTCCCATCAATAAAGACTTGTCTTTACTCAGCTTGGCCCAATACTGCCTGCTTTAAAAACTTATCACCCTATCCATCTTCTCTGTGACTTACCAAGAAAGAATATTTTCAATGTCTTACAATATTTTTTCCAAGCTATTTTTCCTTCATGTAGCATTTAGAAGAGTCTAAATGGACTGTGGATTTCTTTATTTCTTGTAAAGGAAGTGGGTACCTTAATTTTGTACGGCTGAGGAGTCTGGAGATTACGATTGATAATCTGTAAACTAACCTTTTTCATTAGTGTGTTTTTAATATTCAAGTTAAACTTAGCTGAGCATAATGTCATTAATTATATACTTGAAACTGAGCAGGTAACAGAATTAACATTATTCTTTATTTTTTAGAAATTGATAATCCCATTGTGGCAATTCCAGAGATTCCAGATATATTTCATACCAAAAAAAGGGAAAAGTCTCGTGAAATAAATTACTCCATCTCCAATCTTCCCTTAGGAATTCAAATAAATTAAAAATGGTATGTATTCATGGAGCAAGGTTAGTTTTGGTGGTCTAACTTGCTTTTACCGAACTGATCCAGATATTTTTCTTGCCTGGGGAGACAAGGAGAGAGAAAAGACGGAGAGTAATAACATTTCCTAATAAAAACAGAACTAGGAGCACCCATACATAAAGACTTAGTAGAGAAGAAAAGGTACAGTTACCATTTCCAGCAAATTTTAAAATTTCCATTTCAGCACTTACACAATTTCATCTATGCAACTTAAAATGGGATGCCAAAGAAGGCAAAATCCTTACCTTCTACTAGGAATTAAATGAAAAATGTGTCCCTTCCTTATAACACTTATTTGTTGGATATTATTCAGGGCCACTTAATTTTAAAAAAAGTATATAATTCCAAATCAAATCCCAGAAATCCCAAAGAAATTGGGTGCGGAAAATGCAAGAACGTAACTTGCAAAAAAAAAACAACCACAAAGGTAAATCTGATGATGAAAGGATTTGCTTTAGCTGAGGAGGACATAAAAGATGAAGTTCTACAAAGACCATTAAGTATTCATCAGCTCACTGCAAATTACACTAAACACTTGGTAAAGAAACATTTGGCAGATGTCAGCAATATGTAAGCCAAACATGTTCCTTACATTGAAGGATAATGTAACTACAGAGAGGGTTTGTTTTGGAACAATTTCTATAGCACAAAAATAATCTGGCCTCCTCTCCTGGCAAGGTTGGATTTACCAAGGAAGAAATAAAGAGAGAAACATGACTACTTATGTGACAAATCCACATTTCTGCCATTTAGATACTTAATATCACTCCTGAAATAAGATACTATACACAAATTTGGATAATAAAACATTTAGTTTTAAAAAACCCCTCCAACAGACCTTTAAAAACTCAAACATTTAGGTAACCTCTTGTTTTAACAAGTGTAGTATATACACTACTGCATACACACAACTAAATTTTGAAGTTAAAATCTTCCATACTTTGGATTTTGCTATTCCACTATTATCTTTTGCAGCTTTGAAACTGCATTCCTAAGCGTGATTCACAAAGTTAAACTAGAACCTAAACCCAGTGAAACCTATAAGATTTTATTCTTCTCTCAATCTCTAAGTTTACAGAAGCACACAGGTTCAACACCCCCCCCCCCCCAGTTATTAGAAAGGCCGACTTGAATATTTAATGTTAAAATTAATGTACTGTTATGTTCTACTTTAGGAAAACTATGCTTAAAAACAGGACCAAAAGGAAGGCATCTGGTTCTTATTAGGAAAGTTATCCTCAGCATAACTGACCAGGCTGTCCATAAGTATCACTGTTAGGTAGAGCTTTTAGATTCCTTTTGTGGCATATGGATTTCCTAAAATCAGGTCACATTCTTACAGCTCATATGGTCAGTACTCTAGGACTCCATGTACAGAGCAAGCTAAAAGCAGCAACTGAGATTCACGCGGGATCCCCAAACTTGCTGTCACTAGTGAGCTCAAGTATCTGTAGAAAGTAAGAAAGGCAGCACAGCACAATAAGTCAAGCTAACTCAGGTTAGGAATCCAAGCTTAGTCAGGTATCATAGCGTTGCATGTGCTAGTTTGAAATTAGTTCAGAGAATCTATACAAGCATCATATCCAGACTGATTTCACTGTTCACCTACCTTATGCCCGATAAAGCATTCCCTCATGTTGGTATTTTGATGAGGAAAGTTAGCAAGAAACTTTTTATTCACTCTTGTTGTTATACGTCTTTGGTACCTCTAGTTCTTCCCCCTGCCCCCTTCTCTAATGTCAGCAAGGCATCATTTGCATCAGCACACATTTAGTACAAACTAAATCAACAGGTTTTAAAATGGAAGGCTCACCATAATATAAACCAGATCTCCTACGTTTCAAACTTTTGAAATAAAGCGACTAATAAATTTTAAAATTGCTAAGTTATCTGCTACTTGTCACCTACACAGCTACCAAGTTCCACACAGCTTACTGAGACATTTCACAAAAATGCCATTGACTTCTATCATTGTAACACTTACTTTAAAAAAGCACGGCTCTAATCCCAACGAAAGAAATAATCCTGACAGATCCAGTTTGCTGCTTATTGCATGGTTGCAAGACTGGCACTTGCTCGAATAAAACTTCACAATTATGAGTGATCTGGAACTAATTTAAATAAGGCAAATTTCAATTGGTATATACAATCCTTGCACCAAGTCGCAAACAGAGATGCAAATGTCTGCTAAAACTATCATGTTTGAACAATCACATACATTTGTGAAAGCTGGAGAAAGGGAAAAAAAAATCAGGCTTTCCCCAAGTACACAACATACAGCATCCCTCATTTTCCTGTCCCCTACAGAACAGAGTCCTAGACTCTCACCTCAGTTAGATGTCTGTTCATGTTCAAGTTCAAGTTTCCTGAACAAACCCACCTGAGAACAAGATCACTGAGTTCTCATCAGCTGAAAATTTTACTCTTGCTGAGGCTGACTGAAATCAAACAGCTGACAGCCTCTGTAGCTTATCAGCTGGACTTCCTGCCAGGAATACAGACACATTTAGAAGCCCACACAAAGACTAGCTGTTCAAACAACTGGATCGAAACTACAGTCCGCATACTCCGTTGGGAAAGAAGCAGCAAGTGGACACATCTTCCAAACAAAAACCAACCTCCTCCTGAGAAACACAATTTAAGATCATGAAAACAGAGTTTTAACTGTTCACACCACTCTTAAGTGGGAGTACAGCAAACTGTTCATTGTACATCTTGAAATGCTTGATCTGGTAATATCTTAGGGCAGCTGAATTTCTCAGAATCGGCTCTTCTCAAGCATAACTTCCCCTATGTCAGTTCCACGTATGTACCCACAAAAAAGCAACTTGGTTGTATCTGACAGTTAAAAGACTTTTCTGTTCAGGTAACTGCAATTTTTTCAGAGAACTAGACAGGTGGTTTCTTTGGCAATTTGCAATTTTTCACTGGGCAGTACTTCAAAATGATGGCCCTCATCTGTGACATTCATTCCTAAAAAAGACACATAGTGTTGATGTCACAGCAAATGTGCAAGAGCTATCATACATCAACCCTAAATGCTCTATCAGGAGTTGCAATGCCTGAAAAAGAAATATTGCATCCCTAGCAAAACAAACCAATGAACCACCCACATACACCAGCACTTACCCAACGCAGTGTAAATGAAAACAGTGGTCTATAGTCATCCAGTCACCTAACCACAGCAAGGAAATAATGTTTCCTCCAAGGAATTACTTCTCAAGGTCTCTGTTTAAGCACTTCATACTTCCATAATCCTGTCATAAGTACTTGGCAGAAGCTGCAATACAAACATAATGAATGGCAACCCTCAGCAGAGTACAAGCTATAGTCTCTGAAATTTGGGCCTCCAGAGACATCCATTTTATATAGCAGTTTCGTATGTGTAGAGATGTATCCAAGTAGAACTGGAAGCTACACCTGCAGAAGCAAGCACAGTAGCTGCGGACTATATTCCTAATTCTAGGCATCACTGCTATTTGAGCACATTTCAGGTGATAATGGGACAACATATAAAAATTTCAGGTAGTATTTCACAATGCACAAAGAATTTCTTGGAACACTTGCTATCCTTTCCCTCAGTAGTATGTCCAAGGTGTTGTCTGGTCTGCCTTGATGAACGAGGGATTTTAAGGATAATTCCTTACTGGAATTTTTAAGTCGATGAAACTGACCTACCAATATTCCATGTTTTAAAAGATGCTTGGACTGACCAAAGACATATACAGGATACTTTGAGAAAGCTTCATTTATTGCTTGCAAAACCATGCAGGACTGCAACAACAGTTCCAGCAGTGGTGGCTTCTCTGCGACACTGTTGTGGGATTAAAATAAAACCTGTTATCAGAAAATCTACTTCAGTAAGCTGGGGAGTGGGTCAAAGAGTGCATTTTGTATTCCTAGTTGAGCTTCCAAGACTTTCTTCTTGCTCATGCTTCTGTTCTACTCAACACAAATATTCTATTTATATCCACAGTGCTACTATCCTTTTGTGGTCATTTAAGTGCAACTAATCAGAAATCACCTCCTATGTTACAAATAAAAAAAAATTGACCTGATTTACACACTCTCTCTGTACTATTTTGTAGCATCAAGAGTACTGTAGGTCTAGAAACTACTGTCCTCTTAAGAAAAACTCCATACAACCCATTTTTTCACCATCCTCTGCAGAGCTTTTCCCTTCACATTCATATAAACTTTTGGTTTCCATAGGAACCCCATCTGTTACTTATGACATTCCTACTCAACATCTGCAGCATAACAACATAAATATAATTTAGAAATATTCTTGCTGACCATTACATCCAAATTTAAAAGTGTGAAACCTTTGGCTTTCTACTTTTTCATCTCTGTGATAGAATACTATGCAAGAAATTTCTTGTTTTTCTCACACATTTATACTGAAAGTTATTTTGCCATTTTTTTTAATATCTTATAATACATATACAGCTATAAAATCTCCCATAGAGATAACAACTCATCTGATATCACTTAGAACTTGAGAAGCAAATTTCATTTTAGGTTTTTTTCAATATAATTTTGAAAATGAAACCTAACCATTCAAATCCTTCCAAGTGTTGAAATAAAATGTCATTTTAGTAATTCTCCAAATTATACTCTGTCAACACAACAAGAAAAAGCTCCTACAAAAAGTTGTCAATTTTAGCATATCAACTAATCGATGAAGAACAAATTACATTTTATTTTTCTTAAATACGCCATAATTCAACTTCTCAGTAAAGTTGTAGTTTGTCCCTGAAAACAAACAGCATAATAGTCACACATTAAAAAGGGTTGAGGAAGACCCTTGAAATGTATTCCAGATAGTTTCCAGATGACTAAATCTCCTCAAATGCCAAGCATAAAGAAATCAGAGTATGTTTTTTTAATCAACTTAATATAAATATATGAACAAGATACTTTAAAACATCACAAAACCCCTTCATAAGATTAAATTCTGTCATATAAAAGACTAGAAGTAGATACTTGCTTCCTTTCAGAAATCTTCACATGCTTCCATTTCCAAAGTTCATAACTACAAATACATTTCATTCTAAACCAAAACTCTTCTACCAGGTGTATTTGTTAAAAACACAATATGTACAAAAAGAAAAACTATATACTTAGAGGGCTAGTGCTTTTTGTTCTGGAAGCAAACTTATGAAGCCCAAAGAGAAGAAAGAAGAAATTATTCAAGAAAGCCCAAGGAGGACTGTTAAATTCCCACATTAAGGGAGGTTAAACTACAGCTTCTGTTACAGACTGTAGTCTCAACTTACATATTTAGAGCCTGCAGAAAACAACTGTAGATTTAAGAAAAAAACAAAGTTGGAAAATGGCACAAACATGACAGGTAAATTTAGGCCCCACTCCTGCACCAAGTTCTACTTTGCAAGTATCCTTAAAACCACACACAGCCTCAACAAGAAGTTATGCAATTCAACAGGAATAAAAACATGAGCAAATCAGTCTTGAAGCAACAGCAGGAATATCACAGTTCTTTATGGACAGTACTGTTTCTGGCCTTAATTTCTGAGTCCACTTCACACAGAATTGTGTACCACCTGAAAAAGGAGGTTTTAAATTATGGTATGCAGCTAGATGAGACAAAAATAGGGGCAAGACAAGGGGATTCCAATTTCAGAAAAAAAAACAGAAAAAATGCAAAGCCAACTATATTGATCATTGTCACCAAAGAAACGAAGTTGCTCTCCAAGAAGAACAGGATAAGGGCCTCTGTTGTTGGAAGATTACATCACTTATGCAGTTTTTATAAGTAAAAGGCATGAAACTGACAAATAGTAGATTGGACTCCTAAACAATTACAGGAACTAAGGACATGGATACAGCGAAGAGCAGGACAAAACATAAACACACCATAATTCCTTGCAGGTAGTGATAAAATTCTGAGTTAACAGAGATGAACAGAATTTCTTTCCCACTGTAGATCATACTCACCAATTATGCTCTAGTTAAAGAGAAGCACAGTACAGAGAAGAGGAGAAAATTAAGGAGGGAAAGAGGTTCTACTCAGCAGATTTTGACAAAGGACTAACACAGTTAAACACCCACGATTATGGATTGGCTGAACCTGAAGGAGAAAAATCTGTAGTAGAAGCAAATAAGGTATCCTGAGAATTTCTTGATTCTGCTTGAAACACAAAACCTTAAAGTGAGCATCTGCCATACAGCTGGTGCTTTAAAACAGACGTAGGTAAAATCAGAGTGGACATAAAACTAGCTCATATTTTCTGAAACCAAATCCAACTCAGATTACTGGCAAATAATGCAGACACCACACATAGCCCTAGTAACACGAATATCAGTGTTTCAAAACCACCGTCCAAAATGTGTTCACACACACACACAAAAGTACATATAAATGTAACTAATGCTAGGAAGACCTAACACACTATATACTATGGCCCAGTGCAGAAACCTAAGCACAAATGACCTAGACACCAATAATCACTTACTTAGGAAAAACCACATCTAGGGATCATATTCTCACCCTTCTTGTAATGAGGTGGATATGAGCCACTGCATAAGATGGAGATATGGTGAATGTATTCTGAAACCTGAAAACCAGAATGAAGCACCTCAGATTTATTAGAACACATAAAACTGAAAACACAGACTAAGCAAATACTTCTGCCTTACAGCTCATTCCCTTGATGATATTAATATCACAAACACAGACAAAAATAGACTTTTATAAATACTGAAATACACTATGGATTGAAAACAAAACCATCAAAGTTTGTGATTATTTTTTTTTAAATTGAATGACAGTTTGTAATATACAACATTCACAATTTAGCTTTTTTAATAGTTACGTGGTTGAAGCTTGTAGAGACATTCATAACATGATTTTTGGAATTATGTTAAATACATGGAAAAAAAACATCTAGTTTACTGAAGAGTAATTCATCTGTGTCACCCAGCATTGTACTGGGTGTCACTGTCAGCTGGCTTCAGAGCCAGTAAGAATGGGTGAGCAGTCCCAGCAAGGCTAGCCTGCAAAAAGTTGCCTGGCATCTCTTCTGTGAATTCCAGAGTAGGGAAAACCAAAATAAAATCAAACAACCTTCCCTTCAACTAAATTAATATGTGAAATCTCCTATCTCAGCATACCTTAATTTTGGACTACAAGATAAATAAACACATAAAATATTCATCTAAATTATCTCAGTACAAGGAAAAGTGAAAAAGAAATTATAGCATTGTTTGACTCGAGGTTATTTTTTATATTTTATTAATCTCTGATCTAGTATTTTGTAGTCTGAATTTAGCTTAGGCTTTCTTTGTATAGTTGTTAACAGTCTTAAAAAAGCTTCCTTATTTCCACAAAGGTTTTGTCAGGTACTAAACGCAGTTGCAGATCTAGTCAAGTAACTAAGAGAACTTGGTTCTGGATGCAGCAAATGCAACCTCAATTTCTATATTTTTTTCTATATTCTATATATTTATATATACATAACTGAATAAAGTGTGTGTGTGTTTAAAATATCAGAAGAATTCTGCTGAGAATTTTAATTGAAAAGCTATAGCCCACCATCACTAGAAAGCCTTCCAGTTAAATAAAAACCAGTTAAATAAAAGGAAAACTTACATCAAAAATCTTGAAATAACTAGGGATACCAGACTTTATGAGCCATGCATAATTTGTATGTGGCACATCTGGTATAACAGATATGATATACAAGCAGGCAAATATTTGAAATAATAAGTGTTTCACAGTGTAAAAATAAACACCTCAGCACTTCAGATTTTTGCTCAGCAATTTTTCCTCAGTGAGAGAGGAAGCAGGGAAGAAAGGGTACTTATCTACTGTTACACTCTATCACTTATGAATTATCACTAACTCACCAAGACTTTTGGTTTCAAATCCAAGTAGAAAGCATTCCATTTCACTTGGTTCACATTCACAGTATTTCACTGCTTAACTTGGCAAAACATCAAAACAGAACATTTTCACCCTTGTTAACCTCTTCTGTTGGCACGCCAGTTTATTAAGCTAATGCCTCATAGCAAATTACCATTTTCTCCCTAAATCAATATAATTCTGTTGTCATGATCACCCTGTATTACAGCTTCAGCTGAGTGGAGGAAAACATTCAACTACTGCTTCGCAGGTAAAGGGTTACAGTTTCTGTCCAGTTGTTCCCCAGTCACCAGTGAAATATAAACTGTCAATGACGAAGTATTATCTGTTCTGATTACTACCAAACACTATAACCTCCAAACAGTAACCAAACAAAAAAACACGTTATCAGCTAGAATCCTGATGTTCCAATTGCCTGTATTTTCAAAAACACCTACCATAATCTTTATTTCCATGCCATGTTGAAACATGAAACAGCAGAGTCTGGAACAGCAACAAACCTTCTGCAAGGAGCTAATGATGACCAGCAGACGTTCGCCCAGACTGAATTATGTTACAGACAACATGTAACAGAATCTGCTTATTGACAGGCCTGGACTTTGTTAAAAAATAAATTATCAATTTTAGTCCAAGTTTACTTATTCTTCCCTTTTTGTTTCATTCTCCTCCCCAAAATCTGACTGTCTTATATCTAAAATCTTCTGAGTAAATGGTTTCTCTATTCTCCTAACCATCTGGCTTCCACAGAATTCTGGTTTGAAATTTCTGGTGACTCTTGCAGAATAGTATCAATTAGCATTAAGCATACAAAGCATTAAACATGGATTTACAGATGTCCCAAAAAGACATTTATGTCTATCTCTTCTTGTTTACTCCTATATAACGCACTAGGAAAAAAAATGTTGCTATTTATGCAACCCATAGCTGAAAATAGTTCAATTTTAAGCGTTCTTTCTCTCCTTTTTTGCATTTTCCCTTTTTAAAAACTAGTTATGTTGTTACTTAAAGAGAAAGTAGAATTTTGCTGAATTTCATACTTGATATTACTGTTCAGTCACACTGTGAAAACAGTCAAAAGTTTGAATATATTCACTAGAGTAAAAAATGACGTAACTTGTTTTAGGAGAAACAAGTGGATGAAAAATAAAAGAGAAGGCAGCATGCAAATTCCTGATGACACACATCAGAAATACGTGTAAATTAGACATATCAAGTCAGTTGACACTTCCAGAAAAAGAGGAGAGATTTATGACATTACTCACTGTTTTTAAAGTATTTAATCATTACAACTTACTTGTTCCAAACCGCATTCAGAACTGTAGGATTTAGAGCAGATCAATGAAGGGTTTTAAGACAACAAAGTACAGGAAAGGCTACATTCAATACAGTTTAGCAAAACAATTTTTTCCCTGTGCATACCAAGTCAAAAGCTGAGTTCCTAAATGAAATAAGATTGATTCCCCCCATTTTTATCAGTCTGCAACTATCAGAATTACTTTAAAAATAAATCACATTTAAAAAAGGAGTTCTGCAATTTCTATTTTTAATAATTAGTACTAATTAAGTTGTAGTAACCACGAGTTATCTTATCCATCTCAAACATTAAATCAAACCAGAAACTAAACAATAAGGAAATAAAAATTACCGATAACAACAAAATACTTGAAATCTGTGAGGAAACTACTAGGAATAGAAATAGAAATAATATAGCAGCAATCTTCTTTTTATTGTCCCTAAAAGACAAGCATGAAATCACAAGCCTTGTCTATAATAGAGATTAACAAACAGCATAAATTTACCTTGAAGATTTTAATATGTTTTGTATATCTAAATTTATAATTGCTTAGACAAATTACTAGACCAAATTAAGACTGTTTTCTAATACCATTTGTGGTGCTATGAAGGCCATATTTGGCTGTTAAGCAAAACAATTCCTCATCATGCTCTGTCAGAACAGTTAAATAAACCCTCAGGAACATAGCATGCAGTGAAATACTATGACAATATATTCTGTAATCAATTTCCATCTCTGTGGCTACAGCACATGGCTCTGTGGAAATCGGAGTTAATCAAACAAACTTCAATTCCAAGGAACAAGATTAGCATAGTCAGTTAAATCCACTGAAAAAGTGATACTCTGTGCCAGAATATAGTTTTCTAGGCTGAATATTCTCACATGGCAGGCATTTCCACTGGCTACATTAAGAATCTTTAATTGCCATTACTTCATAAAAGCAAGAAGCCTCTTAGGATAAGGAATCTTTCCTGCTTGAGGCTTTATAGCAATACTGGTACTGTGGTGCACAAGTGCAACTTCCATCTATTTTTTCTGTCAGCACGTTGCCAGTACTCTGATGGAGAAAACATGCCTCAGAAGAAATCTGCACTTAGTTCCGAAGATAACCAAGTAAATGTAACAACTGAATAGTCAAAGAATGCTGATGCTAAGATAGAAACAAAATGAGAGGCAAATAAGCTGGATTCACAGTACTCCACTGGCTTCCAAACACTTTTCTGTTAATTCTGTGGTGCCTGGTTTCCACAAGAAATACCCAAGCCACTTACAGCTGCTTTTCAAAAACCTTGGCAAAAGGTTGATTCTTTCTTTTTTTTTTTTTTTTTTAAATGGATGGATAAATTGATAAATTGTAATGGAAAGTATTAAACACTCCACAAGAATCAATCATTGGAAACCTGACATGGTCTACTAATTTAAAATTATTCTCTATCACATGAATTCTACATGACATTAACTGCCACACAAGATCTTAAATGTCCCTTAAAGCAGGTGGCCACCAGCAATTTCTTTTATACCTCGCATCTGATACCATACTCCATATAAAGTATACATGTTATCTTTTGCTAATAAATAAAATCTCTTTATCTGATTTCCAGTCTTGAAACTTAAAAGTTGTAGAATAATCTTCTTTCTTTTCTTTTGCATCTGAGGACAGTATTTTATTTTATTTTCTTCTTTCAAGAAAGCCTATTGAGATCACATAAGCATTCTTCTGTATTACTTCATAAATGTATGATCTTGATAAAACTTCTATTTCAGAAGCCAGAAGCATAAACAAAGCTTATTGGAGGAAAAAGGTTAAAAAACACTAAGAAAAAAAAAGAGAGAAACATTTTTCTTTCTCCTAGGGCTGGAATAAGCATTTATATTTAACTAGGAAAGAAAATCTTTTCTGATACAAGATCAGTACACATTCAATGCAGGTTCTAAAATGGCTTGTACATCCGTTTCAAACCCTGACATCTGAATTTACACCAGTATATCAAAAAACTATTTGTTCTGGCAGCATCAAGTCCTGGTTTACTCTGGTGAAGAGTGAAATATTTTTAGCCACTACTGTACTGTCTGCATGTTATTCCTCCAGTATTCATAAATCTCAGTTTCACTGCAACAGTCACGTTACACAATAAGCATCCTTAAAAGAAAGCTGGTTCCGTAACAATCAGGTTGCAAGACCAAACTGATTTTCTCATACGCCTAAAGGAGAAACTAAGTCTTACATTTAAACAAAGCAACTGACTATATGGGTGAAATATTTCAGCTGAGAGATTATGTTGAAGTGGAAAACTATGTTGTTCTCTTTCACCAAGGCCCATCTAAGGCTACCAATAACTTTTAAGGGCTTAGAAATGGGTGAATGAGATTCCATTTTGAAATTTTAACCGCATATCCAAGGATCTTAATAAAGATAGTAAATTAATGGATGGAAAGCATTATTCAGGTGGAATGAATTCTGCAGCTTTTCTACTGTCATGTAACATGCAATTAAATGTATTTTACTGTAAGATGTTGTAAGCTGCATTTTTAGAAGTATGAAATATAAGCAATTTGTGGGAATCTGATTAGGTATTAAAAATTCATTACAATGGTAGGAAAGATTAAAAGGATGACTACAAATAACCAAGCAAAGCAGGACATCATAATTTGCAGGTTCAGTTATGACTAAGCAAAATTATTATTCAGCTTCAACAAAACAGCGTTGCCCTTTTCTCATACTCCCCAATTTTCAAACAAAAAAACCCCTACAAATGCAATCACCACATGCTTAAGTGGAGTTAATAACCAACTTTTATGATTTTGGAAGAAATCAATAGTAAACACCAAGTAAATTCTCTTTCAGTAGACAATTTGCCACCTGAACAAGGGAGTATTGGGCTTTTAATTAGTAATTGGTTTGCTAAACACTCTGACAATGTGTAGATTTTTAATTAATACTGCAATCTTCTTGTATCCCACTTATTTTATCTTTTGCTAAAGATATGTTCAATAAATACAGATAAAATTTGTTTCCCTTGAATGCTGTATTTTTATTTCCTCTTTCCTATGCCTCAGCCTCCATCTTCCTATCTTTTTTTTTTTCTCTTCTCTTCAGTATGTCTTCCAGTGAATGGACAAACTGATGATCCATTCAAACACAGATGAAATGAAAAATGTCTGTAGGACAGTTTACAGTTGTAGTCCACAACTGCTTAATGTAATACACCACAAAAGCTTTGTGTTTGCAAAGAATCCTTTAAAATACTTCTGGGTTTTTTATGTAAGATAATATCATCAGTAAAAATAGTGTCAGTTCAAGTTTACAGAAAAACACGTGGAAGTTCATCCACATTCAACAGTTAAGCAACAAGAACAATGCCAGTAAAATCTTTTGAAAGCAACATGAGGTACAGCATTTTATAGCAATCCTGGGTATCACAAAACTGCAGTGGGGGAACCTCGCTTTTTTTTTTTTTTTTTACACACCATTCTAGAGGCCATGACATTTTAGACTAAATGATATGAGGTGTGATAAGTGCAAGCCTTCGTTTGAATACAAACAGATTCTTAAAATATTTTAACTAGGAGTGTAAGTGAAAATAAATTAGGCCAGTGGGATTTAGGTAAAGAATGCAAATTTTGTGGGATTTTCTTCATTTACCGCTTAAGGTAAGAATTACTCAAGCTTTGAGAGTTTTTGGCCCTGGAAACAATTAGGGAATTATTCTGAAATTAAATCACTATCCTCTTCAATCATGACTGGCAGCACGGAACAAACAAAAAAATCACTGTATGTATTCTTAACAGTATCAGAACAGGTGCTGTCTAAACTTCCCTTAACAGCCATGCCACAAGAAGGAGCTAAGAATCTTAGCTTAGTTCCCACACTGTTGTAAACCCAACCTTTTTTTATTCTAACAAGTACAAAGAGTGCAAAATGGAAACCGAAAACTGTGATCTTTGAGTTTATAAGAAATACAACTACGCTTTTGCTCTTCTCCCTGCGTAGTCTCCAGAGAATAATACAGATCTGTGTGACTGCACTTAGTTGTAATTCAGTGTTCAGATCTTTATCATAGTTTCAAATACAAGTAGTTAAAGCCAAAACCTAGCACACAGCATGCTTGTCTCCATGGCTGACAACAGCGATTCTAACCATCAGCTTCCTAAAATGGTCAGACAAAAATTACTATGTAAATGTAATTCCAAGACTGAGGTAGGCCTAATGCATCACTTAAAGCAAGAATAACGGTCAGAGGAGTTGCATATTGGGCTCTGCTTCTCCAGAATTCCCATTTTCTGAAAAAACAGGGAGTCTGTTTGGAACTTGCATGTGCTGAATGCCTTCAGCACATCTCCTTCATAAATCAAGTGTAAGAAACCTACAGTGCTCAGCCAAGTGAATTCTTTACTAGTTCCTAAACTTGGGATTCCTCAGTGACACCTGAAGTGGACAAATCGTTAATCATACACATAATCAAGTCACTTAGATAGCTAACTGCTATTCTGTTTTATTTGAATGCAACTTCTTCAGTTTATTCTTTTACTAATCTGATGATTCTAATAATTGCAATAAAAAGGTATTGGGCAGAAATGCAGACCCATGACTTGTCCAAGCCTGGAGCTACTCAATGAGGTTAATTAGGGAGGCGGAGATGTAGTTTCATCTGACCATATTATTAACACATCTAGTTTTGCTATGCCTTGTCCTCCCCTTTTAAAGTCAATGGGTCACGTCCTACACTGACTTACGCCTGTCTGAGTTTTCTAACTTATTACCTTAAGCGCATGACTTCATTAGAGGCTGATCTGAGCTCGGATCAGTGGCAGTAAGGTGGCAGGTTTCCGAGCGCACAGAAAGCTGTTTGATGATCACAAGGATAGCCCTACCTGATACGTGTTCTCACTGACACTGTTATAATTAACAATATGCTACAAAACAATAATTGAAAAAGTATGAAAATATCTTTCTCAATGAGGTGCAAACATTAATCCTTAAGTGCTTCTAGGCAATTTAAGTTTAAGCTACATTTCTTGAAAATTCAAAAGCAGAGTTGACAGTGACAGTTAGCAAATGAACAGCAGTAATATACCTGTAATACATTGTAATTAATTTTAGAAATAAATTTAACATTATATATATTATGATATATTGTATTCTATTACATATTATATTACATACTTTTTCAAGTTAATCCTCTTCATCAAAAAAATGTGATGATTTGTAACTTTAGTGTTCAATATTTTCATCTCAATATGAAAAGTCTGTTTTAAAATGCATCCAAGAAAACAGCACCATGTAAAACAAAAGAGTAAAATGTTATTGAAACCTTTCCACTTCCATTCATCAGCTCTTGTTTTAACTGCGCAGTCTTACAGATTTCCTCTCATATTTAATCAATGATGAGTGTTCCAAGGCTATACGTGTATTCAAATGACAATGTGAATTGTTCAGGAACTTCCAGCAGCAGGGTAATACAATATGCTATAAAAGTTCAATGTGGGTTAATTGCTCTGCAAAATGGGTATCTCTTTTTATGACTCAGTCCCCTTTGGGAATGCCAAACCTCCCCCTGCACTGACAGAAACCATGCAAGCAGGGGGCCCACTTCACTAACAGGAAGAAAATCTACTAATTTTACATAACAAAAAATAGAGGAACGTATTTTGCCCTCAGTTCCATGAAAAATCAGACACACAGGAAAATAGGGACCTAATTGTTTAGCGCCCTCAAGAACTGTTCACAACAGGTGGAAAGAAAGGCAAGGAAAATTGACGCAAAGGAGATGACAAATCCTAATACAGAAATCTTTCAGCAAGTATGTAATGAAAAATGGTAATGGTATTGCAGAGAAGAGTCTGGGAATGGCACAGAACCAAATCAGTGCCAAAAACTTCCAAATTCCTCCTTTTCTACAGGCAAGGAAGGGAACAGACTCTTGGCTGTATTACAAAAATTTCTGCATGATCTTTTGTCATCAGCTGAAGGACAGATTTCTCTAACACTGGATGATGCAAAACTACCAATAAATGAATGGAAGAATAAAGTAAGAAATATTTATAAATTTAAAACTAAATTAGCAAAAATTACTGTTGAAATTAATTTTATTTGATTTAAGGGAAACAAACGTATTCTGTTATTTGAGCTAATCTCTATCACCAAAGGAAGGTACAAAATGTTGGAATACAAAAAGAACTCTTAAGGAAAACAAGTATGGAAGCAGTTATTTCAATGTACTACTTTCTTCTTTTGAGAATAAAAAGCCCTTCAACCCTGTAAATAAGAAAAAAAAAAGGAAGTTTAAAAGTTAGTAATCCAAATGACAAAGAACAAAGGAAGATGATACCATATCAAGGCAAAGTTTTAAATGGGAGTGACGTAGATTAAAAGTATAAAATTCCTTAAACACCAGGTCTATCACCAGAGGTTTGACATTCATCAAGTAATGCATTCCTATCCCACCAAACAGTTTAACAAATAAACAAAACCAAGGGATCTAAGCTTTTAAAAGCCATGAGAACTCTCTACACAAAGAAGTACTTGTTATCCAAACAGATAAAATACTTCTGGTTATGTATCTGTAGAAAAGACTATATATACCATGAGTACATGATTCATATGTAACTGGCCGATTTGTTGACACACATTTTTAAAATATCCAACAGCAATGCCTCTTTCCTGAGAGAAAGGCATACTTCCTTCCTGCCCACCATGGTATTTTCCAGCTACCCAACATACGTTCTTGAGGGAGAAGGGTGTATGGGGTTAATTTTCACAAACTGTTAATGCTGGTGATAAAACATTTATTTATAGCAGACTATTAATGTAGGAGGATAGTCTCACCATGCTAAAAGACAAAGAATATTCTTTAAAGACTTCGTACTCCATAGATCTTCAAGAGAGGAAACCGCAGCTTGCAGCTGGTTTTGACTATTACAGCAAAACAGCTTCCTCCACCCACCTGAGCCCAGATTACGAGGCATAGCTAGCTCAAATAATATTAGAAGTAGCAAAAAAAAAATCCATAGCTTTTAAGAAAATGGTCGATCAGGTTGAGATAATAGTTGTGAGAAGAATAATTCTGGCTTGTAGTTACAGTCTTATCGGAATCCTGAGACAAGTATCTAAGAAAGGAGGCTTTGAACAGGCATGCCTGATGACGGAATGAAAACAAGCACTGTGATTGTATGGCATATTTTGCAAAGGTTACATTAACACCAAGTTTCTATGTTCAAATGACATTTCAACCCATCCTACATTACTTATCTGATTTTAATTTGTTTTTTAAAAATACAGTTTAAACACAGAATAAGGGAGAACATAAAGGTGCAAGGAGTGACTAAACACGAGGCCACTCTGTTTACACAGAGTAAAACATCACAAGGATTTGAAAAACTAAATAAATCCCCAAGTACAAATCACAGTTCGTCAATCTCAACTTGTTTGTTCGTGTCTCCGAAGTGACTTTACAGCAACATACATATTTGAATACAACTAGAACAAGAGTTTTAAAATGAGTCCTAATGCTTATCTTCCAAAATCAGAGCTGTAGTACAATTTTTAAAAGTTCAACAATATGAATCTAGAAAAGCGTAAAGAAAAAGGGCACCAAAGATGTAAAGGATTTTCTTTTTCAAAGCTTTTAACTGTTTAGAAATTGTTTATACTAAACTGACATTTCATATAAATATCCTAGTCAGCAATTATGACAGAAACTTCATCCCACATTTCATTTCCACTAAAAATTCACCACTTCTGTGTCAAACTCTTCCTAACAACAGTACTTTGTGCTTCTTAAATATTGGGGAAAAGGGATCGACAATGGCACATCATATTGAATGTATCATATGCTGGCTTAATCACGAATAAATCAAATCTTCTGCCAACTAAAACATTAAATCAGGATATAAGGTGCCAGTAAAGAATATAACTGAAATGTATATCTAATAAATTTATTTTTCATTTAAATGCTTGTGAAAACATTCTAGCCAGTTAGACTGTGCTAGAAATACTTTTTTATCAATCTCAAGTCTTGTGAGTCTAGTCAGTATTTCCCTATAATGTAACACTTATTCCACTATACCAGATCCATCCTCAAATAATGGTTTTATCTCAAACCATGCAATCCCAGGAATGCATGGAGACAGAGAAAGTGGAACTGCTTCTGGCAAGGTTAACCTGTTCAGGTGGCATTGAGGTAAGTAACTTTGAAGACAAGGCTTCTGAAATGAAACATACTTTTAGAGAAAAAACATAGGAGCCTTTAATCTTTGGTAAGGATTTTGAATTTTAATTTAATAAAAATGGAAATACTTTTTAAAAAAGCCTCAAGTGATTCAAATAAAGCATTTAACATGAAATCACAAAAGCAATATCGACCATCTAAAACTATATGACACTTAAATGAATCTTTATTTTACAATTAGACTAATAACGCCATTTAATTTTAGATACCTACAGGTGAATTCACACTTCATTTGTCACATAAATGTACTCCAGTGATAATACAGTGTGCATGTTAATAGGCAAACCACCAAGATCTGCCATCTGGAGAGCTAATGAACAATCAAGGGATCCCATATTAAACTACAGAATTTTCCCTTAGAATCTTTAGGACAACACTGTCAAGTTCAATCTATTCACTTAGCCTCCAGAATCAATTTTTCAAACTTTATGACAGGTCTAATAGTTTCCACCTGTTTCTCTTGCTTGACTTTTGACTGGCACATTACCAGCCAGGGTGAAAATGCAGACAAAGACCCCTATTAGGCTCCGGCTGTTTCTCTACTGTGAGGTTGCTCGGCCATTAAATTAGTTCCAGTCCACTTTCTCCCTCCACATCTTAATTTTTGGGGAGTGTGAAGGTTTGGGAAAGTGGAAAGGAAGAGATAGAAGTTTGACATTCAGTTAGTGGCAAAGGTACAAAAAAACTAAAGTCATGACAATTAAGTGCTAGATTTATTTATAATCTACTATTTAAATAATTGACTAACTAAATTTACTACCAATCACACTACTTAAGCTCTTGAGGTGTTTGTGTCACATTCAGTTATCACAAGCTTGGTAAAATTTGAGAGACCTTAAGAGAGTCTATCACGTAACAAGTATTTATTTCAGTATGTGATCATATAAACACAGTATTGCCATTTTTTTTCTGGGCATCACAAATGATCAATAGGTACCTATTATTTCACTCAAGCAAAGAAAATCTTTTTTGCTGAGATATGTTTTCCTTTCATTCAGAATTGACGGAGAAAAGTGTCATACGTTTAGTCTAACAAATTTATATTGGTTCATTTGCAACTACCTTAAAAAACTTAAAAAACTTTTTATTTTTCAAAAAAATTACCTAACAGCATTGATATTTGCATCAATTTCTAGCAATTTATGAAATGTTATCTGTGAAGCCTCAAGGTACTCAGTTGAACTGCACGGATTACATTATGTTGTTATCCATGACAAAAAACTATTTACAATAACATCAACCATAACACTTAAGACAAATACTTTTAATTTATTGAAGCAAACGTCCTTCTGTAAAATAAACTTAATTGTTCCAATTATAATCTGAGAAGTATTATCTTCCCAGCATAAGATACTTAGAGGCAGGACTTCCAGTCTGTGCCTTTCTTACCTGAAAAGCAACTACTCAAGCTGCATCATGATGGGGAAAATTTAGAAGACCTACATTGGTAAACACTTCATTACATTTGAATTACTTAATGTAAAAAATCAGCCTGAATGCTGACCACTCTCTGGTACATCACTTTAAAGACAAGAGAATAAAGGTTCCACAGTCATTGAAAAACCAACACCACTCCTCTTAGCTCCCTTGCCTTTCTTGATAAAACACTCACATATAAATTGGCCAGACATGATTCTATTTAGCTTGTGATATCTAAATAAACTTACAAAACTCTGAATTGTATACTTCATCTTATTGAGATGTGTGAATAATATTGCTGAGAGCCACCACTAAAAACAATTGTCAGAGATGAAACCTTGTAGGTTTCTTCATAGTGCTTCTGCTCTCAATCCAGTGGACAGAACATACTATGAACATTAAAAATTAAGAAGCAAATGCTACAAATGCTTCCATAAAATAACTCTTTTCTTTGTGGCCCCTCACTGTACTGGCATGTCTGCCTATGTTCAAAAGCCATTGCAAAATCAGTTGTAGGACAAGGATATAAATATGGGAGAAAGGGAGTTGTAAAATTACATAGCACCATGGTTTTTAATGTATGTGCACGCAACAGAGAGAACACTTTGGAATTAAAGGAAATTTGTATTTGATTGCAACTGTCTCTGAATTGCAATATTTTAGCACATTTGTAAATTCTACCACAGTTATAATGGTAAGACTAAAAAGTGATTTACTTTAATACAGTTATAATACATCCTCATTCATAGGTTTTATATGCATACATGATAAAACAAGTCACTTTTATTACTCACAAGAAGGCATATTTTGTAACATATCGGTCTCCAAAGTTAGGCTCCCTAGCTGAGAACTAATGCAATTGTTGCTGGTTAACTAATCAGTTACAATAAAAATTAAGATTATTTAACTGATGATGTTGATGAAAATAACCTCATAAATTTTGCTTTGGATTTTTTTAACAGTAAAATTCACCTGTAATTTCTGCAGTTAAATTAACATTAATACTGAAAAGCAGCTGCAGGTAGAAATAAACATAGCAAAAACTGTCCTGAAGAGCAACAACTTCCCAAAGACACTTTTTGCCATAACACTATTTCATGAAACGTAATAGTATAGTCTTTGTACGTAGACTCCAAGCTAAGATTTAGTAACCGTGATTTTCATATCACTTAATCCCATTCAAAACTGTACTGAACTGCCTTCTCAAAGGTATCCCACAACTCATTCACAAGAGTCATCCATGTGATGATGAAAAAATGTCTAGCATAACCTAATCAATGTTTAAAAATCCACGAACAAACCACTGAAGAGCATTTTAGTGTTACATTCAGTAAAAGAAATGAGAGAAATCAGTAAAGTTAAAATCAAGGCTACTTGGTATTACCTTTGTCAAATAACTAGCTTGGAAAAATAACTTGTACTAAAAACGCACATGATTTCCTAAATACGCATATTTAAATTTTCCTATGGTAAAATTCATGCTTTGCAAGAGAAATAATGATTAAACTTCATTGTCAAGTAAAAAGTTGTCACACTTGGATTTTCCCATCCTTTATGGCTTAGTATTTCACACATTATCGGTTAAGATTCTCTGAACACAAAGATGTCTATTTTGTGTCCCATCTAGTAGATAATCAGCTTTATTTTTTTTTACATTGGCTAGCTTGTGGGCAACAAATAAACCAAAGAGAAAAAATGTTTCTTTCTGAACATTGCGTGCTACTGTAATTGTGAATTCCAGATCAGAAAGCTTATTCAATACTATCTAGATCACTATCTTACCCATCTAGAAGATTCATTGTTGTGGTGGTAACTTCAGTAAAAAGAAGAATCTTTCCAAGTTTCTTTGTTTGAAGATTCTGTTGATATGTCTTCAGGTTGAAATGTTCTGATGAGAAGTTTCCCATCTCAGTGATGACTGGCATAAGAGATGGAGTTATTTCCATTTTTGGTTCACAGCATGAAACAAATTTAAGAGAGACTTTGCTGGATGCTCTTAATCCTTCAGTATCTACATTTCCCTCGAGCCATTTCAGAAAAGAAAGATGGATTTCCTGTGGCAAGGGAAATAAAGCATAGAAATATGGAATACTACATGTGAAGACATAAAAATATTCTTGCAAGAACATTTTAATTGCAGCAATCACCATCTACGTCAAGTTAACTAAATTTCCTCTTCAAAGGTGAACTTTTGCTGCTTGTTCTACTCCAGCCTGGCCTGACTACTTGGTACAGTCTTCCTAGACATGAGATCATGTTCCTTTCCAGATTAATTAGGCTTCATCTTTCCCT
This sequence comes from Dromococcyx pavoninus, assembly GCA_033558185.1. NCBI lineage: Eukaryota > Metazoa > Chordata > Aves > Cuculiformes > Neomorphidae > Dromococcyx > Dromococcyx pavoninus. Next base: position 1,437,000 of record JAUMJL010000595.1, read on the forward strand.
GTAGCAGGGCTTAGTGTGGTTCTCCTAGATACTAAAGCACGGAGTGCACACATTGTCTGTATCCAGGTTTTTCAATATGCTAAATTTCTATGTTGGAAGCCCTTTAGTCCATCGCTAAGACTCAATTGGAAGGATAAAGCAGCAGCTAAGTAAAGCATTTACTGATTACTCAACAGGATACCTGCTAAAAGGGCTCATACCTTCAGCCAACAGAAGCTTTGCTACTATTACCTTAAATATAGACAAAAATGACTGTTAATCAGCTAGCTAAAGAAGCATAAAACTCAAGAGCATACACAGTTAAGAAAATTCTACCACTGCATGAAATGCAGTTGTATGTACACTCTGTTGTCCTTGTCCCAGTCAATGGCACAGCTAGCACACATTTCCGTGCAAAAAAATTTAAATGTGAAAAATACATGTACATACATAATTTTTATGTAATCTACACCCCAAAACCTTGATTTTAGGTTATTTAGAAATACAGTTTTTTTGAACGTGAAATGAAGACATTAATTACTGGGATTATTACCTGTCTGGTAACACCTTGAATCGATGGTTACACATTCATAGATGCCTAATTCTATTTTGAGAGAGTTTATACAAAATGTTTGGTACGTCTTTATAAACTGTAAGTTAACAGCCCATGAACACAGATGCTGGGGCTTCTTATTGTGACATGTGTAGCTTAAATTTCAAAGACCTCTCCTTCTACAGTTAAAGTGGTCCTCTATATGACATATGACACATGAAACCACAAAAATTGTGGTGTCTATTCTACTGAAAATAATGCACTAGTGATTCTTGCCCTCAAATTCTTAAGAGGAAGACCTCTAAATAAAAAATCCCTAACTAAATATATGCCCTTCATTTCCATTACTGCCATACCAGGGAACCAGCATACGAGTGTTACCTATGTGAGGGCCACAGACAAGATTAAGCTCTCTTGCCCTTGAACAAGATGTCTGTGAGCTCCAGACCAACTCTTTAAAACCCACAAAGCAAAATTGAGAGGAAATTTCCTATAAATAGTATCTACCCAGGGAATTACTCCAACTTTCCAAATCCCACTGTTGTCTCTTAAGAAAGAATGAGAACAGTGGTCCTGTTCCTAACACCTTTCTACAGATTTTCTATCCTCAGAAACTACACATTCTCAAGTTTCACATGGACACTGCCTCTCGTGTGACATTCTTTGTATGCTGAATATCAGCAGACTTACTAGTCTGCAGCCCTGTAGTGCGGGTAGCAGAGCATGACATGAAGAAAGGAACAGTCTCTTCCCAAATGCAATTGGGCACAAGCTTTTAAGCCCCAGGAAGCTCTAAGAGTGACTCAGTAGCCAAATTTTAGCCACAGAGAAATTACTTCTCATTTCTTGATTTTCTAAAGCTCCAGCTGAACTCTTTCCATCTAACTTCTTGGATGAAATATGCTTTACATATTTTCTTCTTTTTTTTATACACGCATCATAAATGATGATGTGGCATTTAAGGTTTTATGAGCATTTCTTTGACTTGATCTGCATAAGGCACTTGTATCTTTACTTAGTGTAACATCATAGCTTTGACAGGCTGCTGCTAAATTTTTTACACACTATCCTACTTGTTTTACACACACACCCACACACCGAGTAACTTATTAGCTGTAACTGATATTTAGAAAAACTATAGCTTTCGTTCTTGTCGGGCAGTATATGGAAAAACTGTGCTTAATCAGAAAGTGCACTTTCCTATTGCTTTCCAAACACAGAAATTCACTTAGTATAATTGAGCATGCAAGTCCTAGACACAAAACCATCATTTTAAGTCACATAAAGACTTGCTTACAGACTTAAAGAAACAGACATTAAGTTAAAAAATAAAGATGTTTAAAGTACTATTACATTCTAAACAAAAATCAAAATGCTTGATAGTACACATCAGAAAGTCTGATGTATTTTTGCCAGAGCATACTTTCTGAAAAGCCTGAAATGGCATATATTTATGTGTGATATTACATTATTACACAATTCCTACCACTTATCCTCTTGACCGTACTCTTTCAGGTGATTTTTTTCCCCATATTTTTTAGGTTTACTCGATTTAATTTTCTTGTTTCTAACGCATACTGAACCATTTAAGAATTGTTACATGTGTATAATTATGAAGCTAATTTTTCCCATAATATATTCATGTTTATGGAGCTGATCAAAAATATAAACATGAGCAATACATAATCAAAACCAGCACTGTATTTTAAAAAATTCCTAAAAAGATATGGTTTTATATTTTTAACAAGGCAAAGTTTAAGTGCTGTCCAAGTACATTCTATAAAAATTAATTTTCACTGTAAGAACCTCCTTCACACAAAGTTACAGATTCTGAACCAATGCATTTCAGTCCCCACAATTACACTGGCACACAGGGAAGTATATTTTTCTATAAAAAAATAAACGTATATAAGAAGTCAGGGCTAACCTCTACTTCAACTACATTTGAAAGGAATATGATCAAGCCAGAATCCGAACTGTGCAGATTTGTTGCTAAGTTCAGGATTCAGCTTTGAATTCAGAAGCTGTGTCTGCCGTTCTGCAGCAACCTCTGGTGGTCATTGAAATGAAAAGTATTGGTTCAGGAACTCTCACCTTCCACACCTCTGGGACCAGATCAGGTGTGTCAAGCAAAGCATCCAACACAAGTTAAGGGAATACGCAAACTCTTGGTCACTGCTGACCCTGATCATTTATCAAAATCCTAAAATACCCAAGCACAAGCTTTAAATGAGCTGGAGCTGTTACATATTCAGGCACTGACAACAGTATCTGCAGCTACTTACATATATAGTCATACTAAAATCTATATTACACATATTATCAGTACCATACTTTTAAATATAGATGAAATTGTTATTTGTCATTACTGCTTCTGTGTTAGATAAGAGAACTGAAATGAAGCCAAATTTAATTTTCTATAAAACTGCTCATTTTCCTAATGAATTTTTATATATACATTCTCTAAAGCAAAGATATTGCTGTCTTTCTTAAAGAATGAAATTTGACATGTCAAACAAACAACTTGGCAACAAGAGAGGTATCAGCTTTTCACAGTTAAAATAATCAACTATAAATTTAATATTTATAATGACAATTTTTTTCTACACGTATTTTAAATGTTAAAAAAAAATCACGATATATTTTCCAAGAGTTATAGAAAACAATTACCAAAAGCAGAAAAGCACTATACCAACCGGAACTACCCATCATGTCTTACTAACAAATTCTCCCCCACCACCCCAAAGCACAACTTAAATCCTCCTGGACAGAAGCATGGTGAGATACAAAATTTCAAAGCAGAGACAGTCTCACTGATTTCACAGGGAGAACAGATCAACCAGCAGAATTTTGACCATCAGACTGAAAGTGCCACTAAATGAGAAGTCATTCTGAGTTGATGTAGTGGATGTTAACTCACAAAATTCATAGAAACAGAGAGTTAAGTTTCTGCATACTTCATATCCTCAGCTCCTCCACTGATCAGCACAAAGGTTTATTAGGAGTCACCGTATCAAGGACTGGAGGTCCGACACTGCAAGTTGTCAAACTAAGGTTTAACCGGTATTTCTAATGTAAAAAAGGAAGAGTAAAAGCTGTATTATATTCAGGATTTAACATCTGCTATCTATCATTTTAAGAGTCTGGTCAAGTGCATGAAGAAACTGCTATGTAAAAGAAGTTTTCTTTTGCTGTTTAACTTGGGTTTTTTTGTAACTATTACTTTCACTTTTTCGTAACGCTTACTTAGTGGTTGACAACAAACAAAAAGGAGAAAAGAGGGAGACATAAGAGACAAAAACTAGCTGCATACGGACCCTACTCTGTTGTAGTATAAAATAACAGAAAATTACAGCTCATGATGGAGAAGATTTTATTTTCACCTGGGCTCTATCAACCAGTGACTTATGCACAAAGCACAAACTTCCGGTTATAATGGTTCAAAATAATCCCAAATTTAAGACTTCATTCTTACATTCTGTATAGATATAATTTTGTTGTTTCCTTATTTTTACATATACACATACAGATACATGCAAATATCTCTCTCACTGGGCTTACTCAGGAGTTGCTCTTTTCTATCAAAATCTGTGATGATTGCGCCAAGCTCTGTATCAATAGAATTCTTTGTTAAGACAAAATTCAGTCACAGCCTAATTTGTTTTCTATTAAAAACATGAAGATGAAAACAAATGAAAGCTAAAAATATAATGCCATAAAATAAGCAAACATTATACATCAGTCAGACCTCTCCTTTTGGTGGAGGAAAAATGAGACAATTTTTATAACTGATGCTCTAACTGATGACTCGATCTTGTGACTATAATATTATACTCTATTTTACCTGCTGCTTCTTGAGTAAGTGAGGCCAAGCATTCATTTTCTGGATACATAGCTAGAACATAATTTAAAAATTTTTCTCCATCCTTGCATAAAATGTAATAATTTCCAATGTACTACCTCTATTTTTGCTTCACTGCACTTGAAAAAAGCTTGCAGTTGATGTATTGATTCACGTATCAGCTGATGTACTGATTAAATTGTATACACATATATGTTTATTGACTTCAAACAAGTGAAGATTATAAAGGCAAAAAGCACCAGCCTTTCAGAGGAGCATATGAATAGCCCATTTGGAGCACAATCACATTTATAGACATCACACCTTCAATAAGGCTAACATGTTGGGGTTTTTTTCCCCCAAAAAATGGCTCTTTTCAAATGAGTATTATTCTATTCAGGAAGGATCTTAAATATATAGATTCCATACGAATTCTAGAATAACACTGATGAAAGGAACACATTAAAGAACGAACAGCATTTGGAAACTGATTTCAACTTCAGAATATAAAAATACACATGTGCATATAATATACATACATACATCCTCCTTCTATTATACAGCTTTGCTCAACAGCCATACCAGCTTAAAGGTGCTAAATTAGCCACTGGAGAGCTTCCATAGCATCTCTTGAATCCAACAGAAACAAACTCAAGTCCAACGTGGTAGTAAGCAGCAGGATGGTGCCAGCAAAAAAACCACATCTACAGTGGCAACTCCAGCCCCAAATGCTAGTGACTTAGGAGGCCAGCAGCAGGAAAAGTCAGCTATTAGCACAAGAGGGCAAGTTTTTGGCAGACATTTCTGACTAATGAGGCACACAAAATGCTTTTCTGACGCTGCCTATGTTTTTACTTCCTGTAATAATGTCATACTTTGAGATCTGAAGCAGACAACAGTTTCATAATGCAACCATAGCCTCATTTTTATGTTCATACTTAGTCAGTATAGAAAAATGCTAAAATAAAATAGATATTAAATGGCACCAAAAAACCTTACTGTAAATAAAGATGCAGAAAAAAATAAAGTTATATACTATCCTTACTGCTTTCAAAGCCTAGTATGTACTTGCTACCTTTTACTGAGGCTTTGTAAAATATTTTATAAATACTAAATTTAGTACCAGAACCATTCATTAAAAAGGATTATTTGCTTTTGCAAAGAAAACCCAGTGCAATGTCTTCATCCTTAGGAGAAGACTGAAGAAAAAAACCTGAAAAAGACAGAAATAAAAACTACGAAAATTTGACAGATCACATGGGGAGAGAATATAATCTCCTGGTGATCACAGCATCAACAGAACCACCAGAAGAGGACGAAGAATAGACCTGCTGTAAACTGTTCTACAGAAACTGTCATGAAGAGAAAGGCTGCACTTCCTCCCCAGAAAAACAATACTGGCAACTAAATTGCAGTGGCCATCTACAGTGTGTCTAGCCAGACAAACAGGTTAAGAGATTTCACTAGTCATATTAATTATTTCGACGCAGTTCAGTGTCATTAATATGTAACAAAATTACTGAACCACACATAAGTGTGTGGAATCCTGAACATCTGCCCTTTTAGACTTAAGTAAGTGTAACCTTGAAGATGGATTTATAAATTCAAAATTCAAAATCTGATTTGAAATATATAAAAGTACTCAACTGAATTAATTTTCATAAAGTATATATAAAACATTTAAGTATTTATAATTAATTTCAAAGTTTAGTTCTTGTTCAAGGAAATACATAAAAATTGAGCAAACTACTTAGTTTCCCCATACACCTCCACTGGCTGATTTTGATCTATCTTCAGATTACTTACAATATCTTCATTTTTTTTGCATAGTTTATTAATAGGAACACCTATTTTAGCTGAGGTCACAACTTTAGGCTAAGTCAGGGGAGAAACTGTGCATCTATCTTACACTACTCAGCACGCAGAAGGCCATTATTTTCATGAGTCTGTGTTTTAGTTCATAACATAAAAATCATAGGAAGGAGAGAAATCCCCAGTTCCCCACTCCCTCCTTTCCCCATCCCCCAAAGAACTTCATAAAGATTTTATTGTAGTATAACCGAGGTCCATTCTCATTTCATGTTCTCATGCACTTTTGTAGTTACTTGGCTGATTTTTGCCATGCATTCTCAGGATACTACATATAACTAGAAAATCTGTTTCAGCTTATTAATAATACTTTTATATTTCCTAAACCCAGACATGATGCAAAACATTAGTTGTTTGTGTAAAATATGGAAGGGCATTTAGAAACATGGCAGAGTTTGGTAACTTTTTAAATTCATAGCCAACTGAATTTTTAGAAGACTCTGGTGGTTTGGGTAGTTACTTTAGTCTGCCATATACTTTCTCATGAGAGGTAGAAAAAGCTAATCATTTATAAAAGATCATTCCAAAGACCAAGTTCCTTATTTTTGTCTCCACACTTCAGTATGTTTTTAAAAACAAGTATTACATTTACAGTTACACAGTGCATCATCTCAGCAGTATGGGGAGTAGAAACAATCTCACACAGAAGTGCAGGCATTTTGCCAACTGACGCGTGGAATACCTAGTCTAAAAAAAAAGGAAAAGATTTTTAGTGAAGTGTTGCAAGGTATCCTTATTCTTTTTATCACAGTTACATTTCTTTAAACATAAAGCATCTTAGATTTCAATCCATTCCCAGTCTACATATCCAACAACTGCTCATAAATTTGTGCCTAAATTTGAACTCAAAATTAAATTTAGCTTTAAAAAGCACTGTATGCAAGCAGAAAAATAATTTATCCAATATGCAGCAGTCCGTTCTAAAAATAGGCTGGAGGGTCCTTATCCACCAACTAATGAAAAAATATATCAAATGTTACCTTCTGCAGAGAAAAGAACGCTGTCAATAAAGTTAAAAATAAGTTAAAAATAAATCAGCTAGCAATGAAAGGGAAAAATAGACTTCATAACAAATTTTTATATCAATATCTCTGTTGTTTATAGCACAGTGTTACACTTAGGTTTGGGTTGCTAGAAGGCAATGCCTATCATTCAGTCATGCAAAACAAATACAGAAAATGAGATGATCACATTTTTCTTTATTGCAGTACACAAAAAACAGTATAAAAAATTCTTAAAAGGATGGAATAACAGGAAAATATGAGTGAATGTGTACTGCTCTGAGGAGAACACGTTTGGTTTGATTTCTCAGTTTTGATACAGTACTGCCATTTACAGTCCCTGACTAACCTTCACAGCCACAGGACAAGGCTACTTACAGAAGGCCCCCTTGCACCTTCCTCTGCACAAAGCCGAGCTGAGTGGAGGAACGAAGAGCACAGCAAAGAAACACTGTAAGGTGCATCCTGGCTTTTCCTTTTCTTACTCAGCTGCAACAGAACAGTCTGGAAGCAATCTTCCCAGCAGCTGCTCTCATCAACAAACTGTTTATTGTAAGAAAGTGGCTGGGTCAGAGGTTAAACGTCATCCAGAACTGAAAGCGTATCTTTAAAAAAAACCTGAAGCCGCACATGCATATGAAAAAAGCACATTATATATGAAAGAGAACCATATTCCATTCTGAAAGGCCAAAAGTCTTCTCAAACAACAACTCCTTAATTTGCTGAAGCAGTATTTTATAACACTGCAATGATTTACTTTTGCAGTTGGCTTTTGCTTTTGCAAAATGGCTTTTGCTATTTTGAGACCTGTGCAAGGTTTTTAATAAAAACAGAACTTATTTAAAATCCAATCTGTGTTTTATGGTAAAAAAAACCAAAGCCGTATTTAAAAACATTCTAAAATATTTTATTAACATTTATTAACACTGAGTAAGTTAGCTTCACATCGATGTACAATAACAACAAAACAGTACTCCTCTAATACATTACAAATGCACCACTAACATGTTACACAAGTCAAAAAAACAGGTTTAGGCTCAGTATCAGTTCCATTAAAAAAAAACAAACCCGCAGGTTTTATGATGCAGGTAGGAGATGTACTAAACTTATGGGTATTAAATCCTTCACAAGCACTTGCCAAATCAGTTTCAAACCTTATTTAAAAATTTTGAATGCAACAGCCCATAGTCAGACAACAAAACCGCTTCCAGAACTCCCAGCTCTGTCTAGAATCACTAAAGGATTGGATTTAACCAAGTTTTAAGCCAAAAATACTTTAAAAAATTGTAATTGCATGTTACTATATAGCTACATTTAAGCACGTGAACACACATGCACACAACGCAGGGAACAAAGAACATATGCAGCAAAACCCCCTCATATTTAGCAAAATGTAGTTACATTCACAACAGAGTTTTAGTTTATTCTAAAGAATACTAAAAATTACAGGACAAAACCTTATTTAGTAGCTCTTAATCTCAGAAATTACCACCTCTATAAGGTAAACTGGTATCACAACACAGCATGGTAATTGGAGTACGTTTGCTGCAACAGACTATAAAGCCGACTTTGAGGGTAAGGGATCAATAAGAACAAGGTCTACCTTTGACATAACATCACTACATAACACTTCACAAAAATGAGCATTGCAATGAAAGGGCTGATAAATCAGAGGACTAGTAGGTGTTGATTTATCCTACTAGAAAAAGGTGTGATAAATTATGGTTTGACCATTTAATTCTTCATGACACCTACTTTGTAACAAAACTGTTGTTATTTTTTGAAGAAAAGTGTACAGGAAATTAAGCATGTGTGCAACTGTGCTAAAAATAAGTAGAGAGAAACCTAGCAGAAGGGAAAAGACATTCCACTTCTGCACTAAAATCTGAACATTATGCATACTAAAGTGTGTTAAAGAAAAATCAAAGTCATGTTTAGAAGGATAAATTAAGATATAAATCTAACCCTAAATGCTGTATCCATTTATTTTAAATTGCTCTCAAAAGTATTCTGTATTGGCTAGAAGAAAAATACAGAAGAATTTTGTTCTCAGCTAATAGGGCAATAAATTAGATGCAATATATTCAGCTGGTAAAACTGGCTCTGTTAAACAGCTATCACATAATAGTATTTTTATTTGGCACCAAAATTTTTTTTTAACTGAGGATAAAATTGTTTGTTAAAAATCTTGGAATTAGTAGTAGAATGAGTTAAGTAAATAAAACCTAAGAAAATATTTTCTCTTAGCACAGATAATACACAGTTCTTAGTTTAAGGTTTTCCATCAGGTTTGTTTTGCCTTTCAACAGGTTTATATACATAAAATGTGAGTGAATTTAGTGTTCATGAATATGAAATAGCAGAACAGGAGCCAAAGATTCTCCTCTTACTACTGCAAACACGCATTAAAGGCAAACGACAAGATTTTAGCTGTACCTCATTTTTGCCTCTTCTGAGCAACAACTCCAAATTCTGCCACACTGTAAGGATTTTTGAGCTAAAGAAACGTCTGTGAAATATTCAGGTGAAACCACAACACATTTTCACACATACCACAACTCAGAGATTACAATACAGTTATGTCCCTAAAGTTTCATGGCTAACATTCAACATGTATCATGTATTTTATAATCCTTTCTAAAACATATTTAGGTTGAACAGTTGATAAATAAAAAAATATACTAAAATAAACTTTAAAAAGGAAGAATTTCTTGGAAATTATATGCTATAATGGCAAGAACATGCTTGGTATGTTTTTTTACAGTATACCTACTCTGAAAATAAAAAACAGCATTAAGATAACAACCACTAACTTTCACTGTAACTAATACCTCCCTGCTAATCCAGGAACCTAAAAACCATTAGCATGACAGCATGGAACTATTTAAAAAGAAAAAGAAAAAAGTAAGCCAATGCTTTTTATTTAATGAAACCTATCAAAAAAGTTAAGCTTCATGCTTCAAGAATTCGTCATATATATATATATACATAAAGATATATACACAAAGATACATACACTCAGCAATGTAAAATTTAGCTATCAAATTAAGAGTTATGAAGGGAGTCTCAATACTCAGTTTATCACAAATCAATATTTTTTTCTTACAAAACATGGGGAAACTGTACTATAATGTCAAGTTGTAAGAGTGAATGATACAAAATACATTTACAGTTATTCCAGGTGCATGTTTTCTGAAACATTGTAATTCTTCTCTCCCCTTTTCAGGCCTTTCAATTTTAACACTTTCTTTTGCTGGGATTGAAAACTTGCTCAGGACAAAAGAGGTAAAAGTTTTTCCTCAGAGAAAAAACAAGCTGTAAGGGTCCTGATACACAGGCAGCTTCAATAACTAACTTCAGAGCCAGTCTCCTTCGAGAACAGCCACCTGAAATCATCTCTGCAATTGTCAAGGACAAATGGGAAAAAAACCCCAAAATTAATTTGTCCATTAAAGGTGGAGAGTTAATCCTCACAGGGATAAAGCCAAACTTTTTTCTAGACACACCTTTTAGCTAGTCCAGGGCTGAGTTCACTTTCATCAAGTCACACCACTGTCTTCTACTCCAGAAGACCACATTTGGCAAACAGGGCTTACAGTACTGCAGACAATGCAGCACAATTCAAAGCTCATGACTGTAATACAGTTTCTTAGGAGTGACTTTGGGAAATAAGGCACTCAAAGAGGAAACAAGAACAGACTGGAGATCAAGGCAGTGTATGAGAAGTGGTCAACAGAAGCAAATACAGGCAGTCTGGAGCATTTTTATCAAAGGCACTCTTTATTCTGAAGGACTTTGAATTTCCTTGACTTATCTCAGAGGATAATCACCCATTTCTAAGCTTATAAATATTTATCCTCTATTACTGTTAAAAGAGTTGAGAGAAGACCCAATGTTTTAAACAAAATTTTGCAGTCTTCATTAATGAAAATGGTAATACTTCATGTAGAGTGTGGCCCAGAGAGAACTTGCTTAACAAAATCTAACCGCAATGCTCAGAAACATGCTCTTGCATTGTTTTATTAAGACTCAACTGAGTGGCACACCTCTCATTTTTTTAAATTTTCCTATTAAAATGTAGTATTAGCCCAGGTAAGAAAACGTCTTAAGGCAAGCAGTCTGGAAGGGACAACAAAATACAACATTATGGTCATTCTTGTTGAAAACTATGTAAGTAATAAATGTTTGCTGCATACAGGCACTAATGTAATCTACTGCAAAGGTTAGTGACTGTAGTGCAGTAGCAAGCCTCAAAATTCTGAAGCAGTATAGAAGCTTTTAAGTGGAATAAAAGTAGACCTTAATGTAATTTTTTAATTTCAGCCCTGCAGCCAGTGAGTGAAACAGGACTCTGGCTCCCAAGGCATATGACTGTATTGTGCATTTTCCTAGCTTCTGACTGACCGTAGAAAGCGGTAGAAGTGGAACTTCTGAACTCCATCGTAACACTAAAAAAAATAGCCAAGGTCTGAGCAAGAGAGTCTTACAAAAATGAAAATTAAGGACTATAACATCCCACCCAGGCTACAGTTCTTAAGTCAAGAATCTGTCCAGAATGAAGCAAAAGCTTCGAAAGACTGAAAACCAGCTCTGCACATATCCACTCCAAAGATGAACTCTTAACTAGTTAAGTATGAACCACTTTTGCTGAATGCCTTTAATTAATAGCCCCAAACAAGAAGATTAACTTCTAAAACAAATTGTCTTGAGAGCAAAGCTCCACAGACTACTTCAATCAGTACTAAAATGTGAAAAAAGAGTTTAAAACAAGTTTTTCCATAATGGTCGCAACATAAACTAATGAACTCAAATTACAGAGAAAGTCTGTACATTCCGTCTGTGACACCTAGTGATTAGTTTATTCTTGGGTGAAGAGAGACAAGTTGGGTGTCTGATTCTTGAACGTATAAGACAGGCAAACAGGAGATTCAGAGCAAAGCGATTATCGTTTAATTTTGAGCTTAAAGTTTGATGTGTACTTTCAGTTTGTCAAGCTAGCATTATTACGTAAAATCAGGACCGTGACAGTGGCTGCAAAAAGTAACATTCTACCAGCAAACTATCGTATGCTTCTGGGATGAAAAGACATCCTTGAATAGACTGAGAAATCGTTTTGTATGAAGCAATAAGGATAGCAATAACTGTAGTAAGGTTTATTACAGTTCAAAAATGTCTAATTTGTTGTTCCTGGACTGCTAATTGGAGACCATCATTAGACAGAGTAATCACGTAGAGTAGAAAAAAGGTTAAAAATATTTAGAGAAGACTGAATTCCCACCCCCAAAAGGAAATGGTTACTGCAAAATTAACAAAAGCATCGCTAGCTATTCAGACATACCATTTGATTGAACTATCAAACTAAACATGGTTGCTTCCCAGATGAGGCCTATGGCTAAAACAGGTAGAAGGAAAAGCTTCCCATAACTGCAAGGGCTGATAAACTTTTCTTTCAAATGACAAAAATATGCAGAAATGTGTAACTCTTGTCAAATGCCACTGCTGCTGAAAAAAAGAGATGAATACAAGGAAAAGCAGCAGCCACATCAATGTAATAAGCTCCTTTAAGTCTGTACCTTTTCTCCAGCAGTGGTCAGCAGCAGATACACGAGAGAAGAATGCAGCAAGCATAAGGTAACTATCTCCTCTTCTAGCAATCTACATCACAAGGATTTGTGAGCCAAAGAGCATACACCTCACAGCTCCAATGAAATATTCTCCCATGAAAGACAAGTAATCTTTTGAACCCAGTTCAAAACATTCCTGGTATCAACTAGCCTCATTTTAAATAACAGCAGAAGTACAACTTTGAATATTTTTCAAGTATTTCTAACAAAATTTCAGGAATTCTAAAAAGTTGCTCAAATATTTATGGCAATTTGCAAATCATACTGCTTATGGTAACTTCGTGAAAGTGTCCCTCTCTCTGTAGGAAACAAAAAAATAACAATAAGCATTTGCTTTCAGCTACTGCATTTTCTTTTCCATCAGCTAATATGTTGTACTAATATACCAACAAGTAAAACGCAGTCAAAACATGGAAAACCAATTAGATAACTTTTATCTCTGCAGCTGCTATTCCTGTCAGGTAGCTGTGGCACATGAACTGATCATAATACCAACAATTCCATTTTGGACAGAAAAAAAGGTATAACTTCCACACCAGAAAATGGTAATATGCTTTCCCCAACTGACTATTGCTCCTCCCTTCAAATAATTCTTCTAAAGAGAATAATGTAACTTTTTCTACTGAAGTTATGATCTACTTCATAGGTTGAAAGGTACTACAAAGAAATGATGACCAATTATTTGTTGCAACTTTAACACCAAAACACATCACGACAAACAGAAAAAAGGAATTATATGCATACTATTAGTAATTCACGTTACATCCATAATATCTGTTCACATTTGGATCTTGGCAAATAAAAATCATGTTAACTTTATTTAGATACTCTCTCTGAAGTTGTTAAAACATGGTATTCACTTTGTAGTAAGTCTATATTTAAGGGCAAGAAGCTGAGCAAAAATCTAGATGCGGGTTGTTTGTCCAAAGAATGTTGTGAGACTCAGCAATCTGTGCACCCACTTCTAATGACTTAAGTTATTAAATATCTATTTTTCTGCCTTAAGATCTTAGTTGTCACCACATACAAAAATTGTAAATTTATTATAGCCACTCAATACTAACCCTGCTAAGGCTTGGCTTTTAACTCTTTTATTTATGCATTTACGTAATTTTTGCAAATTAAGAAGGATATTTTGAAGTTTTCTGATGTAGTACTTAATATGTTTCTTAAATAAGTTCAACAGTACAATATAGTACACACTTGAGAAACAACACACATTAAGGAAAGTGATTCTCAATAAAGCAAGCTGTAAAAATCAAATGTTGTCCTGTATCTTACTGACCCTAGTGATCAGTCCAAAGAAGCATAGATTTTATGGCTAAAATTTTTAGATATGCATTATAATAAGAAGCAGCTGTAGAGAATGCTAGAAAATGCAGTAATAAAAGTTGTTTTCTATACGGTCAAGTCTCTCTCCTTTCCTCTGCCCCTTCAGCTGTTACCTCGTTCTTTTTTCTCCTCCTCCCACACAGTGTCTGTCTTTTCTTTCATCAGATAACAAACTCGATCCACTAGCTCTTCCTCCTGAGGTTTCCCTCTTATAAAAGCTCTTACTCTCATCGGTCAAGGAGCACGCTCCACTACATGAATAACTCCCATCTAAACTTTTCTCAGGGCTGGAGTTCTTCTCCAGGGCCACTTGTCTTCTCTGGGCCCGTGTCGCATTTATAATTTCTACTATTTCACGCATTTATTAATAAAGGGGTAAAGAAAACACTTGACAACTTCTGAAACTTGAGGTTTCCAATATGGCTAATAAGTTTATACACAGACTTTTTAAAAATATAATTATTATTATCATACACATATATGTACACACAGACTGTATATACAAGTCTGTATATACACATATATAGATGTAGTGCCATACTTAAATACAGAACTTCATGGCCATTGTAGTTTCTCTTGTGTTTGCATGAGGAAATGCTGGCTCAGATAAAAAGGTGACCAGCTGAAATTCTTAAAATTAAATCACGTCATTCTGTGAAGCACAGTTCTGTATCTAACTGTATGAATACAGGTTGTCCTGATGGACTTAGCTACACAGCACTTTTACAGAGGATAATTTTCCTGGCAGAAGAAAAATACATGTACCATGAAAAGAGACAAAACACAATTTATCCTGTTTTTTCTTTCTTCTGAGAAAATCTTGCTTCAATATTCATGTAAATGGTTTGTAATTAATGTCACCATTACAACTGCCAAGTAGCTGAGTACAGTGATTTACTAAACTAGAACACATTCCACTTGTTGTAAAGACTGACTAAAACCCAAATAAAAAGAGCTTTCACATAAAAGTTGCAGTAGAAACTACAGCAAACTTTCTGATTTGAGCTAACAGCTGTTCTTTAATCAGCTTCTCATTCTAAGAACTGCATAATGTCAGCCAGATACTCACATCAAATCCCATTCCCACCGCACCTGGAATTTCAGTATTTCCTCAACGTGTCAGAAACTCAAAATCATTTCTTAAAATGAATTGTCAAATGATAAATACAACAATCTAAGTCAGTCACCTTTCCTGTCAACTGCTGAGAGAAGTCATACTTGAAAATTTTTTTTTGCAGTCTTCATCATCTTTGAGGACAAACTCTGAGAATAATGGAATGTCTTTTAAATCAATGAGTATTCCCATCTTAGTTTCCCAGAATAAATTCAGCCTGATAAACTTAAATAATAAGCTTTGTGTTGTGTACATTTTTTTCTGATAACATTATTGTGTAACTGAATTGCCAAAGAATTGTTAACAAGCAAAGAAATACATTCAGAAGACTTCAATGTAGTAAATGCATTATTTCAAAAACAGCTGAAGTTTGAAGTTCAATCTTTTCTGAAGAGCAATATAAGGAGACACTTGTAGTTCCTCTTGGTTATAAATATTTATTCAACTTTTCCCCTTAATTAAAATATATAATCTTACATCATCTAGCCATAATTTGTTTATAAGTAAAGATACAAAAGAAGCACTAATTGAATTGTGAAGATAACCCTTATGATTTCTCATTGTGGAAACGTACCGTCACTTCTGAGCAACAGTAACATGATAGTATCTCACAGGACTCCAGCTGATGCCAAGCCTGTTCTCATTTTCCCAGTCTCACTTACACAAATTAGCCACAGGCCCCACTGACAGTCAGAGGATCTCAAGGTTTTTATGTTTGGAATTACTCCACTTTTGTCAGATCTTTACCAGTGAGGTCATAGTAAATGAACTGATGCCAAATTGCCATGGATCTCCAGAGCGTTTGTCACAAGTTATGGATTCTTGCTATCTAAAACCACCCATCTGCTCAAAGGCAGTACCCTGAACCCTGACTCCAAAAGGTTTATCGGCTACAACTTCTGAGTGCTGAAACAAAATCCAAGACTGGTCACTTCAATTACAGCCTTCACATTAATATAGAATGAGTGCCGTATTAAGACAGAGCCAACATGAATTTGGATTAGTCTGCCACTGTGGATTTCACTTTTTTTACTTAGATTCCTAGTAGTAACCCCAAGACAAATTGAAACTAAGAAAACTCAGCCTCACACACTGGCTAGCAATGTTCTCTGCTAAGCGACCTATCCTCAAGAAAGGGTACTTGGCCCTAATGCTATTCTCTATCATTTCAGGAGTAAGGAGTTAGCAGAAGACATGAACACCAAGGTCACAAACGTTTTAAATATATATTACAGAAGCAATTCTGACAGGGTAATAAAATTTTCCATTCTCTACAGTACAGAAAGAACACGGTACTAAAGAAAGTGGTTGTGAAGTGTCATGCACATTAGACTTGAAGCAAGCCTTGAAACATGATAGAATACACTTCAATGAGTTGTACTTTGGTCAGATGCCAGCACATAATAATTTCATATCAGAGTTAGCTCTACATAAGATTAAATGTTACTCAGTACAGAAGGCATTAACTTTTAGTTCTCACAGCAGCATAAAGACCCTATTTATGGTGATTGCTATAAACAAGATATTTTTGTTCATTCCTCAAAGCTTCTTGCATTTTCCCAAATGATTGTATAAAACATTTATTGAATCAATAGTCAAAAACTTGTTTACAAATCATAATGCAACATAAGTATGCTATTTATTATTACATGCCTACAAATGTAATTCATCGCTGTTTAACATAAACAGCATGCTTGCTGCTGTCATCCAAGAAGGACAACACGTTTTTAACTAAAAGAGTGGAAAATAAAGGGAATGTTTGCCTGATCTCTCTTTCCCCCTCCTCTAAATATATGGTGAATATTCCCTTAAGATAAACAACAGAAAAGCAAAAGGTAGCTTTAGCAACCACCTGGTAACTTGCCTCCACATTTGGAGGCAAGTTATCTCCCATCAAGATTTCTTAATTGAAAAAGTTTTACTGTATTTTGACACTACATACCACCAATTCCTCTGGAATTTAAAATGCCGTTTTAAAATTGAGTAAATATTATACAGGGCAGTTGCTGCAAACATGCAAAGATATTTTAATGCAAATCTATATACAACACCCTACGCACAAAATGTTTTCCATCCCGTCCTTATTTGTTGTGCTACTGTGCTCTCTAAATCTAGCTCGTCACTGACCCTTAGTGGTAAAACGCCTTCCCTCAAGAAAGGAGCTGCATGAAAAGCCACAACTGCATCCAGCTTTTGAGAGCAATAGAGATTCCCGGTGATTTTAACAGAACGCGAACACGGATAACTCAGCTGATCAATACCTGAGTCTCAAAGTGCTGGTGAATGCACTGAGAACACCTGAAGCATGCCAGTCTTTCCTCAATATACAGCTCCAGGGAGAAATCTGAAGACTTCTACAAGCGAACAAATTAATAGCCCACTTAGCCTTCTGATACTCACAGAAGCCAGCATGAACAAAGCCCAAGTATCAGTCAGATCCTGAGCTTGGACTACTGAGTTAGCACTGAGGAAAAACAATATCTATTGAACACTTCAATTTTGTCTCAAAAGTTAGGTAAAACCAATTTATAGTTTCATAGTCATTTTGCACTATAAAACTGGTTAAAAAAGAAGCCTCTGAGCAGAGAACGAGGAAAGCCTAGTTTCGGATAACTGTCTCTTAGTTTAAGTGCAATAGCCCTCGTGATCTTTTTCTCCATGCCTTCTACAAACAGTCACTATTACTATTTTGGATACCTCCCACATCACCTCTTCTCTCTCTCTCTCTCTCTCCCCTTTCTCAACAGGGACAGCTAAACCTTTCTTAACAGCATAGGCTAAAGGTTTTTTAAAGAACAAAACAATTTTTCAAGGTGAGATGTCAATTTAATGACCCCTCATTGATCCAAGCTAGCTCTTTGTATCTGAAGAGGGACAGGAAAAGACACTCTTATTCAGGCTCTGGAGAGGAAGAACTGCTTATATTTCTAGGCAGTGAGACCATTAAGACTCCAGTCCACAGCAGAGACCTGAAAATTCAGAAAGTATTGCCTTTCCCTGCTTCCCTCCCTTATTTGGGGGTGGGGAGGTTTTATGAGAAGCAGCCAGTTTAATATCCCATTGATGTTCTTTCTGTGAGAACAGTGTGCTTCCCTTGTCATGCTCTTATCACCTATTTCAGCAACAGGGAAGAACACAGGTATCAGGCAGTAAACCTGCAGTTATCTGTTACTGTTCACATCATTGCAGCTCCCCATAACAATCACCCATTTTGCTTATATACAGAAACGATATCACTCCATCACTTCTAGCCTGTATCTCCAAGCTTCCTGTGTCACCTCTCTGTGACACACCCTTCCTTTCTTCACAGAAACAGTCCCTCAAAAGTTCCTGCTTCTTTATTACCACTCGACCTGCCAGCTGGGAGGGAGTAGAAGAGGGTGGGTGTTTTTTCTAAGAGCAGTGTTCAGGCAGACTGGCAGTCCCACTTGCACCTCTTCATTGCCAGGCAAGACTGACAGGCTGCCTTGGTAAATAACTAGCTTTCAAAGCATCCTGCCCTGAACCGTAAATTATAAAATTTGCTATAGAAACTGAGCTTCTTTTAAGCTTTTGTCTCTATCAAATAGCTGGAACCCAAAAGTTTAAAAATTTTACTGAAGAACTGGCAGATCTAATAGGAAACTACTAAAGGTATGCAGAATAAAAGATGTCTGAGGAGAAAGAAGAAAGACATGCTAAAATATACAGTATTTATTCCGTCTCTGTTTACTACATACTTGTATGACAGGTTTTACAAAACTCATGTTCACTGAGGTGAGGAACTGAGATGCAAGAATCAGGATCTCAGTTCCCATCTGCAGATTTCCTTCACCTCCCCTGTCCACCCATAGTTACTCATACTGCCACTGTCTTTAAGTCCTGTAGCTCATTCTCCTTCTGTGTGCTGGAGAGGGTAAGGACAGAAAACAGATGAGTATCCCCCTCTGCTCAATTACTCTATCAAATGACCACAGATTAAGAAATTACCCTGTCCTTGGTAAACCACAGTAACTGATCATAATCATTCTCTAAGCCATTCATGGGAGTGAAGTAAAAACACATCAGCTTAAATCTCTACAATTTATTCCACCATGCTGTTGAGTTCTCTCTTCTTATGCCCAGCACTATTACAGAGCTGACGCCCCAAAAGCTCTACACAGCATAAGCACTTCTAAGACTGGCCTTTTCCTGCACTGAACCTGCAGAAGATTTAGCTCCCTGTGTACCTTCACTACCTTGAGCAATGATGGAGCCAAAAAAGGGGCTGCTGACTGTCAAATAACTGTCCCCTCTTAGTGGGCCACTCCTTTTAGAACCACACACTTCGCCACCACCAAATAGTGGGGAATGTTACTAGAATCCAGGCATTAACACAATAGCTATTCAATGAATGACAACAACACTGAAATAGTTTGAATTTATGATCAGTGCAACCCCTCTGGGTTTGCAAGCTTTGTTATAAAAAAACAAAAGCTAATTGGAGAAGGGAAGGGCGAAAAATAAAAAATAAAAGCAAACCCATCCTCCATGCACAACCATGCAACTCAAAGTCTTGCAAGCCAACAAATAACTTTCAATTTATAATGGAAAAAATAAACACATGGAGATAAATCACAAGTATTTCAAAATTTATAGTACTTTTATCAAAGGTTTGACAGATAAATTCTTCAGAAAGCCTCTTAGGAGAAAAAGCATACTACCTGTCAGAACACAAATGGTTTGCCAAATGCCTCACCATCCTATTAGAAACATAGCTTTTAACAGCAAAAAAAAAAAAAAAAAAAAAAAAAAAAGAGTTCCACAGATGGCATACATTAAATCCATTTCCCAAAAAGGATAAGCTGTTCCAGCAAATACACATTTTTACTGGTACAGACGCATTTACATTGATGTATCTACCTTTTTTTTTTCCTAAAGCAACTTTGCCATAAAAGACATTTTCATCCCTGGCCAAGAGACACTTTGGCAAAGCTTTCACGCACAGACAAAAATTTCTGGCAACAATGCACTGTTTTTTCAAAATAATACATATAATATATTAACAAAAGTAAAAACTGTTAGACATAAACTATTTATCAGTGATCAACAGAATCCTTCCTGATCTCTCAAGTGGTGTGCTCTTCATTCAACATTTTTCCTCAGTTCTCAGGTTACTTCCGAACTAGAGCAAGAAGCAAATTTCCTTTCTGGAATAAATACTTCCAAAGGGCTTTTGTTTTTTTGTCCAACCGGCTAAAAAGGCACTCATGCTTTGAGGATGTCAGGAGAAAATAAGCCAGTCTCCTTTTTTGTAGATTAAACATTTTTGTTTCATTTTTAAGCATGAAAACGGATAGCAATAAAATAAGGCTTTGGAGTTTCAGTATACCATCCCTGATTCTAACACTGGAAATATTAAGAAAACTATGAAGTTTCACAGTTGAATCTCAGGTTCTACAATACACATTAATATGCATGAAATATTTCAGAAACAATTGTCTCAAAATGTACCCTGAAATCTAGGTTCATTATAGTGTTAGCTGAGAGTTCAAATTTCCCATCCTCAAAGAAAGATTTATTCAGGATAAAGTAACTTCATACTCTCTTGGGTGATATAATGGATTTGGAATTTAAAACAAAAAGCTGATGCCATCGCAGAATCAAAATTGTAGCTCAAGACATGTAAATTTTGTCTGACTGAATTCTGATCGTGCCGTAGTGTAATGAGCTATTCAAATATATAAAGTTGTCTTTGCACTGCATTACCCTTGTGAGGGCAGTATTGTGTGTCTCGGTGTCCTTTAAAGGAAAGTTTGAAATTCAAGAGGTACATTCAATTGTACTTTTTAATGATTCTTTCTGCCTCCAATAAACAAGAATTTAAATCCCCAACTTCATGTTTCAACCAATACGTTTGTATTGGCTGACTATTATTCTGCAAGAACATACTGTTTAAAAGATGGTTACTAGCTAAGCCCAAGTAATGAAGACAGATTACTTTTCATCATTTGGCCGTCATCCATTTGGAAAATATTGAAAAAAGTGACTCAGCCTAACACATCCTGAGGAGTTAGTATTCAAGTTTAAGAGGCTTCAGATCAGCAAATGTGTGGGTGTAATGTACTTCCTAATGGAAATAATCACTATGCTGACAAATCTCTTTCATTCTTCAAGGAGTGAATTCTTGGTTTGAAACCTAAAAGATGTTACACTAAAACTTACAGCAATAAAATACAATCCTAGCATTTATGTCTGAAAAATTATCCTTTAAGATGGCAACGTGAAAGAGTAAATATTTGAGTGTTTAAAGGCAAAGCTGCAGAAAAAATCAGATCTCTATGCTTGAAGCTGCCCCTGAACATATGGGTGCCAGACAACAGACTTAGAGAAATCACCATTTGTTTCAACACTTCGAGTTTACTCCGGACTGCAGTGACACACAATTTTCTTCTTACAGCAGTGTACAAGTGTACAATTTGCTTAACTGCTTTACACCAGAAAAAGGAAAAGAAAAAGGTGCCGATCATTAGTATCAATGCTTGTTGCTCAAACTATATTTAACACCAACAAGCTGTGCAGATTTAAGACAACTTTTAATCAGTAAGTAACCTGCTTTTCATACTATATTGCTATTGCTTCGAACACTGCCTTTGTTGTTGCTGAAGCACTGTATCACATAATACGGATTTTCCCAGTTAATCGAATTTAAAAGTGTCCATATGTGTGTGTCTGAAGCAAACTGTACTTGCAAGTCATAGTGCAAAAAGTCTTGTGATGAAAGAGTTCCCTCAAGTGCTGTTACTTCCCAGACCCATTACCTTATAGTCTATTTACAAGAAAGGAGATCAGGAATAAAAACTGCACACTGTCACAGCAATCATTCAACACCAACAACAGCAAGCCCTGGCGAGGATTGACTAGCATAATTCTACATGGCAAGATCTGGACCTCTAAACAGATGGACATTATCATCCATTATTCAGATACTAGAGCTTTTATTTAAATTCAAAGCCATAATATTACCAGAACTTCAATCTCAGACTGGTAGAGACTGTGAACACTTTAAGAAAAAGCCAAGTGAACAAAAGAAACACAGGAAAAAAAAAGGGGGGGGGAGAGGAACAGTAAAAATGAAAATTCCCAAGATATGGGAATCAACCAAAGCAGTAACACTGAGAATTGCAATACACACAAAAATTTAATAAAGTTTATTTTCTAGTTTAACATCTAAATGTCACATTTTAACTTTCTATTGACAAGTAACCTAAATACTGTTACTTCAATAGCAGTAACAATGTGATCTCATTTCCACTGTTTAGACAAGATATTCAACAGCTAAAATGAGATTCAGTGCTTATTTAGTACAGCCTCCAACTCATCCTGTCTCCAACTTGAATACAGCACAGCTAGAAATCTCTGCCTGTTTTAGAACAGCTATCAGCAGCATAAATCTAGCCTGGCTAAGCTATATGGAGTCAATGTATCACTTTTTAAAAGCTTGACCATCCCTCTCCTAACATATTTTTCTTCAGTGTTAAACTTCAATTGGGTAATTTCCAATATAACCCAGTTTCTTACATTCCAACCTAAACTAAGATTTTCTTTGCGTATGCTGAAGGCAAAAAGTGCATTACGAAGCTTGTAACTTCTCATGAAATATTAACACCTGCCTTTCCAAGTCTTTTTTCAAAGAAAAGAACATTAGATTCAAATTTGTGTGTAAATTAATGAATACCTTTGCTTATTTTTTTCCTACATCAAACTAGCACCCAATTTTTATTATATATAAGCTTAAAAAAAGGAACAGATAACATATATGAAATCCTGGACACAAAGTCAAAATTCAGCTCTTCTCCTCTGAATTAGCTTGGTTTTTTTTTTTTTAACAATTTGAAGAAACTGCCTCCCCAAGTTTCAAAATTACAGAGATTTTCAGAAATCTAATGCCAGTTCTGCTCACATTTTATTAGCTTTTTTAAGTAATAAGACTGTGGTGTTAAGATACATGATAACCACATAAAGTGGAAAATAAGCTTCAAAATGTGAATCCTAAGGAGGAAAAAAATATAACTTCCAATCTTCACCTCTCAGATGCAGCTAAAAATTACATTGCAAAAAAAGCATCATCCAAAACCCAGACAGTATACAGGAAGATCTGAAAGTCTTAATAATCAAATTTATACCAATCAGCATAACAGATTTGATGGGATTCTAACAACAATGATGCAAAAAGATGCAGATTATTCAGGAGCTGTAGGCAAAAGAAGCTACTTGTTCATATAATAAAGTTGAAAGCTTTATTTGATGTCCACAATGTAGTAGAAAATAGGTCTGGTGAAAGTTCTGAAGTGATAAAGGAGGAAAGGGGGCTGGGAAGACCAACCAAGAAAATCACACAGAACAGGGCACAGTTCTACTGTAAATTGAAGCTTAAAAATCAGAAATAAAAAACTAACCAAACAATCACTTTAAATTTAAAGAATTTAAAAACATCTCCCCTCCCAAACCTACACTTTTTTCTTAAAGAAGTAGAAAAGGCACAGCAAAATCAATTATTATCTCTTCCACACAAGCAAAAGGAGCCTGTTCCTAAAATTAATTAGAAAAATCCAGCAAGGTTAGGTCTACCAATGGTTTTTAAACATGATGGTACAGATGCAACCTCCAGATTAGGAGGGAGAAATCATTAGTGAACTGCCAGTTCTTAGAAACAAGAAGAGTGTTTACCTTTCCTCCATTTTCAGAACTGCTAACAGAACACTGCGCTCACTTGATCATCACTTGACTCATTATGACATTTCTTGTTATAGGGAAGGATAAAATAAAAAAAATAAAAAACCCCTTGCTGTTGTTCTGGTTTGAGCTACAGTAGAATCAATTTTCTAGCTTTCCAGCTAAGCCTCATTTAAGAAATTACTTGGATAATTTCTCAGGGCAAAAATATACTATCCAACACATTCCCAGTGATCCATATCGGACAAGGCCTCCATAAAAATAGTGACTAAAAAAAGAAAGTTCAAAGACTTCTACAGCTTGCAAGATAGTTTCCTCCATTTCCAGTATTACTGACCTGCTCTGATCTTAAAAAAGTTTTAAGCATTTCCTCAAATTATTCACCTGCCAGGTACATTTCTGGTATCTCCTTGCTCTTTAAGAAAGCAAGATGTCTTACGTAGAACACTATGGACGGAGAAAAATAAATAACCTGTTAGAAAGCTGAACTGTTATTTATTTTACTATGTTACGTCTTCGTAATTAACTGCAG
The DNA here is from genome assembly GCA_033558185.1 of Dromococcyx pavoninus. Lineage (NCBI taxonomy): Eukaryota > Metazoa > Chordata > Aves > Cuculiformes > Neomorphidae > Dromococcyx > Dromococcyx pavoninus. Next base: position 1,461,539 of record JAUMJL010000595.1, read on the forward strand.
TTTTTACATTCAAGTTGCAACCTCACAGTATTCTGGAAGCAGGTCACAGCTAAAGCAAAAAACATTGAAACAACGATTACATTTAGAAGGGACAGAAAAAACTTCCATTAAAAAAAAACAAAAACCCAAAATTTGGTATGAACTATAACTATATAGTATACATTATAAAAAAAATCTTTAGCAGATGGCCTGCAACCTATAATACGCCACTAGATGGCAAGTTTGGATAGAAATTAGCTATTTTTTTATTCACAGAGGAATAAAAGAAGCAAGCTGGGTTCATTCAGTTTGCCAAAGAGTCAGCTAAGGAGTGATTTAATAACAATTTAACTACTTAAGAGAGTTAGAAGAATAATTTAGTAGTGCTAGATAATATATCAAAGCATCAAGAGCCATCAATTGCAGCTTGAGGTTCAGGCTGAACTTTGAGGGGGGAAAAAAATCACTACAATAGTACAATGGCACTGGGACAGGCTGCGCAGACAGGTTGTAGCATGCACTCTTAGAGGTTTTCAAGATTCAACCAAACAAAGGGCATCCCCAACCCGACCTAGTGCTGACAACAGCCCTGCTTCAAGCAATAGGCTGGACAGAAGGACTTCCAGTGGTCTTTTCTTGTGAACTGGAGATGGATCTGGCAGAGTATGGCACACACATGAAAGGGGAATAAAAAAAGGGTTTTCCACATTTTGCCTGATTTTAACTAATTGGTACACCCAATCCAAATTGCTATATGAGGGTATTACTTAATTCACCAGTAGAAAGTTTTGGCATTATCTTCAGAGGCATAGAAAACAAACGTGGATTTGAATTTACAAACACACTTATTAATAGTATTTCTGTTATTTTTTCTGGATCTGCTATTGATATGCCTGCCCTACAATGAAAACACATACCACATATTCCAAATCTATAAGGCGTGCAATGCTTACCATATCCATCCTCCATATTAATGAATAGTGTTTCGAAAAGTACAACCTAAACCTAAAATAGCACCCAAATTACCTAAAAACATTCAGCTATCACTTTGTTCGTTGATTGATAGCCAAAAAAAGAACATTATATATGATACTGCTGGATCAGGCATCTAAGGAGGAGCTTCTGTAGTTTAGTCCCCCTAAAGACAGACATCTCATTTCTGTACTAATGTGTGGTACAAAAAAGGAGTAAGAATTAGGCAAGTGTGCTAAGAGCAAGCAGCGACAGCACTAAGTGAGCTGGAAAGAACCTCGAAGAGTGCAAGTAGTTGGTATAGATTTTAAATCACCTACTGCTTCACTCCTTCAGATCAACATAATGTGGCTGACATGTATTTGAAGTCTTTATGCACAAAAAGAGAGTTAAAACCTCTGCTTTATATGTTCTTCACAATTCTTCATAGCAGTGTTTCAAAATGAGAAGTCTGTTTCAAAATGAGAAGTCCAGGACAGACAGCTGACTACTTGATTTACAAAAAGCTATTCTATTTACAGGAAACATTAAACATCCTCAGGAATAAAGCTCTTCACTATTTAATCACAAACTCTTTCAGTTTTGGTATGCCCCACCACTCTCCATAATTTGGGTAGGATCTTTTGTTGCCAGCCTATAAGGAACTTTCTACTTGGTTCAAAAATAAAAACAAATCGTTTCTTTTACATCAGTTCTTTCTGTAGCTTACAACAGCCTTGTGTTTTGATATTGCAGAAACATGCAAATAAGCATAAAAGTTTTTAACAGAAATATAGCAAACAACTGAAAATTTAACTCTGCACAACCTACAGTTACAGTCAAAACTACTATTAGCAGGTAACAAAACAGTGACAGTGTAGAAATGAAACCTTTTGCTTACCTGTAATACATATGTAAACCTTTCTAAACAAAAATATCACATAAGAAACAAAATGTATTTACGTGAACACTGAATTTGTCTTGTAGGGTAAATCTCAACCAATTGAAATATAAACAGAAACCGTACCTCATCAGAAGAGAAAAGGTAAATAGGTGTTAACGTAGGAATTTCACTTAATTCGCAATTCAGACCAAGTGATGTTAGGATCTCCTTGAGAACTTCATATCTCTTGGCATTGCTTATCTTAAGCAAATTAAAATCCTCTTCAGTTTGGACATCCAAGGAATTGATATCCAATTCCAAATGTGCCTGGCAGGATACATGCAAAGGGAATAAAAAACCAAATATTTTGTTGGTATTACATATTTTAGCATGGCAGAGAGAAATAAGCTCAACAGTTCCAAAAGCCGTTTTGTTCTGCCTGTGATTCCCGAGTTATCCAGTATTACTGGATATTTTCCTCACGTCTTCATCTTATCTACACAGGTTTTATTATCCTAAGAAAGTAGGAAATGCTTATATACTTATAGATTCTGATTCAGGGATCACAGTTGCCAGTACACTACAATTTTCCCTAGAACCTACACAAAGTAACCCTTCTTTAATAAACTGGTCTTCTAGAGGAGTTGTTCAAATTCGTATTTACTAAGTTAAACTTCTCCTTCTACTTTTCATGTCTGCTAGCAACCTAGAAGCAACAGCAATATTGGGCATATTCTGGCTTGCAAAAGAGCGGAATTACAATAAAACTGAGATTTATAAGAGGTTGCACAAGATATGTAGATCTCAGAGAAAGTCCAACTGTGTCACACAAACTAAGTTGCAATCAGTGCAGATAAATCAACGCTTCTGTCTGAAAGTGAAACAAAAACCCCAAAACACCACTTTGTAGAGAATCCCTTCTCTTAAAAGGAGAAATAAAATGCAGGAGAAAAAAAAATACTTTCAAACCTCCTTTTTCAGTTTTGGTTGGTTGGTTTTTAGGGTCTTTTTTGGTGAGGTTTTTTGTATTTGGTGTTTTGAGGTATTTTTGTTTATTTTGTTTGTCTTTTATATAGGTATTTCAAGACATTTAGAAGCCTTTGTACCTTAATATATGCATATTGATTTAAGGAAAATCACAAGCTATTATTTTTGTTAATTTCTTCAATATTGCACAATTTAATGATGTTCTTTGTTTTTCATATATGATCTACTTTTCTGAATTTCATGGAAATATGCTGAAATGGGGGTGGGGAGGAAGAGAAAAGTACAGAAAAAAAAAAGGGAAGAAAAGCCTGTGACAGAATATTTAGTGGTTGATGTCACTGTCGGCTCTGTGAAGCAAAAACAGTAAGGCTTTCCAAATCCAGACTGGAAGTAACTTAAAATTATAAAATGATACACTAATCCTTTTAATCTGATTTTTGAAGCTATACTGTAATGCACTTTTTCTTCGGAAAACCTCTGCAGTATTAAGTTTTACTACAGCAGAAGGGTCAATTTAAACGGTGCAGCAAAGCAGGTTTCACCATGAACTTGCAGAAATGGATAGCAACAGTATCTAATCAATTTTCTAGTACAAGCATATAGCACATGGGTGGCAAAGCTTCCTACATAAAGCTATAAACATGCTACCATGTATAACAGTTTCCAAGAAGCTAACAGATTTAATCTGATAAACTGATAAGAGAAGAAAATACTTCTAAGAAACCTGATTTCTGAAATACATAACTGCTAGAAGAGCGTACGCTACCTGATAACGTGAGCAGTTAAATTTGAGTGCTCTGCGTTCCTGAGAAAGTTTGCCTACAACTTAAAATATTGATAAAAATAGGTCCTAGAATCTTTCATAAAGTTGGTTCAGCTATCTCTCCATTATATTCCTCATCTACTTAAATTCCAATAAATAAATCTTTCTCTGCTTTTTTCAATGTACTGCTTGAAAGCAAAGACAGAATAAAAGAAGGGATATAATTGTGACCAGCCATGCTAAAAAGAAAATATTTATCTTTTCTCCTACTAAGGCTAACTCAAAATGTGCCAGTTGCCTTCAGGTTCACTTTTAAAAGTTTTACTTCGAAATGGCTCAAATCTGTCTAGATTTAATAGCACAGATTATATACCCAGGTAGATGCATACTCCCAGGGCACAGACTCACTTTTAAATTTAATAGCACCTTTTATGAACCTTCCTATCACTCAAAACCTTAGCCAGGTCTCTGTGGTTATTTAAATAATCAGTGACCAACATTTACCTTTAATACAGCCATGGAAGCTTCTTCACCCATTATCCAGGAAGACAGAGAGTAACAATAACAAAAAAGATTATGAACAATTGAACTTATCTGTTGTTTAACTTCTTGAGAGGGTGCAGGTTTTGTTCAGTTGATTGTTGGGGTTTTTTAACAGAAATCACAACACCATAACACTGGAGAGGTACCTATTTGCTGGGCCATTATTAAGCAAAATGAGTAAGATTTTGGCTCTTTATAGACTGCCCCACTTCTGTCCCCTAGGTGCTCTGAGCTATTTGTTAAGTGCAGAATGTTAAACATTTAAAAGTTTAAAGTATGAAGGAAGATTGGGAAACAAAAAAGCAAGTTTCCAGCAGACTAGATTCCCTCCCCCCACCCCTCCAGAGGGAACCAAACCAGGAGCATATATTAAAGATTGAAAACGTGTCAAGCTTTACAAAAAAGTCCCAAGTTTTAGAATTTTAATTTTGATAGTAAATATGAAAAATGCCAACATCATAAACCTAACATCCATTAAGAACTTAGTGTTAATCAAAACACAGCTGAAGAAAACATAAAATGGTTTGTTTCACTGACAACACTATGACACAAGCAGAAGATAACTGAGAAAATGGTAGCACTACTAGTATAAAAAGAATCGTCAGACCTAAACCAACAATGGCCTTTCAGTGCAGAGACTAACCTTTATTGTCTAGTTACTTGCTCAAGCAAGAATTGCATAGTATTTTTTCTAGACATGGCATGCAACAAGTAACAGAAGAGGGATCCTCTCATTCACTAGTCAGATTTCAAAAGTGCTTGCTACCTTAACCTTAAATCTTATGACGACATGTCTTTCGAGTTTCTTGCAAGGTTTATTTTACATCTTCTCCTGACTCTCTGCTTCACCATAGTTCATATTTTTGTAAGGATGTCTCTTTTTTATCATGCCAATATAAGCTTTCACCCCAAATCCACCAACAATTCTGCAAAAGGCACAGTTGTATCACTGCAAAACTAGCAGGCAGAAAAGGATAGCTCTGCTCTTGAAGATGCTTGCTCGCTTAGCGTGCAAATTTGCTCTCTACCACCCACTGTGATCTTGCATGACCTACACGTGCATGGCTACGTGGTGAAAACAATGAAGTGGAACGGCAGTGACAATTCTCTACCATTCTCGAAGCTTCCTGAGGATCAAGTGAAAACCATTCTGCACTCAAGAGCCCTTGTACATTAACCGAGACACCCATCTATACCTCCCCTTGACAAAAAACCCATAGAGCACGCAAAGGGAACAAGTGAACTTTTTTAGCACACCACAGTCACATAGCAATCAGCAGATCAAAGCTTCTGCATACACAGTACCTGAGAAAGAATGGCTTCTCCTCCGTTCTCTCCGTAAGTCAGATGAACCATAACTATATCTTTATCAGCATTATTTAATCGACTCAATGTCTTCACTTTGCCGATATCGTCCTTCATCACTTCCTCAAAAATACAGCCACTGACCAAAAGATTTAATTTAACTTCAGTGCTGTCTGCTTTAGAGACCACTAATTCACGAACAGTCCTCCTCAGTTTGTTTTTTCTCTTTATCTGTATGCCATCAAATGTAAAAGATGAAGAAAACCCTAGAATCTTTCCACCTTTAGATAAAAACTTCATAAATTGTTTGTGGTTCGCCGCAGAAATAGGCTCCTCTGTGGCAATGATCAACAGCAGTGAATTATCAATCCACGGAGCTTTCAGAACTTGTTCCTCATGCAGCTGGTAGATGGTGTAGCTCTCTGCATCAATGCATTCCTGAAGGATTGCTTTTACCTGCTGAAACTCTTCTTTTGCAGTTTCAGAACCAAGGTAAATCAGTACATTAGGGGGCTTTCCAGCAAAGTTTACTCTTTTCATTTTTCCTGCTAGACAGTCATCATTCCTCTCTTCCAGTTGACTATTGCAATCATCAGAAAGTTCTGGAATGTTTTCTGCAGAGGCAAATCTGACCGATTCAATAGTACTGTTTTCAAGTTGCAGGCATTCATGACAACTGGAAAGATGTAAGTGATGATGTTCTCCAGAACTTGTCTCTTTGTCAGACAGACTGTCGGATTCATCTTCAAGCTCACTTCCTTTCTCTAGCTTGGATTTCTCTTCACCTTGTCCTGCAGACTCAGCTACTCCTAATCCTGATTTAACAGTAGTCCCAAAAGTAGCAGCAGGAGTTACTTCATCCATTTCTTTCCTGCTTACACTTTGCTCTTTTACAGATGGTGCCACCTGCGCCAATTCCTTCAGAGTAGATTCCTGTAAATGGACAGCTGGAAGAGTTAAAGAATAACAAAAAGAGGTTATAAAAACACTAAAAGAGCTATGACAAATATCATCACCACAGCAGGACTTATATTTAATTTCAGTACATATCACCTATAATAGTAAGAACTTCACTTGTTTGACACATCAAATCCTAACATCTTCCCCCTAAGAACACAATATATTTGCACTCATAAACACAAGTCATTTACAAGTCAATGATTCCTGGTTTCAGGGAAGTCTGATTCAGAGCAGAATATTTGGTATTTACAGGGCACATTCAAACAAGCCAACATTTATTTCGAGTGCAAAATATGTGTACAAAAGTAAAGCATGACTGCTACTGTACACAATGCAGATACATTTTTAATGGAACAACAGTTTATGGGTGAGAAGGTGAAGAAGTTCTCATAAATGCATCACTTTGTCAGCTAGTTATTTTGCCTATCCCTCTGAAGCACGGTTAGTACCTCTGGAAAAACACTGTTTTTTTTAAGAAGAGCAGGGTGAAAAATTGCTTTCTGCTATTTTGAAATAAACTATTTTGAAATAAGCTAATGAAGTGATGGTATTGGGTTAGATGGAGACATTGAACCACGTCTCTTGCATTGCTGAAGCTGTAGATAAAAATTTGGCACAAGTAAAAGGGAGTAAAAAAAAATATGAACTGCTTTCAGTCTGCAGAAAGGGGGAAAGAACCAGATTTGTGAGTTAAAAATCCAATGGAGAAAACACAAATAGGAAGAATTGTGAAACCTTCCCTTTCTTCCCCCAAAAGGATGGAAATGCAAAGATAAAAAAATTCTGTCAAATACAAGTGAGAAAAGAAGGGCAAAGATGATTGTCAGCACAAAACTTGCAGAGCAAACTAAATAAGAAATAGGAGAGAAAAAAGTACTCTTCCAAAGATATTTTTTTCAGCTGCTAAGCCATGAAAATATTTCAAATCAAAGTCTGCAAAATTTTACTGAATCCCTCTTCACTCCCAAAAGGCCAAATAAACTTACTATGTTCTTTGCTCTTTATTTCTCATAGACATCAATTGATAAACTTCATTAACAAAATAGTTAACTAGCATGTAACACACCTGATCCAAGTTCCATCACTTTCTTCACTTAACAACACTTGTGTTCTCTTGAAACTCTAACCCCTTTGCCTAGTTTGGAACAGAAATTTGAAACAAGATCTTTTCACATCCCAGGAGGATTTCACAGCTACCAGCCTGTATGCTATTCCACTACCAGCTACCGTCAGCCTGTTCTCCTGGAGCAGTTCTACCATACACACAGTACCTGAAGCAAAATGAGGCAGAGAACACCATGAAACGCAAATGACTGCACTCAGTCAGCCTCAATCCTCTCCTTGCATGAATATTTTTGCAGAACAGCACCAAAAGACAGAGTTTCACATCAGATACATTTGTGAGCATAATCCTAACCTCCTGCACCCTAGCTAGCTGTCCTTGATTTTGTCATTGCCCAACTTCTGTCATTGCACTGTGATCCTGTGATCTACATAAAAAAAAAAACAAACAAACAAAAAACCCCAACCTGCCCCCCCCTTTTTGGGGGGGGGGACAAGGGGGAGGAGGGGGGGAATAAGCATTTTTTTTGTATCCCAAATCATTTTTTTACCATTCTATGTGACCCACAGTTTTATCAACATAGCTAAGAAGACACAACTAGGCAGGAAGAAATGAGACACCTGCTGAACAAAAGAAAAAAAACAAGTGTGGCTCTGCCTCACGAGAGCCCACTACTCTACAATGCCCTACAGACTGCACATCATGGCACTTTTAGAACAGTGTTGAAAAAAAAGAAGTTTAAATCTCATGCAGCAAAGGGAGGTGAAGTTTTGACTTCCCGCAGCCCAGATAACACCATTCTTAAATAGAATTGTAACAAAGCAACCACAACTACTTCCCCTCCTCTCCGTGCAATTAGCCATGAACTCCCTCTTCCCTGCCTTAGCTGAAACTATGAAATTAATGAGGACACAACGGCTTATAGTTTTGAGATCATTAAAATCACACCCTAAAGAAATAAACCATCCACCAAAAATTCAAAATTCAACTAGCAATTGAATTCTTTCCTGGTTATCCCTCTGCCTGTTTAGGAAGCATCTGTGAGCTTTTCTCTTGGTGCTCTAAAGCACTAAGATGGTCAACTTACAGCAATTGTTCTCAACCTTTTTATAGTTTTGAATACATTTTTATTTCAAATCCGAAAGAGGGAACATTTGCCTAAAACCTGCTGTATTTTTTTTAAATAGCTTAGTTAATCTAAGAGACAAGACTTACAGAAACAATATTCTCTAAATTCACCTTTGTCACATTTATACATTCATGTATTTAAAAAAGGTTAAATATCATTTGAGATACTTGGTTATGTCATCATACTAAGGCTAATTATTTGCAGTAGCTTATGAGGCATTAAATAAAAAGAGGGAGGGATATTCTAAAAATCTTTTTATCTGTTTTTATGTTATTTCCGTTGTTGCATTTGCAAAATGTTCATTAAAGAGTGAAACTCACTCAAGAAGTGGTCTAGCTTTTCAAAGATTTCTATATTTGACAGCATTCAGTATAAAACAGGGTAGTGATCAATTGCCTGGAATGGCAACAGGAAGAAAACATTGTGCCAAAAAATAAACACGGCTTTTTATGTAGGTATAAAGACTACATGCACAGTCCTAAAACAAATATGAAACAAACATGTTCTACCACCAAAAATAATATGAGAAGATACTTACAAACAATCTTCTGTGCCACCATCCCGTTATCCATTTGAAGCCTGTCTTCCATGAACGCTATTCCAAGGTTACTGAAATTATCTACACTTGCTTCAGCAATCAACTTATAGGGCTCACCAGGTTTATAAGCCAACGGTGAACAATAGTCTGACCACTTCACAATCTAGAATAAAGCATATCCATGTTTTTCAGTTTGAAAAGGTTACATAAAAATATCCAAATACAAACACTATTATGAGTCTGCTAGATAAACTGCAAATAAAAACTGTCCTTCCTTCCTAAAGGTTTCTGGCATTAGAAAGCAGGACAACAGTAGGCAGAGCCAGAGGGACATTGTCAGACTGATACAGCAGAACAGACAAACGCAAGGACTGGAAGTAATTTTGAAAAAAGTGTAGCTACTATGATTATAGTATACTAAAGTGGCAGAATCACTTTTAAGGCTTGTTTCTGTGATGACTAATGTGTTGAAAACTACTACATTTAATAGTATTATAAGACAACACACCTCACCTAGAGAAGGCTTTCACTTGACAGTTCCATTCACAAAAAGTGCACCCTTTATGACTACAAAGGTCTGAGACTGAACACAACCAGAAGAACCTACTGAGGAAGGGTCACACAGCAAGAAATATCTGCTACAAGATTCAGTCCTGAGAGAACTAAACAAAGCAATATCCACAGTGTGTTGAACGCAAATTTGGACTACAAACACATATCTAACAAAGATCAAGGCTATAAAAACTTCAAGTAACATACAAAATGGTAGGAAAGCAGTGTCATGTTCTATAAGTCAAATTCTATTTGTATTTATTTCCAACACATGGCTTTCAGCATAAATTCTAAAACCAATGCTGATAAAAACTCAAAAGTACACTACTGTGGTTTAATAAAAGTACACACTATCAGAAGCATTAACTAAACACAGAAGATCCAAGCTGCTTATCTACATCAAAAATTCCATTCTTCAGGAAAGAAACATCAAAGTGACACATTTGGGTTTCTTCAAGACAGTTTGTTAAACCCAAACTTCATCTTTCAAGTTAAACTATAAAAGACACAAGTGGAGGAAACATGCGAAGAGTTTGGGGTTCTTTCTGAAAGACAGGCACATTAATACAGACTACAAATCTGTCTGCTGACACCTAACTAACAACAACCCCTTTAAAACCTTATGTTTATAAAACAACAGTACGTAGAAAACAATATATCCTTTCTTACACAGGGAACAGGCACAGGCAGGTAACACCCAAGTCACCTGGAAACTGCGTGGGGGATATATTGATGCTCTTGAGATTTTTTTTTTACGGCACCAAGAAAAACATTAGACACGCTAACAAGTAAAAACTTGTTATTGCTGTTTAGTGCAAATAAAGCGAATACACAAAAGAAACCAGCAAAGTAATTCTGTTACCAAGACTTATTACCCATAATCATCCTGATGCAACAATCCATTAGCTTCACAACATAACAAAAATCCTCAGAGAATATTTTCAAACAGGCCAAACTTTGCTGACATGACTAGAAATATTCATCAAAATTCTGTCAGAAGACAAAATAAGAGGCCAGCTCTTAGTAAAAGATAAGAAATTACTTATACTCCTGCTTTCCATGTCTACCTCTGACAGTTTTCAAGAGAAACTGTCACAAATCACTGATAACTCTAAGAATGGCTTTTCTGTCTAATTCCTCTTTGGTTTTGGTCTTTCCCCTTGATTATAAATTTTGAGCTTGACAAATCAAATTATTTATTCATGTATACATAAGAATGCAAACATTTTCCTGTTCTAAAGAAAATGCAAACAAAACCAACAAGATCAAAAAACTCCACTGTAATAAAACACTAGAGCTTTAACTTAGATGTTTTTGTGGATTTGTCTGCTACAGAAAAAAAAAGTAAAATAAAGTCTCTCTTAGCCTTCTGTCTAAGTTGGCACAGCATTCCTCAGGTACACTCTAAGACAACATAGACAGCACAGCAAGTATCTTATCTATCTATTATTGCCTACCTAGTGATATCCTAGAATGTAAATCTTCCCATTTCTCCTCTTTACAGTAGACAATGAGGTCCATCCTGTCCTCTGTACTACAGAGAGCATACAGCACATACAACAACTGAGTGTCTCAGGAAGGAACTATGACAACCTGTGCAGCTTGGAAAACTTTTCCTCCCTGCAAGGTAAGTTTATGTTTGTCTTGGGTTAGAATTTTTCTCCCCCTTCAGTTCTGTATCCAAGCTGAGTTGCCTAGGCAGCAAGCATTCCTCACGTGGGGAAAAAGTTACAAAACCAACAAAATTTAGGGGAGAGAAAGACATTCTCTCAAGTTCATAGTCAGCTTTGGTAGGGTCTGGATACTATATTTATGCATAATCTGTTTAGAGATGTTACATATACAGTAATTGAAGTTTTAGAACATCATTTTTAAAATCCAAATCTTCACACTGACAATATAGTAGTGGAGAAGACACTTTTTAGATTTCTAATTTACAAATACTAACAGTGATTCATTTGAATGAAGAGATTACCTTTTTATTCCCAATATTCTAAACATATAAAATGACCTGCCACTGATTTTTGCCTTCAAGTGTTTTATGTTTATACCTACCTCACGACCTATCTGTACTACTTTCTATGTAACAAAAATAAATACTTACTTCTTTGGAAGAGCCAGGGAGTTTCTGTGAATTATCTGTTGGAGCTGAAATGCTCTCTGTCACAAAAGCTATATGTTCTGCTGTAAGTAACTTATCAGGATAAATGAAAGGAGAAATAAGAAGCAGACTCCATCTGTTTAAGTCATCAAAGAACTGAAAGAGACAGGAAAGAACAATAAGTCTGTAGAGCAAGCATCTGATTTAAGAATCCATTTTAAATTATGCCTAATCTACAATCAAATCTGACACTTCAGGCTTACATGAAGGATCTCTACCATTTCACACTCCCCATGAGTGTAAAAAGAAAGCAAGGGTCTGAACCCCTAAGCAGGAACACATCAAAATTAAACTAAAAGTGACAACCAAGCTTTTAAGCCAATTCCAACCCCAGCTTTCAGCTTTATAGGAAGAATGTACAAGTGAGCAGCCACAAGACCACTACCCCATTGGCACTGTGACTGTTGTGGGCTGTTTGCCACAGGCAACATTCCTCGTTCTACCCAATCCTCCTCTCCCTTTCACACTGTAGTTCACCCTGCCTCCTAATTTCCTTCTCTCTTCTCCCTCGACTACACAAACTCATGGCCCTGCTGTTTCAGATCTGGTGGCTGAAGGGAACTGTCTGCTTCTTGGCAGAGGCTGAGCAAGCAGCCACAACACTTAGCCTGTCTGGTCAGTCACTATAGCCCCTCTAACCGCATAATAGTCCAGGCAGCATTCATTCTGTTTGGGTAACAATCCTCCAGGAAACAGACAGTCCCACTACCAAGTCACATACACTGTCTCCATATCCATTTGCCAAAAGCCCAACCAATATGTGACCCAAGAACTATATACTACACCAGTTAAATTTTTAGACCAGAATTATAAAGTTTCAGAATCTCCTTTGTCAGTTATATAGAGAGAGTTATATTTTGCAGACATGTACAATCTCAGGACAAATTCCTTAAAAAGAGATATGAAAAATCTTTTTAAAATATTTGAAATAAAAGGAGAGGATACTTTTTTCTAATATATTGTCCTCAGGCATTTGCACCAAAACTACTCATTCAATATGTATTAAATTTAGAGTTAGGGAAATAATTCACTGAAAATAAATTTGTCCATAATGACTGCTAAATAGACAACCCTCTCTTGTCCTCACAAATGAGCAAATAAAGCTCAGTAGCTGGAATTAGTAGATCAAAGAACATTTTTAAGAAACTCATACACCATATTATATCAACTTTTACATATAATACTGCATTGAACTTATTTTTTCTGACATAATTTAAAAGTGGCAAACACCAGAAACAAACATTTTTCCACTACTATAGTAGAAAGACATGTTTGAACATCTTCAGTAATTTTACATGGAAACATTAGAGAATTTCCTTATAGCACAACAAATGTGCACATCACTCCACATCTAAAATGAAACCGCACAGGGATGGACTATCAAATGGACCAGCTTTACTGAGCACAGAAGCTGCAAGAGAAAACATTGCTACATTCCACAGGAAAGTGAACAAAGCTCATGAAGCTTTATATTATCTTAAAGCATCCAATTTGATTATATATCAAACAAAAAAAACCTTTGCAGGTTACAATTTATGACTTGCTAGTATCTTATCTTAAGGAAGCCACTGATCATAGTCGAGAGGCAGTTAGACCTGCTGGAAAAGCAAAGTAGCTCAGCTACTTTTCTAGAAGCCAAAAAAGCACACTAGTTAACCTTTTCTCTCCATAGTGTTCACAAATTATGCAAAGAGCTCCACAGTGATGCTGCCTCTATCTTTAATGCAGTCAAGTCAGAGCCCACATATGCCACACTACCGAGGTGCAGCACGGCAGGCATCTTCTGCAGGGATTCTCAAGAGTCAAATGCAACCAGTAACTTTCAATACACATTTTTAAGAAACAAATACTTTTTGAACAACAGTACTTGACTTTACTCCAAACTTCAAGCCAAACTACAGTTCCCGAGGGCTTCCCAGCTCCCAATAAACACAAATAAACTGACAAGCTTATAAAGTCAGTCTGTATGAATAACATTGCAGACAGAAAAAAATGTGCTTATTGTGCAAGGATCAAGGAAAAGCTATTACAGAAACGAGCAGAACTGGGGCTAAGAACAGCATAAATTAGTTGAAATATGATTTACAAAACAATAATACAGGGCAGTTGAGGCAGAACTCTTCTAAATACCTGGATAGGTTTTTTTAGGTTTTTTGAGCTTTATTGAAATGTGAATTAAGCATTTAACTTTCCTGTGAGAGATTTTGAGATTGTTAACTTTGCTTTTAAGTATGAAATAACGTGTCGATTTGATAGCAAAAAGACTATTTTTGGACACACTCCATTAGCACTTGTGATCTTATTTTCATTGCACTGAAAACATCCTATTTACCCACTGAATTTGCCCAATGAAGAGCTTTTCAGCTTCTTGACGAGTAGCAACGACATGCTTCAGAAAGGCATTTCAGTAACGCCCATTTCAGTAAAATACATAACAACTGAAATAAGGTCCACAAATACACATGTAAATATCAGAAGAAAGGAGAAATCCAGAAGATTATCATCCATATGAATGCTGGTATTTAGTGACAAATTTAGACAAATGAAACATTCATTTAAATAATTTCGATGATTGGGGGTGAGTGCCAGAGGAGTTGCACTTCTAAATCTGAAAGTCGGAAGCAAGCTTACTTTCAATTTCCCTTCATGCAATGTCAAGCATGTTCAGACACGGTATTTTTCCACTGTCCTGGGTACTGCAGTCACTCCCCACCATCCTCTCTCGCTGCCCATTTGCAAAAAAGTGATTTTCACAGATCACGTTTTCCTGTCACTTCCCTCACTTGAAGCATGCAGTTCTCCCTAACCAAAAGCTCAATTCAGACCCCATTACAGATTCAGCTACATTTGAAATCTCTGAGACAAATCTTGAATGCACAAACACAGCATATATTTTTGAACTAAAGCCTTATATGTGCTAAAACTATATTACTAATACAGAAATACTACGAGGTTCTCCTAGCAAAGTGCTCCTATTGCCATAGCTGAACTTGCAAAGCTGCAATTTACATGCACATCATAAAAAACACTCCTCAGCCCACTCCCTAACCAAACATCTATGGTAGTGAAAAGAGGTAACTGTAATTGCACTAAGATTTTCTCGCAACGTAATCACACAGGTCCTACCTAAGCTTTAAGCCTGAGAAGCAGGGTTGTGACAGGCCTGGGAAGCTACATGAGTTATTTCATAGAACCACAGAATGTTCTGGGATGGAAGGGACCTTAAAGCCCATTCAGTTCCAGTCCCCTGCCACGGGCAGGGACACCTCCCACCAGACCAGGCTGCACAAGGCCACATCTGACCTAGCCTTGAACACTTCCAGGGAGGGGGCATCCACAGCTTCCCTGGGCAACCTGTGCCAGTACCACACCACCCTCAGTGTGAACAATTTCTTCCTTATACCTAATCTAAATCTCTCCCCTATTTCAGCTCAAAACCGTTACCCCTCTTTCAATCCCTGCACTCCCTGATGAAGAGTCCCAGTGTTGCTCATGTGCAACTGCGCTTTGGGGAAATCACGGTTACTTCCCTACTGACAAGAGCTACTGCAGTCTCCTGCGACAGTAAAGAATTCAATTTGTACCGCTAACAGCAAGTTATGTATTCTAAATTACAGACTGCTTTGTTTGCAGGAATTGTGACACATGAGAGATTACACTGTATTAAAAAAAGCAAACCTTTCTATAAGCAGAAGCTATGAAAAGAACACACAACTAGTTACTCGTGATTTTGAAAGCTACAATTTTCCATACTTTGCAGAGTCAGAGCCACGAAAACACTCCTGCATTTACAAAATCAGTAAATTCCATAAAATCGTTGCAACCCAGAAGAGCCACGACCGCGCTTTTCAGAACACATAGTTCTTGCTATTGAACTAAAACCCCAATCTGAAAAAGATTTTTAATTATATTTTTAGTCTTTTAAAATAAAACCAGCCAATACACCCCTCTACAGCTTTCCCATAGGCCCACTTTAAGCAACAGAAGGTCCTGGAGCCTTCTCTTCTCCAGGCTGAACAATCACAACTTTCTCATTTCTTCCACCACAGGTCCCAGCTCGCTGCTGACAGAGCAGGAACCCAAAGCCCCTCTGCTCCCTCCCCTCCGGCCCCCGCCACGGTAACACGGGGGTCATCCCCGGGCAGCGCCAGTGCGAGTCCCGCAGCCCCCCGGCCCAGGGCGGTACCTGCGTCTCGTCCGTGAAAAAGACTTTGTTCCCTATCCTAAGGCAGATTCGCTCCTCGTGGGGGGGCGGCGGCGGCGGCGGCACCGCCTGCCTGCGTGGCGGCTGCTGAGCGGGGGCCGCGACGCAGCGGCAGCAGCAGAAGGTGAAGGAGCAGCGGGAGCGGTGGAGGCGACGAACGGTGCGGCGGATCAGCGCGGCCGAGCGCGGCCCCCAGCGAGCCCACAGGTACAGGTAGCACAGAGTGATCAGCATGGCGCGCGCGCGCCGCACCCCGCCCCCCACCGCCACAGCCAATGGCCGGCAGCGGTGGCGACGGTGAGGCTCCGCCCAGTGCTCCACGCCCTGCCTACTCCACGCCTGGCCAACCAATAGCCGGCAGCGGCCACAGCGGCTGCAGAGAGTCCCCGCCCCCTCTTCCCACGCCCCGCCCCCTGCACCTCTTAGCAGCCGACCCAGAGACTCCCAGCAGCCGGCACTGGCCACAGCGGCCGCGGAGGCAGTGCCTGCTCTGCCCTGACCCGCGGTTACCTCGACGTTTCAATGGCCGGCAACGACCCTAACGGCCAAGAGGGGACCCTACGCCTTTCCCCGCCCCTGGCCTGGCCAACCAATGGCAGGCAGCGGCCACGAAGGCCGGGGGGAGAGGGAGTCGTCCGTTCCCCCGCCCGCGCCAAAGCGAAAGGGGCGAGACGGTTGGGCGAGCCGAGCCGGCCGCTCTAATTAGCTGGGCGGCCTCTCATGCTCGGCGTCCCGCCCCTTTTAAAGCCCCGTCGGGGCCCTCGCTTGTCCGTTGTGGCGGGGGCTTCAGCGCGGGGCTAGGGCGGCGGAACCGCTAGCGCGTTGCACCATCTGATGCTCCAGAACGTACGCAATTGCGCTTTGGAACAACGTGCAAAGAGAAAAATCTTTCTGGAAAAACAGAAAAAGAAAAAACACTAAGAAAAAATAAATAAACATTAAACCATTAACATTATTAAAACATTAAGAAAAAATTAAAAAATCATTAAAAAAGGCCAGCCTAATGGCTTTAAATGGGAAGGTTGAAGATTGAGATTGGACATTAGGAAGAAATTCTTCAAACTGAGGGTGGTGAGACACTGGCAACAGGTTTTCTAGGGAAGCTGTGGGTGCCTCCTACCTGGAAGTGTTCAAGGTCAGGCTGGATGGGGCCTTGAGCAGCCTGGTTTGGTGGAAGGTGTTCCTGCCCATGGCAGGTGGTTGGAACTGGATGGGCTTTAAGGTACTTTACAAACCAAACCATCCCATGATTGCCTATTCGCACCATGTTAGTTGTCCCAAGACTCCAGCACGAGGGATAGTGAAGGCGGGCGCTCTATATAGACTCATAGAATGGTTTGGGTTGAAAGGGATCGTGAAGGTCATCTTGTCCAATTCCCCTGCAATGAGGAGGGACATCTTCCACTAGATCAGGATGCTCAGAGCACCATGCAGCCTGGCCTTGAATGTTTCCAGGGATGAAGCATCTACCAACTCTCTAGGCGATGTGTTCCAGTGTTTTACCACCCTCAGCGTAAAACATTTCTTCCTAATATCTAGTCTGAACCTCTCCTTTTAGTTTAAAACAATTACCCCACCATCCTATTGCTACAGGCCCTACTAAAAAAGTTTCTCCCCATCTTTTTTAATAGAATCATGTCCTCCTGTCCTCAGCACCACAGTCTGGTTCCTCAGGGAAGCCTGCACCTTCTGTTTTCCAAAGCTGTCCTGATGGGCAACAGGTTTGGATAAATGCATGTTGTCGTGAGGGGCTGGGGGACCTGCCCATCAGCTCTATGTCAGGCGTGGTGCCTTCTGCACTGTGGGTGCAGTGCACGGAACTGAACTCATGTTTCCAATACAAAGATCAGTATTCTATCCCATCAGCTGCATTTGACATTGCGATTCTGGGTCACAGAGAAGTGTACACCTGGAAAGCAAAACAGTAAGAGCCAAAGTATTCGTTGTTCATTTCCATGCAGCAACAGGGAAGGATCTCATTTTCCTCAGAAATGGCTTCACACTGCCACCTGACCTAATTTCAGCGTGCATTGTATCCTAGAGGAGCAGTATCCCGTCTATCACAAAACCAGATGAAAACACCAGTCTCATACCTGTTCCAGGGCAGCCAACAGAGTGCAAAGCAAGCTGTAGCTAGTAGGTCAAGAGAGTTTATCCTCCCCTCCCTCTACTCTGCCCTAGTGAGTATTGTGTCTACTTCTGGGCTCCCCAGCTCAAAAAAGATAAGGAACTACCAGAGGGAGTCCAGTGGAGTGCCACAAAGATGATTAGGGAACTGGAGCATTTTTCTTACAAGGTGTTCTGGTTTGAGCTAAAGAGGAATCAGTTTCTAACTTTTCAGCTAAGCCTTGTCTAAGGCTGAGAGACCTGAGTCTGTTTACCCTGGAGACGAGGAGACTGAGAGGGAACCTTATCAACGCTTATAAACATCTAAAACGCAGGTG